>OZ018301.1:7030583-8352088 GCA_963969485.1 Nomada goodeniana | reverse complement strand
AATCATTCGCGATCCATGCTGGTTTTTTTACGGTTCAGCTCTTTCCGTATCACAATTTTCTTTGGAGATCCGGTGCCGCAGAGAATCAATCGTTTCCCATCTCTGAATGCCTCCCGATTGAGCCGGCGTATCGAGCTTCCACTGCTTGCACGGGGAACCAGCTGTCTCTCACCTGTACTGCACTTTTACCCGCCAGCCCATTACCACTGATACCACAACGGTGTCCATCATTAAGAATAAAAGTGTGTTCCAGTTTCGGGCGGAAAAGTAATGGACAAGCAATTCGAGATTTACTACCGTCCGAAGGACACCGGCGTTCACTTCACCTCAAGGTCTACGAGAGCTTCTCCGTCCTTTGTTCACTGAAAAACCAATCCTGCTCTATGGCCTCGAATTGCAGACATGCATATTGCCATTTTCTACCGGCCAATGTCCGGTCAGTGTACAGTCGCTCCTCTTTTTGCTAGAGCTGCAACTCGAGTCGTCTGGTACACGTTCAACGCCACTGTTCGTTCACCTATCTCCTTCTTGTTTGTCGGTGCTCGGTGCTTGTCGACTCTCCTTCTCGACGACTAATTCGCGTCCCAAGGCCGAAACGAGCCTAGAGATACGGCACATAACGATGATTGGCCTCAACGATAACTGCAAAAGGCCTATTTCTGTACTGTGAACCGGGTCGACGACCGCGACAAATCGTACCGAGACATTGAAGACTTTTACCAAACTGCAAGAATTCGATGCCAATGCGATTTTACAGCAGTTTTGATAAGAGTATGCATTACTCCCGGCTTGGCCATGAATTCGTTCTTTGTACAGTACTCGGCCTATACAGTATAAGCCTATTTTTGGACCCCATGGTTTTGGATTAAAGTGGTTTGCGAATGAAGCATTTGCGGCACTACATGTTACATCACGTATTAAAGTAATGTTCTGTTGGTTTTTGTTTTAATTTTTAGTAGAATGTATATAGGACGGGGGAAAAGTGGAAAGGTTTGGAATTGGCATTTGTGTGTTCGTTGGTATTCGTATTATACTTCATATTATTTTGGTAATATTCATATTTTCTGGGGCATCGCCTCACTCCGCACTGAGTTGATATTCTACACTTTATAAATATGTTAAATCATAAGTGTGATTGTACTTGCAATCTTAATTGCAATTTCGATATTATAATATTTTAAATATTCACGTCTGTAGATACGGGATACGAAGTAGGTGCTGGAATTTAGTATCACTCACCATTGTTTCGCAACTTTGTTTATAATGCATAAAAATGTTTGTAGAAATGTTTCTTTTGAACGGAAAGAAGAACACACTTTCGATAAACATTCCACAATACGTATAGGCACCCACGTATAGAATAAACGAGATATGCCAAAAATGACATGACTTGTGGGATGGCTTTATACTTGGACGCGTGCCCGATGTGTTTAACCCTTTGATTATTTTCGCCCCGAGGTGATCGCCCATCTATGAAATATTTCTGATTACTACTTCATTGCAGCTAACTTTTGTCACATTCCTAGAAATTAATACAACGAAATATCGACGGTTCACCGATGCATCTTTCAATTAATCGGAATCTACATAAAATAATAATTTGTCGAATAAATCGGAAAATCTACTGAAAATAATAAATTGCATTTCTATTTTTGGATTGTTGCAGAAGCGTTCAAGAAGATGACCAACTGGGGGAAAGAGTTGGGAGATATGTACCTACTTTGGGTGGGCATGCGACCCTTCATCTTTCTTTACAAAGCGGAGGCGATTCAACCATTGTTAAGCAGTAACGTTCACATCGACAAAAGTTTGGAATATCAGTATTTACAACCTTGGTTGGGCAACGGATTAATAACTAGCAGTGGTAAATATCTTGCTATTAAATTATTATTAAAAATTCGTCAACCCTTTATACATCCTTGTACCTTTGACGTCACGCATGCCACATCTATATTTCGTAAATCTTGTCCAATTTTTTGATATAATTAGCTAAAGTATTTTGTATGTGCGAATACGACCAATGCGTCGGTGTCACAAAATTTGTTCCTAATAATGAACCGTTTAAGTTCTTTCCAAGCGTGAGAATAAATTTGGGTATAAAGGGTTAACGAAAAATGTAAATTAAAGATAAGTTACGATTACTATTTTATATCCTACTTATTCGAGTCGCCGGTTGTTCTAGTAATGACCAGTAATTAGGATCCATTAGTTACAAGAGATAAAACTGACCAGATGCATGTTAAGTAGCAATATAATTAGTTGGGTTATTAATTTATTTCTCAATTTCCATACTAAATAGCAGCGGATGTTTTTTCAGTTAGTCACGCATTACCACCAGTCATCACTATCATGGAATCATTTCTAGCCTCAATTTGTGGATAATTATTTATATTTATTTATAATAATATATATTACAATTTATAAAAAATTGTTATAAATACATGTTATGCCTAGGCATTACATATAACTAATGCTAGTGATTGAAAAAGCTTTCTTCTTCTCATTATTATTTTATAATACGTTTCTACATGCAAAATTACCTGCCCAAAAATTTAAAAAATGGCGATACGATCGGTGTCCAAATGAAATTTACCCGAATTACACAATACGCGAAAAAAATCCTTGATCGTGGGCGATAGAGAAAAAAGATCGACAACCACATCGAACGAGTCAAACTATTTGACCAGCCATTAATTTTTTGAAGCTAGATTTAACCGTGACATACCAGGATTTTTTTTGGCTGGAATTTCGGCAATCTGCCAACCAAGTAACCAGTGGCAAAAATTGATATGACGAACGAACTAGTGTCAGGTATCCACGTAACGACCACTATTCAAATGTTTCTTATATTTTACGATATCACGAGCTCGTGATGTTTCATTTAACCGCTTAGCCAACACTGGACATGGAATTTTGCTACTGGGAGCAATTGATTAATTTATAGTAGCTTGCTTGCTTGCAGCAATATTACATATAGTAGAAAGTTGAGTCGCTTCAATCGAAAATATCTTGCCGCTCTTTCGACACGTGTCCAATAAACAGTAGAATGAAATGAAAAGATATTTAAATTTAAAAATGTGAAATAAGTGTACAGGATTGTCATGACTGACATATTGGTCATTTATCTTCGAAAAATTTATTTCATACTTACAATTGGTAAAGTAATTTCCAAAAATGACTGACGATAAGAATTCTCACGACTGAAGTTATTCGAAGTAGAGAATTGAATTAGCCAGGAATGAGGTGTTTTTCCAGTGCGTTTATCAAACAATCTAGTAGCATCTCAACAAGTGGAAAAACGTTGATATTAATCTGCATACGTATAAGCTGACCGAACGAGATTCAATCTCATCGATGTGTACTTCAACACTGATTTCTTCTTGAATTAATGTTGGAATGTAAATTCATTATTGTTCATCGTTTAAAGAAACTCAGTATGTATGAGTAATAAGCGATTCCTGTATAGCTAAATAAAGTGACGTTAAAAAAGATTAAGTCTATTTTATTTTCTATACTTTCTAGGTGAAAAATGGCACTTCCACCGAAAGCTGCTGTCGCCAACCTTCCACAGTGGCCTCCTAGAAGTGTATTTAAAATCGGCAGTACGAGAAGCGAAAATATTAATCGGGTGTTTAGAGAAGGAAGTCGGAAAACCATCATTCGATATTGTTCCTTACGCTAAACGTGCAACGTTGGACATAATTTGCGGTAAGACAATCGATATACTATTTATTTATAATTATTTTCATTTCCTTACACCTGTTTATAATTATATACAAAATATTATGCCTAACGGAGCTGTGCATAAAATTTATAATATATTTTTCCGCAACTACTTTACTTTTCATCATAGCTGAAACATATTAATTGCATAGCTATGCAACTAAACGTTTTTGCAAACAGTAAATTCAGGATATTATATTTTGGATAACAGGTATAAAGTCAGTATTATAAAAAAAAAACAGTACAATTTCTACAGAACAAAACGGAGAAGAAAATGTGGACTATTTGATTAAAAGCGAGTTCTGAAATTTATAGCACGAATAAACAACGGTCACACGTTATGTTAATATATGGACAATATATGATATATGGTTAATATATGGACGATAATATGCTAGATTCATGTAAAAGAATGTGAGAAAATGATATTAGCAATGCAATACTTTCTACAGCAATTAAATTCCATGTTCCGGTATATTTTTTTTCATTGTCTCTGTGTATCATGTTTATTCCACACTTATGTACATATACATGTACGCATTTCATAACATATCTTTTTCCATCCTCTTACGCAAGAGAAAAGGTGCAAATTTGTGCATTATCACGTAATCGTGGATATACACCAGGAAGTGAACATGATGCAATCAGAATTACTCATCCTTTTGCACATGAGTGTACGCGACATTAATGATCTTTAACAGCAGAATAATTATTCTGATTTTCTAACGACTCGCTGAATTTATTAAGGCAACTGTCCAATAAAATATCACCTGCAAATTCTAAGGATTTCCTAAAAATTTAGAAAAATACATTGGCTACAGAATTACGAAAGCTGCGCATTCCAAAATTTTACATTACATATTGCAATTCATGATTTCTAATGTAAACAATTGGTTCTTTCCTTCACTGTGTATATGACTAGACAGTTTTAACAATTAACGATCAAATAATTATTCAGGTTATTTAGGTTTGTGTGCAAGATTTCTTTATTGTGCAATTTCAACCTATTTTTTAAATAAAGAATAATACCGTTTATGTACCACGGTTTTGTATTACGATTGCTATGACACCCTCCAGAAGTATACACGAAAAATTACGTTCCGGAAACATTTATGTGAGACTACTTTACAATATTAAAAGAATTTCAAAATTTTAGTCGACACTCAGGGATCACAGAATCTTTCTCTAAACAATCACAAATGCCGCCGATTCTTTTTGCTATCCATTAGATTCGTTCCAACCACGATGATACTTCTTTGAGAATTTGTTTTCCTCAATGAACATTTTCTCCTGTTTCTAATTCGTCGATCACTTCTGCGTTGAAACGAACCAGATTTATATTCTGCCCTCTTTCTTGCATGCCTCACATAACTGTTGAAGTAGAATTTTATTTTTATGCACAGTGTGTTATTTCGGTGTTCGTATAATTGATATCGCTAATCTTTTCTAATTATTGCCATTAACCATATTATTATCTCCTTATTTTCTATTAGAGTAATCAATGTTTAGAGGGAGAAAAAATATATTCGATGTTATTATTTATTGATGTTTTATAACAACAACAAAATCGTATTGTTATATATAATAATAATCTATAATAATATAGATAAATCGAATTAATTTTGATTAAAATAAATTTGTTACTTTGATGTATTAAGGATGATTTCATAGAAAAAATGAAAATAACGTTTCTTTATCCGCATTTTATGCGTCCGTTAATATAAATATTTTTTATAATAGTATTACCGTGACTTATCTTTCAGCAATTTCGATCTTCTTTTACTCGACACCTTCAATCTTCGTTTCCTCTTCGGCTTCGATAGTTCAATTATACGCTGTGTTGCTAATAAAACATTCCGTTTGGCGATTATTTAACAAAAGTTACACTAGTTATCGCAATCCAAGCATTAACACCAGTAAACCGAATTAATATTCGGTTCAATTTCACAAATGTATAATATTATTATCGAATTAGCAAAATTATTTGCTCTCGTGTGAACGTTCAAATTTGATATTCTGATTACTATTATTAAATGAATAGAAAAACTGCGTGCACGGGAAAAAGAAAGCAAACTATAATACACTTTCGTTATCAAGGAAGCTTTCCTTCATAGTTCATGGTTCATAGTTCCAGGGTTAATATTATTGTTACGCGATCAGAATGCAAAAAAGTAGAAGTTATTCTTATTTAATAGAGTTGCCACGTTGGAATATTTCATATACTAACCAACAGCCGTGAGAGCAGCAGGTGTTACGTATCCAAGCGGTTTAGAACGATGATGATACGTATAACGCGGCTTTGACAGCTCGATGATACGCGGTGATACCTTCACGACCTGTGATGCATTTGTCCGTTCTTGTACAGTTTTTTCGTCGGCTCGAACACGTGGCTGCGCTAACTGATTAATACGCTCTGTTATTTCATAAAGCAGAGCGGATGCCCTCACCTGATTAAAAAACACCAAAACAATCATTTATCTTTGCATCGACTTATTTATTTAGCCTTTCTCTATGCAGTGGAAATTGATCTACTTTTTGTTGATTAACCTCACTGTTTAGATGCATTATGCATTATTAGATGCAAAATATAGCAGTAAATAAAATATAAATACACATATAAACGATACAAAGTGCTGAGTCCTTTGAATCAAGGGTGTCCGATTAATAGGTTCGAATTAATGGAATACATATTTATAAATCTAGCAAACACATTGTCGGATACAAAATATAAGTAGTAAAACATGATAGTAAATGGTTGTAAAATAGGAAAACGATTTTATATAGGGTATCGTACCAAAACCGCATCTCATTAGGTACGAAAGCGACGGAAATTGAGATTAAATTCAATCTAAAACATCTCGTATCGAAATCGCGTTTGTACCTTTCCCACGTCTTAAAATAAAATTCTCGCTAAATGTTAATACTGTAGTACCGCTTACAATGTTAGAGAGGAAATCATGCTCTTACATGGCTGGGTTCCAAGAAAATTTCATTGAAAGGTTTGGACATCTTCGACTTTGCCATTTTCGAAGCTACGTTCACCGCTTTCCGTTTAGACACCTGTTTCACAGGATTCTCCACAGGCACATCCTGAATCACCATAATTGTTTTCTCATTGTTCGAGCTCTCTTGCGGTTTTACAATCCTACTCGTGAAAGTTTTTCCAAGGTAATTGAACGATTCTTCTGACCCCCAATGACGTGTTGTGAGTAACTTAGCCATTTTTATCTCGGCTATTATATATTACTTGAACAATTTTTTATGCTGTCAAGATGCATTTTTTTTTCTATTTATAGATTTTTCATTTCACCTGACATTGCCTATTCTACACGATAATTTTATTAGACGACGATCAAATGTTTCCATTGCCTCCTTAGACTATGAAACATTTTATTGTGAGATAGTGGTACAGTGGCATTAATTTATACACGGTGTAATCGAAATAGATGATCGAATTTTGGTATTGTATTCTACTATTTGTAAATGCAAAACAGTTCAAATAACTATAGTTTAAATAATTTTTGATTAATATACAGTATAGTTAAAATACTTAATATTTGCTTACAACTACAGAACTTGCGGAAAATTATTTCGTTCTGCATTAACTCCTATATGTCACAAATAAGACGTCTTTGGTCAAAATAACCCAATCTCATATATAGCCGCAAAATTAAGATCAAATAAAAAATACAATTTCTCGTTAACATTCTAACATTTTGTTAAACTTCCCACACGACAGGTCTAAGATAATTAATTTTTTCCTCGCATAAGACACTTTGAGTGGTATACTAATAAATGCGCAAAGAGTATTTTTCCTATTTCAATTTTCCATATAAAGTTTAAACCCTTTGACCACCGTAGAACTAATTTTACATAGTTATTCTTGTTCACATAGATACAAGAAACTCAGGCTATGTTAAGTAATTTCAGCTAATTCTTATCTAAAAATCAGGGAAATATTCCTTTGTAATCAAATCAATGATAAATATCGGTTTTATTCGATAATAAAATTGAAATTCCATTTTTCGACTGTTATAGATAGTTCTATGGGATGTCACGTCAACGCACAAACGAATTTCAAGAACGAATACGTGCAAGCAGTGAATTTGTAAGTGCACTTTACTAGAAATCTGTCTATGATGGGATAATATAAATCTTAAGTATATTATACGTTTTCCAGATTGGCTTCCATCTCGCAGAGACGGTTCCTGAATATATGGATGTCCATTGATCCAATCTTTAAATTAACAAGCTGGGGAAAAAAGCACGACCATGCGCTCAAAGTTGTCCACGGATTTGTTAGCAAGGTGAATATCTTCCCTCTACTCAATTATCAGTTTAAGCGCGAAATAATTATACTGATATATACGAAACGTTGATAAAAAGTTCGAAGATTTTCGAGAAATAAAATAAACTGGTCTCGAAAGTATTTTTTCTACGTTTCTTTCTCTTTTTTATGTAATAATGATTCCTTGCATTCTGCGACCGGACAAAGTGCAATGACATACTACGTCATAGAACACTAGCCACCACCCTCGTTCATTAAGAGAACACAATTCTCACGGAAATATTATGCAGCACATTTCGTCCCCTGAAATCTTTTGTTAATATTAATTTTATATCCACTATAATAGTTCTCAAGATATGCAGGAAAATAGAAAAAGACAAATTTCAGACCTTCGGGGGGTGATTTCACCCTGTAGAACCAAAACGTATTAGAAGTAAAATTAATGTTCCCTACAACTGTGCAGAGATTAAGAAATTAAAAATAAGAATTTTTGAATTATCGAAGTCCTCTTATGAAACATGTAACTTAATTTTCTGTTTATTGCAAATTATCTTCTTCTTATTCTGGATTATCCCTCGTAGGTTATCGCGGAGAGGAAACTTGAATGGAAGGCTAAAGTGGATGGAAATTGTAATGAACGAATTAATAAACGACAAGCCCTGTTGGATTTGCTGTTACAATTGTCTCAAGATGGCAAGGTGCTCACGCACGATGATATTAGAGACGAGGTGAACACGTTTATGTTCGCGGGACACGATACCACTGCAAATAGCGTGGCCTGGACCTTGTATGCATTGGGTCGACAGCCTGACTATCAGGTACAGCAACTTTAAATTTTTGCGAATAAATACAGAGTGTCCCAGGTGTTTCTGTTGCACAAGAAACGATGGTTCATTCTTTAGACAAAAATAAAAATGAAGTGTCAGAGGATATTTAATATTTAAGAAAAATGTAATTGACAAACAATATCGAGGGGGCAATTAACATTTTTTTACAATATTCTTCTTATCTCTGCTTTTAGGAAAAAATCTTCGAGGAATACTGCGAGATAGTAGGAGCAAAAGAATTAAGTTTGGAGCTGCTGAACAAGCTAACTTGGCTAGATGCGTGCATTAAAGAATCTTGGAGGTTGTATCCAGTGGCCCCGCTTATTGCAAGGCAAATTTACAACCCTATTAATATTCGTAAGTATGAACTATTTCATATAAAGATTCTTTTCGTTTATAAACTTGTATTCGATGTACGCAAAAATAATCATCTCTGCGTTCAAGTTAACCCTCTGTAATAATCATTGTTATAATGAGAATTCTCTACCGAGATAGGTCCATTACTTTTTACGCACACCACATAACAGATTTTGATTTATATGATAGATTTTGAATAAGTATTAATTTGATTTCAGTGGGGCACGATATTCCAATTGGATCGACTGTTTTAGTCAACACGTATCTCCTTCATCGTGATCCTCGATACTTCTCGGAGCCAAATACTTATCGGCCAGAACGTTTTCTTCCTAACAGTGTGAAATATCCATCGTATGCATACGTCCCGTTTAGTGCCGGCTCGCGTAATTGCATCGGGTGGAAATACGGCACAATGATCGTAAAGATTCTTCTTCTACATATATTAAAAAACTACAATGTGGAGTCGTTAAAGACAGAAGAGCAACTTCGTTTGACAAGTGAATTGGTGTTGTGCAATGCCGACGGACTTAAATTAAAGTTAACACCACGGACGGAAACAAGCCCCGTGTAAGTGTGTCATACCAGTATACATAGAATGATACGTGTTGTTGGATTGAGGAGGAAAAGGCTGTAAAGAAAAGGCTGATTTTTTCTGCATATCAAAATCGAAAAGGTCGCAGTTTGTGATAACAATGACAATATCTTCTTCACGTTGCTCATGGAAATCGTTGGTATTTATTCTATATATAGTATATACGAAAAGAAGCGAAGTTTTGTAAAGAATAAATTAGATTGAAAAAGCGTTGAATATTAAATACCTAACAAGATATCTGCGTGATTTTGCAATGATGCAAGTTTTGAAGAAGGAAAGTATGGAAAAGTCTATGCAGAGTTTGTATGTACTTCTTGGATAATTAGTAGATGCTGCTTTAAAGTGCGAATATTTTTAATTAAATAATCTCGGACGTCCGTGGACTATGTTCATCTATCAAATTTTATACCAATAGCAAGCAGCTTACCTAATTTTTGATATTTTTAACCCTTTAATATATTTATTTGTAACGCAAAATGAATAGCAGCGGCTACAGAAATATTGGGCAGCAAGCTAAGCAGCAAAGTAATAGTGAGTTTTCTTGCACATCCTTCTAATAAATAAAAATAAAACTTCAGATTCAGTACTTTCCACTCCTGCTGTAGAGGAAAATAAGTATAATCGTGATATTGTGATATTTTATGATTTCGTTAGTCTTCGAGGTGTATGAATATTGTAAGCGATTTTACATAATGTAAGAAATAATATCGGTGATCCATTATGCACCTGTATTTAAAAGTAAACATTACATTTCATTATAAAGTACTCATCAATCTTCTTCAATGCACTGTAATCGTATTTGTATTCATGTTGTATATAAGTAAACATTTAAATGTATTTTGTCTTATGTTTACGTAGTGTTAAAATAAATTAACTCATCCCACAGTTGAAGTACGTCATCCATTTTTGCCGATATTCTATTGCGATCCTTTAACATCATAGATACTCCATTTACAAATTAAATGATAGAAAAGTTATAAACATTTACACAATTACATTAATTATTAAGGCCAAGAGGAAATAGTCACAGCAACGAGGTATTTCTTATCGTGTATCTTATTCGCTTCCCTTTCATTTGACAACCCATTTATTAAAAAGCAACCACCCAGAGCCGAGATAACAATTTCTAAAAATTTTGTCGGTAACGATATGTCGGTAACAGGACATGTGGCGCCATCTCGTGTTTGCGGCCTTTTTTACAATTTTGCGCACTGTCAAAACCAAATTCTTGGATTACATCGTTAATTTAAACAATTCCGTTTTTCTCGGTTTCTACTGTGTATTTCTTAACCGGATTTGTCTTAAATTAAAGCTACAGACTACAGCTGTCTCTTCCAACAGTTTCAACAATATGGCATATGTGGTTTAAAAGTTATTAACAATTGAAAAATGAGCAAAAATGCACTCCGGGTCACAACAATTATCTCGGCTCCTCGAGCTGTTAGATAAATGATCGAGTGCTTAAAATGAAGGTAAATTATGCTGCTACATGACCATAATCGAGTTACAAATGCTATGTGCGCCCTTAATTTTGTATAAACAATTTAATAGTGCGTTTAGTAATTGCACCGCAGCTATATACGAGGGCCTATATAATGATGAATCGTATTGTTCCTTGAACCAAGAGCTTCCATTTGAATTGTTGTTGATTAAAATCAAACCAGTGGATGCCGAGATAATTGAATTTGTTTAAAGTAATTATAATCAAATGAAATTATTTCGACTTGCAGCCCAGATACATCAATAATCAGACGACATAAATTTAAGCTAGAAGTATAAGCTACCATTGCCAAGAATTGTGAGCATCATTCCATGTTAAGTTCATATGTTATAAATAATTAAACAATTGAAATTGTTATTACGGCCAACTGCATATAGATAGAGCAACGGGGTATCTTTCTTCGTATTTGACATCCCATTTATATGAAAAACAATCACCACGAACCGAGATAATTACAATGTCCCCTAATGCAAATTTGCCGCTTCTTCAAATGTTAATAACTTTTAAACAACAAATACCATAGTGTTATAACTGTTGGACAAGATACCTATGGTTCGTAGCTTTAATTCAAGCCAAGCCCGATTAAAAAATACCCCCTACAAGTCGAGAAAAATTCAATTGTTTAAATTAACGATGTAATCCAAGAATTCGGTTTTGGCGGTGCGCAAAACTGGGAAAAAGGCCGCAAACGCGAGATGGCGCCACATATCCGATTATCGACTGTCAGTGGGACACCAGTGTCCCATACGTCACTGTCAATGTACCCACAAATTGTAACGTTAAGAAACCTAACCAAAAATGATACATGAAGTCTTATCATTGTGTCAAAAATGTTTATACTGCATTTAGTGTTGTAATACCATTAATATTCACATCATAGAATTGTCAGATTATATCACAGAATATACAAGATATTTATTTTGCGTATAATATAATAAGTGTCAAAATAGAATGGAGCTTTGGTGAACGGCGAACAAGATTTCAAATGTCAGTAATAAAACTGAAATCTGTGGAATTGTCGTACAGAATAAATATCGCGAAAAAATAAAGATTCGAATTGCGTGATTGTCGAAAAATACTGAAAACAAAAATAGAAAAGATAACAATACGATATACGTATGCTTAAAATCAACTATAATATAAAATGGATGTATTTGCAAAATTACGAAACACTGTTAGCAGTACAATATCCAGCACTGTTCAAAACACAGCTTACAGTTTGTCACAATTATCAAATGTACTTCCGGGTAATCCAGTGACGAGAGAATTTGAAGTAACTGCACATATAGCAAGCGCAGGACCAGCATTGCTGTGGAAAGTTTACAGCGGATACAAAAAATCTACGAAACAGGAAGCAGCGATCTTTGTGTTTGAGAAACGTATTCTAGATAAATATTCTAAGAACGATAGAGAAATCATTTTGGAAACATTAAAAAAAGGTATCGCGCAGTTAACAAAACTACGTCATCCGCAAGTTTTAACGGTTCAACATCCCCTGGAGGAATCAAGAGATAGTTTAGCATTTGCTACTGAACCTGTACTAGCGAGCTTGGCTAATGTTTTGGGAAATCATGAAAATTTATCGCAACCATTGCCGCATACATTAAAGGATTATAAATTGCACGACGTTGAAATTAAGTATGGACTTATGCAGCTTGGGGAAGGTCTTGCTTTTTTACATGGAGACGTTAAATTATTACATAGGAACTTGTGCCCAGAGTCTATTGTTATAAATAGTCATGGAGCATGGAAGATTTTTGGGTTTGACTTTTGCGCTTTGAATCAGAGCGTCGAAGGTAAACAACCTCAGTGGTCATACATTGAATACGACATATCAGCTCCATTTGTGGCGCAACCGAATTTGAACTATCAAGCGCCAGAGTGTATTCTAGCTAGCAGCGTTGGCGCAGCCAGTGATATATTTTCTTTGGGAATGGTTGCATATATATTACATTCTCCAATGAACGTACCTGTTTATGAATCCAACAACGATTTAATGAAATGCAAACACTTTTTACAAAGTTACACAGGTTCAACTATTGCCGCTAAACTTCTTCCAATTCCTGAAACACTTAGAGACACAGTTAAACTGATGTTAAACCATAATCCAGAGCTGAGACCAGATGCTCATCAATTTGTGAAGATTGAGTATTTTATGGATATTGGTGTGAAAACATTAAATTATTTGGATAAAATTTTCCAATGGGATAATTTGCAAAAGTCACAGTTTTATAAAGGATTGCCACAGCTTCTAAAGCAACTTCCACACAGGGTTGTATTACATAGGGTCCTTCCAGCACTGTACAAGGAATTATTTAATCCTCCAATGATTCCATTCGTTTTACCTAGTATACTCTTTGCAATGGAAACGAGTTCTGTTGAAGAGTTTAGGGAATATATATTACCAAATATTAAGCCCGTTTTATCATTGGATGATCCGCCACAAATTAGTCTTGTTTTAATGCAACACGCTGATTTGTTGTTAAAGTTATGTACTACAGAAGTGATAAAAACAGATATCGTTCCAATGTTGTTACGCGCTTTAGAGTCCGAATGGGAACAACTACAAGAGTTATGTTTGTCAGCTTTGCCTAACATTATAACAATGATTGAAGGACCAGTAATAAAGAATGCAATTTTACCTAGAATGAAAAAGATATGCTTGCATGGAAAAGGAAGCAGCAAAGGTCTTGGAGTTAGAGTTAATTGTTTGTTGTGTCTGGCGAAAATGTTACCTAATTTTGATCGATGGCTTGTTCTTGATCAAGTTTTGCCATTTCTACAAGAAATTCCGCATTCTGGTGAACCAGCAATCCTTATGGCCATCATAGGTAATTGCATTGAAATAGTAATTCTAAGATATTCGAATGTAATAGATAATCCATAATCGGTGACGTGGAGTCTGGGAAACTCAAGGAGAATTATACTTTTATATAACACTTAAATGTGGCAACTATCGACTGTGTAGATTCCACTACCTTCCTAAAAGCATCAACACTTGATTTGTACCAATAAAATTTAAGCTTTCAGGCAGCTGTCGTTTCGTCCATAACGTGTTGGAGCCTGGAGTCTCCCAGACTCCACGTCACTGGATATGGATTACAATTAAGACATATTGTGTGTATTAATTCATTGTATTATTAGGTATTTACAGAATGTTGTTAAGCCACAGTAAATTAGGAACAAGTAAAGAAATATTAGCAACCAAAATATTGCCATTCTTGTTACCACTGTGCATCGAACAAAATTTTAGTTTATCGCAATACGAGATCCTTTCAACCTTGGTAACCGAAATGATAAGTCGGGTGACATCAGAGCATAGAGAAGCTTTGAAACAACTGGATGCAATGCGACGAGAAACTCAACAATTGGACCATGAACTGTCGCAAACTGCAAATATTTATAAAAATACTAACTCTCCTACAGGAGATGTAAATATAATGCCTATAGGTCCTATGTCTAATACAAATACAAATACAGAAATGAAGCCTTTGCAGATTGAAAATGGTTTAACGATGCAAGACAAATTTCGGTTAGTAACAATTATTGCTGTTTATTTTCCACAGATCGGAATGAATTTATAATAAATTGCATGCATTTCCAATTACAGATTAATTCAACAGCAAGAAGTACATCAAAGATTACAGTCTCAACTTCCTTTGATGCCAACAGTTGTCCAACCAATGAAACTTCCAGTAAAAGATTTAACTGATACTTTACTGAAATCTAATTTAGATCAGTTAAATTTTTCAATGACAAGTTCGAAACCTGATTATTCTTGGAAAACTTCTAATTCAAATCAGTATCAATACTACAACCCGCAAGGAATGAATGCACAATTAAGTCAGACAGGAAATATTTCTGTTCCTAATTCAGTTAATCCTCAAAATAATATTAATTACTCTATAAATCAGGGAAACTTTGCAGTTAATCAGTTAGACTTTAAATCAAATTTAAATTCTAATCCAAATAATTTTGCCATTAATCAGTTAGAGCTTAATTCGAATTTCAGTTCTAATACGAACCAAAAGACAGAAAAATTATCTTCTTATGATGTAATGGACTTACTTAGTTAATGATTTTGATTAACATAAGTAAGTGTTGAAGACTTCTGTTCTTAAATGATTAAGAAATAACCAATTTTATTATACCACAAAAATATTCCATTATTCAATTCCTACTGCAGAATTAATTGTAGTCGAATTATCATAAGTTTAACTTGTATTAAAGCTTAATACTTTATTGTTATCCTTTTTTCAACATTTCTGAAGATAAATAATTGAGTACTTTAAATACCACTACAATAAAGTACAGATATTGAAAATTTCAGGAAAATATATAATTTATAAACTGTATAATTTTGTATACTATATAACATATTGTCCGTGTGTACTTACGTAATGCAATTATCTTTATTTATTTTCTTCGTTTATAGTACCAGTTTGAAATTGAAACAAATTTGGTCGAAGAGATACTACCATTTTGTAATTATAAATATAATATTATAATAGAATTGCGTGTTTATTGATATGTTTAAAATATAGGTTTCTATCTTCGTCTCCCTCTTGATAATACAGGTATTAATTGCATAAACAGTTATTTCAATTTGACATGAAATGTTATATGATATATGTTACATTAAATTAATTCGAACAATTGATAAATATACTTATATTTAAAACATACACACGTACATTTGCCTTTAACATATGTACACTACAACGTTTTATACACGTGTATATATAAGCCTATTGCAATGCATTTATATCCATTATATACATTTTGAAACAACTATGAATGTGAATAATTCATAACTGTACTAGTCTTAATTTCACAAAAGTATGTTTTACTTTGCAGCACGCATGATTGTGAAGTATCAATTTTGTTGAAAAAAAATTCATCAGTTTTTGTTAGCTATTAAATATGACTTTAGCTTTAATAAAACCCTTGAAGATTATAATATGAGTACAATTACGTATTTATTATTTAGTCCATACACTAACAGCCGTCTGCGAGCAGATTGGCAAGAGAATCGGCAGAATCTGTCTCCAAATCCGTAGCCATCCGCGTCCGCATTTGGCTTGGGTTCTACAAACAGAATCTGATGGCAGATTGGCAGGAGAAACCGGGCAGGCCCTGCAATTAAATAGCTCACATTACGGGAGTGTTACTGTAATTAGCACGTAATATGATAAAATTAGATTAAATGTCAAATGAAATAATTGTTAAAAATGTTTTATAATTGTTTGATCCCACAAGGTATAATGTTATTAACTTTTGAATGAATTATACATTATATGTAAAATTAATAACTTTATATTTTCCTGAAGCTACTCAAAATAATACTGTTGTATACATATTGTTACATGTATGTGTCTAGATGAGAGTAAAGAGAAGGACGAACAATATTTGAAATATAAAATAATGCTTTAAACTGCTTTAATTTGAAAGTAACTTGACAAGAGAACATAAGATAAGATAAGATTATTAATGTTTTTAAACAAAAGAAAATAATATAAAAATTTTGAATACAATTTTCATTTACAATTCGGCCAAAGAAATGGAGAAAAGAATTCCTTTTATATATACAATCATACAGATGTTTTTACAAAACATACGCCAAAAAGTTTTGCAATTTCATGTACGTACATTATACAATATTTTAAAAGTTATAAAAATTGAAATTCCTATTTAAATAATAAATGTTGCACCTCTGACATAACTGTCTTAATTTTTTGTATTATACCTCATTCTGTCAATCGATTGGTATCTCCCAATTATTGTAAATTACAATTATTTCGTATTAAATAAAGTCAAGTTAATGTCAGGATGCTTGTCACTTTAACTTTTTCATATGTTTTCATATGTTTGAAAAATATCAATATTAGATATTTTAATGCAAAATAACATCGTATTATATATCTGATTAATCTGTAATACATGTTTATTTATAGGAAAAAAAAAGAATATAAGTCGGTTCGTTAGCGTAATTATAAAAACACCCTCAGCGCTAAAAACAAATGATCCTTTATTTCCCGGAGAATAGAAAAAAGTACCCCGTTGTAAGAGCAGACTTCAGATCGATATAATCCCACCATTGATTAAAGTCGATGTTCTGTCAGAATACTCTCCCCAAAGGACGACCTTCGTAGTGGGGTGGGTCGACGAATAAGGGAGAGAATACTGGCCGTCGACCCCGACAGTTTAGTTGCCTTATAAACCGCGTACGAATCGCTTGCGTTTCACTCTCACAATTTTCCTCTAAAATTCTCTAATCTGTCGTCGTTAAGTGTCGTTTCTTTCGCGGATTTATTGTAAAAAGAAGTATCTTATCGCGCGGTCTGTGCAAGAAATAAGGTGAAATAAGGTAAGGTTTTTAACGTGTTCCATAGAACGATATCTTTGGTAGCTGCCACTCGGTCGTGCTTACAATTTTTGCGCAGTTCTCCTTTTTGCGCCTTGCAAAATACAATATTACAGTGCTTCTAATTTGATATTTTGAAGTAATGCTTCGTTACATTATACCTTTTGCATGTCTCGCTTAAACAACATGGAATATTATTCCCCGATCGTATAAAAACGAGATTTACATCCACTTACCTAAGAATAATGAACAAAGAAAGTGTAGAGTTTTGCGAATAATTATTTTGAAAATCTTAACACTTCGACCTTGATATTTTTGATTGGTGCAGACATTTTTCAGCCTGTCCTTACTTAAATGTTTACGGAATTACGAATGACACAATAAGTCGACAAACTTTTGGTCTCGACGTTTGTACTTATGGTGCGCTTATGTTTCGACGTACGTTCTGTTCAAAATTTTATTATTACAATTTCAGTCGAAAAAAAAATGCAAAAAAAGGTGTGAAGTCAATGGTGCGTGACAGTTAATAATGCGATACAGTGTAAAGTACCTTTCCGTATTACGAAGATGAAAAAATTTGAGAGAAACAAGAAGTGAACGTTCGTGGTGTGAAACCTCCAATATCGATTCCTATAAATTGCAGCGGTGCATCTACTAACAGTGCATTTATGACTCCCCATTATCGAGTCGAGAAAAATTCTTCTCGAGGAGAATGTGTGCATCGAGATAAACAAGAAAACTGTAAGTTCATTAAGTAACTTTATACTCTTAGAATGAATACATCATACAGTAGAAGTAGTTTCAATTACTTGCAACCATCCTATTCGTTCAGTAAATTGTAAAGTTACTACAATAAATGAGTTCAATTTTCCACATATAGGTATGTATATTAATATTCATTTGTTAATCATTATTCAGAAATTGAACACGGATGACGAGTTGGATATGAGTTTGAAATTTAAATGGCTCTTCCTTGGAATACTGGTCGTCATCCTCCTTGAATTTGGTAAATCTCTTTACAAATTTTTATTTGAACATTGCGATTAAACGGTAATAATTAACAATGTAAACAATTTAGATGTGACTAAATCAATGATGGAAGATGAAGAAGAGTTTGCTCTGTTAAAAATTAATTCTCCTTCTTCTCACGTTGCCCTTTCGGGGGATCTCGAAATATCCATTGCGAAAATGAATCAAACATTAGATAAAATAAAGTACAAATACGAGTTCAAAGAGGAAGATATTCATGATGCTAAATCGCTAGGAAATATATCTAACGACTTGTTTTTATTAAGGTAAATACTATTGCCATTGTATCACGATGCATTCAAAATGATAGTATGATACAATGGTGAACTGTACAATTTACGAAGGTAATGATATTATCTCTTATTTTCTGATTGTTCACATGATTTTCAGAGTACTGTACCTTCTTGAAAACATATCAGAATTAATCGGTGAAATCCCGTTAGAAGAGTTGCCTTCGGAAAATGAAACAATTTCGATTGTTATTCCTTGTGGATATTTCGCTCGTGGTGGAGTTTACATTCTACGAGTGGAGTACAAATATGAAAATTCTACGGTACCTGCTGCCTCCCTTTATCAGGTTACTATCATTCTACAGATACTGTCACATTTTACAATAAATGCATGTTTATCAATTTGTTCATATCATACATATCACGTTTAGATTTTAATTTCTCATTTTCTAATTAATTATACGCACGCCTGCTATTTCAACACTTTGTTTTTCATAGAATAAATGAACATTCATTTATAGGCCAGTAAAATGTTGGATGTAAAGTGGCCTCTACCAACTATTTACTTGGAATCGCAACAGATCACTACTTATCCAGATAAACCTATCACGGCCACGGTGAAATACGATGGTGTGAACTGCAGTCCTTCTGAAAACGTTCCTGTAGCGGTTTACATTTTACAACTAATATATTGTGGATCAACTGTAACTGCTTGCTACCTACAGAATAATACTTATATCCAAGTAAATCTACAATTCTCCGTGCATTTCTATAGAAACCTGATTTTTTCATCGTATATTAACAAAATATATATATATTATCTATAAAATTTATTTTCAGATATTATATTACGAAGAAATTACAGATTTTCTATCACCGAAAACTATATTTTTCCGATGCGAGTTTTTCGGACTGCCAGGAAATTACGCTGTGAGATTAAAAGCATCAAAGTCTAATCCCACTGCACCAAATACTAGCGTATATTTCAAGGTAATTATCCACCAAGTAAACCTTTGCAGCAGATCTTTAAATTATTCCCAAAATAGTAACGCGACGATCCTTTAAATTAATAGATAAAACAAATATCCGTGTAAGCTGAAATAAACCTGCGCCGAGGTTTAAAATCGGCAATATAAACAAAAAATGTAAAATATTGATCGACGGCAAAATTTGTTTAATACTTTATTGTGTTACGTTTAAATTATAGGTGAACTGGTCGGAAGAATTCAAACTTACAGTTCATGCAAAATCGATATATCCTTGCGAAGGGCAAGGAGGAGTATCTGTACTTTTTGAATACCCTTCGTGTCGACTAGACGGTGATCGTCTTCGTGTTTATGGACGTTTAAAGGCCGATGTTACTTCCATTGCTTCGCCTTCCAGTCTTCATTACATTACAGAATCAAGATCGATACCCGGCAAGCATTCATTAGCCTTCGACTGTGATCTTTTTACAGAGAAATTTGTCGAATATTGCTTCATATACGTTAGTCAAGCTATCACTGGCGCTATGGCTGATGTTAAGATATCTTGTATACCTACATTTCCGTTTCAAGGTAAGCCTTTATCTATTTTTATGGTAAATTTCATATTGCTTATTCTGTATTAATATTGCCAATGAACTTGCACGCGTTAAGTTGCTCTGTAAAATTTCTATTGTTAAGATCGCGGTTTTACTCTTCATTTCAAGAATCCCGTTGTATTTGAAGTTGGGATAGCAATTTTGTATACATGTATAATATTCGATTGAGTTATTGTTCGTTACTAGCTACCACTGCACAGGCACAGCAATTCTGTGTTTCTCGATCTTTTCAGTTGTAGTAGTATACCACTAGTGCAAGTAATAGCTGTGCTACCGCAATTACTTTGATCCATTATCTGCTTTCGTAATTAGTGCAATGAAATTTTCAGTAGTCCCCTCGCTAGTAGGATATAGCGCATACAGTTTACCCTACGATCCATTGCAGAAAATTACAGCTGAATAAAAGTATACTAAAATGTGAGAGCTGTGTAAAAAAGATAACTACACTTTATAAATACGAACTATCGCTAACCAATTAACGGTGGAATTTTTATATTTTATTTTTTGTTGTGCCATTTATTTACATAGTCGAGGAAACATTTACATAATGAAAGGGTCATAAAAATAGGACACTGAACCTAGTGAGAAAATTGAATTGTTGTTTTGCTTAAAAAAAATAAAAGCGTATAGATCAACCAATCGCTTCATATTTATATAAATGAATGTATATTATGGAAAGTACATATACAATAATGAAGTAATTTTTCTCTTCATTATGTTTTTACTGTTTATCAGTACCTATGTCTCCTACCGCATGTTGTTATATGGTATATTTTGTACTCTACGTTATAGTCAATATTTTATATTACATGCTTCTGTGTATTTATTTATGCAGAAGGCGATGCTGCAGCATGGGGACCTTGGAGCCCATGGAGTCCGTGCAGCAGTTCATGTTTTGGAGGAATTCGAAACCGATACCGATTTTGTGATACTCCTCCTCCAAAGTATGGGGCAAAATTTTGTCAGGTGAATTTTTCCTCTTATGCAGAATACTGATGCTTTGTATTATGCTTCCATTTAAATTTGATGTAATTGTAAAGCGATATTCGGATAATAAATTGGTGACGAGATGACAATGTTTGCCAATCATACTTTTGAAAAGAAAAATAATAACGAAGTAATTGAAAATTATTTGTTAAATTACAGGGGAAAGCAATAGAAACTGAATTTTGTGGGAAAATTTTCTGGCAAGACTCTGACAAGAACGGATGGAATAATGGAATTGACAGTACTGAATGCCGCGGCGCAATTTTGGCTGCAACGAAACCGGAAGTGGTAGCAGAAATTGGGACGCAGTGTCGTTGCGGATGTCGCGTTGTATTAAAGGAACAACCGTTTAGAAAAATACTTGGAGCCAATACGCAAGCTTGTCCTGGTCGATCATTTTGGCTTTTGCAGGTAACGTAGTTTAATTACACCTTATAACTCAGTAATAGTATTAGCAAATAAATAATAAGGTAAACAAAATGAGTCATAAATCCGGATTTTGTTGCCCCCTTTTACAATGCACAGTAATGGGTCAAAAGCTCGGGTACACCTACTAATATTGCACCATTTCTTAATCCTTGTACATTTTTTTGTATGATTTTGCAATTGAAAAGTACACAGCTTCAAGCGCAATTAATGAAATTTTAAATAAGACGATTAGGTTTGCCAGTGGATATTAGTTTCGGGCTTTTTAATTACAAAATTGTATAAGATATCGAGAACGAAAAGAAATAGTTACTTTGACCAGCATAGAAGCTTTAAGAATGCTACTAAATGTTCTCATATAATTCGTAGTTTTAATATACTAATTACCATGCTTATATAGTTACTAAATTACTTATTATGACCGTCATAAACGAGCAGTGCCAATAAACATTCCGAAACCAGAATAGATGAAAGATATATCTGTTTCGTGACATTATTCTTTCCCACCTAGAATGGGCATTTTTCCCACTGTGCGCTCGCTAGTAATGGCGTGACACCCTGTAAGCACATATGCACACTGCACATACATATATCTACTTATTGTGCCATTTGGCAGGGGATACGAAGTACGAGTAGAATCAATGTAGGACCTGAATGGGGTCTGGTAATGATCGGTCATAAATAGTAAATTATTGGGACAAATGTGTCACTTTATGGGGGCAATAAAAATGCTGGTGCTTTTATTATACCATGAAAATTTATTTAACTTAATCATGAATAAAATCTGTTTCAATTTGTTCAGGCGCCGAACAATTTCGTGATTGGTTTACACTTAAATCAATTGCAATTTCCATGCCCTGGGCAGTATTTCCGCGTTCGGGATGGAAATTCTTTGAATGCAAATCTCTTAGTCGATATTGCTTCCGACAAAGTGTTGCACACTACGAATACGTTACTCAGTTCCGGACAAAACTTGTTACTGGAGTTTTTTAGCGATGAACTTACGGCATCGGGAGATGCTTGTATTGGTGGCTTTCTTGCGCATGCAGCTGTACTAGGTAAAAGTAATTTCAACAATTATTTCTTTCATAATATTTGGTTGCTCGGAAAGAATTTCGCAGTAATTTCTTGACCGAATGAGTTGGACTTTATTCGAAGGGAATTACATTTCAAAGGAAAGTTGTCAATTCTAAAAGTGGAACGCCATTTTTAGACAATATTATCGATATATATATAATTTTTTAGTCTCCATATGTTCAATAGGCATGTGATGGCAATTCGGATAACATTTCTGTGACATAGCCATCAATCATAATAATAATTATCAGAAGTATTAATACGAATTTTTCGAGCAGCCCAAGTTATTAATAAGAACTTAATTTCACAAGAATCATCAGTTACAATGATTTACATATTAAAAATGAACATGTGGATCAATTACAGATAAGAAGTATTTAAAAAGAAATGGAACCGTAACCATTGTGCCTTTTGAAACGAACTCAACAGACGTTGAAAGAGAATGGATCATCTGGAAACCAGCACACCTAGCAACTGCCTTGCTTTTGATACTCATGTTTATAGTTTCTATTTTCTTGACGTTGCAATTTTTTATAAAATACAGAAAATATCGTATTGCGGAGGATATGGACAGTCTCAGTGACGTTTCAGGTAAAACACTGTCCATACTAATTGTTCTAACCATCCTTCTGCGATTTCCTCCTGCGGTTTAAGTCGCATTCGAATATATGTATTAAAGTTCCATCATTTCGCCAACATTATCGATTGATAGTAGCATATTTGCAATTTGTTAATTTATAATATGAATACAAAAAATAATAATTGAGAGCAGCATATCTTAGATGGCGTTGATTTAATAGCGAAATCTTCTTGCTTTTCATAAAGCTGTTTTGAATCAAGACTTCGGTTGCATATTCCAGTTTACTGACCAGGTGTACTGTTGCTTAAATATTGTTTAAAGAATTAGTGATCGAATTCTTCTCCTGAACGATGATGGCACGAGGACCTATGCGGGTACCTGTTCATGTGTATGTGGGTTTCCCATAAACTCGATGACCTTGTTGACCGTTGTGTTTTCTGGTGGCCAGGATATTAGAGAAAGGTATCTTACCATCTACTTCAGCTTATATGTTGATTTGTGTAGAGAAGTTTAAGGTCTTCACAAGATTGAGGAAACTTGATAAAGTATCTTTTTCATGGCTTCGTATTAAAAAGGTATCGCCGATGTACCCATAGAATCATATGGATGGTTGGAGGTAGGCTTCCTGGAAGATTTGAACTTCTAGATATCCCATATGCATGTTGGTCAACACCGAAAGAAAAAATGCACATGGCAATTTATTCATTACGCTTATATAATTAAGAAGTTGGCGAAATGTTAGAATTTCAATGGGCCCAAATATAACTTAAATTCGAGAGTCTTCAGGAAGAACGACGAATAAATCGCGCTTGATAGAAATTTACAATTAAAGTTCATCTGACACTGTTTGCAATTAGAACTAATGCCGGGTCGATCCAGATTTCTATCTACAAGTACGATTATTTCCGAGGTCATCTCAATGATAGAAACAGCTACAAAAAGTTCTTCAAAGGAGGTTTTGAGCAATACGGAAGAGCATTATAACAGCGTTGAAACTTTAACTGGGTAAGAATACGAGCAATGCTTTAAGATCTCGATACATGAAAAGCAAACATTGAACAATAGGATATGGCTGTGCAAGTTAAACAGAGAATTATATTATTATATTATTTCTTAATGTACAGGGGCAAAGATGAATCTTCGCTGAGTTCTAGTACACTAAAATTAAATAACACGCTGGAGAGTTCTTCAGACAAAACGATCACATCGGTGAAATCAAACTGTGATAAATTATTTTCAGCTACCAGCATTCTTATTTACAATAAACCAGAAGTCAAATATGCTTATCCTGTAAAGTGAGTTTCAGGGACACCTTATTTAATACGACGTGCATTTACAATTATAATTTAATTACAACATGACTTCTGCACAGATTACAAATGATAGATTCCGATAGCTCGGAAGAGAAAGTATTCAAAACGGAGGGCGAGAACTTGAAAGACAGCAGGAGCGATAGCTTCTCAAAAATGTTTGAAAATAATGGAATTAACTACTCAGAAGCGAAGGTACAGGGTTTATTCGAAACACTACGTTGGTAACATATAATTGCACTTAATTCTTGTGTATTTTTTCTTTTAAGGCAGAGGAATCTTCGCCTGAAAGTATTGTTTCCTGCCCACCCACTATGGGCAGTGGAAAAGAAACAAAAGAAAGAAGGAATCGTGAAAAACTGTTACAAGGCCCGGGATCAGAATTTAGTTTAACGAATCCTGATTCAGAATTAGAATTGGATTACTACGATTATAATGTTGCGAATGCTAGTGCCGTTCCAGGATCTTACTTAGGAATGGATCCTGCTTTTCTAGTCTGGATTCCACCGATCGATGACATAAAGCTTGACACAGAAGATCTTCTTTTGGGGTAATTAAAAATCTTTATTAAGACATTGTTGATCGGTGACAAGTTAAACCTATTCATATTTTGCACGCGCTTTCGTCTTACTAAATTATATAAGCTGTTATTATAGTATAACTAATTGCGTTGTGGAAGGTTTAATTTAAACATTATTTACTTTTCTGTATTGCAATTACAATTTTAATTATGAGTTTGGTCTCGTTAAATTTTTTACAATGGCGTGTCACAAATTAAACAGACGATCTACAATGTATTAACTAGTTATTTAGCAGTAATACGACTAGTTACATGAAGCAATTACTTATCATTAGGACCAAAAGGAACTCTATTTTGGCTCTTGAGACAGAAGGCACTGCATTAACACCTTCTGAATATAGAAGAATGAAACTCTCCAGCTTTGAAGATTTTGGATTTGAATTGGAACAGGGGTGAGCAGTAGGAAATATAAACTAGATTAAGCATGATAATGACGATCTAAATAATAATTAAATGTACAAGGTGATATAAATGAAATCATTTTATAAATCTTATAAATTTTATGAATTAATAAGTTTTATAGTAATAGTGGAAAACATTTTCAAAAAGAAGTTGGGGGCTATTAACATTTGGATTCTGAACATTTAATTAGGGATGACATCTCTGAAACTTCTAGGACGAGAACGTTTGATAAACTACTTCCGGTTAAAAAGCTTTTGGAAGATTCGAGTGTGAAAGTTAGCATGGAATCTGTGTCTGGCATCCTCGAACATAAGCAATATTGTGTCATTCCAAACAGGAGGTAAGTTAATAATACTTAACTTTTCTTTATTTACCATCATAAATGTTATTTAAGAGAAAACAAATAGCACATATTCTAATATCTTAGTTTTTATTAAATTTTCTTCAATACAACAACTTCCACATTATATAAAATTTGTTTATATAACTTAGGGTTCATATCGGTAAAGATGAAGATACAAGCGATGGATCTAACTCATCCAAAAGTCTTCTTGGAAGTCCCATAAATACGTTGGATAATGATGCGAATAATACAGGAAAATTAAGTTCTACACCCAACAAACTTTTACAAAAAGATTTCCCAAAATTAAAACACAATTACAATCATAACAAGATTTCCAAAAATCAAAACGAAGATACAGCAAGTTTGTCTTGCAAGTATAAAGAGTTAGTGGTGTGCACTCAGTCATTTACGAATATAAAGGAAGCAGTAAATATTCCTATGACAGAGTTATCGGGAAGTCCGTTGAAAAATTTTGCTCAAGTTCGAAAATTAAATAGCAAAGGGGTCGATGCTTCTTTAAATATGCAAAATCCGGAGTATGGCATAGAAGCATTTTGTATAAAGCAAGGATCATTATATGATCAGAAGATTAAATTTGTTGACGACGATGATGATGAATGTATAGACTAAGAATTTATTTATTTTCGTTTCTTAATTTTTATTTTATTTTCTACTGTGGTTTCATTTTCACTGTAGCGTTATATATGTTTGAGACATATTATATAAAATGTTACAAAATGTTTTCTCAAAAACTGTTCAATATAGGGAAAAGCTTTTCCTGCAAGTTTCATGGATTGTTATTGCTGTTTGAATAATATGGTATAACAATAGTCACATTGCCTCGTAAGATCTCTTTAGTGCAATAACATATGCATAATGAAAACAAGCCTCCACATTTTACGTATTTAAACAGCTATAAAGAAAAAGAAACTCTTATTAAAAGAGCTTCCTATGTGCAGTGAAAGTGAGTGAATTTATCATTTAAAAACGAAAAATTTGGTCTCTAACAGTAGAAGAAACTATTGTTATAAGTGCTTATCCACTATTAACGCATTTACTATCTGCTAATCACGATTACAGTTCGATATGGTATTGTAGAAAAGGGCCCCGACAAATAATAAAAATAACAAATCTTAGACCTGCACTATAGTTAGTAGTTTCGGAGAAAATATTTTGTAAAAGCTTATGTGATATACCTTAATATTTATGTGATTCACTTTCTTTCTTTTTTGTTATTTATAAACTTAATGATGCAAAAATTAAACATTTATTATTACGGGATATTTCAAATACCGTAATATTATTTTCTAAACGTATTTAACTTTTCTTGTTATTCAGGTATAATGATTTGAAAAAAATGTTACATTTTGGCTATAATAAGTATAATTATTGAGCCTATAATATATGTTATTGTTTCAGAATTTCGAAAACGTCGTCCTTTTATAAGAATATTACATTTTTATTCCACATTGGTCGTCACTTCTACTTTAGTTTGGTTAGTTTTGTTAAGTATTTATTTCGAGTTTCTAAGTTCAGAATAATATATAAATATTTGCATCGATTTGTAATCAAAATATAAAATTAGGGAAATGTATCATGATGAGCATATAGTCTAAAACTTTACATTTTGAACGGAATATCTTTAACTAAACATTGAATTGAATGCAGTAAGAGATACTAGTTTTTAATTCTTTTAATTATATTCGAAATATTTTTATCATTGCTAACAATGTTTAAATAATTGTTAGTGGCTGTACATAATTCTTAATACTTAATCAATGGTATAGTACAAATTAATGATATAATATAATTTCTATAGAAATTCAATAATTTATATATTTCTGTATATGTAAAATAGAAAAAATATCTATATAATGTAAAGGGGATTAAACTCTTTGCATTTAAAACTCGCCATGGAGGAATTACAATCTTTTATAGTAGATTATTAAGTTTTTCTACTTTTCATTGTCAGGTACAGTTTAGGTAAATCATATTACATAATTATAATACAATCTGTATAGCTTCTACGATATAGATATAAATATATAAGGTGCGACAGAACTAAATACACGAATCACAGAAAAGTATTCTATTCACTTAAGAGTTAATCAGTCAGTTTTTCTTAAATACTGTTCTTTTTATCGTTTGCGCGCTGAACGAAAGGAAATGCTCAAAATTAATTTTATTTCAGAACTGTCCCCACTTGGTACAGATTCTTCCCAAATTATCCAATAGAGTTTTTTTTAATTTAGACACAGTGTATCGCGAAGGAAAATTATTTTCATTTCAAAAATGAAAATTTTGTGAATGCACGTTCGTATTATCATCCTTCGTCCTTAAGATATTAAGTATATTAACATGACATTTATCATCTATTTCTGCTACACTCCGTATAGGTGAGAGTAAAGTAAAACGGAACAGGTGAGAAGAACGAAAAAACAACATTTTTCTTAAACAAGAGATTCGAGTTGCAATCTTATGACATGGGAACAAATGGTCTCCACAATATTTCGTAATCGATCACAGACTCGTGCAGACGTTCATTTTTAATTTACAGAGTTTCAAAGATTGACGGTGTCAAAGTTAAGATGTTTTGCTGGCTGGATTTTGATATCACAATTCAAAATTAAATGTTCCGTTGTGCTCCACTCTTCCCTAGATGCATGTACTTAGTTTTAATAGTAATCTAATTTACTTCATTTCAATTATACATTTTCGTAAGTCTTTGAAAACAGAATAGTAGTTTCTTCACATATGTTACATATTATTTTAGCATTTATACATATATTTCTTGATAGCTTCAACGATATAATAATAGCAGAATGTGTTTTGCAATTTAAAAGGTTGAGACTAAAATACAAATATTTCTTCATATGTATTCTGTAATTTTATGATGATTTTTTTAGCTGTTTTATGCACACAAGTGATACATTGAACTATCTACTATCAAACGCAAGCGTAGGTAATATATAAGGATTTGTGCAATATGTTAAATAATTCAATTTGACACTGCGTCATGCAAAAATATTATCGACTCTTATTGCATAGGAACATTAAGTTTTAGAGTAATGGTATAATAAGTATATGGATAATTAAAGAAATATATATATTTTTAAAAATATGCTGTATATGTATAATTTATAAAATTACTATTTATTACTTGTCAAATTATTAATTACTACTCTTCAATTGTAAATACATCCAATTTAAAGTACAATAGAAAATTTTTATTAATACTTCAACTGATGTTCACGTATTTATCATTTTCTGAAGGGCGTTTGTCTCCAGATTTACCACCCCTTACTATGCATTCATTTTCATATACTGTTATATATACGATTTTTTGGCATTATTGATGAAATAACAATTGCAATAAGTTTAAAATTGTATGTATATTATTTATACCATAATTAATCGTAAGCATTGCAATTAGATGTATTGGAAAGTACAATTTTACACTTTTGTAGAATATTTAATTTCTATTATAACATATACAATTAGGAAAATATACTTCATAAGCATCATAATTATATGCTAACAAATTCAAAACTGCATTAATTAAACATTTATGTTTGAATGTTTTAAATTAATATTCATGCCTTCCTTACAATTACTTTCTTCTTCCAAATTATAATTAAGAAATATTTCTGACGCGCTTGTATCTAGGTAATTATCTACGAAAATATTTTCAGAACATATCTTACACCACCAGAAATGTATAACACAAATGCCGCAAAAGAGCATGCGCTCATAGAGAGATAGATTTGAATTGTAAAATCGATGTATCAATACATATCGAGTTTCGATTAATCGAATCATGAAAGTCCTTCGATACTCTTTTAAAACTAATTTCAAAGCTACCGCGAAGGAAGGTGTACCATACACTTTGCAATTTGTGTTTCATATTTTAAGGTAAATGAAAATAAAAAGTAATCATCATTAAATAAAGTCATATTTATTATATACACGATTACATACATATTACATATGCATACGTGTGTTCATGAACACAAGGTAATACACACGGTGTACAGGCTAAAAGTATCCACCATCTTTTAGGCATTTCATGGATACGCTTAGACTGTACATAGACTGTATATGTAAAAAGTTGTAAATAATAAATTTTTTCTAAGATGCAGTTTAATTACTAAAAATTTTGATAGGGACGTATATTTGTATAATTTGATTGTACTTAGGCCGTATTATGCTCTTTTATATTTATAGATCTATAGTTTATTTCGAATTGAAATTATCAAATGGAGTCAGTATATTTTATAGCGAGAAATTACTTAGAAGATTATTATGCAGGTTCTCTCTGACATATGTAATTTTTAGCATTGCATTGTGTTCTTCTTAAGTATGAAAAACAATCGTACAAACATAGATCCAAAAATTCTTTCGTTCCAAGATATAAAACCCACTTAGTAACTGCAAATGTATCATTCTCTACTTTCGCAATTGGTTCTGAATTTAAGTAGCCAGAAATCGTAATCAGCTATTAAGACATATTGGATTCAATAGAAATGCAGCTAATGTGTTTGTAATTATTTATTCGTTGGAATTTGTTCATATTGTATTTTTTCAATTCACTATTCACCTAATACACTGGTAAAATTTGATAATTTCCCTTTAAAAAACTTTATAGATTGTCTTTATGTTGCAAGGCCATTTATAACACTTACAATTAAATACTGCTTACAGAAATAAAATAATTTAAACATACAGCTAGCTAAATTATCCTATAATGTAAATTATTAACTCCTTATAATATAACAAATAGCGGAATAATAAACCTAGAATCCATTTGATATTTGTTAATCTTGCGCATAGAATTTAATTTTGTCAATTAGTCGGAGTAATTTTCAATAGTAATAGCTAATCAAAAGTGCACATAAAGCTTTTCTTTCTTGTGCAACTTGGAATATATTTTTCCTCTATTAATAATAATAGAAGGACTGTAACAATAACAATAATTAGTATTATTATAAAAACAATAATAGCAATGATTTATTAATACTTACTATTTTCTAATTGTTTCATATATTTCACAATCCATACAACCATTCTCAATGGTGTATGCTATATTACATTCGAAATAGAAACAATTATTATCTATCTGGCCTGCTACATATAATACAGTAGAACAGGAAAAGCGAAATAGAGATTAACAAGAGATAAATACGAGGAATTTATCACAAGCATATTAGATATGCAACGATTATGGCAATGTCTGCCGCCAGAATTAAATATTAATTTTGCTCGTCCATTTACGTAAACCGTCTTCTATAATACACAGCTACATGAGTTTGATGTTGCAAAGTTTTGATTGATGATAGGTACGATCGATAAAAGGTTAATTGAGGTGAATCATTTATTAACTTCGAGCGTTAATGAAGTCTCCGGTTGAGTCCAAATGTAGCCGGTGCGTGTCATGCTGCAATGCGCATCGTAATATCTGCCCGGAGCACGACAGTAAGACCACCTGGGGCAACGACAACGAAATTTGCTGTGAAATTCCTCTTTGCAAACCTCGTTCCACCAGCAAGTACGCTGCAAATGAAAGTTCACTCGCAATTAATATACCTGTCGTGTACGAAACATTGTACATCCGTTTACGTTCTGCTTACCTCTGCTAAATAACCTCTTACACTTTGATCGCTGTAATTTCTTTTTTTAATAAGGTGCCCCGCAGTTGACGTGCACACCTCTGTACATAAGATTAGCACCAAAAACACATACAATACGGAAGCATCCTGGAAAAAAATCGGTTCGTAAAAACAGTAATAACTCCCGATTTTATTATTAGACCCTCGATGAATTTGCAAATGAAAATAGATGTAAAGCCGTAGATAGAACTCACGTTTGAATGAAATTGGAAAATATAAGAGTGAACATGATACTTATAGATCGATTGTCGTAATGCTGTAGCGTGATTAACTATGCATTCTCCGTAGTGTTTCTACCACTTGTCGTATACTTACATTTTCGCGCATTTTTACTAATCTATTTTATGCAATTCGTTTGCACGAACACTTTAGAATATTGGATAATGTTTATTTATAAAAAGGAAGCTGCATATTTAGTTTCTAGTACTGCATGCTTCGCACGAGTACTTGAAATAAAAAACGACAGATAGAACGTGGCGCAGGCGTATGCTTATTCTTCCTCTTCTGACTTTACGAATCGATCGTTGGTGAAATTTAAATCTTTCTTGGAAAAAATTATACTATTTGCACATTTAATATTCGACAAAATATTCCATCCTCAAGTTTATTAATAGTTTCTTTCAAATGTGAATCTTATTGTTACAGAAAGTATATGAAAATTTCAAAAGGCCTATCTGAATGAAAAGAATACCTCACTTTCTAACTGCAAGGAGTAGATACTCCTCAAATGTAAAATAATAGTGTGGCCAGCACATGCTGATTAGTATAGATTATGGACAATTCTGATATTACACGACACTTTTATAATATGATTTGGCTCTTATATATAATTATATTTGAGGTCCAGTATACAATCGTGGAGTGCAAATTATCTAGGATAAGTGTTCACAGCTTTTTATTTTTCCTTTTATCTGTAAAGAATACTCATTGTCAGAGGCACATATAAAGGGAAACAGATTTAACCGCATCCTTGAAGTAGGTATACACGCTCAACTTGCGAACATTTCGTATTGCATACTTTCAGGGATGATGCGAATTTCCAGCCACACCTTCCCTTCTCGATCATTTTCTTTCTAGATATGTCAAACAAAAATTAATAATATTATAATTAAGGTACAACTATTACAATATACCAAATAAATAATGTTTAAATCATATAAATTTGATTTTATGTCGTAAGTTTAATCATTTTTTTCGGATATATATGTAATTTATTATTCTATTTGTTTTATATAGTTATTACATTTGAATCCATGAATGTTATTGTATTATAATCAATTAATTTTCAATTAATAATATTTATCTGTCCATTGTTTTGAAAAGACGGCAACCCTGAAGTGTGGCAATTTCTCGAAATATAAAACGCTGATGCATACATTTAATCATATAACGCAGTGATGAGCAAACTGCGTCCCGCGGGCCACATTTGGCCCGCCAGAACATATTTCACCACGTATTTGCTCATTGAACAACGTTAATATGTATATGTAAAACAGAAGAGAAGTTTACTTTAAATCAAATCAGAAATGGGTAATTTACGTCATAAATTAAATTAATTGATTAATATATTTGAGTATTTAACCCCTTCGCATCGGAGGACGAGATAACTGATTTCGTTCGCGGCATGCTTTGGACGAGATGTCTTGCAACGCAATGTCTTTCATGCGATGCTATGTATGTATATACGAAATATTTCGCGACACAAAATTGTTCATGGGACGCTGTATACTGCAATTAATAATTCATTGGTAGTTGACACTTCTATCATGTTTTCATCACGGACATAGATTGCTGCCGATTCGCAGACAGATTTCTGTCAGATTGTGCCAGGATCTGTTGCCAACCTGTTGTCAATGTGCACGCAAATAGCTATCTGTGAAAGGGTACAAGTTTTGATAGGTAAACTCTGTAACAATTTCATGTTATGCGTAAATTTTTGAGAACATGACTAACGTAGCGTGGGTGCATACAGTACGCATACATAGTGCCGCACTATTCTAGCTCGCACCCTTGTTCAGTGTTTCATACATATAAGGTACCATCTTTGCTTTCGATTACAATGAAAAGATTTTCGTACGGAATAAGTAACGATTAATTTTATTATTCCTATATACATATTAATATATTCACTACTGCCTGCAACCAAATAGCAATTAAAATTAAACACGGTTCTAACCTAAGAGCTATCTAATATAAAGACTGCACATATTAAGTTTTGACAGTGTTAAAAGTAATCCATTCTGGCATTCATGTTATAAAATAATTAGTACATCGTAATTTATGGTTTAACGTTTTAACAGAAATAATTCTCCTAAATATGCGATAACAGTTTGAATGGAAAATGTTTGACAAAACGGGGTAACCTCAAATATCATGTTTACATTAGATACTTCTCAAGTGTCAACGTGCATGGATTCGTTTTTAAGTAATTTATTTCTGCCCTTACTTGTAGTTTGATAACTATACACATAATATAATTGTATTAAATGCGCGTTATAATGGAATCAAACCATTCGAAAGTAATATTATTTAAATGTAATATTTATTTTCTTCAATTTTAGTGAACTATCGAATGACTTCAGATATTTGAAAATATAACAATGGAGTTATCGAAAGATACAGTCGATGGTCTGACTAATATCCTAAATACAAATATTGTCACAGAGGATAATTTTCTACAGATTTTAGACACAGCTGTTTCGTACATACACGAAAACCCTGCAGAAATAAAATGTGTGCATATTTATTCATACATAGATACTGAATATAAATAAACAAGATTAATTAGCACTGCTATTTATATTAATGAAATTATAGGCATCGTGAAAACACCCGATACAAAAACAATTTTAACAAAGAAGATATTTGCTGACGTGGTATGTTTGATTATAGAATCTGCCCGGCATGATTTAAATGAAGAAAGCTTCAGGAACTTTTTACATCTCGAACATATCGATGAAAAAAGGAGGACAAAATTATGCGAAGTATACATAAATAATAAAACAGCGATACAATCACAGTTGGAATTAATAGGCAATAATCCACCTCACATCATTGATGTTGATTGGCATTTAGATTATTGCGTCAAGGTAAGACTTCGTGTATGAACCATTGCAAATATTATCGATAACTGGTTTGTTCGTTCTAATTAATAAGACTTGTTTTCAGTTGGATACGTGCAATTCTCTAGGTGTTCCTCTTTACCATGTGCAATTCAGTACTAAAAAACATGAAACGATAAATTATGTAAAATTTTCATGCACAATACAACAATTGCAAGAACTGGTATTTAAACTGAAAGATGCCATCAGATATTCAGAAAAGCTGACCAATGTTTAACTATATCTTTAATGCATTGATTTCCATGACACACTACACCCGTGCATAATATTTTTAAGATTTTGTCATCGTTCTAACTAATGTACCTTTGTTACAATACGTTGAACATCTATAAATTGTAATCTTCAACAACTTATCAATACATATATGTTATACATACATATATATATATATATAAATATATATATATGTATAGAAAAAATGATTATAGCAACTGTTTAATAATAAACTCAATTCGTGCGTATACGTGTAATGGTAAAATCTTATACAAACAACAGAATATGTAAAGTATAATCAACTATATTTTTATAATTAAAAGAACATCCTCTAGTTCGTGTAGTATTATTACTGTATTGATAACGCGCGCGCGCACCAAACATGCGCAGAACACGTACATAAATTCGAAAAAAACAAACGACGATCAACGTTTTTATAAATAAAACAAATCTCGAAAACCTTCGTTCAAACTGTTTTAGTTCGAACGATATTCAAATTTACTTTGCACAAAAATTATACACATCCGTTTTTCCACTCGCTCACTCATTCAGGTACAGCTTGTATACAAAAGAGTCGCGCGCGCACACAACTAATAACTTATTAAAAATACGTTGTTTTTTGCTCTACAATCAGGCATCTCTCTAAAAATTGCTTTTTTGTCTTAGACAAAAAAATACTATCGTTACGTACTTAATCCCTAAAAATATGCGTGTTAAATTATATTAATAATAGATAATTTTTTTGTTTATATCTAATACGTGATATAGATTTCTTTTGAATCATTATACACTATTTACAAGTAAATGTATCTAAAAAAAAAGGTCTTCCAATATTAAAAGTTTCTCTATACATATTAAACTCTTTCTTTCTTTCCGGCGCTTTATCAAAATTAATAGTGAACTTTTTTTACGTCCATGCGTACTATTTTAATAATTCGGTGCGATGCGACACATCGATTATGTTAACTAATGAAGCTGGAAAGAGAGAAATCACATGGAGTGTAATACTTTTTCTCATTTTCTTAAATCATTTAACAACGATCTTCTCTTCCTCTCGATATCTTAACATTATTACATATATATATATAAGATTACAGTTTAAGGCCTCGGACATTTTACTATACTTGTTCCTTTTCAAAATAGAAAGTATGCGAAAATGGAGCCAATCGGAAAATTGTATTGCAGCTAGATCTATGTGGAAGATTAGATTAATTCTCGAGGCTTTGGTTAAATATCCGGTTGACTAAGATATATCCAGAATAAAATAATAGAATTTGTTCAGACATGTCATAAATACTGTGAACTAATAGATTGCATGAAATTATTGTTATAAAAATCTGTGATATAAATAATGCTATGATTCATACATAATATGCTGTAGCCTTTTTCTATATAATCTTTACAGTTTCTATGTTAGATGTGGTTTCGTACATACTTAGTCATTTCTTCCATCTGTTCCTTTGCTTGAATTAGACATTTGTTGTATCCTTCGTTAGTACAATTTTCAGTCGCAAAATAAGAATTTGGTGTTAGCAACACTTGCAGAAGTATGATATTTCAATGTTTAACGCTTTGCTTATGAACAATTGCAATAATGAAAATTACGATATACATTTGTCTTGCATTAAAAACATTGTGGAAACATTTTTTGTCGAAAGTTTGAATACGAAAAATGAAATTTTTATAAAGTCCTTTCTCTACAATAAAAATATAACAATTATCCCTAAAATTTCGGTATATATGAATACATACAAGATGAATGGTCTTTTTTAATACAAAAATTATGTGTCCGTTCTGTTACTTTGAGTCTCAGATTTGTTCTTCTGTCCTTCAGTTTTTTCACAATCCTCATTTTTCGATTCTTCCGGATCATTTTTCTCAACTATCTTTTCAACAACTTGTGTTATTTTCGTTTCAGTCTCTTCACGCTGCTGCTCTGTAAGCTTATTTGCTGTTTTCTCCTCTTTGTTTTTGCTAGTAAGATCACCATTAACTTGAGTAGTTAGTTTCTCCTTTCTATTTACATTATCACTGTTATCAGATCGTTTCTTCTCCAAACTCTGCCCTTTCGAAGTATATAGATTTGGTTCTTTACATCTCGCAGCTTCCTTGTCTGGCTGTTCCTTACTCTGATCCGCATCAGCAGTGCTACGGGGAGAACTTTCTTGCTTAAGTTTTGTAGTAACATTCAATGTGCTTTTACTCTGTCCAGCATTCGAAGTTGGAGGAAGCGAAGTCGTCTTAATATTTCGAACTGTTTCCGACGATACCTTAGCATTCTCCGTGGCAGAAAAATTTGCAGTCTTAGATAAATTAAATGCACTGACATCATCCTGCGACGTATTTTCTGGAAGAAGCAGGTTGTTATTCTCAAGAGATGTTGTTGCGATAGTTTGTGTTTCAGGATTGACCAAACCGTAAGACGTAGATGAAATTGCAGTTAGAGAGGTAGTTTTAGGTGACTTAGGTGAAGAGTAAGTGCTCGGTGGTATTCTCTGGACTGTCGGTGGTTGCGAAACTGAAGAAAAACCGGTGGTTTGCGGAATATAACTAGATCGTTGATATAATTTGTTAATCGAAGGAGGCAAACTACTATGGAAGGCACTGGGAGATGGAATTCCTATTGGTGGACGAATCAAAGGATTGGGAAATCTACTAGCATCTGGAAATGGTGACGGGAAGTGAGGGTAAATTAGTCTAGGATTCATGTTTGGTGTTGGGGAAGGTATAAAAGGACTCGTTGAAAGCATATTTACTGGAGAATTCTTTGGAGATACATATATAGGTGTACCGACGCTTCTACAAATATCTCTTGAGAATGGAGGATTTGGATAATTCCTTGCACTGGGAGAATATGGAGGTGGTGAGACAATAGCTGAGTTAACCGTTGAGACAATCGGTGATAGAGTTTTAGGATCAATCTTCATCATACTCAAGTTCCCGTTTTTCGAACTGCTAGATGTGTTTGTTGGCGTTGTTGATGTTATCGTTGACTGTTCTTTTTCTTTACATTCGTTACCAATCCCATACATCGGTTTCACTCCAGAGGCAGGATTACCTAAATATCGTGGCATATTTCTCATTTTGAAAATCTTAGCAGGTTTAGACTGTATTGTTTTGCCTCTCTCAAAGAGTGTATTTTGATGCAACTGACTTTGTATCTCCTTACATTGATTCTTCACTGCTACGTAGTTATTTTTGGAAAGTGTGGGATTCCAAGATCTTGGAGGGTCACGAAGAGTCTTGTAACTCACTGTTTGACTTTGCTTTTTCGATGCAGAAGGAACCTTCTGTACAGGGTGTGATGTAGTCACCGAAGTAGTTACTAACGACGTAGGTCTAATAGCATCTTTTGCATACGAATAAACATTTTTGTTTTCCGTTGCAACTGTATTGCTGTTTGCCGCATAAATGGGAACATTTGAAATACTAACATGCTGCTGTTGTTTATTAGCAGAATCAATAGTAATTGAAGGCGAACCATTTTTCCTCCCGATTTTCAACAGATCTGGAATATCAGATTTACTTCTTCCTTCTGTTTTATTTTTCTCTTTGGAATTTTCTCCAATTTTCGCGCAAATATCATTAATTTTTGAACCGAACGTACCAATTTTCGCACAAATTTCGTTTAAATTAGAACCCTTTGTAAGCAATTCGTTCTTACGAGCTGATGGTTTCATTAAAGATATTGGAATAGCATCGGGACAGGGAGGCACTGAATATGTACTACTTACTTCCAGGTTGTTTCCTTTCAGGGTAGATTCTTTTGAAATACTTATACCAGGGTTCGAGTAATTGCTTTTCGAAGGAGCAACAGAAGGCATACTAAATACTGGAGCATTTTCTGATATCGAAGATGTGGGCATTTCACTTCCAGAGACCATAGTAGCAGATAATTTTTGAGTAGCTGATGTCGTCAAATTCTTCAGAGAATTCTTCAACATTGTACTGTTTACTAAATCGTGAACTGTATAGGGAAACGTAGATATAGGTTGACTCTTGATCGATGTACAGGTTGAATTGATACCATTGCCAACAGACACGGGCATCGAAGTCGAGAAATTGAGGGACACGAGATTCTCATTCGGTAATGGTTCGCTCTGTGTGTATAGTGGCTTCTGAGAAATTGTACTTTCCTGCCCATTAGATCTTTGAGAAGATTCTATTGAAGTTACATCTGGTGTATACCTTTTTTTCTCTGATATATTTTCCTCTTGAACAGAAGACACATTCTCGTTACTTGATTGCACATTTTTTACATTACTTTCCGTTTGTTTCAATTCAGAACTAACTGAACTAACGTTTGGAGATGTCGACGAACTAGATTCTGCGATATCCTGTGACTCAGTGGCAGACTTTTGTAATATTGCTTCTGCAGAGTATGGAACTATCGATTTATTTACTGCAACTCCACAATTATTCTTTATTGCCTGCACTTTAGAGGTATCTATGAAGCTTTTCGATTCTGAAGATTTCAAATTTTCAACAATTTTTATGTCTACCTTCTTAGACGATTGTGGCATAAGCTTCCTCTCTTTTGCAGTCTTTTTTGAAGAAGCATTATTACTACTAAGTTGTCCAGTTTTTGGTTGAAACTGTAGTTTTACACTTAAAGCGTTGATTTTTGATCCTGTATTCGCAAATTTTACTTCATTTTTCGAGTTCTGTTTAGTGGTTTCCACTTTATTTTCGATAATAATGTTATTGTTATTTTTTGATGATTCTTTTTGATCTTTAGTTTTAACATTATTATTTCTAATCTCAATGTCATTCGTCTGTACTACTTCTTCTGGCCCAATACATTTCTGTAAAACTGTTTTGTCCTCCACGTTATTATTGTCCGATCGATTTTTTAATTCCTTCTCATACTTCGAGTTAATCGTACTTTCCGTTTCCTGCGTTGAAGCTTTCGCAACTTCCGTTTGATTACAGTTTCCCTTATCGTCAAATTCATTTAATTTAGCAGGAACATCAGAATCGCCAATATTTTGTTTGTCTACAGATGTTTCATTTTCTTTAGTGGTATCAGATATGTTGCTTTTATTAACGTTTTCCTCAATTATTAATGTATTTATCGTTTCAACGCTAGTTACAGGTTCATCGGCCCTGGCATTTTTCTTAAATTGTTGATCGGATATATCTGTAATACTCATTATACCAGTCTCAGAAATCTTTAACTGAACTTCTTTCCATTCTCTTTTTGTTGATGTTTCTTCATTTGATTCAGTAGAATCGATACCAGCATCCAGCAAAGATGTTTTATAATTGACATTATCGTCCGAAAGCTTTATACGTTTTGGTGACGATTCAAATATTCTATAACTTAAATGCAATGGCACTTTCTGAAACAAATATTCCAAAATATTTATAAAATCAATACATTCAAATTTGTCAACTATTACGAATTTGTATTACTCACTCGCCTCCAATGATAAATATACATCACGTCCATCAATGTATAGTTACTGCACAGTGGTTCTTCTTTATACAGTACATCTACCCTGTGTGCGTCAGTTAATCCGTACTTAGCTCGTATAAGTTTTTGTAAGTGAAAAATGGTTACTGCAGCAGGACAACGAAGATACCGCCTTAATAATGGTTTTATAGGTATCCCTTTAGCATCCTTCAATGGATTAAAGTATTCTAACGACAAACTAAGAGATTCATCTGGAGAATATATATGCGATTCAGTTGGTTCTCCCTTTGCCTCTGGAGATGTTGCTTGAGTACATGATTCAGGATGCTTAGAATAAAATTCTCTTCTACAACGCATCTCGTCTAAAGTATAAAGCATTCGAATTAATGACACAGCTTGCACAATATTTCGCTTGATTGTGAAACTTACTTTGGTAACATCCAGGTACCAATTTATACACAATGTCCTGCAATGTGTGGTCTGGACGAATGTTGAGTAGTGGTTTGCTTTTGTGTACCTGTACCTCGCAAATCGGACAATACTTATTGTTCTCTAGATACTTGACGATACAGCTCCTGCAAACTGTAGTGCGACGTTAATTGCAGCTCGATTCAGCACAATTGGAATTTCACACAAACCTTTTGTAAATGATGAAATTGAATAAATTCACCAAGAACAAAAGGATTAAGAAAGTGACGGGAAGATTACACATACATGAATGCAAGCACTCTATAATAGTAGTGGCGTCAATGAAGTATCCACCGCATAATCTGCATGTCAGCTGATCGTTGAGTTTGGACAACGGTAAACGTTGCCCTCCACTCTGACCCGACATCCTGCAGCAAAAATGTGGGTGAATCGTACGGTTCGCACTTGTGACCAACATAAATATTGGTGAAATTGCTACAATTGAAATGAGTAATAATATTCCCCAGTTGTGAATGTCTGATTGTACAGTAACTAATGTGATCGTTTCAGGTGCTTCCCAACGGTTTACGCGTAAATTATATTGCACCTAAATAAATATACGAATTATGACAACAAAGTAAAATAAGTGAAATACTAAACTTACGTGGCGAATGACGCGAAAACTGTTCGTTTTATCTAGTAATCGCCATTTGATCAAAGAAGTCAGGAAAGTTGGGTCAGAACTCGAGACGAAATTTCACAAATCCTCATGACGAGAACATTCATTAAAAAAAAAAACCACTTCGAACTTGTTAAGGAACAATTCACTTTCAATCTTCGGAACGCTGCCGAAATCTACGATTTTTTCCAAATTTCAGTCAATCTAGTTCATTGTAAAATAGGCCACGGGTACCAGGAAAAACTCTGTGGACGACAGCAAAACAAAATGGTGGATAAACAATCATGCCAATGACATTTCCAAAAACATTAGTTTGCTTCGAAATTTTTAACTTTAGTGTATAATGTATATACTCGGGAGAATGATAAAAAACAGAAGAAACGATGAAACTTAGATAAGTTTGTAAAACAAGTTTTATTTCCTTGAAATAACACGGTAAAAGTATGCTACGTACTAATGCACTAGATTAGCAGTATCATTTACCGATATAACAGTCCAGTATTTTAAGCAATTCAGAGATGGCGCTGGCAGCGTTTATTCAAATTTGTATTTTCATCAAAGTTCTCCTTTATTTACTTAATTTGTTATGAACAAATTAATTGCATTATGCAACTAAATGTTAAATATCCATTTTCATTATAGTATTTTAAGTACACTGAAAAATCTGTAATATCAGCTAAACAGTGTATATTGTATATTTGTTTCAAATAAATATATTTGCAACATTTTATACATAATTTTTAATCGTTAAATGTAATAATTCAATAAATACCAGAAAACTTTACAACCTTCTTTTACAAATCCATTTGCAATTAAAAATGTGCTAAATAATATACGTCAACTAATATAATTAAAATTTTTGTTTGCTTCGATTGTTTCATTATTGTTATTTTATTATTTAAAGTGATTGTAGTTTATTTAAATCGCTGTTATAAATTAACACGAAATACTTTTCACTTTAACTTGTTAGTCCATCGGAACACATGTATGTATGTATTCAAATTGGATTTGTGCGAAAATATAACATTAAAGTAATACAATATGATTCGCAGTCTAGTATTCACACATTTTATGATTGATATGGATAGGATAACAACACATTGGCATAAATGCCGATATCGCGAAAAGAATGTTCGTTGCAAAGTATTAACAATTTACTTTGTTTCGTATGACATTTGTTCAATCTAATTTCATGCAAGTATTATTTTAACTTTTTATACAATGTGTTCGCTCATTATTAATATTATTATGTAAAATAAATAAATTTATACAGACTAAAATATTATATAGAAAAAGTATAATTTTGAACATCTGAGATGGTCACATTACAAGATATTAGTGTACAGCTTATGAAACCGGCGAAGGATCTTGCCGATTGGAAATTTCCATTATCCCAGGTATATTACAGCTCTGAAGTGGTTGTAAGTGTAGAATGCAAATAAAAGTATGATTTGTTTCAGATTCTAGAAGAATATTATGCGTTATTAGAAGAACCTTGTCACATTAACTTTGGGGAAGCAGCATTGGTTCTCCAGAATTCCGCTAATGTGTATGTAAGGAGAATCGAGCGACTAATCACAGAGACGAAAGTTTTGAAACAAACATTTTATGGTTACGAGTAATTATTCATGTTAAATCTAGACACATGTACATGAACGTTTCATAGCTATTAATTTGTTTATTCTTTTTACATTAGAGGAGACGAAATAAATAAGACAACGTGTAAAGAAAAGAAAAGTTTTAAGAAAGCATACATTGATTTTGAAAATTTTGTAATTATCGATATAGAGAAAGATATTGGGAAACATATAGATAAAAAGAATCAATTTCATGGGCAGAAAAAAGTAAAACTGTTAAGTCATCGGTTTACTCAATTGGAGAACAATCTGACGCAATTATGTATCCCCGTTCATATGTACGATGTTTTGGGAGACATCATTGGCAAGAAATATGATTTTCGGTAAGCACTGATTTATTTTATTTCTTTTTGCTTTTTTGTAATAACTAATTTCTTATTTCAAGGTGTAATCAATCTGTAAGTACAAGTGGAATGTTGATGGACGAATTGACCCCATATGATTTTTCTCGTACGTTTAGTTCTCGTATTCAGAAAGGCAGAAGTTCGTTGTCATCATATTCTGAACCAAAGACACCTGGTACTGGAACTTCAGGATATCATTCAATTACTTCTCCTAATGATAACGAATCCATATTTCTGACTAACGAAGAGTTTGAGGATGGGCATAACTATTCATCGATGGAAGATGTTTCTTCAACAAACGAATTGGAAACACAAGAGGAAAGCATAGTTCACCAAAAGCAGGCTGAGATTAAAAAAAGTATTGAGGAACAGCAAGATGAACAAAGCACAGAAATAAATGTGAAAGATAAGATTTTGTCAACTGAAAATTACAAAGAAACGAATCGAATCAAAACGAGAAATCAAACAAAACATTTGTTACAAGTTAATCTAGAAAAGGAGAATACTCGGGATAATGATAAGAACGTAATACAACTTGAAAGTAATAATGAAATACAAGCTTGTAATCAGTTCGAATGTATGTCTAAAGTGGGCCAAGTTGTCCAATTGAATGAATCGGATAATACACAGTTGTACGAAGGATTACCTAGCACGCCGAAGAGAGGGTACCTCAAAAAAAAATATTCTATTCATTTTATAATTCATGATATTAAATCAATGCAAACGTTCATATTTTTATTAGGAATCAAACAACGAAAATGTCTATATGTTCTGTAGATGATATAAATGAATGTGACTGGAAACCAATGCCACTTATTCAAGGAATAAAGCATGTTTTCTCTCATAATTCACCTGTTTTGAAACTTCCAAATTACATTTCTGTTTTGGAAACGAAATTGGGTTCCGTACGTATATATAGATTATATTTAATTATTTTCTCTATGAAATTAATAATTGCATCTCTATACAGATATGTATATTTATTTGTCGATTTGTGTGATTATAGAAGAAACGTAAGTTGAAACCAAAGTTGCGTAAACCAGAATGTTTAACAAAACTTGTTTTGCGCGAGGCTGAATTACTAGGTAGAAAAGATAAGACTTTACACACGAAACAAAAATTTAAACACTTGCAAAGACGTAAGTTAATGTGATATAAAATTCGATTTTAATGTACTGTTACGATATTTGGAACATGTTATTTTTTTCTGGATAGACGAATTAGAAGATTTCATGAAGAGCTTCGACGAATGCCTGAGTGGTTCAGACAAAACAAATTATAATATCCAATACGAAGCTGTAACAAATTCTGCTATTGATTTACTGGGTTTTCGGGTGTCCCAAAGTAAAACTGATTGTATTGAAGATTGTGTAGAAAATATTAGGACTAGAAGTTTTTCTCCTGATAATACTACACTAGACTCAGCAAATTGTCAAGATTCGCTCAATGACATTCTAAAATCTCCTAATTCGAGTAGCAACAGGTGTGAGTCTTCAATTTCGGGACTTAATTTGTCTTTTTCTTTGCCGGAGTATCAAACATTAATCGAAGGCAAAATGAAAGCAATTTTCGAAGAATCAAATGTGACAACGGAATTAGATCAAACTGTAGCCAAATGGCATGCATCTCTACAACCAAAATTATCAGAAGCTGAAATCAGGCCCGCATTTCGAATTCACGATTATGCTTCTCGTATAATAGAAGCATTGCATACATTAGAACAAAAGAAAATTAATTTTGATAGTGTTGTCCAAGACGAACCCGCATGCGAAGTGGCCAGATACTTCTTGGCTTCGCTACAATTGGTATTTCTATTTTTATTGTGATTTATTTATCACTATGTAATTGTGAATAAAACTTTTACATTCATTGTATTTTTCAGGCAAATACTTACAATGTGGAAATAAAGGCGCAGAACTGCGATAATAGCATAGAAATAACCTTGCTTAATGAGGGGAAGAATTCACAGTAATTTAAAAAAAACAAATAATTAATATTGTTACGTTTATGATTATACGAATGTCATATTATTGGTACTTTGGTATATCATATTTTATGCAAAAATAATTTAACTGCCCTTTCTTGCAAATATTAGTAATTCAATTTCGTAAAATGTACTAATCTTTTAACAGAAGAAAGGCATATTTACTGTAATTTATATGCGCCTAAGTTTTCATTATTTAAAAATTGCCGCCGTAATTAGTAGGAAATTAGAGGCTATGTATTCAATCGCGCATGCGTAAGCATTAAATGCTCGCCTGCCGGCGAAAATGACAGACCTTTTGTAGGTGCGTTAGTTTACATTGAACTAATGCAGAGATGGGTTATATTTTGTATGCCCTTTAGTTTCACGTGTTGCAATAATTAATAAATAAAATGTCTATACAGATAGTATAGATGTATTTATAAAACACCGAAGGAATTATTTATATCTTAAAAATGTGTTCGCTTTGAGAATGATTTTTAAACATTTCGATTGAATATTACCACTGTATAAATAAATGACTTGTTCTTCGTTAATGTGTTATTTTACAAGCTTAAAACTCCCGAATGAACGAAAGTCGTATATGACACGAGTTTAATGCTCTATTAAATTACTTAATAGTAACCAATCAGTCAATTTGCATCGGTTTGCTCTCCCCTTCTTTCTAATTTATTCGATGTATTAGGGATGCAAGTCTTTTTAGGAACGTACAGTTCTCCTCTGGTGAGTTAAGTATAACACTGTTTATATTGCGAAAGTATTACACATATTGTTTTCAGATGTTCGATACGTAATAACAGCCATGGACAAGAAAGTTTCTACAAAGCCCGCACGATGGATGTTGCAACCATGGAATATTCTTTTCATTATCTTAGTCCAATTCTTGGTGCAATTTTTAATTTCTGTCTATCTATATACTTATGTTGTTCGTGTGGACACGGATCTTCTTGTTATGCGAAATGAAGAATTTTATGGAACCCAGAAATTAATACGCAGAAAACGAAGCAGTGCATTGCCTGTGACAGAAGATAATAAACTTTCAGACGCATCCAGAGTATGTAATGTTAATACTTTATCGACCAGATATTTTTGTTATAAACTTCAGAAGGATTAGAGAAAACGTTGATCGATTCTTTAAATGGTTCTACATTTTACATTGGATGCTGTATACTTTATAGAACAAACGCAATTATACACTTTCTTGTAAGAAACGGAGCACTGTTAATCATTACAAATTTCAAACAGCATGCCAACTGACATGACCAGTGGTTAATATATGGCGTATATAAAAAATTATATCTTGTACATGAATTATAATTTTATATTTTAGATTTGGCAGGAAAAAGACACATTAAAAGAGTCTAAGAAAGTAACGTCATCTCCTACCGCAAAATCAGGTTTGGCATCCTCTCCAATTACTCCTATGGGACACGATTGGGTATGGTTAAATGCAGATACACGTGTACAGGTTGATTATTAACTTTTTTCTCTATAATTAAAATGCATGAAGATACATAAAAGCTACAACTGAAAATATTATACATTTTAGCTTGATGCGATTGAAAACTTTTGTCGATCCTCAATGAAATACTGTCCACCCGGATTACCAGGAGCACCAGGAAGCCCAGGAGCTACTGGAGAACCAGGTCTTCCCGGATTACGAGGAATGACTGGTTCTAAAGGACCACCTGGTTTAACTGGCCCTCCTGGACCTCGTGGGCCGAAAGGTGATATCGGACCATCTGGATTTGATGGAAGGGATGGAGTACCAGGTGAACCTGGGCTTGATGGAATTCCTGGCCGTAGTGGCTCGGATGGATTACCTGGGATAAATGGTAAACCAGGTCTAAATGGATCCCCTGGCCGACCTGGGCGAAATGGCACAGATGGTACATTTAATTTAATGATTTGTACACTTTTTATTATGCATTTCTGTTAGCTTTAAGAATAATAAAATATTGTTCTTGTAGGACGCCCAGGTCAAATGGGACCTCAAGGACCACCTGGACTGCGCGGTAACTTAATCTTATTTCAAATTCGTACATTCTGATTGGGTATGGATAAAAGGGAGATACGTTGATGTTGTAAACAACTTTAGGAGAAATGGGTCCACCTGGTAGATCAGGCTTACCAGGCCAAGACGGCAGACCAGGAATAACAGCCTGGAAGGTGAATATGAATGACTATAACATAAATGACTTATTAATCGCTCCTTCCATTTTAGGTAAGTACTTTTAAATAATTACACTTCGAAACTTCTCTTCCTACAAACAGATTAATGCCTTTTCTACCAAATATTTCAGATGACCGTACATTATCACCATCATTAAATTCTACGGGATTAATTTCTGTTAACGAAGGAACCAACGTACGTTTAAGATGCGTTGCCAGTGGGAAACCGCAGCCTACAGTGCAATGGTCTAGAAGTGACGGTGCCGTTATCCCTATAGGTTCTTGGCAAGGTAAAATGGAATAATAGAATTATTATTTTTCTATTTACGTCTTGATCAATCTAATGAAAATCTGAATTTCTATAATATTTAGCAGTAACCACAGTCGAACCTTGGTATCTCGAAAACCTCGATAATGCTAGAATTTTGTTCATTCCCGTTCTCTCCGCTGTGAAAACCTCTAGAATTCAAAATATAAACTTCCTGCAACTCGACTTATTTGCCAGGTTTGGAAGCGTTATTTCACCTCTGTAATTCTATTTCAGAGAAGTTCGACCTCTTCCATTTGTTAAACCTCCTTTACCCGAAAACTTCTTTCGAGGTTCGAGTTACTCTTCGAGTTCGACTGTACCTATGATGTCTTCTGTAATAAATATGATTTCTTAAACAGTGACTTCCATAATTGGATATTCATTTAATGTCAGCGTAGTGAACAGAGAACATATGGGAGAATATACTTGTGTTGCTGATAATGGAGTTCCACCTAGGGCGTTTAAAACATTTAAACTTCAAGTGAAATGTAATTATTTGGCCTACGTACACTTGCTTATGACGTTGATGTATATCTATGTATTTTTCCTATTTTGAAATGAAGCATTATTTTCCAGTTCCTCCCTTTATTAGAATACGCAATCCGATGATTCGAGTGCGTAGCCAAAGCACTGCAGTTTTAGAATGTGAAGTCGAGGCATTTCCAGAACCAATTGTTTATTGGGAACGCGAAGATGGTCGGCGTCTCAAAATGTCTGATAAATATAGACTAGAAGTATACGATAGAAGAGATGCATATAAAGTAATGGACGGCAGTATCTTTTGTGTGAAAAAGACACGGATAAACGTTTTATTCATTATGATTTGCAATTGATTTTTAGCTTAAAATGCGTCTTAAGATTACAAAGATAACATTGGCGGATCATGGTACCTATCATTGCGTTGTCAAGAACGATATAGATACCACTAAAGGATTGTTCATAGTCGATGGTTACATATTAAATATACATTCTCAATATTTATCTCTATGTTTAAAGTAATCAATACGAAATAATTCTGATATATATTTTAGATGACGTAAAAAGTATGGAACGATCGAAAATAGGAAAACAGCAACACGTTACTTATGGAAATCCAGCTCCACAGCATGTTGACTTGGAAGAATTTTGCGGACCACAAACAACCTGTGCAGCTTGTCCCGTTTTACGATGTACTTTCACCGACGTAGCCGAATATTTAAACATTCAGCCGCTTAGAAATATTAACTTTACTGGACTTCCACCACGACTAGCAGGTAGAGTACATTTACAATTGTTTATTTGAATTATGTACTACATTTATTTAATTTTGCAGATGGCATAATAGAAGCGGTTGGAAAACCAGTTTTGAAAGGTACTATGGACGATCATTATGGAAGCTGGATGCACGACTCTTCTAAATCTGATGGTTTAACCGAAAAACTGTGGGTTACGCGAAAAAATGATACTTCTTTCGTTTTCGAATACAAGTCGAAAGACCATTTTAAAAATGCTAGTTCATATCCCATTGCTCTACCGTACCCGTTTCAGGTACGTCTTTCAAATTGTACATGTAGAGTTGTTATTAAATTCAATGTATTTACAGGGAAATGGACACGTAGTATATAATAGATTTTTCTTTTACAATCCCATAAATCGATCTTCAATTTATCGTTTTAATCTTAATTCTGTGTCTGACCATGTATGTGATAGGGACTTTTCACGATGTGAAGTACATCTTCCTGGATTGTTGGTGAACACAAAAAATTATTTATATACGCCAAATCATAATTTCAATTACGTTGATTTTAATGTTGACGAGAATGGTAATTGTATGACAATTAATTGAATAACACGAGTTTCATGTATTAAACAGTCGATAATGTATCTATATATGTGTTATTTGTAATAATAGGATTATGGTTAATATATGGACTACCATCAAATAATACAGTGGTAATAAAAATGGATGCAAATAATATGAATATTCAGCATGCATGGAATATTAGCATTGACAATCATAAATTCGGAGAAATGTTTATTGCTGGAGGTGTGCTTTACGCCGTTCATAGTGTTACAGAAGAGACAATGAAAATAAGGTATAAATTGATTTATAAAATAAAGGCTAAGACATAATGTTTTATATATATGAAACTTAATTATTTCACAAATGTTCTATCTCTATCTTTGCAGATTGGCATTCGATCTCTATAAAAATATTACCATACCTGTCCACTTATCGTTTACAAATCCTTATCACAAAACTACAGCTGTCAGCTACAATCACAAGACAAAAGTAATCATCTTATGGTTCGAAAAATCAAATCAAAATTCAAGTCTTAATTTTGTCAACTACATTTGTTTTATTTCTAGGAACTTTATACCTGGAATAAAGGAAATCAGTTGGCTTATCCCATTAAATATCAAGGTTCTATAAATGCTACAGCAAAAGAAGAATTCAGGGGCACAGAAACAGGAATTTGAAACCAGCATCAATGGGACATTGAGTGATTCAAGAAATATATTTATATATTAACCCTTAACTTTTGATTAATGTATTGCCGACAAAAGTGGCAATAAGAAAAATATATCGCTTCGCGTCGCCCAATTTCCGATTTAAAAATCATTTTCTATTTCCTTCAATTCAAAAGATTTATTAAATTATTTACTAGAATTATGAAACCCAATGTATCAAGAAAATTATGTACATATATAGAATGTAAAAATTATACTTGTAAAACACTATATTATAATAATTTGCCAAAATAATTAACATCATATATTTTAAACACTTTTTATGGATACTCTGTAATGTAGATATACCTACAGATTCTATATCTATAACAAAGATTCAAAGTTTCCATTTTGTAAACGAAACATCGTTCTAACATTAAATTTGTATGCTAGTAAAAGTCTCGCCTTATTGCATTGTTATAATAATTCTTTGTCTTTTTACTTTCAAATTCAAAAATAATTTGTTGTGCTTTAAACAAACCGCTTGTCGCGCATGTTCATGAAGGTGGCGCACGATGCATATTTAATTAAATAAAGAGTAAGAAAGTAGACTAAGCGTGTAAGAGAGAAAGAAAATGCTTTGACAAGTCCTTGCTTTAGGTCCGTCCTGTTAGTTCCTCTCAGGTTGAAAAGAGATATCGGTAATTTTAGGGCGATATTTTACCACTCTGGACGTACATGGCGTGATTTTAATATCGCATCAGTAAGGAAATAAGAAGAAGAAAAAGGAGAAATTCATGAGTAGAAAGTCGAGGGGTGTCTTAACTGAAAAGATGGTAAGTTCGATTGGGTAACCCGACAGTCCGCGATATGTATGAATATAATCTTTAATTATAACCTCACTATGGTAATATTGAAGCAGAAATTCAAACGTTACAAACGTAAAGCAAGAATTTCAATGTTTCCGATCAGCTGTTTGAGCATTTATGATTTTCGGCAATTTCTTTTCTTTTTCCACAAACTTTTCCCTACGGCTGTCAATAACTCCACTTACAACTTGTTCGAAGTACATCATCGAATGATTCGTAACTTTGTCGTTGGTATCTCCTATTTCTGTGTGAAATTTATTAACTTGTGTATTCAAACTGACAAATAAATACACTTAATGTAACAATACATCGATGAACGGTATTTAAAAAAAAATTGTTTGTTTATTAATATGCCATTGATTAACTCGACTTTATTTCATTGCCTTTATTGTACAATTACGATTAACTCATTGAAGTTACTGTTTAAAGTTAGTTCACTATATTGTCGTTTTTACACTTATCTCTTAAATATTTTTATAATGTGCAATTCACTTTGTTCATGTTCACGTTTTCCTTTTATTTTCCATCCAATTCTTGTCACAGATTTTATTTCACACAGACACATACACATATATGTATAATTAATTAGCGAATGAAAGCGATATTTAAGATAAAGCGTATTCAAAGCATTAATAGAAGGCCAGATATGACTTCTATGAAATAGTCCACATTTCATTGATTACGTTATAGTTACTTTGATAACTGTACTCTATAAATTAGTTATTATGCAGGGAAACATAAAAGTATTATTTTATAAGTATAATATTACATTATTAAGCAGTAAGACATTATAGCGTATATAAAAACTATGATTGTGTATTACATTTTTTATAGTTTTATATAAAACTCAAAATTATATTTAACGCCCTTTAAATCTGATCTTTCTGGCCACTGGTAAGGTACCTATGGTGAAGATAGTACACATTAAAGATAATACATTGTAACCTATGTTGTAATCTTCCCAACTTTATTTTTTAGCAGTATTTATATTTTAACACAGATTCAGACTATTTAGTTCTTACATAGTCAGCAGCTTTTGAGAATTTCAATTTTTTAAAAGATAATACCCAATATTTATAAATATTGCGTCGTTCCAAAGTGGATTAGTTGAGAGTATGAATATGATTAAAATGTGTCTTATATTGTGAAGTAAAATATTTCAAAGTGTATTCTATGATTGCATCTTGCTTTTCAGTTATATAAAGCATAATAAGACAAGGTATAATAAAATGTACTATACTACTAACAATTATGTAGTCGTTTTTAAGACAGGAATTTCATGAATTATTCATTGACTATATTATAACAAAACGTGTGGCTTAAATATGGGATTATCTCGCATAAGACACTTCTTCTAATACGCTTGAATGTATTATAGCTAGTAGTAGTTATACTATGTTGAGGGAAGTTTAACTTATGCCGACTATATTATCAAATAAATACTTTCTAAAGCTAAGTTAGAATAGTGTCCTTGCTCGTGTTATCTAACTTCTTGATTGACTTACAAATGAGGAATGTTACTCTCTTTATTTTTTGTTATGCGCAGCTTGATTTTAATCATTATTAGTATATTTGTAATTGCATTGTGTGTATGTTAAATATTCATACTCATTCTTTACAGGTTGGAATGCCATGGAGAAGTTTCCACTGAAAGGTACAGCATTGTCAAACAATACAGTTCCGCAAAATCATCAATATTCTTTAACCACGTATCAATCAGTCGAAACAAAGGTAATATTGAAACAAAGATTTTTGCAAAACAGATTTGACAAAATCCATTTAATTATAATAGTAACAAATGACAAATTTATTTAAAAAGCAGAATCTTGATCAATTATAGGTAGAAAATTCAGACGATGTGTACTTTGTAGAGGACGCGCGATTGAGAAATCGAACTACTGGTCGTGATCATAATTTAAGCAGCGACGACGACATGCTGGAAGTTAATAATGTGGAATCTAACCACGGGGAGAACACCATTTTCTCAGATCCCTCTATTCGTATCGATGATTCTTCCTCTTACAGTGAGTAACACGTTTAATTAGCCCCGGGAATACACGCTATGAGATTACAGAAACAAACATTGTTCTGTATTGCTACATTGTATTAGTTTCAGTTGATTCCGATGATATTCCTGGAATTGGACAATATGATGACTTCCACACAATTGATTGGCAGCGAGATATTGCCCGGGATAGAATGCGCCATCGTTATATTGTGAAGAAAAAGCATGACTCCATTTGGGGCTTAATTAAAGGAGCTCATGACGCATGGTCAGGATGGCTTTGCGTCTTATTGGTTGGACTCTTTACAGGAGTTGCAGCAGGTATCATTGATATAGGGGCTTCCTGGATGACGGACTTAAAGTTTGGTATATGTCCGCAAGCATTTTGGTTAAACAAAGAGCAATGTTGTTGGAGTTATAATGAGACCACTTTCGATGGTGGAAACTGTTCTCAAGCAAGTGCACTTTATCTTCTCCGTTTTCTTATTTTACAATGCTTTAATTTAGTTGTCATCTTAATTTGTTTCTTTTGGTTCTTTTTTAGTGGTTGACATGGCCGGAAGTATTCAGTCAATCAAAAGACGGTGCAGGTCCGTACATGATCTCGTACATGTTTTATATTGCTTGGGCTCTCCTGTTTGCCTCCCTCTCTGCGTCATTAGTAAGAATGTTCGCACCGTATGCTTGTGGCTCTGGAATTCCTGAGGTACATATGGAAGAAAGAAGAAGAGTAAAAGGCATAATGATTTTCAAGTTTAAAATTTCTATTACAGATCAAAACTATCTTAAGTGGATTCATTATTCGTGGATATTTAGGAAAATGGACATTAATAATTAAGTCTGTAGGTTTGATTCTGTCAGTCTCCGCGGGTTTAAATTTGGGCAAGGAAGGGCCGATGGTTCACATCGCTTGCTGCATAGGAAATATATTTTCATATCTTTTTCCAAAGTATGGTAGAAACGAAGCAAAGAAAAGAGAAATTTTGTCGGCAGCTGCTGCTGCAGGAGTCTCGGTTGCTTTTGGCGCTCCGATTGGAGGAGTCCTGTTCAGTCTCGAAGAGGTATGTACTTGTTAAATAAAAATTAATTAATTTACGTAATAATTAAACATGTTCAAATAAATTTTTCAGGTGAGCTATTACTTTCCCCTGAAAACATTATGGAGATCATTCTTCTGTGCTCTGATAGCCGCCTTCATTCTGCGATCGATAAATCCGTTTGGTAATGAGCACTCGGTGCTTTTTTATGTTGAATATAATAAACCTTGGATATTTTTCGAGCTGATACCCTTTGTCATGCTTGGAATAATGGGCGTAAGTTTACTCTTCTGTGATAATTTTCTTATAATAAAAACAAAACATTTCGATTGTCATTTAATCTCTTTATTTTTCTTTTGGCAGGGCGTTATTGGTACTTTATTTATCAAGGCTAATCTATTTTGGTGTCGATATCGTAAAACTTCTAAATTGGGTCAATATCCAGTTACTGAAGTTTTAATAGTGACAGTTGCAACTGCTATTATTGGATATCCCAATCCATATACGCGAATGAGTACAAGTCAGCTAATTTATTTATTATTCCGTCAGTGTGGCGTATCAAACGCTGATATTTTATGGTTTGTAAAAATCGTCCCCTTATTTCTATATATCGTCGCCCTCAGTTCTTAACTGTTCTAACTCCATTAAATAACCCATCCACATACGTCCCATTGGTATAAAGGAAACAAATTCATGATAATACGATGAGAATTCTACTTAGAAGGTAACAAATATTCTGTTCTCCGAAGCCCCATACTAGTGGACATAGAATAGTCAAGAACTAGAGCAACAATATGTACCGATATTTGGTTTTAAATACTCGAAAATTGTATTACGTTTTGATGTTTGTTCTTACAGTGATTATAATAGAAATTTCACAGCTGTGAAGTCGGCAATTGAGATTGCAGCTGCTGGCCCCGGGGTCTATAAAGCGGTGTGGCTTTTACTTTTAGCGTTGATCTTAAAACTTATCATGACGATATTCACGTTCGGCATGAAAGTACCTTGCGGATTGTTTATTCCATCGCTCTGTTTTGGGGCTATAATGGGTCGTATCGTTGGGATCGGAATGGAGCAACTCGCCTACAATTATCCACATATTTGGATGTTCAGTGAAGAATGTTCGACCGGTGCTGATTGTATAACCCCTGGATTATACGCAATGGTTGGTGCAGCTGCTGTTCTAGGCGGTGTTACCAGAATGACTGTTTCTCTTGTCGTGATAATGTTCGAACTAACCGGAGGAGTACGGTACATTGTCCCATTAATGGCAGCCGCAATGGCAAGTAAATGGGTTGGCGATGCCCTTGGAAAACAAGGCATTTACGATGCCCATATTGGGTTGAACGGGTATCCATTTTTAGATAGTAAAGATGAATTTCAACACACTACACTTGCAGCTGATGTCATGCAACCCAAGTAATTGCATTACTATTAAATGTTATAACTACAGGGTCGTCCGTAAGTTCATGGTTCTGCGTGTCTGCACCAATGAATTTTTCTCGCAAGCGGAGCCTCCAACGCAATTACGTTATTCTGAACTTTCGTCGTATTTTGAGCTGTAGAAGCCCCTTAATCACATTTGCACTATAACTTACGCATCGCCCTATATGCAGTTATAATGGATAGCGTGTTGTATATAATAATTTTGTTCTTTATAGTTATTAAGTTTATTTTGTTGTAGACGCAACGAAGCCCTGCATGTTCTAACTAAAGATTCAATGACGGTCGAAGATGTGGAAAATTTGTTGAAAGAGACAGAACATAATGGTTTTCCTGTGATAGTTTCGAAAGAATCACAGTATCTGGTTGGATTTGTTTTACGGAGAGATCTGAATCTAGCAATCGCGAATGCTAAACGTATGACAGAAGAAATTACTGGACAATCATTGGTGTTATTTACAAACGCAAGTAACATACAAAGTCATTCTCCTCCGCCACTTAAATTGAAAAAAATACTTGACATGGCCCCAATAACAATTACGGACCAAACACCGATGGAAGCTGTTGTTGATATGTTCAGAAAATTAGGACTAAGACAGACGCTCGTTACGCATAACGGGTAAATATTTTCATTTTTATTTCTCTTTATTACATATTTCATCATTGAAAGATGTATGCACATTTACTATATCTTTTTTTTCTTATTACAACTATTTTACCCTTGTAGGCGGCTGCTAGGAGTTATAACAAAAAAGGACGTCTTAAGACACGTAAAACAACTTGACAACGAAGATCCTAATTCTGTATTGTTTAATTAAAGTGTATATAAAAATATATATACGAGATACAGTGTTTTATGATGCATAGCTGGAACCGAACAATAGATACACGAAAGCTATTGGCAATATGATTTTTTTATATACATTCATATAATTGTTAACAAACAGAAAATTTGTTTTAATCATTAATTATTAAATATGAGGAAACAAATTTAAGGTAACACATTTTTAAGTCACTGCATTATGCAAATTTGTAGAAATTTTATCATTATACATTTCGGTCTAATTTGCATTTGCTATACATTTAAAATATATTGGTTTGTAATCAGAAAAGTCGTGAAAAACTATATTTAATGTATCTTATATTTTCATATATCTTTAATTTTTGCCGCAAATTCAACTTTGATTTCAATTATTTGTTACACAATATACTATATACGTATGTATACATATATGTACATATATGTACACATAAATAGTACAAGGAGAAGGTTTTAAGGCTTTGAGTGGCTGTTACAATTTCATGGTGTTTCATCGAAACTATAGTTCTTCTGTCTAACTGTCACCACTTTTATATTGGAAAATAGTTAAACATTCCATTCTTTCGTGATGTCTGTCTATGTTTAAACTTCCATTTAAACGATTTCCCTGTATCTGCATTATCACCAGAAGCAATGAGAGCATTGAACAATAATTCTATGCGTTTTTCTAGCCACTGATTAATACAATTTTTGTTTTCAATTTACACTCCATTTCCTCGACTTCCGCATTATGATTTACATCTTTTACATTCTCTCATTCTTGTTAATAACGTCATTAGTTTGTGGTTTCTCCTTCGCATCATCGGCCCTACATGCAAAAAAGCACTGTGTTTTGAGTCTCTTTTAAAGCAGCTGGTTACACTGCATAAATGACTGCAGTCATGGCATTACCACCTAACGAAGCCTAGAACAATCTTGTTCATTTACTATCCCGAAGATTAACATGTCTCTGACCGCCCTGTGATTCAGTTAATTGCATAATTATTACCCCCAATATAGTCAGATGCATATTAATACGTCTTCCTTCCACAATTCTTTCTTCAGTTGTTCCTGTTTGTTGAGTTCTGTTTGAATTGGCAAGATCTACCAAATTCAACTGCGACACTTATGTAGCACCATGTAGTCTCCACCAGCATCTCTACTTTCAATTGTAATTCTGAATATGGTATGACTATATATGTGTATAGTAGACGTATACTTATATATAGTACTATATATAGTATATATGAACTATAATATATATGTTATATACATATTATAAGATACAATACATTATTTACATCACATTGAAAAACTTGATGTCATTGTCAAATTCGGATGGAACGGCGTGCTTATTATTCGGCCGAAAGATCAATAACGAACTAAATTTTAACGCATCACAAATGAATGTAGGTAAAATACGATGTAGTGACATCGTATTATATATAATACAACAAAGTTACACGTCAAAAGAATAGAAACACCACAAAAATAACACATACAATGATATTAATAGGGATATAAACTTTATTTTTAGTATTGGTATTTTAAACATCACATCGCTTTAAATATGTGATACACCTATACAATATTCGTTATTATTATTATTATTGTCATTATTATTATTATTATTACCGCGTTTTATCGCAATATTGATTAATAATATCATACAAACAATTAGCAAAATTTTACGAGCGATGATTGAAAGAAAAATATGATTGGGAATTTTTAGTTCATAGTGGGAGTGAAACATTTTCGTTGATATAAGCGCGAGGTCCGGACTGCACGTAATTAGAAAATTAAATACTCATATATTTGTACTTTATGTGTCTTATTGTTACATTATATTATTGTATCGGTCCACTCCTATTAAGCACCTCATTTCTAGTAATTATTCATATCCTCTTGTAACAAGAAGAATTATTATAATGGATTGTAATATCTTTTCGTAAAAGAAGGATCCGGTGATAGAGAGTTAACGAAAATATCGTTTGACATATTACATACCACAAAAGTTTGCATCTGTGTTGATAAATCGACTCCGAATATACATATGTATATATGCAAATATAAAATGTGATGTATACGAAATACATATTAATATAAAAAGGTAGACCTTACGAATCTAGAGGTTGCGTAAATTTATTTTAATATATATGAATGTTAAAAGATGAAAATAAATATTATTTACACTAAAATGTAATAATAACCTGGCCATCTTGTCATTTACCGCGATTAATCTACCACTTTTCATCAATAAATTTTTTGTTCTGGTAAAGGTACAAGTTCATGGTTAAAAGAGGGGTGGAAGTATAATCTCGTGTAAATTCTACGTTAGGGTCAGGAATGACCCAGGCTACACGTTAATCATCAAAAAATCGAATAATCACTTTTTTCGTATATTTTACGAAACCAAGAATACACTGACCTTTTCGAATCAAGTTACGTTCGAATACGTTTCTTTAATCAGAATTGATACCAGAGAAACATTTCACCCAGGAAAAGTAACGCTCGAGGACAAATCAATAAGTATTTGAAAGACAGTTTATAGTTATAGCTGTACAGCCTAAGGAACTGGGACATTTTATTCGAAATTTAAAGTCGATCAAAGAGAAAATCACAGATGAACATCGCACGTCGTGCAGAAACGGTATAACGATGAAACGAAGAGTATCAGTCATCAAGGCAAAGAAAACTGGGCTGCAAAGCTGAAAGGAAATTGGAATAAAAAAGTATAAAGGATGAATACACCGGGATCGCGTTGCTCGTATCACGAAACGAACTTGACGATTTCGTCGAAACTGTGCTACTTCTGTACAGAAAATTGCATCCTTTCATTTCCCCGCGCATTACCAAACGGTAATCACGATTTTTTCAATCGTCGTCTTCCCTCGCGATTCGCCACGAAATCCAAGGAAAAAAAAATAAAGAAGAAAAAAAAATGTTTACGAACGGAAATCGTGGAGGAATCAGGTTTGCTGGCCACAGTATCACCTGCAGGGGTCAGTTGTACCTGGAGTGGGGGATAGCGTCGAGGGTGGCGTAGAGTATTCGTGCAGGCTGGTGGTTCGCTAGTTTCACGGTAGCGATAACCCCCGATGCGCGTGTGCACGCACATATTTCAGTGTGTTAGGATAGATTCGCTTATACAGAGAAAGAGAGACCTCAAAGCCGTTTTCCTCGGTCGTTCAATACGCGCGCGCGCGAAACGAATCGACTTCGTCCATAGTATCGCCACAGGTCTCGTCGTGGACGTTCGTGATTTTTACACCCTTGCTCGAGTCATAATTTACCGAACTATATGACGAGGGTGCACCACGGTTTCCTTTCTTATTCTCCTTTGTCTCCGTTTCTACTTTCGCCTTTCTCTTCTCCTAACTTTCTCATTTCCGCTAAACCTGTCGTCTCTTCTGCCGCTACGTTCTCCCTCGCGTTCGCCTGCCTCCTGATATTTACATATATATCAATTTTCATTCTTCGCCCTTTCCCCATTCTCCTATCGTTCGACGTTTATATCACCCCGAACCCCACGCCATTCTATTCGCTGCCCCGTCTGTTCATCCCTCTCCTCCTCGTTACCGTGCTCATCGGCACGTTATTGTCATCCCATTCGTACGATATTGGGGACACTATCTGGAGCACGATCTTCGTATCCCTTTGGATAAAACAGATGGTAACTATGGTTTGTGAGTGTTGTACGAAGTGACCAGTAAAGCAATCGACCGATTTCTGTTGTTCCGCCTTGGTATACGATATTGTTTGCAACCGCGATGCGATCAGCTGCAGAATCGTGTGTAAACGATATCCAGGAGACGACGACGCAGGACAGACCGGATTAGGGGTACATCGATCATTGAGATATCAAGGAAAATCACGCAACGTCTCTCTCGAGTATACATTAACGATCCCTAGTTTCCCCGCGGCGTCCGGTTTCCCCCCGTACGGAATTCTTTTCTATTTCCCTCTGTTCGTTCGCCACGGCCACGATTCCCTTAACGATTCACGAATTTTTAAACGCCCGCTGGTGAAACGCGTCGCAGCGGCACGATCGTCATCGACGAAAAAAGAAGAATCTATATACATAGTGTACCGCGACACACATTCGTGTTCGCGCTCAGTCAATAGCAGCTGCATCCTTTTGAAATTTCAAAAGAACCCACGAATACGGAGCATTCACGGGTGCATAACGTGCCGCGGAGATCAAACGGCCGGCGATCAGGTTGCCGGGAAAGAAAAAAATGGGAAAAAGAGCTGCCTTTCACTGTCCGTTACCGTGGCGTTAAACGATCTCTCGTGGAAAATACGAAACGCGACCCACGGACGAAACAGTATTATGCGTATCCTACGTGCTTGCCTGTTATCAAGGAGAGAAATTCTTGCAGAAAAAACGGATATGGAGTATCGGAACGTGGACGTGGAATAAGGGAAAGGTACGGGTATAGAGCCCTGTTTCGGAAACAGCAACGATGGAAGGTACAAATTCCGGTAAGCCGAGGAACCAAAGATTCCAATGATACCTTCGCAAGGTGGCCGTGAGGGATATAAAGGTTCTCCCAACCCTCCGAGCAACGGCTCCGAGGACAATGGCTTCGCTAATCGACCTCGAGTGGCGGGCCTTTACGCGACGAGCCTCTTCAGAGAAGAGCTCGTTCGATTCTCGTCAGGAGAGGCTACTCGATCCCATGGTCCCGCTCGAGATATTCTTGAAAGATCGCCACGAGAGATTGGAAGCCAGAGAAGTTTAAATCTCCCTGCGGGCGTCGCCGACGAATTCGAGTTGCTGGATCGCTCGAGGATCGGGATTTCGAGAACACCTCAACCATTGAGAAGGGGAGAGCTACCATCTGCTCATTACGAACCTAGATCTAGATTCGACGATCCCGCCAGACGAGATCATTATGGCTCGCCGCCTACGGAAAGGATACGTTCGAGGGAGCACGAGCAACAGGAAGAACGCGTCTGTCGTGTGTCCAGTGGGCTACGAGGGTCCCTCCTGGAGTTTCCGCGTTCGGATCAAACGATGTGGATGGAGTCGAACCTCGACGGTTCTAACGTGCCTGCGTCGAGTAGCGATCACGCTGGCAGAAGGGAACAAGAGGGCAGCTCGACTTTCGTATCAACGTCCGCTTCGATACTCGTTTCTCCTGCGAGCGAAACCAGCGAGGGACATGCCATCTTCACTCCGGAAGCGGAGAAATCATCACCGCCGCCTTATGCAGGCCTCAGCCCGCCGGAGTACACGGGACACCGTTACCAGAGCAGCGAAACACCATCGCCAATTTTTCCAAACTATCCGTTAACGTCGTACGCGGAGGAAACGCGTCACAGGCGTTCGAGATCGTCCGTGTCCGACGCCGGTTTCGAGTACGCGTTACGCGACGAACGCTCGAGGGTTGAAAATCGATACGGATCGTCAGCCCTCGAACCGGAAGGTGCGTCGACCGCTGATGGATCAAGGCGAACGGAGTATCGTGAATCGTCGGGGTCCAAAGTGATCCTCGAGAAATCGACGGACGAGGATTCCTCGAGATCCAGGGACGTTGCCAGGCTGCGGCCACCCCTTGCCGCGGCGGCTGGAGCCTCAGCTGACTCTGGAACCGGCGATTCTGGAAGCGCTGAAATTCAAGTGGATCCGCTCGGTACGCCGCGGGCAACGAATGCTGGTGAAATTTCGTACGAAAGAAATGGAGGCGGAAACGGTGTCGCCGCTGGCAGGTCGAGCCTTAAAACCCCGACTGGAAACAATAAGCAAACGGTGAGGCTGTTCACGAAGGAGAGCCTCGACAGGCTGGAGAATCGAACTGTCCAGCTGGTCAGAGATTATGGCTTTCAACCGAAGAGACGGATGTCGGTCGAAGATGGCGCGGTGCTTCCAAACAAATACGAACCATTCCCAACCGATCTTTACGGTAGGCCCCTCGAGGAAATCGACAATTTCATTTACGACGAGGTGAGTAGACAAGCATCAGTTTTCGATTATTAGCGAATTTAATTCCAGATGTTTAACGTTAAAGTATCGCGAAGTTAATGAAAGCTTGTTTGCCGAGACGAGTCGATAGTGTGCTGAAAAACTGAGACAGGAAAGCCAGCGTACAGATGTACAATTTAAAAATTAGAAGTTGGCGCAGCAGCGCGAATTACAAGAAAACGACTTATGAAACAATCAGACATTGCAATCGAGTGAAGCAGCAAAGTAACTTCTTCCTTTAATCGATTATAAAAATATGATTGAATATTAATAAAATTTCTGAATGTTTTTGCTCCATTGTGATTCAAATTCAGCACGTATTACTAAAGCATATTGCTTTTCCGCAATTCTCGGGAAAATCTCTCACGCTGCACACTTACGGAACGATATATTTCTTACGTATTACCTGTACCGTGTGTTTCAGACCTTTTGCGTAGTATCGAAGAGATTTCGTAAAAATTACATCCATAGATTTACTGCGACAAGCAGTTGGTTCATATTTTCTCCATGGAATCCTATAAGGCGGTATTGTATTTTCCTAAGTACGAATCAGTACTTCGATTATATGGTCATGGCTACGATAATATTAAATTGTGCCTTCCTCGCCATGACGGAAACCATCGAGGAAGCCGAGTAAGCATTTTCACTTTACGCTCGCCGTGTTGAATCAACCGACCTCTATACAGTGTACTACGTTTTCTCCTTTTGTTCTTTAGATATATATTCTTAGCTATATACACGGCGGAAATGGTGATCAAGTCGATAGCCAAGGGTTTTGTGCTCAATAAATACACTTACCTGCGAAATCCGTGGAACTGGTTGGATTTCGTAGTAATTACCAGCGGCTACGCGACTATAGGGATGGAAGTTGGAAATTTAGCTGGGCTGAGAACGTTCCGAGTATTGAGAGCTCTCAAAACAGTTTCAATCCTGCCTGGTAAGAATATGTAACGCTCGCACGTTTTCCTTTCCATTCGGAATTGATTCGCTGCAAAGTAGTTAAACTTGCGCAAACTTGGACAGGCTGTGTATGTTTGTAGATTCGCGAACGATCGTAACAAAGTAAAACCGAATTACCGTAACTTCGTGGTCCCGTGTTTGTTGCAACTTGTATTACAAACGAAAAATAACTAAGTCTGTGTCTGATATTATTTTAGGCTTAAAGACCATCATCAACGCACTGTTACATAGTTTTAAGCAACTTGCCGAAGTAATGACGCTTACGATCTTTTGTCTGATGGTTTTTGCACTATTCGCTCTGCAAGTTTACATGGGTGAACTTCGGAATAAATGTGTGAAAAATTTGGAATTCAATAATACGCAAGTAGAGTGGAACGAGTACGTATATATCGATTGTCGAATAAAAATATTCTATTATATTTGCATATACATGTTGCGCGCTGCTCTATACGCGCACCTATATATCTAAACTTGAGTGACAATGGCTCGTTGACTCTCAAGAGGCATTAACCGATGATACCTTGTGCCGTCCACAGGTGGACTTGGAACTCATCCAACTGGGCGTTCGACGAAGATGAAGAGCCAATAATTTGCGGTAACGCAACTGGCGCCAGGTTAGCCAAAACTTTATTCGTTACTGCACGGGGCTGGTCCAAGGGAAATCTTGATTTTAACACGAGACAGCTTATCTTTTAGGCACTGCAACGAGAGTTACATCTGTCTTTGCGTTGGCCCGAATCCAAACCATGGGTACACGAACTTCGATAATTTCCTGTGGTCAATGCTCACCACGTTTCAGTTGATTACATTGGATTACTGGGAAGACGTCTATAATAAGGTCGGTCTTTCTGATGTCCCTTTCCACGGGAATTGCAAAATACCTCGACGCCGAAGAAAAATCGACGTAACCGTACTACGAAATCGTTCCTCAGGTATTGTCGGCGTGCGGACCTATCAGCGTCTCGTTCTTCACGGTGGTCGTGTTTTTCGGATCATTTTATCTGATCAATTTGATGCTCGCCGTCGTTGCGCTGAGCTACGAGGAGGAAGCCGAAATTACAAACGAGGTAAACGAGATTGCTACGATTATTCACTTACGATCGGCGTTGCACACACATCTGGCCTATGATTGATAGGAACGAAGGAAAGACTTAACCGACCATCGCGAGGACTCGACGTTTAGTTTCGACCCGACAAAGATCAATGTCAAGACGCTCGCCAAAGAGAAGCAGAAGAAATTGGACGCGAGGAAGGGCGTTCTTCTGAGTAGCTACACGCGGAAGAAAACGCGGAGAAGAAGACGCGGAAAAAGCAACGTCGGCGTTACGCCATCCGGTCAAGATAAAGGTGGCACTGTGCCAAGCAGGTACACCCTTTGTTCGCGGAGAAAATGTTGTTCGGCCTTGGCGACACCTGTCTTCCACGATATTTAATATCATTTTCTCACCGATTAGGTCGGTGACCCCTAGTCCGAGCCCAAGTCCAAGACATTCGACCGTTCGACCGTCTCACTTAGTTCTGCACAATGTCAGCCCACGAACAACGGAGAATAACCCGGTTCATAGATTGGCCCCGAATCGCGGCATGCTTCATTCCCGGCAAGCAAGCAACAACAGTAATCAGCAGTCGTCGTTGGATGATTCCGGGGTGGTCGACGATCACGACGGCGACGATGTTACGTCCGTGGAAGAGCACGACAGACGTGACATCAAGGAATGTAGGGCCGAATGGCAAGAGAGAATCAATAATAATGCGGATATCAATGCCGAGGTAGACACCGACGGAACGAGGAATGGATGCAACAATGGAACGAGCGTGGACAATGAACGTGGAAAGTCGCATCCAGCTCGTTCCGCCGAATATCTTCGTGCGTCCACGAATGTTCCTGTTTCTCTTGTCAGCGGGAGCACCCGTGAGATTAGAGTGGTCAAGTGCAACGGGGTGAAAACGAAAAAGCAAATGTACACGTTGCCGCCAGAATATTTATCGCATATTGTTATTTTAGGTAGAGCAAAGAATTTCCTTAGTCTCCCGCACGTAATCAGACGTATTCAGGATTGAGAATAACGATCGTTCCGTTTCCATGTGCGTTCCAGATGATCTTCCGGATAGAAACTGCGAGAAGTGCATCCAGTGCTGCGTAGATTACGAGGGTTGGCTACGTTTCCAGAATTGTTTATACAAGGTAGGTATGCCAGAAAGGTGGCGATAGCGTCGAGGGTGGAGCGTTTTCGAAAGCACTGCAAAAGTATTTTTTTTTTCATTCTTGTTTTACTACAAGACCAGTTCGATATTCGTTACGATTGTACATTCTCGCGGGCCAATATTAACGAATAGCGAACCGATTGAGATAGAACGCATTACGTGAAGTATGGCAAACGCGTAGAAGGAGAACGCTCGACTCTCGATTGACCAGTGGCTCGTATCTAGGTAGTGAGAGATCCGCTATTCGAGTTGACGATCACACTGTGCATCGTTCTGAATACCGGATTTTTGGCAATGGAGCATCATGGGATGAGCGAATCGATACGACAGGCGCTCAACATCGGTAATAAAGTGTTCACCAGTATCTTCACCTTCGAATGCCTGCTGAAGCTGATGGCGCTGAGCAAAGATTTCTTCAACAACGGATGGAACAATTTCGATTTGATAATAGTATCAGCGTCCCTGATAGATCTTACCTTCGAGCTGGTGGACGGCCTCTCCGTGATACGCGGACTGAGGCTGCTCCGTGTCTTAAAGCTGGCACAATCCTGGACGACAATGAAGGTTCTGCTCAGCATTATTATCTCGACGATCGGCGCGCTTGGAAATCTCACCTTGGTTCTGGTGATCGTGATTTACATATTCGCCGTGATCGGCATGCAATTGTTCAGCAAAGACTACACGCTGGACAAATTCTATCCCGATCCAGTTCCACGTTGGAACTTTAACGATTTCTTTCACTCGTTCATGATGATATTTCGTATACTATGCGGCGAATGGATCGAACCCCTGTGGGACTGCATGAGGGCGGAGAAAGAGGACGGGCCCGAAGCTTGTTTCGCCATATTTTTACCAGCTCTCGTGATGGGCAACTTTATGGTGTTGAACCTCTTCCTTGCTTTATTGCTCAATAGCTTCAATTCGGAAGAGTTGAAACAGAAGAAGGAGGAAGTCGGCGAGGATTCGAAGCTCGCCAGATCGTTCGACCGCATACGTTCGATTATACGAAAGAATAAATGCTCCCGTTTGATGGATACCGCAGCGAAGGGGAAAGGCAGGGATCCTCGTTTGGAGAAGATTGTTCGACGGGTAATGGATCGATCAGACAACGAGACTAAGTACGCTATCCAAGAGACTGTACTCAGCCTTCCAACAGACAACGTTTACAATAGATCTTACCAAGAAAGTTTAAACCAGCCCGTTTTTACTTACGATGCGATGTACACGCAGTCTGAAATGGAGGAGAAGAAATACGGACAATGGGAGAAGGAGCGGGAGAAAGATAACTCGCCATGCGACGAGGAGGTGGACGATACCGATAAGAGGAAAGAAATCGAATCGAAAGAAAAGAATTCGGAGGAATGTCAGGAGACCGGAACGACGAAAGAAACATCGTCCACGAATAAACCTCCAGCGGAGGAGAGAACCGCAATGCTGCCACAGGAAGATCCATTTCCGAGACGAGAGGATCGAGTACCGAAACGGCCATGGCATGCGCTTGTTAGCTACGTAGATGAGCTCACCGTAGGCGGTAGAAGAAACAGCAAAGGGAAATATGTGGATGGTATGGGATCGTTCCCTGGATTCGGTAGGAACAATCGACGCAAAGAACCGCTGGATTGTTTTCCACGGCAGTGCTATCAGAAGTAAGGGGCGACTGTTGTACCTTGTATTTCGTCGGGCGACGAATGATTTTCTGACAGGAGTTTCGTTGTATGTGCAGGTGCACCTGCATCGATCGGTGCATTGGAACGGCCATTGGGAAAAAGTGGATCAAACTTCGAACAATGGTCCTTTCAGTCGTAGACACGCCCGGATTCGAATGGATGATCCTAGTTTTGATCTTTGCATCTTCCATAACCCTTTGTTTCGAAGATATTTACCTAGACGATAATCCTTTTTTGAAGAAAATTCTCTATTGGACCAATCTTGGCTTCTGTGCGCTTTTCACTATCGAGATGTTACTCAAGTGGCTAGCTCTGGGTTTCTGCAAATATTTCACCAGTTTTTGGACGATCTTGGATTTTATAATTGTTTTTGTAAGTAGAGCCGCAAATACGCGGGCGGCATCGATTTACGATCGTGTGTGTACTTGTCTGTGTGTGCGAGCAAAGGCACATACGTGCGCGCGGGCGCATGTACATTGATATTACGTTCGTCGTTGCTGCATGGATTTTTTTGGTTCTGGCTGTTCGTAACTGCCGTGTTACGATTTTGCTACTTTATGCCATTATCTTCTTCATTTCTACGCATTTCTTTATGAATTTTTTTTATATGTGTCGCCTTGCGGAACCAGGTACGTGCAAGATAAATTACGTTGCCTCTATTGCATATCATCTATCACACGCCTTACTTCTCACTTTGATCCACCAGAATTTTAACAAAGTTGACGCATTCTTTTGTTTCGCATAACAATTATTATTGTAAGCTTACACTTTGAAGTTCACTGCACACACTTATGAATCTTTTACACTATACATATGTATAACTGTACATATATAAATAGACGACACCCGTTTGTTACTGTTATTCACTACACTTTCTTTTGTTTGTATGAAAATACTACGGCAATTTTGTAATAATAACGACGACAATGGTAACGCGACATATTATTTCAAAAAAGTTCAGAACCTTGCTCGATTAACAATCTTTTAAGTCCTTATGAATTTATGAACACCCGCAATTTGAAGTTAAAGAAAGGCATCTTTATACATGCACACATGCAATATTGTAAAAAAAATATTACTGTATTATGAAGATATAGTTCACGCGTCTTGGGTTGCACGCCATTTTACGTATACAGCTAACATCATTTCTTTCGCTGCCAGTTTTTAAGCGAATCGGCTATTCTACTTTCATTTATTTAGTTGCTGCTTCGCCTCCATTATTTCAGTAATGCACAATAGACGAGCATAGGAATATTACAATATTTTTGTAGATATGAACACGGGATTATTCTTTCTTCTTCCAGCTTTTATAGTTTTCGTTTCAATTAAATGAAAGCTTGGCCTTCGACGAATTCGCAATCATTTTCTAGCTGCGTACGAACGGCATGTTATTACTTTGAATGATTAAAAAAGAACACATGTAAACAAAAAAATTAATAGGAATACACAGTCCTTTAACAATCGTAACACAATTTTTCTTGAACAGGTATCAACATTTAGTCTGTTGATAGAAGAAAACGAAAACTTGAAAGTGTTAAGGTCTCTAAGAACTTTGCGAGCTCTAAGACCATTAAGAGCGATATCGAGATGGCAAGGCATGAGGGTAAGGCGTTATCGTAGATTCTGCTAGTGGATTGCTGGTAGATCTTTTGGAAGCTTGAGAGTTTTAGAAGTATCGGCTGTTTCTTTTTTTGTTCTTGCTAGATCGTAGTGAACGCGTTGATGTATGCGATACCTAGTATATTCAACGTGCTCCTCGTCTGTCTCGTGTTCTGGCTGATATTTTCTATTATGGGTGTACAATTCTTTGGTGGCAAGTTTTTCAAATGTGTTGACGAGTATGGTGAATTATTAGATATATCGGTAAGTAGAACATTTTTTTCTGGATCGCGAGAAGGTGGCGTACAGGAGATTGGAAAAGCCAAAAAAAAAAAAAAAGAAAACATAGAAACGAAAAACCGACGAACGTTACTCCTTAGATTGTAAACACAAAGGACGATTGTCTGAGGAAGAATTACTCTTGGGAGAATAGTAAAATCACGTTTGACCACGTGGGGATAGCTTACCTAGCTCTGTTCCAAGTAGCTACTTTCGAGGGGTGGATGGAGGTGATGCAAGACGCAGTAGATGCAAGAGGTGTAGATCTTCAACCTCAGAGAGAAGCAAACATCTACGCATATTTCTACTTTGTGATATTTATTGTTTGCGGCTCCTTTTTTACACTGAATCTCTTTATTGGAGTAATTATAGACAACTTTAACATGTTGAAAAAAAAGGTAAGATGCATAAGAATTTATGAAGATGGTTCTCTTGTACAATAACTGTTTACATGTTTCATCGAACGCTGAAACGTTCTCTGTCTCCTCTTCCCTTTTTATCCCCCTTTTATCCATATTTTCAGTACGAAGGTGGAGTGCTAGAAATGTTTTTGACCGAAAGTCAAAAGCACTACTACACTGCCATGAAAAAGCTTGGCCGTAAAAAGCCACAAAAAGTGATAAAGCGTCCGATGAATCAAATCCTCGCAATGTTTTACGACCTATCGAATTCACGCAGGTAATAAATTCAAACTTAACTCCTTCTTTTATATACTTGGCTTTCTTTTTTTATTTTTATTTCCATTTGTTTATTTTAATATACAACCACGCGCCACTTTATTCATTTAACTTTAAAAAAACGACTCCAATGTTTCCAGATTCGAAATAGCAATTTTCATTTTGATATTTCTCAACATGCTGACAATGGGAATCGAGCATTACGATCAGCCTCATCCGATTTTCTTCGTCCTCGAAGTATCGAACGCATTTTTCACGACAGTTTTCGGCTTAGAGGCAATCGTGAAAATAATAGGACTTCGATATCATTATTTCACGGTGCCATGGAACCTGTTCGATTTCCTCCTTGTGCTGGCCTCGATATTAGGAATATTAATGGAGGATATTATGGTAGACTTTCCGGTGTCCCCGACGCTCCTGCGAGTCGTGAGAGTGTTCAGAATCGGTAGAATCTTAAGGCTCATAAAAGCAGCAAAAGGTATTCGCAAACTCCTCTTCGCTCTGGTGGTTAGTCTTCCTGCGCTGTTCAACATCGGCGCCCTGTTAGCTCTGATTACTTTCATTTATGCCATCATCGGCATGTCTGTCTTTGGTCACGTTAAGAAACAAGGCGCACTCGATGACATGGTGAGTGAAAATTATTCAAGTGTTTATCGCTTGTCCCTGTGAATTTATAGAAATAATGTGTTAGGGTGATTTTTACTTTGCCATTTCGAAATTTCTTCCACTCTCGCTAACGCGAACTGTTCCAGTTCACGAGAATAATGATATCTGGTGCACCTAAGATGAATCGGACATCGATAAAGTGTACTCCAAGTTCATGAAATTTAAATGCGGTTTATAATGGAACCTCGGCCTCCTCCGCTACTTTAAGGAACGTTAAAGTCTTCCATCTATCCGATTCCCGGGTAACTTTTACATTCCTTTCATTTTCGAACAGCTGATCGTTATAAACAGACGGCGACATAGTGTAATATTAGTAGAATAAACAAAAGTCCTTTACATTATTTAAAAATACGTAAGATTTCAACGAAACTCTGCAGACATTATTAAATGTTATTACACTGAAAATGAGACTAAATATAAAAGAAAGTAAGGAACATGTAGAATATTTGTAAAATAATAATTGAAATAGTCTGAAGGGCTGTCACAAAGGGTTACGAATTGAAGGAAAAAGTAATTGTGGACGAAATGGAAAATTTTGATATTGATTTAGTGGAAGCGACCAGGTTGAAGTAATCCACATTTTCCTTTCAATCGTCTTAGTACACGATTTATCTTTATCTTATTGTTAGCAACCTTATCTTCTCCATATATTATTTTCTCATGGACCAGAGTATTTTTGGGTGCTGGGCGTTAAAAAGCAAATCACACACAACTTTTCGATCACCTATGACCAATTGTAAGAAACACCCTAATTTATATACACGGTGGACAGAAAGTTGATGCAATGGTTTGAAGGGTGCATTCCAAGGGGAATCTTCCACCGACCGTATCCATGTTCAATGTCTTAATGTAAAGGTTCATTTCATTTGGTGTATCAACGTTTGTTTATACTGTGTAATGTACAATTTCATTGCACTGCATTCTCGTAATTTTATTGAAAGATTTTATAAATTCGTCAATCGACGACTTTGTTACAATATTTTTTTGCATTCATCTTTGATACTCCAATGTGTCGCACTCCATTGTATGTACCTGTACATTCTACATGCAAACATATACCTAGTACGTGCAAATCTTTCCATGTAAATAGAAAACAAAATTATGAATGATCACGTTACCTACCATTTTGGTGGTGCATTCTTCAAGGTGTTGTACTGCTTTAAAACTCTCTGTCGACAGCGTATACCACACATTTCTCTTATTACATCCTACGTAATTACGATTCACTAATTACAACATTATTTGTCCCTTTCCCCCCGCTTATTTTCTGGTTCGTAGGTAAATTTCGAAACCTTTGGTAGAAGCATGCAATTACTGTTTCGATTAATGACGTCAGCCGGTTGGAACGATGTGTTGGAATCTTTGATGGTACAACCACCAGATTGCGACCCAACACCAACTAGTCGACAACTAAATGGAAATTGCGGATATCCCCTTCTGGCGATAACTTATTTTACTTCCTTCATCATAATCAGCTACATGATTGTTATCAATATGTATATTGCTATTATTCTCGAGAACTTCAATCAAGCCCATCAAGAAGAAGAAATCGGCATCGTCGAGGATGATCTAGAAATGTTCTACATACGATGGTCCAAGTAAGAATCTTTTTGTACATCTTCCGATAGATATCTGGATCCCAGAGTCGAAGTGCATTGTGCCACAGTTCCCAACGAGATATGGACTTGATATCATTTTTACATTGTTTCTATTAAAAACTAAATTAGTCATTTTTACCATTGAAAGGGGCGAAATATATGATACTCTGACTCTGGGGTTCAGATAAGTATACTCAACGCGAGTCGCATAAAATGTTACACAAGTTATTTACCTATCATTCTATTTAAGAAACTAAAGGTGGTCACCCTTTTTCACCTATAAATTCAATTGTGATAGATTACCGCATGTAACAATTGTATGCAACGGAAAATCGGGCGGCAAAATTGCATAAAAATCTTTAACTAACTTGTCGCACTTTATACGACGCGCACCCTTACGTGAGCCATTCATTTGTCAAAGTGATTAACTCCGCAAAACATAAAGTGGGAGAAATTGATACGTATATATATTGTTCATTTCTTAATTCCTTATAAAATATATATATGTATATTTAAACATACATTGTAGAATGTATTATTCCAGACGCGGCTTATACGTAACAACAATTTTCTAATTGTGTTCGGCGTATGAAATTAATCACATTAGCTTCTGAAATAAATGATGTATTAATCAATTACGATCCTAAGATTTGTCCGCAAAATGGCACATGTAGTCTTCTGTATGTCTTTGACATAATTTATCGAAACTTAACGCTTGCGATTATACTTAATTCGTAGGTATGATCCACATGCGACACAGTTTATAAACTTTTCGCAACTAAGCGACTTCATAGCGAGCTTGGACCCACCACTAGGAATATCGAAGCCCAACATGGTTGCGCTGGTTAGCTTCAATCTTCCTATAGCAAAGGGTAACAAGATTCATTGTCTGGACATTCTGCACGCACTTGTCAAGCACGTCCTTGGACATGTCGAGGAGTCCGAAGATTTTCGAAAGCTACAGGAACAAATGGATATAAAGTTCAAGAAACAATTTCCTACTCGCAAGGAACTTGAAATTGTTTCTTCGACGAGAATGTGGAAGCGCCAAGACAAAGCGGCTAGGCTGATTCAACGCTCCATCAGAGATTTCATAACGTGAGTAATTGCCCTACGTTCCTTCCTTAGCATTCCCTCTATAGCATTTGACTGGGTAGGCCGGATATACGTAAGCTCGGTACACATTCAATCGTACGTTACAGTATAGAGTAAAGAGACAAATAATCCTACCGAGAGCACGCTGTACTGTAACAACGATTCCCCTTTCCTTGTTACGCACTTGGAAAATATAAAGCCGTGCCAAGTACCTGCCACTATAAATGCTAAATATAAATTGTATCCTGTACAGAGCGAAGAAGGAGCGCGAAAGGATGGCTCAGGAAGTGGATTCGCAGACCCAAACGTCAAGTCCTGGCGTTGGAAACGAGGGTAGGAGCGGGGGTGGATGGAGTGGCAAAGTATCGGCTTTTCTACATGTACATAGGGGTAGCCGTGCCAGTAGCCGCAAGTCCTCGAGGGCCAGCGACGCCAGCGATTTCAGCGAGCTCGGTACAGCCTCGGCATGGCTTTTTCCAAACTTACCTCTGCTGTTGCTCTCCGGCGCCACCGGTACTCATGAGGACCTGCCTCCTCCCGCTCTGACCGTATCCCGTCCCTCGCCGACAACAGAACAACAATCGTTTGCCGGTTCGTCTGGTGCTAGTGCTACTTCCTCTGATCTACATTCAAGGTTCGCATTACCTTTCCTAATCGTTTTGCCATCTGTTCAATCGTCCTCGTAAATTATGCGGAGGCACATGTTTCAGAACGGCGTTAAACACGCAAATGTTCCACCAACTGCGAAAAAATATTAATAAACTATCGATGATGTACGACACAATGTTAAAGAAGTTGTAAGGAAATGTGTCCAACAGGCATAGTATCGACTGCCGCGAAAGTTCCATTCAGAAAATGTAGATTAAAAACATTAGTGGAACTGCAGCGGCGTTTGGCGATCGCGCTACTGTTCAGTCTGACCAGTGCCGGCTTGCTCTACTGGCGCACACGTTCAAATGGATCTTGATTCTTCTCGTGCGCATATTTTTGCCACCATTACATTTTGGCTATCATTGTTAAGAGTTAGACTCGCCGTACTTACTATAATTACAAGAGTGGCAGAATTTACACATTTTAGTCCATATTTCCTGAATGGAACGCTCGCGGTTTACGAAACTACCCCCGTTGATCACTTTTCTTCCTTGACCTAACTTATTCAGTGCAGCCAAGCAATAGTTGCCCAACCATAAACAAACGAAAAGGTAGAAAGCGGAATAGTGACACTTTTGTTTACAGCAGATCAATCGCGGGACCGACACTCGGCCGACAAAATGCCGTTGAAAGTTATCCCGACGAGGAAGTTCCCAGTCTTCCTACGAAGCGCAGTTCACTTCCGCCGAGCGCTACGACACTCTCTCTGAACACCTTGCATCGTGATATCAAAGAAGCATTTAGCAAACGTTGCGGTAGCCTTCGAAAAAAGCATCAACCAGCACCTGAACCAGCTTCGCTGCCAATCGACTCTACGGATGTAAGCATACTCGTTACAGAACCGAGTCCAGAGAATACGGCACCACCTTCAAGGCCGGCGCTACTTAGAAGACAATCCGCCGCCACGGTTGTTCACGTTCTTGTTCACAGGGAGAGTGAAGAGTATCGAGAAACACAACCGGAAGATGCCAGTTGATCTTAGATCGTTACACTCGACATCGTTTGGAAATCAATTTAACGAGGGAGGCTACGCAGAAAGCCGCCGAAAACTTGATTGTTATCGCTATACGGTAACCTCGAATCTCATCTGATTCCCTCTCCTCTCCCCCTTTCTTTGACGCTGTTGCCTTATCATCGTTATCATCTCTAATATTCTTATTATTTCATTCGTGGAATTTGGCAAGAGCTTTGATTACATTGTTCTATCACGGTCGTCACCGATAGTAACTTTGTCTGTGCATCTCTTTCGCGATACGGAAACAGAAGGAATTCTGTTTGTAGCAATATCAATTCGCCGCGACGAGCTTACATTTTATTGTTTTTTTGTTTTCTTGTATAGTTAGACACACTGGTAGAGGAAAGGAATATCGTTTAGGTAGTTCAATTAACTTGACGTTACTCGAAACTTCTACCATCCCTAAGAGTGATTGGACCAATTTAGTGAGATATACTTGAATTCCGATCCCTTCTTCAGATTAAATCATTAGTACGATCTACTCGTTATAAAGAGAAGTAAATCGCGTGAAGGAAAGAATAATACTGCCTCAATTAGCATAGAATTTTTTCATTTCCAACTTGTTTTCAAGAAGGAGACAAATAAAAGGACAAAAAAGGGAGGGAAAGAGAAGATGGAAAGAGGAAGACCATGTGCGAATTTTTAAAAGTGATTATACAGTAACCAAGTAGCGATGTTCTTTTCTTTGCATCGTTGAAAAAAAAGGGAACTGGGGTTACTAATATCGCTACTTGATTTCACGTACTCGTTGCCTCTAGTCGTAGAAGATAAATACATGTATTGTTTGACTTATGCAAAATTATTGACAAAATTACGACATTCTTAAAACGTAATAAGGTCACATGCTTATCTATTTAATACGATATATTTGCGTGCGATTGATAAATTTCGTCCCGTGCCTATTAGAAAGAAAAGCTTTCTCTTTTGGAACGCACTTTCATATCCAAATAATAAAGAGCATAGTGATTATGCTAATGATCGACATTCGGTTTTCCATGCACAAGTCTGATATCATTTCTTCTATTATTTCTGTTCCTTTCGTGACCAAAGAAGAATTCATTCTAGTTAGGTAAATGAACGAGAAACAATTACGTACATACACTAAGAACAGCTTCCTAAATTGCAATTGCGAAATTACAATAAATGGAAAACCTACAGTCGATTATTACCAGTGACAAGAACAAAGTAAATGAATCTATAAATAAGAGCTGTTATTATTATTGAAAATTTAACTATGCTCAGGGAAAGTGGCTCTATCTTCTATAACGTTCTGTATTATAATTGCTTGGTAACAGAACTCATTAATTTGTTGCATTGCATATATTATTATTATAATTGCACATATGGCGCAACAGCAGATTTCGCAGCTGTTGGTCGAAATGAAAAAGGCGAAAAAGTACGCCGAAATTTTACATTCCGCACTAAAATTCATATTAATTTTTTGGATAAAGTATGGCCGGAGCTTCTTTACATTTCCTATTATGCTTGGTAAAAACGAAAAATAATGCTATAGATCTCCTTTATTTCGTTAGTTTTGTTTATATTTACATTTCATTCAATATACATATACATATAAGACCGTATATACATAGAAAAAAAGAGGTTTGCAATAATCCTAACGACACATACTCGTCGTCGAAGGCAACAAATATTTATTCAATTTACTTGTCAAAAGGTTCAACAATATCGTGCTTTAAAAATGTTACATCAATTTGTTGAGTCCTTTACAGGGTGAATTTTTCTTCCCTTTTTTGTGATAAAGCAACCACTTCGCTATTAAAACAACAAAATGCAAAGAAAAATATAAGCAAATAATATGATTAAAATTATATTTTACGTCTCGTTAGTTTTCACATCTTCGATGATGAGTATTATTATATCCAATACGTAAAATCTGTGTATACAAATACACAATTAACATATAAAATAAAATTTCTCTTTATTTTTTATTTTATTGTTGCAAATTTGTGCAATACAATGATGAAAGATTGCGAGTCGCAAGAGTCTATACAACATGAGATTAGAAATTAAGAGACATAGGAAAAGAAAGGGAGAGAGACAGAAAGGAAGGAGGGTAAAAAACTGAAGGAAAGAAAATCCAAAAAGGAAAATTCACGTAAAGAAAGGAACAACGAATTTTGTAGTAATTAGTTAAATTTTTACTGCAACCTTGTTCGATCATTTCCCATTTATTTATTTAATATTTGACCCCTCGAGATATGAACACAGAACTTGTTGATTCACAATAATAGATTTTCACGTTGTCGTTTTTTCAATTTTCCTTTTCACGAATTAAACGTTGCCATTAACACGCCACGACCTCTCGTCGACCTATAGTGCCTATTGTTAGAAAACAATTGCGAGTTAATATATATGTATACAAAAAAAAAAATATGAACATGTACATTAGATTTTCATATTACAAATATTCGTACGGAAAAGTAGTACGAGTTAAAGTTATGTACGTAAACCTCTCGTTAGAACGTACATGGGTACGTTACTTTTAGAGTTTAGCATTTGATGCTTAATGCTTGATAAATCTTTTTCGCGCGTCGACTATAAGACATAGAGCTGAGGATCGGGATAAAGAAGTCGGTGAACAAATTGAACAGAAATGATAAAAGCAAAAGTAAAACTAGAACATTCCCAAAAATAATTTAACTTCGAATGTGATCTTTGATCAAGAAAAGATACACGTCGTAAAGCTATGTATCATGTCAATTAAAGGCATAAATAATACTATATGTTATTCATAATTGGCGTGCATACACGCGATACGTCTAGATATGTACTACGTATGTATACTTTATAAATATACGAAAAAAAAAAATAAGAGACTGGTCACACACGCGACTATCCGAAAAGATAGTTACATTCGAAAAATTGTACAATCACACTCGGATACCCTTCAGGAATCCGGAATTATTTAGATTATAATTTTTCTTGCGCATTTTTCTGCGTGTCTGCGTGCTGCGTGTGTGCGTAGGAACAAAATTCGATAAAGTAACACCTGCTCAAATCTATACATATTTAAATGACACCGTCAGGACGCACTTATGTAATAATAAATTATTATGGCAACCTGCAGCTTCTTCTTTCGACGCTGGGACGTATGAGTTATCATTTAATTCGTCGTTCCAGTTAAATTGACATTTCTGACATTTTTTATAAAAACAAAAAAGCAGAAAAGAAAGCACATTAAAGTGACAATATGGTTCACACAGCATAGAAAAATAACATTCAAAATCGAATTTTCTATCATTCGGGTGAAAAGAAAAAAGCATTTAATTAAAAGAAAGCAAATCTTTTAAAATATAATGTTAAATCATATAAACACCCATTAGTACAGGGTTAATGACAATCGAGGTCTTGGAGGAAAATAGCTTTTTTCTCTTCTTCCACATTTTGCGCAGTTTACTTTCAAAAAACTTAGAGTAACTATTTTAAAAATAATCAATATCGTTTACTCTTAACAGTCAATATTCTATTATTAATAGTTAATAATTTCAATTTATTGCAAAATTGAAATTGTCACGCTGTTAGACATTCACTATAGATAAAAAGGTAAATTTCGTGTTCTAACGTCAATGATAGAAATACGAAAAGTATGAACAAAAGATGGATAGGCGAGGAGGTACTGGACGATGCAAGCAAAGAGACAGCAGAAAATACTGTATTAGTATTAATGATTCATTGAAATACAAAGATGAAAAAGAGAGCAGTGAAACGTTCCTTTAGATGAAACTTGTAAATAGTGTAATGATCCTCATTAGTTTGCAAAAACGAACATTTTGTCATATAAATTTTTAAACACAAATTCGAGCATTGTTCTTCCATACATATTGAATTCCGATTTATTGAATTATTTGTAAATTTTTATTCAAGTATTCGTTTCACCAACACAATGATAGCATTATAATTCAATTTCCTGTACTGTTAACTACTTTTATATTTAAAACGTGATTTTTCTGTGAATCTTTGATGTGTATATAGGAAGATATGCTTTTCCCTTATATAATAGTAACAATGCTCGACATAGTTTATAATCTAACGTGCAAGCAAATAATGAATTTTAAAGTACACAATCTAATCAAATCCAATGTTATAATAAAAGGGCTAATAATACTAATAATAAATACGAGGTGAATAATAAGAATGTTAATCATGTACGAATGATATTATATAACTACTGCGAAAAATAAATTGTGGAGTTTACCAAAGAAATTTACTTTAATATAGTAATCATTGCTCTTAAGGACTCCTAAGAAGGTCAATTTATATTGTCTGAAGTTCAAGGTTCTCAATATTCTTGACAATATATATATATAGATGGTCCAAGGTTCTTTTTATGCGTACAATAATGTTGAGAACCCTGAAACATTGCCAATATAGACTGACCACCTCAGATCTCCTTAACTAACATTAATCCTATATATATTTATAAAATGTATCATTTCTGCTGTACCATGTTCTTGTAAAAATTTATTTAATGCTTAAAGTTTTACATACAAGAACAATTACATATGGAATTTCACTCGACTATGTACAGAACTATATTTCCCCTTTGATAACAAATTTCTGTTCTTCATTTAGTTGAAACTCTGGTCCGTTTATTCCACGAAAAGTTATGTCCGTAACTACGAGGTTTAGCGTTGTTAATATTCGGTGTTTCAATATAATATTTCCATCCCATTTTGTCACAGTAGGCAACGGCTTCGTCTTTGGATGCAAACCCCACTTGAACATTAGACAAGGGATCTCCTCTGTAGGACAAAACATAACATTAGGCAAACCATAACAAATCGTTGCCTTAATTCTTAACTGTTCTAACTGTGGTTTAAAAAACAAAAGTAATTAACCAATCTGCATACATCTCATTGGTATAAGGAACACAATTTATATGCAGAAAGTAGCAAATGTTTAGTTCTTCTAAGCCCTAAGTCCGAAGTATTCTTAATATTAAACTTCATTAACTTTAAACTCCGTTTTCACAGTTTACAGCTAGTGGAGTTAAAACAATCAAGAACCACAGCGGCAAAACAAAATATAAACTATTCTTGCATGTATTATACCCACGTTGATGTCCATCCCATAAGTGGATTCTCCCAACGTTCACGTGTATCAAACTCTAGCTGCCAATAATTTATATTATTTGTTCCAGATTGCATAGCATTCTTTGCTGGACAGTATATGCGCACTGAACGAGACTTTAACTCTTCATCCGGTACGCCCGAACAAACACCAACGTCCTCAACCTCTGATGCAATAATTGTAGCTGTATTCTTGGCTTCCAGTGCCGACTTTTGTTCTTTGGATAAGAAAACATCCTGGCCTTTTTTGGGTATGCTTAATGCTGCATGATCTACTTGAGCGATATCCTTACCCGAATTTGCATAAAGTCTTTTCGTCAATCTGCGAACCAGATGAAAAGAAGAAATGACATATTTCGTCTGTAAACTTCATTCACGTAAAATTGTATACATCGAATGATTACGTATAATTACAACATTTTACACGTTATAATTTCGCATTTCGAGAAGAAATGCAAACGAAATATAAAGAGGAGAGAACTGACCCACAACAATTTCTGACATTGCTGCTAGAATGCAGCATAGATAACACACGAAGTGCCATTTTCTACAGGAAAGGTTAAATTACTATAGTGAACTTCGTTGCTCCAATTTGTTCACCTAAAGATTCTGTCCTGTGTGGCACATCGTGCGCATGTGTTAACATCGCATGCAGATAGTACGACATGAATTTTTTATGTAACATAAAATAAAATGTTATACTACATCCTTCTAATATTCAATTATTCAAGATGCCTCTAATATTAGAAAGCTGTTCTTATATTATCAAATATAGTGTCCTCATTTGATTCGATGTACAAAATCTTCATTTGACTTCAAATCAAATGAATTACGTGCATGAACTGTACACAAAAGTACAGGTATAATAATATTGTCATTACCGCGCACGCGCATGTGTCACTTTCCAATTCTCAAATTGGTCCACGTGATTTTTGTATTGTTTACGCCGTCAATCCACACGAACCTATTTTCCTGTGTATTTATCCTTCGCAGAGTTAAGGCCTTCTTTTCTTTTCCTTGATATTGTTTAATTTTGATTGACTTGTTCGACAGATTCGTTTCACTTCACTGCTTGTTAGTTAAAATAAAATAATAAAAATAATAGTTTCCTTTAAAATGCCTATCGATCAAAGACGAATTAATGGACCAGAGGTATCCGTACCTTATCATATTTACGCTAATCTCGAGAAAAAAAATGAGGAAGTAAAATTTGATGTGAGCAAGAGAAATGATCAACGAACCAATAAAGAAATTAGAAAAATATGTATGTTTACGATTTATAAATCTTCAGAACATGCAGGTGTCGATGTGGTAAAAATATTATTTATTATATTTTACTTTTACAGTTCTGAAAACCGGCATTGTCAGCCAAGCGAAAGGTTCTGCTTACATAGAAATGGGAAATACAAAAGTGGTATGTTCTGTATTCGATCCCAGAGAAGTACCAAATAAGAATGGCTACTGCGTACAAGGTGAAATATATTGCGAATTCAAGTTTGCCCCTTTCTCTTGTGAAAAGCGAAAGATTCATCAACAAAGCGCAGAAGAGAAACAATATAGTTTAATTTTACAAAGAGCATTAGAACCAGCAGTATGTTTGGTAAATATAATATTTGTCTACATACACATTGTTTTAAAGTACACAATGTATCATACATTCTGACGTTAACAGTTTTAATACACTGGTTAATGTAAAGAAATAAAAGATTTCCAAAAATCTGTTCGGTCGAGACTAAATTAAGATTGCTGTTTTGACGTACAATTACAGAGTACAATAGAACCTTAGAAATATCTAAATGTTAATCCTTTGCAGTGAAAGGTCTCTATTCTAGTATAAGGAAGTGGTGATTCGAGATAGACTAAATTTACTATAATAATATTAAAGACCACGCTGTATTATGAATTGCACATAGACTAAACATCTAAAATATAAGAGCAAAATATATCTTAGTCTTTTACATTTATCCCCAGTCTTAAAGATACAGTCAATGAAGACTTGTGTGTTTGAAATAACAGTGTTCAAGTCTATAATATACAAGTTGAAAGGCTGAGAAATAGTGGTGATATTCTTTCAGCATGAATTTCCTAACTTCCAAGTAGATGTATATGCAATGGTCTTGGATAACACAGGATCTTCATTAGCAGCTGCGATTATGGCAGCAAGTACTGCTTTGGCTAATGCTGGTGTTCCTATGTTTGGTATAGTTACAGCATCTACTATGGTAAGTGACTTGAAATAAATAGGAATGATGGATCATGTATATCTTATTTCACTATCTGTTGCAACAAAATTGCAGGGCATATATGGTGATCACTTTTTAATGGATCCTACGGATACAGAAGAGGCGATGTGTAATACACAACCAGAGGACAAAAGTAATTTTAATCATGGGATAATTACATTAGCTAGCCTTCCACAGCACAATCAAATATCTGAAGTATTTCTAATTGGAAACGTTGATATTAAGTGTATAACATATGCAACAGAAGCTTTAACAACTGCTAATAAAGATATTTGTCCTGTGATTGAGCAGTGTTTGGTGAAAACTATTATGAAGCAGCATAATTAAATTAAGTAATAAAATATTTAGTCAAGAAACAACTTTTTTGTGGCTAGTATATGTATTTTCTTATTATAAAAAAGGCGTGTTGTTTAACATCCATACATTCTTCATCCTATCTTTAATTACTAATTCATATTACAATGTATCAAAGTGCTTTTTAGTTTTTACAAAGCTTCTAGCATTTTCAATGGTACAAGTAAAAGTACAAATACGAGTGTGGTCTTTCTAATTCCAAAATGGAGCTACATCTTTTTTTCGTCTTTTTATTTTTATACAAGTAAATATTAGGCATTTCTGTTGAATAGGAAATATACCGATAACGCTTAGCATAGTAAATGAGATAAAATTTGTTCTTAATTAATAATATATACATTACATAAATATATAAATTAAAAATCAAACTCTAGAATGACAACTACCTCTCGATCAAGGCACTCCATTATCGAGAAGACACATTTTTTTTCGTAGTGGTCGGTATTTCCTCAGTTATATCCCCCGAGGAAATGTTTTGAAGACACTGTTTTTGAAAATGGTATAGTGAAATGGTTCTTAAATGTAATATATGTATTTAATAGTACTTTTAATTTCATTTATTATATAGAAGTGTAGAAAAATATTTTGCACAAGGTATCTTACCTCGATTTTGTCCATGTAATGCATAGTTGTGACACTTAATAAAAAATGAAGTCATTGTTTTTTAAAACTCTTCAAAATAGGATAGATATTATCAAACGCTTCGTATATCTCTTGTCGTACTTTAGCCCCTGTTGAAGGATTAAAAGCAATTAGTGTAAATGCGCGTAGATATTAAATAAAATACAAGTAACTTACCAGTTAGAACAACTTTTCCTGAAACAAATATAAGCAAGACAATTCGCGGTTTAACCATTCGATATATCAACCCTGGAAATAGTTCTGGTTCATACGACGAGAATTGACCATGCGTAAGTACTAAGCCCTCCAGCCGAATTGGAAACTTCACGTCACAGCTGCCTACCATGTTTTGTATTTTGAAGTCAAGAAATTTTGCCTTTATTGAAAATAAATTAATTTGACAACAATCGATTAAAAATACGCAATGAGTTTGAGAATATTTACTAACAGGAAAGCCAAGCTTCTGAATAATTCGGGCATACTTTCTTGCTGCCAATCGAGAATCTTCTTCACTCTTTGCCCCTGTACAGACCATTTTTCCACTACTAAATATCAACGCAGTGGTTCTTGGTTCCCTTATCCTCATAATAACTGCAGCAAATCTTTTTGGATTGTATTCTGCATTCCTCGCATGGAGAGCTATTTTCTTCAAATCTAACTTGCAGTTCAAGTTAACTGTAGATACAATATTCCTGTAAATTATTAATATGTATTCCTCGCACGTTTCGTTTTAAATTAATGTTTCCTTACTGAAGTTGTGGTAGTATTCCAGGGTCGGCCGATGCTGGTGTCATAGGTGTCATAGGACCAGGAGTAGACGGTCCTATAGACGGAGGTGCTATATGATTAGTATTTTGTACTAACGGAGACATCATATTTTGCTGTAAAAAAGAAACAACAATTTCTCTACTAAAATGATAGCAAACGTTCGAGCCAACTTAATTTCATATTATTGAATCCTACGGGTGTTTGTGGTTGCATAAGGCTTTGCGGCGTTGCGAAACTAGGAGCTGTTGCATACGCATGCATCGTCTTTTGTGGAGTTCCAATCATCAGCATCCCGCTTTGCATATTTGGACTCATGCCGTGCAATTGTTGTAACTGATATTGTTGCTGCGATTGTTGTTGCTGTGACTGTTGCTGTTGTTGCTGCTGCTGCAGCGCATTAGGTAATATTTGTTGATCTTCTTCTGGTTGGTGCAAAGGAGTTCCTATGCTTGGGATACTAAATCCAGGACTAGGTAACATTTGATCCATTTTGTCCTCTTGATTGGAAAAATTCACACCAATGAAAAATATTTAAGTTGCAGCAATGTTGTGCAAAGTTTGCACTTCAACGAATAATTACTTAATACACGTGAACTTGTAACAGAATTTTATGATATAAGTAATGCCCATATTTTTAAAAAAGCTCAACACTGGTGGTGTTTATAGGTTATGTTTGTTATAAAGGCAGTTCTTCAAATATTTATACCTATACCTACTAAGAATAAATTCATAGATACGTGTTGAATATAAAAATAAATTCAGTTTATCGTTTTATCATAAGTCATATTGCTCTTTCTTAATCATTTTTTCATCCTTTGTTTGTTTACAACTTCGAACTTTAAAAATTACCATAGACTTGTAAGTGTTAAGACTTCTTCAATATCTTATGACAAAGTACATTAATTAAAACTGATGAAAAATAATTTTGTAAACAATTGAGGAAGAATTATATTTCTGGAAATGATATTACACGTATATGTGCGAAACTAAGGTCGGTAAGTTGTTTAATAAATAGGAAATATAAAGGAAAAGTACTATGTGACGACGGAAATATAACTTCAAAAATGCATGCTGTGCAAACTGCCATCTATTGGCATCAGTTTAAATAAATTTTATCATACAGGGTGTTCAACATAACTGTGGCCATTCAATTCCAGGGCTTTCCTTAAATTTTACAAAAGATTGTATTAAATAAAAGTCAAACTGTATTTAAGTCTGCATAATTTCCTTATACCACCAATTTTGTATTTTTATTTTCGTCGGAGATATTTTGATATTTCGGCTCCTGGTGGTTATTTTATAATCTTTAAGATGTCAAATGTATTCACCTGTAACAGTCTCGTTTCTGAAAGTTTTCCACTTGCCCGTAATAATTAATTTAATTGTTTAATTGGTTAATGGTTTAGAACAAACCAACAACGCATGAAATATTTTTGCCAAACGCCTTAACAAAGATATTTACAGTCCTGTATATTTTTTTGTTTCAATAAATATTTCCTCTGTATAATAAGTACATACATACTAACAATGTATTCTTCTTTACTTCGGCCTCGCAGCTATGAAATTTGGACTTAGTGTACTTATAGCCCAACTTTAAATTCATATCCTAGCTTATGCATTCCTTTCCTCCATTCCTTTCTTTCATACATTTCTTAGTCGCTATTTTTTGTCCCCTTATTGCATATTTTTATACATCTTTTCATTTCAAATTCCAAAGCCATTCTTCAATCCTTTTATGTGTTATTCAACTTACCATGTCCTCTAACTTAACTCCACCTGTCTGTTGCTCTACATTCTTGATCCAGATGTTATAGTATTCCAAATTTGTTTTGGCACAGGTAAAATCCTACATCGCCTAAATTTCCCTTAACAATCTATCTCTCTCCTGTTACATACTAATATATTTTTTGTGTGTGCAGGTTTTGCACACAAAGAGTTAGGAACATTGTCAGAGCACCGGCAATTCTCATTGTGCATAAAAGCAAGAAAGAAGAAAGAATAACTTTTGCCATATACTGGAGTTATAGTAAATTGGTTTATAAAAATATTTTGTAACTCTTAGCGCTTAAGATTAATTCAGAATGATTGTGTGATTAATTGTTATGTATATCTATTATATATTTGATTTTATATTCAGTTTATTCAGTAGATCTTATATAAATTTTAATATCATTTTAGTACAAGTTCTACTGAATATGCTGAATGTAAAATGAAAGATATAATTAATACTTTACATATGCACAAGTTACACAACTGCTGTGATTTAAACTTGATAAGCTTCTGCATATGAAGTACATAAATTTTATTATAAGTTTTATTCGTTAGGTATATTGCAAATTAACTTCAAAGAGTAGTTAATAAGTATTAAGTTATTTATATTTATAGTATTTTTTATAAATGTTAGTTTAGATTCGAAACGAGATTTAGTTGTCCGATGTATTGTAAATACATATAAAAGAATAGTTCATAAGTACTGCTTATAAATTTGAATTGCAACATTTTTGTAACTTGTATCTTCATTGAGTTTAAATAAATTTTCAATGAAAAGAATTCCACTGCTCTTTTTATTCTTATACCTTGAGAATCCTTGAAAGAACCTAATTCCAATTCCTTATACAAGAAGTACCGTGGATGAACATTAAATGCAAAGTCCTAAAGCGAGAAACTGGTCAAAATGGCCATATACGTTATTAAATTTGACAGCAGGGAATATTGAATCATTTTCAAAGTCTTCATTTCTTGCAAAATTTGTTGTGAGAAGTCTAAAAATTTGAGTGCTCGGAAGTTCCTGGAACATAACGTCATTGCCAAGAACTCTGAGGTTCGGATACCTCCTCGCATATCATATTCTCCTGATACAAATCCACGATTTTCAGCAGATATTTTTGCTTATTCCTAGACCCAATTTTAATAATGTTCAGTCTGATTTTTACAAGTGTCCCGCTTTAGAATTTTACATATAAAGTCCCTCCGCGATAGCACTTGTATAAGGAATTGGAATTAGGTCTTTTCGAGGATTGGTAAGGTGTGAGAATAAAAAGAGCAATAGAATTTCTTTCATTTAAGATTTATGTAAATTAATTAATGAAGATACAAGTTACAGAACTGTTGCATTTTAATCTTACTAGCTAATACTTATGAACTACTCTTTCAAATCTAATTAGAATACATCTTGCAACTAAATCTTTATCAATTTTAAGATATCGTTTATGTAATATAAAAGGTACAATAAACACAAATAATCTAATACTTACAACACATCTTACAGATGAACTTAACTTAACTTAACTTAACAGAACTTAAACTAAAAATTTACATAGTTTGTGTGTAGAAGCGTTACAAAAATAAATTACAGCAGATGTGAAACTTATTTTACAATTACTACATTCAGCAGAAATTCTAATAGTAGAATAAGTAATATGAAGATTTATATAAAATATACGAAATTAACTGAATTTAAAATAAAATTGATCTAAATTAACTTTGTGAGCTAATAGTTGCAAACTATTTCTATAAACCAATATACTAAAGTATATGGCAAAAGTTATTCTTTTTTCGTTCTTGCTTTTATGCGCGATGAGAAGTGCATGTGCTCTGACAATGCTCCTAACTCTTTGCATTCGATACCTGCACACACAAAAAATATATTAGTAAGTACATAAATGGAGAGAAGAAAATTATAAAGGGATCTTCAAAGAAAAAAGAATTGAAAGAGAATGGAATACGTCAAGCATAAATAGATTTTTCAATAGTTAATAACTTTTAAACCACACATGCCATATTGTTGCAACTCTTGTAGGAGGTAGCTATTGCCTGTAGCTTTCATTTAAGACAAGTCCTGTTACGAAATACGCAGTGGATGCCGAGAAGAACGCAATTGTTTAAATTAACGATGTAATCCTGGATGTCGGATTTGGCGGTGCCGAAAACTGTGAAAAAGGCCGCAAACGCGAGATGGCGCCACTTATACCGTTATCGACATATCGTTACCGACAATCTTTTTAAAAATCATTATATCGGCTTCGGCTGGGCCGATCTTTATCAACGATATCTCAACGGGAAGGGAAACGAACATGCTACACGACAAATGATACATAGTTGCTGCACCTATATCTCCTTAACCGTAATATCAATACCGTAATATCACCGTAATATTGTTTATAACAACTGAACCGCTGATCGAATGATGTTCCCACCTATTGCAGAAGGTAGCCGATGCTGCTACCTTTAATTTATGTCCTCTGATCATTGACGTAGCTCGCTTGCAGGTCGAGATAATAGCATTTGCTTATAATTTCGTTAAACAAATTAAGCGCCCTTTATTGTACATCGTATCCTAAGTGCAATATGCAGTCAATTCGATCAAATTATTTTCCACTTAATTATCAAACGTCTCTTAAACGTTTAAGAATTATGCAGTAAATAATTGGTTGCCCAGGTCTCATCCCGTGGAGGTTGCTGCGCCTGGAGTCCCACCCTAGCTACGGCCCTTCCACCCTCCAATTACGCGAAAACTAATTCTACGATCATTTGTAAGGAAGAAAAATCTCCTATTATTTTCAATTTGTAAGAACGTTCACTAACTCTGGCGTATGTACTTATATTTGTTTAATATATCATCATATTTGGGTTTATCTGTGAATCTGTAACAATCTGATGCAGTGAATTAGTAACATCCCCATGCCCCTCCATTTTATATTGAAATGAAGCTGCTTTTAATTCGTAATGACCGAATTTTGGCGAAGATAATAAATCCCAATTGATATGAAAAATGCAGATAGTTTTTAATAACAATGGGTAATTGGATGTCAGCCAAGGTGACATATTATTTTCTACTTTCTAGATCAAGCTGAATGGTGGTATCCATTTCATTAAAAACACAAAATTGAAGTAGTCCAATCTCACTACAATTGATTCTGTTTTGCTTAATACTCCAATACCCCATTCCTGCAGCCTTAATATATTATTCTTTGCCAGCCATGCATCCATTATACTTGCAACAAAAAGAATAGACCGGTTCTAAAATAAAAATCGAATTCGAAGTCGCAAAAGCAGTATGTACGTGACTGAATAAAATATAATAAAGATTCGAAGAACCGTTCAAACTAATAAATTAGTTAACGCGATATTGCAACAAACGACTATGTAATCTCATATTAAAAAAATCTTGATACCGGACGAAGATGCGTCCATCCTCAATTGGATGATCGGTCATTCGCCCAGCAAAGGAGACCCAAGAAAGATTTTAATCATTAAAGTTTAATCTACTGTTGCGATAGTAGAAGAATTGTTAGTTAAATGCTTGTGGCCTATAATCTATAAAGAAGCTAATAATCAAGCGCACACGATGGTAAAGTAAAGCCTGAGGTGCTATTGTGTTGTAGAGTGAGGTATGTCGCTAGCATACGACTACATAAACAACCTTATCCTGGGACGCTTCAATTGCGACTGACGGAGCGCGCGCCACGCAAAAGTCGACCCCACTCCGCGACGCGCCGCCGCGTCGACTGCGCTCGGGGGTATTCGCTGTTTCCGTAAATTCGAGTATCCCAGGGTCATACCTACTGGACTTCTACTGTTTCTGACCAACTTTTAGCCGCACCTGTGACTCAAGGGTCATACCTACTGGACTTCTACTGTTTCTGACCAACTTTTAGCCGGACCTGCGAATCTAGGGTCATACCTACTGGACTTCTGAGGGTTCTGACTAAGTTTTAGCTGAACCTACGATTCCAGGGTTGTACCTACGAGACCTTTCCTATTTCTGATCAACTTTTAGCTGGACCTACGATCCTCGTTAAAGAATTCTTTGGTTCTTTGCTGCGCAACGAAAGCGGGACAGCATAAGCGGGACGCTTGACGTGACACGCATCTCATAGTTAATTTCATCGCCCCGATGCATCGCGATGTGAATTCAACTCAACTTGAGCCGAACTGAAGTGCATCTCGTGACCAGGCACCGTAGCTCAGTTTTTTTACCGAAACGTTGGCTGAGAAATAGATTTGGTCATCCCAGCAAAGCATTTACATATATTCACACAATAACATGAATCATGTCCCCAACCCTACTTCAGTAAATAATAGTTCTTCAAATGATCACTGTCAATGTGCAGAGGACGCTCGAATCAGCGTGGTTTTTCTGAGTCGGTATGTCAGTCACGTTGGGCCACGAAAGTCTATAAGATGCGTTGTCTATTCCTATCTCGCGTCTGTGCGAATCCGCTGATACTTCATTTTATTTTGGACCGGTAATGTCGCATGTGATTCGCAAATGTAACAGGAGCTATGTATCTTATATCTTTATCTCGTCTGTGGTTGTAACTCCCCTTTCTTGTAATTGGTGCTTCACCACGTGCTTCTGATCTACTTTAAAAACCGATGAGATTGATTGGCCCCTTTCGTAAGCGTACGATATAGCTTTCAATTCGCGCGTTTTGCACATTCTTACCTCACGTCACTGCAGTAACAGTAAGGAATTTGAAAATCATGCGCAAAAGTATCCCCGGTGCGCTCCATGCTGCGTCACGTACAGTTTGTGCCGCATTGCATAGTTGGAGCTGGATATGTCAGCGCCCTAAATAGAAATGTGAAGAAGGTGGAGACGCAGGTCGTCTTCATTTGTGCACAGTTTGTTACACTTTCGTCACACTTTAAAACGTATACAAATTTTTATTTACATTTGCAATAGAAAGTTAGGCCACAAGCATGTCTGGGCCAGTTTTAAATCCCGTAAGTACAATATTATTCCAATAGACAGAATTTCAACGTGTGTAACTAAACTACTGTCACTGATTCAGAAAGTATACAGTATCTGCAATATCGATGTAATCAGAATAAAGTGCATATAGCGATTTTACGAAATATACATTACTAATATAGATTAATCCAATTTTTGTGCAAAATCTCTGTAAAATCAGTAGCTAAACCATACCCTTTTAATTTAAATGCTAATTTACAAAATTTATACTGTTTTTTGTTATATCTCTCGTATAGAATATAAATTTGTACATGTAGAAAATAGTTCAATTTATACAGTAGTTAGTTTCTAAAATATAACGCAAGAATAATAGTAATATTTCATTATATTTCAATAGCCGATTCCTTATGTCGGAGATGTCGATGGTGGCCTAGTACTTGGAAAAATGGTGAGAGTAAAAGGAAGGGTCCCGCCAGATGCTGTGCGCTTTGCAGTGAATTACCAGCTGGGACCTATGTTGAATCCAAGAGATGATATAGCCATTCACATTTCCCCCCGTATTTCCGAAGGATTCATTACTAGAAATCATATAATGTCAATGTCTTGGGGCATAGAAGAAAACGACGGTCCTATGTGTATTCAACCCAACCAAGAGTTTGAGATTCTTCTGTTGTGCGATCGTGCGTGTTACAAGATTGCCATAAACGGGAGACATTTTGCCGAATTCGTTCATCGACTGCCGTACGAAAAAGTTACGCATTTGGTTATCGATGGAGATGTAGAAGTACATTCTATCTCGTACGAGATTGTTCCCATTGATCTACCTCGTTCCCCAAGTGTTGCACCAACACCAGAGTTACCTGCAGCTAATTTTGGACCACCGCGTAATTAAACATTTTATATTTTCATTTCTTGTTTGGTTTATTTAAAAAATAAATATATATATTTTGCAATTTTAGCACCCGGCGGACTATACCCTACAATAGGTCCGCAAGGCCCTCAGGGACCACACGGTGGATATGGTCCACCACCCACTGGACCTGGTTACGGACCTCCACCAGGTGCATATGGAGGACCTGGTTATAATACACCAAAGGCGTACGGATATCAGCCTGGATATGAAAAACCTGAAGAGGAAAACGCATTTAGTGGCTGTATGGATAAAGTTGGCTTAGCGTTAGGAGGACTGGTTGCAGCCGGGGGAATAGCCGCGGCTGCTCACGCTCTAAATGTACTGTGACAGAGGAATTACAAGTAATTTCAGCTCCAATTATCTTGCTCTTTAATCTAACATGAATTGTAATTTCTAGAAGAAGAAAGAAGATCCGGAGAAGGAGCATGAGAAAACAGATTCTTCTAATTCGAAAACAGAAAGCGAAGGTGGTTTGGGAAATCTTGGATCCCTTGGTGCAGCTTTAGCGAGTACCTTAATGACTAATGCTTTGAGTAATTCGAACGCACAGCAAGGATATCCCTCTCAACAGCCAAGCGGTAGCGGTGGTGTTTTGGGCTCTATTCTTGGAGCTTTAGGTATTGTACATATGCTTCCCACATTTTGTAAACGATCAATTGAATTAAATTAGGAACGGGACATATGTCAGTCATCTTGTTTTTGAAAGCAGAACATTCGAAGTAACAGTTTATTCATAAGTGATGATTCAAGGTAAAAAATCTCTATGGAATGTTGGATGATGACATAGATGACATCAGCTGTTAGAAATTCATATTTATAAAGATTATAGGAGCAATGCGGTAGATCGCAGATAGTGTAGGAATCTATTATGTAATTACGTGTGAATATACTAACGTGTGTAACGTATTGAATAAGGTGGCAGTGGGGGTAATAATGCACCACCACCACCTCCTCCGAACCAGCCAAGCGATCCATTATCAGGAGCCTTAGGATCGATAATCGGTGGAGTTTTCGGAGGTGGAGGAAATCAGCCACCAGGTTATCAGCCATCAGGTGGATATGGAAATTATCAACCTTCTGGTGGATATTCCAGCCAGCAATCGAGTTCAGGTTCGGATCTTCTGTCAGGACTAGGATCTGCTATTGGATCGTCTTTGTTTAGTTCTGCTCTAGATGGTCTTACTAAACATGGAAAGGGAGTGAGTATAAATTGCTTTAAGAATTGCTAATATGTATTAAATTTATATAAATATAAATTTCTAATATAAGTTTCATTAATTAATCGCATTATTCCTTTGGTACTTACAGAAAGCACGCGAAGACAATCATTCTCCTCCGCCAGCTTATACGCCAAGCTTCCCACCACCCGCACAACCTCCAGTTTCTCCTGGTGATTCTTCCACTTCAGGGAGTAAATTAACAGCCGATGAGATTTCGAAGGGCCTTGGTTTGAATGAGTAATGTAAGTTAAGACCAAAATCCATATAAAAAATCAATGAAAATGTTACGCTCTCTTATTATTACAAACCGCAAAATGAACCATATAACCGTGCAAACATTTTCGCAGCTAAGGTATCGTTAATATATACAGCATTGAAGTTGTTAGGGGTGTTCGATATTATAAGCAGCTAACTATATTTTTGGATTTGAACATCACAACGAATAATATTACATATAAAATTTAATAAAGGTTGCTTGAATCTGAAGTTCAAAGAAATTGATATTTTTGTATATAGATTATTTATTTGAGACGAATCCGCCCTAGTAATGCTTTATACAGAGTATTACATATTTTAAGGAAAGATTATAAACAGAACGAACTACAATGTTCATGGTACAATGGTTTTACGCTTTTGTAGTTATAAATTTATGATTTTAGTTGATGTTCTCAATGTTTATTATATTTTTGTTAAGATAATTTTATGTCTTGAATATGTTAACGGAATGTAGAATTATTTATTATGCTTCCTTTATATATCAACGATTAAATATATATATGTATACAGAATATTACGAGATCTGTCTATTAATAAACATATTCTTGATCAAGTACTTCCCTCGATGAACTGGTTTCCAATATAATACCATGTGCTTCCTGTAATTTAGCAAGTACGATTAGTATACATAGAACACGAATAAAATATTCTAATTCGTAGTAAGCTTACGTCTGTTTGAGACTTCAATGCTTCGAGTTCTTCTTTCTTTCTTCGATTGAAGAATCCAAATTTAAGTAATGCTAAAATTAACAGTATCAACAATAAAATTCCTAAAACAATTGAGAAAATTACGATCCACGTTGCAATGCGTTCGGCTACTGGTGAACCTAGGAACATTGTAGCAATAATAGTACTATCAGGTTTATGCCCATATTTTTGCGTAATATTGTGAGGCTCCAAGACATTAACATTTCCACTGGATAGGAAAAATATAATATCTTTGTTTTCCATCATTTTTGCTGCGACAGAAAATTTCAAGTAAATCATACCTTCCAGCAATCTCGATAGTTCAATGTATGTGCATGAAATTATGATTGGAAGCTTACATTTAAAATTAAGTAAATAGAAATCAAATATAATTAATAGCTTTGCTACAGATGAAGAGCTTAAAAAGGGACCAAGCTCGCACTTGATATATGCACACTTTACGTTAGGATTTGTGCAATTAATATAAATCGATCTATTTTCAGGGGGTAAATTTATTGAAAAATTTGTATCTATTTGAAACTCTTCCCGCATATTCAATTTAGCATTTGCTTCAAATTGATTAATTAATGAAGCTGAAGGTGTAGGGTTGAAGTGTGTGCAATGGAACGATTGGCCATCCATATAGCTAATTGTTTGATTTATAGTAGCAATCTGCATATCCCCATCAGAATTTGTCCAGTACGTTGGAATACTTATTGTTAATATAACTTCATCAATTGGACTAGCTCCAAACTTTTGAACTTCGTACGTATGCTTAAATTGCACGATATTCATTTTCTCGCTTTCGTCTTCAATAAAATACGAATACAAATCATCCTCCGCTTTCCTGATAAATAATGTAGTACAGATATCGACGATTATAAGTCAACAAACAAAACTAAATAATTATACGGATACAAACCCTGCTATTGCGATATCCGCGTCAGCATTAAAGTATATAGTTAAAACGTGTGTATTATCGGCCGTATTTCTTTCTTCGCTTTGGGTGTTAAAATTGGTCGTTAGTACTACATGGTCGCTATCAAACCGAACTTTACTCATATCCAAATCTAACATCAATCTTGTCTAATAGTAAAGTGTAATTACATTATTTTAATTCAGAAGCAGTGTCATGTATTTCGTAGATTATACTTACATTCTTTCTAAGTGGATTCCCAACATCACACACCACTTCCAAAGTGTTATTTATATGAAAGCTCTCCATACATGATGGTGGTATACTCGCTAATGATAATATTTCTGGTATATATATGCACAATTTGGCTTGGTACGCGGGTTCGCCACGATTAAAAACATCCATTGTAAGTTTAACGGCCGACGGTGACCCAATAATATACTTGTTATCGGGCTTTAAATCGGTGGAAAGTAATATCTCAACATCTGACACACAAATATTGTCTTCACCACAGTCTACGGCAAACGGTAATTTTATGGAATCTACCGTTTTAGAACGCAACTTATTTATAGCTGCGCACGATGTACAAAAAAGATTCGGTTTTTTATTAGGATCCTTCTGATTTACGTCTTCCTCCAAGCTAACCGAGATAGATATCTCCACTGGATCAATGACATTCTGAATATTTTCCTAACGAAATTAAACGTATGCTACAGACGAGTTCGTAAAAATATTTGTCACGATGTCGCATTACCTTTAGATGTATCTTAAGTTCACTGCACAAGTTTTTAGTTTCGTATAAAGTGTCGCGGAATTGATAACTGTTATCGTTACTCTTTTTCATACCACAGTATGCTCTTCCATACATTTCATCGATTTTTAAAGACTTCACAACACCTAAATATCATTCCATTCGTTAAAGATTGCATTAACAGATGTTATATCACGTATTATACTTACGGACATGATTGGGAGCATTCGTCCCATCGTAAAACGTGCATACATTGATAAAAAAGAAAGTGGTATTCCTTAATAATTTCTTCGTTTCATTGTAAATCAATTTTGCTATTACTGTTATAACAGGCTTAGATTTGATTAAAACTGCTTGTTCGGATAAGTAAGCGCCTACAGCAATATCAGAATATTTATCACCGTTTAAATCACGGGCCTCTGATATTGAAACTCCAAATCCACGAACGTTCGGCCCAAATTGTTTGCCAATTATTCTTTGATTATAATGTTTCGGTAAACCGTTACTATTGCCATTAAAAATATAGACTGCACCAGATTCTTCCTCATATGGCGCACCAACAGCAATATCACCGTAGCCATCGTGATCAATGTCGCCAAGGCAAGTTACTGCAGAACCGAATCGGCTTCCTGGTACCTTTCCATCGAACGTTTGTTTTTCAAAAATTTCCTAATAATTACGATGAATGTTAATGTATTCGGTTGTTACATGAATAAGTTGTAACGTGGTTGACAATGTAGGTAACGCTGATAGCGAACGTGTTAAACTATTATATCTACTACATAGAATCATTGAATTATATTACAAACTGTGCATACATCGAACAAAGTTGTAAAGACATATATGCGACCTTCGTCCATATCCTTTGACCACAGTGGTGCACCAACAATTAATTCGTCTTTTTCGTCGCCATTAAGGTTACACGATGCTAAAGCAGCACCGAAATATTCACCGTAATGTTCACCAATCAAAGACTGTTTTATTACTAATTTTGCGTTATCCTGGTCGGAGAAAGTGAATACAATCACACTCCCATGCATATCTGCAGATCTTGGGGCACCAGAAGCAAACCACAATTTCCCTCGTATAAAGTAACCAGACGTTACTGAGTAGCCTAGACAAAATATTACGAATTATTATTGTATATGTTACAAAGTATTTTGCAGTCGATGCTTTACTTTATTTACGGTCTCAAAATATTGTAGTTACTAGATACTCTTAGCAATATCAGTTTGAAACCTGGTTTTCGAGAAAATCATTTTGGAAAATTTTATCGAGTCAGCTTTATCGCGAGCAGTTTTCTTCTAATTCAATCTCCTAAACTAAACTAATCGTCTTTCAGTATAAAGAGTTTATTACTCTTTTTTCTTATAGAGAGAATGACGAGTTGAATCAATGATTCATATAAGATTCCAAATTTGACCTTCAAATGTCCTCGACGCATCCAGACAGAAAAATACTAATTATGCAAATATCTTTTGATATAATTCGTTTTCGAAAATGTTTCAACCTCCAGTCTTATGTAAATCACCCTGTATACTAATAAATAAGGAATGCAAATGTATGGATATTAACATGACGATTATTAACATTATAGTATGGAACATATTGTTCAGTGATATTCTTGTTGACGAATACAAAACCGAGCTCTTCGATTCAAAGAGGCATGAATTAATGCCATATTATCCCGACGCTTTAATTCATCGAGAGATTGCATTATTTTTTCTTTTAGCGGCGGGAGATTGACTATTGCTTTCTGCGTAACACTATTTCCTTGATATGGCCTCGCAAGAAGAAGAACAATTTTTCAACTCTATTTTTTCGAATACGAGGTTCGAAACTACAAAATATTATTGCTTTTATTCTATTTATTTTTACATGTAGAATCAACCCTTACCCGCTTATACCACCCGGTTGGCTTTACCTTGTGCACTGATCAATCTAGTAAGAAATCTTCAACGAGTTTATACACCAAAATAAATTTCAATATGTTTCTAATTAACTTCCTAATTGATATTTGTATTCTTTAAATAATTGCATATCAAACAGTATACATTGAAATATTATTTCATTCGTATACATTGAAACACATTGTTATTTCGAGACAATAGAGTTATTACAATCTGCATTATTAGAAGGTTCTATTAATATAATAGATTATTTACCAAGATAATCATTCGTGTGAATCCTTCTTTCTTCCCTAATTGACGGAATTATAGTCCGTGTTTTGCCATAAATAGATTTCGTAACTAATAGGGGTGTGCCTTTCCAATTGAACACACCCGGGCTACCTAATATCAAATCCCACACTAATTCGTTAGACGTCATATGCATAGAAAATCCAACTTGACCCATTCCATGATTATAAATATGTATTCCATTCATGGAGGCAATTTGCTGCGCTGTGCTCGAAAGTGGTAATATTTCATTTCCAGCTTCTTTATCGAACGATGTAACGTTTCTAATTAATGTCCAATAACAAATGCCATTCATAAACCAATTAGATCTATTTTTTATAATATTATTCTTCTTCCATCGTGGACCGCAAACCTGTTCATATATTTAATCGACCAATTATACCTTCTTAGAAACAAATTATGAACAGATCCAAGTAAATTTAAACGTACCACAACTCTAGGATTGGTTTTATTTTCCATGGCGATTGTTGCACCAATCCATGCATGGTCTTTAATTTGATTAATGGTTGGATGCCGTTTGTGCCAACCGTTTCTAGTTTTATCGATACACCATTCTTTACACGTATCATTGATCGGGCACTGATACACAGTACCTGGTTCGATTACACCCTGCAGAGAGCTTGTATTTGCCCTCGGAGCGCCAACGAGTATTACGGAATCTTCTCCATTGGTATACAATGCAACGGAATATCCAAAGTAACTTCCTCGTTGATAATTAATAGTCGCAGGAACATTAAACACCTTCGCATTATCAACATCTAAATTGTAGGCCAATACGTTACACTTTAAAATTACACATGCAAAGATAAAAGGCAACTGGTTAAATTTGATTAATAAAATTGAATTTAACATTCTAGATAATTGACGATTAATAAAGCTACAACTAAAGGAAACGTATTAGACATTCTACTTTCAAAACTCTGGAATAACTAACAGGCTGGTTTCTTATTCACAGGAAGGAAGTGCTGTATCTACATACCACAATGAGATCATGATGGCTTTGGTCAATATTTGTGGAGGTGATTGTAAAAGTGGTTTATAGTAAAAATTTAAAAAAAAATGCATTTATTATTTATTTTTTGTCCTATTGATTTAGGATACATTAGAATAGTGCAGAACAATTTTCAGAATTATGAACACCTTGTAACAGAAAACATATAACTTTTACACCACTTTCGTAATCACCGGCATATTTATGATTCACACATCTACGGTTTTTTTTAAGTGAAATTACAATAAGAATGAAATGAAATACCGTGTACAATAGAATCGTACAATATTATTGGATAATAAATTGACACATCAATGTTTAGTAGTTCTTTCCTTTATTTGTTATAAGTTAATAAAGACGTATAAATGCAGGATTAAATAATGCAATATTCTTAATTTCTTTTTGAAAGCTAAACATATAAGAAAAAAATGTATATCAATTTATTGTTTTATTATTTTCCATCACACTTACAAACCATGTCAACAATATACATCAGCCGAGTCACTTATTATAGCTAATGTAATATTAATTTACCTATACTCTCCAGCGGTGTTTTGCTGGAGTTGCGATTACATACGATTTAATGGTCATGTCCAGACATGTTTTACTTCGTAACAATAAATCGAATTCTAAATAAATGGAGATGTCAGTCGGTAATAATTTGAAACGTTTGAGACTACTAAATTCGTAACCATTTGTACCAATTATAAAATACTTGGAACACGTGATTAGAACGCGATTAAAATTGTTTTAAATGTGGTGAAGAGAGATTTTATTTCTCTGGGACAGTCTTGCGTTACAAGAGATTCCAATAAAATATAGAATAGATATTATGAAGATAACAGAAAAATAATAAAGTCTAAAAGAAAAGATAGAAAAAAGAAAAAAACCGACCATATTCGCGTGAGAACAAACTTAATATTATAAAAATATACTTCAAGGAATCACAGATTCGTTATTTACAAAAGGAAAGGGATTAAAAGGATCAGAGGAGCAGGAGCTTAATCGGAAGAATCGGTTGTAGTTGAAATGGTTTGCGATAAAGACTTATATCGATTATGAAAGGTCCTTCTTGCTACATCCAATTTTTTTCTGAAATATTCTAATTTCCTCAATTTTTGCTCATGATCTGAGCTCTCCGCATCATTTTGATCTTTCTGCGTTTGTTCACCATTCTTCTCAGTTGTAGATACTCCAGACGTAATACCACTGTCAGGAGTCGAAGGAACTTTGTTTGCTTTATTCACTGGCGTCGAAGGGCCATCCTCTTGGACCTTCGTTGTATTATTAACACCGTTCAAATAAATTTTCCAGTTCGTTTCCTTCTCCTTCGTATCGTAATCGACCTTCTGCCGTTTGCTTTTATTTTTCGTGGCGTCATTTTTCGGAATACCTTTACATTTCTTATGCTTCTTTCTGTGTACTTTCGTGGAAGTGTCTGAATCAGTTTTCGAATGTTTCCGTTTACTAGAAACATCGTTATCCTCCGAACTGCTGCTGCTATAATTTGAATGTTTTCCGTCACTCTCGATAGCATTTACAACGTACCGCGATCTTCTAGACACTACACCGGAACTGGTACTAGGTTGAGTTGTGTCAACAGGTTGTTCGTCACTATCAGAGTCACTATTGATTTGTAACACTGCACACTTTCTTCTGGCCCTATTCCTTCTTTCAGAAATTTTACCGTGTTTCCTTTTTACACCTTTCAATTTCGATTTTGATTTAGATCTGCACTTAACTTGCGCATTGTCCCCATCACTAGCAGAGCCCGACACAGACGGTTCTGATATCGCTGCGGTAGCACTATTTGTTGGAGCGCGACAAGCTATAGCCGCGTGTCTCATCAACTTTTCTCTGCGATGTGCTATGAGTCGTGTTATACGATTCGGTGACTCCAGAGGCCTTTCAGGGGCTACACCGCATCCAGAGGACCCATGAGATGCCAATGTTATCGCAGATCCCAAAATAGTTAGCATCAACTGTCGATCGGATGCTGTCGAATCTATTAAAACGGCGAATTAAGATGTCATTTAAACATACATTGCTGTGTCCATACTGCTGTTCGCCGGCAGTGTAGACACTTTTGCGAACAGCGAGCAGCATGAGGCGAATTTGTCAACGAGCAGCGAACAGTGTTCGCCGAGGAGACGGTACATCGAAGTACCTGCTCGCGAACTCAAATCGTGTATGGACTTTGTAATTGCTGCCTGGTCTGCTAGCAAACTGTTCGCGAGCTTCAGCGTGAGCACGGTACCGTTTTTTGTTCGCCAACAGTGCCGACCAGTATGGACTCAGCGTTATAGTTTCTTTTACAAATTAGATGCAATCGTTCTGCAAAAATGGGAACTGTATAGTACATACCATCAGAGTCTGTTGCACTATACACACGCCCAGTTACAGGATTACTTTCAGAATCGCTGGGCGTTTGAAGCGCCGTCGACATATCTTCAGAACTCCAGCCTTCCACTTCACGTTGCACCAACGAATCGAAGAATGCCATCATTCTTGGATCTTCTCTGGTCGACTGATGGCTATAATCGTGCGTCATGAATTGACCACTACGTAATACTAATCCAATATACTCATCGTGCGTGAACACTCTACGTTGCCTCTCTTGTTTTCCATCGTCTTTCTAAGGCGCAAATAGTAAATGTAATGAAGCAAATTAACATACATGTAACAATTCAAATAACATCTTCCCTACCTTCAGGCCACCCAAACAATTATTTCCAAGTGGGAACGGACTCCAAATCTTAATAAGTTTTTCAACTCCGGACGAGGCAAATATACAACTAGCTTGATTGTATCGCACTTGATTAACAATGGACCTGTGGCCACGCAATACCATGTGCGCAGAATTTACCCACTTCACATCCTCCGGAGGAATTTTCCACATGTATAAATTAAAATCGTCGGAACCTTAAAGTCACAAGTTGAACTGTTACGATGACCACGAGTACTAACAATGCTTCACAAAGAGTTCCATGCATACCATAATTATTAAGAGAACCTCGCTTACCGGAAAGTACATATTCGTCGTTGTCTCCAGCGAAACAACACGATTTCATTGTACAGCTATTGTAATAACCAGGATGGTCGAATTGACATAAGTGGGTAGAAGAATTAACAGCGTAAAGTACAGGGGGTAATCTCCGTCTCAACGCTAATAATCTGTTACCTGCTGTGTTAAATCTAACATTCATGCAACCTTGCGCCGAACTTTCATTTCCATAACGTACTACCGGTCTGTGTACAAGGGAGAATATATTATTTCCATCATTTTGCGATCTGAAATATTTTGATGTATAGAAATCATGTCCTCACTCTAAAGGTTTCCTCACGTCCCACATACTAACTCCCTCTTTGGCATTAGCAGTAGCGAGCATCCTTGGTTCAACAGGATTAAACATAACAGAATGAAAAGCTGTTTTGTACTGCGCCAAGCAGAAAGTTTCCATGGCACTGGATCCCCGTATATCATAAATTAAAACTCTACCATCATCGCAGGCGCTTGCAAATACATTGTCGTTATGCGGATGCACAGACAATCCGTATACAGGTTTTTCGTGTAGAAAAAAAGTCAGGATATCTCCCCTGTATTACAAGAGAAGCAATTGCTTAATACTATGTTACTACGTATGGAGCTTTTGAGTAATAATGCAGCCGTACGTTCGGAGATCATGAACAATAACTTGGTCGTCATTTCCGGCTGAAAATATTTTTGTTTTGCTACTGTCATAACCGAGGCAGAAAATGTTGCTAATATGTTGACCTTTCATTACAGCGGGTTTGCCCACGCCTTGTATTGCCTGCTCCACTTTCCATAATAAAACTCTTCTGTCGTCGCCACCTGTTATTGAAATAATAAAATAATCTTATATCTTTGTGGTTTTGCTTGGAATTTTGTAAATTTCATTTACAAACGGAGCATGCACGCGTGCAACAAAATGTTACGTATTTAACACATTTTAGTAATTATTTGAAACAATATCAAACAGCGTCGATTTTCCGTTGAGCTTCAATATTTTTTAAGCCGACGGACCATACTGCCGAATAAAACGAGTATAAATAAAATTACAACAGTAATGATTTTTTTACCCGAAACAAGAAGGTCCCCTTGATTCGAAAATTCAATCGCATTAACGCATCCATAATGTGATAGTAGATCCTTCCTGAACAGATTCTCCGAACTTTCAAATCTAGCATTCACGAGCCGTTTGCAGTGATCGACTTTGTCGTCGATTTGTCTCCCGATGAGATACGAAAGTGGATTACAATTGGAAGGACGAGCCATTTCTTTACAGATACTGATATGTATACACGAAAGCGGACAGAACCGTCGTTCTTCACCCTTCGTCCCTTTCTTCCATGTATCCTCTAAACTAACGCCCGTATTCTCTTCCTCGGTAAAGATCTTTCATGCACCTCGAGATTCTAAAGAGACTGATCTCGCGCGATTAGAAAATCAGAGAATTCTACGAAATAGGGAAATCTGTGGCGCAATCGGGTCCACGGGATTATTATAGGTTGTAACTATTATAAGTTTTGCTGTGGTCGATCTTATATTTATGCTGTGACAGACAGACGTGTCGCGAGTGTACGCCTCACGAACTCACACAAACATAGGTCACACGAGGCGCGTAACACGCACCCCAAACGCAACGTTCTCACCGCAGCCGAAGTATATACGTAGCTCTGACTACACGTACACACAATCAAATCCACCCGAGTCAGAGATTGTCTCACTCGAGCACGATCAGCTGATCGCTATTCAACGTCCCCACAGTGCGGTAACTTTACTAATCTCTCCTTAACGATTTCTTACCGGGTAACTCTGACACGAATATCTTTCGTCGATACTTCATTCGCGGCGAATGGAAACAATTTCACCGCGGAGTTTCCCTCGCTTATCAGCTTTTTTATTTTATTTTTACGCACAAGTGTCAAGCTACAATCGCAAAAACACCAACTTGTAGAAAAACAAGAAGCATGGATATCGGCGCCACGTTGCGTATCTCCCGTGTACTGCTTGCTGGAACCCCTGGTGAGTCCGCGATTTTTAAAAATTAGGCGGTGTTCAAAAAAAGTCGCACATCATTAATCGTTACAAATTTTCAGTAAATGAAAATATTATAGCTTTGTTTAGACTGGTTCGATTTTGTAACTGCGATAGATATATTTTCTAAAAGATATTATTTAGTAGTTGGTTGTATCGTACATTTTTAGTTGAATTGAAATTTACACAGGTATAGGAAAAACTACGATATGTAAAAGGGTGGCTTCGATTATGGAAGAGCAAAATTATAAGTTCGATGGGTTTTACACTGAAGAGGTTCGAGGTGAACGAGGCGGCAGGATTGGGTTCGATGTTGTTCTCGCAAAGAAACCTGAGAAAAAGTCGATACTCGCTAGATCCGAGTTAGTATGTAATCTGTAATTATGCGAAATTGAATTTTCGTCATATCTGACACGATCCTATTTGTAAACAGAAATATAATAAATCAGTCACAGTATTCTAAATATAAAGTGGGAAACTATCACGTATTTCTCAATGATTTTGAGGCTACAGCGTTACCTGTGTTCGACTCGAATGCTGTGAGCAGATGCTTTACCTACATAATTAATAATACAATGACGATTCTAGTAAAACTGCTAATATCCAACTTTTTTTTAGGACATACTTATTATAGATGAGATTGGAAAAATGGAGTTGTTTAGCGAAAAATTTCACGACAGTATAGTCAAGTTATTTTTCGGAACTTCGAGTAAATCGTTTGTGATCGCAACAATACCTGAAATGCATAGAGTGCCGCAACGGCATTTGTTGTTATTCCAGAAACTATGTGCGGACAAACGATGCAAAGTTGTAACTGTGAATCGGCAAAATCGAGATAATTTGTTGAATGAAATATTTCAATACATCGTGTAAGGTACAATTGTTCTATTTGAAGACGACCACAAAAAAAAGATGCAGCGTAAATACTATATAAACATTGTTTATTATTAACAAAAAAAACAAAATGTTAGATTAAAGAAATCCTTCCAATCACGTTAGATTTGTAAAAAAGTAGTTATCACAAATAACGTGACAAATAGTGACTGGCTGGAAAATTGTACTACATACTCATGCTAGAGCGCATATGTATTAGATATTTTTATGATAATCATTGTTTCATTGGAACCATCGTTATTCATTAAAGAATAAATGGAAAAGTATAACATCTTCATTTACATGTTCAGCATGCTTTGCAAATATTAGAATATAAGTTAATTTCTTGAGATCTTTGAGATCATGTCTTCTTCTGCTCGTGCGTGAACACTGATCTTTAATGAATAAGATGGTTTTCTTTTTTAATTGTGGGTACAAAATAGAAATGTTCTCTTTGCGTTGATTTGTTACAATGAAACCGAAATTGCTAATGAGGCATTGTCCTTATCATAGACAAGAGAATTTAATACATATGTTCGCCAGTTATCAAAACAAGCAAACTTTTCCTCTTTTCTTTTTCATTTTTGTACCCATAAATGTTTACGCCTTAATTGCATTTATTATGATACAGAAGATTTTTCTCATTCCTAGAAATAATACAATAATTTATTGTATTGGGAGAGGCCTAAGCGTGTCTCACCTTCTCCGCTTCAGTATCAAATATATTACGCACACTTTGATTGGGCTACTCGTATTCAGTTATTGTTATTCATTTATTTATCATAGGTACCTAGGATGTTCCACTAGCACATGAATTTTAATAGAGAGTTAGCGTATGCCATTGGCCTTACATTTGGATGAGGCTGAAAGAGAAACGCAATCGCGTATAGTACATTGAAATATCATTCAAAAGTTATTTAATTCATTGGTAAACATACCACTCCTTCGTACGATGTGAAACTGGGTTCCATATCTTTGCCGTTAAGTGTGATAAAGGCACCCTGGTTACCCATAGTATCACTGGAAATAGAAAACAGATTTAATATATTGTACGACTACAACAAATATCAATAACGTTGTATAGTTAACCACTCTCCGTGCGGGACTGTTTGCAGACTCTCGAATCGTAACAGAAGTTCTGTTTTCATTTTTTATTTCCCGGTTAACAAGTGTGGCGAATTTATAGATAAACGGGTCAATAGTTCTTCCTCGACTGGACCACGACTGTTGTCTATAGTTAAAGAGCGTGCGAAGAGAGTTAATAAAGATTCACGTACCAATAATTTGGAGCGGAGAACACGGTAATGCATTTCCCATCATGGCCAACTTCATATCCTTCAGTTTTTACTTCATGACTTCTTACGATATAAGACAAATTGTTCATGGCAAGGAAATTGTGCGTAACATCGGGCCCAAATTGAACACCGACTCCCCTTTTACTGGGTGCTCTCCCGAGTTGAGGTTGTGGATCTGACCATAATAATTCGCACATTAATCCCTCTTCTGGTGGTTGCCTGTTTCTGTCAATTTCTCGAATCTCTTTTAACGTAACATCGTCTCTTGAAAACAAACCACCGTGCATTACCTGAACAATTCATTAATATACTTGTAATGTGTAACTAAATAAATTAATTGCAACAGGCCTTGATTAACTGGGATTAATCAGCTGAAGAAATTTTCTAAACATTGATCGAAAGCAATTTCTATTGAAATATTGGAAAGCTTGATTCTGAATTGTCCTATATTTTTTTATAAATAAGTTCAGAGCGTGAAAATACGATTGTAAATATATTATTAGTAAATTCGACACAGTGGATAATCATGGACCAGTTAATCGAGGTTCTATGGACAATTGCTCTCCACACAGAAATGATTACATACAAGTACTCTGTTATTAAGACAGTGGGCAAGAGGAAGCCAATTGTAAACTTTTGTAAATAATTCTGCCATTTGTGCAGAATACTTTGCCTTGACCTCGCCATCAAATCCATACATTTGATTCATTGTAGCAGATTCATGATTACCTGTATGTTACATATAATTATGATTGTGATGTTGTTATGGTTGATTATACAAATCGATTAATCGAAATATTACCTCTTGACATAAAAAAGTGATTGGGATATAATAATTTAAATCCGAATAAGGTGAATATACATTCTACAGAAAACGAGCCTCTATCTACAAAATCTCCATTGAATAACTATACTACTATTAAGAAATATGTCAGATAATTTGTGATTGTTGTAGTAATATGTTTGTAACAATTCGTTTTAAATTCCTTTTAACTAACTTGTAAACCAATAACAAGTACGATACACCGAAAATTGTAAAGGATACATATGGATTAGTTTCTGATGGTAATCCGTTCAAGTCGAATATATTAAGTAGGTCATAATATTGTCCATGGATATCTCCACAAATAGTGAATTTACTATTATCTGGGATTGTAATATCAACTAAGCTCGACTGTGCCATGAACCATGCTTTCACGTCCAAAAGAATCTTATAAGCATATTTACGGTGTAATTTATTTTGTTGCTTATACCATTCTAATAAGTCTTGCATAAATTGTAGTGTAACTTTTCCATCTTCCAGTTTAGGCCCATTATATTCATCTTCAATGGCTAAGAAATATACAGGAATGATTTTTCAAGCTCTTAAAAACTCATTAACTAGTTGTAATTAAATATTGATGGCGAGCAACTCACCCATTGAATCTAAATTGATCGTATCAGCGATATCCTTTTTGTTATCCTCAACTGAAATTGCTTTTTCAAAGGCTAACATCTTCAATACTTTAGAACATTCTGTGTATTTAAGTAATGCATCTTTGTCGTTTGGTCTCGCTATAGTAACAGTTTTATAATCCTTAAGTGCTAGTTTGAACTTGCCAAGTGACATATGAGCCGCCGCTCTACGATAATATCCTTTAACATAATTTTTATCTAAATCAATAGCTTTCGAAGCATCTGTTAGAGCGTATCCAAAAAATTCTGTCTTGAGATAAGCAAAACTTCTATTCCCATAGTAGGTCGCCACTGTAGGATTTACTTCTATAGCTTTACTATATAATTCTATGGCTTTGGTGTAATTTTGCTCTAAAAAAGAATAAATAAAAATGTTACTTATGTATAATTGATAGGTCCCCTACATATGTATCAAAGGTTTGAACGACTAATACTCGATTGGGTGAAATGAAAATACATAGAAGAATCTGTTATGGAATAGAAAAGGGAACGATTATTAATGTTTTGACACGTAAAGCAACGCACTGTATCAGCTTAAAAAGTGCGACATTTAAACGGAAATATATGATTTGTGAAAAATGATTGTTCGGCATACAGCCATATAAATGAAACGATAGGCGATATAATGGTTTGGAATGTTCAAGTGGCTGCATCCAACGATGCATGGTTTCGCTCAATAATTTAATAATAATTTACGCTACGGAAGTTGGGTTAGTTTTAAACGCACACGTGACTAAATTACATCGCTTTATGGTAATTATGGAATTTCATTTTTCTTCGCCTCATGACCGAGTACCAAGAAACTGAAATTACCAATCGTGATACAAAAACTTTCGCCAACGCACTTTTAAAATAATCATTTGCTTCTTCTTTGAATTTTTCCGCTCTGCGTGCGTCTTCTGACGATATTACTCCTGTGATTTCCGCGTTCTCACTCATTTCGCGCTTTGTGTGACTGATAAATTAATGCGACGACGTGATACGACTTAAATTATATCCAAACGTAAACAATAAATAACACATTAAAGAAACAATAACTTTTCTTTTTTTTTATATAACGGTCTTTATTGCAGACGCACCGAATATTGTGAAACCAACTCAACTACCCTACGAGACGATTCGATCGATCGAAGTCGAGAAAGAACGAGAACTCTCGATCATTACAATTTAAAATGATACATGTACATTATAACATACAGATTGTATGTATAAATAAATTCTTTCCTAAATTTCTGTGAAAAAAATTCTGCAAAGTATTGCATAAATTTCTTTTTTTATTATATAATGCCATTGTTAACGCTTATGTATTTCTATGCAATATTATTTAATTGATTAAGTAACGAACTTGTTATTTACAATGAAAAATGAAAATGTTTGAATTTTTAAATCATATAAGCTTAACCTCAAGCGAATATGTTAATTGCCCGTATTAAATATTCTCGTTTGGCGATTTGTAAATTTGCAAACTTTCTTGTGCAGAAAAATTGCGTCTGCATAATTGCGTTCGCATAACATACAGTTCGTCCAGAGCTAAATGAAAAAAGTGGAGTGAGGGCGGCCGATTGATGCCGCCGATCGGCAGGGCCGTAGCGCCTTGCCGGTGTTGCGTTCTAAGCAATAAGATGGGAAGCTTATGAATTAATTTTTAATTATACTAATACTTCAGTTACTACTAGTATTGCTATACATTTTATTCAATATTTTAAGTATTTGATAGAATTTGAATCCTTCGTGCAGTGTTATCCTTGGTTTGTAGTATAGGAATCACTTTTGAAATATAACGCTCATAGAGCTCATGTTCTAACAAACTCTAATGTTCCAACAAGCCAGTTTAAAACAAATTACAATTTTATTTCCTTTACTATTGTTCTATTTAGACTCACATTTTGTACTTCCTGGCAAGTAAGGATGCTTGTCACCTAGTACACAATTTTAATTAATAAAAAAAAGAAAACGGACATCTGTATTTGTATTGTAACATAAGTATCTTCTTTAAAATTAGAAATATCTATTTTGTAGATGATCATGTGGAAATTTATTTGAATATCTGACGATTAAAACAAATATACGTAATTATAAAGTATATCGGTCTCCCCGATATAATTATATCTTGTTAATTTACATATATATTTTGTACATATTTGTACAGATATATGTATTATTCCTGAATATTTATTAATGATTTTGAAACATAATAAATTAAACATTAATAAACTTTGTATTTTAATTATATGTAATAAATGCCTTACTATAAACATAAAGATACAATGTGGTCTGAAATATATCATGTTTGGTCTCATTTTAATCGCAAGAATTTCAACAATATATTTAAAAAAGTTGGAAGTCGAAAAAACTAGAAATGAAAAAGTTAAGCTGTCGTTTTTATTATAGCATCGTTTTGCATTTGCATAATCACACCTACACGGTGGTATTTAAATTTCTCGGCTGCCTCGGCCATCGTTCTATCCTTGTTTTTTCCTTTACAACCTAGCGACACTGACAAAAGCAAGCCGCGAACTTCAAGAAATTGGGGTCGGTTCTACTGACACTGTCACAAACCATTTACACATTGATCAACAGTATATCATATACTGTGTATGTGCACCCATTTCAAATTGGCATGGCACTGCCCTGCTCGGTTCGACGAGCGGTCGAGCTTCGTAGTCGTTTAGTGGGGTGAGAAATCCCCACACCACTTTTTTCATTTAGCTCTGGACGAACTGTAAGTTTCTACCATCACGCTACCTGGAGTTCAGAATATATGTATAATGTTCTACGTACAAAACAGTTGGTCGGGCTGCAGCCGATAGCATTCACGGTAAATCAAGAGAACGTGCGTCTTGTATTGGTCGTGTGACGTCAAGTACAAATGTGTGTTGTATACTTCGACAGTACGTGGCCGCATTTTTAAAAAAGAAAGTTTCTTTGCGTTCCTTTATGTTCTTCGGTTTAGACATTTCGCGGCGATCCCGTAATTTGAAATTCTCCGAAATTGACGCAAGGTCGTTGATTTAGTTAACCTGTGATTTACATACATTGTATTATATGTACTGATAAGAAAGAGTGACAGAAATATATATAGCACATATACCTATAAGGAGTGTAGTTGAAAATCTTTACAAAAAATGGCTAAAGTGATCAAAGTAGTATGTGCTTTTGCACGAAATCTGACATCTTCTACAGTAAGAAATTTCAGTACCGCTCAAGTTGCTCCTTTGCAACAAGCTGCCTTAGAGGAGCGTTGCATTCTTGTGAACGAGCAAGACAAGCCGCTTGGCGAAGCTTCGAAAAGGGACTGTCATACGGTTAATTTGGATGGACAAGTTTTACTGCATAGAGCTTTTAGTGTTTTTCTATTCAATGGCGAAGGACAATTGTTACTTCAGAAACGTTCTGCTAACAAGGTGAGCATTGCACGCATTTGTAGAAATGGCTGTATGTGTATCACAATGTGTATTGCATTAACAGAAAATTGTATGTTTCTATAGGTAACGTTTCCGGACCATTATACAAATACATGTTGTAGTCATCCATCAGCTGAAATTCAGGAGGAAACAGAAGAGCACCAGGCGATAGGAATACGTAGAGCAGCAAGAAGAAGACTGAGTTACGAACTGGGGATTCCATTGTGGCAGATTTCTTTATCGGACTTTTCCTATCTAACAAGAATTCATTATCATGCAGTGAAAGGTTATTGGGGCGAACATGAAATAGATTATGTTCTTTTTATACAGAAAAATAATGTAACGTTAAATCCTAATCCAGATGAAGTTAGCGAACTACGTTGGGTATCCAAGTCTGAAATTAATGATTTTGTGAAGGATCTAACTTTGCCGTTAAGTCCATGGTTCAAATTGATCCTCAAGCATAAATTACCTCTTTGGTGGGATAATTTGGATAGGTTAGAAAAGGTGCAAGACCATGATACGATACAAAGATTTATCTGAATTGTTTGAATGAAAACACTCTTTTCCAAGTACAAATAACAATTCATGTACTGTGTAAAAATATAAATAATACATAAATAGATTGTACTTAATTAACTGTACTAAATTGAAATATATTTGTGCATGTGTGTATTAATATTTTATGGATATATTGTATTTAAATATTGTTTCAATATCGAAGTAAAGTATTCTTTGGGATCAGGCAAGGTAATGCGTTAGAAAACGAAGAGAATGGTTTGGCGTACTTTTGTGCATATAATTATTACGGAACAGTTTGTGTACCTAATTGTGAATAAAACTTTGTTATACAGAAAGGAATTTTGTTTATCCCTTGTAGATCATTATTACATATCGTTATCATTTATGTATGCTTATCATTTACTGCGGAAATCCTTCCGCCGACTCTTTTGAATAATTCCACTTTTGAATAATTTATGTTTCTATTTATAATATAGCTTAGATAATTTTATTCACTTAGAACTTATTTCTTTCTATCTCTTTCGCGAATTCTTATTTTACTTATTAATCAATGGACTTCTCTAGATTAATTGGTGTATAGATTTTCCGCGGTAAATATTATATATTTCCTGTCTTTTACGGACATTTTTAATCAATATCTTTTTGTATTCACCGAAAATCCTAGAACCATACGTTCTTTATTCGTATTCAAATTTCAGGTTCTGGACTCTAAACTTTGCATTGTTATCAATTTTTTATTCGCACCTAAATTTCAAATTTTCGAATTAAACAAGTATTTGCAAACAAACTTGATATAATATTGTTCTTTTATTTACACTTGTAGATTCTACTCCCCAATTAGGACTCCCTCAATAAACGAATGAAGAACAGTGTGCTCATCAAAGTCCCCCTTACCAAAAGCTATTATTAATATTACGTGTCATAGAATCACCGAGTTTAAATTCAGAGCGACAAAATTATAATCACATTCATTATATGATTTAAAAAAGAAATATTAAATGGTTTCTGACAAGTATTTCGAATGAAAGGGTTTTATTTTACGCATAATTTTTCGGGCACCAGTTCATTGGAAAACGATATTTTCCACTTTTACTTTCACACTTGAAAAGATTTGAAATAGTTTATTATAGGAAAAGAATCTTCTGACACCCAATCTACAATTGGTAATGCACTATAACGAGTATGGTAGTTGCAATAGAATGGTACAACTATAACAACTTTGGCAAATTGTTTAAAAAAATGACATAATATTTACGAAATATAGATATCAAATAGGTATATCAATTTAAAGTTTCACCGACGAATACAGGGTTGCAAAACGAAAATCGTTTGAACAATAGATATTTCATAATTCACAACTTAATATACATATATATATATATATTAAAATAACGAATAAGTAATGCGGTTTTTATGAAATCTGACTAACATGAAATGAACATTTAAAAAAAAATGAAAGATGATCGATGGACATTCAAACCTGATACGGTGGCCATATGTACGTATATGCTATATGTATAAGTTATATGTATAAGTTAATTTCTGGACGGGTATGAGGCACAAGATCTTGTCAGGACGAGTATATGAGTACTAAAAATGTGAAGGAGGGAGTAAGAAATTTAAAAATAGAAACTAACAATTTCAAACATGAATTTGAGGAATTAGATAAAAAATCTTTACGGGTTACAAAGGGATTGTAATACCCATACAAATTTGTTCAATGAAAATAAATACATAAGTAAGAAAATATTGTCATATTATTCTTCTATTGATTTCGTCTGCTAATTTTCGCGACAAAAGAGGGATAAAATTATTAACAAAAAAATACTTCATCCCTCCCTTCCCACTTTCACCTTTAACTGATCCCTTTTTTCCGTTTCTACTGACTTTTTCCCTGTTTTCCCCGACACTTTAAACAGATATGAAAAATACTCTCTCACATATTATCATTATCATTATCTCCTTGCTTTATAAATACCATACTGTTCCATTCAACGAATAATTTCTTTACACGTGTTTGAACATTCACAGCCATTTTCATACCAACAATCACTGTATGGTTTCCTTAGGCTTTCTAACTTATTATTTTGTTCCATTAACATACGCGAATTCCAGCTGAAAATCCGTCCGGGAAGAATGCCTCGTACGCAGATAGGCAATTACATAAGTACGGAAGATAACACGTAAGACGAGAAGCAACCCAGTTGAAACACGTACCTCCTTTATTGCCGTAATTATTAGTGTATTTTCCCTTCCCTTTCGAGTGGTCCATTCATGACATGCTACTTCGTGGGTGGACTATATAAACCTGTTTATTTCTGTTCCTCATTCTTTTGTGTCCCGCAGGAGCTCTCTTGTAATCATCGTGCATAATGTTCTGACTGACTCGTCCTGGTGAAATTGTGTCCGAAAGTGTGAAAGAGGAAGTGCATCCCTTGTATATACTATATATATATTCTCTCCTTTTCCAGTGAAAGTCTTCGTTTTCTCTACCTCGTTACGTTTCTTTCGTTGTTTATTTGTGAAGAATGCGTCGATTTTCCACGATTTGGACAAATACATCATTGTTTATATTAATATTGTTCGTCGGTCGTGCAATTGGCCTGTATGAAACAGCACCCCATATTGTTGTGTTTATGGCTGATGACTTGGTAAGTGTTTTATATTTTTGTTAATTCTGGAAATCTTTAGTTCTTAATTTACAATATATATGACGGTAAAAATGTAATTAGTTTTCTTTCTGGGGTGTGCACTTTTTTCCTCATATATTATAGTAATGATCATTTCTGAATGTTAAACTTAAAGGTGGATGTAGAAAATAGTGATATAAACATATATAAAATATATTAATCACTATGTAGATAAAAATAATTTTCTGTGAAATTTTTCCGTAAAGGAAATTATGTTAATTACAAATTTTTCGTCTTATGGGTTCAACAACCTCTCATCCCCTTCAGGAAATACAGGTTTATGTAAAATGAATAATTACCAGCTTCCTTAAACGTTTGTACAGAAGTAAATAATTCTTTGAGAATTTTTGTTGCAAAGGAAATTATTCTAATTGAAAATTTGGGCTCAATGGGATATTAATGGTATTATTATAGATAAATTATAAATTCCATTTATCATTTGTTAGTAATGTATATCTATATAAAATGTCCAATTTGTTCAAACAATACGTTCCTATATCTTTCTTGATTTCTAAATACGAAATATGCAAAGTTTTACGTGGAAAACAATTTTTTATGGACAGGTCGTTTTTATAGAAATAAATAATGTATCTTCGTAACAACCACAATTTTAGTTTTTATTTCTAGCATTCATTACAAAAGGAATGCATGTGAATTTATATTTTTTTTGCTTACCACGACTAATTTGTTTAATTACACGACATACATGTACATACATATATGCATACGTATATAATACATTAAGTACACCATATCCGTTCTAATTGGACGATGAGTAAGATCTATAATTCGAAACGGAAATTTACGAAACCTGCATTTCTGATGTAATGTGCAACCGTTTCTGTATCACTTATACTTGCCTACTTTGCTTAATATACTACGATTAATCTGTAGTACGAAAGCGTTTTGAATTAAAATTGTCCTTAGTTAAGGCAATTATCGTAGCTTGAAAATTACCTACGCCCCCGCATCTAACAAGGATGCTAGTGCATGTGACTCATCGTAGCCGCAAAACAAAAATCTCCCTCTACGCTACAACGACATATCAATTGCTACTGTAATGTCGTCACATTTTATTAGATAATAGTCTGTCATATTCTGCATGCACGAATAAATGTAATACATCCTGGGAAGTGTTGCTGTAACACGGTTTTGCGTATATTTGTTGTTACGTGTATTTTCTGTAAGCATTGCAGTATTACAGTTTGTATACTTTCTTACATGACAAGAACAGTTAAAAAAGAAAATTTGCTTCTGCTCTTTTCTTGGTATTGCGGACTTGCAACAAATGTAAAAAAGCCGATGATGGGGTTAATATGAACGAGATATCTTTAGAATAAAGAAGAAACGGCATGCATATGCATAGTAATTGTAGTGATCTGCAAAGTGATGAACCCTTGCACCCTTGTTTATGATGCACCTTTGTTTCACTATTATCACTATTGATTCATATTCACTTTGTTACAATATTGTTATAAAAAGTGCATACACTTTGGTATACGTTACAATTAGTTACAACGAAATCAGTCCTCTTCAATTTTATTTCCTTTGGTTATTGCAGGATATTCAGGATTATAGGAAATATTTGCATCCCTTATATACATTTATAATTTTAAGGGAATAACGAAAACTTGGATTGCTATTGGTCAAAATTATTACGTGCATGTATAGTAACATTTTTAGCGTTTGATATGTAAATATTCCTTTTCTGTATTGACTATCGTTTGAAACGATGGTCGTAGAGAAATAGATAAAATTGTCGACAATTTGGCCTAGTAAACACACATTTTCGACGTTGTCGAAGAGATCGAATTTTCTTATATTTTCCATTCAAATCTGAATGACTATGCCTTCCGATTTATCCACGACTTATCGCATAAATTATAAATATTATAGTTTCAGCGACTGCTTTCTATGAATGACAGAACAAAATGCGAACGTCAATAAATAAGAAGTGCACGAATGCAAAAATATGTATGGCGATAAGTCAGTGTGATTAGGTCTCAATGGTCGCGAAAAATACATGAATTTCCTGTACACCATGACGCAGCTCTATATTAACAGAATTTGACAAGTCAAGGTATCGTGTCAAAAAATGAGAAAATCGGTAGCGAATGTAATCGTGGCAGATAAAGTATTTTTCTTCTTAGCGTTCTACTCCATACCGGGAATGTAAATTTTGTTTAACAATGAGTGAAAGCAATTTTATTTATCATACGGGAATAAATTATGACACCCGTTTCGTAACATTTTTGCAGGGTTGGAACGATGTTGGCTTTCATGGATCAAATCAGATACCAACCCCTAACATCGATGCCCTTGGATACAATGGGATTATATTAAATAGACACTACGTACAACCGTCAAGCACTCCATCTAGGACTGCATTTTTCACTGGACTTTATCCACTACGTATTGGTATGTATATGTCTACATACACTTGAATATGCAGTGGAATGAAAAACATTTGGGTATTATTCTTTTTACGTTGATATTTTATACATTGGCCAGATAGACCGTGGTTAATGGAATTTTTCATGGGGTTGAAAGGGTTTTTTATTTGAAATAAAACGAGGCAGAATATTAATACTGAGAGCTGGAGATATGAAAGTTAATTTAAAGGATATTTGATATTTAGCTTAAATGAAATTGAATCAGTATTAATAAATATCATCAACGAGTAAATAAATGTTATAAATGTATTAGTTTCCCTTCTGTTGTTACCACTTTCTCTAACTTGTTATTTTCGATATCGTATAATATTTGAAAATATTACACTGTGTGTTATAAATTTTGACGAAGTATTTATAATTGTAATAAATTCGGTAGTAATTTGAAGAAAAAAAATTAATTAGAAATTAAGGCTGAGAGGAATAATGCCGCGATGGTTCGTTTAATAATACTTTTGTTGATCGTACAATTTAGAGCTATTGATAAACAGGTTTATCACGTAATGAAGTTCTTTGGCTGGGTGATCTTCTAATTATTACGGGCAGAGTATTATTTTACATCTATTTCCGAAATATCGCGTTTCATGAAATTAATACCTTCGTGAAATTAATTTTCGGCTGGTATTTAACCCTTTCACGAAGGATTAACTGTTCGTGGCTGTTAGAGATATAAAATGTATGTGCATGTAGAAGAAAATATTTGCATACAAACTTTCGATCACTTAAATCTAAAAATAATACTACGGTTCATTCTTTTATTGTTAGTATTTCATTGAGTTAATACACTTCTGATAACAACACCATACTTTATTGATTTATTCAGGGATGCAAGGTGATGGAATTCGCGGTGGTGAGCCACGTGGCCTGCCATTGAACATCAAAATTTTACCCGAACATTTACGAGGCTTAGGATACACTACGAAATTGATTGGAAAGTGGCATATGGGATACCATACACCTCAATACACACCATTACACAGAGGCTTCGATTCGTTCCTTGGTTTTTACAACAGCCATATTTCTTATTACGATTACAGATATTCGAACCAGGTGAGACGAATAATTTTGCAAAAAGCCACTTTTATTTTAGCCGAATATTTAGTTCAGAGGTGCACGTACATACTTTTATGTTTAGTACAAAGCCGCTTGTGTACCCGGCAAATATTTGGAAATGGGATTTATTTTATTTCTATATCGTTATTCAAATTACACCTAATACGTTTTAATACGACCGTCATTTTACGTCTCACTGTTGGTTTACCTTTATTGAAATAGTGAGCAATGTAATCGGGACGCGGGGTAAAATTTCTTTCGCATCTTTTCAGAATATGAGCGGATATGACATGCATCGTGGTGACGATCCAGCCCATGGAATAAATCGCGAGTACGCCACCGACCTGTTCACCGAAGAGGCGATTAGGATGATCGAAAATCACGAACTTCCAAGGCCGCTCTACCTCCAAATTTCACACCTCGCTGTTCACGCTCCTTTGGAGCAACCTGTGGATCAGTACAACGACAGGGAGTTCATGCAAATTCGCGAGCCAAATCGACGTAAATACGCCAGTACGTAGATAAATATGATTATGCAAACATACGAGCCGTGGCAAGTGCTCGACCTTGCTTACGTATTAATTAACCTATTTATTGGAGTACACGAGTTAATTCTTTCGACGTGATAATTCATTTTTTCAAATAGATCTCCAGGCTTCGCGAGATACAGTATGCGGGGTGGGGCGTATGTCGTAGTATAACCGGGCAAGGGATGCTTCTGCGTGGGAAAATAAGAAAAAAGTTCGATACATTCTTTCATCCGAGGGTTCGTTTTCGGGAAAGTCGATATTGAAGTTCGATCACTTAACAAAAGGAACTTCCGTTGAAAGTCTGAAACACTTTGAAAGTGATGATATATTTTTCGACACTTTTAAGCAGCTACACACGACCTACTAGAATTTGTCTTTCCTGCTGGAATTCCCAATACTCCACTGCCTGTCTGTGCTTGTACATTTTGTTACACGACCTCGTAATTTGTAAGTGATTTTAATCGAACTTGTTTGTCTTGTTTTAGGAATGGTGTCAAGATTGGATGAGTCAGTTGGACGTATAGTTCACGCGTTGGGGGACAAAGGAATGCTAAGGGAATCTCTGATCTTGTTCCTCACCGATAATGGAGCGGCGTCTATCGGCAGATACAGAAATTGGGGCTCAAATTATCCATTGCGAGGGGTAAGTGTACATCCTTAAGTCGGCACTTTTATCCACTTGAAATTTAATTAACAAAGCTAATTGTACGAAACCTTCATTTAATTAGATAAATCGTTCGTTTGATTAGCTGAAATTGAGCAAGTAGAAATTATTACTGTATCCTGCTTTTTTTCTACATTATTGCCCGACGATTTTATACGGAAATTAACGGGTACCATACCGGTTTTCTATACGTAACATTTCACAGAACTTTAGGGCAGTACAATTGTAATTGAAATGGCAAGAAGTTTTGGAAACGAGTTAATGTACAAATTTATAAACACTATTCAACACAATCAGTAATATTATAATAAAGACCTACACAATTTAGTACTTTAATATGTGCGCTTTAAAACTACTTAATAGTAATTATATACACAATTAAAAATCGAAATCAGAGAATAATAAGGTAAATTATTCATGTCGGGTTCTTGCTTCATTATATTCACAAATTGGCCTCTATTTTTCACAGCGAGAAACGTGTAATATGTCTTGCACGTAACAATACGTCTAAACGACAGATTTTCTATACTGTCATTAATATAAAATACATAAATTCAAATAATAATACATATAGAACATATAATAACCATAATAACAATAATAATAATAATGATAAATATAAGAATCAAATATAATACAAAATTTGTTAATTTGTTAATTATTTCTATAAGCATAAGAACAAAGTAAAACCGATACCAGGTGCTATGAACTACTGAATGCAACACGTTTTATATTACGTTTCTTTTGCCATAGACGAAACATACTTTATACGAGGGAGGTGTGAGAGGCGTTGCAGCATTGTGGTCACCAAGATTACAAAAAGCAGCTCGTGTTTCTAATCAGTTAGTGCACATAGCGGATTGGCTGCCAACTCTTTACTCCGCAGCTGGCGGAGATCTGAAGGATCTAGGTGAAATCGATGGAGTCGATCAATGGCAAGTACTTAGCGATGGACACGGACGTGGTAGAGACAAACTGTTACTAAACATCGACGAAGTGATGAAAACCGAGGGGGCTATATACAGTCGATTTAAATTGTTGCGAGGTAATTATTGTACAATACAATTATTAAGCTAGGTGCTTTCAATATTTCTGACGAGTTTGGAAAATATTGCTAGCTGGTTTGAACTACATATGGAGGGGTCAGAAGCCAATCAGCGTATGTCCAACTTTCCCTGAACATGAGTTTCGTAGTCCCAAAATCTCTTTATTGTTAATTAAATCTTTCAGTTGATAAACGAACTAAGTCATCATTTTAGATGACGGTACTAACATCGTCAATTATTTCCAAGTAATTTGTAAAAACCTTAATTATCTCGGTTTGAATGCTAATGAACTTGCATCGATTGACTTTCGAACCCTCCACATTTAATGTTGTTCTGGCTTCTTTATTTAAAACATAAACATACGTACATAATAAAACTGACAAAATAGGATATTGAAATGAATTTATAATGATGTATCGTTATTCGTCTTTTCTTAGATTTCTCTTCGAACCATTGTATTGCTATCTTGCGCTAACTTTTCGCCAATTTTTAACGGCTTTCTGACCTTTCAGTCGTCTAAATGCCAGCAAATGCTTTAACGCACAGTATACAATCCAGGACGAAAAGATTCCCATTTCTAACCCTTTTCTATTTACAAGGTTCCGTCGAAAGTGGTTATTACGACGGATACTTCGGCGACTCTGGAAGAACGTTAGACGCACCACCGTACACAGAAGCCGTGCTGAAAAGTGCAGTTTCTCAAAGCATCACCTATCACCTGGGTGGCCCAGTGACACAGCCGAGCACAATGGTACAATTACGACGAGAAGCCACGGTGCAATGTCGTCCTAACATGACATATTACCACAGACACGTGTTCACTACCTGCAATGTTACAGAATGTTTGTTCGATATAGTAAACGATCCATGCGAAACAAAGAACATCGCCGAGGCATATCCGAGAGTAAGTACACATTACAATTGCTCTTATAATGTATTATTGCAGATGGTTAGACATGTCGTGCAGATATTTGCAGGGATCAATGCATATCCAAATAATTAACAATTCACTATTTTGTTGAGTTAAGCAGCTATAAGAACAATATATATTCTTGTTAAGTCAAGGTTCAATTAACAAACGTGTGTTAGGGGTATAACAAAATATTTGTCGATAAATTATTATTATTCACTCCCTATGATGGAATCTTTGCAAATCCTTTATAGCCTTTTTTAAAAATAATTGTTATTTATTTAATTATTTAAATAATAATTAATTTTAAATAATAATAAATAATAATTTTAATTAATAATTTTTTTAAATGACTGTTAACAGACTAGAAAATAAGGAATATTATGAAGTGAAGATTAAAGTCTTCATGTTCGCCTAAGCTGAAGCTGATTATTATTATTATTGATTTAATTAATAAACATCACTACTAAATTTGTACAATCTTTCACCCCGTTGTGCACAGATTGCCAAAGACCTGGACCTTTATCTGGAACATTACGGTCACATTTTAACGCGTCAAATCAAGGTTCCTGTCGATTGGTTGGCTGATCCAAGGAGAAGAAACAATACTTGGGAACCGTGGATGAATTCAGGGGCTACAGTATACGTTCCTAACACTGCAGCAATGCTAGGCAATATTGTATTCTTCTTTCATTTGTCGATCATTTTTCTTTCAACGTTACTAAACACATTCATTTGATCGTTCAACATTATTTAAACAATGCACGTATCGCTAGATTTATTGTAGTATCAACGAATGATTGAAAAACAGTTATCTTATTTTAATCTGTTAACCGAGGAGCGAACCGTTCAAGTAGTCAAGTAGTTCTTCAATGTACATAATAATTAGGTTACTCAGAAATCCTTCATATTTTTAGTGCACCTTTATGTTTGTCATAAGATGCATTGAATAATTCGAACGTGCAAAGGCGGAAGCGTAATGATTTAATTTCATTTAACTTCTTAACCCTTCCTGGTTTTAGTTCAGGTTTTTGACACGATCTTTTATGTGGTTGTCCTGTTTGCAATATTTCAAATAAATTAATTCCGTGATTTATTTCCAAAATTATTTCAACTAAAATTTGACGAATATTTAGACAAACATTTATGCGAGATATAAATTCAGTTGTACACAGTTATCCAGTATTTCATTACAAAATTTAAACGGACCAAAAAGGATAGGCGAATAAAAAAAGTAGCACGGCAAAGGTGTTAACTTCTTCCTCGAAAAAAGCACTACATTTGCAATAAACCGAACAGGTTAACAAATTAAGCTACATAAGAAATTTGTTTACACGTCAGGGTAACAGTTTGAGCATTCTCAGACATTCGAATAGCACTATTAATCATAAAAATTGTATCATTATTATAAAATACTCTCTCTATTTTTTTAAACAACTCCAGACTACATTTCACGCTGCTATTTTTCTTCCTTTCTGTCGCATTCCATGTATTCTACGTTTGAGAGTACCTTTTAATTCGTATACATTTCATATAAAGCGTGTTAGTTTTAGTTCGCGACCAATTCATATGCGTCGCTAATTATTTAAGGCAAATAGGTCAACAATGCATTCGAAATGATTATTCCGAAATTAGTGCAATTAATGCGTCGATTCGCGGAGAACTCGTGTACGCCGAGAGAAATGTAAAAATACGGCGGGCTAACATTTCAGCATAACCGATGAATTATTGCGATAAATGTGATTAGCGGGGGGTGCAGAAATTGATATAAATGTGTTCATACTTACGCCATAATTAACGAATCCACCGGCCCGGCCGCGTAATTCAAACGAATAAGTAATTTAGGCACCTTGCAGGAGAGCATTATTGCAAAGATTAAAATTATTTCTTGCCATAACTTATGTCGTTTGGGAAATTAGCTTAAGGCGTTTATTATGTGCAAAATAAACCAGCTATACGACAGATACCGATGCGTATTGATGGCTAGAAGGAAAAGAATTGTAACGAAAAGTGTGCCAAAGTTTCGTTTTATCATTTGGGTTTTGAGAACACGAGGGACTCAAGGCTTTTCAAATGATATATTAAATGTCCATATCGAACGAACAACGCGATTGAAGAAAGACGAATTGTGCAAACGAAAATGTTACATGTATGTGACTTCAATGGTTTTTGTTAGTTAATTGAAATTGTTGTACGTTAGGCGGATGAAAAAGGTCTGATAAAATAAGAATCATCGAAAACTGTTTTGCTTTGTAACATTGCTTCAAATATCATTGGGTAGTTTGAAGAACGAAAGCGGTTGAAATATGAATTAATATGGCTATATAAAGTGGACAGTAGATTGTAATTTAGCAAGTCGGTAAGTTATAATGAGAAAATTGATATAATGTCAATGTTACGAAAATATGTAAAATAATATATTGCTTCATGTAATAAAATTGAGATTATTATTGTAATAAAATAGAAATCAATACAATGTAGTTTACCTCTTCCTCGGTAACTTTACACTTACTGTAAACCAAAAAGTAAGCAATATTATGTAATAACATTGCTTTGTGTAGCAAAATTGGGATTATTATTGTAGCAACATAGAAAGGAGAAATCAAACTCCCCTTATTGATATCTAAACATTCTGTACAAGCCTGGTATACAAATAATTAACGACAAAAATAATTATGATACTAAGGCAGAAAAGAGTGGCTACGTTTAGCAATATATCATATTTTTGTTTAAATATATCTCAGCTTATTATTATATCTGAACGTTCCCTTATCTATGCATCGAGAGAGAAACGAAAAATTTGCGTTGCATTAACAATACGATTTTCGGGATGTGTAACTCGCTCGGTAAGTGTACCCAAAATTTTGGCCGGTAGTGTACATGGCATCTCAATAAACACTGTTCTCAGGTTGCAATTAATTCGACCAGCCTGTCCCCAGATTAATTCGGTTAATCGAGGTCCTACTGTAATCGTCGTTCAGCCTACAATGGTAAATGACAGCGCGACTATCAGTGATAACAGCCAGAGCATAGCATCCCTGAAAACACTTTCTCCTCTGGTGCTATAAAGCCAGCACATTATAAGTAACACGATATAGTTTGGCTTCTAATGCAAAACCGTCGTCGTCGAGTGGCCGATCATTATCATTCAGAACGCGTTTGAATTATTGTTACGTGTTAGCGCGTTTACTTATAGCGATTAGTTTCAAGCAAAGTGCCCCAACAAAACGGCGGAAACGAATCGCACGATTGTACAATTGTGTTTGTTATTCCTCGAGTGTGAAACGTTTGCCAATAAATCGTGATCGTGTTGTCAAAAAAGGAGCAAATATAAATAAATTGGATCTTGCGGCTCGGATTTTGGTACTTCCGATGGTTTGATACTTGATGGAGGGGAGAATCTTTGGAGGTGTTTCACGAGACTGAATCGAATGAAGTGACTGTTCAGTTAGGGTTTAATGAGACAGAGCAGATATGTTGCAACCGTCGAAGTATTTAGCAATTCTCTTATTGTCTGCGATTCTTCTGGCGGGGTGCCTGTTTGCTGCCATGTTGCAGCAGAAACAACCGGTTCGACATCGACCCAATATTATCGTTATCATGGCGGACGATCTCGTAAGACGATTATTGCTATCTTTTGGTCTGTACACCGAATTCGCGTCTGAATACAAATAAGATTAAAGCAAACTTGACACCAATTGTTACTTTTCTTTTCCGTTTGCGGTATAAAAGTCAAACTTCAAATTTCGAATTTCGAATCTTAAGACGGCGCAATAATAAAACATAGACGCGATATCAATACATCTACATTAAAATAAGTATGTAAATGTATGTTTGTATATTCCGTGGCAACAAAATCTGATGTCGAATAACACAAAAAATAAAACGAAAATTTTTCGCAAAACCTTATAACTTAAATCAGGTTGAAAGATACCATTATTTTCCCGACGTTAAGAATGCAAATCTCTGCAGCCCGATACCAGTTGCAGTCTTATCATTTACAAATAATGGCCTGCAGATTATGCTAATCGAATAAAATACGATGTGTTTCTCATCAAGGGCTGGAACGACGTGAGTTTTCACGGCGCCAATCAAATACCCACACCAAATATAGACGCATTGGCTTACAACGGCGTGATATTACAACGACATTATGTTTTGCCGATATGCACACCATCAAGGACAGCCTTTCTTACTGGGCGTTATCCCATTCGAACAGGTATACACCTTTAATAGAATTTATGCGACCGATAGTTACTCAGGCATTCGTTGTTAACGCTTTTTCATCGAACGTAAATCACACGATTGTCAGTTCAATGTTCAATGATTGGCCTCTACAGCAGCCTGTTCCAAGGTGTAATATATCGGCTATTGTGAATGGATCTCGATGCTGACTCCTGTAGAATATTAGACTGATGCATATGAAATGCAGCGTTTATTTTTTAAAGGGAACTATCGATACAGGTAGCGTTAGTGCAACAACTTAGTAGTTATATAATACATCAATTGTTAAGATTCAAATGAAGTAGCTAAAGATTATTATTATCTTTTGGATATGCATTTACGTCGATTACTATCCAAAGAAGTAATATTTATTTTTGTTGATAAATACTTTTTTAATTAATCTTCCAATAATATTTATATTATTAATCATTTTGTGACCGATTCCATCGTTGAATGAATTCAGTTCTAGAATACTTTCTGTCAGTCTTAATTTTAATTTTGCGCGTATTGTACATTGAATAATACAAAATTAATAATAATACTTGCTATACGATTCCATGCGTTTCCCTGAACGATTACCTATTTACAGCGAGTCGCAAGTGAAGTAAATTACAGTTCGTTGAAACCGCAAGTCAGCTAACGTATTTAAGGCACACTTCCAACACAAATGAACGCATACTTTTTTCCGACAGGTATGCAAGGTTATCCCCTGAGGGCAGGTGAGCCACGCGCGATACCTTTGAACAATACGCTTCTACCGGAGCACCTTAGAAAATTGGGATATTCCACTCATCTTGTAGGAAAGTGGCACGTTGGCTATTATAGTGCTTATCACACACCTGCAAATCGTGGTTTCGATACCTTTTTGGGGTATTACAGCGGTTACATCACATATTTCAACCATACTATTGAACAAAACGTAAGTTCTCATCGAAAAATCTAACATCGTGATTTGCCAAATTTGATAAATAAATTCCATAGGTTACTACTTAACGGTATATGTAATACCTTTCGATACTCTTGGTAGACGTATACTACTGATCTATACTACTGAATGCTTGATAGTGTAGAAATGTGAACAAAAGTTAATGATCGCTTCCTTGTTTTTACACCCGTGCATCGAATTTCTTATTAATTTCACGATAATAATTATACGTCAATCCTTTCGCTCCAGTACTCGTAAAGACATATCCACGATGAAAAAGACATCGATTTTATTAGAATCGGAGGGCTCTGATTGATTATCTAACGGGCATAATTTATATGAATAATTTCAAGAATAAATTCTTCGACGTCTAGCAATTCCAAAATACTCACCGATGAAATGTCTCTAAACTACTGCTTTTTTTTCTCCAAAGAACAAATACAAACTAGATCAACGCGAATTGCCAGTTTTGTGTTATTTAAATTGGTAATTAAAATTTCATTGCAGTCTCACGTCGGATACGATTTACATTACGATCTACCAGGAAAACTGTCTGTCAAGTACAATTACCAATACATGACAGATCTTATAACAGAAAGGGCTGAAGCGATTATTTCGAATCACGACCAGAAGAAGCCCCTTTATCTTCAATTGTCCCATCTCGCAGCACACTCCAGCGATGCCAAGGAAGAGATGGAGGTTCGTGATTCGGCAGAAGTGAATGCCACCTTGGGTTACATCAGCGACTACAATAGAAGAAAATTCGCAGGTAAACAGTTCTTGTAGAACAGCTTAGATAAGAATATGCGAACTTTAACTCTTTCGCGGACAACCATTCTAGACGCGCAACTTAATACTCTTTTACTCTTTTTCGAAAATTGCCGGATTTTCGATTTTTAGACTTTTATAGATTCAATTAGAATTGACGAAGTGGACTGAATGTTTCACATCGACAAACAACTGTTTTACGTGTAAATTTAAGTACGAATTAAAAATTGATATCCGTAAAAAAATTTCGGAAACGTTCATCTCCCGAATTATTTGATTATATTTTTTATTCAATTGTTAATTATCGTAAATTGCCCTTCAGTACATTCGCTATATAAATTATGTAACAAAATTAATAATAAAATAACAAACACAGTAATACTAAATAGTAATACAACACCGTCGTCTCGCAACAGAAGATTCAAGAATTCGCCTCAGGTGTAATTTTTAATTACACTTGATCTGTTTATTATTGATATCACACGATCGGCTTAATAAGTGGTACTTACTGATAATAAAGAGCAGCACACTTGGAATTACATAATTGTTATACGGGATGCATATTTTCAGGGGTGGTTACAGCACTGGATGAATCAGTGGGCAAAGTGGTTCAGGCGTTGAGGCGGGCAAACATGTTGGAAAATTCGATTATTGTTTTCATGTCTGATAATGGAGCCCAAACTGAGGGACTTTCGCCGAATTATGGATCAAACTATCCTTTGCGAGGGGTAACGCATCATTGCATTCTAGATTTTCTCTTGTATCAAATAATTATTTTTTTGCACTATGATAGGTTTTATAATGTTCTCTTTACGATTATAGTCAAAATGCATTTTATGTTGGAATGCAATTAAATTAAAATGCAATTCTGTTGGAATTTTATTTCACATAAACACGTTTATTGCATTAGCGTGACATTTGAATAAATCTTGCATTATTGTATAATTTTTGAAATAATGATATCCATAAACATTTGGCAATTTTTTTTTTTTAAATAAATTTGTTTTACTATTAATAATTATTACCAAATTTATTATAATAACTATTTATCACTATATTATTACAACTTTCATCATTTATATTATTGAATGTACACATAAATTTATTTAACGACAACGTAAATTCTTCCAATTAACTATTTTCTTATATATTTATTAATCTGTAGTTATAGAAACTTTATTACTATTATTGTTATTATTATTACTAACGAGGTAGACCCTTTTTTGCAAAGAATCTAATGCGGAGAAGCATGTAATTTGCAAGCTAAAGTATAATTATTTAATTATGTCATCGAATTGCTATTAAATATTTGTTTAATATTACCTTTCAGCTGAAGTTCACACTCTTTGAAGGTGGAGTTCGCGGTGCGGCATGCATCTATTCGCCACTGATAAAGTATCCCTCCAGGAATTCGAAACAATTGATGCACGTAACCGATTGGCTGCCAACATTTTATTCAGCTGCTGGTGGAAACTTGGAGGACCTGGAGGAAAATCTGGATGGCGTTGATCAGTGGTCAACAATCTCTTCTGCAACAGAAACTACACGCAAAGCTGTTTTGTTAAATATCGACGAAGTGGAGATGCTTTCTGGAGCTTTAATGGGAAGATACAAATTGATCAACGGTAATTAACAACTTGTTGAAAACTGGTATATTATCACTATTATTTATATGTAACCCTTCACTTTTATGCACAGGAGCAAAGATTCTCTATGGTGATTACTATGGCGACAGTGGAATGGACGAGACGTACCCAGAATACAACGTACAAAATGCCTTGAATTCTTCTGCGGGCTCTGCAATTGCTAGTATAACAAATGATAAAATAAATGACGCCGGCACAGCTGAACTTCTGCGAAAATATTCCCGTGTTGTATGCAGTAATTTCACAAGTTATCCAAAATGCTTAGACAGCTGCTTATTTGATGTTTATGATGATCCTTGCGAAACTACGGACTTGTCCTCGAAATATCCAGAGGTAGGTAGAAATAATAATTATGATGGAAAAACGAAAAGAGAAAATTGACTAATTGTTATAAGTAGCCCATCCTGCAATTAATGGCTCTTTCTTTCAAAAACATATTTCATTTATAGATTGTGGCTAAATTAAATCGGTATATCGCCGAATACTCCGAGGTTTTAAAACATCAAACCAACACAATCGTGGATCCAGCTTCCTACCCCGAACACTTTAATGGAACGTGGATGCCTTGGATAAAATTGCCTCAGAACGAGATTCAGCTTCTTAGCGTTTCGTGATTTAACGAATGAACGAATGCAAAAAGAAACCGCAGGAAGAAAACATTCAACATAGTATTGATAATAATATTAAAATAATAGTAATAGGTATACATACAGTATATGAAATATTTCTATACTATAAAGCATGGAATAATGGCTTGGAAAATGCCCTTGCAATTTTTCATTCCTTCTAATAAAATGTTAATTCTAATGGAACGAACACTTGCGCGAAATACGAACTCTTTTGCAGTGGAGAAGTTGCCGGTGACATAAGGGGTGGCAAAAAGTTTACCACCGAGGGGCCAACTGCTTTTTTCCGTTATTATATACAGATTATGCAGATGAGACGCTGTCGTCGCGAAATACCTTGATATCAGTTTAATTGCACGGTATCGGATTAATTAATCTCTGCCCATGTGGATACATGACTTCCCATTTGCAGATTAACCATTTCGCAGGTAAACAAAAGATCGGCGTTGTTTTGACAATCGTTAAATCTTTATAAATAAATAATGCGATTCATCAAAGCATTTTAGAATGTAATATTCGAACGATAAAGTTATTGGTACCATCTGTATTAGTCGTCGTACTGTGTATTAATATTCATTTTAAAATTGTAACATTCGTGCAGCGTTGCATGCAAATGAAGCATCAGATATTTTAGAATAATGCACAAAGAAGCTCAATCAACTTGTCGGTCATGAAAATGAAATTTTGAGGTGAGATACTTTTTTTCTACTCGTTTTCTATAAACACGTGACATTATTTTTTGCCCCAAAGGAACTATTTTATAATTGTACGATCGTCGTGCGTATACAAGTTCAGTGCAAGTGTTAAAGCAGGGCCCGCATCGAAACTTTTCGATCAATAAATCCACATTCAAATAATAAGCACGATTATTAATTCCAGCCTCCCCCCCCCCCCATCCTCCTCCTCCAAAGTGAACAAATTCGAGCACCCTTCCTCCCGGCAGCAAAGTCTTCAATTTACGAAGAAGAAGATCGCGGTTCCACGAAGTTTGATCCTTCTCCCGTCTGTTTCTCCTCTTTGGGCTCGCGAGGGTTGGCGTCACGGCTCATTTAGCAATTTGCTTATTTGCTAGGAAAGTCTCGGGTCTGTATACATGCGTTGGGCTTTGTGCGTAATCGCGAGCGGGGGTAGGACCCGGTGGAAGGAGCCCGTGGAACGAGAGGTAACTTTTGCGATCGCAACGGGGGTTTGAGGTTTAAGTCGCTTTTAATAGCCAAGCAGCTGTCGCCGGATCTGTTTGCCCCCTTTTTATGCTAGACGTCTTCGACGAATAATGGCAGGAAATAATCTGGAACGAAAGAAGCGGCCGTCCTTTGCGGTCCTCTGCCAATAAACCGCTTTTAACCCGTTCTCTTCTCCTGTTTGGACGCCACCGCCTGCGCCGCGGTCGATTCGGACGTCATTTTAAGCGCACCGAGCGAAAGTACCACGCGCAATTGATTCGAACGCTCTGAACGATGATTCATCTATCGTTGGCGTTGCGGACTTGCGGATTATCCCGTGGGATAAAATGAACTTTGCCGCTTCGTGACGATTATTCTTCTCTCTCTCTCTCTCTCTCTCTCTCTCTCTCTCTCATTTTTGTTGCCGTCGAGGGGAAGACGCACGGTTTATGGTCTTTTACGTATCGGTGGATCGGCGTGCGTCGAATGGTGCGCTTTTAGATTTTAACCCTTTGACGTGACGAGACGTACGGGAGGTGTCGTTTGTCTTGTACGACGCTTCAGACGTCGACGCCTCGACGCCGAGAGTTGCACGCTGATTGTTCTGCTTATATTTAGCGACACCGTGGAATAAATATCACGGAAATATAATTATATCTGTTACGGATCACAGTCAGCGTTGCGACATGTCTGTTTAGAGTATGGTGTACGAAAGCGACGGTAAAGGAGTAACGAGCAGTGCGATGTAGGTGCTCGTAATTGACATGCTTTATACGTAATATTTGATAGAAATAAAAATTGTCGTCAATATCGGTAACGTATCTTTTCAATTAATATTAAAATATCTGTATGAGTGAAAAAAATGCCAGAAAGAAAATGATTTACGATCTTCAAATAAAGTTTTACATAAATACCCTGTGCGCAATTAATCTGTTCAAGTAATCAACAAATTGAATAGTCATTAGCATTGAGTGCCTCTGTTGTTAATTAATATTAACGCACCTGAAATAATTCGGGCGCCATTATGGATCATCGTGCGACACAAACGGCAAAACATTTGAACATTTTCGTATCGTATGCATTCAATTCGATCCATTGATTGGCGGATAAAATTAACGCTAATTGCCACAAATTTAACTTACATTACTCATACCGGTATTTTTGCATGAAATACTTAAGAACTTCCACCTATACATTTCTATCATTTTTATTCAAGTCTGTTGAAACCTGCATAAAGGTAATTTGTAGACATTTATATTAATTCTTGTCATATTTATACAGCGGTACTGCGGCAATACGAAGTGATCCTTTTTAATTTAAATGCAGAACTTTTTTTTGCCATAAATTACTTTCCTAAGTCATTGTAAGCATAGAAAATACAAAGCAAGATCATCGAAAATATATATTCTTAGTACTTTATAAGCGTAGGAATCGAATTTCCACGTAATACGCGGTACTTTTTTTGTCTATTCAAATATTGTTCTCGCTTGGCCGCAGTTTGTACAGTAGTAGGTACACAGACACAGGTAAATCCTTCGGCTTCGTAGAAAGAGGGCGGATAAGTTCCCGCCGAACTTAACGACGTAATGAACGTCTGACAGAGGTTTATTTATCGACGACGGGGGAACAAAAAGGAGACAAAAGGAACAAAGGCGAGGAATAACCGAACCGCTCGTTACTCCGGATCGAATCGCACCAATCTTCTGCGTGAATGAACGAAGACAACGGGAGAAACGCTGTACTTTCACCGTCCGAGGAATCGTTTGAATTAATTTTCCGGAAATAAACAGGAAAAAAGTGAAAAAGGTTACCGCGTAATATTCGCCTGCAATTATTTTACGATATAACGATTGCTGAATAATCAACACGATGGTCGTTCAAATCGTTCCAGGCACTTTCCGCGCGACACTTCTAATGGTAACTTCGACTTCTCGACTAATACACGATCCAGCTTTCTCTCTGAAGCTAATTGGCAAATCCAACGTGCAATCGGTTCAACAATTTGCGACCGTTCGATACGATCCCTGTCATGTCGCCATTATTGTGCTTGATTCGAGTAAACAGAAGTATAAAAACACCGGGTACTTGTTCGAATAACCGAAACAAGCTTTCTGCAAATATAATTGAGAAAATTGCGGTAAAAGGTGCCTCCCGTTGACGGATCGCAACGGCTGCAATACGCGAGCCTATAATTCTTTTCGAGCAGTGTAGATCCACCCTGGGCAAACGTGCCCGTTCGCCAATGCCGATCTCGCGTACGATCTTTGACCATTTCGCCTCCTCCCTTGCACGTTTTGCCCGTTTTGCCCGTGTTCACGCTCGGTTCACCATCCCCGTGGCCGGTTCCTCGTCCAACGAAAAACGAGTAGGTGAAGTAGGAGGAAATAGAGTAGTAGTAGGAGGATTCCACCTCCACGACGACCGGCAAATCCTGCGGGACGGCTCGACGGACACCTGTAACCACGCAGACTCCCTGCAGCACGCCACGGCGCGAAGGAACTTCCCCGTTAGGGAATCGTATCGGTCGCAGATCATTCAGGATAGCGCGGGTTGACGTGTTCCGTTGCGTCGATTGATCATCCTGCGATCAATCGGCGTGCCCGCAGTGACAGTGGACGCGGCGATATCTGTTCCATTCGATGTAATTCTCGTTCGACGAACGTCTGCCAGGTGTGCAACAGTTCGTTCACGCCGATCGGACCGCGTTCGAAAGAATCGACGACGATCGCCGTGGCGATGCCCGCAAATTAATCGAGAATGGAGGGACAAGTCAGAATCGTACGCGTGTGACTTTTCATTTTTAATCGACCGATTTTGGTATTTCATTGGCGATTGCGACCGAGAAGGGCCGAAAGTGTATTTTCGATTGGAATGGTTGCTTTCTGCTTTGAACGAACGCGGTGCGCGTAATTTTGTTGGCGAGAACCGACGAGGATTGTATTCTTTCGTTCAGTTGGGCTGTTAAGTTAGTTTTGTATGCTTGAGAATTTTCGGGAAGATCGGCTGGTGTTTTTGATTCCGCTCGATTCGACTGGAAATGGAGGCGCTCAGGTTGTTAAGATTTTATGCAAAACGGTCCACCGATCATCGGGTGAAGCATAGCGGTCCTTGAGAGAGCCCGATATACGTGAAAATTGTTCCAAGGTTGTAATTCATGGAACAGAGGTTTTCGTGAACAAACCCGGAAGAAAGTATGCCGATCCCCGGGAATGTAAAGTGAACGAAGATGGTGGTAACGAAGAGAAGCGGTGCTAAAGCTTGGCTGCTCTTGTTCCTGTTGCTGGTCCAAGGCGGGAAGTGCATTAAGTGGCTGTAAGTAGTACAGTGATATTGTAGATTATACTGTATCTTTCGTTTACTCGAAAATCGGGGGACTCACTTTATTAATTTATGTTAACTATAACTTTACGATAGAAGCGTCACTAATAATACCTGGTACGTACATTATTTAGACTACTTCGTTTTAATATACTGTACAATGAATAGTTGTACAGGGTGTCTGACGTTTGTCAGGAAAAATCTCAGACACTCTGTACAAATATGAAAATGCTAATTGAAAAATGATACTGGCGATAAGTTCAGGCAACTAGAAGCATTGGATACTACAAAGAAATATAATACTCTATTGTGTATCGTAAAAAATGTATCGATTGCTTTCGAATAATATGTACAGAACCTTTTGTCACGCGCTACACAATAATCATCCGAAGCAGAACTTTCATGGGTGTAAAATTCTATTAAGGATATTACAAATTAATTGCAGTCATATTCATTAATGTAATACAATATCCCAACGTAAATTTACTAATTGCATTCGACGATTTCGATCAACATTAAGCCGACCAATGTAAAGAATGTATCAAATTCGATGACAAGTTTGCGGGGAAATTTGTTCGTTCTTATTCGTCCTTTGGTCGAGTGGACACGCGATTAAAGGAACGCGAAATGGGCCTCTAAAAGCACCATTCTGTGCGTGCACCATGAATCCTTCGATAACAAGCATCCTTGGTGTTCTCACATTCGTTCACTGCGGTCTCCGGAGGAGTTCGAAGATTAATGTGGCCACGTTAATGAGAAACAAATAGGTTACCAGCGAAGAAAGATGTACTGTGCACGCGAGAAGCAGAACGAGAGCGAAACACGGATCATTTTACTCTATTATAAAGATTACTTTTCTACCTGCTTGCTCGCTCGCGCGGAGTCTCAGGTAACAATAAGCCTCAACGAGGATTTATTATGCGCACGAACAACCCTCGTGCGCGATGCATCGAAGTTAAGTTTACTAGAGCAACTCTTTTTTTGAATATACTATTTTCTACATTTCTATGCATATGCCATTGGCAAAGGGTGAGAACGAAAGAAGATGTTCGCCGATCAAGATTCACATTAGCTCGACTGTTTTACTTTCTATCCCATCAGTGATAAAGATTTCGATTTTATTTAATTGCTTGGAACACTGCTCCTATTCGATCGCGATTCGCGAATCCGTGTACAATGTCAAATTAACGCCAAAAGTCGCACGCTTTCTTGCAATATCAATTTTCGCCACCGCCCTCTTTACACGATGTCTCTCCTCGCACGATACTCGCCCACATCGTAAAAGAAGGCGCAGCAGCGTATCCATCTTCTGCTCAAGAACTGTAGCCTAGAACTCTCGCAGCTGTAAGATCGATTCTCGGCGCGAATTAAAATTCCTTTTAACCATTACCTAATCTCCCGAACTTCCTTCACCTCGGCGAAACGTTCCGCCCGATTAATCTTGCCCGAGAATCTTCGCGGTGCCTTCACCGTTTGCCGATTCCATCCTTAATTCCCATTCTTCGTATCAATTAATCCACGCCTAACCCCTCTTCGACCTCCACCCTCGCGTTTCACCACGGCCGAGTGTCTTATGAATCATAGCCGGTTCCTTCGCGGGGGCACGAATATCGTTTGACCGTTCCTCGCGGTAGGCATGAAGATATCCCATTATCCTTCACGCCGGAGGTGATCGTCGCTCGGCTCTCCCTTATTTCACGTAGCTGCACGCTGTGACGTTAATTGTCCTGTGATTCGGGGCGAATATCATCGGGCCCGCGTCCAGGGGTGGCGTAGAGAGGGGCTGGAAAAGCGGAAACAGAAAGAGAGAACGCCGCTCGGCGTCGGATGATGAATGGTGGAGTGATGGCGGTTTCGCGTGCAAAACCAAAATACGGAGTGGAACGGGGCGAAAGGTACGAGAGGAAGACGGACTGGAACAGGGTGGAAGATTAGGGGTTGCCCGCGATTCGTGATTTATAAACGCCCTTTCTGAGAAACTTCTGCCTGTACTACTCTGCGCGTCCCCTGCCCCTCCGACGATGCCGTTTTCCTTTTCTCCGTTTTGTTTAGAATCATCGACACCGACGTGGATTAATCGAACGACGAGCTGGGACGTCTCGTGTCTCGTTTTTCTTTGTTCCTCTGGATTGGTTCTTTTGTGGCCAGGGGAACCGGATTCGCAGAGCGACCCTGTCACATTCAGTAGTATGGGTGCCCTTGTTGGGCCAATCATTTCCGGGAAATTTATGAGGCGAGATATTAATTGCACCCCCGTGGAATTCCTTTTCTTTCGAAGGCATTGCGATGGGGGGATGTTTGCCGGATATAGTAATCTTGTTACATCGCGTAGCGGACAGGGATGGGATGAGAAGTTTTTGCAGTCTATTTTTCATAAAACAGTAATTGCCGGGTATGAGATTAGTGATGAATGAAACGAAGAAGTTGTTTAATAGCTTATGTAATTGATTTTCAGGTTTATCTCTTGTCTATCGATTGTTTATAGTGAGACTAAACGAAAGTGTCGAGTTAAACGATTTTATTCTTCTTACGCTTGGGAGCTTTGGCAACTTGAGAGAAGAAGAACCGTGTGCAAACGTTTCCTTCATAAGTCCTGTTTTAGTTTTTCGATTCTCCACATTGAGAAATGTTTTTTGCTAGAAACAGTGGCAAATATTCCTTTGTTCCCCTTTAGAGAAAACCTTTTATCACCTTATCACCTTAGTATTTAATTGCGGCCAAACCCAAATTCTGTTTCAACAATAACACTACTAACTATGACAAATCATGATACAGTTGTATCAATCACACGCGTCAAGTTCGTCCGGCTCCAGAATGAAGTACAAACGAAAGCCACACAACAGCTGAATAAAATCTGCGATACAATTTGTTCCAACAATACCTACGTTACGCGGTAAATCAAAATATGTTCGAATCATTGTCCCAATGTAGTAATTTCGAAGTCGAAATCAGAGTCGCAGCATTGCGAACAATACGAAGGGTAACATTCATTGATCATTCTGTTAATGATGAACGATCATTTTTGTTCTCACAAATCGTCCCCCCCGTTCTTTCTAACCAATCTTAGACCCTTCCATAGAGGAACGGACGGCGGGCTTGTTACGAACGAGGATTAACGATCGATTTATAATAATTTGCATGATTATCCTGATTAACGTCAGACCGGTACAAGATCGCGTGGATGTTCCTATTTATAAAATCTACACGTAAACGAAGCGTGCTATACTTATCGGGGATTCGCTGCTCGTAAATCATCTGTTGCATGATTCTTGCGTGAGTACGATGCATCGTGGGAGTTATTATCATGTAATTAGACGCCCTTCACGCGTGAAAGGCGTCCATGTCGCTTTGGAACAAAAATCTAGATACAGTGAGTAGCAGAAGTATTCGAAAGTCAGGATTGTTAATTATTTATTACGCACAGTTTATGAAAGAAACATTGTGACATTACATAACATTACTAACAAATAGTAATAATTACTATATATATATACTATTATGAAATATCTCTTTAAAATTCCTTTAAAAATAAAAATAAACGTATTAATATTATTTACACAAAATAGATCCCGTATTCCCGCAATTTGAAACAATCACAAACAGCGGGCACTGTAATCAAAATGATCATGAATACAAATTTCCTGAAACAAATTTCCCACAGACATTCAAGTAATTAACGGGAGATAACATCGGTAACAAAATTATTAATCGTCGCATCGTTTAAGCCTTATTATCGAGACAGAATTCCTCTGGGCAGAACCGGTGGCCACAGTGGTTCATAAATTTAGAACCGATCGGTTTTTAAGTATTCAGAGAACCTCGGGAACCCGTACCATTATCAAGCTTGTAAACATCGTGTTTTATGACCTATATGTCAAAAGCAATTTTGGAATCCATAATGTATATCTTTGCGCGGATCCTCCCACAGAAATTCTTAAGCGTGGTAGACGTTAATCAATGACGGCATCAATAGAGTGCCGCCGTCAGCGGAGTGACATTTACAATGCAGCCGAATATAGAAAACGCCTTAACTCGAATATATTTCGGTTTCTGCGCGTATTCGAATACGTTAAATAATTCGGATTGTTGGCAGGCTCGGCGATAATTTAACGCTTCCTTCTCTAAGCTCACGCGATACTCGTATAGGCAGATCTCAGTCGTTTATACGCACGCTGAAAATATTCAAATTATTTTCCTACGTTTATCTTCACGCTTCTTCCGCGCCGTTTAATACCCGATACAAGCATATCTTTGTCCGTGTTGTAAATTGAACGTTTTATGGCAATTGTTAATTACGAAAATTATCGGACGAAAATGATTATGCCGAATGTGAATTATATATTATAGTTCGCGGGATTTTTTAACAGTCTTTCACTTTATGCCATTTCCTCTTGAATTTTCGAAACTCCGTTTTCTATTGATTTCTAGAGAAAAACCATATTTTCCGCGCAATGAAATCGTGATCTGTCATTTCATTCCGTTGTCAATATTTTAACATCAAACGGAAGGGCGAAATACGTGTATAGTATACTGTAACAATAAATTTCTTAGGAATATAATTGTAACCCTTGTTCCCAACAGTGTCTCTTTCAATGACCACTCCACAAGAACGATCCCCTCTTTCGATTGCTCATAATCACCTTTGAATTGCACTTTCGTGGCCCCAGTGGCGACGCAACCACGACCATTCGAGCCGATCAGAACGACCCGAATCGTTAACGGAACGAGAGGACTACCTCAGTTTCGTTTCCCTTTCGGTCTGGCAGCAGCCTGGTGGCCGCACACGTGAGTCCACGACAAGGAATCGTAGGCGCCGGCCTATTATCGGCCCCGTAAAAACGCCGCTTTACGATTTCTCGAGTCGGACCGAATTTCGAAATTGCAGCCGACACCGGGGGTAATCGTACGCTCGGCCGTTTCGAAACGTACGTCATGGAGTTTTATTGAGGCGCACAGCATTTTCATAAGAATGTACGCACCCGTGAACGACCGTGAACTTCCTTCGAGGATAAGCATGTCCTTATACGAGCTTCCACTTTATGGAACGCGCGGAGAAGTGCGATCGACTGTATCATAATTTGCGAGCGCGATATTTCATTTGGAGGGAAGGGATCGTTTAAAGTCGAAGCGTTCTGGATCTCCTCGAGAGCCCTTTTTTCTTTTTTTTAACGTCGATGTATTGCATTTGTTAGTATTACGCGCACCGTGTAAAAAGTGTTTACGCGAGTGATAACCGATTATGGTGATTCGATGGAACTGGTGGCGTATCCTTCGTCGAGGATTATCACGCGTATTTGACCACGTCGTCGCATTTACGTGTTGCATTAAGCAAACGGGTTATTATAATTAGACGCGGTCGTAGGTTGCTTTTGGGGAAAGGTAACGTGTACGGTTTTTTTCTAAGTAGAGATGCCTAGGAGTACAAGAATTATTTTACAATTTAATTGCAGTGCGAAGGATAAATTATATTATGCGATTAAAAAATGGTATCTATATTATCTGCGAGGTAAATAAAAAAAAATTGCCGGCTATTCCAAAACGTATATCAACGAAACAAATATAACAATTGCCTACTTTCCTCGGCCAATGGAAAAGAAAGCAATAAATACAATCATGCGGTGCACAATTGGCTACAAAAAAATATAAATTTCTATCATTCGTCTGATTCGCCAATCAAAGACAATTACGTATCACCGAAATAATATATACGCTTTCCCCTTTAAATTAACCGAACAGACCAATAGAACCATACACGTTTCGTAACAAATAAAACAGACAATGGGCCTCTTAAGGAAAGTCGACAGATCGATACGATCCACAATGATCGCGTTACAAACGAGATTGGCGGCGAACGATATTGGTGGCTCCTTCAACAACTTGTCGGACTTGTTGCATACTAGGTGGTCTAGAGAGACAAGATCTCGCCGCGACCGCTGCGAGATCACCTCGAAAATACGTTCATTGGCTAATTGAAATGGCTATCGACATGATATATATCGCTGGTGAATAATAACTCGTAACAAATCTAAGCGCGTTGCAAATTGGATGTCGGGGTGTTTCTGTCACACTATTTACCACTACGAATGATTTATCCGCCGATTTTGCATGGCTGAAATGGGAAAAGGCCAATTGAAAACGTGCGGTGTAATGTATATTGGACTGTTCTGTTGATATGTTTCTTGATTTATTCGATAACAGCGTACAAGTATCGCGATGTATAAATATATAATATGTTCGACAAGGGGTAGATCAATAAAGTAAATATATTTCTTAAAAACGATCGACGTAGGATATGAAAATTGAACGGTACACGATATGTTTCATCAATTTTTGTACAGCCTAAAAATTGGACATCTCTTTCCGTTTACTTGCTCGACAAAAATACATCGTGTCAGACTTTCAGTTGGAGCGTATAAAAAAAATATGGAAGGAATTGCGAACACGTGTGTGAAACGGCGGAAACAACTTCAAAAGAAGACAGATTCAGTGTCTCACAAATGACACCTGACAGATTGACTGTACAATTATGTAAATTGCTTGTCTGAATCGCGTTCACCTATATGCGGCAATTATTTTAATACGAGTGCGAGATTTACCTGAATACCGTTGTTTTCCTTTCGCCGGCTTTTCTTGTTTTGGCGACATGATTGACAAACCGAAACCAGTGCCACGCAGTTCGCATGAATATTGATGTTTGATAATGATTGTAAGCACTTACGTTTTCCTGCCGCAACCCCCTCTTTTTAACGCACTGTTTAGATCGAGCGGAAGAATCCAAGAAAGTTCCAAGATATTTGCAATGTGTACCGAAAATTTGTTTAAATTGGACAATATATATCGCTACAATTACGATAACGTGTTTTAACAAAAGTTAAAGAACGTATCTGTTAATTGATGACAAATTCCCTACAAATATTTGTAATGATTTTTCCCGAATGATCCAGCGGAAACTGGAATAATATGTAAAATATAGCCGCTAAAATTTGTTGTTTTTTTTGTGAGCGAGAAGACGGTGAAAAATTGGGCAAAACAATTTAGCGAACTGAGCACGAATATACCACTGGCCGCTGTTTTATGCGCGTCCCTGCTTCTGGGGTGCGTGAATTTAATGAGCCATACACGAGGAACGCCGTCCCCTGAATCTGTTCTGAAGCGCCTGACGCGTGAAATAAATTCGCTTCCTTCCCTTTTCCATTGACAAAAACGTCTTCCCCTCATACGCACACGTGATGTATATCATTTTCTCGCGAAGCGATAAATAACGTGGCGCAAATATAACGGGGTGATATTTTTCGAAATAGCTCCGTACACTCTTATTAGTCTTCTTTCGTAATTGGAACGCAGTTAGTGTACGTGGGCGTACGCTAAAAATGAAAAATGGTGGAGCAATTGATAATTTGCTACGTTACAAGGGTTTGTTTAACATGCCATATTTCAAGGTATTGATATTTGGCTGTAGACCCTTTCCCCCCAGTACCGACAAAAATAAGAGCATCCACGATGCGCGAAACGGATGCGGATCATTATTACTACCAAAAGGCTGCACGCACGAGTACATAAATATTCTGTTCAGTTGCTCAAGATATAAGACGTTCATATAAACAAATGAAACAATGATGTCAGCCGTTGTCCAGAATGTCTACGCGAATTTTTACAGCAAAGAATAATATAACATTCTGCGATCCACCGAAAAATAACAGCAAACAGTTGCCGAATATCTGACATCGTATCCTACGACTCAAGTCTTTCACAGTGAAGGGTTAAACGATCTCCCGTAAGCAGTCAGAAACAAAAGGGAATACCAGGTGTTCGATGGCTGAGAGCAACGGGGACGTAAATCCACGCGGAAACGCGGGCGTTTACGATTCGTCCCGTTTCTCGAGCGTCATGAACGGGGACGAGCACATAACGCGAACAGCATCTTGGAAACGACAGTCGCCGCGGCAGTCAACGACGGAATAATGAATTAGAGGTACGGCCTTTTGATAGGGTAATTTCGAGGGTAGGCTGCTGACACGGGGTTGGCGAACCGGCCATTCCCAGGGCTGTTACGTCTAGACGTATCCGTGCCCGAGCCATTTCGACTTTCAGGTGTCCGTAATTATCCTCCGTACGGTTTGCACCGCGGCGCACGTATCCACCCGCGCCGCTTAAAGCCACCTTTCAGCTTCACGCCCTATAATTTTCGAAATTCACCCCTGATTTACGGCTGTGCTCGAGCCGAGCGCGAACGACTTATCGTCCAACAGAACCACCTCCACTTCGTGCGAATATCAACCTGAACTTTCGATTTCCGATGTGACCGCGAATGGTGAACCGTTCGGATCTTTTGAGTTGCTCTTTGGATGGGGTCGTTTCTTTTTTATTGTGCGGGAGTGTGCGCGAAATTGTGGTATATATTAAAAGGGGGGTGATTTATTCCTGGGAGATATCTGAAATCGTCATGCAAGTGAGAAGGAGATGATTGTGCGTGGAAAGTTTTTGAAGTTGTGGCAGCAGAGGCGAGAAGGGTGTTGTTCTCTGTGAATTAAATGACATAAGAAATAATTGCAAGTGCGAAATACACAGTACTTCTTCTCTCTCTCTCTCTCTCTCTCTCTCTCTCTCTCTCTCTTCCACCCCGTCCTTATCTCACACAGTTTGCACACATTCGTTTCCATTTCTTCACACATTCCTTCGCCGATTTACATAAATATAATATTCATTTTTTAATCGTTAAAACTCTGATGCCGGAATTTTATTCAGCATTGATAGCCTATGTTTTCCTGCAGTAATCAACTTTGGAATTTCGCTTTTGTACCACCAGTCACGCCCTGCTTTATGCATAATTTCAGGATGCCAGTTGACGTTGAATTTGAAGCATTGTAATTACCTCTTAAGCCAGGACATCATGGGATACGCTTATTATCGAAAGCGGTACTTAATTTTGACATCGTATATTTCAGTGATATGTTAGCGTCACGTCGAAAGTGTCAATTTTCTAATGGCAATTTTATTTACAGCAGTGAATATAGCACGTTGACATTTGCAAAAGTTGCACGTACAAATATTATTTTGTGCGAAACAAGTGACATGTTACATTTGTAAGAGATATTTTAACAAACGTTCTTTGTGCTCCAATGAAAACTTTCAGCGAGCAATTAGGTTTAATTAGCTTGAAAATCTGAATCAATTTTACCAAACATAATGTTTACTTAACATAAAATATCGCGATGCAGTTACAACGAAAATAACTATTTTTTTAGTTTAAAATCAATGCCAAAATCAATTCTAACTTGAAATAGAACATTGCACGAAAGTTCCAACAAGATTCAAACGAATCTCAAGCACATCTTATCTATAAGGCACGAACTCGCGCAAACATTCCAACCAAAATCAAATAAACTTTACCGAACTGAAACTTCGCTTGAGACGCATAGTTAAAAAAAACCACCAACAAAATCTCACGGAACTTTCACCCAATCATAGCCAAAACAGTTCGCTTTTCACACGAAACAAAGAATCAATCAATATGAAATATCAATAAAAATGTAAGGACCGTAACAGTAACATATTCCTAAGCGTGTGAATAGGAATTAATGCATCTGATTCCAAGTGCGATGGAAAATCGATCTACCCCTTCTCGTTGAAACGTATCATCGACATCGTTACCCGTTTAATTCCAGGGCTCTCGGTCGTACCGGAGATGGTTACACGTGGACGAGGGAGGCCTGTACCAACGCGAAAAGCTCCGGCCTTTTGGAGAGGAAGCAGGCAAGGGCGTGTAGAGCTACACCGGACGTGATGTCCAGCCTGGTGCAAGCAGCCAGAGATACATCGACGGTATGCCAGCAAGCATTTCGACACCGTAGGTGGAATTGTAGCAGCATCGAGAGTGCGCCAGATTACACACCTGAATTGCTTAGCGGTACGTTCTAGTATATCGAGATGTGACACCAATAAATTATTAACCCCCCACCGGTGCAACGAATTCCGGCAAAACCCCCGGCTATTGAAAAGGAATACTGCATGAATAATTTATCTTCTATACGTTAATGTTATCGTAATTAACTTTCATCTCATCAATAAATTTTAGGGCCTAGAATAGTAATATTCTAAGGTCTCTTATTTTCATTATGGAGTTTTTAAACTGTCATCGATAATGGTGGAGATCCAGTGCATCACAAAAATTTGACGGGATAATTGGTTTGAGAATGAAAATAGCCACAAGCATATAATTCATGTGCAGAAAATAGAGGAAAGATTTAAATCAACGTCGAGTTTCATAAGTATATAATTAACCATAACATTTAGCACAATAAATTCTGCTGCAGTCTGCCTTTGTCCGTATTGCATACATAAGTTATGACTACGATTCGATATGGTTCAGAGGTAGATACATTAAAACCTCGTAATGTATTTGTTTCGTTAATCCACGAGCTAGCTGATCAGCGAAAGTGCACAACTGACATTCGCGAACTGACACGGACATGTCCCTAATATCAAAACTTCTCTTTCACTAGCAACTGATTTTCATTATCGTTATCGTCACAAACCACTTCCTAGATATGAATTTAAGAACAAAGTACAGGTGAGGCATGGCATATTTCGTACAATGAGATTTAATTTATTATTATATGTTACATCGAATTTTTGTTCGATTTTCAATGAACCATGCAATCTATTATTTATTAATCCTGAAAATAAATTTTTGAGCAAAGTTAACGAGAAACAATGCCGCATCCAATCTAACGTATTATGAAAAATAGAACGAAAGATATTGCTGAAAAATGTGCGAGTTACCTTTGTTAATCACATCTTTAAATTAATTCAATTGAAGGAGGCACGTTTATGCTGAAACGATAGATATACTTTCTACTTTCTGAAGACTGCTTTCTGTCAGGTTAAAATTATTCTATAACAGGGTTCAGCGGATGAAGGCGTTACGCTACAAATATGAAATTTCGAGTAAGCTAAATTTAAAGCTCGTTATTGAATAGTAATATATATTGTTAACACTATTTCTACTATTCCTTAGTATTACACACGTCTAAATATAAAAATGATTTACAACAGAGCATTCCGAGGATATTCATCCCCTCTATATTTCTTCACAAAAGAACATATTCTACAAAACGAAACATATATCAACTTCCATCGAACGAATTCCTCAGCCACCCTATTTTCAAATCGTTCACCAACCAGTCACATAATAGAACGCCACTGCATTAGCATCGACACGAGCCATACAACGCGGATCAAGTATCTTTCGAAGAAATTCGCGGTAAATGGGAAGACCTCGGGTAGCAGCTCAATTAGCGGTCATTATCAAAGTGGTGCTTCCGCCCTGTCTGCCCGCTCATTTCATCGTCGTCGATTTTTATCGTTCGCGTTTTACGATAATTATATTGTAAATAAAAGTGTTTTCCCCCGGGTCAAGGGGAGATCCCTCTTTAATGAGAAAATCGAGAAGCACGGTGGGTGCAGTTTCGGAGATGGCGATGAAAAACACGCGGTTCCTCGATACGTATCGGAATAAAGGAGAAGCTTCCCTCTCGTTGCACGCCATGCTAATCAGCTTTCCGTCAATTATTTCGAATGGCCTGCGAGCGGAGGAGGTACCGTGAATGCGGCATCTAAGAGGCACAGAGAACCGTCCTATTACCGATTTCATTCGGAGATCGCTCGAGAGACGCGCCTTCCTGCCTCGTTAATTGCCCACCTTGGAGACTTCTTATTCGAAAAACGCGGCACAGCGTCGCCACGACCTTCGACCCAATTCACGACCCAGGTCTTTTAGTCGGTAGTCGGTAAAGCTTCTTATGTAACGAAAATATAATGGAATTAAATGTGCGGGCTTGTTAAGCGAATTTGCCGGGGAGAAGTTGATCTTTGGCCAAGACTTCAGCCTGCGATTGTTCTTTTTCTGTTTTGTTGTCGACGATATTTCATATTGTCAACCCTCAGTACCGGTCCACTTTGACGTGTCCCGAATTATTTAATACAAGCTTTCTTGTGGCGCGGTTGGCAATGGTTAGAAACAGGTTGCAAATAATTTCGAGTATTATTTATTGCATTGCAAAGGGTTACGAGCAAATGTTTCTCGAGAAAAATGTATGGGGTAAGTGATGATGCGTATTTTCTTTGCAACCAATCTTTCTTCATGCTACTTTTGTTCCCCGATCGTAAGAGCTTCCGAAATCACTTGTTCTCTTAATGCATATGAAGTTCAATTAAATTGGTCCCCTTTCGGTGCCACCTTTGGTCGCGTCTAACTCGGCTGGTTCACCTGCCAAAAGGAAAATTGAATTCTCCATCTTTTTGATCGAAGGAACCAGAGAACAAGCATTCGTGTACGCCATGTCGGCTGCAGCTGCTGTTTGGAGGCTGGCAAGGGGATGCGCTCTAGGAAGTCTAGCTGCTTGTTCCTGCGCCACACCACCACGAAGAGAACCACCGTCGCCATCCGCCTTGGTTTCACCCTCGTCCTTCACTGCGTCCTCCGTTTCGTTCGGCACATTATCTGCCAGGAACTCGTTCAAATGGGGTGGCTGCGGGGATGATGTTAGATCTGCTTCACGTATGGCTAAGAGGTTTCTTCAAGGTTCGACGCCACCCGGCACTGGTGCAACAGCGAAGTTTATGCACGCTGTTAATATGCACAACAACCGGGCGGGTCGGAGGGTAAATTTAATCATTTTGTTTATGCTAAATATTGCACGGTACGAAGAAATAGAGCTTCTTGTAGACGATGGTGCAAAAGTCGCAAATTTCTTTCAATTTTGTTTTAAAAATATGCATACCTCTTATATCATTATTTATGTAAATGCCATCGCGACTTTGGTACCGCTCTGCAGCTTTGATTGTTAAAATGATTGAGCATCGTTCGGTTTGACCACGTTTGGGTATTCTGTTTCATCTGCGAACGGTGCATTGCGACATCAGTTCCATCTAATAATTACAAGAGTTCTTGCATAATCTTTATTCGAGCTATTGTTATAAGGCAGTGGAACAATCATTAACCCTGGAATGCAAATGCCACGGGGTGTCCGGCTCGTGCAGCGTTCGTACCTGTTGGAGAGGACTCGGTTCCTCGGGACCAGCTGCCGCCGGAAGTCGTTTGCTTCGAAGATACGCAACTGCGGCGGAAGTTCGACCAAGATCGGGAGGGAGGCTACCGCCTTTGTATCATCACGATAATCTGTTGTACACCACCAAAAGTCCGGACTACTGTCTTCCTGATAAAAAAAGAGGCAGCCTTGGAACTATCGCCAGGTAAGTCAAATTCTAACGTTGTTACTTGAACGAATGTCACTCAAGAATGGCTACTTCGTACTTCAAAACGTGCGGCAAGTCAGATTGCCAAATGTACAAGTTTTTCCAAGCCCGTCGCTTGCGTTACGTGGAAGCATATTAAATAATAATTAAAAAATAACATTACAGCTTCATTGTACTAAACACGATTTCGCCATTGTGACATGAGTGTAGCAGGTACTAATATCAAGTTTGTACATTGAAAAATAATGTTATTACATGAAATTTGTTCGTAACGTTAAATTAATTAATATAAACATTAATAAGCTAAAAGTACTTGTTTCTGGCGCCAAGAAACTAATGGAAGGTGTTTTCGATATCCTTCCATCGCTGAAACTTTTTTGCTTTCTTCCATTCCTTTCTCAATCAGTAAGACATATAGAAAATAGACGGACTAAGAACTCGATAGGGGATTGACGAAACCAATACGTAGGATAAAGTAGGATTTCGATATTCATTTAATACAATTTTTGCAAGACCGTGCTTGTAAAAGAATCTATTTCATCGATCACCAATGCTTGCTATGTTTGCAGCTTCTCATAAATCATTTACAAAGTATATAGTAAAACACAGCAAGTAAACGAGAGTAAAACTGAATGTACTAAATGCATTAATATTGAAATGAAGATAAATTACAAGCGAGATGGAAGAAACCACCATATGTTCCATAAATATGCCGATGTCTTACACCTATGGAAATTTCATTTCAGTGCAATCTTACTTTCCCAAACGTAGGGTGTTACGCGAGGGCTATCAGAAATATAAAGAAAAGGAAGGAAATGATGTTCTATTGCCAAGAACTAAATGAATCATTCAATTACTTTATAGTAGTGCTAAAGGCACTTTATTGCACCTTCGTTCGTAAACTGAACTAGCTGTTGGAAATGTGCATACAATAAATCCGAACGAATTGGTCGTAAACTTCGTATCCAAGCGATTTCCGAATAATTAATTCGTTTCCAAATTGGAAAGGCAGAAGGAATCTCGCGAATTGCTTTAAATTCCCGATAAATCTTACTCAGCCATGAAACTGCACTTGCTTGTCATTCCTCGAAATAAACGTAAAAATATCGGAATATCTCTCCTCGGAAATATTAATTAGCGACTTTGGATAATTATTGTAAAACCTTTGACGTCCCCAGTTTATAACACTACAATCCAACTAGATACACGGACCCACACATTTCTTCACACAGTACTGACACTTTCATTCCTTTGCAAAGTTTTCATCAAGTAAGAACAGGCAAATATTGGCGAATATTTGGAATAATTTTATCGAAAATTTGAAAGCACGTGAACGAACCAGTAAATCGCTGTGTTACAAAAACGAACAGGAGATAACGAACACCGCCGTCATCTTCCTCGTTTCCACACTATACTTTGCACAGAATAAGATCGGTGGAAAGCGATGGGCGACAAAGATGAATGGAAATCTGGATATCGCATGCGTAATATTTCAGAACGGTTTACGATGCTCGATTCCAGGTGACCAAAGCATTTATTTCTGTCGCCTGGCTTGCCCAACTAATCGTTATCGTGCGCTAATAAAATACTTCGATCCTGTACATCCGTTCGATCCATCGGTTTGCTTCCTTTGTACCACCAGCCACATACAACGAATTCCCCTTCTGGATCTCAGTTATCTTCGACGTAGCCAGGTACATACTGGTTTATTTATGCGACTGTGCCAGTAATTACCTATGAGAGAAGACCTTCGAGATAGGGCGGAACCTTATTTTTCCAGGCGATCGGGAAACCTGTTCTCGAAACTTAATAAATCCTCTATTTTACGACATTTGAAAGATACCCGGCGCTTCGCTGTCGCTGTGGTATGCTAGTTTACCACCTAACTATTTCAAATTCGCTTGAATGCTTTCGTTTTATTTACGGGAGTTGCGGTACCTATTCCTTGTAATGTGTTAAGCCGTGTAGATTTTTGTGTTTTTGCAATTTCACATGGAGGAAATGGAGAATGGAATATATATGACAGATTAATAAAGAATAGAATGCATCGAAAATAGGAATGATAGTAGGTAAAGGTGTTTCGAATATATGCGTATATTGAAAAGTATAATAATACAAATTACCACTGGGTACATACTACTTAACGGTAATTCATTTGTGCCAAAGAAATTGTAGGGATGTCAATTTCCTATCAAGACGTATTATCAATCATTTACATAGTACAAGAAATTGTATAATATATAATCGTCGTTGTTAGCACGAGCAAGAACAAAATAAATGGAGAAAGATGTTTCTTTCGTCGGTGATTGCATTCGCTACGGTTTTTCCGGCGGCAAGGCGAAAGAAGCCCCTTCGCCGCCCTGAATTATGCACGCCTCGGTGTTCGTGAATTAAGATCACCCACGGCATTCCAGGAACTGCGACTGGTTCTGGATGGAAAGCATTCGAGGAGCATGGTGAACCCTTCTGGCACCGATGCCTTGTTTCATTTGGTTCGTTCTATAAATCATACCCCGAATCAGCATCCGTTTTGTATGGTAAAAATTAATGCGTGCTCTTCTGCTGGTAAGAACGATTGGGCTTTATTGACAGCTAGAAGATATTTACTGGGCAACAATAGTAAAAATGTAATGCTGTTGTATCGCTGATATATTCAAAGTTTGTAAAAATAACTTAAAATCATTTACTTGATTTCATTTATATTTATAATAGAATATATCATTATAATTGTTGTGGGGCCTTATAATAATAATACTAATTGAAGATCATTCATGAACAATACTATATATTATTAAATTTACCAATTAGTAATACAGTATTCCTTGATCAGTTTTGTGCCTTATTATTATTATCAATATTATTATAATAATTATTATTAGTAACAATTACTAATTGGGGGATGAGAAGGCATGATGGGTTAAGCTTCAATGTATATCTTACAATTTTCCAATGAAATACAATTTAATATTACCACGCACGATAACACATAAACAATATCGTTAATATCGGACGAAGAATCATGCCAAACCAGTATAAATCAAATTATAATACGACTCGTGCGAGCGGGACCACGAATGATTTAAAGCCTGATAGAAAAATATGCAAAAATATTATTCAATTAACCAGCAGCCGCGACCACGAGTCCATCAATAAAAATAGAATCATTATTAACATCTCAATATTGCCGGTTAATTACTTGATCATCGATCGTGGCCTACGACAGTTCCATAAAGATGTGCATCTTGCAGCGAGAAACAAAAAGAGAGAAGGGTTGGATCTCAGGAGTTGCTTGACGTGTAACAGCGGACATTTTACACGTGGATAGTGTTAAGAAAAAACGATTTCGAAAAAGCATACGGTGAAATGGTCGAACGTGTCCCGTGATAAACATTCACCACGCCCACCTTGTATAATTATACAGAGGGTTATAATTACCGGTTGTAAGCTGTAACGGGTTGGCCAGTCAGCGGTGCCCCAAGGAACCTGGTACCATATATTATTTTATGGAAATGAAATATTAACGTGCCCAAAACCAGCATCCGATTAGCTTACGAATTTTCAACGGTGTTGGTCTCGTGTATTAGATTCTCTTTCGTGTAAAGCATAATATACACGGTGACTCGTAAATCTATTCACCTGTAGTTAGCATATGATAAAATAGTTCGTATAGACCCACGATTCCAATGTTTCAATAAAAAGTAATAATAACACTTGTACCGTAAATTTGTTTCTGTTAGATGTGAGAAAATTTTAATTAACAGAACATCGATTTCATTCACTCGCGAGTTAATGTACGAGTGTATAATACATACCTATTATATTAAAAAAGCTGTTCGAAGTATTATTTCACCATTTTGGGACATTTCTAATATCTCATTATCGCTGCACATTTAATCTTCGTTAGTACAACTTGTCAATATTACACAAACGTGATGTACATCTGTTGCTCGTAAAAATAATTTACCGATACACTTTATCCGTCATCAACACGGATCTACACAAAAGATATTTTATCATCTGTCAACCATCGGGGGCCGGGGGGGGGGTGGTTAATAACGTTAATCAGTACGCATGATATATTTAATTTTTTGTTTCTATGTTTTTACGTTTCAGACATTGCAATGGCAGCAGCACAGGGTACGAGGGCTGCGAGTATCTCTGTTGCGGTCGAGGGCACACCACGAAAACGGAAGAGGTTCTGGAAAGATGCGATTGCAAGTATATCAGTTGCTGTTACGTGAAGTGCAAGACGTGTAGAAAAGTCATGAAAACCTACGAGTGCAAATGAATGCACGTAATCGTTGCGAATTTTGAATGAAAGTCAACCGCAATCGGGTTCGTACGACGAAAAGGAAAAAAAAACCATTTGCACTGCTGTTCGCGAAGAAAAGGAAACTTTACGTCATATTTTAACAACAGAATCAACCTTACTTATATGATCCAATTGATCGTCGATTACTTGGAATAATTCGAAAAACACTCGAAACGCGTACTTGTATGTAGATGTTTTATAGGGTTCGTCGTAATTGCATCGAAGAGAAATATACGAATCGATCGCGATCAATAAGAATCATCGACGACGAAAGCATTGGATTAGAACGTATTTAATAATTAAACAAACTAAACAAAACTCTTATTTATCTCATTCGCTATTTATTGAAGAGACAAATGCAAATTTGTGTGCTCGATGAGCTCGAAATGTAGCACAGTGTTGTCTCGGTCGACATTTTTGATGATATAGAGATATTGAAATACGGCAAAGTTGACACGACGTTGGGAATAATATTTCGTAACGAAGAAATAGTACTGATTCGCGTATTACAACAGACCCACTGTTACAACGTATTACAACACTGTTAGCGGCATGTTAGGCATAGACGTGGTTAGTGTAATGTAAATAATTCGCTGAATTCGACGTAGTTTGTATTGAAAATTATATTCTACAATAAATATTACTTGACATAAATGGGCACAATGTTATTCATCGACAAATTATTATTTGTATTGCTATTAATTTGTATATTACCGTACTCGCGACACACACAAATTGCGTCACAGCCGGCAGTGCAAAAAGCATCCATTATCAAAAAATTATTCTTTGCATGGTGATAGTTAAAACGTGCAGTATAAAAAATTGGCAAACATCATTGTATATTTCTGTTTAATTTCGCCCTCTGCATTGTTTAAGCGCGTATCACCATTGGCTATATATGCATTTAATTCTGCACGTATGATGATTTATTACATTGAAATACCTAATCGGATTTTTCAATTTGCACTTCCAATTCTTTCGGATCCCCGTTCAGATTTGGTTCTTCGTCTTCGATACCTAAATCTCTTATAAGAGCACACCAATATATACCTGCTCCACAATCGGGGTCCTTCTCTGATGCCCACCAGAGTGCAGTCTGAAATTGCAATAATTATTTGTACAACATATTCTTCTACAGTTATGCAGATCTTGACAAAGCCAATGAAAATCAATCCCACTAAATGTATGTCAGAACGGCTACAAATGGTAAGACAGAAATACATTATACATTTAGAATAATTCATACGCATTACTAGTATTAGAAACGCAATTACCATACAGAAGTAAAACGTGAAAGAGCATATTCATGTCTAAGTCCGTGGTAATAAAAATAAATTATGTAGAAATACCTTGATGTTTATTGGCAGCGCGGGAGGAAGCGGGTCGATTTTCACGTTCATAAATTTCACCAAGTCGTTCCAGTCCAACTTTTCCTCCTCGTTTTTATGAATGCTGTATTATTTTAATTGATAACATTATTTATTGCTGTCATTAGAGCGAGTAATATCGAAGGCGAGACTCCCGATATTTATGTACATTGAATACGAAGTGTTATTATTATGAAATGTACTGCAGGTAAATATCACTTTAGGCCTGTTAGTAGAGAAAGATGGGAAATAGTGAAGGAAATCCAAAGAGTTCGTTTCATTTACATCGAAGTAATAACGCCTGTCTCTCGCATCAGACGTTAATGTATTTGTAAAGTCAATAAATTTAAAAGAACGCGAGGAAGATATTTGTTAATGAAATCCGGATCGATAGAGCGTAAAACAGTAAAGCTAATCAATTTCCGTTGAATCCAAAACGAAAGCTTTTACTCTATCAAAATAATTGTAACAGCGGTGAATGTTCAAAATTAATTCGTCCCCTTTTTGCGGCTCTGATACGTTCGAAATTGTGCAGACCGTTTTGTTTTCCACATCGCTATGGAACTCCATTGGCCTACAAGACTAGACATTTCGCAAACGTTGCGCATGCATACAGGTCGCAACCTAATAACGTTAAATCATTACTAATTTACATACTGATCGAGCGTAGAATTTAAAAGCTCCACGTCGACTGGTATCCTAACACCACGCAGTATCGTATACACTGTGTCGCGTCGTAAGAATCCTGTTCTTCCTCTGTCACAACGAATGAAATCCTTTTCCAGATGGTCGAGATCGTCCCAAAGCGCCCGTGTCAATTCCGTATGCATTAGCTGCCTGTATAAAGGCGTGACGATTATTCGTGTGACGTTCATCGATGTAATTTACATTAATGCCGACAGGCATGTGACAAAAATCTGCAGTAGAACTTCGATTATTCGCCAGGGTCCGTTAAAGATTATATGATACGATATAAGAGGGCACGAGGTCCGTAAAACGAAGGAAAATAATTCAGAAAAGCATTTGTAGCTAGAAGGAAACATGAATATACAGTGGCACCGTGCTCCCTTGCTCTGCGGGAACAGTGTATTCACAAAATTTGTAATATAAGAACCGCTTTAGTTCAAACGTTTTCTAACATTTCTAGAACGATCCTGTAAGCGCGAAACGAAAGCTAACAAATTCAACGAACTTGTTTATTGTACGTTTATCATATACTCTGACGAATAATCGACACTGCACTGTGACAAACATTAACGCGCATAGAAATGTATACCTAATGTACTGTCGACTTTGGAATTCTTTCTTGTCGTCGGACGAATAGTGTCGAGCAACAGTGATTATTTCGTGTTCTGCTATTTTTCCATCTGAATACTTGCACATGGCTTCCCTAAATTTGATACGATTAATTTAATTGATATTCGTCGACCGTACGGAAAAAATCTGTACAAAAATGCATCGCTAATTCAATCGTTTATACAAATTATACTTCAAATATAATACATAATTGAGCAGAATAGTTAAACGTATACATGGTGTACAGCTGTCCGATATTAAAGGGTTAATGAAAATGGTACAAATATACCTGAGCTTTTCATACGGCAGTACTTGAAGACCCGCGTCGATTGATTTGTCCGGCGCGTAAAGTTGTACGAATTCCTTGTAAACCGGTCTCAATATTTCCCGCAGTTTTTCCACGATCAACTTTACGTTTGACTTCAGAAACTGAAGGAGAAACGAAGAAAAAAAAATCGGTATAAAACCGATACGTTCGTATTTCAGCGGCTTATCGCGTCGAATTTGTAAGGGAACACTAATCGCGCGTTTTAAGGCCCGAAACTGTGCGGAACAGTAAAACAGCGAAACACGTATAAATTATTGTACCTTATCGCAATGTAACTCCATGTAACGAAGCGCATAAACGTCGGCCGAGGTAATTTCGAAGATAAAATCGTTCAAGTTAAGACGTGCTCCAATATAGAAATCCTCCGGCTTGTAATAATCCGGTTTCTTGCTTACAAATATCTCTTGATTAGGCAACATCACCGGCGTTCTACTCTGGAAGAGGCATCGTAGAAAACCTGTAAGTAACGTGAAAAACACGTGCACCCGATAAGAGGAACGTTGTCGAATCCTTAATAGAAAGTCCTTCGTGATTTATGCCAGCCCGATGTTTACGCAGTTAGAAATTTAGGATAACGTGTAATGTAATGAAACCGCCGGCTCGATCGTAAGGTAATGAAAGGATCGCGTTGATTAAATTGTCCCGTTGATTGCTAATTGGTCAGCTGTGAAATATTCGATTCGATACATAATTATTGTAGGCATCGTTACAATAAAATATCAATTTACCTGAATTTCTTCTGCCCAGCTCGTAAATAGAAATCGCGTCGTTCATGAGGAAAACTCTTATAATAAACACTCTATCTTCATTTGCCGGTACATTCGATATCATTCTCGCCCGGAATCGTAAAACTCGGCTGTCAAAGCCTTGTCTAAAAATACAGGAACGGATCGTAACGAGAATCAAATTGAAAAATGTGATCGTAATCGTAAATGTACACACTTATCGTAGTGCAGGAATTTAGTCACATCCAATTGCGGCGCTTTTGGTATCACGTGGAAACAATTCCCGAGGGAATCCTCGTAGGTACCAAAGCCATTGTAAGGTGGGATATATCTTTCCACTTTCACGCAGATCTCATCCCCCTTTCGGGGTCTTTCTAATGGCACGAAGTCAGCAATACCATATTTCTTCCTTTGGTTTTAATGAGAGGTAAATAGAAAATATTTCATTAACAGTGCACTAATCGGAGATCTAATTATTATTATATTATTGCTTAAGGACTGTATTCTATACATTTTTTAGAATGAAAATATTTCTTCAAAATAGCGAACCATTATCTCTTTTGCACCAATGCAAACAAATTTTAAGCGAGGTAAATTATTTTGAATTGTGAATTTATTTAAACGAGCGTGGACAATTATTTGCGACAAAATTTTGATCAATAATTAGTTGTACCTTAATAATTTAAGAATATCATATTAATTTGTTCCGTTTTCTTGAGAATTGCATCGAAATATATGTTAGAAAAAATATGTTTATATCAATATTTCTTGAATTTTATTCAACGTCACGCGAAAATACGTATAATATATTTGTAAAATAAATTGTATATAAAATCTACTATATTGAAAAGACGAAGTATTAAATGAAAGATGTGTAACAAAATATAAACCAATTATTTGTACCATTTTGGTAGAACTAATATTAATTAGTTAATTTTATAATCATTAAGTCAAATATTTTTCATCCTGAAGTAAACTGATCTCTTCACCTATCTATTTAATCAAAAACAACATAAGCTACTTCTTACCTGTAATATTCCTTCGTAAATGTATCCATATCCGTTATTACAATTAATCTGCCAAAAACATTAATTTGAGCTCCGATACCAAGTTCGTTTTCTTTATAGAACTCCCTGTTCAGTTTACCAGTGTTCAGGGGATCTATTGTATAGTGGCCACGTATTGAATCTTCTCCCATGACATTCAGAACAGTAAAAGGATTTTGAGACCCAATTGGTTCAAGGTCGGTGAAAAACTATGCTCGACAGTCAATTAATTTCTTATGACATGGAATTTCACGAAACTAAGATTATTTGTTAAATGAAGTGGAAATATAAAAACTATATTATTATTTCTAACTCCATTCTTCTCCATTAGTAAGTACGAACTTATAAACCTCTCATACTATATTCTCGAATTATTTGTACGTGGTTTACACCCCCAAAATGTGTGTATGTAATTCTTTTTTTTACACTCTGTATTACATCGACTCACGTATAATAAAATCTTGTAGGAAAAATGCTTACTTTAGGGACATGCATTCGTCGCAAGAACAGACAACCAGTGTCTCGACCAGAATTCGGGGGCACGTTCTCCTTCATTGCTATCGTATTATCAGCAAGGTAATACTGAATTTCTAGATCATGCACGACACCATAAAGATTCTCCGTATCATCCCAGTAGCCATAAAATCGAAGCACTTGGTTGTCATATTTATTAAAATCGCCCCGTGTATCGATCGTTCGCTTCGGTTTCTTTGGAAAGGTCACCTGTTTTTTTTTCAATTATCGTTAAGAATAATTAAACGATGGAAATTGTCACACCGATTGCAAGAAATTAGGGAAATGCGTTTAATAATGGTTTGAAACTTGTAATTATTCATTTCTAACTACGTATCTGTAAATGTTGCTATGTTTGCCTTTAAAGTGTTGGATATTTCACAATATTTGAAAAGATCTCACTAATATTATAATTAATTCGAGCAGTACAATTTAGCGTGCTTACGTTTGTGCGACTTTCCATATACGGGTCCTTTGGAATATCTATGGGATCTGGAACAACGATTCCCATGCGATTTAAAAAATGTCTTGTAAATTTATCGCAGTCGACGATTTTGTATACTCTTCCGAACATCTCCGGTTCTTTACCGACATTTAGATCGATTATATCGTAAAATCGGTACCTCACTGGACCAGGCATTGGAATTCTTTGTCGTTTTACTAAAACACCTGTGCAATATTTACCGTTTAATATTAAAATTGTGTCTTTAAGCGTAGATTATAAACTATGAACTAATGTTTTGTCGTGATATTTAAAGCAAAAACAAAGCTACTGAATTGGCCACAAGTAACTTCGTGTCCACTAATTTATACAAATTAGCAATAATATTAAATTGAATTAATAAAATGGTGATGAAACTTATAAGAATTAGCGATAGAATAAAATCTTGTTAAGTAGTTGTATTCCAAACAATCATATTGAGTGATATTGATTAATTAATAATATCAATATTCTTTAAGACTTAATTTTCGGGAGAAACATAGGTGTAGTAAAAATGCACCTCGTTATATTCATTTGAACGTGACATTTTTAGAAACGGAATTAAGCTATGTTTCTAATTCGTTTTCACGAGCACATTTACCTATTCGTCTTTATATAATTATGTCCCAAAAACAAATGTTAATTATTATGGATAGTTAACTTATTAAAAACGTTCTAATATAGCAATACTGAAATATCAAAGAGTCAGCAAACGTAATACAGTTTTTAAAGCGAATTATAATATAATAAAAGTATGGCAGTAAAGACTGAAGAAAATAATGCACCATTGAACCTTGCTCTATGCCACTGTTTTCCACAGAAGGTTCAGAAATTTTCATTGTCCCATCTTCCAAGAAGAAACTGATATTTACTGCACGAACTTGATAAGCTGTCTTCCATCTTTCATGAACAGTTTCTTGAAAAAATGCTTTGAACATCAGCCTCTAAGAACGCATTTCATATATTCAATAAAACGAATACAATATTGTAACTATTAAAGTGAATATTATTGCAAATATTATTGTAAACTATATTGAACAAAAATTTATTTCATCACCGAGCAGTTTCAAAAGTTTTGCATATTTTATACGTACTTAAATTTTATTTAACTTGAGCAATAAATGATTTCAATTTTCGGACGCTTTTGAAATAACAATAAATAAAATATTCGAAGCCACATTCAAAACATACGCGATATATAAGTTTATCTATAGCAAACGTATTGTTTCATTTTCTTCATTGTACAATTGAACAATAATATTAAGGGTTCAATTTGGTTAATGTTATCATACTTGGCCATCATAAGCAATCCAGGGTGGTAGTTCCTGAACTTCTCCTCGAGCATAAATTGATGGAAAACGAATAGGATCACCTTTGTCAAGTCTCTCGGCTAAGTAATAAACTCCATCATGTAGTTTAGTAAAACACTGACGTCTGCAAAAATTTGTCCGCCCAAGCTACACCAAAATATGTATTAAACATATCTTCTACTCCTCAATGTAGACTTAAGTGATGAATACATTGGTTAATGAGATGTGAAAAAATCAGAGTTGTTGCTAAAAGAAATATGACTCACGTTATTATCGAAATTAAATCCTGGCAGACATGGAAGCGATCGATCGCGTTGCATTTTGCAATTAAATAAAGAATATATTGCAATAAATATTAATAATTAATAACGATTTTCCGACCAAAAACACTTTACGCATATGACAGCGATATAAAAATTCAAGAAGTCACTGCCTATTTACTATGTTGCGTTTCCTTGGAGATGGTTCAATGGGTTTTACGAGGTAAGAGAAGGAGAGAGTATATTAAAAGTCACTGCAGTTTGAATGCATATAAGTATGTATACTTTATTATCAACAATTTGCAATATTATACTGGTAAAATTTTGATACCAGTTCATGCAAAAACATAAATTCATATAATATATAGCAATATACAATATAGCAAAAACTCTGGTACAAATATAACACGTATATATTATATTAATTTGATTCAATAATATACGTTAACGATAAACTTTGAATGGTACTGCTTTGTCATTAGTATCGTTACTTAAATATTATATATAATATGCAGATCACAACACTACTTAACTGATAAAAGGTTGTTAAAAATAAAAACATTTTGTGTACATTTTGTGCACAAATATAAAAAGGAACAACAAGAAAACGATCGTGTAGAGAAAATTAAGCGTAATTGTAGCGAAAACGAACATCTAGTGCTTGTAATATCATAATATATTAAAAACGATTGTTAGTAAAGATTCAGAAGTAATATATATCTTACTATTATGCACGCGGTTATATTTTGTTCGTATTATGCATGAAAATACTATCGTGTATATTATGTAAATGCTAGCAATAAAAAATCATCTTAATGGCACTTGCTATCAATCAAAATATTCCACAAGTGTAGAGAAAAGTAAAATAATATGCAAAATAATTATGAAATTAAATCAATTTCACGACAATGGACGGTCAAGTATAAATCGATCATAATCGTATTCATTGTCTACTTTCTCAAAAACTTTCATATTGTACACGATACTAATCAGATTCAATAATCCTCAATTTCGATCATCCTTTCGATGATACGTAAAATTTAGTCTGGTATTATCGAAGCCGTCAACGTTTAGAGAAGTCGCACCGCGGAAATTCCACAGACTGCCTTTGAAAGCACATTAACAACTGTTCGAATCTCCACTTGCTGTTCCTGAACTTCTAGTCTTTAGTCTCTGGTTGTAAATCGTACCAGCTCGTGAACGATTTTGACACATCAACTTCACTCAGATTTAAGTGAACTTGTCCAATCACGTTGCTTCCAGTGGACAACCAACCCTTTTGTGTACACACAGACACATCTAACATGCGGCTGTTCAAGTCGGCTTGAGAAACAACGTACTCGAATTGTTCGTCGAACACAGGATTACAATTATCCTTCATTACAGCTGTTTTGCGTTTCGTTTCCTTATGACGATCAGGAATAAGATACAGCTTTACATACGGGTCTGGTATATTATGCGGATCGTTTTGTGGCAGAGGTAGATTACTGCAAAAAGAAAGAATACAAATTTGATAAGAGGCTCGTCGATTGTTTCGATTGGTCACACTAAAGGATTACGTACGCTATTTTGTGCACGACAATTATGAGCTTTTGCCTTTGAACACTGTAACGTAAAGACAGCTGAATCCGACCTAATTTGGCGTCACCTGAGGATGACGTTACATTTGGGTTTCTATGAATTAATTGTGGACTTCCGGTAAGAGAAGACGGAGCCGTCGTTGTCGCGATTAATTCTTCTTCGCCTGTAGTTGATTCATCGGGTAAAATTGCTGCACTCGATCCAGTGCTACGAGGTAAACTATTAACTGACTCTTTGGAAGATTGCCTGTTCAACGGGCTTGGAGGAACTGAAAAAAAATCGCGTTATATCTTAACGGTATATTAATAATTGCATAATATAATTACCACTATTTGACAACGTGTTGCTAATATTCGATTCTTGACGTTCGATTCTTTTATTTAATTTGTTGATGTCGTGGTCGTCATCATCCTCTTCTGAGGTCGGCTCAGGTTCCTCGTATTTCAAAATCTGCATTTGAGAGTACATATTATATCGTTGTATTACAGTATGTTTATCATTTACAAACACTAGTAGGAAAATAAAAGAAATCGTACATTTAATGACATAGACAGGATTAATTTACTGTCAACTTCGGCCATTTGCAAATCGCAAGGTTGTTGTGCAATTTTAAGGTTGTTCTGTTTCAAAAGTAAGGAAATGTTATAATTCATTTCTCCTACTATGAGACCAGTCTTTTCATCAGCGATCTAAAAATTGACAAACAGCAATATGAACTTTGTTTAATTGAGAAGAAATGGTAAGATTTTAGACGAAGTTATCTGACCTTTATGTGTAAAACTCCAGTTTCTGGATTGCTAACTAAAAATGTGAAACCTTGTTCCCATACTGGATCACAGGAACGTAAAATTGTAGCAGTTCTCTTGGTAACGCCGCCAACACTTGCCTCCAGATAAACATCAGGTTGTTTAGTTCCTCGGACACACTGAAAATGGATCAATTCATTTTACTTTTCACAATTGAAGATTAACTGTTACAACAGCAATCATGAATGTATCCGTACTGCCAAGTTCTTTGCTGAATCAATGTAAAGAATAAGAAGAGCTGTACTCATTGACGTCACCCTCAGTTCTTGGGTCTCGATCAGTGCCTGCGCGAATTCAAAAAATTGCATATAATGTATCTTAAATAAACATTCAATATTGCGATATCAATTCTATCGAAAATACATACAGCTTTTAAATCGTCAACATTTTTTGAAAATTGGAGCCACGTTAATCGTAGATGGACCATACCGTGTTTTGCTTGTTCCAATGAAACCCACTATGAGATAAAATGTTACAAATTATTACAGATTTATTATTATTACTGTATTATCCTTCACCCCTACTTACTGTATCAATAGTACCCTTCTTCTTCACTCTGCTAACTTCAATCGTAGCTCTATATCAATGTAACAGAGAAAAATAATAATGTAGATATTTCAATCAATTTACTTAATAGGTCAAAAATTAAATTCATCCAAACTATATTGTTTATGACAATAATAATTGTGCAAGTATGACTAATGATCGTATTGATAAGGAATGCGTCGAAGCCTACAATACATGAAAATTTCGTTCATGCATATTATGAAGCACTCATGCCATAGCAAACGCATTATAGTTCCTTTAATACTGTTTTTTTTTTTACAAATAAGCAACAATTTCCGTTACGTTATATACATTCATAGTCATATAAGCAGCACCTTAAGCACCAAACCCCGGCTTCTTTTTTTAAACAAATTCGTTCTCCAATGTTTAATTGATAATAAAATACGAAGATGTAACGTGTTGGCACGAACTGTTTTTTTTCGTTCTTGCAGGTATATTAAATGTCATGTACACTTCGCAGTGTCCTTACTATATAAATATTCCAAGTTCTTGAAAATGACATTCCCCTTTTTTCATGGTAACATGCACCAGAGTAGCGCTGTAGCTTCATTTCTTTGGGAATACTACAGATTCTCAAGCACATAATCTATAGTAACGAATAATGAGACATATTCTACTTTAATAGTTAAGAACTTAGAACTTTGAGATGCATTCTACGGCTGGAAAACTATATTTGCTACAAGTAGCAATACCTGCCAAGGGGATCGTCTTGGCCAGCGCTGTCTTTGTCAAAAAGGTGGGCAACCACCCTGTTGTAATAGGCTCCCAAGCTCTTTTCCACTATAAACTGTCATCACACAATCTAGTTTAGTTTCAGCCCTTATCAAATGAACTCACCTAATTTCTCCCAGAAAATCAACAAATAAAAGTCAAAGAAAACTTATGATATTACAAGGATTATTAATTACAATTATGTTATACGATTAATTGGAGATTATGTATACCATACTAGGTTGATTATTGAAGAGAAAGCTAAGCGACGAAATAATTTGTACATCATAAGTTATAGTGCTAAAACATAAATATAAAATAAAGTAGAGGTGATTGGATAATATGACAAGTACATACAAGGAGTTTCAGTGGTTGCGGTAAAATGTTTTGATTATAAGCTGTTGAGACTGTTATATTATTAGAAGATTATCCAAGTAAAAAAAAGCGGTAAATAAATATGCATACGTGATAGCGTGGCGTATCGTTACTGATGCAAATTCAAACAATTACGAGTTATTAAGAACTATGTAGACAGGAGGAAAGATTTATAAATGCTACAGGTGGCATGCAATATCGGTTAATCCGAGTTTACATTTCCGGTTAAATTGTTTTGGAGATGTATATCTACTACCTTCCAAGGAAGTCATCATACGGAACACATGGGATGCCTACATCCCTATCCCAAAGACACACGATAGCCTTCTGCATTATGCATGAGCAGACCGCAGCCTGTGTGCCAATATCACGACGTGTATAAAATATAATGGATGACAGCGTTGTCTTTATAAATCTTTCGTTTTGCAAAAGAACACTTATTTTTAACAAGTCGTAATACAATATGCACACGTGTGCCACATAGCATGACTATGAATATAATCAAAATGAAACGATTACTGTAAACAATAAGTAATACAATGATACAAAATACCAAAATATTAATAATATTAGAATAAATAAATAAATTTCTCAGATAAGATCATGTAAATTTAGATAATATAATACAAAAAAATTACGTATATGTATATGTTAAGCAGTGTAATTGTAAGTGATTCATAACACATTAAAGTGACAAACACCACGCATCAACCAAATGTTATAAATGCTATAGAACAATGCGATACCAACATGCTCCTGTTTTACAGAAATAGTAATTGCATTTTAAACACATGACTATCTAAGTATATTGCCAAAATATGTAAATAATGATTAAGTGCTAATTGAATGATAGATCAAAATACTCATTACTTTACGTTAAGTTCGAATAAAATAATGAAGTAAATAAATACATTAAAAATCGTTAGCAAGTTCTAACAATATTTTTACCCTCTGTATAAAGAGAAAAAATTAATGTGCATTGCTCTATTTTCATACCTTCCAAGACTTTCATCCCCCTTGGTGTCGTCATAGTCCCACAGCAGCACAGTAATTTGTTGAGCGATGGCTGACATCACGGCACACTAGTCCCACATAACACATCGCACATCACATACACACATACATACCAAAATATGAAATTAAATTAGATTGCTATCAGCTAAGATGTTTCCGATCTATATCTACGATGTAATTGTGCTATATCGTAAGCAAGCAGTATTTCATGTTAAGTATCAAAATGAATGGTGGTTCATAGAGTTGCTAACAGAAGGTATTAAATTATAATACGCATGTGTTAGATCAGCAACATCTTATAACTAAGATCGAACAGTGAACATGCAAACAAGTAATACAACGATAAATTATAATCGTGGTCTAATATGTGTAAGCTAAATTAAATGATTAAATAGAAAATAAAATAAAAATGTACTTTATGTTTTAGAATATATTGTATACTCGTTGTCTTGTTCTCTTCAATAATGATAATATGTCTACTTAAATTGTGTTTTTATTCTATGTTTAAGAAGTAATATTTCTTACCGCGTAAAAGACGTTGTGCTTGAAATTTCAATGGACTTACAAGAAAAAGTTGTAGCAAAGCACATGCATTAAATATTATTAACATTTTAATTCTTTATGGAAAAGATATCGTGCATACCTCACACCAGAAATCCCATTTCGGGTTCACAGTATTGTCTATAGTCTTTGTTCGAAATTCTTGCGCTCCAACATTTATAATGGCGTACGGATCAGATTTACCCTTACCCAATACTCCGATATCCTTTTTCATAAGATGTTTTGCTTCTACCACGTGAATTCTTAAAACGCCCTACAAGAGAAATTTGATTATTTCATAACTAAATTCTACATTAGACAATTGCGTTTGCATTGAAGATATTTACCTCGGGCTCTGGTATTTTTAGCAGTTCCACCGGTACTGATTCAGTTAATGGAATAACAATTTTATTCGGTAATACTACAAAGGCTGCTATTTGTTCCACTATTGTTTTTCTCAAAATTTCACTGTAAAGCATTTGTTTATTTAATTAATGAAGTATACGTTTCACGAATCAAAAATAAAAGTATCTCTTAGTGGCCCCTCTTACTTAAATCCAGGCAAATCAAGAACATCCGCAACACCTACTAAATTAAAGTTAATAGCTGGTGGGTTCAAAAAAAATGCTTGAACCCCACCAACTATAGGCATTGATGATAATAATGGTTTCAGCACTATTCTCATTATTCCACGAATCTAAAAATAAAATGCATATTCGCATAAATGGTTATTAATCTATAAATATTGGTACACAGGGTGAATCAAGAAATGTAATCACCTTCTGTTGCTAGTGGGTTGATCGAAAATATATTTATCTGATATAATATAGTAAATATTTACAAAGTTTTCAAAGCTGACTTCAGTTTTCTAAATAAAAATTTATTGCAATCATCTCAATGCTCTAACTCAAAGATGCTATACCAACTAACTGTAAAATAATCTAAGTTGATCACATTTCGTGGTTCACCCTCTATAATGCACATAAAAATATTTACCTGGAAATCCTTAATACCACCTTTTATATTTCCCACAGAGAACGTAATATCACAATCACCAGCATATCTATAAAATTATTAACAATTAAGCAAGTAGAATACTTTAATGACAGTACAACGAAGTAAAAGTATTATTTATATGGATGATTCATACATACATTACATCTGCATCTATGATTATTTCGTTTCTTGAAGTGTTTTTATCATACGTTTTCATTCCATAAATCTTTAAAGGCTGTAATCACAAATAAAAAATTCATCGTTACTGCAGGCAGTTTGATCCAAAACACAGCAGTGTAAATATATTAAGTATAAAATTTTACGTACTATACGTCCCAAAACCAATCTCTCAAATTGAAATCCTTTTATTTTAAACTCTGCCAGCTTTTCAACTATAGCAGGTTCAATAGTTTGCTTACAGAGTTCTCGTGCAAACTGATTTATATTTGGCCAAACTTTATATAATACCTTAGAATATAAAAGAAGTTAATTGTGAATATGACTATAAAGATAATAAAATAGGGCAAAAATAATTGTCCATACTTTGTTTAACCATTCGGCTCTATCAAAATCAGGAAAATAAACCCATGATGGTAATTCGTCCAATCGACTCATTATCAATTCTTTTTCTTTAGCCATTACGCTAGCTTGGGCAGTAATTGCTTTTAATTCGTTATCTTTCCTACGTTCTGTTTTCCACGCAGCCAAAGCAATTGGTGCAATTATCCAGGCTATATTGAAGTTTAGATATCCCCATCCCCAAATAATACTAGCAGTTGCCAATTTGGTAAAAAATGATATGGTCAATGAGCCTATATTCATATACGGCCAAGGATTTGGCTTAGATGCGTTGGTTTCCTCACGGTTGCCTTCCATTTCTATTTTTTAATAGATTATCTTTGGCTTAACAATTTCTTATTTATTGTAAAAACGATTTATAGATATTTACATAACTTTTGTTGTATGTAGAAAGATTATACAGATTTCTCCTGCAATAATTAAAAATTTATTCACATTACAGTTCGCAAGCGACTTTTTTTTTTCATATAACGAACCTTAATATTAAGCATTGAAATATAAAGTTAACAGCATTCTACTTATTAGGATAGACTGATGTTATATTAATAGAATTACACAACCGCAAAATATTTTTCGTATGAGATATTTCTTATAATAATCAAGATGGACTAGAAAATAGAAGTGCAAGATAAGTGATAATAATCAAACAATGACTATAATCGTGATAATAGATCGAATGTTCGTATTCGAATTACATTTAAATATAATCGCAACATCAAAGGACATTAAATTATAGATAAACATAAAAACTTCGCATTTCGCTATCATAAATATCGCACTTGATATTACAAGATAATAAATCTTGACTATTAAAGGACTGAGATATTAGATACACATAATATAAATTAAAAGATGATTACAATTCCCGAATGAAGTAAAACTCTTTGTACTTACAAAATTATACTGATCGAATAAAACTACTTCGAACTACATAGAGCAGTATAAATAAATCTGCCGAACAAAATATCAAACTCGTGGTGATATATCCGTAAAAAGAAGAATGAGTCACCAGCAATATTATTTTACGTACGTTGTAGGCGTTTATTGATACTGGAAGTAACAATGATGAAAAAACATGTATTGAGTGCTATATATATACAAACATATTACTTAAGTGCGCATGTGTATATATATATAAATATATATATATAAATCATACAAAAGTATGCAGAAGCAGTAAACAATATGTATATACGCCAATCATACAATTTATACACATGCGCACTTAAGTAATATGTATGCATAATTATAAATACAATACGTAAAAATGTAGATTTAAAAAGTGTGCAAATTGACGAATTATGTGCAGGCACAGCCTTCTCTAGTACTAGCCGTGCTGAACAACGTGGCAACACTGCATGTTTACCGATCGGGAGTCCTATATTCAGTAATGGGAGTCTTGTACGTGGGATTACAATTAACGCTTTTTTTCATAGAAAATTGTGTTAAAGTACACAATTCTTTATTAATTATGTCTGAGTAATATATAAATATTATAACTATGGTAAGTAGAAGTGATATTAAAGTATAGTAATAGTTATAAATGTGGTTTACATTTTGTGGACTCTCGGAATGGTTTGGTGATGTGATACATAATATTGGAAATATTTTACAGTGGTGTTAGGAAAATATAAGTATGAAGCAAAATAGAATCATCTTTGAACTGAAACGCAACATGTGAAAATGAATGAAGTGATATATAAGTTAATAGAAGCCTGAAATAGACAAAATTATTGATGCGAAGTCAAAGAAGTTGGATAATTAATTACTGAATGGAAGGGTTATACAGGTAATTATAAAATCTTCACCACTAATGGATGTATCAGAAAATGCTAAATAATGTGTCTTTGATTGAATATTAATATATGTTAATTTACATAAAATGTGCTCATGATTTTCAGGCCTTAGAAAGTCTGATTCCAAATTGGTACCATTTATTATGGCTTCCATTATTGCACACATATGAGTGAATAAGGTTATTACTTCTTCTGTAGGAATGGAAAGACCCTTTGTAAGTGATAAAAATATATGTTATTTATAGTTGTACCTTTACCCTTCGCAATCAATTATATACATATATTACAATTTAATTTTTTAGCATCGGAAGGGAACCGATAATTGGATATATAAATCTTAATATAATCATCTACAACACACGTGGATTAATATTCGATATCGAAAATTTTTGAAAATCCATTTACATCAGCAGAAAGATCATGAAGATCATTAATATTATTCCCTTACAATTGAGAACATAACAACACTGTGTATTAACTAATAAATATAGAGTAGGCTGTGCTTATTACATTAAGATACAATACAAAATAAAATAAATTTGTTATTAAATGTTTAAGAAATATATGTTTAACGCGAAGAATAAAATTGGTAAATGCAATTTAATGTATTTTAATTAATTCCATATGCCTAAAACAATGAATATAACACTAGTTCTTCTATAATATTTATTTTCATCTACCATATACACATCGATGTATATTTTTGACTATATAAAAAAATTAATTTTTAACGGATAAAGTTAGTAATTTTCGTCCGCCCTGCTGCCATCTATAAAGAAGTGCTCGCAACGATACATGTAACTGCCATATCAGCACTCCAAAGAGGTATAAAATTAAAAATTGCATTTTTCTCTTTCCAATGCCATAGTACAATAAATTGACTATTGTCATTCATTATTTGAACTATTTTTACATCCTGTAAATTAATTTTATACACAAAAAAGCATTTTTATTTTGATACCCCTTTTGAGTAGATACGGCAGACGCACGAGTAGTTTCAAGCACTTGTGTACAGCTGGCAGCACCGTTTCCCAATACCCCGGCAATTCTTAAAATTCTAGGAGTGTTAATATTTCCGCTGTTATAAATAATTTAACATAGCATTTAATAATGAAACAAGTTAATTACTGTTTTATGGAATCCCTCGACAGAAAATGTTGCGCCGCCTAGAAATGAAAATCTTCTGCTGTTACTATAAGTTCAAAATATTTAATTGTGTAAACTGAATAAACATTCAGTATTCTTATTAGGTATAGGTACACGATTTTTATTTGCAGATTCAACTTACAAATTAATTGTACGATATAGAAAACATTTAACAATAAATCTGATTGACTGCCCCTCGCACTCCATAAAAACGGTAGAATCGGTTATTTTCACTCAGAAACGTGGAATCATTCTCTCAGTGATAGAAACATCGTTATATATGAAATGCACGGCTTGACAGTCTTAAGATTGAAGTATTTCAGTTACTAACAGTTTGCCCATTTTATTAAAAATCTGTAAATTGCGTTACTTTATCATTGCTACGTACCATTCCGAAACTTTCGATTCTCATTTCCAATAATCCACCTGCTGTTAATATGCACGCCCTGCTGCTTCTTATTTGCATGGTATAAAGAGCTCTTTGAATATTCACTGGCATTTGGTACCAATTGGAGTCATATCTATTTAAAAATTGACAAATTTGGGCTTATCCGCGAGTCTTAATGCTTCATGTGTTGGGAACTTACATTTTTTCGCCTAATCCCATACTTTCATCCAACAACATTTGTCCAGGTAGACTGATGACGTACAAATGAAATTTTTGAGCCACGAGAAAGACGATGGCTCTAATGAGTTCTTCAAGCCTATTCAAGTACATAACTACCTAGAAAATGAAACCCAAATGAATTTGGTTAATTATTTGCTTGGACAGCTAGTGGCAAATAGTGTATTTACTTCAACAGCTGTCAGACTAATGATAAGCATGTTTAAACCCATTTGAATCAAATACAAATTTCGGCAACATCTCTCGAGAGTGGTGTAGAACCTCAAAATTCAATAAATAAACGATATTTAGTTAAATTATCTGCAATCCGATTATTAGTTGAATTTTATTTGATTAATACTAACAGAATGGCGTCATAATGCATCATTATACATTCTTTCATTTCTTCCTTTCGTTCGTTGTTTATGTCAACTTTATTATTTTCAACCAACGTATTATCTGTTGCTCGCTTAATCTGGTATCTGGATGTATTTATAATTGCATTGTATATTTATTTCAAGCAATTAGCTGCTACTAAATATACCGTGCAATTTGATACATAATAAAAATGATGTATTAAATTATATATTTTATTCTGTTCAATGTATTTACCCACATACTGCAAATAATCCACAAGCGTGATAGATGATAGTAATATACAATGAATCCACTGTGACTATCATAAATACTACGAAAGCTGAGCACGTGGCCATATGCGTATATGCAGCATAAAAATGTTCGTACGCGTCTAGGAACACATAATTTACGTTAAATAAATGGTGTCGTGGTCGAGATTCGTTTAATGGAACAATAATATCTAGAGTTGGATTAAGCACTGGGGTGAGCGCAAATATTACAAGGAACATCAATAGAGTACCTGAAATGAATACCTCTATCTTATCTATTATACATTGAATTATCATTACAAACATCAGCAGTCCATCATCTACAAACCAACTCACGTCTATACAAGGGTGCAAGATTTCCTCCTTGTTCCGATAGTTTATCTAACATACAAAATTCCGGTTTTGATTCCAATAGGTACCATCCCCTTGTTATGGAATCAAATAGTTTTCTGAACTAGAAGAGGAGGGATCGTTATCCCGGTGTGATTCCACGTTAATTTTGTTAAAATTGAAATATGTTGCTTGCGAAATTATGAAGCAGCTAAGTAATTACCATTTTGCTTATGCTTGAACTTTGAAAATAATTACGGACCAAAATCTTGGCAATTTTGTACTTTGTCTTAAAACACCTGTATTGAGAAACTATTAATTTTGTTTAAAATTTCAATGACGAAGGATGGCCATTTCATAATACATTATTTTCTTATGATAATCATAGAAAATATTTGGTGTGCTATGGAATTTATTTTCGAGGCCATAATTTATGACTTTTTACACACGAAATAGAATAATATAAGCCCGACAGCGTTCTAATGACTTCCGTCTATAATTTTCTATAACCAATATTATCAAAAAAATCTTTGAAACAAGCAAAATTAAGTCCTAATATCCGTACAATTTTACATGAACTAGAGCATATTTCAACTTGAACCATACACTGAACATCGAGGTACAAAAATGTCCGATTTGTATTGCATACGTACGCGACTTTTATTAGATCGAATGTTTACTACTTTCAGAACACCAAAGAATCCCGTAATTATCAGTGGCAAATCTTCAATGATTCCATGCAAATCCCCGTCGCATATGGTATCATAAAGTTGTACCAACTAGCGAGCGTGCAAACATAATATCAGATTATTTTCTTTCTTGCTTACAGTTGTGGAAATAAAAGATACTTTCTCTTCCTGCTCTTTTTATTCTTCTACTATGATCCACAAAGTAAAAGACAATAGAATGCTGTATAACGTGATCTTCTTACCGTTGGGCCGAATATGGTTGTTACGAGCCGAGGGCTAAGGGGCACAGCTGCGCGAGCCGAGGATCGGTAGTTTTTAGAGTTTGTTAGTTACGGACGGCCAGTGCGTATTTCGTCACTGGAAGCCGCGTAGATAGGAAGTGCGTGAACTTGCCGATGCCTGTTTCATCACCGGGTGTCACAGGAAGGTTTTCGTGGACAAACCGATGCCTGTTTCATCACCGGGAGCCACAGGATGGTTATTGTGGACAAACCGATGCCTCTTTCATCACCGGGAGCCACAGGATTGTTAGTAAAAATGGACTCGTAACTTATAGCGATACACCTCGAGCGGTTAAGGTGTATCTGTTTGGTGGGACGTTACTGCTAATGATTGTCAGAGGTGATTCAATGAGAAAATGCGTATGATATTATTAAACGTATATTTCCTACTCTTTGGTTATTCTACAGTTTGATTATTAACTACAAAATCCACATTTCTCAATCTGTACGGATTGGAAATGTATACTGCCCAACAAAGGCCTGACGATATACCGTAAAATAAGTATAACGTCTTTAAGAAATGAAAACGTGTAAGAATTGCTCGAAGGGGACTCGGAACCCGATCTCGCTGAGCAACAATATCAAAGTAGTCGATACGGAACGTACTCGAAGCTAGATTAATACTGAGCCCCGTGTAAGAATTTAGTAATGTTTGCTCGAAGGGGACTCGGAACCCGATCTCGCTGAGCAACAATATCAAAATAGTCGATACGGAACGTACTCGAAGCTAGATTAATACTGAGCCGCCGAGAGCAGAATTCGTGCCCTTTTTATACTCGATATCCGGACCAAAAAGCTGGTGGGGGCACGGAAAATTCCAAGGGAGTCCGGAAAGATTCCCCCAAAGGGTCACGTCATCGCGACGTCGCGGAAGGGGCAGACTCGACTGCATGCACCCTCGATTTCCAAATAAGGGCATCATAGAAGGAAGAAATGGAATAATACTTCCTACGTAACATGGTTATGCTACTGATAAGTATCGCGATGACTATGGCGTTACTGATATAATTATTTTGGTATGGATTAATCCCGAGGCATGTCAGATATTTAGCAAGCAATTTATAATGCTCAATATCGAATGCGTTATGTGTGTCCAAGTCATTTTTCTGTAACACTGAGAACAAGTGCTTAGTACATCTAAATGTTTGCAATTTGCCACGGAAACAGACTAACCGATTTTTATGTTAATAGTTGTAAACGAATGCACTGGGAATAAATAAAAAACGAAATATTCAATTTTTGCAGAGAATTACGAGGAGTTACTGAAAGAAATGTTACGATAACACGAAATATAACTACGCGTTCACGTTTAGTAGTACTTTTCTTACTATTCTTTGTTTTAGATCGGAGATGACCACGTTTCAATTAGCTGAGCCAATATGGTACTGGGACGTCCGAAAGGAAATTGCCGCAGCGGAAGTATCCTTTTTCTTCTTATAGCATCGGGAAATCGGTGACATTAAATCAATTCAACAACACCTACCATCCCCGTGATGGTCGATAAGCTTGTATGCATGCGTATAACTTCGGCTATCAATTCTAATTGTGAAGCATTTGATCGAGTGGTAAGTATCCATTAAGGCTTCGCCGTTGACTGGTGACCTTTTGTTAACTACATAGTGGATAAGAAAATAACAGTTTAGCCGTACCTGAGACTTCCTAGGACCGCGGTAAAAATTGAAAGCTGAATAGTATCAAATATTTAGGGGATCAATTTGCAGTATGATGTCCGTGTGATTGCCAGGTAGAATATGCAATATTCCCAATGATGATTGGGATGATTCGATTAAAGCCCTTTGAATAATTTAAGAGTCGCAATATCTTTGTACCCACGACTGTGTTCTTGGAGTGGGGTTCCACTTTCCTATAGTCAACATGTTTCTGGATCGTAAATCTGCATGAAGTAGTCGGCTTTCAGATATTTTCGTAGCACAGATATCACAGAGATTTATCAAGTACTCTCAGTTCGTGGTTATCTGTGAACTAAAATGTTTGTAAAACGTATGTGGTTATTTGTAACAATTTTATTGAAATTATTTTATCTGTCAAAGATTCCAATGGTAATTCGAATGGAAGTAGCAATTTCGATGGTAACAATGAAAGTGTTAATTAAGATGTAAAGATCATTTTTCTGCGAAGGAAACTATTGATACATTTGGTTGTTGAAAATCCGAAACCTCGGATAAAAGAACCAACTAATGCAATGCCTGGATAAAATAGAACGACAAAGTTGCAGGAAGAAATATATCTAAGAGATAATGTTATTAATAAATTTCTCATTTTGTAAAAGTTGTGACAAAGTCCCATTTAAATATTAGTATCATGCGAAAGCTTAATCTATTTAAGTGTCTTAAAATTCAATTTTTTTTTTAATTAAAAATCATAAACACTGAATGATGGAAAAATGAGTCTTCGTGATTTTTCCTATAAATGCCAAGAACTGTAATAAAAGAGTAGAAGGTGTACACGTAATTTATGTATATACTATGTTCGGGCCCAAACAGTAGACCCATAAAGCCATCGAGTTCCTTAAAATATAATTATTTACGTGTCGGGTATAATTCCTATATTCTACAGCTGCAAGCTATATAAATTCATACATCGCCTTTTTTAGGATTACTAGGTTTTATTGAAACTCACAGCGCTTTATGCCTTTACAATCTGCCACCTTTTAGCTGCACATGTGGACTCCGCGCACGGCACCCTCAGGTCAGTCACTACCTGAGAGTAACCGGTAATTAGGGGCGGTAATTTCCACTTCTACCAGATTTTCAAACATCCCTTCCGTTACCTATTTACATTGACAAACCATCTGAACTAACCAATCAACATATTACCAACAGCAACACGCCCATCCCCAGGTTTTTTGCGAGTCTTCGTTAGAGCGAACCTAACGAAGACTCAGTAGTACGACCAGATCGTCAAATACGATCACATCAGCAATAGTTACATCAACATCACCTTGCGATATCATCATCTTAAGAATCACTACATCAATTTAAAGTATCAACGACACCTTCAGAATCTGTGCAACTCCTTCAAGGTCCTTGCGAGGCAATCTTTCCATCACCGTTGACTAGTCGTAGTTAATATCATTTTGTACATTAACATGTAAATATACAACTATTTATCAAGTGAACATCAATTCTCACCACCTTACACCACCTAATATAACTAGCCCTCACGGCATTAATTTGCCGTAGAGCGCAACGGTCATCGTGCTTTTGATTAACCGTCAATTCGCGAGCTGAGAACCGTACATACTATCACTCGGTCGCCTAATCTCTTAAGTCCATACAGTCTTTATGTACCTTACTCTTCTCTGGAATAAAGTGCAGCTGGTTTATGTCGTTAGATAATGTTTGTTCTATTTCTAGTTTTAATGGAAACAAGCATTCACACTACAAAGCGGTGGCTATTTTATATTGCTGTCCCACTCTAACATATCACTGTAATTATTTATAATTAACGATATACGTATATTTAATTACATCTCTCACAGAGCAAAAAATTAGTGCATATATGCACTTTATTTTTTAGGGATAATGAGTAGTAAAACATTCATAAAAAGTTTCACTTTAGAAGTGTAACAATTTTATTTTGCAATATATCGCCATGACAATCCAAGATGTTTTTTTTATCTACAAATCAAGTATTTCTCATTAACATTTAACAGTAACAGCATTTAACAGTAAATCTAGTCCACTGTACGTTGCATTTTACAAAATCCATAGAATTAAGTATTTTCAAGTAGGAACGAAAAAGTCATTCCCTCAGCGACAAGAACATCGTCATATACGAAATGCACGTTTTGACAATCTTGAAATTGATTAATGCTTAGTTACTATAAATTACTAATGGTATTGATATTGTGGAACTGTATATTTTGTTCTCCATTAGTACGTACAATTCCGAAACTTTCAATCTTCATTTCGTATAATCCACCTGCTGTTAATATACACGGTCTGTTGCATCTAATTTGCATGATATATAGAACCTTCTGAACATTCGCTGGCATTTGATACCACTGCGAGTTATAACTATTGAACAATTCACAAATTTCAAATTACTTCAAGAAATCTTACTTTTTTGAATGTATTAGCAACTTACATTTTATCGCCTAGTTCTATGCTTTGATCCAGCAACACCCGTCCAGGCAGACTGATGACGTACAAATGAAATTTTTGAGCCGCAAGGAAGACGACGGTTCTGAGGAGTAAATCAGGTCTATTCAGGTATATAAGTACCTGAAAGATAATAAATGTATTACGTTCTATATTTTTCTTTTGTTTTGTTTTGAATTATTATTTATCAAAGAGTGCATTTACTTCGACAGCTGTCAGACTAATGATAAGCATATTCAGACCCATTTGAATCAAATACAAATTTCGGCAACAAGTCTCGAGAGTATTGTAAAACCTAAACATTCAAAAAGTAAATGATATTTTATTATATTTTCCATAATTGATTATTATTTTGATTACATGTACTTGATACAGATAGAATTGCTTCATAGTGCATCATCACGCATGCTTTGAATTCTTCGCATCCACCGTTGCCTATGGTACCCCCATTACGTTTTAACGAATTAATTTCTGTCGTTTGCTGAACCTGATATCTGTACCCATTCAAAATACCAGAGTAGCTTAATAGAAATTGCAAAGAGAATTATAACTGTTATTCCAATCAATATATTTACCCAAATACTGCAAACAATCCACAAGCATGATGAATAATAATAATGTACAACGAATCTACGGTGGTTATTATAAACACTAAATAGAACGAGAAAACATACATATGCAGATACACAGGATAAAAATGCTCGAACGCGTCCAGGATCAAGTAATTAACTTTAAATATATGTTGTCGTGATCGAGTTTCGTTTAGCGGCACTATGAAATCCAAAATCGGACTTATCAACGGGAGGGTCAAAAATATTAGTAGACCTACTAATAATGCACCTGAAATAATTTCTCTTTACGGCTTCGTCGTGTATTGACGTAGTATTGCAAAAACATAGTTATTCAGAATCCCTTCTACAATAACTTACGCCTATAAATAGTTGCAAGTCTACCTCCCTTTTCGGTAAATTTTTCTAGCATGCATAATTCGCCTTTTGCTTCCAGCTGTTTCCACCCCCTTGCCACCGACTCAAATAACTTTTTGAACTAGAATAGAAGAGAACGTTATGATCTTCAGTGTATAATGAGTTTCTTTCTTGTATAGTACATACACGGTTTCTGTTAGATCGAATGTTTAATACTTTAATCGCACTGCTAGATTCTGTAATTATCATTGGCAAATCTTCGATGAATTCATCCATATTCCTGTCACGTATGGCATCAAAAAGTTGTATAAACTGTCAAATCATGCGTACCGAACGTGCAACAATATTATCCGATCATTTGCTTTGTTGCTCACAGTTCACAAAATGCGAGATATTTATTTATTTTGTTAATTATTATTAAACAAATAAAAACACTAACGATACGGTAAAACGTGATATTACCGTTGGACCGATGATGCTGATTAATCCGAATAGTATCAGGATTACTATAATATTACTGACATGATTATTTTAGTACGGATTTATCCCAAGGGACGCCAGACATTTAGCAAGGAATTTATAATGGCCATTATCGGGTATGGTAGGTAACTGCTTGGCATTTTTCTGAAACACTGAGCATCTGAATTTGAGAGATAATCTTTTTGTCGTAAAAATAACATAATTCGGCTGTACGCTAATCACTGTAAAGGCATACACTAGATTAGAACTGTAAATGAAATCGAATGAATCCATCAAAATGATATGGAAAGTTACTATAAGTAACGCAAATTCCATCGACGCGTTTAATTGTATTTACATTTGTAATCATTTTTCTCTTACTACTTTTGTTTTTAGATTTATAGGGACGACTGTAGTCTCAGCTACTGAAGCTAATTTAAAGGTACACATTTGCAAGAAAACTGTTTCGTCCGAAGTATGAAAGTTCTTCTATATATAATCGTAGATATAACATCGAAGCAATTCAGCGAATGCCGTCAACTGTGATGTCCGATAAAAAGCACGCAATTTTTGCTGCACGGTATACTGCGAATAAATTGATCACTTGACAGGTCTGCATTATGGTATGTAGATTTGTGGCGTCCTGGCAGTCGCACTGGGGATAAGACAATAACAGCTTAATATTTGACGAGGTCTTCAGCGTTTCTGCTGGAAATATTTAATGCAACAATCCTAGTGTAACTACAGTGTGATAGTCAGGCAGCAGATGGAAAATTTTCAAACGACTAGATCTTCGAACCCTCTATCCGTTTGAAAAGGAGAGACTGTTCTGTACGCGTGACTGCCAGTCCCTTCCACTGAAATCACATTTTACCGACATTATAACTTTTTCGATCCTTATACATATACATATAATACAAGCGATGTGGAAATATCTCAGATTTTTCCGGACCATAGAAATGGCAAACGTTCGCCAAATGTTGTCAGTTACTGGTGTTGCTGTTATCTGTGAACTAATGTGTTGCAAATCCCGTGTTAATAATTAGTATATTAATAGTGTAAAATACTTACCTTGTGCTTCATAGTTCGAAAATGTTACGTTTTATTTATCTTAAAACACTGAAGCTCTAATGAAACAATTTCAAAAATCAATTCTCCAGTTCTCATAGAATAATTATGCATTTATTGAAGTAGTTATTCATAATCTACGTACAACCGGAATCGAATTTGCCAGAAAATGTTTTCTCTAAGGAACAAGAATTTTATTTTCAGATAAGTCGTAACCAATTATTACTTATTACTATTCACAGATAATAACTAGCCGCCGGTCATCGCACTATAGAACGTTGGAATAATCCAGTACTCTCAAGCAGAGGATAAGGATCATTCCCTGAATGATAAAAACATCGTCATATAGGAAATGCACGTCTTAACAGTCTGGAAGTGATGGAAATCTAGTTAGGGCCAGTTACTATATTATTATAAATCAGCTTTCGCACGAGGTTTTTATTATTACGTACCTTTCCAAAACTTTCGATATTCATATCGTATAATCCACTTGCAGTTAATATGAACGGTCTGTTGCTTCTCACCTGCATGATATTTAGAAGTCTTTGAATATTCACCGGCATTTGATACCATTTCGATTCGTATCTACTTTAAAATTCCAAATTTAGGCTGCTCCTGCGAATCTTGGGTCTTTATGTATTAAGAACTTACATTTTACCACCGAAGTCTATGCTTTGATCGAGCAACACTTGTCCAGGCAGGCTGATAACGTACAAATGAAATTTTTGAGCCACGAAGAAGACGACGGCTCTGATGAGTTCTTCAGGTCTGTCCAGGTAGATAATTACCTTGAAGATGAAGAGATGTATTACATTTTACTGCTGCATGCGGATAATTATTTTTGCTGACAGCTAAAGTGAATAAATGTGTATTTACTTCAACGGTAAATGTTAACATTGTCAGACTAATGTTAAGCATACTCAGACCCATTTGAGTCAAGTAGAAATTTCGACAACGTTTCTCTAGAGTCTCGTGAAAACTGAAAATACAATAAATGAACGATATTTGGTAAAATTAGCTGCATGTGATTATTGTTTCGGTTTCAATTGTTTGATAATGACAGAAGGGCTTCATGGTGCATTATCACGCATTGTCTGAAATCTTCGTATCCACCGTTCTCTATACTAGCTGCATTTGTTTCTAATAAATTATTTTCCGTTGCTTGCTGAAACTGGTATCTGTTTGTATATACAATGACAAATTGTACTTATATCAAGCACACAATTGTTAATATATAAACTATGCAGTATGTATAATAATAGTCAATTTATATTAAATTACAATGGTCCATTCATTTTATATATTTACCCACATGCTGCAAACAATCCACAAGCATGATAAATGACAGCAATATACAATGAATCCACGGTAATTATTATTAATACGATCAAAGCTGCGCAAACAGACAAATTCAAATACGCAGCATAAAAATGTTCATACTCGTCTAGGACCACGTAATTAACTTTAACTATGTGGTAACGTGATCGAGTTTCGTTTAGTGGCACAAGAATATCTAGAAATGGATTAAGGAGTGGGAGGAACAGAAATATTAGAAGGAACATTAAAAGCGTACCTGAAAGAAATACCTCTATCTTATCTATTATACATACTTGTACATACACGGTTTCTGTTTGATCGAATGTTTAATACTTTAATGACACTGACAGCTTCTGTAATTATTATTGGTAATCCTTCGATGATTTCATCCATATCCCTGTCACGTATGGCACCAAAATGTTGTATAAACTGTAGAATGATGCGTACCAATCGTGCAACAATATTATCCGTTCATTTACAGATTCCATACAATGATGCTGATTAATCCGAACATTATCAGGATTAGCATAATATTACTGATATGATTATTTTGGTATGGATTTATTCCAATGAACGTTAGATGTTTAGCAAGCACTTTATAATGGCCACTATCGAGTACGTTAGATAACTGGTTGCCATTTTTCTGTAACACTGAGCATCTGAATTTGAGATATAATCTTTTTGTCGTAAAAATAATATAATACGGTTGTACATTAATCACTCTGAAAGGATACACTAGATCAGAATTGTAAATGAAAACGAATGAACCCATCCTAATGACATGGGAAGTTACTATAAGTAACGCAAATTCCATCGACGCGTTTAATTGTATTTGTATTTGTAATCATTTTTCTCTTACTACTTTTGTTTTAAGATTTCTAAGATCAACTGCAGTCTCGGCTAGTGAAAGCAATGTAGATGTACACATTTGCAAGAAAACTGTTTTGTCCGAAGTATGAAAGTTCTTCTATATATAAACGTAGAAATAGTATGGAAGTAATTTAGTGAATGCCGTCATCTGTGAAGTTCGATAAACGTACGTGCAATTTTTGCGGTAGAGTATGTTGCACTTCAATTGATCACTTGACAGGCCTGCATTATGGTTTTATGTAGATTTGTGGCGTTGTAGCAGTCGCGCTGGGTATAAGATAACCACAGCTTAGTAATGGACGAGGACTTCAGCGTTTCTACTCGAAATAAGAAATGCACGGTCTGGAAATACCTAGCGAAACAATTCTAATGTAACTACATTGTGAACCACAGTGTCAGGTTCCAGATGGCAAATTCTCCAACAATAGGATCTTCGAACCCTCTACCTGTTTGAAAAGGAGAAATTCTTTTGTGCGCATGCCTGCCAGTCCCTGTGTAAAATACTTACCTTGTGCTTCATAGTTCGAAAATGTTACGTTTTATTTATCTTAAAACACTGAAGCTCTAATGAAACAATTTCAAAAATCAATTCTCCAGTCCTCGTAGAATAATTATGCATTTATTGAAACAGTTATTCATAATCTACGTACAACCTAAATCGAATTTGCCAGAAAATGTTTTCTCTAAGAAACAAGAATTTTATTTTCAGATAAGTCGTAACCTATTTATTACATATTACTATTCAAAGATAATAATTTTTCGCCGATCATCGCACTCCATAAAGTTGGAAAAATCCAATATTCCCAAGCAGAGGAGAAGGATCATTCCCTGAATGACAAAAACATCGTCATATATGAAATGCACGTTTTAACAGTCTGGAAGTGATGGAAATCTAGCTACTACCAGTTACTCTATTATTAAAAATCTGCTTTCGCCCGAGCTTTCTATTATTACGTACCATTCCAAAACTTTCGATCTTCATTTCGTATAATCCACCTGCAGTTAATATGCACGGTCTGTTGCTTCTCATCTGCATGATATTTAGAAGCCTTTGAATATTCACTGGCATTTGATACCATTTCGATTCGTATCTATTTTAAAATTCCAAATTTAGGCTGCTCCTGCGAATCTTGGGTCTTTATGTATTAAGAACTTACATTTTACCACCGAAGTCTATGCTTTGATCGAGCAACACTTGTCCAGGCAGACTGATAACGTACAAATGAAATTTCTGAGCCACGAGGAAGACGACGGCTCTGATGAGTTCTTCAGGTCTATCCAAGTACATAACTACCTGAAAGATAACAAATGTATCACGTCCTATATTTTCTTTTTGTTTCGTTTTTAATAATTGTTTATTGTAATAGCTGTTGTCAAAAAGTGTATTTACTTCGACAGCTGTCAGACTAATGATAAGCATATTTAGCCCCATTTGGATCAAGTGTAAATTTCGGCAACAACTCTCGAGAGTATCGTAAAACCATAAAGTGTAATGAATGAATCATATTTAGACAAATTTTTTTCATCTCGTTCTTATTTGAACTCAATCTAATTTATACCGACAGAACAGCTTCGTAGTGCATCTTCACGCATCTTTTGAATTCTTCGTATCTACCATTCTCTATAATAGCTGCAGTTGTGTCTAATGAATTTCTTTCTGTTGCCTGCTGAACCTGGAATCTACGTGAATTTAGAATTGCAAATTATATTTATTTCAAGCGAATAGGTTCTAGTAAATGAAGAATGCGGTTTAAAGCATAATAGAAATTCTATTATATTAAATTTTATTTTTTATTCTGAATAATATATTTACCCATATACTGCAAATAATCCACAGGCGTGATGGATGATAGTAATATACAATGAATCTACTGCGATTATCGTAAACACGACAAAAGCTGCGGAAGCAGACTGGTGCATATACGCAAGAAAGAAATGGTTGTTCTGGTTTAGGATCACGTAATTAACATTAAATATGTGGTGTCGTGTTCGAGATTCGTTTAATGGCACAATAATATCTAGAGTTGGATTAAGTAATGGAGTGGCAAGAAAAATTACAAGGAACACTAATAGAGTACCTGAAACGAATACTTCGATCTTATCCCTTCCGATCTTGTCCTTAATCTACGCAAATACTTACGCCTGTACAAAGCTGCTAGTTTACCTCCTTGTTCAGTAAATTTTACGAGCATGCACAAATCATTTGTTGCTTCCAGTACTTTCCACCCCTTTGCCACGGATTCAAATAAACTTCTGAACTACAACAGGTCAGATTGCGTATAATGCGCTTCGTTGCAATATTAATATTCATATACGTACGCGTGTTTTGTTAGATCGAATGTTTACTACTTTCATAATACCGACAAATCCTGTAATTATCAGGGGCAAATCCTCGATAATGGCATCCAAATCCCTGCCTTTTATTGCATCACAAAGTTGTATCGACTATTTTGCGTACCGATCGTGTAAAAACATTATTTGATTATTTACTTTGTTGTTTGTAGTTTACGAGACGCAAGATATCACTTTCTTTCTAGTCTGTCTATTCTCTCAGTATGATTGATCAAATAAAAGATAGTAAAAATACTATAAAACGTGTTTTCCTTACCGTCGGACCAAAAATGGTTATACTACTGATCAGTATCGCGCCTACTATAGCATTGCTGAGGCGATTATTTTGGTATGGATTAATTCCAAGGCATGTCAGATATTGAGCAAGCAATTTATAATGTTCAATATCGAATGCGTTGTAAGATTTCGTGTCATTTTCCTGAAACACTGAGCACCTGCACTTAAATCAGAACCATAGATTTGCCACAGAAACAACGTAACACACTTTTTATGCTGATAATTATTATATATTATAATTCACTGTACAACGGATAAAAATTTTCAGATAATTATGAGGAGTTATTAAGAAAAATCAGACAGCAACTCGAATTATAACCACGCGTTCAGGTTTAACCGTATTTCATTTACTACTCTTACTTTTAGATTGAAGATGACGGCGCCTCAATTAGTGAAACCTATATGGTACTAGAGGTTTGGAAGGAAATGGTTCTAGTGAAACTATCTAGCTTCTCCTTTATAGTATCGAGGAATCAGTGACATTCAATCAATTCAACAACCGCTACCGTCCCCGTGATGGACGAGAAGTGTGTAACTATACATGTAACTTCGCCTATCAAGTATTACTACCAATCAATTGATCAGTGGACAGGTATCCATTATACCTTCGGTATAGACCTATGAGGTTCTAACAACTATTCAGTAGATAAGAAAATAATTGGTCAGTTAAAACAGTAATAGTAAGAAACTGCCGAAAGTAAAGAACTAAATGAATAGTATTCAATATTTAGTGGACCAATGTGCAGTGTGATTGCCAGGCGGAAAATTGCATATTGCCAACAATGTACCATTGAGCCTCCTTGAATAGTTTAAAGAGATGAAAAGACATCTGTGGGAGCTTCGGAAGCGACAGAAATAGAAAGTGAGGACGAAGGTTGCGTCTCGTCCTAGGCTTGCTAGCGGACTCGTCAGTAAGGCATGCTAGCTGACCCTGCCTTAGACACAGGGATAGTAGGGAATGGTCCGGAGAGCCGGATGACGTCAAAAAGGTGCATCGTCTATTAAATTTAACGTCCCGATCGTGTAACAATATTAACTGATTATTTACTTTGCGGTTTGAAACGTTAACCAATCGCGAAATAATATTTCGATTCTACTAGTCGCATCCGTGCGCTATTAGTGATAAATGAATGAATTCTACAAAAGTGTTACAATTGAGTCGTCTTACCACTGGAAAGATGACGATAACGCTACCGAGCAGTATCGTCATTACTATAATGTTGCTGGTTTGATTATCTTGATTCGGGCTTAACCCATAGTATGACAGATGTTTTATAAGCATCTTGTAATGACCAATATCGATTACATTATACATTTGCCTGTTACTTCTCTGAAACACTAAATTATCTGTATTTGAAGTGACAGTCTGAAATTCGCGATTGCAACCAAGTGGCAGAGCTGTATCCGCTGGTCATTGTAAAATAGTACGCCAAAGCAAACGAGGAAATTGAGGTTTTATCCGACAGCAACAATGAGTTACCAAAAAAAATTATATCTACGGGTTCACATTTAGGCCTATTTGTATTCATTTTGATCTTACTATTGTTCGCTTCGAATTTGAAACGAGAACGATTCAGATAACGGAGTCAATGCAGCAGTAGAGGCGTCTATGAAAAATGGTCTGTAGAAAGTATAGTGGCTACCCCTTGTAGCATGTGGGCTGACATGTTCGACGATCGATAAATGTACAAGTACCTGTGTAGTTTCGACTATCGGATATTATTGCGAATTGGATTACGGGACAGCTATTCATTGCGGTATAATAATAGTAGAGCGATTTTCTGTCAGCTACGTGGTGCATAAGAAAATAACGGCTCAGTCTGTCCTGTGGTTCCAACAGCTGTGCTGAAAATTGGATGCACATTAATATCTCGAAATATTCAGAGCATGAAATAGTAGTGTGACATTCATATGAAATTCAGATAGCAGAATGTAGATTTTGCACCGATTGGCCATTGACATCTATTGAATTTTTGATAAGGAAGTTATCGTGCGTATAGTTGTTCGCTACTCATGGGGTTTCTCGTTGCCCCGCTCTGGATGAAGAAAATAAAATTTCGCAAACAGGTGCCACTGTAAGAATTTATATCTAAATGAAAATTTGGCTTACGAGGTCTAAATAAAATTTATGCATGGGAAATGTTATTCATTGTTTTTCGTAAGGTTGGTAAGCTGTGCTTAATAAATTTATTTGCACGTTCCACAATTATTTACACTGTTTGATATCAATATAGTCTACGCTGGATGTTTTCTTCTATCTCAGGTACAAAATATGACAGTTACTACTAAATATTTGCAGCAGGTAATGGAGTATCAGTCCCTTACGGACATTAGCATGGTAAAGTACGACATGCACATTTTGAATGTCTTGAAATTAAAATAACTATTAAAAGTATTTTGTTTAATACGTTTAACTATAATAACTATAATACAGTGTTACATACGTTTGCGAAATTTTCCATATTCATTTCGTACAAACCACCTGCTGTTAATGCACACGGCTTTCCGCTCCTTATTTGCATTGTATGAATCAGTTTTTGAACTTTCACTGGTATCTTATACCATTGGGAGCCGTATCTATTACAATATCAGAAAAATTGGGCGTTACAATTGTTTCGGTTATTTGCCTGTTGTGTGAATGCGAAGAACACGTACATGTTATCCCGTAACTCGGAACAATGATCTAGGAGCACCTGTCCAGGTAAACTGGTGACGAATAAATGAAATTGCTCCCCTCCCAGTAATGCAGCGGTTCTAATCGCTTCTTCCGGTCTGTTTAAAGTTAAGACAGTCTGCAAAATTAAACTGTTAATTGCATAAAATATTTTCCAGTGCTTGTTGTCGTGTCCTTTGATTTGTCTTACTTGTACAGCTGTAATACTGATGCCCATCATATTCAAACTGACTTGTATCAAGTAACTATCTCGACTGCTGTCATTTAGAATGTTGTAGAATCTTAAAACGGATAAGAAAAAGAGAAAAAAATTAATCTAGATTAATAATTAGTACATAATCGGTTATATTTTGTTAGTATTTGATCGGTACGAACTGGATTGCTTTATCATGCATTATCAAGCAACATTTAAAGTGTTCGTGTGCGTTATTCCGTGAATTCTCATTAATTAGTGAGTCCCAATTTTCTGTCGCCTTTTTTACTTGGTGGCTGTATTAATAGAAAGCGGTAGAAGAAACAGATATAATGCTCGGTTAGCACAAATGCGAAGAATAAATGTAGAAACAAAAATCATGGTGCTTTTATTAATGTTATTATATTTACCCGCACACGGCAAACAATCCACAGTTATGGTGAATAATGAGGATGTATAACGAATCAACCGTAATTATAATCAGTGTAAGAACGCTTGTCGACCAAGCCAAGTGCAAGTAAACGTAAAAAAAATATTTTTCCGCGTCAAAAATTAGGTAATTAACTCTAATTGCTTGCTGGCGCGGTCGAGTTTCATTTAGGGGGAGAACAATGTCCATCATAGGGATTAATAATGGACCCATGTTGAAAATTAGAAAAAAAATCATTAAGGTGTCTGAAAAGCATACAATTGATCAGTCGCGTATAAGCATTAAATAAAGTATGTTTTCTTCAACAAAACGTTCTAAAAATTAGAGATAGATAATCATGACACAATAAAATATTTACGTCTGTATAACTGTGCAACTTTACTTCCTTTCGCAGTAATATCTTCCAGCAAATATAATTCATTATTCAACTTCTGATGTTCCCATTCTTTCGTTACAAATTCAAATAATTTTTTAAACTATAATACAATACGTATCCATGACTATTGAGCAAAGACGATTTTCCTGTATAATAATGAATACACATACATTCTCCCTGTTGAGATGCACGTTCAATATTTTCACGACACTGGTGATACATGCGAGTAAATGCGGCATGCACTCGATTACTGCGTCTATATCTTGGCCACGCAATGACACATATATATCGAAGAACTATTGCAGCACAGGTCCCCATTGTTCAACAACATTACCTGATTATTTACTTTGTTACATCGAATTCCAATTTTCTATATTACATTTAATAGGTTTCTCTTACCGTTGGAACGATAACGCTGATCAGACTCAACACCATTAAAAAAACAATTATCTTTTTGATCCTGTTTCCTTGATACGGATCCAGCCCCAAAAATAACAAATATTTCCTGAGCATATTATAATAGGGGATGTCGAATACACTGCGACTCTGTATTCTATTTTCCTGAAAAACTGAACGTCTAAACTTTAGGAAACAGTTATGTGCTTTTAAGTCGTTTTCAATATCACAATAATATTATTAATACAACATATTGTTAGTTTATATAAAAAAAAATGTTTCAATCACGATACACCACGATTCTCTTTCTCTTACTGTCCATATTTCCAGGCCTTTGGAATAACGACATTTGGAGTCATGTAACATATGTATGTGGCAGCAATCGTTTCGAACAAAACTGTCCTGCTGAATATATGAAAATTGGACTTTATAGTTTCATTGCAGAAAATGGAATTACATGTATCGAGTAGAATACAGCTATCGTTGACGTTCAATGACAGTTCTAATATGTTACTTTGCCTATGAAATATCAATGACCAATTGTTTGATCCTTCGACAGATATGTAATACAAAGTGATTTTCTGTGCATATGTGCTTAAGGGAAAAACTTTGCGGTAGATAAAAGAGGGTGGCGTGATATTACTCGTGGATCATGCATTGCAATGGCAATGAAAAATTCATGGCTATTTTGAAATATTAAATGTAATAGCTGCAACGCTATATTCACTAGAATATACGGCGATACGCAGACCGTCTTCAAACAATATATCGTCACGGCCCCTTGAATTCTTGATGTTGTACAATTGCCGCATATCTCAGACGAGGTAAAGTAGCATGTTCCTGAATGAGAAGAATTCCATTTATACATACATTTTCTTGTAGCTAACATCGTGCTTCTTTTCCTCTGTGAAACCTTTCTTTCAATTTGTGATGTTATATCGCGGAACAAATATAGACAATTATGTTATACAGTGAAATATCTTAGAGCGAAATACTTCGTTCTAGAAACTTGATCATTACAGCATTCGTTGTGACAGGATTGTCCACATCAATGATCAGAGGATATCTATTAAAGCTAATAGTAGAAGCTACCAGTTCAAACAGGTGAGAACATTAGTCCATGTGTAGTTCAATTGTTAAAAACAAATAAAAAATTAAAATTGTTATTACGACCAAATGAATTTAGTTACAGAAACGGGGTATTTTTTATTGTGTAGCTGATACTCTGACCTTTCATTTGACCAAATATTTATTAGGAATAAACAACCAGTGGCCGAAATAACAATTTTTAAATATTTTCTTTTTTTATTTGACAGTTTAAAGTCGCATCGACTGCAGAGGTCATTAGCGACTACGGTGAGGTATGGAAAAGTGACTATTGAGATTGAAACATGATGTTTTTTAAAACCTATACCCTATGTTGGACCTACATTTTTTTATGGAATCCGAACCACCAGAACATTTTGTCGGTAACGATATGTCGATAACCGGACATGTGGCGCCATCTCGCGTTTGCGGCCTTTTTCGCGTTTTCCACACCGCCAAAACCGAATTCCTGGATTACATCGTTAATTCAAACAATAGCGTTTTTCTCAGCTTCTAGTTCGTATTTTTGAACGGGACTTATCTTAAATTAAAGCTACGAACCAAAGCCATCTCCTCCAGCAGTTGCAACAATATGTCACTTGTGGTTTCAAAGTTGCTAACAATCGAAAAATCGGCGAAAATGCATTCTGGGTCACTGCAATTATCTCCACTTCTGGAGGAGCTAGAATAATGATCGCATGCTTGAAATGAAGGTAAAGGATGCCGCTATTTGACAATAATCGATTTACCAATGCTGCATGCGTCGTTTACTTCTTATAAACAATTTAACAATTCGTTTGAAAATTGCACCCAAAATACAGACGACGGCCGCTTTATTGATGAATCAGATTGTTCCCTGAACCAAGAGATTCAATATGAGAGGTAGTTGATTACAATCGGCCCAGTAGCAGCCGAGATAATTGAATTTGTTTAACGAAATTATAAACAAATTCCATTATTGCGGCTTCCAGGCGGGCTATTACAATGATCAGACGACATAAATTAAAGGTAGCAGCATCAGCTACCTTCTGCAATAGGAGGGAACAACATTCGGTGAGCGATTCATTTGTTATAAACAATTAAACAATTGAAATTGTCATTACGGTTAAGATGATATAGTTACAGCAACGGTGAATTTTCTGCCGTGTAGCATGTTCGTTTCCCTTTCTGTTGAGACGTTGCTGATTAGAATCGGCCCAGTAGAAGCCGAGGTAATTGCAGTGACCCGGAGTGCATTTTCGCTGATTTTTCAATTGTTAATAACTTTTAAACCACGAATGCCATATTGCTGCAACATATTGTTGGAGAAGGTAGCTATTGCGTGTAGCTTTAATTTAAAACAAGTCGGTTTAAGAAATGCGCAGTAGAAGCCGAGAGAAACGCAATTCTTTAAATTAACGATGTAATGGCGATGGTCGGAATTGGCGGTGGGGAAAACTGCGAAAAAGGCCGCAAACGCAAGATGGCAGCATATGTGCGATTATCGACTGTTAGTGGGCATTAGTACCACAACATTGTACTGTTCATGACTTTCTGAGTCGGTATGGCAGTCACATTGCGCCTCGAAACTCCATAAGGTTATTTGTCTATTCTTATATCTCTTCAGTGATGAAAATATAATTATCAAATATATTTATCATTTTTCATCTACCAAAAAGTAATAATGATATTTGCTCATTATTCCATATATTAGTGATAGAAATTAAAATTTATGATAGCAAGTGCGCCAATATCACGTGAATATTGATTAATGTTATGTTATGAAAATAATAACTTAAACACGAATTAGACCTGTTATACAGTGAGTCATATTATCTCCGTTGTTGCTGATAAAATCAGGGTAATTTTATTGTTCTAAGTTGTTTATTTTTGTTCAATTTCACCAAAACGGGGGCCGAACAGTCAGTCATGTCCGTCTCTCAGATGGAAAGTATCCTTTTGTAAAAGTCTCTTGTACTTTATTTGTTGTTCGAAACTACGATTGGAAATGTTATTTTCCAATTTTGTAGTAATGTAATAATAATAACAATAATAATAATAATAATAATAATATAATAAAACATTTTCCTTAATTAAATACGTAGAAAATTTATTCAATCTCAAGTTTGCTGTGAAAGAATTGGAAAGAAATTCCAAGAAATGTGAGAAGGAAGAGAAAGTGGAAAAAGCAAAGATAAAAAAGGCAATTCAGAAAGGTAATATGGAAGGTGCACGGATACACGCGGAAAATGCAATTCGACAACGTAATCAAGCACTCAATTACTTGCGTATGAGTGCAAGAGTAGATGCAGTGGCTAGCAGAGTTCAAACTGCTTTAACTACACGTAAAGTTACACAGTCAATGGCCGGAGTTGTGAAAGCAATGGATGCCGCAATGAAGTCCATGAATTTAGAAAAAATTTCAGGTAATTAAGTATATCAGTGCATACAGATGTTTTGGTTTTGAATGTATTTCAGATACACAGGTACATGTATTAAGGAATAGAAAATCTGTGTTAAAAAGTCTTTGGTTTTTGTGAGTTGCCAGGCAAATCCTTCGTTGTTAGATTATTTCACGAGGATACATGAGTATCCATGTAATAAAATTGTACAGGTTGAGCACGTGTATTTCAATACACTTTAATCTTAGGTCTAATGGATAAGTTTGAAAGCCAATTTGAAGATTTGGATGTACAAAGTTCATACATGGAAAATGCTATGTCCCAGACGACAACTACTAATGTTCCACAGAATGATGTTGATTCTTTATTGCAACAAGTTGCAGACGAAGCTGGGTAAACACTTTGCACTATAAGACAATGATTAAGACTTAACACTTTGTTACAGTAATACCGTCAATATTGAATTTGATAATATTATGTAACAGTGTTATAGTAGAGTGATAATAACAATTTATGTTGCACATCATATTTTGCAGACTGGAATTAACTATGGAACTACCACCTGGCCAATTAGGTAGCGTAGGTACTACTACTGTGAGTCAGGAACAAGATGAACTTACACAGAGATTAGCCAGACTTCGTGAATAATTATATATAAATACGAAATATAATTATAGCACAGGTACATAATGAAGGGGGCATATGTTTATTTACTTATGATTAGCACTAACTTATTCGGAAAAAGGTACAACAAAATTTTTTTTTAAATACATAAACTTCATTCTCTTAAGAAAGAAGATATATCTTTTGCTTGTATTGCACTATTTCGAACAAAATAGTTTAACAGTAATGTAAAAAAAATGAAATTAATAAGGCCTATTCCTAGGTCTGTTCAATTGTAGATGTCTATCATAAATCAATTTTTGTACAGTAAGTAAACACTTCGGCTATATGAATATGACATAATAAACTTGCCGTGTTCAGAAATTGTTCAACCCCCACCATTGAACGTTAAAGTAATTAAATAACATTATGCTTTTAATAAGTTTTCAAAATCGCTATATTAATATTATATCCGCAATTAAATATATTTATGTATTCGTAAAATTTTACAAAGATGGAGACGTCGAAACGTTCCATTTAGCTTCTTGCAGTGTATTTACGAAGGAAACAAAACTATCATATTTCTTCGATAGTCTTCTACTTGAGTACATTTTTTATAGCTTGAAAGTAAGTATTTTTAATGGGCCGCTAAATGTAGTGCATAATTAATAATAATATATAATATAAAAGATAATATAATTTTATATAAAGACAATTTATCTAATGAAAACTTTATTACTGCAACATTTATGTTATAAACTTCATAGCGAAAGTATTCAGAGAAGTTATATTCCAAAAATAATTTGTAGTCAATAACGCTTGTATTATATGTATATCATATGTTAAATACACAATACTATACACAATTTTATTGTACATTTGTTTTATAAAAATAAATTTAGATAATGGATATTTTAATTAGAATCGTTTATAACTTGAATTAGAATTAAACGTTATAATAATTGTATGTATTTATGTTGAAGCATTGTGTTCAACATTTTCTGAACTATAGTAAGGGTATTTCTCTATGTAAATTGTATCAAAAGGTTCCGCCTGTTTCAGAATCACAACTTTTTCCGCTTCGAATCCTTAAAATTCGTAAATATTATTGCGTAACTTTTCAATAAGGACATTGTGCACGTTGCGGTAAATAGTTGAAATTTACCTAAACAACATCGAAAGACTTGTGCAGCATCGCGTTTACTATAACTCTTCGGTGAAATTAAATCGTGAAATTTTATTAATCTTTCTTCCGCCCAGCGAATTTCCATTAATGCTAATAATTCTGCTTTTGTCAAACATGCCCTCGAACTATATAAACAATAAATTATTATAGAATTTAGTAGCATTTATCTAAAAATACATTAGATTTATTAAGTTGAAATTGTTTAAAATAAAGGACAACTTACGAAATTGAAGAACTTGATAAAATTGACGTCTTTTTCGATTTTGTTTTATTAAGAGATCTCTCCATTAGTTTGGTTTCTTCTCTAAAAAAAAAAGAACGAAAGAAATATATATAGTATACAATTTAGATTAAAATTATGCAAAAGGTTTGTAGTTATTAATTAATTAACAGACAAAGTAAATCCATTTTTTTCTTCGAAATCAGTAATTTCTGGAAGTCCTATTATTAAATCATTGAATTCTGCTGCATCTTTGTCGTGTTCCCTTAGTCCTTGATTAACAAAATCCTCAGTTGGTAATATGTTCTCTAACGTCTTAAATGGATCGGTTGTGTCTTTTGTGTGGATCGCAATTGGACTTGATATTTCGGCGCTTTGATCTCGTAATTTGCTCGAAGTATCCGCTCGAACAGTTTCTCCAGCTACAAATTAACAATCATTAAAAACAATGGGAATTATATTATATTATTATATGGAAAGTATCATGTCACAGTATTATTTGGGTTATTTATTACTACAGCTTGATAAGAGTACCTATTGTATCTTCAACTTCAAAGTCAGGTAGATCTTCAAATTGATTTGCAACTAATAAAGGTTTTTGAAGATATCCGTTATAAAGTTTAGTTAATGCCTTTCCCCATAACTTATTACAAATTTTCGCGGATGGTTGTCCAAGATGTTCTTTTGCAGACGGTGAGGACGCAAAATATGGACGCAGTGGCTAAAAAGCAAAGTTAAAAATAAGATTTTTCTTATGCAAATTAGAAGTGTTGCAAAAGTCACTTATTTGTTTATTCGTTCAAAAACTATTTGTTCAGTGAGTGTGATAACTTGCTATAGTGTGAACTGCAACATTCTGTATATTTCTTTGCATTGGAGCATCGCTCAGTTTAATTTGTCGATCGAACAATTTCCTCCCTCTTCTTTTCCTTGTTTGTTCAATTAATTCGATATTTTCGGATGCAGGAACAATCGTTCGTTCTGGTTCGCGGGTTAATTCAGCAACAGCTACTGAATCCACTATTGGCACGTTTTCCAATATTGATTCTGGTTCAAGTAAAAGTGTTGATGCCGATACGACTGGCAACGGTGGTATCGATTCGTTCGTAAAGCTTATCTGCATATTAAAATTTGTATAGAGAACTTTTTTATTCAATCCAAATGGCGAGGTCGAAATAGAACGATATTTTTTAGCGCCGATATTGATATCGGATTTCAAAAACATACTTTGCTTCTTTTCCTTGGAGTTTCTTCTGCTGGAGAACGTATAGTTCTTTTGCTTGGAGTTGTAGGAATCCGTTTCGGAATATAATGATCTGGAAAATGTACTGTATAAGAGTAACGTTAACGTATCTATCAAATAAAATTCTGAATAATATCAATTCTTAAAAACCTTCGACAACGACCAAAGATTCACGTTGTTCTTTATGTGCCAATTGTATTTCTGTTTCACTTGCGATCGCATCGATTTCAAATTTAGTAATGTCGCCCGGTGGTAGTTGTGCCGGTCCTCTAAGAATTTCGATCGGCTCATCCCAACGACATCTTCGTATTTCGTTTCTAAGGACCAAGTATAAGTAATTTTAGTAACAATATTTAACAATAAATCAACGCATTTTCTATTCGCATAATATTATGTTGGATATTAATAAGATTGTCAAAACTTTCGACTACGAAATTTGAATGGTTCGGGATCGTGGAATTGGTGAGAGGATGGAAAACTAACAAGGAATGTCCATCAGGTTCGAGCAACAGAAATTTTTCCATCTCATGATTGGGTAATACTCCAAAATTGATTTCATCTCTTATCTACATTGAAATAAAATTGCATTATGAATTTCAATTAGTACAGAATGGAAATTGTATTTCATAAATGAGAAATTAAGAATTTATACTATAGTTAATATTTTTCTAATAATTATTCTTTTATTACCAAGTGTTCTATGGCAGTTGTATAAGGTTCTTCATTAATGAGATACAAATTCATTGGTTGTTCTATATTCTGAAAGACCGCATTTATAGCAGGTACTTCTGGTACCTCCAAATCTGTTAACCAGTTGAATTCTCCTTTATTCCTGTGTATAAGATAAATTTTCGAGGTTTTAATAATTTTCCACATTATTTATATGTTTTAAAGATAAAAGCACCATATACTTTATTTTCACCAAATGAATTAGATACCACAAATTAAACAAAAAATTTACCTTGTGGTTTGAAATATTTTCCAGCTTGTATTGAAAAGATAATCTATGGTAAACAAAATTAAAAAAATAAGTTCACATTCAGAAAGACATAAATATAATAAATCGAGTCAGCAATTATTATTACAGCAGATTGAAAAGTGCTATTATTAATTTAAAAAAAATTATAACATTTCGTTTGAATAATTTCAGTTTAATATTTCTATACATGTATGTATATATGTATATCGCAAATACCTTGAAAAAGTTTTGTCTGATAGGACAATATTTTTGTAATGCCGTACATTAATTGTGAAGAAAGGTATAGGCTGAATCTTCCATAATTTCTACCAGCCCGTATTTCAATCGTCGATAAAATTTCTTCGCTAGAAGAATACAAGTATCGATCGTAAATAGTTAACGAGAAATAAATGAGCATACGAATAATAAGATTCATTGTAATCTTTATTATTGCAATAATCGAATAAACGAGCGGCGATAATAATGAATCGAGTAATGTGTAATCTGAATACGGGACAACAATCTATAGAATGAAGAAGTCATCTTACCAAATGATAATTACGTTTAACTTTTCGATCGATGACGGTTTGCACATTTTTTTAAACATTTTCTCACTAAAAGTCGCAGCTAACCAACATCGTGCCAACTTGCCCCTCCGTCGTAAGGAAAGAAGCTCAGTCGAATAAAACATCGGTATGTCGGTTAAATAGCAGTACAGAAATGAAATGCGAATCGTCCTAGCGCCGATTTTCATTTCTATCAGAGTTGACGGAAACGAATATTTGAATGATTTGATTGATCGATACATTGAATGGCGCTCCATCTGGGAAATTCAAAATCATGCAACTACTGTGCACATGACATGAATTTAATTTTAAAATTATAAAACATATCTACTGATCTATTAAGAATAGATGCTATATGATAGATTTATTATCATATAGCACAAGCTATAGTAGATTATCATCATATTTGATATTTAAATAAAATATTTATCAACAATGAGAGAAGAAATATTTGAAATGAGCGCCAAATGTTATCAAATTGCGGATAGAATAGAGTATCGGGTAAAATCGTACGTATTATCGCGTAAGTATGATAGATAGTAGTTTAACGCGTACAGATCATTTCTTTTTATATCCAAAATTTCACATTACGTACTTTATTTGTTTCCTTACTTAAATATATTTCATATATTATAGTTTTCTTATTTTTTTATACAAGTTGATTATAAAAAAGAAATTAATCATAATTGTAAAGCACAATATATGTACTGGAATTCAGTTCAGTTACATTTGGTCTCGCTGATTGTGAGCCACAAGACTCTGAGCTGTCATTTTTTGTCAGGTTCTCCATATAACCTTTATCATACTCGTACATTGGAGTATGAAAGATCGTATTAAGTTTCTTCAGTCGTGACAAGAGTGATCAAGGAAACATGTTTTCAAGCGGTCCTAATTATACAAAATTAAAGACGCATTTGCGTCTGGCAATAAATCGGCTGAAGTTACTGGAGAAAAAGAAAACGGAGCTTGCACAGAAAGCACGGAAAGAAATAGCCGATTATATTGTTGCGGGAAAAGTTGAAAGGGCAAAGATACGCGTCGAGCACATCATTAGAGAAGACTACATGGTCGAAGCAATGGAATTGTTAGAAATGTATTGCGATCTTTTGCTTGCTCGTTTCGGGCTTATTCAACAAATGAAGTAAGTGCGTAATTCGGTGGATGATAATAAGTTATCAAATTATTACTGTCGTAGATTACGTTTCACTGTCATGGTTTTCACGAGCAATTGAATTACTCAATCGAATTTATGCTTGAACTATGCGTTAAACTCCTTCACAATTGCCAATAATTTCAGCATTTCATGTTGCACATTATTGCAGAAACTTAGACGAAGGATTATCAGAAGCCATTTCCACGATAATTTGGGCTGCGCCCAGAATACAAACCGATGTTCAAGAGATTAAAATAATTGCTGATATCTTGACAACTAAGTACGGAAAACAGTACACAGATGCTTGCAGAGAAGAAGCGATACAAACTATTTCTGAGAAATTGAAACATAAAATGAGCGTACAATCGCCGTCAAAGCTTCTCGTAGAAAAATATCTTATAGAGATTGCAAAAAATTACAATGCCGAATATGAACCAGATCCACAAGTAGGAATAGCGAAAAAGAATTGTAGCTTTGTAGTTGGTCATGTTACTCGGATAGCCGAGCTTCCATTGTATATTAATTTTGATATCGTAGGTAATGGCAGAAGGACAAGATGCTCTATTGATAGATGTTGGAAATAATGGTGAAAGGAACAATTTGGACACAGCATCCGGTGGTGGCGTACCACAGCCTGTTGGATTTATTGGTTTCCCTCAACCTCCATTGTTACCAAATCCTGCATCTAACTTTATTGTACGTAATCCTTGTCTCTATTAGGATCTGGATCTAAAGGTTCACTTAAAACATTTTCTTCTAGAATGGGGAAAAGGGACCTATAGGATTCGTAGCTCCAGCAGGTCCTTCAGAAAGTAAAGATCAGAATGTTCCTTATAATCCGACAGTTTCTTACAACATTCCTTTGGATGACTCCAATGAGTATAAACCAGTGAGTGACATAACATAATTTTGATTAGATCATTCTGAATCGATTAATCCATTTTTTTTGTTTTTGTATTCATTAAGGATAATGACTTGCCTCCACCATATGGATCATTTCCACCTGATTTAAATAAGCAGGTAATTTAATAATAAAAATAGCAAAAGTTAGCACATATACAACAATGAAATACTATGGCATCGTGATTAATCATCTCGATATTTATTTTGTTTTATTTTATTACATCAATTTGCAACGCAATAGACGTTTTTATGTTTTATTACAGTCTGCCCATGCGCCAAAACCACAACCACGATCGAAAATGCCGATGAATAATTTTCAGCTTCCAGATTTACCAGCCGTACCATCGGAGAATGATTTGCCTTCAAATAATCCGTCTACTAGCGAGGATATCGATTTTGATGATTTAATGAAACGCTTTGAAGATTTAAAGAAGAGAAAGTAGTTTCTCGTTCTTATTGAAATTTGTTATGAGTACGTGTATCAGCTTGATATCATCTTGGTAGCGCAAGTATAAAACATAGCGCGGCATTGGAAAATAATGCTTCTCGAAGTATTCGAAAAAAATGTATGAAAGATTACAATTAAAACACTGTAGTGATATTCTGAAAATGTAAACATTTTAATCATTCCGAATAATTAAAATTCATAGCTATTTAGAAAAGAAACTATGCAGATTGAAATGTACAATGACAAGGGGTTATTCCACGGCTAATTTATATTGGCCTTGTGTTTTTTTTCACGCTTCATGGTTGTGGAACGAAAACTGTCGCAATGCAACGATATGCATTATTGTCACGCTAAAAGTATGTAGTAGAAAGAGGTCGCACTGAAGTAATATTGACATATGTAAATTGTTAATTGCAATATTACTCAAATATCATGTTAGATAAAATAATGTTGCATCAAAATGCACGAAATTACAAATGTTACTCATAAATAATGTAAATACACGCATGCTCAGCTGCACGTTGTATACTATACATAACAAAGTATTGTAATATATCCGGTCCTTTTAGAAATGTTACGTTTAAGCATAATTAAAATTTTAATAAAAATTACCTATGTCATTTGTGATACACTAATTTTACACCATTTTACAAAAATTAGGATTTTTTATAACACCGTTTTGCATTACTGTAATTCAAAGATTTATGGGATATACTTCGTAAAGAAAAATATGTAAACTAATAATCAACAAACGTTAACGTTTGAACAGTAGGATAAATGATGTACAAGCTTTTTTAAAATGTTTTTATTGCTTAATATGCATAAAGTACAATAAAATACAATATTACTACTAGTTTTTAACTTTTCCTAATATATTTTCTTCAATTTTCCCAGTCATCGCACTTCTGAAACAACAGTTCGTACAATTATTTTCAATTTAACTAATGTTAGATTTAACATCGAGGAATTAATTGGACAGTACTCACTTGTTTACCCTTTTCAGCTAAGCACATCATTAATTTTTGAGAGAATTCACACTTTTCTCGTTTATTCGATTCAAGGTAACGGAAGCATTCTTTAATTGACTCTTCAACAAAATCTTTTAATTCTGGATCTCGTATGCCTTGACTCATCAATGGAACCACTAAATCTCTCTCTGGAAATCCTTTTCGGTTTACCTATTACGTATATGATAGAGAGAAATACGCGTTAAACTAAATGCGTGTACTTATAAAAAGAAAGTAGTACTTTTTTTACTTACAGCATTCAATTCATTAAAGAAACATTGTATAATGCACTGCAAGATATTGGAATATAAAATTATGAAAATGATACAGAAACGTAGAAACTATAAAATTTAAATAAGTTGTGATTCTTACACCTTGGTCCTGATCAGTATTGTTATTAAAGTGCATATCACCGTTCTTCGTGTCTCCATTATCAAAGTTATTTTTATTATTACGCGAGTTCTCAGAATTCCAAGAATCGCGATAGTTAGACCTACGGCTCTGGTCGAAATTTTGAAAATCATTGGTGTTTCCATTACTTAACTGATCGGTCGAATATGTATTCACATCGCTGTTTCTTACAGAATTTCTACGATATCAAAAGTAAATAAGTTGATTACAATTTATCAATATTCAAGAAAAAAGATAAACATAATATAATGAATATTATCCACGATATTATTAATTCACACCGATATTTCTGATTGTCCGATGACCGATTGTACGAAGATCTATCGTTCTTTTTATTAAAGAAATTCTTATCATATACATCCTTCTCATCGGAAGAATTGCTTTCTGAATTACTGTTTTCCGCAGACATAGAATCGTCTGAATCACTCGAGTTCAAATCGGTATTCCGGTTTCTGCATGTCTTCAGTACTTTTTGAAAATGCGCGTCTATTTGTCCATTGCCAGATCGACATCTTAATGGCTGGAAAAATATCCTTTTCTTATTTAAATCAACGGAAGTTTAAGCTTTATAGTAATAAACAATAATGATAGCAATAGTAATTATAATAAGAAGGAGCGCAACAACAGTAACAATGAAGATGATGAGAATATTGGTATTAATCATTGATTACATTTCTTCTGTTTCATTGTTATCAATTTTTACGAAATTCCAAGTAAGAGTGGCTAATTTTGCATAGCAAATGTTACGTGAAATTAAGGTTCGTTTGGAAAAAATAACTCACTGTTCCTTCGTGAAGAAATACTAAAAGGACGCAATATAGAGTAACGTGAACAAAATTTTCCATGATGCGAGCTGCTAACGATCCCTTGCTTTAGCTTATGATTACTGAAGGTACGATCTCTTTCAGGCATATATATGTATATATAAATGAAACTAACAGGAAAACATGCTGACACTAATTGCATGTCATTCTGGGTTTGAAAAGAGTTTGAGTTCTGTGGACGTTTCGCTGACATTTAATATCGTGGATTACTGACTTCCTGTTAAATGTGAATTGTGTAATTCTAACTGAAAAGAGCGCAAGAATTATCATTCGATATTTCTATATACAGGAATAGGTGCAATATTTCAACATTACGAAGCCAATCAATGTCACGAACTATCAACTATTATGTTAATACTATTAGTTAATACTACTACTTTATCTTCGTTGCATTTCCAAACATTATGTGACATTATAGATTCTATAATGTTCTATTATACGTCTGTAATACAGCAATTACAATAATGGCGGCATATGTTTTAAATTACTGAAAGTGAAGTATTTTACCGCCATTCCGATACCCAATAGTATCGATTGTAATAATTGAAGAAAGTCGGAGGGGGGCAGCAAGAGAGAGAGGAAATATGAAAGTGGTTGATGAACAGACCGAAGGAAAAACGATACAGTAATTCTTGTGAGAATATTACAAGCTAAGTGACGTTCTTCCGCGTTGAAAACACAGAATGCATATTAAATTCCTTGTAAGTGAAAATTTTCCTTTCTTTGAACTTTCCGAAACATTACTATACCACTTTAGGTACATACGATGGGGCAATAAGTGGTCGTTACAGTTAATAGTAGCGCAACTTACAATTAGTAAGCTATAACACACATTGTTATAGCTTTGTGCAAATTGCGTTCGCAAAGTTCATAATTAAAAATTATTTTAATATATTTAATTAATTGTAGAACATGTAAATCGCGTTATTTTTAACATTTAAATCTCTTATTTCAAACACCCGGACTGATTTAGCTTGTTGGAACTGAAAGTCTCGATAGCTTGAATCTGGTTGTTTAAAAATTTCTAACATTATCATTATTGTTATTGCTGGAGATAACGTTCTGATACATTTTTCTATATTTATTCGTCGAAATTTGTATCATAGAAGGATATGTAAATGAAACGGGATTCATTGCCGATCGTGGATGAGCAATGAACCACAAAGGAGCGTGAAAGCGAAACAAATTGAAGATAGATTCGTCGTCTAAGAACCTTATCTTGACTTCAAAATACGACATAAAATTGATCGAACAGACGAAAACATTTTTTATTAGCTAAATATTTGTCTTTGTGGGAAAGGACTCTATTAATTTATTCGGCTCTCGCGATTTTTTTTAGATTTTAACGAACGCGGTTTTTACACTCGCGAGTCATATTCCACGGGCAAGTAATCACCGTTTCGACGAAGAGGATGAACAATTGTTATTAAACGGGAAAAACGATTCTAAGCTGATAATAGAAATGAACAATACAAAATTACCGGCTAAAAAAGTTAGAGAAAACAAGACGATCGTGGATAAACATGAAAAATTGAAGAACATAGAAAATATAGATCCTTGGAATCTATCAGAAGATACAGATCGAATACAATTTCAAATAGAAGGACACGAAGGTCCACAAACATACATTTTTGGATTCGATACTGGACATGGGTAAGCAAAGTCATTGAATTCAATTTAAGTTACATTTACGAGGAAGTTAATACAGTAGCGGGAATGAACTTGTTGTAAATGTATATTGTTCGGTACTATAAAATTGATCTTTCATTTAGTCGATCGTGAGGGTAATTAATATATGTAATTATTAAACAACTAAGAAGCCCAAGTATCATATATAAAAATTAAATTTATTTATTACAAACTCTTAATTTATCTTTTGTATAGATTTACATATAAATTACACAGCATTACACATTCTTTTATAAGTAGTTATAAAACTTAAATAACAATAGGCTGTACATTTGTTTTAGAAAGAATAGGCAATTCAGATTGGAAGAAAGACATAGGGATGGAACAGTAAATGGACAATATGGTTATTACGATGCGAGAGGAAAGTTAAGGAGGGTTCGGTATGTTGCCAAGCCGTTCGAAGGATATACGGAAATACACCATGAAAGTGATATACGAAAGGAAGAAAATTAACTGAATATCATTATACTTCTTTCATAGATTATACATTTAAAGTCCATACGATTTATACAAGACACTTAATATCGAAGCTAGTTAAATGTTTATTATGTCATATCGAACAAAACTAATAAATGGTACTTACAAAAAAAGAAACTATAAATTAAATATTGTATACTTAAAAAAACGATTTACAGTATTAAATCATTTATTTAACAATAACATCTATACAAGAAAAATAAAGTTTAAACATAAATTTAATTATGTCCATAGTTAGGAGACTCTTGTATATATAAATTTTTGTATACAAATAGCTATATGTATATTTACATATACATAACATCGTAGTTGATAATGTAGACCTGCTTTCAAAAGTATTTGAATAAGAATATTAAGGCAAAAGATATACTTTAAAAAACCTCTTTATAATGATTTTTAATTCATATTTGTGCACAGTTGACAATTATTCGTATAAAATGTATACCATATTAAACTATAAAAATAAGTTTGAAATAATGCTACATTTGTTTCAATGTTTTTTACCGATTCTATATCCCGCTCAAACATCTATTTCATTAGAATAGAACCCATTTCTTACAAATTCTTAGCATTAAAATATATATCAAATTTAGTTATACTTATCCTGTGAAGTATATTTATTCCAGCAGTTTTTCTTCGTTTCAAATTATGGACTTTTGAAATCGCATAAAATTTAATCTAATCACAAAAAAATTAGTTTCGTGAAATATGGCAATATTGGCGTAAAGGAACACACGTAACAAATAAAATTTAATTATAATTTCTGCAATAGAGTCCACAATTTTTTCAGGAAAATTCAAACGTTTTAAAGAAAAAGAAAGTTAATTGACCTCTGTGTATCTGCAATCTACAACTAATATCTCATTGTTGAATATCTATAACAAAACTCAAATACTTTCGTTAGCTTCTGTAAACATGTTCCATACAAATGATTTGTACAGAGAAAATCACGTGGAATACATCACGCGATCAAGATAATTTGACAATATTCGTTTGACTTAACAATATCCAAATTTTTCACACCCTATTCGCCATCATTATTTTTCTTACTCCGTTTTTGTATTATCAGTTCCATATGACGAACTTTTACTTATTTCAGACATTGCTATCGTTTTGTGCATAAGTAAATAAACTAAAATGTTTAAAATAAACATTAAATTTTATGTGATATGAATAACAGTATAAAATTTCGTACAGAAGATTAAAATACTTACATAGGAAGATAATACCCACACCAATCGAGAAATAAACGGTCGATCCAGATAGAAAAAGATTGACCAAATAATAAAGCATTGGTACTAACACTACCACGGCCCAAAAAATTGTATTAAACAGCGTATAATATCTTCTTTTTATTGTGAACTTATCTACTGCGGGCACGCCACTAGTTGCGAAAAAGTCTCCTGTTTTATCAAAACTTTCTGTTAATCGATCCTAAAAGTAAAAATAAAATGTACAAATAATCACAGATACAATTTTTCCATAAAAAGATAACTATTTTTTCTATAACATCGTACTTTTTTTTGGTAAAGTTTGAACAACCATTCTGCAGCACCTTTACTATCCGTCGGAACGTCTTCAATTGGGATCCTCTGTATATACATGGAACCTTCTATTTTTTTCCCCAGTAATAAACTAGTCATGGTTGGTTTTACAGGATCACTCGATTTAATATGTAACTGTACGTCATAAATGGCGGGAATTTTTTCCCGCATGTGCGGAACGCTTGCACTGAAACCCTTTGTTCGCGGCGTTAAATGATAATTTAATACTGGAAGACCCTTCTCCCGGGCAAACTTCTGGCTGGCCACTGATTTTTGCTTCGTGAAACGTGTTCCCTCGGCATACAAAAGTAACTGTGGATGTTATTCTAAATTAAATAATAATTTTTCAAATGATCCATGTAAAATAAAGAATCGACAATTATTTATGTGAAATACATTAAGCATCACGGTAAAAATAATTAAAATTAAAGATTAAACAAAAAAACTCCTAATTACCCACATACTATCTGGATAATCTGCAAGTTCACTAATTTGTGTACCAATTATCATTTTGTCTCTATCCCAATTTCTTTCCAGAAATATGCTTTCTGCAAATTTCCATGCCCAACCTAATGTTGGTATATATTGTATGGACTTCTTTGCGTACGCTTTGCAATTCTGGAAAGTGTAAAATTTGTTAATATCGAGCTGCTATTTAGAATTATGTTTTCACATATCTCAATAAATTATCTATGATCAATCTATACAACTAACTCCAAGTAATCCAATACGTTCACAAACAATCCATCCCAGAAGCCAATCTACTTCGTAGCAATGGTTCATTAATAAATATCCATGCTCCTTTCCATAATATTTTTCAAAGTCTTTTTTATCTATGTACAATACAACATCTGTACCAGACCACCATTCTGCCAGAAATACCAACTCTGAAAAAATAATAGAAATACAAGTTATACGAAGGAAAAAAGTAGTTTCAACAACATAAAGTTAATAAAATTTTTAAATATATAATAGACTTTTCATGCAAAAGTGGAATAATTTCTAATATGAAATACGGACTTACGACTATAAAACGAATAGCACAGATAGTAATTAATCTTCCGATAAAAATATCTGGAAAAAGGCCTAAGGCCAAAGTACAAAAGGCATTGGAAGAAATTGATTATCAAACCCGATGTAAAAAATGTTATAGCAAACATCAGATGAATCACAGTTGACTGTTTCAATAATGACAACAGCTCCATCTTTTAAAATTTGGTATGTGTGAGTTCAATAAGAAAAAACCATACGTGTCTCTTAAAGATCTCAGACTTTGATACCTGTAACAGAGAAATCATCAGATAAAATGTGAAAATATTTGGGCATACATGTATGCAATAAACAGTATACATAATTACTAATAATATACATAGCAGTCATTTGTATTATAAGAATCCTGATAATAATAATAAATTCAAAGAAACATTTCCAAATTGCTGTTGACATTTGAGCATGCCTTAAGCGCATATATTAAGATTCACATTAATTATCATTAACATAGTACATAGACTATACAAAGAACAAAGGTTTCCCTATTATTATGTCAAAGAAGCAACCTCATGCGTTAATTGTGCATTAAAATTATACGTAGCGAATGAGTAATAACCTCTTTCAATTATGAATTATTCAGTGCAATAAATAAATCGGACTGTCATCACACATTCATAGCCATTTCCCACTAACGTTTTATCTACTACCCTGTTACTAAACTACATTATTTCCAAATAATCTTTCGAATGCAGTCAATAACCCCGTACTTCTTAGAGTCTAGAAAGTGCGTGCAGATTATGCTCGTTATATGAATAAGAAGTTCTATAAAAATCTACTTAGCATTTTCTTTGGATATTAAATTTTATAAGCGCAAAGATGATGGAAAAAATTTATTGTCCTAAGCGACTGTGGTCAATTAATTATAAAAAGTTCTTCGATATTTAGTGCAAACGTGATACAACGGATTACAAAGCAAAAGAAATAAATGAAATCGTATGGAATTGAATTAGATTAATAACAAATATTCATCGTAGTTTCAAACGTAATCCTTAAGTTACGGAAAATAACACCTACTATAATTTAAAAACTTTCCTAATTCAACTCACCCGTCTTACATCATCCGTGAAACTGCGGCGCATCAAACTCATTTAGAAACTGTCGAGAGATGGTAACAGCTGAGGAATAAAGTTGCTAAGAAAATAAGAAATAGTGTTGCCACAGTCAACTCTAGTACTAGCCGAGCTGAAGGTAAAAATGGCAACATAGCGAGAGTCCGGCTGTGCTATATATATATATATATATCAGTATACATACCCCACCTACCCTACCAGACTCACAGTTTCTCCATACCGGCCTCTCACTTTCCCGCTTATTTTTCGAATGTTTACACATCAATATGTACTTATCGTCAATAGGCAATTTTTTGAAATATAAAAGTAAGTGCAGTAATGCAGGGGAGTTTCATTTATTAACTATGTAGGTATTAATCTTTGTGTATAGCACATTTATTTAATAAAAGCTATTTGTGCATTCAATATATTTAACTTGAATATTAATTATAGGAAAAATAGATTCTGAGGAAGTTTGATAATGTATAATACACAGTTTCGTTTAATAAAAGAATACTGAAATTATATTGTAAAGGGAAGGTACGTCCTTATTCAAAGGAGAAACTCTATCGAATGAGTTGGGAAGAGAAGCGTGGAGCATTCGGACCCTATGGGTCCCTCTTAATATAAACACTTGTATAATAAGTGGCATTTTATTCCACAATACATTCCCAGAACTTATAAGAGATCATTTTTGTTTAACTGGGCTCTATTCAATAGATAAAACCGACATTAATAACATTTTAATAGTATCATAACTAATTTTTTACAAGATTATATTTATTATATACATACACAATTTTTGAAAAATTCAAAAGTTTCATACTATATTTATTAGTTAATAATGCCACAGTGTTGTTATGTTCCCAACTGTTACGGAATAATATTAATGATCTTCATTGTCTTTATTATCTTCATTTTATCTTAATATTTATATATTCGGTTATGGCTCCCATTCCGTTGCTAAAAAATTAAATTGTAATATATGTAAATAATTGATTGTGGAGTATAAAGGTACAACTATAAATAATATATATTTTGATCACTTACAAAGGGTCTTCCCATTCGTACAGATGAAGTAATAACCTTATTTACTCATATGTCTGCAATAATGGAAGCCATAATAAATGGTACCAATTTGGAATCAGATTTTCTAAAATCTGAAAATCATAAGCACATTTTATGTAAATTAACATATATTAAAATTCAATCAGATGCACATCATTTAGCATTTTCTGATACATGCATTTGTGGTGAAGATTCTATAATTACCTGCACAACCTTCCCTTCAATAATTAATTATCCAGCCTCTTTCCGGTGTTCACTTAACCTCTTTCACTTCGTATCAATAATTTTGTCTATTTCAGGTTTCTATTAACTTATATATCACTCCATTGATTTTCAAATGTTGCGTTTTAATTCAAAGATGATTCTATTTTGCTTCATGCTTATATTTTCTTAAAATCACTGTAAAATATTTCCAATATTATGTATCACATCACCAAACCATTGCGAGAGTTCACAAAATATATACCACATTTATAACTATTAGTATACTTTAATATCGCTTCTACTTACTATAGTTATAATATTTTTATTTTATTTATAATAATTAATAAAGAATTGTATACTTTAACATAATTTTCTAGGAAAAAAAGCGTTAATTGAAATCCCAAGTACAAGATTCCCATTACTGGAAATAGGTTCCCGATCGGTAAAGACGCGGTGTTGCCACGTTGTTCAGCACGGCTAGTACTAGAGTAGGCTGTCCTATTGGTGGGATATGGGGAGTTTGTGTAGGTTCGGTAATAAAAATATAATAAATATATAATAAAAATAATATAATAAAAATATCGATAATCAGCACTAGCGATAGTTTTCGATAGTTGGACCATCGAACATCGATAGTTTCCGATAGTTGGACCATCGACCATCGATAGTTTCTGATAGGTGGACCATCGACCATCGATAGTTTCCGATAAGTGAGCCATCGACCATCGATAGTTATTACAGTAGTTATCATCAATATTTCTTGGCGCTTATATCGCAGACGAGATATAATTGAACTACGGTAAAGTAGATTACGTGATAGAATTCTACTTGAATGCTACAGATCACAATATCATTCAACAATGATTAAATTCTAGTCTGAATCGTGCACCCATTTACTATCATGGGTACTTATAGAAATTATATGAAGTTGTTAGAAGCTTGGCCGTTGGATAATTCAAAACCTGGCAGGTAATTTGATTGTAAAGAACATGTAACGTTTATTTAGACCTTCTTTAAATTTTTGTTTCCTTGACTATTGTTTCATCTCAGTTAATGTATGTGTTATTTTTAGCGCACCTTACGTTGAGATTAGGCTAGATTTAATGCTGTGATATAATTACTTAGAAATATTGTTACTTGATTATTATTATTCTAATCATAATTGGCATTTATTCTAGAGATTTATCCCAACATATTCGGGACCAACTGAAGCTTGCATTTGCAAAAGGTGAAAGTAGTACAGTAAATCATAACCAATGTGATCGTTATTATATGTGTTTAAAGAGGCTTTGTTCTAATCACCATGGGCAAATGTACACTCGTACTCGTTCAAGCACTGCAAGTGGATTAACAAGGGAGCAGTGCAATTTGATGCTCACACCAGAAGCATTAGAATATTTCCAAGAGGAGAGACAAGGAATTTTTTTGCGCATATTTTCCAGGCTGTTTAGAAACAATGTTAAGAAGGAAGTTAATTAATAATATATATATAATTTGTGTACATAGGTATTATGGTACAAAGTACCTTAATAGAAATGTACATTACTTATGCTGGAGACAAGATAGTGTACCATGTTTAACGAATCATAGAATGTATAGTCAAACCACAAATGAAACTGATAATAATATCGAACGAGCGCAGCACGTGCCCGTTATGGTAAACGAAGTATTGCATTACTTAGAACCTTGCAGGGGAAAAATATTTGTGGATATGACGTTTGGGGCTGGTGGACATTCTACAAAAATTTTAGAGCATTCATCTGATGTGAAGATTTTTGCGGTAGATAGAGATCCTGTTGCACACAAACATGCACAAAAGTTGGCAGAGAAATATCCTGGGCAATTGATACCTTTATTGGGGAGATTCTCTGAAATTCCGCAGTTGCTATGCGAATACAAAGTGAAAACGAACAGCATAGATGGATTTTTGTTCGATTTTGGTTGTTCCTCTATGCAGCTTGATGTTGCTGAAAGAGGATTCTCTCTGTCAAAAAATGGTCCACTAGATATGAGAATGGATGGATTTAGATGCCCATTGGAACCTACAGCTGCTGAAGTGTTGGAACGCATAACAGAAATAGACTTGGTCCATGTTTTAAAAACTTATGGGGAAGAGAAGCAAGCCAAAAAGATTGCACGTGCTGTTATAGATGCTCGATATACGTTTAGGAGTTTAAGGACTACACAAGAGTTAGCACAATTTGTTGAGTCTGTAATTTCCGAAAAAAGATTCGATCAGCTTGGCAGACATGCTCATTGTGCAACAAAAACATTTCAAGCACTCAGAATTTTTGTGAACAATGAATTAAATGAAATTAATTACGGCATTGTTATTGCCGGATCTTATTTAAAAACTGACGGTCGTTTGGTAACTATATCTTTTCATTCATTGGAAGATACAATTGTTAAAAGGCATATAACTGCAAATATAACAGAAACTATCGCTAATAAATTACCATTAAAATACTCGAATTATGGCAAACATTATAGCACAACTGAAATGGAACAATTTTGTAAGACACCATGGAAAATGTTACATAAACATGTAGTAACGCCTGCAGTAGAAGAAATAAATCTAAACCCGAGATCGCGTTCTGCCAAATTACGAGCAATTAGTAAAGTGGTATGAAATATAATTGCCAGTTGCAGTTGTAAATATAAAATATAAATGTATTTCATACCGTGTAAATTTTATCATCATATAATACAAAATTTATCATATGTAAACCATATGTCATATAATGTATTATATTACATTGTATCATATGTACGAAGGATAACATAGCATTTCTATTATTAAAAATGTTTATTTCTAATACAAGTATTTTAAGTAAAAAGTAATGTTAATAGTAAGAGTTGTAGTTTTTCAAATTCGGCGTTTAGTGTGTTCAAAATAGGCCTTCTATTTCGTTTGTTTCGCTGTTCCAGTCCATGTCGTAAATATTTGGTCTAGTAGAAAGACCAGGCATCATCATTATCTGCAAGAATAATGCAGTTGTATATTCTAGTGTAAAATTGTATGATTCTAAGGGCTTACCTCCCCCACCATAGGTACTATAAATCCTGCGCCTACAGATGCAAATATATCGGTAATATTCAGTGTGAAATCAGTAGGTGCCCCCTTAATCGATGGATCGCCAGTTAAAGAAACTGCTGTTTTCGCCATACATAAGGGCAATTTATCGTACCCCAATTGCGTGTATCTTTCTATTTTCTTTTGCACCTATATTAATAATCATACTTATTCAAAATCACGTAAATAATATATTCATAGAAACGAAATATTCCATGAAATTATTGACGATTTACCTCGTCGGCAAGCACAACTTGCCCTGCGCCATACATTTCTTTTGCAATCAAATTTATTTTTTCAACGATACCAGTATTAAGATTATACAATACTTTGAAATTACTGGGTTTATTCGTTGCAGCTATAACTGCATCTGCGAGGTCTGTGGCGCCTGCACCACCTTCTGCCCAATGATTGCATATAACTGCATCAATCGCACCACTTTCTATAGCAGCTTGTTTTACTAATTGTAATTCAGCTTGTGTATCAGTGCTGAAATAAGATTGTTCGTTTAGTATAGAAGAATATCCACAGGGAGGACTCAGTTATTTTCATAAAACTTACGCATGCACGTTTATAGCGACAATAACTGGAACACCAAATTTAATTCCGTTACTGATGTGCTTCTGAAGATTCGGAAGACCTTTTTTAACTAAATCAAGGTTTTCTGCAAGATATTCTTTCTTCAATGGAGCACCAGTTGTTACTGGAGGGCCACCGCCGTGCATTTTTAGTGCTCTGATAGTTGCAACAAGTACAACTGCATTTGGTATATGGCCTGATGTTCGGCATTTAATATTAAAGAACTTTTCCATTCCAATGTCCGAACCAAATCCAGCTTCAGTTACTACAATCCCTTCCGGACCAACTAATTTTAACGCAATGGCATCTGCTATAATGGAGGAACATCCGTGTGCGATGTTTGCAAACGGTCCAGTATGAACCATCACTGGTGTTCCCTCCAACGATTGCATAAGCGTTGGTTCGATCGCATCTTTCAACAAAATCGCCATTGCTCCAGTCATACCCTAAATATATATTTAGCCTGAGTAATATTAAATGGTAGTATACGGGGATTGCAATGGTAATAAATATACTAACAAAATCATCGGCAGTCAGAGGTTCTCCATTTTTGTTGAAGGCAACTACTATGTTGGCGAGTCTTTGCTTCATATCATCGACACTGGTGGACAGTGCAAGTATTGCCATGATTTCTGAACTGACAGAAATTCGGAACGAAGTTTCTCGTGTTTTATCTTTCTCGGTTGGGCTTTGACCGATGGTGATTTTGCGCAAAAATCGATCGTTTATGTCGACGACTAAAACAAGTATATATTGTATCAGAATTATTATTACATTATAAATTTTTATTTATATATATTTCGTTATACCTCGAGTCCAAGTAATGTTCTCCGGATTGATATCCAATCTTGCGAACCTCTTTCTTTCTTCTTCCGTTAAACTATTTGGATCAGTCTTCATTATGCCCAACTTTTCTAATCGTCTCAGTTGTATTTTAGAGAATTTTCTTTCGCCTTTAATAGTGGGCACAAGACGATCGTAAAGCGCTTGATCGGTTTGAGTAGATTCATGGAAATATCGGGCATCAATTTGTGCGGATAACAAATTATTGGCTGCTGTCACTGCATGAATATCACCGGTTAAATGCAAATTAAATTCTTCCATAGGAATCACCTCAAAAAAAAAAAAAACAAATAATTGATTGCATATATTATTACGATTATGATTTCGTATTTGACCTTATTTTTAAATCAAATAAATGGTACCTGTGAGTATCCTCCCCCAGCAGCTCCACCTTTCACCCCAAATGTTGGTCCCTGACTTGGTTGGCGTAATGTAACAAATGAATTCTTTCCTCTATGTACGGTAAGAGCCTGCACTAAACCCAACGATGTAGTACTTTTGCCTTCACCAAAAGGTGTCGGCGTGATACCGGCAACCACTACAAGTTTACCGGTTTGCTGATGTTCCAAACGTTTTAAAACGTTTAAGCTAACTTTTCCCTTGTTACTTCCGTAGGGGCTAATTTCACCTGGGGCCAAGCCAATTTCTTCACCTATAGTCGTGATTGGTTTCGGTTCCTGACGCCTTGAAATTTCTATATCGCTAGGTACAGGCTTTCGCGGGTTGATCTTCAGGGCCCTCAATTTCCATTCATTCCGTAACATCTTCTCAGCTGTCCTCTGAGCAGATAATACTGTGTTTTTCATCAATATGGCTACGGTCATCGGACCAACGCCACCCGGCACAGGTGTAATATATGAAGCTACTTTCGCAGCCTCTTCGTAATCTACATCGCCCACCAGACGTTGGCCACTTTTCTTTGTGGGATCTGTAGCAATTATTATTCTGTTCGTTATTTTGTAGACTTAAGTGTTGCATTTAATATTTTCTACTATAGTATTTCGAAGATGAAAAATATGTAACATAAATTTAAAGTGTGAAATTACATCTACCTGGAATGCAATTTATTCCGCAATCGATCACGACTGCGCCAGGTTTAATCCAGCTTCCCTTGACCATCTGTGGCTTGCCAATGCCAACTACTACAATGTCAGCTTGCGAAACCTATAATTAAATCGAATACTAAACTCAGAATATAGTTGTGGCCATTTTATCTACTGCTTTACCTATTTATTCTTTCACGCATGTGTAAATGGGATAATGCTCGTTACTCACAATTTGTGGAAGATCGCGTGTTTTCGAATGGCACACTGTGACGGTAGCATTATGCCATTTTAATAATTCGGACATGGGGGTGCCAACAATTTTACTTCTGCCCAGAACCACAGCATTAGCACCAGCGATCGTTACACCGCTCCTAGCAAGGAGCATCATTTATATTTATTCAATATTGTAGACCATTGTTTATTAATGCGTTAAATATTAATCATGCAAAATAATGACTGAATAACTACTCGTTAGATTCGCTTGAAATGTTTTCGAAATTATGAGACTACAGAAAAGTATTTTTAACGTACTTCTTGATGAGTTCAATGCATCCATTCGGAGTGCATGGTACAAATCCCGACATATCGCCAGTAGCCACCCTTCCTTCATTAATTGTATTTAATCTGTAAAAGAGCGATTTATTACATCCTTAGTATTTTGTTTCTGAGGCGCGTGCAATGCAAAATATTTTTTGTTGTTGATCATTATCATCAACGAGACGTGTTAAAAATTATTATCGACTCAGCGTAACTTCAGACGAAATACGTTTAACGAGTCTTATCACCTAATATAGTATATACTAGGTCAAAGGTCGTGGCATCGATGCTTTCTTCTATATTATGAGCCAACATTTTAAAAAACAATTTTCTTGTTGCGTAATTGTACTTATGAACTTTCGAAATATATCAAACTAGACACAAGTAAACAAATGATATTGTTGTACATAAAATAATTGATATTTTAAAAGCGTCAATATAAATGTTAAGAATATATTGCTATTTTAAACTAACATATATACAGTTTTTATCAAATTTATAGAGTAATCATAATAAAACATTTCGGTGTAATATTTAAAAATGGTTGTATCATCATAAGCATAGCATTGAACTTACTGTATTATTGAATTCCAATTGCAAAAAAGAAAAAGAATTAAGAACTTACCCATCCACATCTTTTTCAGGTGACACCAAATCAGTAATCATATGTGAATTGATTTCATTGACAGAATCAAGGGGCATTTGTACGATGATTCCGTGAACATTTGGATCATCATTCAATTTGTTCACTTTGCTTATTAATTCTCCTTCCGTGGTAGTGTTTGGTAATTTAACATGATTTGCAATTATTCCAATACCGTTTGCAGCGATTATTTTTTTGCCTACATAAACGGTTGAGTCTTCCCTATTACCGACTTGAACGATCGTTAAACAGGGTGTAAAATTCGATAATTTTTCCTTCAAAGCTTTCACATCGTTTGCTAACCCTTCACGAATTTCCCTTGTAAAATAAAAAAAATTATAGTATATATTATATATTAATTTGTTTAGATATTATGTACAGTGAAATATGATATATGTACATGTCTCATGCATATTTCAATATTTCTATAACATTCATGTTTTAGTAATAATGTTTTATTGTTTGTCGGCGTAACTTGAGAATATTTTTTTATCTATTTGCAGATAGTTAATTATATCAACTATTGTAACCGATGCATTTTTTTGACATTTGAATTTGGCGGGCTTTGCGCGCAGATGTGCCCGTTTTCCAAAGAGTAATAGATAATTAGTCCTTTGAGCGAGTATCAAGGCCATAAGGGTTAATGTTGGGCATTTATAATAATTTTACGTTTCATGCGTATTTTTTATAGTTACATGATCTAATTTTAAAAGAGAGGCATAACCTAACACAGAAAAAAAAACGTTTTTATAAAATACATTAGCATCCATTCATTTGAGATCGTATATTTTTATAGAATTAAGTTCTAAAAGTTAGGTCAGCGCAACGAAACCTATAGACCACCGTGTGACCTCTAACGACAGAAAAATCGACATGAATTTTAATTGCCCCAACTGCTCCACGTGATGGACTCGAATCAAAGAACGATGTGATTTTTTTATTACTGTGCTCCGAACGAGTGCATTACAGTATTACTTTCATAAATCAATATTTATTATTCATTTATTTTCTCGATTATAAGTAATGTAACTTACTTCGCCAATGCTGTGCCGGAAAGCACTACTCCTCGCACCTCCGTCGACATAACTCTATGGAAAAGTCTGAAACCACAATAGGATAAAATAGAATAAACCGTCAAGATCGTGTCGATTCCTTCAGATAAATTGTTTCGGCGTAACTACTGCTTCGGAATGTATGGATCGAATGCAACGGATCGATCCGATCAACGCGAATTCAACGCAAGACTGACGGTAGTCGAATGATTGTCGTCCGTTGATAACCGGTTTGTAAGGCACACAGCTCGCGACGTACAGTGCCATTCAAAATGTTGGGGCACCTGTTAATTTGTCAATGCCTTGGCATTGTTTAATGATTATGTACGATTCTTATAGAAACGCAATCTAACAATGGCTTGAAACGAGTATTGCAATAAAAGTGGTTGCAACAATCAATTTATTAGTGGTCTAATAATTAAGTAATATTTCATTGAATGTAAGTAATAACTATTTTGTGGGACAAGTTGAATAAAAGTAGCCGAAGATAATGTCGTGCATCAAAGTGTCCTCTTTGTATGCATGCAAACATATCAGTCATGTTATATCAGGGTCCATTTAATAATTTAAGAATCGTGCTTAAAATTAAACAATTGCTGATAATGTCAAAACGTTGATGTTTTTATAGTCGTAAGGGGCTCCAAATTTTTTAGCCATTCTGTACACGCGTTTACCAAGATAGCGTACTGTGAGCTTTTGTAATTACTTATAAATTAAGTCAATATTTGTGCAATCGAATTTTTTACGTATTATTTCATGTGACAAAAAGTCATTTATGATTTTATACTTATTTTGCTCAAAATGTATTTCACGAATTAAAATGAGTTAAACTCGTATCGTGATTTTAAAACGGAGATGAATTAGTTCATTCTGTACTTGCGTTCTTATTATTATTTTGTTCGTCTTTTTTCCCCATTAAAGCATGATAGTTTTATATGAGAAGATTAAGTACATATGGGCAAGGGGGTATGTTAAAATGAGAGAGTTAAGGGTTTAAGAGTTTCAAAGCTTTAAGCGAGAATTATGTAGAAGAAATATTGTTCTTACTTGACGACTTGCGGTATTCGTATCATTAGACGATTCGGTAGAAACTAATGCTTCATTAACAACGACACACTTCACGGGGGGTATAAAAGTACACGTTATAAACAAGGGGAACATATATCATCAACCCATATGATGAAACTTTGATAAACTTTGACACGCCAATTACTACTGATACGTACGTAAAGAGAGCGTTGTTACGCTTACGAACTCAAGCGCGAACAAAACATTCTTTCTTAAGATTGTTACAAGTTTTACTTGTTTATTTGTTTGTAATGAAAATGTGAAGGACAAATACATTTTGGTTTCAAGATAATTCTCTTTCAACTTCCTCCATATTTATTTTATATATTCATAGTATGATCTTTCACCGCCTCTGAATTCCAAAGAATAAAATAAATTACGTAAAATCGGGCAAAGTTTTGTTCAGACCACAGACTTTAGTGAAAACTGGAGGCAAGCTTTAAATGTAAATAAGGAGGATTTTTTTATCGAATTAAAGATATGTGATAGGATGCTAAATATATCATAATAATAAATCTTCAAAATGATCTCTGAACGAGTTATCATAGATAGTTATGCAATATCTTCGATTATTTTTGGACTAATGTAAAAAAGAATTTTTGTAATAAGGTATTTGCCCTCCGATGCAATTTAAATCACTTCCAACACAGTTTTCCTTTATCGCTAAAAGTGAAACGAACACGACGAGAGATAATATTTAGGTGGCCTGCTGTACGTGACACACCGTGCACAGTATAGCAAAGTAAACGTAATTATATTTGTTTCCGGTGAATAACTGATTGTAAGTGATGTATAATTGCCGATGTTACTCTTTGATACATTTTGATAAGTGAATAATATATCGAATCTTATCGTACACGTCACAACTACGCCATTAGTTCACGCCATCCATGGCTAAAAATAATTGAGAAATCCCCCACTCAAATGCATCAGTGTCTATCTTAATATTTTAAGACTCCATCCATCGCACAGTGTGAGTGCGATCCCGAATTGATGAAATTAATAGTTAAAAATCTATCATAGAGAATAATGAATTACAAAATTAATAAAATTATTTATAGTTTGATCATGGAACTTGCAATTTGTTAATAACGAGAAAGACAAAGATTGCAGGAAATCGAAATATATAAGAAATTATGCTTTGGGGAAAAGTTAATTCTAACTTTTTGCTCCATTTAAGTAAATATTGTGTCAGCAATTAGGCGCAATATAATAACTGCAACTTAGACATCTTGCAGATTAGAAGAACAAAATGACGTTGAATATTCCACATTTACACTTTGTCGTGTTATATTTGTTTTTATTTAAAGACACTGTTTCTTTCAATATTATTTATAAGGAAAACGTACTAGTCATTATTTTACGATACAAATTTGCGTTTTAATTAAGGAAATTTGTTGAGGCATGAATTTGTTCGTATGGAGCTTCATGAATGGCTCAAACTTTAGCATTCTCTGGAACTTTGCGGAGAACTGTGCAAAAACAGCTTGCTTCCCCCGTTTTGTTCCATGGTACAGAACCTACGACTCGATAAACCCATCTAATTTACTACTACAGACTACTACAGACCACCTTTGAAACTGAGCAAAAACTGAAACTAAGCTTCTTGATGTAACAACGATTAATTTTGATATCGAAATGTTTTCAAATTTAATTAATAATCTTCCGTACTGAAAGCTCTACAATACCGACGAATTAATGTCTCCGATTTGAGAACACGGTGCAATTATTCACAAAACAATATAAGACAAATATAAGCAGGAAGGCGTACGAATAGAATGCTTAATAACTAATAGCTAATACAAAGATGAATTTAATCTAATGATTTTAACATTATTACAGATTACACAAAAAAAAAAGGAAGAAGAGAACAGATCAACACCAAAGAGTATCACGAAATGGTGTATAAAAAAGATCATAAGCACAATGTATTAAAAAAAAAGAGAAAGAAGAAATTATATCCTATTATCGACAATATTAAAAATCACATATCCCAGCTGATACTGCGTCACAACAAACAAGTATGTCACAACGCATGCCACGAAAAGATTATATCATTTCATAAACAATGAGCAGTACATATACATACTTACCTAATATATTTCAAGCACGTCGGATGACGTTGCCGACGATTACAAAGATCGCAGCCCCGATGACCTGAAAAGATTTTACGTCCACTTCAAACGGCTCAATGAAGTTAAGCATAGCATGTTGTACGTCCTTTATCCGGTATTCACGCTGATTGGGGGATCTGTAATGTCGTTAGGCCGCGGTTTTCGGCCGGCCTTCCTGCCGTTTCGCTGTTCGAGGTCGGGGCAAGCGGCGAAGATTAGTAAGATTAACCAAGATCCTCCTCCCGCGTTTCTCAGAAGAGCCTTTAGTCCGCCAAAGGAGCGCGATTCGTGGCTGGGTCTCTGATGCTCCAGGTTCCCCTGGTATTCTGGACAAACCTGTCTCGGTCCATCTCGCGGGACAACTTTATGCCCCTGCTTCTCCCACCCCTCTATTTGTTTCACCCCTATCGAGTTTAATCACGTATTTCCTGGGCGTAGCTTTCGCACAGATCTCCCGGTTGGTACGCTTCTGAACGTAGATTGTCGAATTTTGACGAGTCTTGGGTTTACGAAATTCGTTGGTGGGTGTGCGCGAGAGATTGGTAAGGGTTGCGCACAGGCAGGGTGGTTTGTATTTCGCTTTATCGCATTTTTGTCTACACTTCGGTGAAACAACGAACGTTTATGGATGTCGTAAGATCAATTAAAATTTTCTATCTACTTCGACGCTACCCCGTTTTTTCGAAGTCTAACCTTGATTGGTCTGGTTTTTGCAATTATTTTTATTGAAAACACTTGGGAGTTCAATTAATCAATAAGTGCACGCTTCTGTATTTTCCCATCTGTGAAAATTATCCGATTTATTCAGTGGTTGTTTCAACAGAGCCGTCGAAAATGACCGAATATCCGCATTTTATACACGTACCCTCGCTAGCCGACAATATTCCATAGAGTTCGGGCCAGCGTAAACGTTCGGATCGCTAACTGTTTAAGTATACTTCTAAGGCAGCTCCCGAAGGGCCTGTGGCCGCGCAAGTCTCGAATCTCGCGGGTCTTCGTAGCTTAAGGTTAATTAATATCAGACCGACGGTAGCAGGGACGAAGATCACGTGGAAATTGGCGGTCTCCGTGAAATTGCTGAATCGATGTAGCAATCGGCATCCATAATTTCTCGACGACGTAGATTTCCGTCAGCTCTGTATTTCTGGTGCCCCACCTTCGCCAAAGTCCGTCTTCCCTTCGTTAGTACGGTATTCACCCATCGTGCTTTCCCTCTCTTCCTTTTTCGAGCCACCGATTCGTTTCCCTAATACGACTCTGGAACTCAATCTCAGTTCGCAAGATTTGCCCCCGGCGATCTTACGCTGAATCAATATTCCTCCAACTTCCATTTGAACCTCGCGAAACCGTTCCGGCGTGATAGAAGTTCCCTGACCGTTCCGGTGGTCTCAGTGAAGCGATTTTTTCAAACGTAATATCGTTGCTCGGTATACGGGATGTCGATCATTGTTCAATGTTTTTTTTTATCACGTTTCGAGAAACAGTTCCTTCGAGCAAGTTCGGCAAGAAGCAGTTGAAAGCGTTTCGGAGTTCGTTTAACAGGTTCCAACAGTCCGGTTTCATTGCTGGGGTTGAGAATGTCGTTAATGGAACCGGAATGAATTCCGGCGCACGTGGTAATTCAGCCGGGCGCAAGGTGAATGGCGAGGTATTATGTTTGTATTTTTATTAATCGACGCGTTTTAGTTTTTCTATTATTTGCAATACGGCGTCGACAATACTATTCGAGAATCAACTAAGATCTATCTATTTCTACTTTGTTGGCAATTGCCAATACTTAATTCTTTGAGCAGAATAAAGTGTGCGGAAATTAAGTGCTAAGCGAAAACTATTGGCAAAGCTTTAAAATGTAATCGATACTTTCCTCAAGAACACCCATTACCTCTTCGTGTTTCCCTAGTCCATTTAATTTATCTTTCCGACGTGCAGCTCGTTCCCCGTCAATAAATAACATCATCGTTCCATACAGATCGTACGTACTTCTTTCAGTTGTTCCTTCACGGATTCCAATCATCCTGAGACATTCGATCATCCGATCACCCCTTACATTTTCCCTTACTGTACCCGGTACCATCCTCGTTTTTTTCTCTCTCTTTCTGTCACTCGACCGATTATCTCCACCATCCACCCCCTCCAACCCCTTTTCGCCAATGATAATGCAGCCCGTACCGGTGCCGTGAAGTGTTCAAGTCCGAACGAAGGGTGCCGTTCCGTGTGCGGGGACGGGGTGAGTTTGTAGCTCCGCCGTGGAATAGGCAACGTACAGATTCCAACTTCTGCGGATAGTTAAGCTTAAGGGTTCTACGGAGAAACTAGCCTTGGGGTGGCTGGGGCCACGGATGATCAGGGCCGAAGTAAACTGGCATGGGTGGGTGGGTGGTGGGTTAAGGGGGTAAGGGCGAAGGAAAGGGGCTGGATTGGGTGCTATAGGGTGGAAGATTTCTCCATCTCGGATAGCAAGGCAACTTGGACCGCAAATTCCTTTACGCGGTTCGGCATGGAGTGCATCCACCGCTACGGCCAAGGAATCGACTCGATTTCGTTAATAGGTCGCGTTTAACTTGCGGATTTTATACGCCGGATGTAGCCAGCTTTCGGTCCGTTTCTCGGGCAAACCCTCGCCGGGATACCGTGTAATTAGAGAAGCGTGGCATACAATAGAACTTCTTTTAATCATTTTGATGTTCGATTTGCGTTGTTCTTTGTGTTTATTGTGGTCCCGTGAGTTTCGCTGTCCCGTTGATGATTATTGACGTAACCGATATAACCATATGATTAATAATAATACGTTGATTGATGAAATGTTGATTTATGCCATGTTATATTATAATAGATAGTATGATTAAGCTGATGTATATTTTTCGAAGCTCCGAGGGCCATACATTTAGCAATATTAATGTAATACGTGAGAAGATTAGAGATAAAGGTGAATCGAATGGTATAGGAAATTCATACACTGAAGTGGAGGTAATTAAACCGAGGGCGGGACAGATTTGTAAAGAATAGCGTTGGTCTCGTTCAATTCGGGAGGGAAGTAATAATTTTATCAAGGGAAACGGGAGTAAAGATTTCGTATAGGTTTTACTTAAAATGTAAATCGTTGGACACACACAAATTACCCAATGAATCAAGTGACTTCGCAAGCCACTTGTAAACTGTTGCGGTCGTAAACCCACCATTACTGCAATCTACATTTAGTGTCCCCCATAAGCATTTACATTTATATTCCGCTATTTAATTGTACATGTCAAAATTGCATTGAAATTAACAAGCTCCCAATAATACTTCTCAAGTTACACTTAATAAACGTTGCGCGTATTTCTGAAAAATTTAAGTATATCTTAAATTTAAATTCAATTATTTAATTGCAGATTACCTCTGAACTACAAAAATTAATAGTATTGTACAGGCTGCATAAGCAATTCCTTTGAATTTCTATTGCAATCTGGAAAATAAAGCGAACTCGGTTTTTAAATGAAACATGATATTTTATTTCATTTTTGTAATTCTTTATTTTCATATCGCCTACTTGTAAAACTACATTAATCGTCAATTACTTCGTCTCTATTCCTCACTAGTCAATATTGCTAATTAATTTATCAATTTACTTGAGTCAAAAGCTCTGATGCACGTCCCGTTTCATTTGTCGCAAGCCTGCTTCCAATCAAGGTTTCTTAGGTGAGACTAATCAAAATTAATAGTCAGTTGCCACTCCTACGCATCTAGGCGATACCTCGTGGAGGCGAAACGGGATTGGATATGTCGGCAATAAATAGACGATTGAACATAGTCGTTCGTGCCGGACGGCGGAAGGGATATGAAATTAATACAACTCCATCCTGTAGGCTTGTCGTGGAAGGTGCTTCTGCCTTCACATAGGCATTTCTGGCATCCTTAGGCTTTTCGACCGTAAGGACCCTTCGACGTGAATATCAAGGAAATTAGAGACGCCAACAGATAGGCTTGAATTAGCGATGGTTCGACGAATCACCGTTCCTTGACCATCGAGATTTAGTTCTGCTAATGATTATGAGCGCTGTCTGTATTTGTGCCGCTTATTTATTCCTCTGCTTTGAAGAGGGGATTAATCTCGATTAAAATTTGGTAATTCGTAGATAGACGTATGTCTGACGGAGGCGGTAAACATAAATTGAGAATTATTATTTCGCTCGAGCTGTGCAATCGTGGAAGTTTTACGGGCGAAAGGAAAATTTATCTCAAATAGGGGTGAATCGGTTTTTTCTTGGATAAGATTTAAATTAAAGATACGGAAAAATAAGAAAATACGTTCTGAAGTGGCGGAGATGGGTGGTTGATATGGGAAGTTGGATTTTGCTTTATTTGTTCGTTGATTATCACATTTCAATTTAGTAATGCGAAGCAGAAAATTTTATTTCAAGAATATACAACAAAAGTCTTAAAGTTTAACGAGATTAATAAAACGCAATGGCCCGATCGAACCGTGGTGCGATAGAAGTTTATACGAGATAACTTTGCATTCGACTTCTGGAATGGGTCCAGTATTATCGTTTGGAGTTTAGGTACTCTTCTTGATTAGCCGTAGAAATTCGACACGTCTGTAATAGAATGCGCCGCGCTAAAATCGTTCAGTAATGTTTGCAAATATCCCTCCGGTGTAATAACGAAATTTTGTTCGCTCTTTGAAATATACTTTCAGGATGCTCAGAGCCTCGATATATTAATAAACAAATAACAAGCTTTGCTCAACATTTTTCTTTAATAAATATACGTTCATTCCTATACCTTAATATGTGCAAATATTTCGTAATATCTCAGCAACTCCTGAAATCTATATCGTACCTGAAAACTTTTTTCCCATTCCTATTCTTTGCACGCGAAGAAGATTTAATCGGAGTATGAGATTCATATTGCGCCTTTCTTACCAACACAAGTGCCGATTGATCGTAGCAATGGTCTAGAGTGGTTCGGTCAATAGTTGAGAATTTCGAGGGTGCTCTAACTCTGTTCAGGGCAGGGACAAGAAAGATAACTTTGTAGAGAGGGTAAGACGCGGCTTGCTGGGGGTTGATTGGGTGATCCCTCACCATCACTGCTCGTTGGTCGACCGTCACCCTCCATCCAGCATCTTGCTTTCTCTACGATCAAAACGATTTCATCCCCTTCCACGTCGCGTGCTGCGTAAAAAAAATATGGCCGATCAAACACGATTCCAAGGGGTTCAAATCCACCTTCCCGAAGGCTTGTCTCGTTGATGAAAGGGTAGTTGGTTCATCCGAGAGGAATCTGGTGAAAAATATAATAGCATTCCGCCTGTGCATTATTGATATTATAAAACTTACAAAGTTAATGTGTTTGGTTTGTATTAATTCGTCGAATTCATAACGAATAATGATGTATTACTTGTGGGAGCACTTTTTGGGGAAATTGTAAAGTGTACTCCGTTGGTGTGTAAGTCGTTGTCACGAATGATAGTAAATTACGCTTGTTACAGAAAAATCCTTAATTTAAGACAAACACGAGAGAAATGCGTGTCATTTGGCTAATTTTGTAATTCACATTCAATGTGAAGGAATTGCCGTGATGGCAGTGGGCTGCGTGAGCGGTGATCATCCCTGAATGAAAAAAAATGAGGGAAAGGATTACTTACTTATTAGGGAATAAGAGCCGCAAAAGGGGACTTGACGAGGTGAAACGACGCGTAAGTGGAGGATCCGTTGATTGGCGTGCAGTTCTCTGGATGTTTGTAAGAAAAAAAGTTCCAATTGAAGGTATAGACAACAAAATTGGCTATCTTGTCCCCCGATACTCATTCATTATGTGTGTATGCATGAATATGTTACTTGCTCTTGGCTTTTCCAGTAGCTTTATCGTTAAAAAACTTTTTACTGCAACTCTGTGCAGTAATTTATTTGTACCTAATATAAACATTGCCGCGTGCCTGTTACATATTATCTCAAATTACACATACTGGATTTTATATTATTCACTTTCTTGCAAACTTTATTAAACCTAGAATACTCTGTTTCACTATTAAGACAAAAATAGAAGGCACTGGTCGGGTAGAACAAAAATTATCGACCCACATTACTGCAAACTCTACGTACACCCGTATACCTTACATAAGAGTTTCCTGTATACAATTCGGAAGGCTTAACCATTCGATACATGGTTTGTCTCATTCCAGCAAGGACTTGGCGGCTACGTAAAGTTTGTTCAAAGTTTAAGGAGTATCGGTGCATTCGAGCTGAAGCATCGAGATCTCTCGACAGAGAACAATAGTGCTCCCTGGATTCTCTCCCTAGATAGCATCTGTATCGGGGGCGCAGGGTACATAAGAGAATGAGTAGGAAGGTCTTGCAACCTCATTCCAAACCCTGCGGAACTCCGCAACCCAGACCATCTCGAAGTGCCTACCATCTTAACAGCCATATTGAATTATGGTTATTACGACGTCCTGCCCTTACAATATTTCCTACCCTTTGAAGTCTACGGAAATTGGACCCACGAGAGTTCCACGTCTTTTTCGTTTACGGTCACTGGGGATCGTTTAACACGTAGCCGATGAAGACTTTCCATGGGACGATATGATATGGCTGTTTTCAACGTTATATGCATAAAATCCTCTTTTAAATAGCTGGCGATAAAGTATAATATACAAACAGTGACACGCACGTTCCATTTCAGATTTTTCCCACAGGTTCCCTATTTTTCTTTTTGTTGGGAAACTGGCGAGATTTAGTATATAGATACAGGTGACATTCCAACATTGCTGAAAGGCCATCAGAATTAATAAAACTGTTCCACCAATTAGCTTACATTGCTCGCGATGGTTGCCTTGTCTATTTAACGACTCCCTTATGCACCCTCGCCTGTCTACCCATTCCGCTCATAAAATTGTCCACGTTGCAACTTTTATCCGCACGATCGTTATTTTCAGAATCGCATCAAGTGGCGCAATTTTCGAAACACCCTCCAACCGTACAAAGTTGTGCTTCCCAAAATTAAGAAAAAACGGAATCTCAGAATCGTTCATATTCGTCCACTTTAAACATTTCCCAAGCAGCGTGCAAAAGATCAATCGGGCATCTCGCCCGCGATTCCAATTATGAAAATCTGCAGGCGGCTGGATCCGGTGGGGGTGGGTCAGAGGCAGCCAGGAATCTCGTGGGTACGATCGCTCAACTGAGGATATCTTGATGCAGACGCCCTCGATATCGACAGTGCATCCCATAGGCCCGGCCCCGGAACTCTCTCCTTATCCACCTTCCTGCGTACCTCCGAATAACCTTAGTTACTTTGCTCGACTGTTAGGTTGCCGAAGCCGGCGCACGGCCGAAGTACGAAACTCTCGGTTCCTGGGAGAGTCCTAGGTAATCACCGAACTTCGCTGCTCCCTCAGGAACGGGCCACGCCGTATCAACCCCCTCGTTTCACCCTACGCCCCTAGTAGGAGCCGATATAACTTTGTTCCTGGGGGTGCAGTACCGTTCCACGATGGAAGGCCGCCTCGTAGCTATCGCTCGGCGTCGGCTTTTCGCAGCGCGGACAGTTTGTGATCTTGCGATAGACATAGCCGCGATGCCTGCATCCTCGATTGAACGTTTCTTTGCTGGCTTGCGATTCATATTAAACGGGCCTAATAGGAGTAGAGAATTTCACCGTGTAGCGACGATTGTATAAGTATTTTATATTTTCGAAATTCAATTATTTTTCTCACTTTAGTACCGGTGATGGTACTCGAAAAATGTAACGATTCTTCTTTTGGAGGGCAGCCTGAAATATTTTCTGCACGTTGCAAATTATTAACAAATGGATACGGGTGTGCAGTGTATAGACGGCCTGTTGAATATATTATGTTGCTTTATGGTGTCGTAGAATATTTATTTCTGTAAACCGTGAAGCGCGCGATTCAGAGTTCATTGAAATTTCTCGCAGGGCAGGTCGAATTTGGAATTCCTCTACAACTCTGCACTATCAACATTGACGTCGCTGTTGTTAGACGTTTACAAGATTTAACGAGATCTCTTCGACGCGGTTTGATGCACGTTTAGTGCTTAATGTATAACCCGCAAATCCTCGCGGTCCTGAAAATCCTAAACAAGCCGAGCTCTGTCCAGCTCAATTGGGTTCCTAGAAAATCCTGTAATTCCACGTTAGTATGCGTTCAACTCTATTGTTCCTGTGCTTCGACGATGCTGTTTGATCAGGTTACTCTATAATTATGCACTGCGGTGATCGAAAACGTTCAAGAGCGAAGAAGAATCGCCCATTTTTGGAAACGTTTAGCAGATCGTATCCTATCCTTCAATTTAATGTTCAATTTAAACGATTTACTTCACTTTTCATTAAATTCATGTCGGATTCTAGATATTTAAATAATACAAAATAAATAAAGGTTGGATTTCTATAAACCACGACAAACCGTGCACATTTCACCGATTGTTTAATCCCAATATTTGCCTCACTCTGTCAATCAGGGTTTACATTGAGAAATCAATATATTGAAACCGTGCACAATGTTGTACAAACTACACAGCAGGCATTCATAATCCGATCCATCGTATTTTCAATTTTCTTAATTGCATATAAACAAACGTGTGACAAATTTAACAAAAAAATTGTTAAAATACCACGCGGGTAGATACGTCGATATTTTACAGCCCTTAAAGCACCGCGATTAGCGAATCTCATTTTGTTTTCGCCAAGTTACATTTTCTCGATATTTTCGAGAGGGTCGAGGTTCAACCAGCTACACAAGCGGCGCCTTTTCTGGATTGTACGACGGATAACAGCTTGAAGATCAGCGGTTGGAACGGGGCGGGCCGATCTCGTTGGCTCAGGACTCCACGAGAATTTGACTCTTATCGCGAATATTCGAAGCGGGTCGATGGACAATAAGGTTGTTGGACGGATCCACCTATCTCAACAATGGTGGCTTATTATCTCGGACAAAAGCGGAGTTCTAGCAGTGTTTGAGGGGGTGGTGCTGGCTACCCCAGGAAAGATGCCGACGCCATAAGCCTACTAATGGATTCCTTCAGCGGCAGCTGTCGCCTTAAGATTGACCGACTTCAACTGAATTAATCTCGACGTCTATGCCATGCCACTTTCCATGAATTGGGGTCCTAAGAAAACCTGCGTCGGGCACAACACAGGCACAACTCATACGTTTATCTAAGAAATTGTCTACGGGAATTTTACGCGGCCTAATATCCATATTCTTGAATCGGTCAGCGGATGAAATTTGATTTCTTTGCAGAAAGTGGATTTCATGCGGGTTTACTCTTTGGAGGGACAATAAGGAAACGTGAGTGTCAATTTTTGCAGATGATATAGTAATTAAGAGAGAGGTGAGCATTTGCCTATTGCAGAATGACAGTGATATACTATTGTGAAGATTAATAGATAATTAAAATAATTGTTAAAACGGAGTCTAACTGTAAGGACAATATATTTTAATGGCTTTCCTTGCAGGGGGCAAAATTTCCCCCTCAATGTTCCTAAATAGTCTCTCCTTTACTGTATTGTTATCTGTAAATATTTGCACTTTAGGCAGTTCACGGTATGGCATTTACAAGCAGCTGGCAAGGTAGTTAACAATTATAGTTAAACGTGATACTGAAGACGAAGATTAAACGATAGAGAATACAAATAAAAATGATCGTTCAATTGAAATTGTACCGCCAATGCATATCTATTCTATCTCATTAAATCATCTATGGAAAAATTTGATATATTCTAGGTAAGCACTACATTTAATGTTGCAATTTAACAGAGCAATGCTTCGAATAACTACATATTGTGCATCTATAATTGATCTAGAAATATAAATCTTTTACCTCTGATTAGTTCGAAGCAAAGAGAGATTGTTAGGATTTTTAATATGCTCGAGGAACAGGGCTTTAAATTTGTATGCTATAATTTGAAGAATATGCAGTTGTTGGTTACAGGATAGCAATGGACGACACTGTCCTACGGCATTCTAAGAGATGGCGTACGTTGCCATTTTGCTGCCAACTGACTCCTGGGGGTGAGTGAATTATTGATCAAGCCAACCCCTCGATTTACTAGAGCCACCTACGCGAAAGCGCAGCAAGTTCTGACGATTATTATTCCCGAACGGGTAGGTTCACGAAGGAGGTTCGTCGGTAACCGAACTTACCCCTTTCTGTACAACGCAATCAATTAATTGGACTCCTTGAAATAATTAAAGAATCAATTCCACGAGTCACCTGAAGTAATCAATCCGCCAAAATCTCTTTCACGCTATACAAATTAAATACGTCTGCAAATACTACTGTTACAAGCATTATTACATCAAGTACCTATACAGTGTTTTATTTTCAGAATCGAAGTTTTAACTTTCCTCTGTATTTAATAATAAATCTACGAATGATTTTATTGTTGTCTCACATAATACAAATGCCCGTTTGCACTTCGATTTTTGTATTCTATTTCCCCCAAATTTTTGTCTTCCTCCCAGCATGTACCTTCCCGTAAGTTTCTCTGATACGTACATCTATCATTCGTGAATACGAAACGAAACGAACTTCTTCGAACCGCTACGAACGCGAATTCACTTACCTCGTTTAACAATGTCCATCACTATTCCCATTCACCGGCACAATGCGAACTGTTCACGTGGATTCCGTTTCCCCGGACGAAGACGCGACACTCAAAGGAGATACAGCTTTTCGAAACCAGTCCTCTTTCGAGGGGTGGCCGGACACGATCGGGCCAGTAGTGGACGAACTGGTCGCGTCACAGAGAATGTACAGTGATTCCTCCAGCATCCTGACGGAGGAAACGCGGATGGACCGGTCGGTGGTGAATAAAAAGAAAGGTGGAACATTCTATTGCGAACTGGACATCACGCGAGATGACCAACCGGTCCGGCAGATGTTGGTCCAGCTGCAGCTCAGTCTAGCGTACGGTTATGGAGGCCAAACGAGAGGAACAGTACAGTTGGAGGGGATTGACTGGCCTCAATTTTTTATGTCGATCAGTTAGATTATTTTCATATGCACGCATGCTCTGCGACAAACACTAAGCGCGCTCAATCACGATAGGATACTAAATGGAACACGGTCGAAACGTGTTATGCACACGTGTATAGCAAACTGAGGAATCGAAAACTGTGTTCTCGCTCTTTGATGTAAGGTAGGTATACGTGTATCGAGTTTTACATAGGAGGGAGCGAAATGTATTTCGTGGTGGATCTTGGTTAATGAAATTAAACGAATCTTCGTTTCATGGAGTCTTCCAAATCTTTATTGAATTCGTTCGGATTGTGAGTGTCGCGGTGTTGCGACGCTTACAATTAGGACGTCGTTCGGTTCGAAATGTACAATACTACTTTGCCTGATGATCGAGCGAACAATGCTGCCTGTATGTTATTCAAAGAAGAAAAGAACAATTATGTTGCGTGTATTGTACGAATGAAAGAGACTGTAATATCGATAATGCGTAATGAACGGCGAGATGTTGAAATTAAACGGTAACAATTGTTGCACAAGTAATTTATGTTGCGCGCGGCTGGAATTGAGCGTTAATTTTTGATCGAATAATCTCTGCACAATGATATCGGTTAAACGTTTGCGCCGCGCAATTTTACGTTTATTCGTAGCCACGAAATATTTTACCGTCCATTGAGGAAAACGACACGCTCATTAATGCTATTGAGTTTGTTTGAATGAACGAGATATTCGTGCTTCGTAAAATTATTAAAACCGTCCCATAAATTAAAGCATTAATTTCGCTTTCGTTGATACAACCACTTTTAATTATATCCACTTTCGTCCAATTACTCCCACGCCGAATTATCGAAAATAACAGCTTTTAGCGAATAATTTACATTCTTATGTTCAATATTCCAATAAGTTTGCACATCATTAATAATATTTCGTCGCATTGATTTCCACATTCGGTAATTATTTGATAACGCCAGACATGCAGATATTTAACGTACCGTTCCTTTTTCACATATTTCATTGCCCTTGACCGATCGACCTCGATAATGCACTTCGATTTTCAGCGAAATTATTTCGTTTGGAGGTGCAAACGAATGGAACCACGATTGCTGATTTTCTTTTGCCGATAATCAAAGTATAATCTGACTGTAATTTTTGCGTATGAATATTAGTTTTTTAGCAATACATCAACTGATTGTTTCCGATGACGAATACAATTATACGAATTCATAAGGGGATTTACACATTTCGTGACAGATACTGATCTATTAAAGACGCGTCGCGCTAAGTATGGCTCACGTTTCACCAAACACCAAAGTATATTTTTGCAATATTACAGTAATTATTTTACCACCCAACGGGACACGCGTTCTCATTTCACAAACTGAGCCGACTAATTGTACAATTTCGTTTAGCAACGCGATTCCTCCTGCTCCGTTTACAATCAGTTATATTTCAATTACAAGAACATAGCCGAGATACGGAGATACTACTCTTTTCCACCGACACTTGGTGCGTAATCACCATCGGAACGTGGTCGAACGTTGCACAAAGCGTTTCGAATTGCCTTTACCGAAACGGGTAGAATTGTCTGCGCATGAATAACGAATGGCCGGGTGTCGCGGTGTCGTTTATACTCGCCGGAAGTTGTTTAAAGCGTGGGTCCACTGATTAGCGCGAAAGGTCGGGAAGCAAAGGGCTGCTTAGTAAACAATTAGTTGGCCAGGTAGCCGGTATAGGTGGTCGGTCGCATGCTAATAGAGCCGCGATAAAGAATGAAACTTAGCCGTGGGTATAATCCGGCGGAATGAACCCGGTAAATAAATAATTAAATAATTAGCGGGCCGCACGCTGGCGCGGAATTGTCGGCGACTCGTGCATTTTCTCGGTCGCGTCGCCGCTTAAGAGTCGCCGGGGCGAAAGAAAAGGGGAGAAAAACGAGCGGGCGGCGCACTTGGACGGGCGGCTGTGAAACTTTTGACCCGGTGCCGTACCTCCTGCGGACCGTGCGGCCGAGGCATTGCTTTTTCGACGTCTTCGCGGCGTGAATTTCACGCAATAGGTTAAAAAACATCGAGTACCTCGCCTGCCGTGACTCTCAACCCTTGCCGTCGAAACGGTTGCACTTTTCGTTTTGCCAGTGGACATTGTTTTCGGTGGTCGTTGTTGACTTTGAAATGATAATGGCGAGGCTTGGAGGAGTTTTCAATTTTCTTTTGGCGTGCATCTTTGTTTGCTAGATTTGAGCGTAAATCGAGTTCGCATGATATGCTTCAATTGATTTTTGCTGGTCCTGCCAGGTAGGCGAGGCGTATCTTTATTGATTTTTTTTTTTCGCAGAAAGCCTTTGGGTCCTAGAGGTTGAAGTTGTGTTCGTCGAATATTTGTGCGAGCGAGGGGTTGAATTTTTGCGTATTTTTGGTGAAGAAGGTACAGGGTACTGTGGTTTCGCCTATATTGTGATTATTTCATTGTATCGTCACTTCGAAGTCCTCAGTTTTAATTGTAATAGATATAAGAGTAAGATGTTTAATCTTTCAGTCCGTGGGAATACAGTTTTTCCGAGGCAAACGCAAACTTTCCTTCAGGATTCCAATTTCTGTTACGATCCGTTACCCGATGAAATCGTGTTAAAGTGTCCACCGAAACGCTGATCGAGATTATTTCAATTTTCGTAACTAGCCGGTTCGATTCTAACCGCAAGACGCGCTACAAAAATGCGAGTAACGTCCTCCACGATATTTTCCTCTCCATGTTCAATCGGTCGCGCATTTTCGAATTATCTTCGTTTATTTGCCGATTAAAAATCCAGAATTCCCAGAATCAATTATTTTGTTCATTATCCCCACAAGCGTCGGACAAGCTTGAGAAGAGTCGGAGAATTTTTATTCTTCAATTTGAATTGATCGTGATAGTGAAACGAAATCAGATCGTAAACTGTGCGAGGAATTTTGAGAACCACCTGCAGTTAGTCGACGAAGTGGCGGAGCGTCAGTGCACTGGGTACGAAGAGAGCATTATAAACTCTTCTTGGCCGTGTTTCTGCCGTTTCTACTTTACCGCTTTCCACCCTTCCGTGCGAGAAACTAAAATGAAAAAGAAGTGGCCCTGTGTGTGGGTGATATACACGTGCCAGCGGCGTTTTATCGCGCGGTTTATGTTGCACACTCGCCACCCTCTAAAGCCGACATTTGCCTGCAGCGGCAGGAGTAAGAATGCTAATTGGAAAACCGGGACCGTTTCTTTCTTTCGTCTTGCCGAGGGAACGGCGTTTCCTTCTGTCGTCCTTTTTATGCCGGAAATTTATAGCGCGCGTCTCTTCAGATTTCGCCGGATACGAATTTCGATACCTTCTGCTTTAAGCGTGCCCCGCTCTTTTTCAATTTTTTCAATTTTCTCAATTTCAAGCGAAACTTCGTTGAACGCATGATTACACACGATGGCGAATTTTTTTCGATGCTTCCAGGTTGGAGGAAATTGGCAATACGCCGGTTTTTACCATTTCGCCGAATTCAATTTCTAATGTCCATTTTAGAATTTAGTTGAGCGTAGTTGAACTATTTGGAGATTTAGTCTGCGTTTGTTAAATTTAAGGATTATTTTTCGTAGCTGCCTTCGTTGATAACTTATGCTATTGGTGTATTGGCGTTTTGGAATTTTTTCATCGCATTGAAACATGTCTGGCGAATATATCTCGTGGATTTAGGAAACGTTGTGCCTTTTTTTTTGCTACTTCTTAATATCCAGTGTAAGCGTGTCGTTCAAGGAAGATTTTCAATCGATTTGCACTCAAGTGTTTGCTTTTCTTCGAATAAGTAGATATCGATGTTGATTTGTATTCATTTCAGAGACAAATTTGCCATGTTTTTTTATTTTCTTCTTCGTGCTACGAATGAATTCCAACGTTTCGAAATGATACTCGTGTGCGAGCCAAAGACTTACTTCTGTTCGGAAAAATGTTGATATTTTTCTCGGAAGATCACCGGAAGATTACGACAAAAGTACTTTCGAGATGGTTCTGTTTCGCGTGATAAACTTTCTCAGAGATTGTACCGGGGGGACCAGTTTCTGAAACGGGAAAGTTCTGACCGTCGAAAGAGTTGGAACTTTGGACGACCCTGGTTATAGGGGACGGGAGAAAGGAGGGGTACGCGATGCACATGGGAGCTTAAAGGGTTTATTATAGGTGGTGCCGGAAGTTCAGGTTGCAGTACAGGGGCGTGGCAATATCGTAAGTAGCACGACTACAATTTATGCAATGGCGTTGCGCCAAATAAACGACCTGTCTTTTTCAATAAATATCTGTCTGCAACTTCTTGAAAGTTGTACTTGTTGCTTTTTGTTCTCTGTTAATGCACACAAGTTTCAGTCGTTCCAATTCCTTGAAATTTCGCATCTTGAACCATCATTTAACTACTTTCTCATTTCTCCATTTCGCTGTTAAAATTGCTCAGCGTCTCAATAATAATTATCGAAGGGTGAAAACTTTCGTTTACAATTCTCTGCAATCGAAAAATTGGTCTCTCGCGCATTTCGCATGCTTTCTTACGACTCAGCAACAGCGTCACATTTCCACCCTGTTTCCGTGGATACATCAACGACGATCGTTCAAAATCTTATTTCTTCGTAACCTTTCAATCTCTGGGAACATAAATTTCCACGCGGAAGACACGTCTAAATCACGTTCGTCCAACACAATTTTCACGCTGTCCGAATGAAACATCCTTCTTTCCCAAGGCGTTCCCGTTACCTCCAAGTTAAACCAAGTTCTGTCCGCGAGAAAACATTTCGTCCCTTGCGTATCGTCTCGCCCACCTTTTGTTTTCCCCCTCGATCTTCCCGTGTAGCAGTTTCTCCATTTCGGTTTCACAGAATTTTTTCGAGCGCGGTCAGCATCAACAGAGAATATTCCTTACTTCGCGTTAGGGTAGGACGTGTCTGGCCAGGTCGTCCGGGATAATTTTCGGAAGGGTCGCGCCGCAGAAAACGCTTGAAGTGGCTCCCACTTTTGCGCGGGTTTATGCTTTCCGGTTCCTCCGTCGCTATTATCCGGCCTCCTCTGTTCTCCGTTCGCGTTGTGCCTGAAACAATAAAACACGTTCATGAATGAAACCCTTCTCTGCAGCCCCGGTCCCGTCCCCCCGCCCCCTCTGACGACCGCCCGCGCTTCTGCACCCTCGACGGCCTTCACGAGTGGACTACGCCACCCTCTTTTATCGCGCTTTATCATGCTCCTTCCATTCATTCGTAGCTCCAGGTAATAAACTTGGGGCTGCGAAGGGAAGAACGGCGGAAGATCTTCGCTCGTTCACTTCGCCGCGCGTGCACACGTAACAGGAAGCGTTCCGTCGTTGTTTATTTTTATCCGCGGAGGGGTGGACGCCTATTATGATCACCGTGGAAAAAGAATTACACCCGCCTCGAAGGTCGGGGCAGGATTTTCACGGCCGTCCTCGCGTTCCGGCGAACATTTCGGGTGCAAGATGAGTATCGAAAACGAGAGATTCGTTTCTCGGGACGACGGTAGCTGCAGAGGTGGGTGGAGAGAATAAGAACGCGAATCTTTCTTCACGCGGAACGAGCCACGGTAGTGCGTCGCGACGGCCTGGGCTATTCGCGGGGCGGTTAAGACACGGGCGTAGGTTGTTGTTATTTTGTTTGCACGCATTCTCCTATGCTTGCTTGTTCTATATTGCCGGCAGCCTATAATAAACTCCTAGATGCGACGTGAACGGGAGCGTGATGGAGCCTCTTGCTTGATTTTTTTATGCACATGCACGACCGATCGGAGCTTGCACAATCGATTATTTATAGCGCTGGCCGATTACCTAGGAAAAATAGAGGCCCCGATTCAAAGGTCACTTTGGATCTTCAGCTTTCCGATGCGGCGTGTCGCGCAAGCCGCGCAAGCCGCGCAAGCCGCGCGCCCACCTCTCTGTTCCACCTAGCTGTGATAGCGGCGAAACGAAAATAAAACCTCCTGTCCGACGAACGAACTTTCGCGCGGGGAGCAGTATCGATTATTTGCACATCCAAATAGAACAAGAAGGACGAGGGAGGAAGAGGCCGCTCACAGGGCAACGGAGGCAACTTAAAGTCGCGTGGAAAAAAAGAAAAACAGGTCCGGTCGGTCCCCAAGGAAACGTGTAAACGCATTTAATTGTTAAGTCTGCCACGAGACAAGGGACTCCGGGTGCAAGCGAGATAGATCGGAGAAAGACAGGGGATACACGCAGACAGATAGAAGAGACAGACTGAGAAGGCTCCTCATTCGTAGCACGGAACTGGAGATCGCAGTGGGCATCCATTGGCCAGAACTATGGGGTGGGTTGGCAGCGCTATGGGCTACTATCGGCTCCTTGGGGATGTTTCCACCCCTATTTCTACCAACTACCCCCTTACAGTGTACACCGAATACACTGGTATAGTTATACAGACTCGTACGTGCCGGGCTGTTGGGTATTGATCGTCGTTGGCTCCAGAATACCACGTTCTACCTACTTCTCCTTCACCTGCAGTAGCACGTCCTTACATATCCTTCCTCGTCCTTCTCTGGCCGCGGTGCATCCCCGTTCGGTCCACGACCGATCCCTATCTGGCCGTTAGCCGCGAAGTTCGACCAGAACCCGATATCGAGATTCGTTATAGGCCGTTGCTGGCCAGATTCTCTTTATCGTGGTTGATATCGCGTCGTAGGTAGAACCGGCGGAAGATGAAGCGCCTCTGTTGAAACACGAGTTACGGTTGTTTGCAGGTGTAACCCCGAAAAAAAACGCTCCTCTCCTTCTTGCGGTATCGAGAAGACGAATCGAGACGCTAGCTGGTTCGATACGGGCAACGAACGAGAAATGTAAATTGATTAAGAAATTCGATCTCCTTCAATTTGATGCAAACTTAATTCAGTTTCGGTAATATTTAGTTACCCTTCGGTGGGCAATTGAGTTAAAAATTAGCGCGGTTCAATTTCAAGTTCATCACGAGTATCGAGCGATCTACTATATTCTTGTAAACCCGTCTGCGGTGAATACCTGCGGAATACGGAAAAACTAAAACGGACCGAGCTTCGAGGGTGAACGAGAGGTTCCGAAAGAGAATAGAGGGTGGCGAGGGCGAGGGGCGGGGTAGGGGGCGGGGGCAATGTGCAAAACCTCGGGTAATCGAAGACTCTTATCTTTATTGCTGAAATTCCACGTATCTTTGAGAGCGAAAGGACCGATGGAAATGAGGACATTCCGTTCCCCGGTCGGATTGGGTTTCGACGATTAAGGATCCTTCTAATCCTTCCAACCTGACGTTGTACTCTGCCACCGCTATTTTCCTATCCCCTTCTGTTCCGTTCATGTGTTGGCCATACGCACGGAGAAACTTGCCTACGTTCGTAAATAAATTCGAATGCGCGACCGGTAATCGGCGACAGCAACATTTTTGATACCACTATCAATAATGGAACGCAGTGTTCAGCGTGCGAAGCTATACGCATGGTTCCGATTAGTTTGATCGAATTACTTTGATAGAAAGTAGAGTAACTATTGCCGATTGGAGGAAATCATCGAGTTACTCGAAAATATGTTAAGTCGACGGAGGAAATGTTTAACCGGAGAAGCATTAAGTAATCGATTTGAACGGGATCGCGTTATTTTAAGCGAGGCGAATGAAGCAGCGAGGAAAAGTCGAGAAAGGAGAAACGTAGAACCGAACTATCGAGACTTTCAGCGGAATAATGTAGAAAATTTCCGATACGATACTCTTTGCGTTCCACGGAATATTTCGACAACCATAAACCGGGGATAGATCGCTGGACTAGCGGCGGTGTTTTTACTGCTTGCAGGATTTTCAACGCAGAGCGATCGACGAGAAAACCGGGACAACTCGCGCGAGATTTTATCGTCCCGAGTAATTTCAACGATTCTCATATTCCACCGAGTGTTCCTCCGGAAAAAGAAAAATCCACTTTGCGATAAGTGTACGAGATGCAATTAAACGGACGGGGCTTGCGGATTGCTTCAAGTAACCGCGATTCGACTTCGTTCGAGTTAAATGTTGAAACGTCTTTAACGAGATTAAATTGTATACTCGCAAACTGATTCCGCGAACGCGAGACGAGATCACGGTTACGATATTAAGCGGAAGTTGTTTCAGCTTATTTTTTTTTTCGCACGATTAATATAATACGTCATCCTCTGTTCCATAGTTCCGTATTTTAAATACCCAGCACTTTGAACGTATTAACTTTTTAGCCGATTACTCTTGACTCGGAGGTTGGCTCGTTTCCACAGAGTGCATTTCTTATCCTTAGGAGGGAAAGAAATTTACGGATCGGTGATAATGCCTTCCCTTCGTCTGGAGGGGGTAAGTCAGAATGGTGGATGCAGAGGGTGGGGCAAATTGTATGGGGAACCACGTTTTCCAGAGAGGGTAAGACGGGACCGGCAGTGGTGGCGGTGATGGTGGTGGTAGTCTAACATTTGCAGGGGAATATGAAAGGGGTTTCGCAAGGAAAGGCGGGGTAACAAGATGGCCGCGACCGCCGACGTAGGGGAAGTAAGACATTTATCCGTAAATAAGACCGTGCTGGCTTTTGCTTTCGCCGGCTCGAAAAAGTTGCTAACAAACATTATCTGGGTTCTGCGACGCATTCTCCGGAATATTTTCTTAGTTGTGCCTGTACGTTTCAATTGACGCGCAAATAGTTATACGAGAAGTTTGAAAAATATCAGACTGTTTAAAAATGATCGAATTGATTACGAGGAATCAGTATCGTGTGCGTTCTCTGCGATAATAAATAATTCAACAGCAGGCAAAATTCTTGGTTGATCGCATCAATTTATAATCCATTCTGTGCTATCTGTTGCAATTTGTGCACGATGAATTGAATAATTTTTTGTACACATTCTGCATAACGTAACTGGTTATATGCTTCAGCGTGCCTTAAAAGAAAAAACCGCATTGTTCCAATGATTATTCGTAAGTTAATTTCGACAGGTCCTATAGACACATTGCGGCGCATCCGAGTTGTACGTAACCCTGTGGTCAACCCGACACACGCTTCTAAATTAACTCGGGGGGTCTATTCTATTAATTAATCTCATTACTTTAATACCTCCGCGGATCTGTGTTCTAATATTCATATCTTTTGTTCCTGGAAATATTTTGCCGAAGAATGTCGCATCTGATCCAGCACGAGCAAATAATTTGCAATACACACTTGAAGCACAACGAATCAGTACTTATTCAAAAATGTCATTCATTAAGGGTGCAATAACGCGACGAGTTTAATGGTCCGATGCAACTATCTAGCGCAATCAAACCGACCGCTATATTCAAATAATCATCGGGCAGATGTAGTCGAGATTATTGCACGATAAATATTACACCGTGTACAGGCAACATCATTTTTTAATTCGGTAAGTCGTTGCCGAGAACAAGTAACTGTTGCTTTAATCGTTAGCTTAGCTCATCGGCCGAGTACTGTTGAAGACAGCTACTCAAATATTTGTCGGTGGTTCCTTCGATTATTACCAATATATTAGCGGCGTTAGCTTACATCAAGTCGCGGTTATTACCTGGTCGTTCGGTAATCCTTTATTATGGGTCCAGGAACGGTATTAGCATATAAGCATAATTATGCCGTTGCGACAGAGTGCGCTATCCATAATATTCTAGAACAGGAGGACTCGCATGACTATAACCATCTCGATGTTTCGTAGCAGACGTTTTGCTTTCGAGCCACCCCTGTTATTCACCTCCGTGTATCGGTCGTTTCATAATCGCGCGGCGACTTTCGAACGCGCTTTCGCATACGTTAGACAACGAATGCAACATCGATGTCCAAAAGATTGTCGATCAAAATTGGACGCTTACAATTACGCGTCGCGACTAATAACGTGACGTATAAATACCTACTCCGTTGCATCAAAGAATTCCGTTTGAACAAATCTCTCGTCCGACCGCGACAACGCCGTCGTCGTGCAACCATCGAGATTCTGCCGCGTCCAGTTCGTTGCAAGGGTCGCGAGGTGTTCGCCCCGCAGCGGCAAACGGCCGATTTCCATCGGCGCGAGGACCGCGCGGCTCATTAAGCAATTAGCGGTGCGACGAAAAGTCTGCCTGGAAGGTGGCGAAAAGGAATCGGCGGCGTGTCCTCTATCCGCTTTTTTTTTTTCTCTCACCTTCGAACGGACGATCGCAAAAGGGCCGACCGGACCGGACGGTGAACGATCGATCCCGGTAGTAAAGTGCCACCCGGTACTCGGGCGGAAAATAGCGTTCGGTGGATGTTGACTACAACCGCTCTACCCCTTCGACAACTCGAACGAGAATGCCCGTTGGTTGGATGTATATAGCTTTACAGGAAGTCACTCTGTGCCTTCGTTGAATGACCAGTACACACGCCAGCACGCTTTACGTACTGCTACCGGTGCCTGGCCACCATAAGTATACGCCCGGTGTCGCTGTATCTTTTACGTATACGGGGCTTCTATGTGCTGGTCACTGGTCACTGGCGTATATGTTGCGTGCGCGCGCTTATGTGTGTGTGTGTGTGTGTGTGTGTATGCGTATGATACGGACGTACGTAGGTACGGATGGACGGGCAGGCTGGACAGAGAGGGTGGTAGCTGCCCGGACAGAGAAATGAGAATAGTGTCGGTCTACGAGCTGAGTGGAGTTGGTGAGCAAATTGCTCAAAGTAATTAATCGCTTTTGCCGGGTTGGCTTGCCACGCTGCCGGCTGAAGCTCATCCAAGGGGTGGCACCAGGTACCCTAGGAAAAGCTATCGAGGGACTCGGCTAAAATGGCTGACTTAACGAGCCCTCTGTCTAGGTACACCTACGAAATTTTCGAATTACTATTGTGGGCAAGACTGAAGGCGTTTCACCGCCACCTTACGCGCCGAACAGATTAACCGTGCGCTTTCTGGGAAGCAGGGTGATCCTCGCGTGTGCTGATTTTTCTGTTCGCAGGTTCGGCGTTAGTATTCGCGGTCGGATGGTTGGCTTTCGCGGACACGGGTTGCGGGTTTGGTCGGTCATTTTTTTCCGTTTCACTTGCGGTACGCCGTGTGCAGTTCGACGATGTCAACGGATGTATTGTATTCTAAGAGCATTATGTCGTTGCCCGTGCATGGTTCGTGAAAATGCATTGCGCGTCGCAATGATTAATTTCGTACGCCGGCGTGCAATGCAGTTCCACGCGTTCCACGGTGTACCGTACGAAAATATTTCACTTTCCGATGATACCTTCGAATCGCAAAGTTTGCCACTACTGCGAGCACGCCGTTCATTTCCTGGATCCTAGACTAATTAAGTTCTGGAGTGTGCATTACCCCCCCTGCGAGACGCCGCCATGCTAGCTTCAACGGCTCTGCTTCTTTCACGAGGCGGTATAATTTTGATTTAATTTGCAAACGCCGAACGTAAGTACCGCGGGGAAGCCGCGCCGCGCAGAAACTCCACGACGACACGATAGTTCCTCGGGAAACAGATATCGACACTCTTCAGGGAAACATTCTAAACCAGTCAGCGCTTTCCACCTGAAACACCGTCATATCTCACGCCAACGTGGGTCTGGAGATTGTTGCTCCTCCTCGCGAGGGGTTTCCAAATGTTGCGCGTATATATCGCGGCGGAAACTCGCCGAAATTGCAACTAGTAGCGCTTGCGCTTCGCTAAACGAGAAACCGGCGGCAAGGGGATGAAAAGCTGGAAGGAGCGGGGTGGCGGTGCGGCGCGAACCGGCGCGAACCGGCGGGGATAAGACGCAGACAGGTTGCTTGGGAAACGGCGAGGAACGACGAGGAGGAGAATCGCACGGACGACGGTGCGAATCCGTCGGACAAAGGGTGCGACAAGGAGAAACGGCAACAAAAGACGTCCAAGGGTGGTGGCGTTGAACAAGAATAGACGCGGGCGTTAATGAAAGATGACGGCAAAGTCTGTCGCATAAAGACGCGGCGCAGCCGCCGGAAAGATACGAATGATGTAGTAAGGGACAGGCGAATTCGACGTGAGCAAGCGAGACACCCGAAAGAAGTGTTCTGCGAAGGACAAGGACGAATAGCCGTGGGCGAAGTTCCGAAGGTGGAGAGCTCCAGCGAGTGGACAAAGGATAGAGGGACACCGGAGTTGAACGAAGTTCGGTGATTGAACGAGGACAAAGCAAGCCCCTAGAGCAAGTGCCGGCAAGAGGGAAATATGCCGGACTCCGGCGAAACGGAGAACACGGATGAGCGGGGTATAAGAGGCAGACAGATAGTTAGGAGACCGGGACCAAAGCACCAGGATGGTGCTCTCGCGTGCAGCTGAGAGGAGGACGCAAAATAGGTGCGGGAGGGTGAACGTGGATTGAAACGGGACAGGGGCAGTCACGCTTAGCGGGAGCAAGGTGGGGAGGGGATTGACACAGGAGGGAGCGCGGTGTTTACAGCGAAAAGGAGGAAAAGAGGGTTGAAAAGCTCCCCACCACCGTGGAAAATCTCGATTCAGGTGGTAGCCGTCAGGAGTCGACGCCGAGAGCTTTTACACGCGACTCGAAGAAGAAGAAGAAGAAGGAGACGAAGAAACGACTTTCCACCTCCAGAAGGCGACCGCCTCGGGTCACCACCACTACCCCGAGTGAGGTTAGAAAAGGGGTGGGTGCTTTCATTCGCGGAACTGGGCGCGACTAACCTCTATCGATCGTAAGAAGACTTGCACACCTACGATCCTCACACTTTCATGCGGCCGCCTGTACCGGGTGTTTCGCGTCTAAATAGCTCGTGTTCCGTTTAAAGGCGTAATCAGATGTTCGTTTGTCTCCGGAACTGTATGAATTATCAGTATCCACCGTCTCTTGGAATATTTTTGCAAACTCTTTGCAAACATTATGCTTCTTTATTTATTAAGGTAACATTACTATTGAAATTTTTATTGAAACGTCGCGAATAATAAAACAAACTTCTTAAAGTCTTCTTATAAAGGCGTGTACATGTAAGCCCCGAAGGGTTTACCATCTCCCTCAATCTCTTCTAGGCTTCCAAACTTTTAACACATTGTCCACCCAGTTCGGTAACATTGCATTCATCCGAGAAAAATTATAAACACTCTACCTCGGTGGAACCAGTCGTCCATTTCCTCCATAGAGCTCTTTCTATGGAGCCACCCGTTAGACACCGGATCTAACCGCGGGGGTTTTGCAGGTTCGTGGGTTCGTAAGAAGCGCAGCTTCGCCCGCGACATAAGAACATCATTGCCGGCGGTGGTGGTGGCGATGCAAAGGGGTTCGTCGGAGGTTTCCAGGGGGAGGGTGCAAGGAGGGGGCGAGACGGGAAACTAAGTTGTATTGATCCTAGGCTGCAGGGGTGGAAAACCAGGCAGGGTTAGTACGTGTTCTTAATCGCCAAGTGACCACCCTGGCGTTCTCTCCGTCTCTGTCCGCCTCTGCCTCTCTGCCCTTCCTCCGACTCTGGCATCTCTTCCTGTTCCTCCACCTTCCAACCAACCCCTCCCTCCCCCTGCGAGCAGCGTTACATCCGACCAGCTAAAGGGGTCTCGCTCCTCACCCTCGAGAACTGGGCTCTCCAACCGCCTTCCGAAATCGTCGACGCCATTCGGTCGAGGCATTGTTTCAGGATTAGGTAAGGAACTGCGGTATTGTTCTCTGCTCTATGGCGCAATGGTTGCCTCGATGAAAAATCATCTTGTTATCGGATGATCCCGTCTCTAATCCTTGCCGCGGTGTTTCTTGGTTCAGAAGAGCATTTGGTGGTAGCGGAGGGTGGCGAATTTTTATTGCTCCCGTCGGGTGCTATGGAAAATTGATTTGGCGGATCTCTCTTCTTTCAGATCATTGGAGAACGCGTTTCGGTACGTCGTTTTGGATCGCTTAACGTCAAGAGCTTCGGATAATCGGGAACTTTTTGTATGAGCGTTATCTTACGTTTCTTTGTGTAATGATTTGTATAGTGACGCGAATTTTGTTAGATACTGTTGCAACAGTCCAATGTTGCTTGTTCGGTATATCCTTATCTCGTTTCGAATGTAGATCATTCGAATTTCGTAATGAACTTCGATAAGCGTGCGTATCGTTCCCAATAAAGTACCTACCCCGTTGAACTTCATATCGTGAGACTGTCTCTACCTGCTCGCCCGGCATTCGCGAGTACCTACGGGGCTTTCTACTTCCAGCAGCCGGGCACCGAGTTGGAAATTCTTCGCGGGGTGCGTCGCGTGAAGAAATTCGACGGCCAGGAGACAATTTCATTAAGGTAGCCCGAAACGATATTCAGTTTTCCAGTTTAAGGGTGGAACGGCTGGTAGTTCGAGAGGCTGACAGAACGTGTCCGGCAGCATATTATGTCGCTTAAAATTCAAAATGGTGAAAGACAGCCAGAGTGGTGTCAGCATTAATTGGATTCTGTTGGAACTCGTATGTTACTGTCGGTGTCTACTGGAAACGCATGAAAGGAATGATGTGAACGCCGGGGCGCCAAGAAGGGGCGGAACGAATTCGAGCGGGGACGGGGTCGAAAACACGATTAACGAATACGCCGGCCGGTTTGCTTAAATTTCGAATTGGCGAGGTCAGATTGTAGGCGAAATTGTGTACAACTGCGGCCCGTTCGGTCGCCAGTCGTGGGTTAATTATAGAATGGAAATTTAAATTATGGGGCGCAATTAAGCGTCGCTTTTATTCGCGGATACAGGCGCGGCGGTACCCTGGATGGTATACGTTATGATCGTTCATATTAATGGACACCGAAAGTGAAACGACCGCATTCGACGAATAATCACGGCGCCAAAGAACGGGGTTTAGTGTCGAGCCGGGGGAAATTATCGATTCGAATGTTTAACAATAAACAATTTGCAAACGCGTACCCGTGGTTTAAACGCGGAATCGCGATCAGAGAACGTGTGAAGGATATTTTGCACCAGTTTCGAAAGAGGAATCCGTCCCACGACCTACGAACCCCACGTTATTCTTCCCCTCTCGCTGAGAGAAGTTACCCTCTTCCAAATCCGGATTCTGCGGTCCAGGGATTCCAGTAGCAGAAGGTGTCCGGTGGGATTTTCGTATGCAGACGAATAAGAACGTCAATTTCCAGTTTTTGCCCTCGGTCATTGAAGATTCTCGTTTCGCGTACGTCTGCGAGCCATGATGCAAGGAGATCTATCTCTCGCAGGCTAAGGGTTGCAGGGATGTTCGACGATGAAAAATCGTTCTTGTCTCGGTCGGAGATTTTCTTCGTTCGTGTTTTTGCAAGTGAAACAGATTACAACTTTTCCCGTAGTACAGTCGTTCTGTAATATTCCGGCATTTTTCAACGCAAAATTATTCGCAGTTTCATAGACGCTTCTAAACGCATCGTTTAGTTGCCCGCCAGAGACAATGAATGGTATTTCTTAAATTGTCCCCCGGTGATAAATATATTAACTGAGACTTAATTAATTCGCCGCCGTCAAAGTACAGGGAAAGCTGCTCGAAATAGTTATTTCATTAATTAAGCTTACATTCAGAAGCTCTGTGCGATTACTGTTCCTGATTCCTCTGATGGCTTTGTCGGGCAAATGAATCCGGAATATCACGCTTGTCTTGCGATTACGCGCGTATGCACACTTCTATATTTGTAGACTAATTAATTGCATTGCGAGTATCAACGGGACGCCGAAAAATGCGTACACGCAGAAATTCTATACTGAATCCGAATACAATCGTTTCAACGATAGGAGATTTAAAATTTATCCGAGCGACACACAGTTGCTGCGAATTAATAATACGCGTCAAAGTCCCGCACGAAAATCCCACTTACAATTAGTCGACTAACAAATGTACTCAGTTACACGATCCTGCACATATACACTCCCTTTCTTCCTGTTTCGTTCCATTGTTCCCCACACTTCAATCTATCCATAAACGAACCAGCGGGCAAGTGTCCCAGGCGGTGGAACGCACTTTTCGATTCTTATTCCGATGGTCGTATAAACAGCGAGCCGCACGGCATTGCGATGCGATCGGTTTCGATGTTACACGAACCAGCAGCGTTGCAACTACGCCGATCGTGTAATTTCTCGCGTTGCTGCGGTAATATTTCCGCGCTGCCTCATCGGGAGGCACGGTTCAACCGCGAACAAACACCGAAACAACAATTGATTCCGGCAAACACGTCGCGCGGCGGACGAGTGCAAAACAGCGAACAAGGGATTTTCTTGCTCGCGATCGGACAGGGGGTTGGCCCGGCGACGAAATTTACGGGATTGTATCCGCGCGAAGGGCTTTTTGCTCGGCTACGACACGACTTTGCTTCGTCGTTAATTACGCGCTGATAAGTTCCCGACTAGTGGCGACAACTTTTTGCCGTGTCCGTGGACCGCGGCGGTTCTTTGCCGAAACTTGTGCTGACCCCGTACCAACGGAGAGTTCTTACGTTTCGTATCGGGGATCGTTTTCGTTCAATTTCGGGCGTGACATAGTGCGGTTGAAATCGAAGGAGAATTTATTGGCGAACGGGAAAAAGTCTTAAGGGACGATCGGTAGGGTGATTGCTTTGTAATGATTTGCGTTTCGTCGAGCAACAACGACAGCCTTAACGAATGTTGTTAATATTTAATCGATTTTGCGGGTCCTGTGCGTTGCAAATTGAAAAGGTAACACGGAAAATTGCATAGCGGAATTTTGTTTACGATATTCGTTTCGTAGGAGTAAATTTGTCTGCTGGTAAAAGATTATTTGCGTTCACGGAAAGTGAATGAAAAGTGAATTTTAATCGGATGATTTAGTGGAAGCTGGGTGGGAGGAGTTTTTTTTCCGTTAAATTTGTACGGTTTCTTCTCTGCTCGACGTGTAATTCGATTTGTATTCCTTTCACGCAGTCTGAAGCAATTACCGTGTAATCCGATGGTCGTTTTGCAGGTAATAGCTTGAACGAAACCTTGCTCCGTTCGAGGATCGTGAGGCGTTAAGTAAAAGTGCAAATGTGCTCGACGGAAGCGAGGTGAAACGAGTTTGCGTGCGGTAAATGTTGTTGCAACAGAAAACTTTCTTTTTCTTCGCGTTATTCGAAGTACATTTGCACAATCCCTAATTAAAGGTAACTGTATTTGAATGTGACTTTATTTTTAATACAACGACATTGCATAGTTCGAAACGAAAACGTAAGTAACAGGAAACGCGTAATAGAAACTCTGGTCGATTGCGTTATTATGGCGTAGAGTTACGATTAAAAAATATGTGCAATAAAGGTTCGATACTTATGTGATATTTCAAGGACTTCGATGGAAATTTTCATCGAGTAATGAACAGACATTTTCTCGATAATATACGAGAAAGTATCAGTGTGTCGAGAAGACGGGGGTATGGTAATTCGAAGGCAATTCACATTCTACGTGGCCATAACAGTAAAAGCATCACATTCTCCGGTCAAATTGCAAATTGTCCGATTGCACATTTACACGGTTCTTAATGTTAACGTTTACACTTGGCGCGAAGCAATTGGCGGGCGCGCTTGAAAAAGACTATTACTGTGCAATGCTTGATTGTTCTGTAATTGATGAAACTGCAACTAAAGCCCGAACTTTCGCGTTCCAGGAACAATGCGAACGTTGCGTTCGTGTGCTCGAAGTTCTTCGAATATTTAATGCACCGAATTGCAATTGCAGCTTGAAACATAACTAAATAATACTTTAGAGAATGATTCGTCGAAGCGAATCGTTTATCGGAACAAAATGATGCTTGGGAAATACATCAAATGAAAAGGGGGGAAAATTTATTTGGACTTTTGATACATAAATTTGGCGAACCATGGCCGTATTCATGACAGAGTATGTTACACGAATTAAATTATTTCCGTACCTACGACGACCTCTCGCGCGTAATTTAACTTAATTTTCTTCGTCAATTATTCTGCTCGCGGTAAGCGATAAAATATAAGCTGAACATCCGTATTCAATTGCGCAAGGGCATTAATCGCGAAACCAACAGTATTTTTAAGAAATTCCCACCGAAGGGAGAAATCGTAATAACTATTTCCCCCAAATGATTTCGTCCCAACGACGATTCCTATTCCAATCCACCAAGTGATTACGAACGTCTTCCGCGTGCGCCAACAAGTTTGCCGCATTGTATCGGCCGAACTGTGCTCCTTCTTTCCACGCGAGTGTCCCTCAAGTTTCATCGAGGCCGGCGGAGACACGACGCTTCCAGAAAATCTCATTTTCCAGCCGAATGTCGGGCGAATCTTAATCGACCGACGGAAATATGCTGCGAGATGTATAATGCTCCGTAGGAAATGACGTCATCACTCAGTGCAACGCTCGAGCGAGAGACACAAGGCGAGGAGGACAGGGCAGGGGGTGGAAACGGGGCGAGGAACTGAAGGGGGTTCGGCACGATTGTGAAACATAGAGCTGAGGGGATAGGTGTACACAGAATGAAATAGACAGAGATAAATAGAACTGTGGATCTGTGCGCACGTATCGCTTTGGGGTGTGCGTGTGCACTGGAGACCGATAGAGAGGGAGAGAAAATCCGCGATGGGTGTCCAACAGAATGAGAGGGACGGAGGAGCGGCGCGACAGAGAGGGAGGAGATTTTCGCGAAATCCCGGCAGGTAGCCTCGCCTGAGTTATGCCCGTATTTCCCGTCAACACATCCGACGATGTCTACGGTAATGTAACCGAAATGTATGAACGCTTCGTAGTGTCACATTTGTACGTGTAAACGCCCCACGGTTTGCGAATCGGGCGACGCGCTCCTCTCCCGGCGACGCAACGGGCGAACAGAAGTCCGTGTCGCGAATCGCACGATTTACGTGCCGATAAGCTCGTTGATTATCTTCGCGGCGGTAATGTCTCGAACGCGTTGGCCGCGTTCACGGTGCCCGTTTCTGTGCCCGATTTCTTCATTTCACGGGGTTCGATGGGCGATCAACGTTCGATTACTGTTCGCCGGCCGACCGGTTGCGTCGTTCGCGATCGTTGCACTAGATCCGCGGTTTATGCGAGTCGACGGCTGCAATATTTCGTTGGTAAAATTGTTTTGCGGCGAGACATTTCCATTGCGCAACAGGTCGTGATTGTAATACGCTGGAGCAGTCTTCGATGCTTCGCGCACGGAAAGATTCTTTGATTTGAAATATTGCATTTATTTCGGACGAAGCGAATAATTTGTTCTGCGGTCCGAGATATTGATTGTTAAGCGAACGCTTCTTTGTAAAACTCTCGCGGCATAAAGGAAGAGTCACCGCGTCTCGTATCGATCTTTACGCGCTCTGCTGTCGTAACATTCGAGCGAGACCTTCGACCGCGTGCAAAAATTCTAGGTCAAGACGCCTCCCATTCCCCTTATTAGAAATTTTGCGACGGATCGATAACGAATGATCACTTTCTCCGAATAAAAGCTTCTGGTCGAATCCGGGCCGGGGACGAAGGGTGGAAAACAAGCGGCCGTGTTCGATTCTCTTTCGACCCCCACCTCGTTCCTACTGAAATGCCCGCATGCGCCGTAAAAAAGCACGTCTGGCACGGGTTCGTTTTACTCTTCGAGCTTCGTGAACCGGTTAGCCGATAAAAAAGCTCCGCGGCGAGACCACCGTTCGACGCTGTCGCCGAAGCGTTGGGCGCTCAGTTTCGGTGCTGAATTTTCTTGTGAACGCGTGCTCTTGGTGCGAGAACGGCCGTTCAGTGGACGTGGAAGGCGACCGGAGGTGGGAAGCGTAACGAAAAGAAGCGTTCCTGGTGAGAAGAGACTACGGGCCGCCGGGGGAGGACGCGGTCACGAGCGAAAGGAACGGGAATTATAAGGATATTGCACGGTTATCTTGCACGATCCCGACATCTGTTCCCGTGATCGTTCTAGTCGACGTCCATGGCCACCGCGACGGCTATAAGGGTTGCTTTTCCGTGGAAACCCGGGGGTGAGAATAGGAACAGACCACGCCTCTTGTCTAAGGTTACCCCCACCTTGATTCTCGAGCAGTCTCCCTCCGCCGCCGTGCGGGAAACCTAAGATTTTTCCACTTCACCCCCTTCCATTACCCTCTTGGCTGCTACCCCCTCTTTCCCTATTCGTTCACCCCTTACAACCGCCCCCTCCTCTAGGAGAGTATCAACCCCCTTCTTCTATTGATCCAGGTCTAAGGTCGTTTCTTGCGCTTCAGGCGCTCGCCACGCGAGTCACGCTGGACCGAAGGAAACCCCGACTTTCAACTCTTCCACCCTTTTTGCTTATTCTCGTTTCCTCGCGGGTAACCTTGAAAGTACCCCCTTTTTTATCCTGCTCGACCGTGGGATTTATGCCACGATTCCACGGAATTTCCCTCGGCCATTCGCGACATTTATTCGTGCCTCGCGCATAATCGACGCTGCACGATCTCCATTCCTTTCTGATTGTCGCAAGATCGATATCATTTTACGTCTGTCACTTTTAAATAGTGTCTTCTTACGCTTGCAATTCTCGTTCCTCCAATCGATATGCATTTATCCTCGCGAGCGGGCTGTCCCAAATAGTCTACGTTCAGGAACGCGTAAAAAAACAACAGAAATTTCACGCTGTTCAACGTCCACGCGAACTTTCCCCGCTAAACCGCAAACGCGCTATTATCCGTCGCTACAGCCGAAATTTTATAGAATCTCCTACGGTGGTACTCTGCGTGTACGCTATGTAACACCCCGTCTACGTCCCATGGTGAATGAGCGCGGTGGTTAAGAGAGCGCGGGGGGCGGAGAAGCGGTGCTTTAGCCGGCGGCTGTTAAACACGCCTGGTCTTATCGGTAAAACTGTTCCGTACAGGACCACCACGTTCAGCCATTGGCTACGAGAGTATCTGTAGCCTTATACTCGTTGTCCGGCAGGTATGCATGTCGGTGCGTTATACAACATTAACGCCGGCCCGCTAAAATCGTTCGTACGAGAGATCCATGGCGAGCCGTTAACCCGCGGGATCGCTTTATCGTTGTTGGGACCGCGCGAATTTCTCGCCGACCGACCCAATTTCGTCGAGGCGAACTCTATCTTCGAGGCGCTGACGATTATTTGAAACCGCAGCGATCCCCGACCCACCGTTCCCCTTCAAATTTCATCCATCCATATTCGTTCGTCCGGCGATCCTTTCGTCTGTCGTCGTCCACTCGCACGATTCCGCTCCCCCGCGTTCGCCATCCAAAAGGACGTACCCGTCTCGCGAGGAATAGAGCAGATGCGTGCACAGCGAAGAAAGTTCAACAAGTTCCCGGCGAATTGTTCTAGTTCGCTGCGGAGTTCTGCTCGCGCGACGATACACTCGTCACCGCTTCTTCGTACTGCTTCGACGGGGTGTTTTTAACTCCGCCGTACCTTGCCGAGCTTCCACGACAGTGGAGCCCCTTCGTTCGATGCAACGTCGACGAAACTACGCCTTTCGTTCGGCAAGTTCATATTGCCGGGTGCACTGCGGGCAGAGGGGACTTTCGGGGTACCGAATTCTCTCAGACATTAACAAGTCTATTGTGGAATCCTTAGAGCCCAGCATCTCTGGGGCGGGAGCATCATTTAATTTGCATCGATATTTGCTGCTTCCCGGTTCTGCCCGATAGATAGGCCGCGCTGTACGAGCACATACATAGGCGGGATCACTTATAAGCCCGGTGTACATATGTGCTCGCGGCAGCCTTTCTCGGCATTAGGCGGCCGGGCCAGGGCCTTAGAGGTCTCCTGGCAACCAAGCCTATCAAACTATCTTACGGTCCAACCCTTACCAGCCCTTTCCCCGAAACCATCTCCGACCCCTGGAATCTCACTTAGAGCCCTTAACGACTGACCCCGCGGGAGACACTGAAATTGAGAAAATTATCCTGGCCCCGATGTTACACGGAGACGATGACCGCGCTACGGTTCTCGCGTCCCCCCGTTTCGACTCCCTCCGACACCCACCCTCGGAATCCTGCCGCGGGCTTATATCGGTCCAAGAAGTCCTAGAGGGACGGCTGAACCGAATGGCCGACCGGCCCGACTGCCATCTTAGTTGCGAATTAAGGAAAGGGCGGATGTCCAACCCTCGTGGAAAGACCCCCGCGAATTGAGCATTGCGCGGGGGGGGGGGATGCTGCGTTTCGTTGTGTTCCCCCTGGGGGTTTCGCTTGCGCCATGATGCGACGTATCGACACGCTTCGTGCGTTTGTCAGAACGATGCTGATCGTCGCTTGTTTTGCTTGCCGAAAGCTTGCAGGAGTTCTTGCGGCTGTTCTTCTTTCTCACGATTTATAGTTTATAGACATATCTCGGGCCGCTGACGACAAGGAAGTTTTTCAAAAAACCGTCTCGCCTGTCAACGAGCTATAATCATTCCCTCTCTTCGTCGCGCCTCCCCGGTCGAACACCCAAGAACCTTCGCCCATAAAACTCCGCCAGAACTCTGGACGTCATCGCGCAATCGGGTCAAAGCGGAGGCACCCCGGATTGCCGGCGATCGCTCGATTTTTGGCCGAGCAACGTGCGCTGTCGTTAAACCACGTCGATGCAGAGACGTTCGAACGCGTGCACGGACAAGCGTATCGCCGCAGTATGGGTGGGCGCAAGTGCGCGAACCTGGAGGGACACCGAGGACCAAAGGGTCGGTCTGTCGTCATTCTAGTACGGTTACAGCGGCCGCGGAGCTTGACAGAAGTTGTAAACTTTATGGTAAATCGTGGCGGCGGCGCCGGCCACGGCCGGTAAATGGGGAAGGTGCCGGTGCCGCCGTGCGCTTAATCCAATTCAGAGTTTGTTCTTTCGACGATCGACGTAATCACCGGCCGCACGTAGTTTCAAACCTGGCTTGACCGACCTAACACTTCGTCTAAGGTTCAACCCCATGCCCCTTCCCCCGCCGCGTATGTATCTAATTTGCCGGTGTTTGCCGATGCTCGCTTGTCCCGCGTTGCCTCGTGTTCCTAATTGCTCCCGATCGCTGACTTCACGTGAAGTGGCCAGGTCGCTACTCTGGGGCGGGTGTCTTTATGTTTCACTAGGCATCGGTGTTACCGTCGCGGAACATTTTCTCCTCAACGAGGAGAGCTTGGTAGGGACGGTGATTGGTTTGACGGGACCGATTTTCTGGGAGGTCTTTTTTCCGAAAGATTTGAAGGAATTATGATTCTGAAATGTGACGAGGTGTATGCGCCTAACGTGGTCGAAAACTTTGGTATTGGTACGCGCGTTTTAGAGAACGTGTTTCGGAAATTTGGAAAAACGATATTGAAACTCGTCGGGATGAAGTTAGTTGCTATCTATGAATGTTAGCCTTCGGTTGTCGATACATTAACAAGATTAGTGGACAATTTCAATCGACATACCAAGCTCGTTTGCGAAAGAAAGTATTCGCATAGAACTGTTCAATTGTAGAAAATGTTAATTTAAACAGAGTGGTTAAGATGTTTATTATATTACAGTTCAGATTTTTCCTCTGATTAACTTTTGGCACATCAACAGCCATTTTTCATTATCTGTACAATGCAGGTACTTCAAGAAAGTAGCATGCGACGAAAGAAAAAAGTCCGGTTGCGATTTGTAGTTGAATAAACATTTTTACCAAGAAAAAAGAGAGAAATAATATATAAATGTCTAACAGAATTCGATTGCAAATATTTCCCTTTATCCAATTTATTTTAATCAGTCTGTTTCTATTATGCTATTCGTTTATTATCAATATACTGACGCGACGCACATTCCGAGAACGTCCCCAAGAAAGTGATAATTATACCACAGACATGATTTTATATGACCACCCCATAACTCCATACAGAATCCATTTAGTCTATAGTGACAGCCTGCCACTATTCGAGTGTGTTTCGCTCGGGACGCGATTAATTATGGGGTTCCTTTTGGGGCTGCGAAGCTCCAAGCTTTGAGCTCAGTCGTGGTCAATGGTATGGGAAGTATAAGATACGTTCACGGCCAGCGTAGACACTCGGCTGAGCTTCCTCAGAATATTAGATCAATAATTTTAACCATAAACTGGCACAGTCACGAGCACCGAATACAGTATTACATGCAACACGATATTGCTTTGCGTCGAACATTACTCTGGAGCGCCTTTACTGTATCGGAGTATAATGATGCGATGGAAAGTTTAAAATTTATACGAGCAAAGTTGCCTGGCCAATTTCTATTCCAGACCCCGTACGGAATACCAGCTCCCTTCTTTATTAAATTGTTAATTAAATTGCCGTACTTTATATCATTGATTAATTCGTAGAGGCGTTGATGTTGAGGTGTTAATTTATTCTTATCTCGAGACACATTTTTTGTAAAGCGAAAGATATGGAATAGCGATAAAAATAAGTGACACTCGATGTAACAAATTATTTCTTCACAATAACATAACTATATGAACCTGGCAACATTACTTTCAACCAATTAGTAAACGCCATGGTAGGAATTGTTACTTTTTTTTTCAACAGCGTTGTTTATCTTAGGCATGAACGAATACTGTGTGAAACCACAAATAAGAAAACGAAAAAATACTCACCATAGCAGTAATCGAAATGCAGAATGATCATCGGAGCCACTTCTTTCTCAAATTCAGGACGTGCAGTGCCGGGAAATTTGTCACTTGTTAATTTACGACCGGGTGAGAAAGTCGACGCTATACTTTAACAGCACCGTAACATTTCGAGACGCAATAAAATGCTTTTATGGGCCCGGAGAGATAGTTTCGGCACGACGGTCAAGAACTGTCGGGGGATCGTTGAATTATGAAAAATTGCCTGACGAGCACAAGGGATGCTGCGTGGACTGCAGCATCCCCGATACTGACCGACAGACCCAGATTTCCGTCTCTTGAAATACGCGTAACCAGTTTCTGCGTCGCTAATGCGTGCAATTAAGAAGTGGAAATTTCTTCCCGAAATTCTAAACGTTCCCCACCCCGCGATACCTTGCTCCTTTCTCTCGCGGAGGCACGGAGGATGACCATTGGTCCACGATACCGTGAGAACATGGGGTGGTCCAGCGCTGGATCGCCCTTGGTGACCGGAAGAACAGGTTCCTTTTTATCTGCGAATCCCGCGAGAAGAGTATCGATGCCTCCCTTCTCGAATTTCTAAGACGAATTGCGCGTTTCCATTCTTACTTTCTTTCTTTTGCCCCCCGTTTAACGGGGAACGAGTAACGTCGTATCGCGCAACCTCCTCAGCTGTCCGCGCGAACAAATGGTCGGGAAGATTTACGTTTCTCGCAGCGGAGTTTGTGGCGGGGATCGTTTTCGTGCGATTTTATGAGTACAGTATTCGGTTTCGCGTATGCATTATTCATAAATGCATACTGTCCGTTTCTGTGCTTTTAGAGAGGAATTTTACTAACCGCGCATAACGAAAATCCGACGCGTGTCCTACAATCAGTTGCGGGTAATGTTTTCCGTAGTTCTGAAGAAGAATTGAAGTAATAGTTTCTACCCCGTTACGATCTTTTTAATGATACAAGTATTTGAATTTTGTTCACTTTTACGTGCAATGTAATGGTAATAGTTCAGGCGGAATTACGTTGTGCTCTGATAGTTTGATTGACGAATATATTCGACAGATCGAACATTTTACACTGGAAACTTTCGATTTTAAAATTAATCGTGACTAACTTAAACTGCGAACCAACAGAGGAAAATATTTTCTTATACCATTTGTTTCATATCTGCAGTATAAATTTCAGTGCAACTTCATACCTGAAACTATGCGTATCGTTCTGTATATTTTATATTGCACCCGGGAAAAGTTCTGATAGACGTATTACGGCATTGTTACTGCAAAGGTGAAAAAATATTAAAAATGATCTAAGCCCTTAAAAAAAAATCGAGAAATAATCGAGAACGTATACCGAACGTATCTCGACAGGCGAATCGTTCCAAATTATTATTAGATCTAGCCTGACCAGTTTCATCCCCCTGCGTGCTCGTCAAGGGTAAACACATTCTACGCGTCTCTCGCGCAATTCGTGAGATGACCAGTGGTCAAATGCCGTGAGAAAAGCATGCATGGTCCAGAACTGCTTTCCGATGGAACAGGTTTTCACGGAATCAGTTACGTCGCAAGCAGATCTGTTAATCTCTTCTCTTCCGTGGACCTGTTTTGCGCAGCTTCGCATCCTACACGGGTGACTCGTGTGAAAAATTTCTCAGCATCCGCAACGGATATCTATCTTAGCCAATTTCCCCCCCCCCCCACCCAATTTATCGCTGTTTCACTGCACAAATTGAAACGCTACAAAACATGGATTATAATTTTACGTTTACGTTTAGTTGGAAACAAATTACCTCGAATGCTTGTAATTATAAGAAGGAGTTCGGTAAACGTTGCACGGAAATTTTAAGAATATATATAGAGTACATCTTCTTTTCCAGAACTTTGGTTGTTACCGTACTACTAATTATGATTACGGCCGGAACAGGGAGTGTTTCTGTAGATTTGGTGATTAAATGATTACACGCAACACGGGGGGCCAGCTTTGCCTTTCTCAACTTTTCACCTCGTCCGCCCTCTCTCGCTCTCTCGGTCACGATCCTTTACGGATTATGCGGATCTATCGTTCGCAAAATCGCATAATACCACGACGGTGCTTAGGCGTGTAAGGGTTGAGACATGGGTTTAGGGTGGGTGTGCGCCGTAATGTTCGTATCATTAATCGAGCGTCAAATAACTTCGCGCAAAATGGACCCCTATATTCAATGGAATTTTCCTTACAGGCGAGTAACTTTCTAGAAATGTTATTGAAATGAAGCCCGGTTCTGCGCGACTGACATTTCACTGAATAAATCACCGTTCTCTTGCTCCGTGTTGCATGACATGGAGCGTCTAGCGAAGGCAAAATTGTTATTCTCGAAGAAGCGTTGCTTTTCGTTAGAAGGGGGGGGGGCGATGTTAAATCACACAAATGTTGCAACTCTATTTCAGTAGAAGTATATTTGTCTCGTTAATACAGCAGCGCGATATTCTGTTTCGGCACGCACGGTGAAAAACACGCGCGTGCAATTGAATCCATTGTACCCCTTGAAATTCATTTTAAAATTAATTTCGATTTCGCTACCAATTGCCCGGCGGTCTGCGCGCTTAGCTTTTCATTAAATGTCTTATTCCACGATTATGGCGGCCTTCGTGATTGCATAACTTCAACTACGATTGCACACGAATTCCATTTCGAGTCGATTGCAGTCGCGACGCAGTAGCAGCCATATTTGCATGGGTTAGGAATGGTAGTAGCGGACTCCGTTGATTTTCCCGAGAAATTCGCACAGAGAGGGGATCGGTCGAAGACACAAACCGCAATTCCGTTTGTCGATATATGTTGTTTGACTGGAAGAACTCGATATCAATAAAACGCTTAGAGCGCCCTTGTTTGGAAAACCTAAACTCTGTACCGTCACATTTTTTTCGCAAGAAACATAAAATATCGCCGAACACATTGGTCGCTTTAAAGGGGAAATTTAAAATAAATTTAAGTTTAATTTGTTTAATCTAACACGTGCACCATTTTCTCTTAAAATAATTACGACCAGATGACAAAGTATATTTCGCATTCTGTAAAGAGTCGCACAAATTGAATTGAAAAGATTTTCTGCGCAACAGACACCGGTTACGTTGAACTTATATACTACTTCGTAAAATAAGCAAAGAATCAAATCGAACGAAATAATCAAAAAAATTATTGAGTGAATACCTGAAACAGCCACACTACATCCCCTCCCCCCTCATCGCGTCCTGTTCAACAACCTGCAGGACTTAATAACTGCCAAGAAATTGAACCCAACCGGCCCCTGCCGCGAAACGAATTCGCACCCCCGAATATTCAAGATCGCCGACCGAAACGTACCTATCAATCGTAATTGTAATTGTAATCACACTCGTGCACCCTTCCGCGTGATTCTTTCGATCTTCCACGCCGATCTTGCAAGAGGTCGCCGAAAAATATCGATAAGATAGAAGGGGAGCCGAGCGTTCAGGGTGGCGCAGGAAGCCCGTACGGCGGGAGGAACAAAGTTGGCGGCCGTGGGGTGGCTGGGTGGTCGGGGACGGAGGTGCTGCTGGAGGCTGTGGTGTTTGGAGGTTAGACCGCAGTTACAATATCGCTTGATTAGAAATGTACATAGCGTATATGCGCGCGGGCCGCATATCCAGATGGTAGGTGGTCGGGCTGGGTCGATGCCTGGGCAACTCTATAGTTTAATGCACGAACCGTAGAACTTGCAATAAGGAAGGGTTGCACGTTGGAAGGGGGCTCGCCGTGGCGGAGGTGAACAAGGGGGTGGCTCCTGGGGGTGTAGGGGTCCCCGTACGTCGCCGCACACACGGTTAACGGGAGTTCCAGTCTGTAACATAACGCGATCGTACTACTTGCAGCTTGCTTGCCGGCCCTCCAGAGAGAATGCTCGTGGTCTCGTATACCTTCGTATACCTTCGAATTCCCACGAAATGCTTTCACGGTGCCGTTCTGACGTCAGATTCCCGGGGACGCTTCTTTTGAACCCGTTACGGTCAACTTCCATCTCCCTGGCGATGCTCTTGGCCGGGCTATTTTCTAGCAAACGGTTGCCAAGGAAAACGCTCGGTCTTTGGTTGTAATCTTTGGCACTGCGTTGCATTCTGTTCCGGTTGAGACAGGAACACGGACGGCAATTAAAATTCAATGCTCGCGGCGATACTATACACGAGATTGCAATTGGAAGATATCTGCGTGATAGTTTAAGGCAACGTTTCGTAAGAACGCTCTGCTCTTTAGGACAAGGGTTTTCTGTTCAGCTGCCATTTATTAGAAATCGGGAAAATTGTTGAAAGCTTTGCGTGTTCCTTTCTTTGCAACAAGTAATGTATACATTATTCTGAAAAAACGGCTTACCTCGACATTAATTCTTTTGTGATTAAAGCCTTAACCGAACGAAGAAGCTCTCGTACGATTTAATCTCTCGGCCTCCAATATATCTTCACCCTTACGAGTTGACACGTTTACGTACGAAATTGGTGGCCCCATGCATCGTTCCTTATTTAATTTTCATTCTCCACGGCGAGCGAGATCTCTCGGCAAATGCGAACGGAGTTTATAAAATATAATTGCAAAGTGGGGAAAGCAATTCTGAGAATAATTTCGGCAAATATTCGTGTACGTTCCGCGAACGGCGCGTTTACGGCGTTTACGTACGGTGTACGTGTGCACGCGCAGGAAGATAGCTCTATATTAGCGTTATACCTTAGTTCCTAAATCAGCGTGCGCTTAGACATCCGTGCCACTGGCCACTGCAGGTCCGTCCTCGAGGAATATTCCGCCATCCCTCCTGCTTTGCCCTCGGCTTCCCCGTATTCTCGGTTGCCGCTGCCGCCCCGTCTGTTGCTCTATCCTCGATTCCCTCAAAGTTTGGAGAGCTCGCGCTTGAGAGGAAACGTTGAACGTCACTGCAATATCGTCTAATGTTCTCGAAGAAGATGGCGGTTTGTAACGTTTGATACGTTCCGTGTACCCTGGATAGATATGATTTTCCTTTTGACGGGGCCCACGGAAATTGAAACCGAGTGTTTGCCGTGTTCAACCCGAAATTGGCGATCCTTTATTTCGCTCGATTCTCCGATTCGCGCGTTACACCCGCCGATCGGCGCGCTCCTCTCCCAAATAGTAATTAGCCGTCGGTCGATTTGCCCGAAGTCCCGCAATTTATACCGGGAAACATCAAACGCGTCGATCAACTATCTTTCGCGGGTGTTTACTTATCTATATTAGTTTGCGCGTAACTTTAAGCGAATTCTAGGTAACCGCTTTTCGTTTCCGTCCGACGCGAGAGTACAAACACGCGTCCCTCAAAGGCGCTGTCCGAATCAATTACTTAACGACAATATTCAATCTTCTTCGATTCGTTCGTTCGTATCGCGCGTAGCTCAATTCGAACGTAATTCGTTCCGAAGCACGAGGCTTCAATAGAACGGGAACAACACGACGTCGCAAGTTTCCCGGGTAGATTCGAGCGCGAGACCTCCACGGTTCTTACCCCGGCTAACTTCCAACGCAGGTAACCAGAGTTAAGCCGGGCCTGAGCCCGCGGTGTTACCGGAGCGCGACGTGAAAATGTCTCAAGAGCGGAGGCCCAAGACAAACGACGTTGTTTTCAGGGAGACAGCGAAAACACCGGGGAGGAGCGTTTCCCAGCAGTTAATTAGCTGAATAATGCAGCGTTAATCTAGTGAAAATTGCATGCGTCCAGACCACGCACGCAGTTTCGTTCCGGCGAACTCACGGGCTTCGTACTTCGCACGCCAAAGTATACGTACACACCTGTGCAACGGCACACTGACACGTGGACAGCTACAACTACAGCAAGTCGGATTCGCTTTGGTCGGCGCGATACAGCATCTTCCGGCGTAATGAATATTTTAAGAACACCATTCGCTGGCTACCTCCGCGTCGTGCTCCGAGACACAACCGTAACCGATGCATCGGCCTCCGTTCGGTGTGCGATATATTTTCCCGCAGTTTGCCCAGCCTTCATTATTCAAGTTCGGAGATTAGCGGCCCGTTTCTGGCAGCTGCTTGCCCGGCCGTTCGCTCGTCGCGGCGAAGTGAATTCGAGTTACAACGCGGCGAAGGATGTTTTATTCAGAATGATGGGCGAATTGTCGAATTGTTACTTCTCCGGACGTGCTTGCGTTAATTCGCGTGGAATTTCGGCCGATTGGTTAGACCCGTGGATCAGGCGAAGGCGTTAGGAAATATTCGTGGATATTTATATTTGGGTTCCAGGTGTGTTACGGGGGTTAAATATCGTTGCAAGTTTTCGTATTATTATTTTGGGCTACTGCGCGTCTGGAACGCGATCGTTGAAAATTCTTCGCTGTTTAAAATTTTGCGCGCAAAGTACAAGGAGAAACGAAACGAAAGTAGCGTGCGTGACATTTTCGCGTAAAACTAATCAAACGAGATATAATAACAGTTCTACACTTCTTTAACTATTTAATGTTTCGCTGACTGCCAGACTATTCTCTTGTTACCCCAATTTATTCAAAAAGGTCGAAGATACTTCGTACATCCTTCATACTGTGGGCCAAAAAAATATTCATATAGCGCACAGCTTCACTTGCCGCTTCGTTATTTTGGGGTTAACACAATTATTCCTGAAACAATGTACATGTGCATGAGGCACGCTTGTAAAAGTGTAATTGACGATGCACTGTATGAATTGTCAATTAGCCCACTGTATGTGCAGCAGTGATCCTTACAAAATCTTTCGCTATCATTAGCCAGTTTTAAATTACTGTCCATTGTTGTGCACCGCAGATCGGTACGGTCAAGAGGTCTTTGATAAAATGGAGGGAGCGTTCAAAGCACCCTATCTCCTTCATCCGCTGTAACCTCGAAATCCGTAGTGGAAGCAATCCCTCCTCGATGTTGTGTGATCGAAAGTAATTATATTAATTGCATTGCAAATCCCCGAAGCTGTTGCACAGAGCATTAGTTCGTCGCCTCTACGGTCCGATGTGCTCGTGTGTCTGTTGCTACGTGAATATTTGTGCGCGGGACTCTCGCCTGCCAGCGTGTGCGAGTGCCGAAGGGAACCAGCGATTGCGATTAAATGTTAACGAATTAACGTTTGCCCAAGACGTTGTTTCAGGGCGGCGTGTTCAATAAATGCGATCAGTTCGCCGAGTATAATTCGCAAACTCAATCCAACGTGGATTTGCATAGATCGGTGACTTGGACGAGTAACGTTCGTTGTTTCGGAAATAGTTGTACTAAAAATAGATATTAATACACAACTAGAAAAGTAATGATATAGAAAAATGATTTATTTACAGGAATTATATTGCTGTAGGAGGTTTTGTAAAAATATTAAACGTCCAAGGAGTAGCACAGAAGGTAGCAGAAAATGAAAATGTAATGGATCAAAAAGAACCGCGAGGAACTTTCTGCTATCTCGGTGAAATCGAATCCTATTTCGTGGCAACTCTTTTCTCCTTTTCCCCTTTTTTTTTTTTTTAATAAACATCCTTCTTTAATTAATCGTACAAACAGTTCTACTTATCCGCGAGTACCTCTAAGAAGAATACTTTCGAACCTTTGATCGAATTAAAGAATACATTGTTTGCTGCCGCTCCGACATTCCCTCGCATCGATCCGCATAGACGTTCTTGTCGCACTTTCGATGCCCGATACGATATTACCCCATTTCGATTGGCGAACAATGGAAAGGGAAGCGTGACCAAAGAGAACGCGAATCCAGGCGCGGGTCTCAATGTTGGCCACCGCACAGGCAACGCCCGTCATTTCCTTATAATTACTCTATTTCCTCTTGCGTCTATAGTTATGTCGCGGCAGCCTGTAGGACGGAATCGATGGTAGAAAACGGCAGATATTGGAACGCAACGTACGATCGTGCGGGCGAAACCGGAGGTGGGGCACAGCTCGTTCGTTTCAAGATATCGAGGAAATGAATGGGATTGGCTGCTGGGCAAAATTGCACTCTGATAATTACCTATTAGTTGCACTGTGTCTGGCGTTCCTCTCTGTGCCGAAGAACAATGCCTGTCATCTAATCGGGCAAATAATCGTCGAACCTGGATACCTTTCGGAACGGACGCGTTGCCCACTTTTTAGATAGCTTCGGCATTCCACGATCTTTCGGCGTCACGCGGGGACGATCAAAACTGTCAGAATTTTTTCATTTAAAATAATTATTTCGTTAAATTCTACATATTTCTTTTCTTTTTGTAAATACGACTGACCGCTGCAGCCGTCTAATATTCTCGGCTCGTACCTTCTCCCGGAAACAATATTAAGAGCCGCCGTGCACAACGAGATAACGATACGAAACCGTCCCTATTCCTCGGAAATTAAGAAACCCGTAGATTCCCAGATACGAGAGACTGCTTAATCAGGAGCACTTCCGTCCCAGGAACCAATCTTGCCTACCATCAATCCGAACGAACAATGTACCAGACCATTTACAACAGCATTCGCATCTCAAATCGTCCAACCGCATCCCCCTCATTTAACCCTTTCCACCCCCATTCTTCAAAATCACACCTATCTTAAACCCCACGACCCCGTCCCCCTGCAACCAAATCTAACCCGCCCGACGATGAATGACTCCGGCCACCACCCTTTCCAACTCACCCAAAAACCACCGAAACTTCCCTCCCCCACCCCGCCCTTAAGAATACTCCAGAACTGGGTCGCCAGCAGCACTCCGTTCGGCCTCTCGATCTTCCATCCCGGTCGATGGAGATTCCGGTCGGTGCGCGATGTTTATACGGCCCAAAGCCGAGTGTGTGCAGCAACAGGGTTACCGCGGTTCCGCTCCGTTCGGCCACGTCTTTTCAGATAGAGAGACGTCCCTCTGAAGAGACTGGAAAGCCGCGAAACCTGGTGCGGACCGGCCGAAATGCCCGGGGGTTGATTGATTAGAGGGCACGCGGTACGTACGAGAGAACCGGAGTCGCAGCAGAGTTCCGCCGTGCGGGTTAGTTCGGCAGGGACTCTAGGTTATTTGGGAGGGGGGGCGGATGTGGAGACGCGGCGTTGGTTCGAGGCTGGAGGGCGAGCGGTGGTCAGGGAAGGGCGCGGGGGACGACGAGGAAAAGTAGGTGGAGGCGGTGGAAACGAGGGGGCGAGGGGCACCGGGAGGTGGCCGGGGGAGAGGAAGAGAAGGAAGGCCGGAGGCGGTAGTTCGAGGTGCTACAGTTTATAATAGTTGCCACCGCCCTCGGGCCAACCGACCCTGTCCGCAACTTCCACAGAGTTGCTTAAACCTAACCTCCTCCCGGTTGCCGGACGATCAAGTCTGGTCCGCGGTCGAGACCGAAGAATCGGGTCTGTTCAAGGTCCGCGATCGTGGAAGGTCCCCGTGTCCGGGTGCTCGAAACGGCCCACCCGCCGGCTCTTTTCGTTCGTTTGTTGGTCGCCGGGTGGCGATCTGGGGGCGGCTAGGTTGGATTGAAGTTTGCGCGAAGGGGCAATAGTATAACGGCGGGGTAGGGCACGTGTGCCGTAGATTAGTTTGCAGTTTGTCGTCGAAGAAAAAGCGGTGTTATTAGTTGCGGCTGAGGGTCAGCGAGCTGACGGAAAGATGAGGAGGTCAGGTGAGCGAGATTCTGCTCTCGCCAGTCCGGTCCGTTGGAGGCGCCACGGTTTTTGGTCTTTGTCGTTTTAATGCCGCACTGTTGAATCGAGACGGAGCGAGGGAACGTTTCTCGTTACGTGGATGAAAAACTGGCGGGCGATTATCCAGGGACGACGAGGGGGCTTGTGCTGCATTTCTTTTGCGCTTTCAGATGTCTCCGCGTTTAATTTATTACGCGATTCAATCATTCGCGTAATTCGCTCCCGGACAGATCGAAACGAACGGCTGCTCGAGATCTTGCACTCGCGGTTACTATATGCCAGTTTATTTCACTGGACGCATTATGTATTCCGGTTTCATCATTGCGCTGTAACTGTCTGCAAGTTTGCAGAACCAAGTCGGTCGCCAACTGTTCTCTTTCCCCTTTGCGTTACAGTTTGCGACGAAAGAAGCAATCCGTACGTCCACTATGTACGTACGTGTACCCGAAACTGTATGCCGTGCAGTTTCTCGGTCCCGTGACAGCGGACGCTGTTATAATTCTCTGTTATCTATGGAAATTCTAAACCGTACTAAACAACAATATATATCCCAAAACTATGTAATTCGCAGTGTTCCTATACGCCCTATGCAATACGCGCCGACAAAGACGGTGTGCCGACTACGGTTTTTGCTCCTTCCTTTTCAGCTTACCGAAACCTCATTTTCCCTTCTGCTGTCTTTTAAAATCAAGGCTTTTGGTAAAAAATGTTGACACCGTTTTTATTTGTGCAACGTGATCGTTCGAATTTATTTCACTTCAATTCATCGCGCACGCTTTTTATTATTATTTCTCCTAAACTTGTCCTAAACAAGAGAGGTAACAGGTGCAAGGTAATAAAAGAAATCTTAAAAAAAAGTCGTACGTCAATGATAAAAAAAAAAATACCAGTTATACCATACAAACACCCATATAAAAATTGCTCGAGATATATCTGCAACTTCCCTAAAAAAATCTGTCCAACGATCCCTCCTTTAATCAACCACGTCCCGGATCTATTCCAACCGTGCACATTCGTCATCTCCGCCCTTCGTCTATTAGGATTATCAATTTTCCAAGTCGAGCTCCTTTAGACGACCGAGAGCACCTCGTTGGATTTCTATTTATCCGGTGCTGGAACGTTGCCCGATGACGCTATCAAACGTACGATCTCTAATTAAATAGGTCCTCGGAAGCGTGCGGGGTGCAGCTCTAATCAGCCGTCTCGAGGAGTTTTCACAGTAACTGGAGCACGTACGTCGAAGGGTGGCAAAAGACCGAGCGACGTATGCAGGTAGAGGGACAGGAAGATGGATCGTTGCTCAGGTCCCGCAGCAATGTCCTTCGATGCTGTCTGTGCCTTAGGACAGCACGTAATCATACCAGCCCGCTATTACTTCCTATAACGCTATCTACGCCAGGAAACGCCATTGCTCGCTCGTTCCTACGTAGGTACGTGGTCCAGGGACGCCGAGGATGATGAGATCTGCAGGCTTGCATCCTGATGAGACTATTAGGATGGCTTGATAAGTCCATAATATTCTGGTCGATGCCAGCCAGCACCGTCGAGTCCACCCGGTGTCCTCGCCAAACCGCTGCTCCCACCCTCGCACCCCCCCTGACACCCCTACACCACCGACACCGACCCACACCACACCACCTTGGCCACCACCGGCCCCCCTCTTTTACGTGCAGATATACGTAGACTACCTTCGGTCAGATTGACGACGAGATAACTGATGCTTCCATCGACTTTGTTAACCTCAAACTCCGATCATTCCTCAACCCGGGAGTCATAGCTTTTGGTCGATGAAGGATTTTCCACGAGATTTCACGTCAATCGTTCCTTTGCCGTTCCTCCGTTCCCTTGTGACATTCTACCTCTGCATAGCTTCTATTTGTGGTCCTTTGAGCTTCGAATCGACGTGTACTGCGGAAACGTGTTCTTTTCGTCTTTGTTGGCCGTCTTGCTGCTTCGAGGGATTTTATTAAGGGAAAAAGGTGATGCTGCGTGCTCGATAATCATTTCCTTTCGACGTATCGAGTTGGATGGATGAGGAAAGAGGGCAGCCGGATGATAGATATTTTATTATATTTTATTTTACAATGAAACGAGACGAATCACGTTGCCTTTCGATTCGACAATTTTTTTTTCTACTTTATATTTTGGAGCTGAGAAACAATTTTCATGTTTCGTTTCTCGTTTCATCGGCCGAAGTGGTTTCTGTTGTTAACAATCCTGGTTTCAGGTAATCGTTTCTATACGAAAGAACGAGGCTCGAGAAACTATCTGACCTCTGCCCTATCTCTTGCGGATGAACGGTCTGTGTCATCCTCCCGAAGTGGCTGAAAATTAACTTTGAGTATTACAGATGTCGAGGCGGGCCGCGGCGAGATGCTAGCACCTTGTTAGTCTGACAAATTCGGTCTGTCTCCCCTTCCTCCTGTCTCCCACTTTGCCGTATCAGCAGTTAGTTCTATCTGCAGGGAAACACCGGCGAGTGAGCCTCTTACCTTTTGGCGTTACGAAACATCCACTCGTATATTATATTTTGCTTCTTTGATACAGGGGACTTTGCGCGATCCGCTTAAAGGGGTTCTTATCTTGTCCTGTATAAATTCTCCTGTAGACCGACTAAATTAGTTAGCAGCTTGATTAAAAGTAAACTGGACTTGATATCATTCGTTTCTCGCGTAATGTATATTCATTAGCGTAATAAAATCTGGTAAATAATGAGTCCAACGAAAAGTCACACCGTACGAGTACCGCCGGCGATCCGCATCTTTTTAGTCAGTCGAGGTTAATTAGCTAAGAAAGGTTAATTCGTTTAATATGAAAAATGTTTCATGTAATGAGTGGACCGCGTATTTGTTCGGTAAATCTTGAAACTTCGGGTGACCTTTCATTTTTTTATTTCTACTATCACACTTCGTGCATTGTCGACCTTATTTTGTCCATTTTACACCTATCCCCGTGAAAGCATCTCGCGAGAAAGTCTCGCAGACCGCGTACCTGCAGATTCGCACGCATTTCCATTAGACGAAAAATCCCACCATTAATTTATTCCAATTGATGTGTTCGTTCTGGCTGCCGGAATGCCACAGGCAGCCGGCCTCGACCGGTTATTCGAAATTGGCGAGAATGGAATCTCGAGCAGTTTCCAGAAGTCACCGTCCTTGCGGAGGGTGTCGATCGTTGGTGGAACGGTGTTTGCTCGCTTAATCGGCCGACCCAGGGTGCCACCAGCCACCCCCCCCCCTCGTCGCCACCATCGTCACGGCACCCTTTCCTCCGCTTTCCTGCCACGGCACAGCGAATGACTATCGGAAAGTGATATCGAGGATTTCCACGGCTACACTCCGGTATTGCACGATTCCGTGGCACTTGCTTTGTTTCGTGCCCACCTCGAAATCGAGCCTCTGCCGTCCTGCGGGGGCCGGGCCACGAAAATGGGGTGGCTGAGAACGGGATGAGGCATGGCCGACGACTCGTTGCCGTTCACCCGTGAGGGTAATAGAATTGCATGGCCGAGGAGTGCCAATATCCGGCGCGGCCTTGTCGGCGGCGTTTAATTGCGTTAGTATTTCATCGCGGAACTCGACGAGAGCCGACCAGACTTTTCGATTCGGACACCCCTCGATGGGTCTCTATTGGACTCCGGATGAAATCGTGAAATCTGGGCGGTGAACGGGATCGGTGGTGATTAGCGCGTGGAAAGAATTATGTCTCACAGGATACAGCTTACAATTAGACGGATGGGCCGGTTGTGTGATCGTTATTCAGATTCTTAACGTTTAGGATTGTGCGTTACGAGTGACGACAAATGCGTCGTTTCTTTTTCAATGTAATCGTGGAAAACGTTTTTTTTTCAGTGTCCGTGGAATATCGTATCGGACTTTCTTTTGTACGTTTAAGGATGGCGGAAGCCGGTCGCCTTGTAAGCTGATTAATGAATAAAATTATGGAATTTAGTTCACACAAGTTTTCGTGTTGAAGGCCTCCGAGAGGAATGAGTGTTTCAAAATGACTGCAATGCATCGTTTCTCGCTCACGCCTGTCCAGTAGGGACGAACGTTGTGATTTATTTGGCGATATTTAACGTTGAGCAGAAAGCACCGGCCAAGGAGGTTACTGCCGAGAGAAAATGATGTGAAAGCTTATGAAATGGCGGTCTAGTCTGGAGAGATACTGATGTACAGTGTGTTTCCAGCTAGCACGGGGAGATAATACCGGGGGTTTAGTAACAGCCGAAGGTTTATCTTTGCAGTACCATAAAACTAACCCGTTCCACATTTGATGACGAGTGCCCCGTGGATGGCATTCCATAGATCGTTTCGAAGCGCCTACAGAATTTGCCCATCCATTAACAATGCCAACAGAAAAGACATCGTTATAATACTTGCTTCCCTATATTGTGTTATTCTCACATGTAACCCTAACGTATATACCTACCTAAATTATACATATGTCTCGCAGGAAAACCCGCGTGATATAAATTTTGAATAAATTTAAGTGTAAGCAACAATATTCGTAGCTATGAAAAATGTATCACTTTGTATAAAACAATAAATAAATCCAAAGTCGACTATCATCCGTATGCCAATGGGTCCCTCTGGTATGCACGTAATTCCTCGGCAATGTAGACATCGAAGGAATCAGCGTTCTATTCCGTTTGGGAACAGAACTTAGCTGGTCGCAAGGTCTCGTGATCCTTAGACGAAGGCAGCGAGTATCCTTTCGCGACAGGTTGATATTTCGGAGGCGCGTGTACAGGGCGATCGTAAATTGTAAAATCTATCAAGACCAACGCGGTCGACATAACTCAGGGGGTTGCTATCCTGGTGGTATGAAGCATGGCGGCCAGACTCGGCATAAATACCCGGTAGCAGAACAGAGCAGGAGCAGAGAGCAAGCCCAGACCCGTTGTGGCGTGGCAACATCATCTATCTCGAATAATTTATTATCGCGCGACTGCCGCATCCTCGAAATCCGGACAAGAACGCAACTATAGGAACTGCAAACCGGAAACGAGTGTCGTGCACCGAGATCCCGGATGCAACGGGCTTCGAGATCGAGGGGCTTGACACGAAAACCTTTGTCGACCGCCTTGGACAAACGCATATTCCAATGTGAGGGGACGCGTCTTATTAATACATCCATATGTGTACGATGTCAATAAATTGTCGAGAAAAGAATAAATAAGCGATGCGAAGAAATAACAACAGTAATGGTATTCTCGTATCGTGTACGTTATTGGAAATTATAAATGTCCATGTAAAAGAGGAAGAAATTGTTGCGGAAAAAATATAGCGAGACGAAGAACTAATGGACTTGCTTCCTTTGGTTATTTTTTCGATCTTGGTACCTTCGTGAAGCTGAATTTTATTTTTTTATTATGCGTCACACACGTCAACTTTGTGTATAAATGAAAATATGAATTGTATCAGAGTTAGCAAGGATCGACGAAAGCTTAAAAAAATGTTCCGTATTTTCGTAGCTCTTGTCGGTGTTATTGGGTCTTTCTATAAATAAAAAGATGTAAATATGTGTACGTATGTTCATTTACATATGCGTTTATGATCTATTTGAATGATTATGAATAATGATCATGAATGCAAGTCGCGGAAAGAACTGTTATGAGCTTGAAACAATTATTTGCGCTCCGCCTGACTTATAGCGTGGATGTTCTACTTAAAAAGACCAATTTCATTCATTACTGTGCAGAACTCAATACAGCGTAACGATGATCAATTTCGGCAGACAATATGGCACTATTCTGAACCTGTTTTATTGCATTTCGATTACTTTCTGTCGCAAACACTGGATACAAAATATTTTATGTTGTAAAGTTAAAAAAGAATAGTTGTTTGAAAAGTTGTTTCTTGAACTACTCAATTGATATATGCTTACGATTATTCCTAACTTATAAGAATGTCTACTGCTTCTTTTATCATAAGCTATGAAACTTTCAAAACAAATTGTTTTCATTTTATTTTCTTCGCGCTACACATTAAATCCGATAAAAAACGTAATGTCTACTGATACCATCAACCGAAATGGGTCTATATTACATAGATTTCAAGATGTACAAATTAAAATATTTTTGCATGTATCGGTGTGCAAAGTTACTTAGTATTCGATGTAGAATATTTCTTCCGGCCTAGTATATTAAATAATTCAAGGTATTACCGGGCTTTCTCTCCGTAAGCCATGAAATTGGGTATTAAACGGTGTTAGGAGCCGAACAAGACCTAAATTTAGTAGGATTATAACCGGCGCGAAAGATTGTGCAATAGCTTGACTAGAGAAGCAATGGGCTTACGAGACGTTCATCGAATGTAAATTAGTACCAAAAGTTGCAGAGTTTCGCGTGCACGTAAAGGGGCCAACGATAATGTATCACAGCATAATTCTGTACAGGTGAATTTGGTAGGAAAAGTTTAAATTTTCATCCTTAAAATTAAATAAATTAAATAACGATGCTGGAATAATTTAAATAAATTATTAACATTGAAATGGTCAACGCACGTTCTGATAAAAACATACACAATAACGTCTCGTAATTATAAGCGAGTATCGAGATACCTGCTTGAAGAGAAATAGTTAATCTTTCTTATTCTTCCATACGTGTTTTTAATTATCTCATTAAAAATATCATAATTTTATAAGCTTTTAAAATCTATATTATAGGTGTCATCCCGTTTACGCGAAGTATTATAATTTACGGATATCGATTTCAAAAGATATCGTAGCATCTGTCCGACCATTTACCGTCCTATACTACTGCTCTTTAATACAGAACGGCAGTGGCACAGCATCACCATCTAGGAAACTAGGAGAAGAGCAGGGGGCCGCGTTAAAGTGCATTGTTACACGTTCATCGTAAAAGTTAGTTAAATGCCTTTCTCATTAAAACTTTGTTAATTTCGTTCGACATCGGTGCACGTAGCATTTCGAAAGTACGGAATATAATTTTCGACAGAAACCTGTTTATCTATAGTCCAGATAGGGGACATTTCTTAAACCCTTTTTATATTATTCCAAAAAATAGCATCTTTGGGAATGTAACGAAACTATACGGACAATTTTATATTTTCAAATTTTTTCCCCTGCGCGCCACGTGCTGCCATCTCGCGAACCACACCTGAACCGCCGCACACATTTAGGGGTTGAAGAATCCCTCGTATGAAAAAATGACGGTAGATGGCACCAACGGCCCTTCGCAAAGCCAAAATTCTACTTTTTTCGTCGCTTTTTACGCAGCCATGTTTTTTCGCGGGGCGGGCGCCTCCGACTTTTTAAACTGTTCTATCCTCTATTTAACCACGATCGAATTTACCTATATTCTATGTATTGTTTTTTCTTAAATTACTTTGTTTATTCCGAATGTAATCTCTGATAGTATGCACCAATAGTTCATCATTTTTTGTGAAAAATTTGCTCATCATCATGTGTCCGTGGGCGCAGGGAAACTTTTCAACATACATTGATTCTAGCGAAAATGGCGTTCTCGGGCTGGATCGAACGAATCCAGCGCAAAATGGTGCACACGGGGCATCGTTTCCCCATCTTGGTATGCGGTTCAGGTGTAGACATGGCGGAGGGGGTGAGCAAGAGCAACACCACGTTGGCGGGCAGATTTTCAAAAAACCGTAGGGGCTGCGCGCGCTTCGCCTTCATTGATCGGAGGGTTGTGTCCGGCGGACACCCTCTTCGTTGCGCCACGTACGCAAACTACCCTCTTCGTCGGCTAGCGCCCGAAGAGGGACTCGTTCGGTCTCGACTTTCAGGGCGGAGCCCAGGAATCTCCGAGGATCTCGCCGGGGTGGAAAAAATTTCGAAAAATTCCGTGAAAAATGCTAAAAATTACGTAAAAAAAGAAGGAAAAAAACGCAGCAAAAAAGAAGGTGAAAAAGCGGAAAAAGAAAAGAAAATTCGACAAGCTGCGGCTGGCTTTGGCCGAACCCGCGGGAATTCAACTTTTATGCGCGAACAGACGCCGGGGTGATCTTTCGAATGAAGGGAACGCCGTAGGAATCGTTGATGCCTTTTTATTGCGAAATTATTTTCGTTTTACAAACGTTTCAACGGGAACGCGAACCGCGTTTGGCTGTCGAACGGACGACGTTTTTTCATTCGCTGACAAAAAGACAAAGGGGAACGAACGGTCGCCGAGATCGCGCATGCTTGAAGACCCTTGAAAAAATATTGAAGCCTATTGAAGTCTCTGCCTCGTGCCGGACATCGAGCTCTTCTTGCGTTTCGTCCGCTGAACACAAACGATCCCATTGTTTTGCCTCGCCGCGGCGCGGCGCACATTTTTCGGTCCTCTTTCGCCTGCCGTCAGGAAAAACCTACGCTTCGCAACGCGACGCGGACGTTCCAGTAGTCGAAACGGAACTCCGTCGAATTCCTCAGGACGTCCCAGGCCCGATGATCCCTCCTTAACGATCTCCATTGCCCTCCGCCGGTCTACTGGTCCCGTTGGTCTCGCTGAAAATCGGCCGGCCAGTTTTTCATTACAGTTTCCCGAGGATTTCGAAAAGGACCCATGCGGGTAACTGAATGGGTCTACCGCAGCATTTTTCAGTCTAGGGGACCAGACCCTAGCAGGTTCTCTGGGTTCACTCGAGGGAGAATATCGGCCGGGCGAATGGATATGCCAAGGATCGAGTTGTAGAGCAAAGGACAGGGAAGAAGAGGGTGCAACGGGGACGAGATGAGCACCAGACGGAGCGAAGGGAACAGGAGAAGGAAGAGGAGGAACGATCGAAACGGGAACCTGAATATCCGTATTTGAGACGAAGCGCCGAGAGAGAAAGGCTAAATAGTGGAATAGGAAGGGAAAGAGGGAACAAGAGGAAGAGAAAGAGGGTTGCTAGAGGGAGCGAGGGCGAGTTAACCTAACCTCAAAATTCCAGCATCAATTCTGGAGCCCCTCTTGTGTCCCACCCAGCCGGTGCAATTAGGAACTACCCCTTCTATCCTATTCAGCCTCTATCCTATACTTCCCTTCGACCTCCCACCCTGGAGAGTGGCGGGACCACGTGATCCGGCAACTACACTCTTGTTTTTAGGGTGGCGGCCCGGGTGTCGGCGGTGGCGAGCGAGGGGGTGTACGGAAGAGGACGGAGGAAGGGGACGAGTTGCCGGGTAGGAATACCACGTCCGCGTCGCCATGGCTACCGTGGGGGGGTGGTTTATACTTGAAGGGTTACCCCCGCGGTACAGTCTCGGCAAAATTGTGAAAACTACCCGGCGACGGTAATCTCGCGGAGCGGAAAAAGTGCCGGCTGCGGTTACCATACTTTTGGCCACGCTTTCACCCAGGGGCTTTCCCTTTCGCGACCTCTGCTGTTTACATCGCTTAAAAGTCTAAGACAATTAATGACCGGGTTTTCGGCGCTTTCCCTTGCCTTTTCCTGCCTTTTCCTGCTTTGATCACGCCGCATGTCTGAGATTCCGCATGGTCTACTACTGGTCACTGAAATTCCGGGGATTTTGAGTTTTCCATGTGCCATACGTACGTCTTATGTACAAAGTGTTCCACGACCTTCGCGATCGCGATGCCATTTCAGTTGAATAATATCGTTGGTCTCCTGTTAGGTGTTAGCGGTTTCTTATTTTTTGTATTGCTTATTGTTTCGTTTTTTTTATAAATTGCCCCACATGCAGGACGCCACTCGAGATCCGCGGACACTTTGTGCCGTATCTTTTTCGCAGAAGCTCGGCTCCGCTTGATAGTTACGAAAACGATTATGTTTATTTGCCCACGAAAGTAGTAAAAGTAAACGATATCGCCGGCGGTGTCGACATTTCAAGGATCATAGCAGCTGTTCGGATCGCGCAATTTCCCCGCTATAAATGTCCGCGAATCGTACGTGTCGCGAGGTAATATCCATTCGAGATAAGAAGGCGGGGGGCTTTGTTGTGCCGAGAATGAAACGTGCAATTTTTTCCCCCCCGTACTGAGCTATGATTCCGAACGGGCGAGAGATACGTTTGTCCGTTAGGATGCGCGATCGTTTTTCCGGAAATTAGTAAAGCTATAATGGGACAATTTTAATTCGAACCCGTTACATTTACTCCCGCTGGATGTTATTAATTACAAATAATATAATCTTGCCGAGAGGAAAAATATCGATTTTAGATTTGCCAATTACCAGCACCGTATTCACAAATTTCCTATTAACGCATAGGCAAAATTTTCGCATTACGATCTCATTTCTAATCCAATCACGAGGATGCATAGCCGGAGATAACGAGTTGTCCAAACAGGACAGTTGCACCGCTGGAAAGTTTCAATTTCCCATTCGCTCGTCTTCAAAAAGGGACATTGATCCGCAAGCCGCGATGAAATGTCATCAACAATTCATGCTCCTTCCATTAGGAACGCACTAATTATTTTAACCGACGTTGCGTTGTCTGTTACTCGCGCACTGTAATTACGAGTTCCTCTTTGTCCCCCTTCTCTCTCTCTCTCTCGCGCTCTCTCTCTCCCTCTCTCTCTGGTTTTTTTCTTCTGCTTCTGCGCCAGAATTTGCGAAATTTATCCGTCCCTTCCACGCGAAACTCTTGGTTCGAGAAAAAAGGAAAGAAAAAGAAGACGAACGACCAAAAAGCTAGATATATTCTCGTGGGTAATCTGAACTGCTTCTAACTGTCGTCAATTATGAGCGAAGTCAGCGTTCCGGCTCTTGGTCGTTCGCGTTTTTAATCAAACTTTCGCGCCGCGCTTCTGCCTCGCCCCTAATCGATTTTCATCGAACTTTCGGAAAGCGCTTTTTAAATACCCACTACCAATCACGCTCAAGCTGCCTGCTTTACTGAATTGTCGATCCATTCGGCCACCTCTCCCTCTCCCTCTTCCTTCGTTCTTCCTGCAATATTTCCGCAAAACACCTGCTACAAATCTTTAATTAAATTAATATCTCAAATTTTGCTGGACTATTGAACTTCCTCAATGCAATTCAGAATAATTTCAGTGGACGGCCGATAAATTTAATGATGCACGAAACAATTTAATTGAGCTCTTCGCGCGTTTCCATGAAGTAATGCGGAATAAGGAAAATTTCTATCCGAGCATCACCATATTCGGGCGCCAATAATTGCTTAAAATTTGTACCCCAAACAGAATGCCTCAACCCCCCCCCCCCCCAGCTAAATACAGAAGCAACGAAAAAAACGAAACAAAGAAGAAAAATGAATTCCCCAATTTTATTGCCTTCTATCAATTCACTCCTCCCACGCTTCCTGGCCGCCAGAGATACTTATATCTCCCGATCAATCATTCCCCGCGTTTCCACGCGACCGGCCCCCAGAAGCAACGAAACGAGTAGCAAAAACACGCGGCGAAACCGTGTTATAATGGGCCGAGATCACCGGCAATAATTCAATCCCGCATGGCCGGCCCCCTGTCGCAAAATTCTAAACCCGGCCTGAGCCGTGCGGTCGGCGTATCGTTTACGCGTAGCAGGTGCGCCAAATGGAAATCTATCGGCGGTTCTCTACTTGTTCTACCTGGCCGGGCGCAGGGTGCATCGGGTTTCCTATCGGCGTTCCAGGGTAGCAGCGGAAACGGATCCACACGGCCGCCAAGAACGCCTCGCGGTTTCGGATAATGCCGGCGGTGCGGAGAGGCAACACGGGGCCTAAGCTCGTTAGAGTTACACGGCCAGCGCTAAAGGAGGCGGGAGTGGAGAATGCGGACTTGTCAACACTCAACGGACCGAATTCGCTAACGTGCTGAAGCTAGTCGGACGCCTCGAGCACAAGCCGCAATCTAATCATGGCTCGCCGCATTCGCATCCCCCCATTTTGCCGGGACAACCTACGGAACACCTTTGCACAGTTTGTTTCATTTCGCGTATTACGTCGGCGGCCGGCCGGGACGAACGATCGGCACGGTGCACAGCATCGACCGGTCGATCGATCGTCCTGATCGCGGTGCACGTGGCGCATCGTTGACGGGGTTTCTTTGGGTGTTCGGGTCATCTGCTCGTCGGTTTCGCGATTGGGCGGCCGATTGTTGGGTTTGAGGTTGCACAGCTTTCTATTCGATATCGTTTGGCGTGCATTATGCGCGGTGGTCTTGGTCGCGAGGGCGCCGGAGTAAAGGAATGGGTTTTGTTGCTCGTGGGAGATTTTTGGTTGGCGCGGGTGAGAACGCTGGGACGATAATTAATGGCAGAATGGACGGCGATATGTGGAAGAATTTTAGTTGGGCAAGTAGTTCGGGCAGGTCTTCGTATCGTTTAAATGATTTTCGTATGGCTGGTGCAGTTGATCGTTCGGCACATTTTTGGAAAAAGTCTGCACGGCTTGGGTGTTTACGTGGTTTTCTTATAATCTCTAGCAGATTTTGCGATTTACAGATGTGAACGGTAAATTCATATTGTGATCGACATATAATTACCATTGCTTTACAAATGTATCATGTTTAATTAATATGTGCTGTCAATAAAGGGCGTCAATTTGTTCAGTGCTTTGTATGGATATTTATAGGGTACCAAAAGTTGCTAGTACGGCGCGCGTAGTGCTAATAGGGTAGTTCACTATAAATTTACGAGTATTAGTTGGAGCTAGTTCCCTGGGCCAGCCTTTCAGTTTCGATCTTAAGGAATTTAAACAAATCCTTACTGGTTGCATCGTGAATTGAGTAACTAGAAAAACCATGTAAGTATCAAACTACACATAAACGTTGCAGAAAACAAAATGAATAATAGTAAAACGGATTACAAGATCTGCCTCTAAATTTATATAATTCACAATACTAAAAAAATACTCTTAACATAAACCCTTCGCTGCGAAAGCCCCATAGACAAGCACCTTCTCAGAAATTCAACAATTGCATGACAGTATCGTTATTATTGTTACATATTATTATAAATAGTTTGCCACAGTGCTCGCAATCTTTTTCATACTAACTTCAAAACCGACCTGCCGTATTCATCCCCATTCCCTTGAATCCGCCAACAAAGAATTAAAAGCAAAAAAAACAATACCATGTTGTACCTACAAAAAAAAGAAAATATGGAAATCCATACGTCCGTGCAAGGTGATTCAAACGATGCCCAAAAACTTTCTTCGATTCATCAGCGTTCAAACGCTATTTCCACGAAGCAAAGCGCTTTAGTTTTAAGGGGAAGTCAGAAATGATGCACCCTGGGCGTACACGCCGGCAACGCGTCATCTACAGATGATCATCTGGCCGAGTGGAGCGGTAGTATCTAGGCGGCGATCAGCCACCACTATAGCTAGTAGATGAAGGCGGAGTCTACCCCCGTAGTAGCATAGCATTAGGTAAGCTTTTCGTTTTATTGATTTTTCGAAAAAGCGCGTGCGCGGCCGGAGCTGCCCTCCGCACTATCGCCTACTACGAGCTGCACCGTGTTCGTGAAAACCGCTCTACTCCCCTCTTTCCTACTCGAAGAGTCCTATCCGGTTGCGCAGCGTTCCCGTCGCCCTTCCGTCTTCTCGCCGACCGTCCACCCGTTCCCGCCGCGTGTCTACGATTTTTGAATACCGCGTGAAAAACTCGCGGAAAACCCGCGACGACTTGGCGAATGCAACAGTTCCATTCGTGTCCGTCGTAGACCGATCCGACAGTACCTTCCGAGGGACGGTCCTAGCGCGCCGGTCGACATCTTCTTTTCCATCCGTTATGCCTGCGAATTTTCCAAACACGAAAGGCGTCGGCCGGTACGCAGACTGTTAACCGCAATATTTCTAAGCATACGGAACGGGGAAAGGTAGGCTGCACAGGTACGTATTAGTAACTGTTGCAAGCCGAATGGACTGTTCCCAATGTCTGATTCTACAATCGTTGCACGATCTACTACTGGCGACGAGCTGTTATCGCTGATCCGCGTATATGAAAATACGGCGGCCGAAATAGAATGCGACGATTACACAGCCGAAAGGGAGCCAGGTACGTCTGGATGTGTCAAAGACGGCGAAGCACGGAGCAGCCGGTTCGTCGTCGAACAAGCGAAGGGGTGAGGGACGCGACGGTCGTGGCACGAGAGATTGAACGAGCGCACCGGCGGCGCGAGCAAATACTGAATTAGCGGAAGTAGGATACATTATGGGAATGGAGATGGACAACCGGCATCGCTATTGGACGGACCAGACGAAGATCCGTCCGCAGGTTGAAGCAGCGAAAATGAAGGCTTAGCCGCCGGCAACAAACATTCATTATTACTCGACGGCGAACCCTGTCCGTTCTCCTCGACCCCCGTCATCCCACCCGGTCATTCTCCCGTTCGCGTTATCTCTGTCCCTCCGATTTCGTCATCGCGGATCGCTGGTTGCCCGGCCGTCGAGTCGACGTGCTGCCATTGGTCGACGCGGCTGCCGTGTTTTCCGAAATCATCGCCTCTCTCGCGCGCGTACCCGCAGACACAGGCGGGTGCACGCATAAGCTCCCGTACGTGTGCCCACCTACGATGGGTATGCATAAGGCGTTGTTCCACGGACACGGGGCCGGCACAATCGTAGCGGCGCCTCGGCTACACTGACACGCTCCCACGCATACACGTCCCGGCCCGTAGTTTGCCGTCGTCATCAATCATCGAATGCCACCGGCAGCGCTGACATTTTCCGCAAAAAGCACACGCACGCACGCAGCCACCGAACGCACACCGTGTTCACTCCGTGTCGTCACGCCACCAGAGTAACTCGTCCACCCCGGGCGAAGGGTCTCTCCTCCGCCAAGGATCACCCTCCTCTCTCTCTCTCTCTCTCTCTCTCTCTCTCTCTCTCTCTCTCTCTGGTACCGTCTTCCTCGCATCGTCATCGCGACGCTGTTGCGTCTGGCTAGATTCTGCCCGGCGGGTCTCGTCCATCGGGCTCGCGACGGTTTTTCGTTCGCGTTCGGCCAACACCCCGTCGACCGGGCGGACCGATCAGCTCGCGCGTGGAACGTCTTAGGAACGCAACGGCCGAGACAGCCCTCGGTTGGGTATTTTTTTCGCGTTCGCGAGACGTGGATAGAACGGGGAACGCTGGTTACCGCGGCGCGTAAAAACGCAGAACTGAATCCGCGGCCTGGCCACGGGCACAGAGGGGTACGCCGTGGCAACGTATGATTGGCAACAATCGGCACTCTGATCGAACGTTTGTTTCAGAACACATATGCATTCGTCTCGCTCTCTTCGCTGTCCTGGCCTGTTCGCTCTCTCCCTCTCTATCGCCCTCTCTTTTTCTCCTTTCCTTTCTTCCGTCTCTTTCTGCCGATCCCGTTCTCGCTTTCGCCGGGCCTCCCGTCCCGTTCTGCCGCGTCACCCTGCCCGTCGCGCTGTCCTTCGTTCTCTTTCCGGCCGATCTTCCGTTCCCCTTTTCGAGACCGCCCCTCTTGCTCGCACGCGCGTCTCCTCCACCCTTTCTATTCGGCCTCGTTCCTCGTCGGACCAGCGGAACGGTCCTCTCGGTACGTGCATCCCCTGGTCCCCTCTCTGTTCGTTTCATCCCTCTGTGCCAGCCGTCGTCTCTCTTCCCCCGGCCGGTCAGCGCTCTTTTTTCCTTGCACGGCCACGCTGCTGCATCGCCCCGTCTCGCTTTCTCCCCGGTGGATTCTCTTTCGCCAATGTTTATATATCGCGACAGGTTGGTATGCAGGGGCGTACATCATACGGGGCCTCGTGTGCGGGTGTACGTGCAGGGGTTCGCGCGGGTGCACACGAACGCCGAGTTGCCCCGACGCGTGTGTATCTCTGTGCGGCGCGCATCCTTCTCTGACGTCCCTCTTTGGCGGTGGGAGGAGGGGGGTGCATACAAGGTAATACCGTGTGCACGAGCGGAGGATGAGCGTGTGCGACTGGTTCCGCTACCCGTGTACGAGGGAAATGCGAAAAAATGGGCGGATGTATCGCTCGGAGCTGTCAGCGTGCCGGGACACCCACGTGTGCACCCTGTGGCACCGATGTATCAAGCGTGCGCACGCGTGTCTGACGCGTACTGGGTCAGTCGAGGATCTACCCCCGTTTCTTCGTGCTTTCTTTTGGTATCGGTCACCGTTAAAATATGCCCCCGATCGATTTTTATTGGAACGCTGTCGAACAGCCGCAACGGCCCGACGCTGTTGCGCGTTTTAGTCGTTGACGCGGCCCAGCGTTTGCCGCGGTTTGCTAATCTTGTGAATGGGAATTCGCAGAATGGTGGATTTCTTCGCGTTCTTCTACGATTATCGATGTCATTTTGTACGGGGGGTGCGTTAATGCAAAGTTCCGGCGCGTGTTGTCGAGACCGTTCGTATATCTCTGCGCCGAAAATGTAAATGGATGTTCGTTGCTCGAAGGGAAACGAATATATTACGCTGCGCGAGGCATTTTAACGTACACCGGTTGTGGGAGGTAGTTCTTATTAGAATGGAAACATTTATTGCATCGCGTATGCCGCAGGGAACAACGAGACAGTTAAATTGACCGGTAGGTATACATGCTTTGCACGAAATTTTCTGTGTAGAACGTTTGCAAAAGTAACGCGTTCTTACGAGCGCGAAAGACTGCTAAATAATTGATCGCAGTGCTACAACGCAGCATTCAATTATCCCATTCTTTGCCCGAATAAAACCTCGCCCCATCGAATCACTTTCCTCGGTTAAGAAAAGCACAATTTTTTTTCAATTTTTTCAGCTCCTCGCAATTTTTTGTTGCTTTCGAAAGTTCGTCCCGAACGCTCCGCTGACTCTTCGGCACGCTCGTCGATGGTGGCGACCCTTACGAAATCACCGAGAATCCTTTCTAACCACCCCTTGGAGTTCGGTAAGCCAGTTCACTACCCTGTTCGAGGCAGTCGGTAAGAAGGTCGTTCGTACACGGGGCAGAATTCGAGCGGCTATCGGGCAAACGAGATTTATCGCCGCCGCCAATTTATTGGATTTTAAACGTTTAACTGCTGGATCGCAGTTGGTCGCGGTCAGTTCCCTCGGTCGAGTCGTGTAACGCCGCAAAAATATCGGGTGTCGACGGAAACAAGGATGGATAAAATACCGGTTAGATCTTTTTCCGGGAGTGGCCGGATCCTATTAAAGCTTCCGCGTCGAGACAAACCGCACGTCGATTATAAAATCGTTCAGCGTCGTTCCGCTCGCGTCGGTCGAATTTCCGTAGTGGGCGGTTATCGCCACATTTTTTTTTCCTCCACCTCTTCTTCTATGAGGTTAGCGGAAACCGTAGAGTCAGCCGCGGAGGGCCATCATCATCAAATTTCGCTTCTCCCGCATTTTATGATTATGCGCCGCGGTGTCGGTGCATTAGCATCGCTCAGCGATCGCTGAAGCAGCGATTCGAGCGGCCGGCCTGTTTCGATCACGCCATCGACGCGGCCCGATTCTCCCGTCGACGAATCAGCGATGAACGAAAAAAAAAGGAGGAGAGAAGAAAAACGGGAAAAACAGACGTGGGAATACAGGAAGGAAGCGCATCGACTGGAGGAAATAGGGGCCCTCGCCTTGTTGCGTCGCCAATCGTACGATCAACTGATAGAACGTTTCCGTGCTTTTTCTTCCCCCCACCCCACCTACCGTTCCCCCTTTTTCCTTCTGCTCCCGGCTCTGGTTTTCACGGTTCGTCGATCTGCGCTGAAAATGCTATCGAGCCCCAAGTGTCACGCGACGCTTTTACCGTAGCCGAAACGATAGCTGCAACAAAAATGATTGGGATGACAGGTAGACGTTTGTATGGACGTGTGTAACAGTTCGCAGCATGAGTTATGCGCGAGATGCGATAGAGGGATGGAACCGCGAGTTTGCGAACGATCGTAATGTTCTGGTGCGACTTCTCCGCTGTTGGGCCACTCGCGCGGGGGATGCCAGCGTAAATGAACAAACAAGTAAATCGTAAGCATTGGGCATGAAAATAAAACGATACACAGTTCGTCGATCGTAAAATTGTAATCGATGCTTTTGTCATTAATTATCCGAAATGCTACTATAATAGCAAATCATTATTACATTCATCATTGGCGTGTAATTGCAGCGCGATTAAATATTTCGAAACCGCTCGATTACAACAGTCTACATTAAATAGCGAAATGGAGAACGATGCACTTGTCGAACCCTTCAATCAAATTTCATGTTATACCGTCGACGCGTCGCGGAATATCTTCGGTTGCTTCATCAAGGGATCTTCGGACGCTTCAGCCTGGCTTTTCGCGAGTTTTCCGTGTCGAATGCAGCGAAAGCAGAATTTCTAAGCCTTTGGTACGCAGCGTGGCGCGGGTCCAATGAGCTCTTCCCTTACGGAATGGGCACTCAGCCATCTAGCTGTATGCCCCATAAAGCCGCACGGAAAATCATCTCTTAGGATGAAACGACGCGTGGGTAAAGCGTAAAATGTTAGGACGTAAAATCGTCTCCCCCTTTTTTTTTTTCTCCTTCCACGCGCGACCATCTCGTGGGCAGCAGCTTTTCAGCTTCAATGGGGTACGCCGTGGCCACGAGCTGGCCAAATCGTTCTTTTGGCGGCGTAGGAATGCCACGGGACCTTAATGTTCTCACTTCTCATTCGGCGGGGCTGGAAAATCCTACGTGTTTCGCGAAGCCGTTGCTTCAGAGGCGAGCAGGGCGCACAAAGTAATCACGAAATATGACGCGAGCGCCATTTTTGCCTCCGCTGTTTTAATTATGAATGGGGCCCGTTACGGTTTTGCATTATTGCGGGCCACTCGGACGAGCGAAGATTCTAGGGAAGCGTAGGTGGACAGGTCTGAATGGTTGTAATTTCTGGAATGCGGGATGACCGGTCTGAAATCGAGATCACTGTGTCGTTAATTGATCGCTCCTCTTTATGATTGTTGACTGGCATGCGACGTGAATGGCTCTTTAATGAATGTCCTGCCGTTTTTAAGTGTGCGGTCCGTTTAGAGAAAATGGGGACGCCGAGGTGAATAAGTAATACACCTACATTTTTAATGAATAACCTGTATTCACCTATGAACACGGTCTCTTCTAAGTTTCATCTGAGTTTCGAGTTGAAGAGTTAGTATCATTGAAGAATGAATTGTAGCATAACGTGGCTGTGCAAAATATTTGTTTTCGAGGTATTGGAAATAAGATGCCGCTTCTTTGCGGGAGTAGCGTGACCATTATAATTAAGTAAATAAGGTATTATGAGAGGAGGAATAAAAATTGTTCCCGTTAAACTACTCTTCTTACCCCCCCCCCCGCCCCATTTCCCCCTAGGAATCTCCAGCACACGTTATGCACAGTTTCTAACAACATAACACCATTACCGATGAGCCTTCAAAGGACAATGAAAAAAACTGCCTACGAACCATTCGACTCCCCATAGAAATTCGAATCACGATTCTGCTCGAGAGGCGCGCCGATCATTCACACCCCCCTCACGATCCAATTTACTCGATCACGAGGCATCGGTTATTTGTACGGTCTCGCGCGCCGCATGATCCCTTCGCTAATCGATTTCCTCGATGTAGTCGCGTGCGACACTGAATTGCACTTTTTAGATCGGGTTTCGCGCGTAGCCACCCGACGTTATTTTTTTCTATTCTTTTATTTTCGCTCTCTCGCCGGAACGAACGGAGACAGAGCCCGCGTGCCGGACCGAGAGGGAGATCATCGGCCTCCCGATAAAAAAAGAGGAAAAAAAAAAACTAGGAAAAAGAAAAACGCTACCGCCCATGATAGGCGCGCGATAGCGCGGCGGCCACTTTCTAGAATTATTCAAAAATCGCGTGTTTCGACCAACAATGCACCCGCGGACCGGGCGCCGACCCGACCGCCATTGGTTCTCGATATTTCAACATCGGACCGCGAGCATTGGAAGGACACAATCCTCGCGCCTGATTAAACAGCACGCTAATTCGGCAAACTCATACATCCTGAAGCGAACGCACGGTAAACTGACATCGTGTAAACAGGACACCCGTTGAATCCTACGAAAATATTGATTGGCGGTGCGGAGTTCCGCGGATATACCCACGATTCCTTTGTACGTGTGACAAATACGCCGGCCGGTCCCGCCTATTTAGGATCGTTTCCTAGATTAATCGAAAATGCGCGCCGAGACCGTCCAGGTACACGCGTCCACCACGGATCACCGTGGCGATATTTAAGCGGGCGGGATGAAAATATTCGATCGATCCCCGCCCGAGGAAGGAGACCGGGAAAAGCGGGACGCGCACGAATCGGCGGATCGACGGGTTTTAATCAGCTGATGCGCGGCCGAAATCGAAATTTAAGATTAAATCGCAGCGCGTCGACTCGCATAAAAGGTCTCCATACAGTTCTTCTGGCTGGCTTCCTTTTGCGCGCGCGCCTCGTTCCATCAAATCGAAATCATCCCGTCATTGGTAATGACTGATTTCGATTCAAAGTAACGGATTTTCGAACAAATCGCCACGCCGACCGTGGCTGCATCGTAGGACGGGGGATGAACCGGCTGGAAGGAATACGTCTGCTTTACAATGGCGCAGGAAATTGTTTTCGAATTGTTAACGGATCATCGGGAGTGATTTTTCTGTGCTCGCCTGTTATTCGAATGCAAGACGCTACCAGATTATTAATTCATAGATTTTCGCGGTTATGTTGGGTTTTGATCGGGCACGTTGTTGTAATAACAGCGGGATGATGTGGTAACAGTAGCGTTCTTTAGCGGAATAATAATTTCGATGAATGTGCACACTAATGCAGTCGCCGATCCATCACTGTAATAGTTTTAACGTTCAATGGGATTTAGCAATTCGTTAACAAGGAGGTGCTCGAATTAGCTACGTAGTCGTTCATGGGAGCAAAATTGAACAACGATATTGTACCTACCGTTTTCATTCGATACGCACTATAAGCAGGTACGTATATATATAAGCAGCAACAGCATGCTACTATGAAACTCATCGAGGAAATTGTAAGCAATAATAATAATAATAATAATAATAATAATAATAATAATAATAATAATAATAATAATAATAATAATTGAATCTTTGCGTTCAAAAGAAACTGTGCCGGCACAAAATATAATAAGCACGATCTCGGAACACTTGCCGCAATTCGAGCCACTATAATTTAACGTTGAAAAACTCGAAGCAATTTTCGAGTTCGATCTCGATCTCCCACGAAGACGAGAATTTTAATGGCAACACGCGCTTGTCTGGGTGGTCGATTAAAACGGGAAATCACGTTCGGTGCAACATTAGCAATCATAATCGTTATTCAAGTTGATATAAACGTCGTTTGGTCCACAATTATCTGATGTATGGTCCATTCTGCGGTTTACAGCATCCGAGAACTCGACGCTATCCCTATCCGTTGACAAAGCGGAACTTACACGTTCCATCTTCTGTCCTCTTGCGCACGGGTATTTCGATTTCCCGTCTCTGTCCGGTGCTTTAACCCCTTCGTCTCTTCCACACCCCCGACCCCGTCGTCGCTGTTCCTGTTCTTCGTCGTGTGTGCACACGTTGATACGACGGCAACACGTTCCCCCGGTATTTCGGGAATTTTGATCAAAACGGGGAGCAGAAAATTGTCCGACGCTTGCGAATATAAAAAGGGAGCGAAGAGAGCCCATCGACGACACTTTTCCGGAACGGGGTAACCTACTGTTTGCGATGGGTAATTCGCGGCGTCACACCGCGGACGACATTGCTCGACTACACCGGCGCGCCGTAATTTTTAGTTCTCCGATCGGCAGCAATTGTTTCTCGCCTCCGTTAAACTTGCGTTCGGCGCGCTCAGTTCTCTACGAACGTTCGCCATCGTTCGATTACTCGTTACACGGCCCGCGGTCTCATGCCGCGAGCAACGTTAATTCTCCACGAAAATATTACCAAGCCCACCTGACGTCGAAAGTTTCGTAAAGCCATCGTTCGCGGTCGCCATTCCTTTGTTCGGCGGCGACAGCCTTTAATTTAAACGGAATTAAAATTATTCGCCCCGCGACCTCGGCAACCGTTGACTCCGTTGTTTATTCAGTGCCCCATCGATATGCCTTATACGAGTCCGGACAAACTGTTTTGCGATACGGCACAAATACCGTTGCATGCATAGTTCGATTCTGTACAGGGGGGACGATTTTCGTTGTACAAAATCAATAGGGCAATCCTTTGGCGCTCAATATTTGTTGCCAATGTTTTCTGCATTGTCAATATTATTGAACATATAGGGGCACGCGTTGACAATATTTGTAATAGTGGCGGAACCGATCGGTGAAGTCCAAACGTTCTGTCTTCCTCTGGGGGGGTTTTTTTTTGTCTCTTTCGCACAATTAAAGGCAATTGAAGTGATCGTTTCGAATTCGTGCATCGCGGGCAGAAAGTTTCGTCGGGGACTTGAATATCGGGTGCCCGTCAGAGCGTTTGGCACCGCGCGATTTCGCGACGACTCGTCGCGCGAACTGGAGCGCGGGTCCAAATTGACTCGCCCGGTGAAATCGAGCCGAGCGGCCGGCAAACATTCCCGAAAAGGGGCCGCGTTCGGTAAGAATCGAGCGGAGAGGCGTGCGAGCCGGCTCTGCTTTGACGTTTCCGCGAGGCTGGCGCAGCAAAGCGAAACTTGCTCGTCCCATTTCGAAAGTCCTCGCGTACCGACGTGGCCACCGGTCTCCACCCTCTTTTTCCCCGTCTGTTCGCCCGCTCCGTTCGCATACATGTTTGAGCAAACTGCAAACTGTCGGGACATTCCGTGCAGGGAGGGACAGGCGTTCGCCCGTGTCCCGTCGTTGGACGTTCTTCAGGTTCGTTCTTCGCACGGGAATGTTCTCCATTTCCATGTAACGCACAAGAACGCGCAACAGAGTAGCGTGCACTGGGAAAAAGGTTGCCGCAGTCCCGTGAGCGGCAGTAACGGTTCCCGTTATGTAAAGCAGCCGCGTGTGTAGACAGCGTCCACTGCAACCCCTGTCCCGGGCCGGTGTGTTCCCCAAATTAAAAATTGCAATTCCCTATTCGTTACGAACGGACGAAACGCGAGCTTTTAATGGTCGGACGAAAAAGGACGAAGCTCGAACGAAGGGTGGGAATGATTCAGCTGAGGCGGCTCCGCATCAACGAGAAAGATGGTACAGGTGTTTCGAGCGGTTCGAAAGCGTATCGATGCGCCCCACGTACTCCGTGACCTACAAGTGGCGGTGTTCCCGATGTATCAATGGGCAAAACGATGCGCCTCGCGTCCCTCATCCCTCGATACGTATCCCCTCCGGTTCTCACACTCTCGCCGGGGTCCGCGCGGACGAGCCCACACACACGGCCGGGCGGAAAAAAATTCCGACGTGACACACCGTGGCATCCCACGAATTCTGGACCGCTGTTGGGAGGGGAGAAACGCCATTTTTCCTTCCGTCGCGTTGAGGCACGAGCGAGGGTGTAACTAGGGGCGAGGGACAGGAGCCGGGCGAAACGTGCGACGAGAGGAACGCAGGCGAAGGGCGAACGAAAGGATGGTGGACGGCGAGGAAAGAGGCGAAGAATTGGACGAACGAGGAAGAAAGGAACGAAGCATGTGCTGTGAACGCGGGAAAGGAGGGTGAGAGGGGTGGGACAGGGAGAAACGAAGAGAGTCAGCGGGACAGAGCGGGAGGGAACATTAAAGAGGCACGGAAAGCGAACGAGGAATAACGAGACGCGAAGGGTAAGATAAAAGTACTCGTGGAGAGACGGCGCACATAAAGCGATAAGCATGACGGAGTAGCAGGCAGAGAGAGGGGGTAGGAGGGGTTGGTTGCAAAAATTACGAATCCGCTAAGGGACGCGGGAAACTAAGAAACGACCCGCGCGAGCGGCGTATAAAAAGAGAAGCGGTGAAGTGGAAGGGGAAGGGGAAGGGGTCGAAAATAAAATGGGAAGGGGTTGAAAAACAGTTGAAGATCAAAAGACAATCACTCGAGAGTCGAATCGAAAGGAGGAGCGTGACAGCGGGGACAAGAGGGAGATAGATCGGGGGAGGCTTAAGGGACTCGATACGAAGGAGAGGGTCGACGAATTAGGGTTGTCACCCCCGCCCCCGGCGAGGGGGAGAGAGCGGCGGCGGTTTCCTCCGAATTCGGTCGAGGCAGGTTCGACTCGGTTTTCCCTCGCCGCTGTGTACGTGATACGTAACCTAGCATAATACCGACGCGGCCGGCGGCGCGTCGGCCGTGTCGGCGGGCAGCGTCGGTGTCAGCAGGCGACGGGGGTGCGGCAGGCGTCGTCGTCGACGGGCTGCCGTTCGGGCGACGCTGGCCCAGGCTACGTCTCTCATTGATTACGCGAGAAAGAGGGAAAATTCCGGCCGTTGCGTGCCCGGAAAGGTAGTTAGCGTAGGCGTGGCAACGCGTCGGCGTCACGACGCCTTATTCGTTGAAAACTTTGCGCAAAAGCACCGCCCTCGCGCGCGCGTCCACCTCGGGTCCTCGGCACGTGTGCGTAGTCCCAGCTGGGCTTTTCGAGGACCTCGTCTATCGTATGTACGGCTAGCGCGCACACGTATTGGAGGAAAGTAGAACGGCCAGGATGGATGCCACCCAGCGGCACCCTCTTGTGCGCGCCACCACCCTTCTCGCGGCCACGAAACTCTTCCACCCCTTGCCATCGAATTTCTCTCGTCGACGGCGACGGCGCCATCATACCCCGCCAATTTTTTTTCTGATTCTGGCTCCATCTGCGCGGCCAACCCTCGAAACTTCCCGCCTCTTTCTCTGTTCTTCCCTTTCGCCAGCGAGACCCTCTCTCCCTGTTCATCATGTTCCTGTTGCTTAGTTCTCCTCGTCTGGTCCGCGAGCACGTTCGCCGTTCAGCTTCGTCGCTTTCCAGAGGACGGCGCAGAGACAGGAGAAGGGATCGACGTCTCCGTTGAACGAGGACGGAGGACGCGGAGAGGGTGCAATAAAGAGGGAAGAACCCTCGAACGGAACGATAAGCGGCGAGAGGAGTCTCCGCGTCGAGACGCGGAGTCGATTTCCGCTGGTGGGAGTTTTTTCGGTGAAACAGAGGGGCAGACGCCGGGTGCTGGGTGGCGGGGAGGGAGGGGTGAGGATGCCATCGTGTCGTCTCTGCCTTCGACCGCTTTTTCTTTTTGCCACTCTGCAATTGACGACTCTATTACTTCTGCGAAAGGGAGCCGCGGCGAGCGTGAAAGAGACGGCGAACGCGACGAGGTGGAGGGTTCGGCGAGATAAAGCGGCTTCGTCTTGCCGGTAACTGAGGACAGGGGGGAATGTCGAGGACAGAGGGAAATATTTTTCTTTCTTGTAAACGAGGGGCTCAACGCATAGACGATTACCGTTGGCTTTCCAGGTGTTTCTCTCACGATTCTCGCAGCGCGCGATCGATGCCGATTAATGCCACAATTAAATCGACGTTCTTGTTGCCACTTATTATACGAAGGGCTGTACAAATCTTGGCGATAAGGTACATCGATTATCGCGTTCGTTCGTTTCTTCGAACCCGATGTCCGCGTCACCTCTCGCCCCCGATTGTTGTATACAATTTGGTTCGCACGCGCGCTTCGAACTACGAATAACGATCTCGCGAACATCATAGCTGAACGTTACCATCGCCGACCTATCGACGGCTCGAACGTCTTGGGGGCGAAGCGGAAACGGGCGTCGCGTACCGTGGTCCACGCACGTGCTCGTTATCCGGAGAACGCGTGCGCGTATTGGCACGCGGCGGATCGAACGCACACTGACACCGTCCATCACGCGGGAACAGCCGAGCCAATACGACGAAATACGGTGCCACGTGCAACGCCCGGCCCGATATTCAGCCGGCGAAAGAGAACTTTGGCCGGGGGTTAATAAGTGGTCGCGGTCGGGGAACGTACGTGGTCCACCGGCTCGTGCTACGAGCGTTTGGAAAATCAGCCTCCTTACAAAAAGCACGTCGAAAGGGGAATTTTTTCCCGGGTCTGGGTGGCGGCGACGAAACGAGACAGGCCGCTGTACGCTTTCGCCGCTGGACGAACGAAGGAATGGCGGACGCCGGGGGTGCGGGGCAAACGGAATGAAAAAGCTACGGGGCGAGGCGGGAAATCGTGGAACGTAAATACGGAGCACGTTGCTATGCGCCGTAAGCATCCCGCCCAGCCGGCCTTTTTACAAAGGTCGCCCCGAATGTACGGTACGGTGCCGTACGTGTCGGCCGGCGGTGTAAAAAGGAGCGAATGAATAAATTAGCCACGGTCGAGTCTGGCGACGGCGAAGAAGGCGGTGGAGAAAGAGGCGGCGAGTACAACGAGGGAACGACGGACGGATCGTTGAAGCTGCGTGGAGCGCGTCGCGGTCACGCCATTTTGGAGAACCGTGAAAGGACAAGGGGCGGCGAACGGTTTCTTTATCGCTCGCGCCGGTCCGATTCACCTGGGTCCCCGCGACTTTTTCGTCGTTTCCCGTATCCTTCCGTGGAATTGTGGCGCGGGTGCCCCGTCGTCCAGCGGGGTCGTTTAATTTCCGGCGACTCGGTGTTTCGCGGAAGCGACGCGAACCGTCGACGCGCTCGAATCTTGAGAGCAATTCCGAAACGGTCTGCCCGAGCTTTCGCGCCGTCGCGGGTTCGCTCGCGTCCCTTCAACCGAATTATCGGCTATTCCGTTGCGTGAGTAGTCGTTTTTTGCTCGCGTTAAACGCGACGATCGAACGGTTTTAACGCGGCGCCCACTTCGGTTCGACGGTGTCGCTATGATTTCCGTGCACGTGGCCGGTATCACGGAATTCGCATAAGCAATTCGCGTGGAACACGTATGAATATCCGTAATCTTCGCGTTCCTGCAGACTGTTAAATATTACTGATTCGATCGCCAGTAATGGCTCATCGTGAATTCGAAATGGTAAATAGCAATAATTAAATCGGAAGTCGAGCGAATTCTGCACGTTGCGCCGATGAATTCGACATAATCGCCGACAGATTAACCAATAGCGTCGCTAATCACTGCCGGCCAACGGGGAGCTTGCGTTAGTTGCGTTTTAGCAATAAATCGTATCCCCCATGGGTGGACGTCCATTATACCCCTCTGCCATCGCCAAGGAATCCATCCAGGCTTGGATTGCAAACAATTTGAAGAGTCGCGATAAGAACGCTGAACTTTATGCACGTTAGGTCTGTCGTGGTATTGTTGACGATTACATGGGTTCGTTTTCGATTTATTCAATTCTTTAATAAGCCGCACGTGCGTTTTCGTCAACCTGTTTAAATTAGAATTTGAAGGTGGAGAAATATTGGGAGAATTGTTTACCAGGATGCGCATTTATCGAAACGTAGTAATTTGTTGCACAGTTTAATTTCATGCGCATGTTAATTGAGGGTGGCAATTATTGTCATTGCAATATGTTTATAATATGGTTACAATAGCAAGGCGTAATCGATGAATCACGTTCAGAAAACGGTGAGGCTCGATTGGGCAAAAATTGTGCGGGCACCTGAATATCAGCTGATTTACGGAGGCCAATTGGAAGAACGGGTCGCGTGTTTGACGCGGGCCGCAAACAATCCGCGGGTTACGTAAAGTAATTATAAAATGCCCCGTTATTAATATAATCGATCGGTTGCCGGACTCCATTAAATAATTGTGTAGAATTGCAGCTGCGATGCGATTAATGTTGGTGCACCGTATAAGCTGGCCGCCGATAAATAACGCTAATTACGCGACCGAGACAATTAACGGAGCGCAGCGTTCAAAACGCAACCCCACCGACACTCTCGTCTTCCGCGGAACTCTTTCCTTTCTTTTCCAACCCACGATGGCAGCCAGAGGGTACCGAATCGCTAGCCGGCAATTGCTCTCGGGGCAGGGATGGAACTATAGCGACGACAGGGGTGCGGAGGAGGAGAAGAAGGCTTCGTTTAATATCCAATTTCCGAGACGTCAATCCCTTAACAAATTACCAGTCATCTCTACGGTGTTCCAACATGGAGCCCATCTCATTTCCCGTCTTTTCCACGTGGCCAGGAGGAATTGTGTGCGCTGTCTGGCGTGCCTAAAATTCCGTGATACCAATTCGGTTGGTATTGTACATTCTATGAATGTTTCGTAACGTCGGCGTGTCAGGTGTGTAAACGGGTATAGGTGATATAAGGAGCGTATACCCCTACAGTTATCCAGCACTTTTCTGAGTATGTAGTGGCGCACTTAAGGGTGGTTTCATGAAATTGTATATATCTTAGTTTAGGTCATTTGCTTGTTGCGATGGGTTATTTGAGGGTGAAAGTATTTTCTCGTTTTCGTTTCGATAATGAAGGTAGTTGAATTAAATTCGAGGCAACCCTTTCCGAAAGTTACAACAATTTCCATGCAATACTTTTTCCGGCTCATAACAATGATGCTAATTATTATAAACCTCTGGCAGTATATTGCTCATTTTCGTCGTTCTATATCTTATTTGACTTCAATTGACGCTATTACTGTAATTTTTGCTCGTTATTTTTCTTTGTATTGAAAACATTCTACTGCGAACCCGGTGATACAACCAGTCACGAATCTATATCGAAATGGATAATAAAGAACGACAATAATTCATAAGGAATTTTCGCGCGGTCTTGTGCTAAATACCTGCCACGAGCGAACATAATTTTTCTGCCCACGCACGGCTGGTTCCGAGGATCGTTCGCCAGGTGAACAACCTGTGCGCTGTCAGTGGACGTTTCGTCGGTTTGGAGGTAGCCGATGAAAATTGCTTACCTAATGGAAGCCGGCCCTGCCTTTATGGGTTCCCTTCGGCCCGGACAAAATGATTTGATGAATCATTAATGCAAAATCGATATTATAATAATCCTGCCCGATGGATGCTTTTCGTTTAATAGAATTTCTTTCCGCACAATTATCCGCTCGGTTGTATCGATCGAGTCCCACGTCGGGATCACCGCCTCGTCCGTTCGATCGTTTACTCGAACGTTTTTCGAACCGCGCGACAATCGACAGCATCGTAATCAAAGATCGCGCTGACCGACCCCGCGGCCGGATTATTTTAGCGCACCTGCGTGCGTTTTCAGCCGACCTGAGCCACACCCACGGGCAGACGGACGGGAAAAGGTAGCGATGACGGAGGTAGGAGAAAGTCACCCGGTGATACCGAGCTCATTTATACCAGGTACGTGCTTGCGAAGTAAAACTGTTGAAAAATGATATCTGAACGAACGCGGACTCGACCGTCTCTCATCCACCATAACGCTTGCTGCGTTACCATCGCCATCGCCGTTGCTTCCCTCTCTATCTCTGTCTCCCTGTCGCCCTTTCTACCGCGTGATTTCGCTTTTACCGTCTCTATCATTTCGACCCTTTCGCTCCATCCTGCCATCCCCCACCCGCCCTTCGGAACCCGGTCTCATATCGCAGATAGGAAATTCTATCCACGCGTACTCGTTGTTCCCGCCGCGGTGGCAACTATTAAAATCTGAAATTCCATTTAGCGGGCCGCGAAAAAGACCGGCTATTTTCGCGAATACCCGGCCGGTGAAACGGGCATGTTTAAATCGAAGCCCAATTACGGCGTGACGTCGATATTACGCGCCGCTTGTCTGCTTCGCGGAACTTTCTTGAATGCGGCAATAATTCGATCACGCGCAACGGAGGCGACGGCGAACCGGGCTTCGATTACGAATTCTGTGGAGGCCAAATGGGAATTGACTTTTTTGACTTTGAGTTACTCGTGGACAGCTGTCCCGGATGCCACCTTTCCTGCGTTTGTTGGACCGATCGCAATTCTGTTGATGGGACTAGTTTCAAATCCAATGCAATACCAGTTTTGCCTATTTTCTTTCACGTTGCCACGTGGATGGCATTCAATCATTCGCAACCTCCTTTCGGATACTTTTGAATCCAACGTCACTGCAGCGTGATACTTCATGCTGGTTCCAAGCAAGATAAATGGACAACTCCCTCTTCGAATTATCCCTTACTTGAACCATTTCCCGAGCGGAGTCATCCGCACGTCAAAGAACTTCCCGACACCAACAGGTTAGAAACCGAGTCCTGTATTTGCCCTGCAAAGTGTCCACGGTATCCACCGAACGCCCCGTTCAAAGCTTCCCTCGGAGCTTCCCTCTGGCACAGCCGACAAAAAACCGGAAACCGAAACTCCTTCCACCGGGCAGCAGTAAATGTCTCAATCTACAACTGCACTCTCTGCAGTCCCCGAACCGCAGGCATCCCCCCCAAGGACCCGGCACGATATCCGTCCGTGGAGCGCGTCCAGCCGCAGAAAGGGGACAAGGAGCCTGCGACGGGAACGTAAGGGCAGTCACGGACTAGCCGCAAAAAAAGGAACGAGAAAAAAAAAGAACCGCCGGACGAAGGTTAGATTAATGGTTGAGAAATGCAAATTGTCCGGCAACCCCCCCGGAGCGGGCCAGGAGTTTGGGGGGGGGGGGGGGTGGCGGCTCTCCGGTGGGTGGATAACGGCGTCTCGCCCGCTTACCACCCGGCAAAAACCCCTTAGAAATATATCGTAGGTCATTTCCCTTGCTAAACTCGAGGAGAACAAAAACAAAAAAAAAAACAAAAGTTACCAGCGAACCCCGGAGTCGAGCCGTGCCACATCCGACGAACCCATGCCGCCGCCGACCGCCGACGCCGCGTGCTCCCCTCCCCGTCGGACCGCCGCCCTTCTTCCGACCCACCCCACGGCTGCCGTGCAACCACCCACCCCCCGTACGGCCGTCCACACACGGACGAGCCGACGCGTGCAGAAAGCAGACCGGCCGACCGCCGTTGCCTCCCGGCGCCTTTTTCGCGGCGTGGAACACGCGCCTCCGCGGAGTAGAAGCGCGGAACATATATGCCGGCCACGGAACAGAAAAATGGCCGCGAATTTGTTCTCCGCGTGGAGGCTCCGCGGGGGGTGGAAAGGAAGTTGCGGGCAGAAGGGTCGAGGGTGTCGGGGCCGAGGGGCAGCGCCGCGGCGATCGGCCGAGGGGGGTGTGGAGGGCGACGGACCAACGATGGAGGAAACGGAGGGTGGTCAGGAACCAGGAGGCGAGGAAACGGGGCGCGCGTGTGCGTGTGCGTTGGTGTGTGTGTGTGTGTGCGTGTGTGTGCGGGATCCGCGTCGCGCGAACCGCGCCGACCCGCCGGGTAATCGGCCGTAGTTTATTTTTGCGGCGGGATTACGCGCGCTCGATTCATCGACTATATTCGATTGATCGTACAGATCGGACCCCTTCGCTTCTCCTTCGTTGCTCGATTTTTCGCCGGCCGCTCGTCAACAAGTAGCTTCGACGCCTGGCTCCGTTTGTTTGCTGGTTTCCTTCGCAGGCGCGCAGATTGCCATGGACTACCTTTCTGTTTGCCTTCGCGATTTCCGTATTTGTTTGATAAACGCGGGATTCGATCCGCGCGCGGGGGGACGACGATCGAATGGCGATCAAACCCGCGGGCATAACGGGCGGTTAATGAGCGGAATTGAAATTCCACGGCGATCAATTCGACGGGTTTTATTTGTTAGAACCCGACCGCGCACGGATTATTCGCGGATCCGCGACGGCCGGCCGTTCGTGCTTGTATCAATTTATTTTCGGAATTAATTAATAGGCTTGCGCGATTTTCTTCGCGGTCGTCCCGTCGGATATTCGATTTCAATTGACTCGAAATCGACGCGGCGCGGGACACCGCTTCGATAGCCAATAGAGGAGGTTTGGTGTTTGCGAAAGGGGAAACTGGGTCGCTTTTAAGTCGTCGGTTGTTTGTAGATTTCTTGTGCCAGGTGTGAGCTATGGTTGTGACAAAATGTGTGATCTGTATCTGCGCGGAACAGCTATGAATTTTTATGGAATTAGGAAAATGTTATGCTATTTTCCGCATTTACGAGAATTTCCTGCCGCACGGATTGTACATTTCCAACTTCTACAGTTACAGCTTCGTTCCAATAAATAGTTCTTTGCGTTTCGATCGCGGGGAATCAATTGAAACGGTGAGGAGTGTTAATAAATAAATGTATATCGATTTATACGATAGCTTTTTATTGATAATGTAATCTATTCGAAGACAGTACAGTTGAATAGAACATTTGTTCGAAGTATCGTGTATTGTGGATCATATTTATTAGTGTATTTATTTGGAACATAAATTATACATTGTCTGTGAATGCTTGTACCTTTCGTATTGAACATGGTATATCTTTGGCCACTTTACCTCGCATATATAAACCCTAAACAATTATGCACGTTGGTAACACAAAATGTAAACTTCATCTATCCAAAATATACTCTCATTTTAATCATCCATTACCCAAATTAATTTTGTATCATCCTAAACATATATTATTTACTACCGATTACTTGAGTACATCAATATGAAACAATTTTAGTTTATTCTCGAAACAGGTTCAGGGCTTTCGAGTCGCACCGAACGGTAGCAGTATTTACGAATATTTCGAAAACCCTTTCGTTCCTCAATTTTTTTTCGTAACAATCAGAAAAGAACATTCTCATTAACCGGCATCCCGACGAAACTCATATGCGAGTCCAAAATCAACACTGAGCAATAGAACGACATTCAAAGAGAGTTAACGCGCCGTGATTCAATTTCAACATAATTAATCTCTGCGAGCGCAACGTTAATATCAGCGCAAGATAAGTTCCAACCGAGACACTTTGCAAAACGCCTGTCCTTAACATATCTTCCACTCATTCGTTCCCACATCCTTCTACTCCTCCATTCTTCCAAACGTTCTCGAACGATTACAAAAGAAGTGCTTATCCAAGGAAAAATAATCGAACTATCCCAATCGGGTAATCGAAATCAAATGAATACGATCGCTCGGATTACACGCGTCGTGGGGAAACGAGCGTATCGAGGTCTCTGTATCGGGCTCGGAGGCCGCGAGACCGATTTCCCCGGTGTCAACCTGTGGCATTCTTTCGCAGGACCGTCGACACAAATTCATCCCTCTCGATAGTTCGTGTTGCATCAATCGCACATCGGCCGGTACACGCGCCGCGGCCCGCCAGCAGTCCGCTTCTCTATTTTTATTTTTATCCTCCACCGCGCTTGTACACGCGCGCCCGTTCCTCGCGCGCATGCACGCGAGCGGACCGAAAGCGCGGACACGCTTTCGTCCAATCAACAAAAGCCCGCGGCCGCGTCCTACGGGTTGCCCCGTTTCTCGCATGATAATGAAAAAACGTTGCAACAGTATTTCGCAGTTAAAAGACTTCTTAATCCCCGGGTAATAATCGAGAAAATGTTTCTTTATTCGCGGTCCTCCTCTTGTCGCTCTTTTGCGGAGGGCTCGCGCTATTTCACGCCCGTCTAACAATTAACCACGCCGGGATGATTTATTTTTCGCATTTTTTTTTCGTCGTTCTTCGAATCCAGGATACGGCCGCCGCTTTTGTAAATTCCTTCCGGAGGTTTTCTTGGCGACGCGAGTTCGAGACCACCTGTTTCTATGAGCCAGGAAACTTTTCCGCGGCTCGATTCCGCGAATTTTTGCGGGTTTCAAATTTGTCTTCCTTAATTCGTTGTCCGTTCGTCGCCGTATTACGAAGATTACTATAAAATTGTGGAGGGATTGCAAATGTTTTAGATCATCTTCGAACGAAGAAATTTTAGCAGATCTGTAACGGTGAAGTTAATCACACTTTGTACTTTATTAGCGTTAAATAGTGAACCGAATAATCGAGAATAATCATTCCCCGAACAACCTACGATAACCGCGTGCAATTTGCTTGCGATTATGGACAGTTGTAATAATTAGGGCAATCGATAACAATAATTTAACCGAGGCTAGAGCGAAACGCACCGTACGATCGTCTAATTAAAACCCAGAAATTTCTATTGTCATCTAGACATCTCCAAACGGTCTCGAACTTGCAATCGTGACGATTGTCGAAAATCGCACCGACATACATCCGCGTCCCTGTACTCAACGTAAACCTCGCTCGTGCCGAACAACGTCATCACACCGGATAATACGAGCGTCACAGTAACACCTAGAACCCGTACTCGGGCCACGCGAAATATCCGCAAGATTCGATTGGCACTCCGAACGTTTGCCGCGACAGCTTCGACGGCGTCGATGAATCCTGCACAAGCGTGTCCGTCAAATCGTCGTACCGCCCGGCCGTTCGCCGCGTGTTCGCTCAAACGGCGTGCACATCCGCGAACGCCCCCCGGGTCTTAATTAATCAAGGGCGAGATTAAAGGATCGACCTTGAGCAATTAAGCGGCCGGCGGGGTCCGCGCGAAAATTACATTTCCGCTTAATAGACCGAAGCGGCCAGTATTTCGTAATTAACGCATTCCTTAATCCGGGCTAACTGCTAAATATTTCCGCGTGTCCAACGGTCGCGTGCACCGGCGCACCTGGCGACACGCCGTGCCACCTCGGTTCAGCGCTCTCGGAGACGCCACCGAGATGAAAGTTCCGCGTGCTAAATCTCCGTCGCGCTTTCTCGGGTAAGCGCGGCTCGCTTGAAAAAGCCGAGTCAACCAGAGAAACTGGGCGTACCGGGGCGACGGGAGGGGAACGCCGCGGAGGGTGGTGGAAAAAGCAGCGACGAGGACGGGTCGGGGGTCGAAGCGGGAGAATAATGCGCGGCCTGGAACAGGGGGTACCGGGGCCGAAGAAGCGGAGCGAAAGGGAGGGTCACACGTTCGCGGGTGGAAACGAAGAAAAGAAAAAAGCAGGCACCTAGGTACACTTATTTTCATTCCGGCCACCTCAGTCGGAAGAGAGTCCTGCGGGAGGACCGGGCAGCCTCATTTGTTACCCTTAATGTCCTGCAGTCTGTACTCCTCCGCCGCCGACCGCCCCACAGCCGGGATCTTATGGGGCCATATACGTCCTGCTCGTAACCGCGGCCTCCTCTTCACGAATAATTCACGAATTATGGGGAATTCTATCGGGACGATGGCCGGATCGCTGTGATTTATGGGGCGAGAGCCGTAACCGGTTGGACGTATCGTTTCTTCCACGGTCGGACGGTCCGCTGGATGGCGGTAATTATCGCGACCCCACCCCTTCTTTCCTTCTCTATCCTTTCCGCTGGTTCGTTTTTTCCTTCTTATCGGCGCTTCTCTCTTCGCGGTCCTTACCGCTGTGCCTATTATCGGCCGTTCCGACAGTCTCGATCAGCGATACGTGTCGCGAGGGAGGATCGGTTGATCGGTGGAGATCGGATCGTTCTTGCACCTCTTCTTTTCTTATTTTTGTTCTTTTTGTTTGAAACCGTTTGAACGAACTGTGCTTCTCCGATGCTTCTCTCCATTCTTGCCCGGATTCTCGTGGCCGTTTGCTCGGTGGTTTAATATCACGAAAGTTGAGTTTCTTAATTGAGAGAGGCGTGCGGGATGGACGAGGTGTCCGCGAGCTACGGGCACTCGATTGGCCGAATGTTTCGTTTGCGAACTGACCTGCACGATTTTGGTAATTAAATTCGGTCAGCGATTCGCGAAATACGGTCGACGTTTCTGCTTCGAGGGTCTGCCGTTAACGGGACCCCTGTTAATTTCCTCGGAACATTTCGAACCTCGCATTAATGCGAGGAGAATCAATTTCCCCAATGAAGATCGGAGCGTGGCAGTACTTTGCTGGTCACAATATTGTTACCAAGCGTAACGCGAACACCGATGAATTCCCCTTTCGCCATTTCCATGCGCCATGTCCCAGTCTGTCATTAACGTCCGTCTTGGCAACAGTTCATCAATTTTCCGCTAAACGTTCTTACTCGCACGAGGCGTCGGATTGTCGGCCAGTTAATTTGGAGCCGCCTGTTTTTTTTCTCTCACAAAGAACAGGGGAGTCGTTTGAAATTCGGCACTTTCAGCGTCCGGTAGTTTGATCGCGGGGCACGTTAAAATATTCGGGCCCGAACCGAAACATCTAATTTGCGAGCGTCGGGAAACTTCGGCCGTCGAGCTCGGCCGCTTTAAATTCACCAGGCGGATTTCTCATTAACTCCTTTTCGATTCCACCTTCTTACATCTCTAATGAGCCGACGGAATCGACCGAGACGAACCAATTCAAACATATCCAGCCTTTCCTCTCGATCCATTAATTTAGCACCTTCCCGGAGGAAAAAGTAGCCCCCGGCAAAAGCCCAATATATATATATATACCACTTTTTAGCGACGATTAAGCCCGATCAGAGTACATATCCCCGTGTTCCGTGTACATACACGTCCATTAGGTAGGGATTCGTTTCGATGGGAACCATCAGTCGCCATTCTTGCTCCAAATTCACCCTCCGGATCTCTCATTGGCTACCACCGGCCTCTCGCGATAGAGACTCTCGTGCCCCCCGAAGACTATAACTCGATCAATACGTTCTTGTACACGGTCCTTTTTCTCTCTCGACGCCACTTTCGCCCCTCTTGAAACAGATAGCCAGCCGGCCCGGTCCACGGCCGAAGGTGGCGATATTAAAAAGGAGAAGGGTACTCGGCCGAAATAGGAGGACTCTCCTCAGCGATGTTGTTTATGGGGTAATTAACGATTACCAATTAGCGATCTCCTCTCGGTTACGGTTGCGAGCATGGAGTGAGAGGGGAGGAGGAACGAGGGATGGACCTGGGTATCGTTTCCATCGTTGAACGCAACGGAAGAGAAGGCTGAGGAAGAGAAGGAGCGGACGGCATGTGGTCGTTCGTTAATATGAATGCCCTGTCAGTAGCAGCGGCTCCTTGCCAAGAACGTGCCGTGGGCGCTAATACGCCCGCTTCAAGGGAATATTTACGAGGTTGAACAAAATTATCGCCACGATTCTCCCCCCCTGCCCGTCCAGAGTTTTCTTCCTGTCTTCCTTGGTCCCCCGGTGGCACCGCGATGATCCGTTCGTCCAGCAGATCGTTCGCGACGCTCCTGGAGTCCTCGAGTTTGCGACTAGTGGCGTGGAATTCGTTTTCCGCGGTCTTCTTCTGATCCAGCTCGTCCTTGTTCCTTATGGCTGAGTATTATGGTCCATGGACGATCTTCGCGTTGGCGATGAGCGACAGGGATTTATTTTTCGTGGAGTCCGTTTCCTGTTCCTCTTCGGTCTTCACGTTTGGGCATCGCGACGTGGATGGTCTTCTTTTGGAAAGTCTCTGGGAACAGAATGGAACGATTGTTGAGATCGCAAATGTGACGCAGTACTATAAGCATTTTACTTAACACTACGTGCAATTGGGATACTTATTTGTAAATAAATAGAATTGTTCACTGCCAGATTTTCCTGGTATACTTTAGGTCTTAAATAATTATATTGTATTCTGTATATGTATTACGAAGTAATGAAAAATGTGTTGATACCTTTTCCAATCGGCTATGGTGTCTCTATTAATCTTGAAGTCTTAATTCTTGAAGCTTTCATTATTTGCATTAACTCTTCTCTCGTTTATTTCGCTTTCACAAATGACGAATGGATCTTTGGCTTCACTGAGTACGATAATCGATTCGTTCTGCGTCGGACAATTCTCAGAATTTATTTTGAACAAAATTTAGTTATCTGGGAAACGCTTCTTGGGGTACCTCAAATATAAGCGAACGTGCAAAATATTTGTCCGAATAAATTTTTGTACTTAAACCAGTCTCAATAAAAAATCGCAAATTCGATTAGAAGAAATTAATTGAACAGTTTCGATCGGCATTTTCGTTGGAGGAAGGAAAAAGAGGAATCCGCTTTGCAATTAAAGCAGCAGTGACACGGGGAAACAGTTGATATATCCACCGTGCCGTTTCAGAACACCCTGTATAACACGCTTCACAGGCACCGTTTACACGAGGGGTAGTTAAGGTATTAAAATTTCAAATTTCCTCAAGTGAGAAACAACAAAACAACGTCCGAATTCCGCCGCTATTTTTATTAACCTTCATCGCGACAATTAGAATGATAGCGCGTTAACATAATAATAATTATTCTTAATCAAAGAATATTCTGTCTTCTCTTGACGTTTCCATGCATATCCGTTATCAAATTAGCGAGCTGTACTCATCATACGATTAATAACATAATATTTACCAGGGTAACCAATTTGTTCATAAATACCATTGATTTATTGATTAATGTTTAAACTGCGACGACTCGTCAGTGTAAATTTTTGCTCGTGTCAACGGAATGAACGTCGACCAGAAAATGTCTAAACAAACGTTGGCGTTAATGGGAATCGAAAGGAAAGGGGAACGTGATCGTTAGAAACGTTAGAACGTAACAAGTAGTATAGGTCACTATGTTTGGCGTCCCGAAACAAATGATACAAGGGAATCGGGAAGAGTCCCCCATTGGCAAGATTTCGACAGTATATTGGCGCGAAAGACAAATACATTTTCGCCCGATAATGCCCGGTCTCGTAATTCACGACGGATATTAAGATTCTAATCGTTTTCAAAGTCTGCCGGTGAACGTGACCTTTTACCATATTTCTCCCATTTCCTACACATAAATTACAGGTATTTCCCTGGTAGCGGGGCTCCCTTCGATTTACCCATTAAAAAAACACGAGGAAAAAAAAGAAAGAGGAAGGCGAAAAGGTGGAAGAAAAAAAAGGAATCGAGGGTGGCAAAAAGGGCGAGGGGGAGAGAGAGAGAACGAGTCGCATTGTCGAAGCTTCGTTTCCCGAAAGCCGCTGGGCGTTCCTTTTTTTCATGTAAATTTTACTGCGCAGCGGAAGGAGGCCTAATTTTTTTCGCAAGGGCGGTTCCCGCCGCCATTTTGCGCGGCTGGAAGGGTCGGCCGAGAGCCCCTGAATTTACTCTAATTACTTTCCCGGGATATTACGGCCTCTGCAAAAATGTTATTGATAACAACGGCTTGCCGAGCTTGAGTTATACTTTTCCACCCCCCAACCCCTCCCTCCCCCTCTCTCTCTCCCACCGTCTCTCCCACCCTCTCTCTATTTCTCTCTCTATCTCTCTCTCTATCTTCATCGCCACCCGCCATCGTTTCCGAATTACTTTTGAATTAGTTAATACTCCTGATTTCACAGGCATTAAATAAATTGAGAGGCCTCGTTGCCGGGCGAAGCTTAATGTAAAAATTTCGTTCGCTTTGTAAGTAATTCGCGAATGTCGTTTCAGGTCTCGACTTAAATCGGCAATTTCTTTTTCGGCACGCCAGGTCATTGTTAGGTGCAGTCAAGAAGTTTTGTCAACGGAAGTGTCTCGTCGCTGCGAATACGGAGACGGCTCAGAGTTTGACCATTCGACTCTGCCTGTTCGTCAATAATGTCTATGTTCCACTTTGTTTCCATATCGATCCTTATAATATTGTAGTATCGCGGCGGATCGGTGCGAGTTACACGTTAAATTTTCTATGCGAATGTTGTTAACAATAAACGCTTTATTCTTATTAAATCGGGCGTCGCTATGAAAAAAATGGGGGGACAGATTCAGGGAGGTACGCGGTATTTTTGGTCTGACTGAAAAAAATGGTTAAACTGCGGAAATGGTTCGATCGTTTTAAAATGTTCATTTCGCGATAACCTTTTGTCAGAAATTACCGTAGCGATTCGTTGTTATTTTAATCACATATTTTGTAAACTACAATTTATGAATTTTGTTGAGAAATCCTTCGGGTGTGACGGAAAATTGTTAATGCTTGGATTTCGAGTTTCAAATATTATTTGCAAATTATTTCGAAAAACCGTGGTAATTCCGTACTTCTTCGACAGTAGAAGAACTTTATAAAATCGTGCTTGACGACAACTAATGATTAGATTTTTAATTCATATTTCGATAATATTTTCCGTAATTTTCTAACAAATAAATGCGACAGTATTAAACGTCGCCGAGAAAACGCGCGAGAAACACGTGCCGTCGGATCAGCGCCATTGGCGATGTCGACATTGTCCCATTCTTTTAAACGGATCTAATGCGAATGTTCACTATTCTCTTCTTTCTTTGCAAATTACGAAAACCAAAATTTCGCCGACCACAAACGTCAACGACAAATTATTTTTCTCCAGCATTTTGGCTCCGAACGACCAAAGCGTGATCCGTTTTTTTTCGAAACTGCAATTACGTCGTGGAAATATCAAGCACGTACACCTTTTCGCACTAACAATAACGGTGCAACGTTCAGACGCATTTTTGATCCAAAAACGTAACCCTTTCTTCGTGCGAAAAATCACTTCTAACAGTCATCGCGCAAAGTTCCACACCGTGGAATTAATGTAACCCATTTTTTCGTATCAATTAAACAATGCTCCCCCCCCCCCCAAAAAAAGATTATTTTACCCCGCGAGATGCACGTAACATTTTCGACTCGATAAATTGGCACGATCGGTTTTTCTTTTTCATCGCGAACCGGGAACGTTCCAGTTTTCCGCAATTTCTCGATTTTCACGTTTCAATCGAACTTCATGAACTCGCGGCGCGATGCACGAGCTAGAAAAAAGACCAAACAAGAGAAAGGGCGGGGGTGAAAGATAGGGGGGAAAAAGCAGAAAAATCCCCGCGACGTTTTATCGCCAGATTAATGCACATGCGATCTCGCAGGCCAGTGCACGGAGTTTATCTCGACGGAGTTATTGGTCGTGAAATCCATTGACCGATCGACCGGCTGTTCGAGTTCGCGGAAATTCAAGGTCCCCGACGCTAGGATTTCGAAGGTCTAGTAGAAATTGCCAGGAACTGGATACATCTTCATTAGGCCATCGATCGGCCCGGTGCATTAATATCGTCACGCGTGCACCCGACCCGGTTCTGCTTGGCCTTGTTGTGCACGACTATGGTTCTCCGATCGATTTCCATCGGGCTTCGTGTTCCTACCCTTATTCGAACTGCCCCGTGGTGCGATCGAAATCGGATAAAAAGTAAGAGTTTCGGTACGTTAGACTCGTGATTGATCTCCGATTAATCTTGCTGACGGTTTCTGGAGGAGTATCAACATATTTCGTCGTCCTCGATCTGTTCGGTTCGCCTCGTTATGAATCGGTGCTGGTCGATTTTGTGCTTAATTTAAATTCAGAGCTTGCGGATTAATCTTTCGAGGATTTTTCAGTACCGACGCGAGAGTAAATTTCGCGGGGATGCATAGAACTTTTTGCGTGCTTAATAAACGAGCGATCGAGCGTTGATTACTTACGCCGAGTCGATTTGTTGGATCGTGAAAGTGTTTCGATTAGATTTGCCGGCGAATTAATAGTTCTCCACGTGGCCACGTTTTTTCTTATCGCTAATATCGTATGCATGCATCACGGCCGTATAATTCTCGGATTCATTAAAATGCAACGTCCATCGCCGACACGGCAAAAATAGTGCATTCACTGATTCGTTTACCCGGCGGCGTGCTTTTCAACGATTCACACCAATGGGCAACGAAGAATCCTGCATTGAGTTTCATTGTTAATTGTTGCGTTATTGGCAAAGAAGCCGGTACAACTTGTTAATAATTGGCGGACCCGACATCAATAATCGAAAGAGTTTTCAGAAAGTCAATGCAGACGGTTGCCCGTTTCCTATTTGAACGGATAAATCCTAATTTTCTTAAATTAGTAACTCGATGAATAATTAAACTGTAAGATTGTGTTTCATTTATTCTTGGCCTCTTGTTACGGAATCTTTGAACCGGATTGTTGTAAATATAACTAGAATTTTCGGTTTAAAAAATTGATCTGCATTACCTAATAATTACAGGAGTTCGATAATATATTTGCGTCTGAAAGAGAACCACTTCGAAGTAGCTAAAAATAATTTCGATTTCTATTCTCAAATATATCTATTTTCTTATTCAATTGTACTATTTATGTTATACTCTTTACTTCCTTCGTACAGTACCATTTACGTCTGATCAAAGATTTCAATTGATTCCTTGCAAAAAAAAAAAAAACTGCTGGTATTAATTATTGTAGCAGTACAACAATCTGACTTTCTTTAGTTCGTTATCTCGTATTATGGTTGGCAATCAGAATTCGTACACGAGATGATATGTTTATGGTTTCGCATTTGCAACGAGAACTGGCTACAATATTGTTAACGATTTTTCTACCGTTTCCCGATAGTTTGCGATACCACCGGTATACATTATACATGTCAACGCCTGCGTGTGGAAAGGAGGGCAAATGCAATCAGCTTGTTAGTCATGACTGGGACACTTCGATCGCACGTATCGAATAAACGTTAAAGGCTGCTCAAGCTAATTCGAAAATGGCAGGCATTCGTTGGAAAGAAATTATTCGTCGAGCATGTATCCCTTATTGACGTTTGGAAAAATGCAAAAACAGGGTTTGTAGTTGAGTAATATCGATACCGGCTCAAGCTTTTCATTCCTTATGTAATTAATGCTTTAGTATCGGTCGCAACTCTTGATATATCCGATGGAAAAGAAAAACAACACCGCGGAAGGAAAGATATTGAAAAATAGGCCGACATAAAATGACGAACGGATGCATCTCTTTGGTCATCGCGATGTTAAATTTCTATTGCGAATTAATTTCTGATACAAATATTTTCTTCGTTCGCACCAAAGTGTGATCCCCCGCAGTTTCGAATAATGAATGAAACGTAGCGTGTCATGAACTGTCCGCTCGTGTTTTGTTCCTCCTTCTCTTTTCGTACCTTTTTTTTTCTTCAAATTCGATCAATGTACCAGGAATTCGAGGACACAAAACGTCTGACTCTAAAAGATCCAAAAAAACATTTTCCGATCGATCGGAACGGTGTGTGTCGAACACGTGTCACGTATGTAACGGGTTGAGTTAATCCAAGCCATTGTTCGTAACCAGAGTTCTCCAATCATACTGCAGTGGAACTTTTCTCGTAACACTGTGTCTCGTGGCGTTCGAATTAATTCACCGACAGCGATCAAAAACGATCCGAAAAAAATCGGAGAAATCTCCATTCCTCGACGGTCGTATACCAAAAAATTATTGCCGAAGAATTTGTTCGGATTTCGAACGAGAAATAACGGACGACCGCTTCAGGATGATATTCAAATGAATCGTGGCGTTGAAATTTTGCAAATAATAATGATTGTTAACCAATACTCTGCCGAAGGTACGCGCCCACGTCTATCGTTTACACCGCGTGTCGGAACGAGAGGAAATATTGCGACCGTCTATTCGACGGTCTACACCTTTGCAAAATCCATTACCGCGTCCTCAAATTTCATCGTCCTATTCTCTATAATGAAAGCTGCGAGCGTTCTATTCCACGTTTCGCGTCTCTCTTGAAAAAATGTCCGACAAACGGAAACACTTTCACAGCGAATGTCCACAGAGGCCACGAAGAAACCGCGAAACAGAAGTTACGCATCCTGGTCCCGCGAAATCCGTACCTTCGCGCGTTCAATCGATCACCGACATTCTTTCAGGTGACGAGAACGAAACGAGCGCTGCGATAATCGATGGATGGCCAAACAATGAAAATGACAAAAAAGTCGAGAGAGAGAGGGAGAGAGAGGGAGAAAAAGAAGGTAAACGGATCGAACGAACGAGAAAGGACATAATAATCGGTTTATACTCGAGAACCCTGAGTATTGTTCCACGGGAGTATTCATTGCCGGAAGTACCGGAACCGTTTATACTGCATCGTCGCATAATACACATTATCCCTCCTGTTGTAATCACACGATCGGCTGGATATCTGAGGCCGGGTTGTCACGAACATCGTTGCTTTGTTCGCGGAGATGCGACTCCTCCGAGGAGAAATAAGCGGGCGTCTATTTTACGAAACGGCACGTCAGTTGCCCCGGCGTCGTTCTTGAAAGGCGGAAACGGAATTTCTCGTTAATCGTCCAATTATTTCGAACAAAGCGCGGCGAGGATTCAATCTACGCTTGTCCGTGTTTTTCGTTCCCTTTTTTCCTTTTTTTGTTTTCTTTTTTCTCCACGCGCTTTTTTATTAAAACCATGTCGACCACCGTCGTAACGTGTCCCCGGTTGTCGGCCTTGTACGACTTCGAAGACTCAAGCCGCGTACACACAATGCGTTCGTGAACTTCTCGCGAACGATAGTTTCGGTGGGGGATTGCAACGATTCTTCTGGGAAATATTCTAGCCCAAGGCTGTGTAACAGATGCCGACCGGTAAACGAGATTTCACGGTCGGTTTCGGACGCGAGTATCGACCGGGAAGCGAATCGGATATCGGTTTCGACGAACGGTATCGAACATGTGACTTCGGCTTTTCACGGAAAGTTCGCAAAGCTCGCTTATTTTCGTCTGTACACGGCCTAGCCTGAGAACGAGACCATAGACATTCGCATCGTATGCGTTTCGCGAAGGACTTGCAGAAACTTTTTTCCCCCCGATTCTGCACGAAATGTTACGTTTCTTAGAATTTTCTTTTGCTTCTTGAAATTCGGAGGTGCGGCGCGCAAAAATCTGGCCGGCGATTTCAGCGGAGCAAATACGGAGGGCTGTTTGAACGGGCTGTAATGAGATAAATGATATAACACGAGAACGAAAGGGTTGAGAAACACCGAGGAAGCCCCGCAAAAAGATAAAAATCTATTCGCGCTCCAGCTTCGGCTCTTCGAGTAAGAAGAAGTGCCATGCGTCGCGGCTGCCGGATCAAAAACCACCTCCGATTTTAATGTGTATTCGGCGAATGAAAAGCTTCACGCCGAGCACCGTTTCCGCATTGCTTAAACCGAATACCGGCTATATGTTTAACTGCCAAAAACGTTCCCTAATTACCCGCCGACGAGCGTCATTTTCTTCCCAGCCATTTCCATCAATATTAAAGCGAAACCGAAGAATTTTCGAACCAAAGTTCAGCCAACAATCGTATCCTTTGAGGCCTGTAAATCGCTACGAACCGATCTATCAAACATTAACCCCGTTGTCCCCCCTTCAATTTCCAACGCGTCCCCCAGAATCGCTCCGCCGTTAAAAGGATCGTGTCTCTGGCGACATCAAACGAAGTCCGCCCGGAAACGGGACTGAAAAGTGTCACACTTGATGCGGCAGGGTGGGGCGCGATCGTTTCTGATCCCGGTCCGCGTCGTTCTCGAACCGAAAAAACGAGGAACGAGCCATTAGCTGCGAAATAGTGAAGCGAGCGGGCGAAAGCCCCAAAAGACCGGCTAAAGGGAAATCGTGGTAGCCGGTTAATCCTTGAGGAGGCCCGGTCGCGGGGCGTATCGCGTTGTTCTCCAGCAGGATCCGTTCCCAGGAGGGACGGAACGACAGCGCTGGCTGTGCTGCGTGGCATAATAAGCATTATCCCGGCCGTTATAATCGCGCGATCGGCCGCTTATCCAGGGCAGGACTGTCTGCCGCAGCGAGGGCCTTTGTTTGCGGAGACTTGCGTTTTCCAAGTGAAACAGGGAAAATGGCGTGCGGCCTTGGTGCGAGACGGCCGAACGAAAGGGATCGGGACGAGGGAGCGAGGCCGGCCGAGGCCGGGCGAGCGGAGGGAGAAAGAATTCGAGGGCGAGGAACATCATCGTCCACCCTTTCGTTCCCGGTCGTCTCTACTCCTGCCACCCTTTCTGTTCGCGGGCACCCTCGCCGCCCCACAACGCCCTTCGCCCTACGGAGAAACGAAAACGACGACGAATGCTAAACGATCCCTCAACCTCAGGCCAACCCTCGGCAACCCTCTTGTCCTCGTGTTTCTCTGCGTTGTACGGTCCCGCTGATAGGGCGACGCGGGGTCGCTTGCTCCATCGTTGATGCGAACCTCGTGGAAGATGGCTGCCCTCCATTGTCCCGCCCGTTTCGGTTAGGCACTTTGAAATATTATACCGGCGGTATCGCGGCCCCCGCTTCGCCGCTCTTGGCACCGCTACCAACCGAATTTACCCGCGGCAGGCCTCGGTAACAATGAACGGATATCGCGTTGATCGCCGCGGCGAACGTTCGCGACAACTTTCAGGATTGGCAGACCGGATCCAGCAGGTCGACTGGAGCCGGGAGCGTCGAAAACATCGGCGGCACTTCGCTCGGTGAATCTCGTTTTCGGTTAATTTTTCATCCATTTTTAGCCCGGGCTTCGCCGGCTTCGATTTTGTCTCCGCCTCTTACCGTGTCCTTTCCCTTGTCCACCCTCTTGGCGTTGTTCCGTCTCACCCTTCGGGACACCCTCGCCACCTCGTCCTGGGCAAAGTTCATCAGAACAGAAATGGCTCCTTCCGCGGCTCGATAGGGTCCCCCTTTTACCACGAGGATCGGGCTCTGCCGCTGATGGCCACGAATTGTACTTTGATGATGACGAAACGCGATCGAGCAGGTAGAATGCTTTGCCTCCCCATTTCGAGAGCATCCCTTCTTGATTGCCGCCTCTTTTTTTTCGTAGAAAGGCCGAGAGAGGGTGGTGTTTTTGTTGGATCGGGGCGTGCCTGTTCTGACGGGAATTGCTGATTAACTTTCGGGGGCCTTTGTTAATACTTTGGACGTTTCAATTATGGGCTTGGATAGATGTGCGCGGTGTTTTGTTTAGGAGGGCCGCAAGAGGAAGGTGGGCCGCGGCGAGCTGCAAGGCAGGTCTCGGGGGTTGGTTGGCACGTTAATGCTTAGGAGGTTCTTTTTTTAAAAGCCAGAGGATGAAAGATGGAATGAAAATTCGAGTATTGGATCGCCGAAGGAATAACGCTGTCGACGAAGCTTCTTTTAATTCGTGTTTCTACATTTTCGGCGAATTGTGTTTATTATTAACCGTGTATCAGACGCATGAAAGTATTTGCAATCTATTTCCTACTGTTCTTTCTTTATATTATTTGAAAGCATTTTTTGCTCCGCAATGGTCAATTTACACAATTTGTTACTTATATTAGTAATTCATTAATCCTTAGATAACCATCTCGAAGGGAGAATATAAATGTCCACAAGTTCCTTTTTCTACGAGGAAAAGGGAGCAATATTCTGTGCGATAATCCTTCTGCGAAATTTCCACGTCGAACGTGCAGCCAAATAATCGCGTTATTCAAAACTTTGCCGGATTAATGCGTGAGCAGATACGCGTGGTGCCAGGTCGAAAATCGAGGTGGATCGCAAACACGTGGGCCGCCGTTCGATACGGGGCGAAATTTCATTAAGCCTCCTGGAAGTAAATTGATTGGATAAAACGAAATGCCGCGGAAAAGTTCGTGAACCAACTTCTCGAAATAGGAGCGTTAATAATTTGCATTCCGATACCGATGGTATCGTGTCGGTACCACTTCTCGTTTGCCTCCGATCGTTCGTACTTTTCGCGTTACATTAATTCCTCTGTCATTCGGGGTTTCTCGCTTTCGCCAATTCTGATCGACTGTTCCCCCCCTTCTGTTCCGCAACAATAAATCGTTAACTCTCTGTCTTCCGTTGAAATTGAACGGCACGATGTATCAAGCGAAAATCGTGGCGAGCGTTTAATTCGTAATTTTTCCGGCGGCGTACAAATTTTTCCGCCCCGCACGTCTAATCGACAAGAAAGTTAAGATAATTAAAAAAGAATAGCTGTACGAGATTGTGATTTTCGAGAGATCGCGATTTGCGGTGGAACACGATCGCCTTGCTTCCTTTCGTTTCTTTTTCGTTCGCGGTATCATCGGGCAGGAGAGAAGTGTAATAATTTCGACGCATCGGTAACATATCGGAACGAAAATAAACAGAGGGTGCTCGTTTAAATACCTGCGTATCGCGCGGGGCCGTATTCGCTGGCAATTGGTTTGTTTGCAAAGAAGAAATATTAGTCGCTGTTCGATAATAATTCATCGTAGCTTAATGTACCGAATACTTTATTGGTAATATGTTCATTAACAATTCCACTAAGAGTGTTATTCACATGCGTTCGAGTCGATATTCAAGTTTTACTACCATCCTCTCGGTTTCGAACCGCGTAAGAAATATTCGTTTGTTCTTAATGAATTGCAACAATCCGCCGAATAAATACAATTCGGAAGGGTGACCGGTTCGAGACGAAATCTGTAAACTTTTCGGTTACCAATAATACTTTTACCCGTTCGAGGGGATAGTTGCAGCGTGTGTAATTATTTGGCACTTTCGAAGCTCGATCGAAAAATATTGCGTCGTTTATAACGGAGCACTAAATTTAACTACATTTCCAATTTGCTGCAAGATTTGGCAAAGCAATCTCAATGTCAGACATTCTTTCACATTTTCATTCATCGTTTTTTTATTTAAAAAACTTGCCATTCTTCTTCCTCAAATTTATAGAAATTCCGCATTATTTTCAACAATATATCCAGTTGAATTAATTTTGCGATCTGAATGCTATGTCAAATCGGAGGGCCGACGCATTCAATTTCTGACAAACACGCGAAATTCAAGGTATCAATGTTCTCCCACGCCCCTTCACATTCTTCCATCGGTGGTTTGCGCTCCTTTTTCCGTGTCCAGCGAAAAAAACGCCCACGTAACAAGGGAAACAAGCGAGAAAGGTCCACATTCTTTTGCATAACTTTAAAGGAATATGGAAATCGATTATTGATTAGTTCCGGGCAGCGTCTCTCCTAGGTGACAATGTGCAGTCGATCGATCCCATTCCAGTTTCACTCTCACTTGCTATCAAACGGTCTGTATGTACACCGCGCCGGTAGCGTTATGCAGTTAATCTATACACACCGGGGGTACATGAATATGCAATCTTGCGGCTACACGGTTGTCTTCGGCGGAAATCGAAAGTGCGGTAAGGTGACGGGGCTCCGGATACAATATCGAACACGCGATGCTTCGAATAAACGGATATAAAAAAGAAAAGTAAAATATGACATGCCCTTTTTTTTTTATTATCCCGTTACTGTTACGGACGCGCGTTGTTTGTTTTCGCTCTTCGATTACAATACTTTCACTTACGTTGCGCGGCGAAAAAATTGTATCAGAAAAAAGCTCGATATCGTGTCTATATGTATACGGATTTATACGCCCTCCATTTTGTCGTCCGTGTAAATGGAGCAAAGCCACGCACGCGTTGTGTGCCCGGTCGTTACATGCGCGTTTGCTTATGGTTGTTCAGATTTATAAATTACCCGAGGCGAGCTGAGTAGAAACAGAAAAAAAAGAAAAAAAAAGAAAAAGTGAATGGAAACCAACAAAAAAAATACAGGGGCGAGCTGCTCTTTACCGGCGAACCGATTGGCGGAAACAAGCTATTCGTATCTATTCGATAGACGCGGTCGATACGTCACGTCGATTAATATAAGTTTATATTGGTCGACCAACGAGCCAATGTATATTACGTGACAGGCAATGCATGTGGAAACAAGTAACCCGAACAACGGGGGCACGGTTATTTATGAATTAGAAAGATTTACCTTGTGCCAAAAAAAAAAAATAGAAAGTGAAAGGGTTGAATTTTGTATCATGGTTGAATTCAGTTTGGCAGGGGCTTTCGCGATGATTTTATCGCTTCTTACTTGTTCCTTCGAAGCTTGTGTTTCGTGAGAGTACGGAAAGAAATAAATACAACGAAAGGGGGATTATATGTTGTAGCAAAAGATGCGAAAAGAAGTTCTGGAAGATAATTGTTCAGAAAGTTTTAGTTATTGCTTTTAATGGGACAATTTTATCGGCCTATATGTAATTATAGATTTTGTGTGTTTTAATGAAAATGTTTAAAATACGAAAGTTCTTTAATGTGATAGGTAAAGAAAGAGTTTGAAACTATGAAAAACAATTTTGGCAAAAATAACAGTAAAGGAAATTTGCAGTGAGAGCTGGACGAATAATGCCTATGTAATATATTCATCTAATCATTATTTTGACGATTCTGTATCGTCCGATTGTTTAAAATTTATAAACAATTTGATTCCGTGTTAGCTTCAAAGCTATGCTTCGTTAACTATTTCATGGGGAAAGTATGTCATTTCGAAAATAAAGATCGACGCATGAAAGTTCGACTGCAAAGAGTAAACAATGCGTTTGCAAAGTTATACGACAAGCCGGAGCGAATTTTTGTTAGAAATAGCCGAAATTGGAATAAAATTTATTCTTTGCCCGAATTCCGTTTGAATCGTGTGAAGGGGTATAATATTCGTTCGGCATGTTTCTTGCAACAAACGAAAGCTTTCCGCGAAGGGTGCCGATGCTAGTCTCAGTTCGCTTCAAATAAATTCTCGCAAATTTTTGAATCGCTGCCGCCTGGATATTTGGTGACGCGTGCCGGCACGGGTACGCAAATTAATCAAACGCTGGAAAAATTGGAAGCGGAAGCCATTGACAGCCGGTGAAGTATAAAAAATAAATGAAACACCATGGCCAAGTCAGAGATGGATGGTCAATAAGTAAAAATCTGTCAGCCGATACACTTATGTGCCTCTAATAATTAATCCTTTGCCCTCCCACTACGTCATTCTTTTGAATCTAGAGAATTTCCATGTACTGTGATGCTGAGGCTGGTACCATTTTACTATTCTTGTACGATGGTTCAGTGATTTGTCAGATCTGTCGATTCGTATTAGAGAAACGTTTTTTAAATGTAAAGAGATGGCTGTATTTGACGGTACAGTAGATCAGGAATCGATTGAACGCATTGCAAAGTTGTAATATGTAATTTTTGTGCGCATTTGTTATTAGAAACGCCGCCATTCAAATACTATTTGCTTTTGCATTTATTTGCGACCTACGTGCGAAATATTTATTAAGATATTGGTTTTGTCCTGTGCCATTGGTTCTCTACTGCTCCCGTGTGTAATATTTGTTTCGGACGCAGGAATTATCGGAGGCGGAACACTTTAGAAAGATTGGAAACCTTTGGACTATTTAAACGAATGTCCTGTATTTAATTGTTCGTAAAGTTTTATGCATAAATGTATAAGGTTGCACATAAATTCATGCAAGAACTGCTGATGAATTTTCAGCAGGTTTATAAATTGTTTAGACGGAATAAATCACTGCAATGAATATGCTAATGGATCTTGAATGCCTTTTTCAATTTTTTTCCTAATAATTCTCAAGCAGAGCGGCAGGACCTGACAATTTTTTAATCATTGCCTTAAATAAAACGTAATATTTTGTCGTAGCATCGAAGAGACGCGAATAATTTTGCCTGCTACTTACTATCCAGTAAGCTTCGATTTTCAAGACTTTTTATTCCAAAGTTAAGCAGCTGATTACATTCGTACATCTCATTTAAGAAGCGAGCGTGAAAAATGTTACCAGTGAGTTAAGGTATGAGCATAAATCACCATCGCTACGATTCATTATAATTCCTGTCCTTGGTAATAATATAGGATTATTATTTCGAAACTACCCGATTCCTCTTAAACCAAAGTAAAACAATTTATTATTTGAAACGTAATGAATGTGACGACACTTCCGGATTGTTTTCCGAAAAACAATTAGCGAACTAATGTGCTATGAAACACGAAGAAGGGAGCATAGTGCGTAATAGGCAAAGAAATGTAAAAAATGTTTCCAGAACGAGCACGCCATTTTGTTTGGTTTATCGTCGAATTTCCTATCACGGAGCGGCCTTATTCCTTCAGCTATTTTACACTCACGATCGGATGTAAAACGTTTAAGTTCCTCATCAGGAATTATAGCCGACTCAAACGAACGTTAGTAGAAATCTCGTCGCAAGGATTTAACAGGAAGAATTTTTTTCGCGAGAAAATTCGCACTGGAAACGTTTCACGAATTGTCCGACGGAAACTTTTTTCAGGTTCGGACGATTTTGCCAACTTCAACAAACTTACTACAACAAATTAACCTTTTTCTTCTATATACGTACTTTTCGACACGTTTGAATGCTTCTTTGATTACAGAAAGTACCGGCTATTTATTAATGTGTTATCGATAATCCAAGAAAATTATTTGCGCCGATACGTAACCAGCTTTCGTTTTCTTTCTCTCTCTTGCATTTTCCGGTAAATATTCGGTCGTTCAAATGTGCTTGAGGAAAATAGTAACCTCGGCTGTTTACCACCGGGAAATTGAAAAATATAACTACGTACAATATTTGCGGCGGCTTCGACCCGTTCGTTTTCGTTTTCTTCGATTGAACACGTACCGGTAACCCGATTCGTGAAATACGTCCGGGAAACATCGATTTATTAAAATGTCGACAGATATCGCGGTTCATGGATTTGCAAATTTTTCGGGTCACGGTTAACGTTTGAACGCGACGCTCGTCGCTTTTACTTTCCGCGGAAATGCGCGTAATTTTCCATCGATTTCACTTCGAAAAATGTTAATAATTCCGTCGCGCTGCCGCCGATTAAAATTTATCTGTTTAATAAATCACATTATCGTCGGATAATCACAGCTTATGAATTACAACGAAATCGCGGCGAAATGTAACTGCAGCGCCCGTCGCAATTTAATATTCCATCGCGAAAACTCGATTCCCTCGAACGAAAACACGCGAGGCTTTCTTTCGGCGTTGCGAACGATTGATTTTCGTTCGAGATATATCGCGAAAACGATGCACTTGGGCGAATTTTGAAGAGGACGCCAGACGGATACGGACTCCATTTTTACGCCGAGCCGACGTCCGTCGGATGGCGTCGCCATTGTAACATTCCCGAGGAACTTCATCACTTTTAAACACTGTTTCCTCGTTTCTAACAATATTTTCCGACGCACAGTTTATTCCTCGCCACTTTCTTCTCGTCACACACTCGCGGAGATTCATTTCGCTTGTTACCTTCAAACGAATGTTTACACGAATATTTAAACTCGTCTTTTCTTCTTTTTATCGATCGATTTTCGGTGGTAGTTTGGAAATTAATTGGCCGTCGAAGGTCACGGCGAAGAATTTTTATCACCAACGACGAGACTGTTTCGATAAAGGGTGGCAAACGTTTTTTCGATGCTTATAAATGATGTTACTGGAGTATCTATTATGTCCTTTTAGTTTAGCTGGAGGTTTTTCGTCTTTTTAATAAAATGGCGAAGAATTATTTGCGATTTCCAAGCCGAAATGCGAGCGGTGTTCGTGGAAATTCCGTGGCGATGGAAGTTATTTGAATTCGGAGCGAGACTGGCGTGGCCGCCATAAAAATTCGGAGATTTCAACCGTCGGCAGGCGCAAGTCCACCATCGCGTGCCTTTGTTTTAATGGCAGTTGTTCCGTTCTTCTGAATTTGTAGATAGTATCCGTCGAGATCGATTTTTCTAATTTATATGCGCGCGCGATGATAAACAGAATTTGAATAATAGAATTCTCCTCGACGTAATATCGATTCAAAGTCTTCGTCTCGGACACGGAGGAACCATTTTATTTAGTAGCCATCGAAACAGGAGAACAATTGCCTATTTTATTTTAGTTTGACTTGTTTATGCTTTATTTTGTTATTTTTAAATTATTATAACAGAATATTGGTTTCTAACTTTGCTCCATTTGAAAAGACTCTTAAGAAGTTACACTACTTAACAAGATTTATTATATATTATGTTCTAATGTTAAAATAATGTTTACTTTAGAACTGTCTTATTTAAATAGAACTCGGGAAGAAGGGAAACAGACTGAATTTCTAAAATAGCAAGCAATAAAGTGAGGAGGTACATTACTTTTGTAAATTCGTTTCGAATGCTATTTTCATTTATCGTTTTATGTTTTGGTTAAGAGTGTTTTGTATCGGTACCATACCATTGTAACAGAATAAGATTGCTAGGATATGAGGAAGATATTGAAATGTCGAACGTGAATTGTTTATGATAGAATGTGTCACTTATCAATTCTAAATCTAAAGTACTAAAGTCGGTAGAAATATTCCAACGATTTTCCTTTCAGTCTTACAATTAAATAAATATTTCTATAGTTTTCGAGAGAATGCCCACATGTTGGTTTGAAAATACTAATTTAGAATATAAAATTAGCAGATAATAAAATTATAGTAGACAAATAATTTATTATTCTTATTCTTATCCAGCCAAAGCAAATCGTGCCTGGGAGCAGAAATATCTTTATCATTTTCACTTTGTCGCATATAATTGTATTTTCCTTAAAAATGCCCACAATTTTTCTTAAAACGCAAATACAGTGTATCGGAAAATACACGATTTGTATAAAAGAGAAGCGAAGAAGAAATGTTTAAGAATAAAAAATATTAAAATTACTAAAGGAAACATATATCTACCTTATGTTCGAATAAATTCGAGATTTGTCATGATTTCGATCTTAACTTTTATCAAACTTATTAGATCCTTTAGAAGAACTTCCATAAATAGCTAAAGAATATAAATATAAATTATCAAAGAGTAATATAAAAATATAGTAATATACAATGCCAAAAGTTAAAATTAAAATAAATCACCCGGTTTCTATCATAGGTATATGTGTAAAAATTAAATAAATATACTTCCTTCATTGAAATTTGATCGGTTACTTAAAAAATACAATCTTCCTCGAAAGAACGAACAAACAAATAGAGCAAAAATTTGGCAAGGCATAGAAATTGAAGGAACCCCGTACAATTTTCCATGATTCTATGTTACTCGGTTTTCTTATGGTTCAAAGGAAATTGTTCGAGAGAATCGAAGATTTTTCAGCCCCTTTTATTAATCTAGCATTATTGCTCCCGAATGAAAATTAAATCAGCACGGAATTTTGAGACGCATTAGAGAATCGAAGTCCTCATTTTACTTTAGAAAATGGACGCAAGTTAGATCGGAGGGAAGGGTGCGCAGATACTGTTGCGATTTCTTCTATGGATTCGTTATGAGAAATCGAGAGTGATCCAGCGTTTCGAATTCAGCGTGCAACAGCCAGCGTGGTCGAAAGAAAACAAAAGTGCTCGGCGCGGCGCTTTATTTCCCGCATTTTCGTCCCAATTGACCGAAATTAATTGGTGCTGTTTTACATGCAATTTGAATTATCCGTAATAACAGCGACGATACGATATCCGATCGTTTCCATTGAGGTTGTCATCGAAACCGGACCGACACCGTTTTATAATCGCGTTGTTCGACAAATTTGTGCCTGTTTTATGGACAGTACGTGACGCTACGAAAGTGTGACCGGTGTTTGAATCGCGGGCAGCGTATTTGCGTAGAATCTCTGCTATAATAATTTGGGCATTCAGTAATGAATTAATGTAAGTCAGTTGAAGTGGCAAGGCTTAAAAATATTATTACATCGCAATGCTTCGGCTGTCAACGAATCCTCGGTGTTAACATTAACCTCCGATTGTGTCAAATCAAGCATGCTTAAATCGGTGAAAAGCATTTTGATACCTCTTGTTTGGAGTTCAGTTGAATGTTCACATCATTACCCCATTAATTACATTAATTACAGATAATCAATGGAAGTAGTTAATCATTTCTCGGAGAGATATAATTGTCTTAGATGATATGGTATGTTCTATAAGCAGCGTATTATAATTTATGTAGATACCGAAATGAATTCGAGCCGAAATAATAAAAATATCAATTTCTGTTCTTTTCCGTGAAAAAGTGCGCCACGTTGATACGTAGAACAAATGGATATTAGGAAGAAGTAAATATCGATATATTAGTGATTGACGTGTAGCCACGGCATTGATATGAAAATAGGTGATGAGTATTTTCTATTCCAAGTAATTGTTGCATTTCAGGAGGGAACTAGATCAACAGAAGGAACATTGGTAATCAGTTATTAATTTACAAATGTGGCACGATTTTGTAAATTACTCAAAAAAACCATCCTTCAATCTTTTCGACGATACATATTTGTAAAATATTTGATCCGGCAACTCTTTTTAAATATCTCATCATTGTATGATCGTACATTTGACTCGAGCACTTTGCTCCTTTTCCTTTTGCCATCTGTTTCGCGAACAATGCTCATATTCTGGTAGTTATCAAAGGAACTCCAATTATTTGGTGTTCTCTCTATCGTTTTCTGTTCTCCTAAAATCAGCGATTAATATTCCCGGTTAAAAGGCAACGGATTCGCATTATCGGAAGTTTCCCCCTTATGCTTCTCCGCGAACATCGAAAGAATTCGCTCCTCGCGACTCGATCGGCTCGATCGTCGTCATTTAATCATTTCTCACGCGAGTCGTATCGCTTCCTGTCACGCTCGAGTATCGGCCAGCCCACCTAATTACTCTCCGAAAAACTTCGTCTTGCGCTCGCTCGCCGTTCAATTACGCTCGGAGAAATAATTTTGCAAGTCTCCCGGTATAAATTTTCTCTCCCTCTCTCTTTCTCCTTCTGTGCATTTTTTCTACGACATTTATCCCCGTCTCCCTTTCTCGTCTCGACGTTGAAAGCCATTACTACGAAACGGAGCAGAGGAACTCAATTATCGAATAGGCTTCGCGCCATAAACATTGTCGGCGCGAAAATTTACCGCGCGACGCAAACGCGCGCCGGTCGATTCGTTTCCTTTATTAACAGACCTCTCAATTTTCCAGCGGTGAATCAGGTTACACGTCTGAAGCGGCCAGCGAAAACCGAGCGGAACCGTGCCGCGAAAATGTCGCGGGACGACGGACAGAATTTTTCGCCCCCGTTAGAAAATCTCGCGAAGCGTTCGAAGGAAATCAATCGTTCCCTGTTGGATCCCCTCGAGTCCGTCATCCGATTCACCGCAAATACCGTGCATCGAAACGGGCTTCATGACGATTTCATTGACCGACAACCGCGGCTCATTCGATCCGGCAACCGCAGAGCCGTGATTCGTTAAGGCATCGAAGCGTAATATCGTAGGACAAACGCTACCTCAGATTGTTTTTGGAAGGTGTCGCACGATGGCAATTTCGTTCGCCGTTCGGCTGCGCGAGCGATCGACGCGCGTCTCGATTCCGCGGATTCTAATCGATGCTTCATCCACGGATCGTTTTGATTATTCGCTACTGTATGTCATTAATGATGGCCCCGTGATTTTTCAATTAATTTCGTGGCAGTTGAACGTGAGTGAGTTCGCCCGTGTATATTTTCTTTCCGCGGTTCCGGAAACCAACGGAACAGCGCTGCGCGTGTATGATCAATAATTATAGAAGTAATTATTGCCATTACCTGGTCTTGAGCTGTTGAAAGTTTGCCCAGAAATTCAGTGTATTATACGGCTGTAGAATCAAGAGCGGAAACTTTGTTCTGGTAACCGTTTTTGTCGAAACTATTTTAATTAAAATTCGTTAATAAAGGGCGTAAGCTTTTAATTCCGCAGTTGCTCCATGATTTTGCGATTGTTTCGACGCTAACATTTGTTAACGTTCTGAAATGTATTTGACGTTTCCTGTACTCGATTAATTCTGGGCTCGGCGCGGCTCGAATTCCGTTCGATACATCGACCCGACTCTTGCCCCATTCCATGTATCTAATTTGCTTCGATTTCGACGTTCTATCGTCGTCCCGATTACAGTCACGTCGTCGAATGAATCGTTAGTGACGAACGATGCCGTTCGGTAAAATGTGTGTAATGTGTAATAAATTTTTTTCGAATTGAAACGCGAAATTTGGAGGGATGAAAGTCGGCCTGTATCGGCTGGTTAAACAGGGTTACATGAACGCGAATTTTCCCTGCTAACAGCACACGTCAACGTCAACGATACGCGCAGATATTCATTGAATAAAACGGCAGAACGACGTATTCGTCAGCCCGTGCACGCGTCTACTCCCCACGAAGAATAGAACTAACTTGCCAGATAGTGCGGTTTACGTTTCTACGTTCTGCGCAATTATCGAAATTCATGGTTGTTTAATTTTATAAACGACTCACAGAGACGGTTATTCGACGAAATTTAATCGCTTCTATTCGCGAGATGCGCTCTCAGGGCTCATGACACTGTTGCATCCTTCACACGTTTCTAAATTTCGAGGATCGTTTCGTCGACGGCACACAAAAGCGCGTCCCCGCGACGGCGACGTATAATTTCGAAGGGAACAAGTAATTTTGTTAAATCCGTCCGCGGATTTGGCGCCCGCGGTTCCTTGATTCTAATATGAAATTTTCATGTAGCGAATGAGCGTATCCGTATAACGAATAACGAATAATTTTGCCTCGCGATAATGCTTTGATGTTTCTCCTTATGGAACCAGACGAGTTACGAAGGCAATTTCGAACTCGAGGACAATTTTCCTAATTATCAAACTTGTTCGGGTCCGCGTTGCGACGAGTCGCATTGATCAAGCGGGTCGAGCGTGGGAGGTCTAGCAACGAAAGTTTTTCGTGCTTGAATATAAAAGGGCAAATTTCTGCCGCGACGAGCTACGAAATTTAACTATAAAATCATCCGGCGAAACGTTCCCAAACTGTTAGCTGCCAAACGAAGTTTCTCGAGGAGAAACGATTTCAGAGAAAGCCCCCGAGTGAACAATCGCGTGAGGTGTAAGCGACCAAAACGATCGTTTCGAATGACCGATCCATAATTATAATTATAATAATTATAATCGTTTCGATTGACGAGTCCAACACTTTCGCGAAAACAGCGACGAGCACTCGATCTCTCGATTTCGATTTCACGGCACACACCACTTTTTCGACGCGTTGCCCGCGACGTTCTGAACGACATGTCCGTAACATTTCGACCAAAGATCCGCGACTTAACGTGAGGCCTCTCGAGGGCCCACCGCCGAGATCGGCGGACCGTCTGACCTGGATGACAGATACCGTGGGCCTTAAGTTTCGTGGGACCGTAGGTCAGCTCTGACCGAACAGCCAATGGGGAACCGCAGTCAGAACGGGTTCGAGATGCTTCGGGGGGGGGGGGGGGGACATGAAAGCCACCCCGCTCGTGATACCTGCGATCTCGAGCTGGACGTGATATTATTTATGCGTAACCCTTGCAAAGAATGGGAATTCGCTGTCTGGTTCGCAGACATCGAGCTACGTCGAGCAACGGGAGATACCTGGTTGCAGGAGGTAGGTGGGGATGCTTGCATGAGAAATAGCAAACGTGTCGTCAAGGAGTGTAATTTGGAGGTCGGATACTGTGGGAAGAAATTCTGGATCGGTGGAAGGGTTTTGCAAAGATTCGATTCTGTTCGGACGATTCGATGATCCAGTTGAAGACGAGAAAGCTGGTCTTCTGTACAGCTGCGACGATTCGATCGAGGGCAGACTGCACTGTTGTAGGGCTGCAGAGGTGTCGAATCGTGTGAAATTTAGTTCGACGAAATTTCTATGGAGTTATTGGCGAGAAAAGTGTAAAGGGTATATGCAGAATTATACCGTAATTAATAACAATTTGATGTAACTCGAGTTTCCTGTGAAGTACTTCGCCGCGTAAGGTATCGTTTAATTACCCCGGGATCGGTAACACTACATTTATTTTGTCAAAATGCGGGTATTTATCCGATACGATGAATATTAGGCAAATTAATTTCAATTATCATCGTTAATGCTTTTCATACCGCGTGCTAATTGGTCGAATAATTCAATTAATTCACTGAATTGCGGGATAAACTATTAAGAAGAATGTTAATTCCGCAATATTAGAGAATAGCACCGTACGATATTTTACATTTGTCGCATCAAAGTCACTTGGCGGTTCACAAGAAACCCGTCGAGATTCCAATTATCAGAAATGTACGACAAATAACATATGCGTACCCCTCACACTCGTACTGTACTACTTGTTTCTACAATTCAACGCGCAACTACTTTTACACAGCAGGAAAAGTATTCGGCAGTACAAAATATCCGATCGAAATTCTGACATTAATCCTGCAATTAAGCAGAATCATCGGTTCGAATCGACATCTCTACGAGGAACCGTTCGATTCGTTCAGACTTTTCCAAAGGCGCGCGCATCGGAGCACGAAGATCAAGAAATTCCTATATTACCCCCGCATAATCTCAACGGAAAAGGGAGTAATGCGTGAAAACGCTGATCGCGTCACGGTTGTCATAAAAACTTCTCCGACCGCTCGCACCGGAAAATGAAGAAGGGCACGCGGCTCTTCGCCTCACCTGTGCCCGCGAGCACACGCGTCCGAAAGATATTACGTTTTATTAATATTTGCACTGCGCGACGGGCAAACATTTCCAAATCCATACGGGCAACGCTTGTGTACGTTTCAGACGAGTGCGATGTACCGTGGGCAAACAGCGCGAGAGCCACGCGATTCTTCTCTCCTCTTCGCATCCCCGTTTCCCGGCCCTTTTCTCCAAGTCGCCACGCAGCGCGGAAAAAACGGCACGGCAGAAGAAACGGACCGGGACGCGAGAGATCGAGTTGGGAGAATGAAAGGAGAGGACAACCGGGGAACAACGTCCGTACTTGCCGGTACCTTGTTCCCCGCAATTCCGTACCGGCCTCGCATTTCGAGAAATACCTCGGCGCGCGACACGCGCAACCCATTCTTTCTTTCGCTCGATCCCTGTTCGCCGCGTTCCCTTTCGCTCCTTCCTTCCGCACGCTTCATTCTCCCGTCCGCGATGTTTCCATGCCCCCCGTCAGTTGGCAGGCCCGATGCACGCCGCCCCTTCGCGACTCGTCTTCTCTTTTTTCTCGCGGTTTCTTCCCTTCGCTCGGCGGCGTTACGCGCGCCAACGGCAAGGGCGCACCACCGTGATACGTGCGTGCAATTATTCATTTTTTCTCGCCCTTTTTTGCCCCCCCCCCACCCACCTGACCGCGGCCGTTTCGCAAAGCCGCGCACGTACGGAAATATTTAAGGTTTGTTTCGCGATGGACGCGCGAATCGGACGCGGCCAGGTCGCACTCCCGAGGAGCGCCCTTTTCATTACGGCGACACCGACGCGCTTGTACACCTGCCCGTCTCTGTTCCCGCGAGGATATGGTAATTTCGGGAATCCGCGTGATTTCGCGACCGTGCTTGCTGGGAACGAAGAGACGCGACGCGCAGGCTAATGGATCGGGCGGAAAAAAACCTTTTTCTGTTATCAGAGGGATGCCTGCGCCGGCGGCAATTCGATTATTTTTTTCGTTCGACGGGGAGACGAATTTGTTGTTCGCGAGGCGACGATCGTGGCTGCGGGAATGCATCGGTGGGGAACATTACGATTAATGATCGCGATCTTTGGGTAAACGTGACTCTTGTTTTGTCGACGAAATGAATCGAAGATGAAGGGTGACATTCTGTGCACGTCATGCGCAGACGATTTTTTCTTCGCGCCGCGCGTTGCAATATTTTTCTTAATTAGAAGTTCCCCTCGGCTGGAATACTGTACATTAGCATTCAAGTGCCGCGTATGCGAAATAACGCTTGTTTACTGCTCCTATTTAATAGCTGCGAAACCGGGGGCGGTTAACTTTCTTTGTAAATTTGAAGTAATTTGAAGCGAAAAGAGTCCGAGGAAAGGCATTTATTCTGAAGCACCGCTCATAGAAACCGCTTTATTCCGGCAACAGGGACGTTTGCTTACTTTCGCGAGCAATTTAATTCTTGCGGAACCAACCGCCAGTCTTAAATGCAACTACGAAATCTATTCAACGCGGCTGATTAAATCTCCGCGGGAAATATCGTTGCACGCCCATTCGTACGAACGTTCGAATTATGGTCCCAATCGTCTCCACGCGTAATTTGTGATTCGGTAGCGTAATAAAACTCGGGCAATGAATAACTCGAAGTAGGAAACGATTTATTTTTTCCATTCCGGTAAATAAATAAACATTCGAATAACTGCAATCGTCCTTCCTTCGCATGAAGAACGTTCAGCATTGACATCGCTCGTTACATCGCCAGCTGAGACACGCTGCTCCCTTAAATCGACCCCGGCAGACGGGGTGACACGCGAAACCGGTCCGTCGATAATCAGATCGGCGGCGGATACCTCTTTATTAGTCGCCTGTTTCGCGACGAGTCAAGCAAGTTGTCCGGCAACGAGTGCGCCAACAGTCGCGCAGTCGTAAATAGCGGTCGCGTCGCGTTGTAACGACCCATAAATTCCGCGGGATTGTCCGATGCTCGTTCGTTGCTCGTGCCGGCATCGCCGGCTAGAAGGAGATCGCGCGACGTCGTCGACGCGAAGGCCTATAAACGAGAGAATGAGAAATGTGCGGAAAGGGGTGGGGACGAAATAGAAAAGTTGAAGAAAAATCGTGGCGATGTTTGCCGGGACCGTCGGGGTCGACCAACTTTTCAGACGGTGGCTTTTTGAACGATCGTCGCGCGTTCGACGAACTCCGTTGGCCCGATTCACGACCCTCAGGATTTATCGGACACACGCGTGCTCTTCGGTTCTCCCTGCCTCTCTCTTTCCATTCTCCCTCTGACGCCTCCCTCCGTCTGCTCTCGTTCGCCCACTTTCTTCTCTATTTTTATCGGCGAATTCGACGTAAATTTATCGGGCACAATTTCCCGCGACGCCACCCGCAACGAAAGTGTAACCGCGCGATAAAACATTGTTTTTCCGCGGCGCGACGGGACGCGGGAAAACTCGACCAGCTAAGCTCCTGTGTTTAAATTGAGACGGGGTAAATTGCGAATGCGTCGTTACGTCGGATTTTTCGAGTGCAATAATGCCGCCCGGTGAAAGATTTGTTGGATATCTTGCCGCGGATAGTAATTGTGCGTCCGTGTTTGCGGACGAAAAGGCGAAGGGAAATTTGAACGTCGAACGCGTCTTTTTTTCGCGTTACGTGTTCATATATTTATACACTCTGTTATATAACCGGAATGGTTTAATATTTCCGCTGCGAGAGAACTTTTGTATCTCGAGTATAGGTGATCGATTGCATTATTCTTGTTGCTCGCGTTCGGTAACGTATTCGTAATGGAATTTAGTTCTGCACCGTTTTAGAAACGGATCGCAATTCACGCGTTTCCACTTGTGCAGTCGCACAACGGAGTATTGATTTCAAATCGAGCAATAATCCCGACAGACGTCTCGAAAGAAAAGAGATTAATTCCCTTGTACAATATCGTTCAATAATATTCCCTTCACTGCAATTATATCAAACATTTCAAATTAACTATTCGTCCCCTATAATGTGCTAACTTGACGCGCGACAGAATTGAGAAAACACATCACGTATACTGTGACAATAGCAACAAATTATTTTCCGAATACAACATTCACTCCCCCAAGTGTTCACCGCTCAACCTCCGAACCGAGAGAAAAGAACATGCCCTCTGAACCGGACGAAATTGTCAACATTTCCAAACACGACTCAAATCTATCAACCGATTCCCATCGATATTTCGCGCGAATCCACGTCGCGCTTAAAGCACAGCGAAATTGTACACTCACCGAAGGATGTGCTCGAAATTCGATAAACGATTCGGAAGTTGGTCGTTGTTCCGAAAACCGGAGCCTCCGTGATCAGTCGAAGCGTGCCGTTTTCACGCGTATCGGATTGCCCGCCGCGCGGACCCCTTTTTTCCTCGGCCGAGCTCCGTTTCATGCGAACGTCCGATCCGCGCGGAAGTTGGTACACGCTGACGTCTAATTACCAGCTTCCTCGGATCGCGATACCCGCGCGTACTAATTAGCAATTACCCGTCAAGTCGTAGCCGTTCTGAACGCTGCCCGCTATCGCTGCCTGTGCACGGGGCTTGTACCCGTGTAGGGTGTAAGGTTCGCGGTGAAAAAAAAAAAAAAAAAAAGGTTCATCGATCCGGTGCATTCGTCTCGTTAACCTGATTTAGGGAAACCATCCGTTTCGTTGGTTGCGCCAATTAAGCCTATTGTGCGGGGGCCGGAACGTTTGTTGACTGTAACTGACGAAACAATTTCATTCATCGGTTAAGCCGCACGTAAAAACCTCAGCTGATTCTGCAACCGTTTCCCTTGACGGTGTAAGTTTTTATTTTTATTTTCACCGACCTCGCCGCTCGGCGCTCTCGCCATCCCGCGAGGCCTTTCGAGAGCGGAGGATTTTTTTTGTGGGGCACCGTGACGAGAGGAACCGCGGAAATATTGTTGCCCTTCTCTTGAAGCGAGTTCGAAGTTCGTATCGATCTGTTTTAATCGCAATAATTCGTTTCAGATTAAGAAACGAACGAATATAAATCGACTTAGACATTCATCGAACGACAGCAATGCGGGTATGTATATTATATCTTGCCATCTTCCTGGACGCTAATTACGAATGGAGTGCATTCGCTGTTAGGGTAAACGTGGCTAAGTGAACGTATCGAGTGACTGCGCAGCTAGGTTTAGATCATTACTAATATACGAGATCATTACCGCGTTGAACTCGATCGACTGTTACGCGCAGTACATTACCGGCCAGTATGATCTGTAATCGTATTAATTGTATTCGCCTCGATACACAGATTTCACGCAGAAGGATGCAGCAGGATTATTGGTACGTTAGGTGCCCCGGTATTTCAGTGCACCGCTGAGCGAAACGCAAACGGTATAATTGCGTTACACTCGAACACTTCTTTGTCTCATCCAATTTCGTTATCAAACAAATTGGCTTTCGGACGTGGTACAGTGACGTCGTCGTTGCCCGAACGAAGAACGTTCCTGCGAGGTCCAACGAAATCTCGCGCGATAATATTCAGCGCTCGGGCCGTCTAACGGCAAACGTCTCCGACGGTGCAACAATTTACGTCGCCATCGATCACGGCGAATTCCGCCACCGTCGAGCCAACCGGATCAGGCTGACGCGCGGCCTAATATCAACCTCGTTAAAAGCCTTAGCTCGTACGGTCTTGGTACACCCGCAAGCACTCGGCCATCCTCTGGCAACGAGACGGACGCGTCGAGAGGCGCTTGCCGACGAGACGACGAGACGACGAGACGGGACGGCGTTTGAGTTTTCGATCGGCGGACAGGCCGAGATAATGCGATTAACGCCATGCAAAATTGGACCTCTTTGAGCAACGTGTCGCTCGGTCGGCGATGCAACGCAGTTACCGCGGAAAAGGGCTCCGCTCCGTGCAATAACCTGCACCTACCGTCGCGTGCACGTGTGGTAAACGGACGCGCGCACCTGTACGCGGACCGGTACGTACGTGTGCAGTATTTTTTCGGGGAATTCGAAACGGGCAAATTTACCTTCGCCGCGCGAACCGCCGGACCTGATTTGTCGCTTCCGTCTGGCCGACGATTGAAGGAGCGCGCCACTTTTTCGGTTCGCCACGTTTTCGAGGGATTCATTCGGCCGGATGATCGGCGCGCGATGATCGACGGATCGTTCGTCTTTCGACCGTGTTCGCCCGGGTACGAAGGAACGGAACCAGCGTCTCTGTCCGCAATCGAATGGAAGAACGACGCGCGATCGTTTGATTCGGGGAAGCTTCAAGAGCGGCGATATTCTGGGTAACGAATAGGAACGATTGGTAAATTAATTCGTTCAGCGTGTTAAATTTCATTTCCGCCGAATCGGCGAATTCGCCGATGGATAATTTTGATAAATCGGCGAAAGGCGATTGTTCGTTTTCAGAAAACGGTTTGTAGATGAATGTGATTCGCGTCGACGTTGTTATATTCTTCTGTAGTGTTGTAAGGACCGAATAATAATCATTTTTCCCGGGTGAATTTTCAACGCAAAATAAAATTTCTACCGTTCCTCGAACCTACCGAGCGATCGCAAACTTTTGCTCCGTGCTGCAAATAGAAATAAGGAAAAAGAAAAACGAATCGCAACGAAGGAGGAGGAAGCAGTGGCGATATTTGGAGGCAACGCAGAGACCGACTGCATAACCGATATGATCGTTCGTGTGATGCTCGTTTACTGTCGCGCGGGTAAACATCGTTATTATGCTGGCAGACGGAGGCGTAAATACCGGGCCAGAGACCGCCTCCTTTTCCGTGAGTAATGAGAAGACACACGGCACAGACAGCTGGAAATTAACGTGGCGATCGTCTAATATTTGCCCTGGTTCTTCTACTTCGTGTTTCGACCGCTGATTACTGATACTGTTTGTGCGGAAACGTTTATTCTGCGGTAATTGGTATCCCCCGGGCTGTGCATCGGAAACGGACGTACTTGGAGGACGTAGATCGGCCACCGGTCGAGTTCCCCGGCCGTTTCCGACACGCCGAGCGATCGTTTCGCAGAGGACGTCGCCGACATCTTCTGTGAAATGTTGCGTTCGCGCCGGCGCAGCGAAATAATTCGCAGAATTATCGGCACCGATCGCGACCGATCTCGATTCAAAGAAATTCTTCCGTTCGACGGGGAACGAATGTGTAGGTAAACGAGGACGTAAAAGGTGTACGCAAAAGAAGCGAGACTGAAATTGTTCAAAAGTACTCTCATTGTCACGCAAATCGTTCGCCGTAAGGTTTCGTTCGATTAAAACTCATCAATAGCGTCTAAGCGACATAAACGAGTCGCGCCGTCCGCGTAGAAACCACCCCCGATAAACGGAGAACGCGCGATTCCTCCGAACAATCGTTATCGCGGGCGAAAGATCGGCGAAGAAAAGGCAGGGGCGAAGGGCGAGACGATATTGAGGCCGGCATTCGAACGCGGCCCGCAATTTCGCATAGACGCGGCGATCGTGGTCGGCCAAATGGAACCTTTAATACCCCCGGCATTGTACGTTAGATTGGAATCGCCGGGAGCTGTTGCATCGCGCGGACGGGACGGAGAAATCGGTAGACAACCGGACCGGACGGACGGAGAGCGCGGCGACGATAAGAGCGAGGGGGGTGGGGCAAAGGGTTGAAAGCATCGGCCACCATAACCGCGTCTCTGAATCGTTCGATGGAGACGATCACGGGGTGACCCATTGCTGTGATTTACCCGGTGCACAGCGGACGGGTCGGTTAACGCGAGGGGAAACGGTATGGCCTACAAAAATACAGATTTCCAATAACCGATAGCCTTCTCTCGCTCCGTCGACCCTTCTTTCCGTCTTTCTTCCCCCGTTCGTTGGCCCCCTCGCGCGAACAACGAGGATACAGAAACAATACACCGTCCACGGGAGGGAGCGTACTTTCCCTCTCTTCGCCTTTGTCCCTCTTGCTCGTCCGTGCACCCCGCCCCCGCGGTACGTCATTCTTTTTCGCTCACCCCCTCTGACCATCGCTTCTACCTGTTCTTCTATCTTCGACTCGGTCGCTCCGACCGGGTCGATTCTCATCGTTCCCGCTCTCTCGTTTTTTTTTCTGCTTTTTTTTGCGAGTGTACGATGCATGTGTACCACGGGACCACGTGTTAAGGTCTACCGTCCAAACAAACCGCGAACCGACTGGCCCTTCAAGCCCCCCACCCCCCGAGGGGGTAGCATCCCGCCAAGTCCCGTTACCTTTTTCCTTTTTTCGCTATTCGTATGTCGATTCTATGCGATCCTCCTCGCGATACAACGTCCATCGTGTCAACTGCCTCTCCTCGTCGCTTTCTCTGGTCCTCTTCGACGACGCCGCGGTGCACTTCGTCGCGCACCCGCGCTCGTCGCTGTCCTCGTCGTTCGCACGGGGCGACGATTAATAAAGCATTGATTGGATTGACACCGATATAGGAGAACCTGTTTCAGCTGAATGAGCATCTTTTCTGGTTCTCCTTGTCCCCCCGTTCTATACGATTCCTGCGGGATATTCCCCCGTTTTTAGGTTTTTTATTATTCATTGGCCGCCACCTTATTATCCTTTTGCCTCCTGTGTGCAGATTTATTTTCGTTTTTCTTCCTTCGTTCGACGGCGGCCCTTTTCGTACTTGAACCGCAGCTGTATCAATTTCATATCGGTGATGTGAAAATTCGTGGAAATACGAAAAAAAAATTGGGCATCGCATACGCTTCGAAACTTATTGTCCGTGTAGAATCATTGTGCATTACGATTGTTCAAGAACCTTAGTTCCTCGCCAACAAAAATTCAGCCTTTCGTTTGCACCAACGCTCATTCGAGACACAATGCGAAATGAAAATAATAGACAAAATAAATTAAACTGTAGCTACTGATCTTGTCTATTTAAACAACGATGCATTAAATGCACGATAAAAACGGAAATTGAATCGTTGCAATCGGTCCAACGGATTTCTCGAATGGAGCCGCAGGATCGACTTACTTCATTTTCCCATTCCAAGACTATTCAAGTCTGAAATGGGAGATTACACGGCGCACACGCGCACGATTTACTCACGCTGGCAATTTCACACGTGCACGGCTCCAGAAATGGACCACGCCGCGTTACCATAGAGGATTCACAGAAGCCAATGGGACGTACGGCCGTGCGTAATATCGGTCATTGACAGCGATAGTGTTCCGCAATGTTCCGGAGAATGTGCGTTCACGGTCACGCATATACCGGGTGCCAGCGGAGCCTGTCCACTAATGAAGGGAGAGACTATAATTGGATGAAATAAATGACCATTAATCGGCCCTTCATCTGTTCGAATTGTACGACCCCCTAAATTGTGTTCGCGTTAACTATGGAAAATTATTTAAAACGGAATTAAACAGTCTTCCTTGGCTCGCTGTCAATGTTACTAGGGAGATCGTTCACGCTTCAGATGATCAAATTTTTACTCGAATGCATTCCGATAAACTTGCAATATTACGTACATACACGTTAAGAAAGTACTGTCGTAAGAATTCTTGAATGTGTCCTCGTATTTAAACCGTATTATTTATGTGCCCATATGCTTCTCTTTTTGTAGCAATTCTTTATGTGCAGTAATTTAAAAAAGGCTCACGTAATAACTTTTCTGTAACATTATTAATATTTACCGCGATTGAATTATAACCAAAGCATTGTCCTTCTTAAGAAATTATTTTTACTACAAATTCTGATTCCCGTTGACTAACTTTATCAGCGAAAGGCGAATTGTCTTCGAGAGCTTTTCACGGCCGAGGAAAAATGAATCCGCCACGTTCCCGTTCCATCAGTGGAACTATGCCAAGATCGACAGGGCCGCGTGCCATTGATTTAGAACATCAGCGTTCATTCAGACCTGCTTCGCCATATAATCACGAAATTGCATACCAACCGGTACGATCCACCCAGTATACAGTCCGGTCCCGTGTATGTGGTTGTTAACGTGGCACATCTATGTACAGTAGCATTGGACCACCGATCGGGGGCGGCAAAGGGTTAGGGGGACACGAGGGGGTTGGTGCGCGTTAATTGGTCCAGTGTCAAGGTCAAACCTCTCCGGCGCGTCATCGCATTATCATCGATTATTGGACATATCTCGCGGTCAATCCGAGACCGACAGAGTTGGCAAATCGATGACAGAACGACGATAAGACGGCCGTTTGCTTCGTCGGATACGTCATACAAGTTTCCGTTGGAATTGTAATTCAGGGGCCTGTCAATTTTGGAACGGAACAACGAATAATACCCCTACAAATTTATGAATATATTAACGAATGAAAAATTAGATTCATCTTGACGAAAGTAGGTATCGTAATCGTGTTAAGGGGCATCGTGGAAATACGTAGAACCTTGGCAGCGTCAACGAGAATCGTTCCGGGGTTGCGATCGATTCGTTTCGTAAAATATCTGCGAAAAAATACGGTCCACGTGGCAAGTTCGTCAATGCCACGTGGTCGTACGTGACTATGTCGCAATAAAGGTCGCGGGTTAACTCGGCAAAGCACGGGAGGCATTGGAAGAAACGAAGAAAAGGAAGAGGGTACGCCGGCGGACGCGGTAATAAATCGGTCAACCCGGGTCGCCCGAGTGTGCACGTCTCTTTTTTGCTTCCGTTCGATTTTTTCCCGCGGTCAGCTGCCGCATCGATCGGAAAAACGAACGAAACGTCGCGTCCCGCCTGTCCACCGAAGCGCTACGACGTGACACCGTCTGTTTACAGCTTTTCTTGCGACGCTTTTGTGAAAGCTCGTCCCACGGTAACTTCTCCGCTTGAACAGAGCAATAACTGCCGCTCCGTGAGTTCAATAAGAGCACAAAGTTGCATTAGCAGGTTCGAGTTCCGTAGCAGATGATTGTCAGCCAAAAAGAGCCCCTCCATTGTAACCCGTCCAACAATAAATCGAGCAAGCTGCCAAATGTAAACATTCGTACGTCCACGAGACCGGATGCAACGCAGCTTCCGATACACAAAGTCTGCCCGATCAATCCCGCCGTCGCCGCCTCCAGGATGGAAGGAGCCGACTGATCCGATTACCACATCGGAAACCGAACGCATATCCTGTGCCGATCAGATGACTGCCGAAATCAATGAACCCGTGTATCTAATTGTCGACGAATTCCCCCCCAGCCGTGCCGTCCGTAACAGATACACCCCGCCGCGCCACGCGCCATCCACGTTGCCGTCACACTTCCGATACTCGCTCAGCGAAACAATTTCGCGGCCGTACCCAACGAGCACCGGGTCCGACGACTGTCGATGCCACCCCTTATCGTCGGTCGACGCCCAAAAAAGTATCCCAAGACGGGTGGGTACCGCCGGCACGTCGGGTCGCGTCGACGGACCACGGTCCGCGCCGTTCGAAAAGCGAAAGTCGATGACGCGACTAGATACCGGTCAGCAGACAGACAATAACCAATCATGTGCAATTAACCTGCGACACCATGACACCTAAATACTACCAGACGCCTGCATAGCGGTTATGTTCCCATTATGTGGCCGTATCGACATGTGTTTCGTGCCGTGCCACGCCAGCGTACGCCGTGCCACGCCGCGCCGGGGTCGCGCCACGCCGTTATGCCCGGCACACGGACGCGCATTGTCCGATACCGTTCACGGGATACGACGTATAGACGGGGGCTACATATGTACACCAGACATATTGATACACAGTACGATACAGACCGATTACATAATAGGCCTGTGTTGCACGGATCGGCCCTCGAACCGGCCGTCCGGTCTGGCCGGACCGACGTCGCTCGATCTGATGCAGTTTACCCGATCGAGATAACCTGGTTTAACATGGATGATCATGCCGCGTTCATTGCCGATGAAACCGGGCGGGCCCGCCGAATCGGCGCTCGGCGGGAGCGCTACCTGGCGCAAGGAGCGTCGCCGCTCTATCGTGTTTGCGGACGAATGTTTTAGTTTCTTTGTGAACGCGCTTTTGTTTGTTTGCTTCTCTTCCTTTTTTGTTTTGGAGGATTCGAACTGGCAGGCAACGTTGCGCTGTGCCCCCGAAGCACTTTCTGGCGAGAAGATATTGTTGCAGTGATACGTTTGTTGTACGCGTCGAAGGTTCTTCTATTTTGTTCTTGTGGAAGTTATGCATAGTTGATACGAGACGTGTACGCTTTGCGATCCGTTTGCGAAATGTAAATTAGATATTTCTTTTATGGCAGGGGAAGGTAATATTCTTTTTCTAATATTGCGAGGAAACGTTTCGTTCTTCGATTTTGACATAAAGCGGATGCAATCGGAATTTGCACGAGAATATCTTGGAGTCAAGTATGTCGATATACGATGGTACTGACGATGGAAGGGAAAGTAAAGTGTGGTTATAGAATACGAGAAAGTCCGATAGAAATGTTCCAGTGAAAAGGTACGAATGAAAACGACCGTCCATAACCGACCGGTGTGTGCTGCAACGAAAACAGAACGAAGAATATATTTTTTGGTTGCCGAAACGTGTGCGCTCGAGTCATGCTCGCCGATATAGTTACCAGATATATATATTTATGTCCATTCTAACCGTTTATTTTTTTTACATGTACACCGATTCCGCGCGCAATTTAATAGTTCCAGAATCTGTAAATTGACGATCTATCAATTTAGCGTTGCAACAGTAACTAATATTCGTTATAGAACACGTGACTGGCTGTTCCGAGTGTTTCTAAACGTGTTTGTCGGCCGCCCATGAACGCGCAGACCCTCAATTGGGAAGTCAATCTAACGTTTATTTAACCACGGTTATATTTGTACAGTTAGCAAATTTCTCTCGTACAATTTGTCGAACAATTTTCTCTATCGATTAAATTCAGCTTACTATTGAACCATGTTAAACCAACGTTAAGAAATGGACTTGTCAGCAATAAAAGCGAATGAAGGAAAGGAAGAGATCTCATTGAACAACGTTGTAAACCAACTAAAGGATCGATCCCCTGTTTGTGCCGGCAAATTTTTTACGCGGACAGGGCAGGGTAACGTTTAAAATACCTGTGCAGGGTCAAAGGTGTTACCCTTGGGTCGACGCCTCGTGTCCCATAACCTTCTGGAGCTACCTGCCGGCCCGGTATCATCTTTGACCTCTTCTGAAACCAGTTCCAGGCGCTCAGCTACTGTTCAAAGGGGCCGTCGCGGCCGTATTACACAATGGCCTGCAATAACTGGTTGTTCGTTGGGGGTCTTCGTTGATTATTTTCGAGGAACATTTTGTTTGCACGTTTCTTGTATCATCGCGAGCCCTCCGTGCAGCTCCTTCGGTTGTTTAGCTTTATTCATTAGGTCGATGTTCTCACGAAAGGGTGACGTTTTAAGACGGCTCAAAGCGAGAGCTCATTGTCCAGCCTTTCGCGTAACGAGGGTCGATCCTTGCCCTTCCAGAACGTGGCTCGAAAGGAGTGGTAAGAAAGAAGTTAGTCTTTAATGGATCGGAATCGAACGGGATGATCGGCGTGTGTATGCGAAATTGCGAGCTTCTTTGTTGGCTGTCGGTAGTGGAATCAAATTAATCGCCGCTTTATGCAGCGGTTATTAAACTTAACAACTCGTGAGCGCGATTCGTTTGCGAAGATCCGGAAGGGGGTTGCGCCGGTGACACGTAGACGCAGTTCGTGAGAATTCCACGGTGCCGTTCCTCGATCGCTGTTCATTTTATTGTCTGGTTCGAAATTCTTTGTTGTTCGCCCCCTGAACTGCTGTAATTGGTTCGGTTTCGTTTCGAAGAATGGAACGACGGTAGCAAGGGTTAACAGCCAGTGTGACTCCTAGATTTTTATTTTTTAATATCAATAAAAGTGTATATTATGTTCGACAAAGAAAATTGATTTGTTATTTCCTTGATAAGTACTCGCTTTTATAATGCAATGATAACACAGAAACCGCTTACGTAGTCGTTCGAAATTTTTCTTCGCCTCGTTTTTTTGAATAACCGATAAACTGATAATGAATTCGTTACGATTGCCAATATTCTAGCAACGAACCGTTGACCAGGTTCTATTATCAATTAATAGCACGTAATAAACGGTTCGTTTCGGGCGCAGCGAAGAGCACAATGTCGGCGAAAATTTGTTAATTTCTATTTGGGCAACCATTTTCCGCAATATTCATTCCAGCCATTTTCCGCCACGACCTGGAAGGACTGATATGAGGCGGAACTTTGTGTAAGTTGAAAGCATGGCATACTGAACCGCAAATAGTTCGAGGTGCAAGCACGAAAAGTTCTCACAGACGTATCACGAGACGTTCTAGAACGGTGCTTGATAACGTCGTCGTTTGTTTCAACGTGAAACAGCGCGAGCCGCGTGTTTCCTCAAGAACTTTTAGTTAACCGGCATAGCTGGCAAGAAGTACGAAAAACCGTTTTAAAATAAACGGCCACGAGAATAAATAATTCTTGAATTAAATAATTCAATCGTCGAATGAATGTAATTATTAAAATTGCTCTTTCATTATTCAATAGTTGACGTTGAAGATGAATATACAAAATTATAAAATAATAAAAATTGAAAGGTGGAAATATTTTGCACAATTATTAATTAATAATCAGCACTAGATGTTAATAAACGTGAAAACTTGGTAGGCGAGAGAATAAACAGAAACTGTATATTAAATGATGATGAATATGACATCGAAAGCAATAATTCTGAAAATGTCTATGATAAATGGAATTGAAAGAATTTGGTTAAAAGAAATTGTCAATGAACGAAACGTTTATCTTTCATTCTACATTTATGCATATATATTTAAAACGCGGTCGAAATGCGATTAATAATTATTTTTAATTAGTCTGTATTTAAGCAATTGTATTCTACTTGTAATTTATTGGAGTAATATTAAAATGTTGATTATTATGAGATTAGTCGGAGACCGTTATAATAATAGCTTGGCAATTATCCTGGATAAAAAAAGGTGGCTCGTTAAAGTTGCAATTAGAAGAAAGGCGTGCATAAACCCGCGTAAACTAAAGCGTATTACGACTTACATCTACCCCCATTTAATTTTTTCAGAGCAGCAGTTTCTCACGTTAAAGCCTTAATTACATCCCTCGCGATATTTCTCCCATATGCTTAAGCCATTAAAAAGCTACTTACTTTCTCTTAAAGCACAACGAGACTCGCTTCATTCATTTATATTTCATTCACCTTTACTTTACTTTATTCTTTAATTGCATTCGAATGAATTGCAATAAATCAAGGGATTATAAATTCAACATTATGCTTTTTTCTAAGTACAAAAGCGATATTACAAAAATTATGCTACAAATACTTACGGTGGATTCATAAATTTGTGTGAACCGAAACTGCAGAAATTCGCGAAAGAATTATTTAACCACGAAATTAAACAAATAATACCCTAATAAAATACTTAGTAATAAATACGTGTTTCTATCAACCTTTATGCATCCCTATATTTTCCATCCTTTACTTTGCACAGGACCAAGGATTACAGTGGAACAGTAATAACAAACAATTAATCATTCTAGCGTGCAACATTCGAAATATCGAAAACGCTAATTAACTCCACCTGTATACACACGCACATTATCCATTATTCGCGCCATAATTTTTCATCGATTTCAATTCTCAATTCCTCCAACACGCTTCCATTCCCAAGAACCTCCACAGAGCCATCAGTTCCACCAAGTGGAGAACCCGTGAACTTCTGCAGCCCCCTGCAGACGCGTGCAAGATCTGCAAGTGGAGTACGGGGCACCATGGAGGGGGTTGAGCTGCAGCTCCGCTAGGGGTCCAACAATGGACGGCTGCACCACCATAAAAGATCCTAACTGTTTCGCCAAGCCGTGCCTCCCTTTCAGCCTCGATCTCGTTCCGGTTCCTCGCCAGCTCTATGCAAATCGTTTTGGAAAACGGGATAAAAATCGTGACGCGAGGCGTGCTGCTCGATCAGTCGAAAATCGGTCGTCGGTCGGGACAGTCCGTCCTCGGAGGACGATCGGGCAGGATCGCGTGAATTTCCTTGACAGAAAACGATCGAGCGATCGTGTCCAGGGGGTGACGACATCGTCGGGGCCTGAGGTCGACGAGAAATAGCGGGAAAAATCGGAGCGTGCGTGGGCGCAGGATCGATGAAGAGCGCAAAATGGCCACGCTAGAAAGGAGACGGAGAGGATCCGCGGAGAAGGGTGAAGGCCCGTCGCGAAAGGGGATGAAGGAGTAGTCGAGGAGGGTGCGGCGATGGTCGGGCCGGTGACAAGTAGAGAGGTGAGTATCGGAGGTAAAAGGAAATAATAAAAGAAGGTGACGAGGGAAGGAGGGGGGAAGAAAAAAAGAATCGAGGCCAACGTTGGAATCGAACGTGCATTCTGGGTCAAGGATGCCGAAAGTGAAAATCAAAGAGCGTCCGGCTCTTCGATCGTAGACGGTCGCGTTATGCACTCTTTGTTTGTTGCTCTTTTTCACCCCCTCTTCCTTTGTCCGGCAAACGAAATTACCGTTGCATGAATTCTGGCCCGGTATGTATCCTCGATCGTTCGTCCTGTCGCGATATCGTGAAATTTATCGACAGAGGCGAGAGCCACTTTGATCGCCGCCGGACTACGCTCAGAGCGAGTTAACCGTTACGGAGAAACGATTCTTTTTTTTTCCCCGCCGGCCACGCGAGATCCTCTTTCCGGATATATTGACACTTATCGTTACGCTCGTTTGGATTACCAATAATCGCATGTTTGCTCTCCTCGTTTCTCTCGTTTCCTTCCCTTTTCGATCTTGTACGAAATTGGTCGCGTCCGCGAGGTATTCGCGGAATGTATAATTCTGTCGGTTATGAAAACTTCGAATTTATCAAGGGAAAGTTTTTGCGACAAATTGACGGAAACAAGTAATTAATCTCTGATGGTCATATTTGTCGCGAGCAGTAAACAAAATTATAGCTAAACGATACCGCTTCGCCGATTCCAACGTATTCCCCGTTTCCCGGCATTAAGTCAATTTGCACCGCGTTCCGAGGTATTCAGTGAAATCCGCGACCGTCGAGGCAAGATAGACACCGTTGAAAAAGATCGTGTTCATTATTCACGTGCTCGCCCGGCAATACAAAGATTGATATAAGGCAAATGAGGCCAATAATCAGATAAACCAAATGAATCCTTCATTCGTTCAATTTGCTCCCAATTTGCAATCGGAATCGCCGCGCGAGAGAGTCTAAATAACCGCAATTTCGCGAATCACGATCAAGCTAATTGGCATAATCGCCCAATCAAATTTTTTTACCGCGCGCGTCTCTTGTCCCCCGCTCGAACGGGGGCCGTCGCGAACGAACAACAGCGTCGACTGCAACGAACAACCGAGCACCGTCGATCCAGCTGTACGCGATTACGACTCGTCAGCGGATCAGTCCACCTTCGACCTGCTCCTTTATCTCCTCGAGGAAGGCAGCAATTTACCCGCGCGGGTTCCTCCTTGGCTCTGCCGGATATCGGCCCACCTTGAGCCCCGACGCGGGATTCATTAACTTACACGAACGCGGCGGTCCGTTCAGCCGGCTCGAACTCCACGGAAAAGCGTAATCGACAAAGTTTATCGAACGGCACGGGGGGTGGGTGAGCGAGGAGGGGTCGTGGACGCGGGACGTGTACGCGGCTGCGATTTTCCCTCGTTCCTCTGGAGAGTAGCCGCGCTGCTCGTGGTTGGCCGGCCGCTGCTCGTTTCCACGACAGCTCGTAAAATAGGAACGGTACGCCCACGAGACTAGGCGAGAACCATAGACTCACGGTGGCTCGGTTAATTAGACGCCGAATCGATACTCAACGACGCGCCGCGGGTATCTATTAAAAGGCGACGACGTCAAGTGTGCCGCGTGACGGTTAACGACGATGATTACGCCACGGACGGACCTCGTCCCGCGGATTGAGTTATCGTCGCGGTCAACTCGTTGGAACTTATACGCCGTAGACGGGGCGGGGGACTGTTGAGAACGCGCGGGATGATTTAGGGATAATTGGTCTGAGATTAAACGGCAGAAATTTGTAAAATGATACGCGCGAGGTACGAACGCTAAGAGAAGGTGAAGGGGGTGGGATGGTTGCTTTAATTGTTTAGTGTTCTCGTTTTAGCTTTCTTGGCATGGGAGGGTTTAATCTACGCAAATCGTAGTAAAAAAGTAGTAGAGGTGTTATTGACCCTTCGTTGTATCATTTGTAAAATGATACGCGTATGGACGAACGCCAGGAGAAGGTGTAGGGGGTGGGATGGTTGCTTTAATTGTTTGGTGTTGTCGTTTTACCTTCCTCGGTGTGAGAGGGATTATTATACGAAAATCTGTAATAAAAAGTAGGTAGAAGTGTTTTTTCTTCTTCTTGCATTGGGTGGGGGAGGGGGGGGGGGGATTTGCGAAATTGATCACGAAGTCAGGACATAGTAGCAGTACTAATAATGTAATTTTACACAATTTCATGGAACAATGTTATTGGCATAATCAGGACATTTTCTGTTAGTACGAGCCATTACCGTAATATTAATCTATATTAAATAGATGCGAATCATTTGATGTACAAAGTATTATCTAGTCGAACCCCAAACTTCGTCATGCTTCGGCGAGATACATTGTGACGAATTAATAAGTATTAATTAATTGAGCAACTTCGTATTACGACGAATTACGAATTAACAAATTAACCACCATTATAAATTAAATCGTAATTTCACCATTTTAAAAATACCATTTAACCATTTGAAAAGCATTTCAACACCTGCAAAAATAGTTTCCCGAAAATAGCCTATCGTACACACTACTTTCGTTTGCCCGCGACTAATTCATTAACATCGATCAGTGTCTACAAGCAGCACCATCGATTTGCCAACAAAGGGAAGCACTTTTCAAGCTGAATGCAAACGAACAGTTCATTCCGCCACCGCGAGGATAAGAAAAATACGAAAGTGTCGCAGCGTCGAAGGCGGCCGCCGTTTAAATCATCGCGAATTCAATTACAATCGCGTGCCCCGAGGCCGTGCATTTTAATAACTTTGATCGCAAGCGCATTGTGCACGGCCAGGCGTCGCTCAATTACGTCCGGACCGCCGCTACTTTTATTTTCACTCTTCCTCGGACCTCTTGCTCTCCTGCGGGTATGCTCGCCGAGATAACGCGGCAACGTCTCGCGACAGTTCGTAAAACAGAAACAGCACCCCCGCGGGACCGGGTCCCGGCTTAATTAGTTATTGAATTAACACTCCTAGGAGATGCTCCCGGCACGAGTCGGCTCGCGAGAACGCTCTTCCCAATCCTCTCTTTCCCATGCCCTCTTGGCGTTTCGCCGGCTCTTCCGCACCGCGTTTCACCCTTCAGCCCGGAGATCGACCACTTCTTCGTGGGGATTTTAATTGCCGGCGTATCCTTACTCTTAATTAATTATCGGCCCGTGCAACGCCCTCTAAATAATTTTAATTAAAGTCGTCGAACGGGGCCCGGGCCGATTACGAAATTTAATTACCCGCTGGGCGTTAAGTGGTTCGATGCTTTCGCGACGACAAGAACGTTTGCTTAAACGGTGGGTTCACGGAGGGATTTCGGGCGGCTCGAATTCTTCGCGCGTTCGGCTGCGTTCGTCGGAGGAAATTGTCGCAAAAAAGAAAAAAAACGAAAGCGGTTACGAATAACGCAGTGATGAAAAAGGAATTACGGCTGAAATTTTCCTGCACCCGCGCCAAATACAGAACTGAGACGTATCTTTCGTCAATGATGAACAGCAAGCGCCGGTGCTATTGTTGACTGCGATGTGCTTAAAGTGCACGTCAATACCTGGCATCGTTCGGGACGCAATCTTTGTAGCATCTATGAAATCTCTCGTGACTTTCCTTAGACGAAAAGTCGATCGCGATATGCGACGAACGTTCCTCCAACAACTATTTCCTCGATCCAAAGAAAACATCACCGTCTTCCCTCCCCATTACGTCAAATGGTTAAACGATCCAACCGGCAATTCATCGAAGCTCTTAAAATTCAGAACGTGAAATAAGAACGCCGGGCAGTCCGGTAATTCCATACCATAACACCTCCGGAATAGTGGAGCATCCGCATTATCCAGTAACCTTCATACCGGCACCCTAACTTCCTTCATTTCTCACTGCAAATTACTGCCGCGCACTTCCCATTTAGTACCTACGCATATTTTTGTTAATTCAACTAAAAACCCCTGATCTCATTAAACCGTCCCACGTTACGTTCCGCGGTCCGGTTACCTTCAGAACAGTTCCAGCTTATTTTTTTTGTTCCGCTCCCTCCATCCCCCTGCCCCCCGCCACCTGCCCACCCCCCACCGCCGCTTTCCCCGACTCTTTTTAATACCGAGTACCAATTAGGACAACGACGGAGTAAGTTCTGGTGCTCCTCTTGAGCCGCCATAAAGCTGGATAGTTGGCGGCAGGGGTAGGGGGCCCCTTTCCCTCGTTCCCAACTTCCAGATGGGGGCTTCTCCCGAGGGTGGCGGCGGTGTTGGTTGAGCCAAAATGGTGGCTCCGTAGCGGGGTGACCTCCGTGCACCGTACTTCGTAATGGCGAAGTTTACTTTGGCCATTTGTATCGAGGAGAACGAGCGAGACGGATGATGGCTGGATGGACGGAGAGAAAGAGAGAGCGAGAGAAAGCAGAAACGACACGAGGTGAAGGGGGGAGAACAGGCGGTCGGAGGAATAGGGAGCAAGAGAAAGATAACGGGGAGCAACGGGGGGTGGGAGGGATGAAGAGAGGTGAGCAAAGGGTAAAGTCAAAGGGGGTGGACAGAGACGCGACGAGGCCGGATCCTCGGTCTCCGAAAAGGAGCAAAGGGGGTTGAAGCCAGGCTGGCCATAATAATTCACGATATAAAGCTAAAGTACCTTGGGCGGAGGAAAGTTTTTGGGTGGTGCACGGGGGCGTCCGACGTCGATAAATAGCTCACACTTTTTACATAATGCCACGACGAGGGCAGAGGAGATGGCAGAGGCGGCCCCCCTCGGCCACAGTCGTCCCCCTCACCCCTCCCTCTTTGCCACCTGATCTTTCTCCCTCTGTTTCTCCGAGCCCGTAGCAGAGGAGACGGTCGGCGGTCGGAGCGGTTGGGGGGGACGCGGGTTAGCCCTGACGGTCCTCGTCCTCGCGTACAGAGGTGTACCTAACTACCTCAAACTCGTCTGCCTCCTCGGGTCAAATTAATTCCGGTATTAAAATTTGGCTTGCAAATATTCCCGACCCGCGGCTACACGCGTGTGCCGGAACACGCGCGGCCGGTCGAGCGTGTGCACTCTTCGTGGTTCGACAGCGTGTGCATTCATCTACCGTTCCGGTTTTCTCTGGTCACGCACACGGCCGTTGCCCGCGCCCATACAACGGCGATGCCACGCGTGCGTATCCGTGTACGCGCGTAATTTACATCTGTTATTATGGAGGAGGCCTCTGCCCGTTCCGTTCGCTCGCTTGCTCAACTGCGTTTCGATGTTTCGACTGTTCCGTAGAAAGCGGAGGAAAACGCCCCCGGGACCGGGAATTTCATTTGACAATGAACGACGCGCACGCTTGCACCACCGCCCCCCCCCCCACACCTCATTTTGTTCGATCTTTTCCGTCTCTGTCGCCCACTTTTCTCGTCCTTCTCGAATAATTTCCTCCGTGCGACGCGCGTAACGCGCTCGGTCGCGACTGCATCGGGCGGTGTCGTCGGTCGTGCTCGACCGTTTCGATGATTCCCATATTTTTGTATTCCCATTGGTTCCCTCCGGTATTCAGTTAATAGTCGAACGTTTTCGTCTTCGAGCCGGGACACTTGATAGCTGTTTCTCACCTTTCGCGAGAATCGTCCACCTATCTGCCCTAAATACGTTCCGCGACCAAATTCTTTCGCGCACCTTTCGCGCTCGAGATTCCGCGCAAAAATTTGCGACTACCGACGAGCGAAGTGCGTCGACCGGGGGATTTCCGCCCGTCGAATGTTAACACAGCTTCGAAACACGGTACGCCGCGGTTCCCGTTGAATCACGACCTCGCGATCGGATCGTAGACGATCGATGCGGACACGCGCCGATCCGAGGTGACCGCGTTCATATAATCGTGGCATTGAGAACGCCCGTCGTGTTGGATGTGCGCGGGCGAATTCTCATGGAAATTTTCATATTCATGTATTCATTGTTTATTGGCGTGTCGGGCTGTGGCGGCGACAGCGGCGGCCAGCTCCGTAGGGGTCGCCGATGGAGAGGATAGGAGGAACGGAGGGACGCGTGGTCGCAGACGGCAACGTAAGAACAACAAGTCGCGTCCACATGGGGCGCTCGTGTATTCTCGGCGGCGTGCTACGTGGCTGCGTGTACGCACGACTCGCGATCGCTTGATCACCTGGAAATGTCGATGAACGATTGCAGTTTACGGACGAGTTTACGCCGACTGAAAGCACTGCCCGCCACCCCCGATCCATCCCCGCGGCCGTCAATTCCGCTGGCGGTGTGTACTTTGCGCGAGAGCCTGGAAATTGGGGCTGCGTGTCTTACTTCGGTACACAAAGAACGATCGATTAGTCGGGAATTATTACGAATCGTTGTTATCAGACCGGATTCAACATTTGCTGTTTCAATTCCATGCTTTGTTCCGTATTTCAGCGCGTTTAGAATTAAGCACGCGCCCCGTTGCGACGTAAAATTGCAAATTGTTTAATCGCGGGATAGTTGTCGTTTAAATTATCGCGGATATTACTAATTCGGCGGGCAGTGGTAACGGTTTTAAAACAATGATTCATGTATCTCGGTGCTAACGTTAATAGATTTTCAATCCCGAGAATAAGTAATTTCCAGTTTTCGTTCTTCAGTGTTCGTCGTTTGAGAAACGCTTTTCGCACAATATCGCAGTATTCTTTCGGAGAATGTTAGATGCACACAGGGCCCCAGAAATGTTTCACCATGACGAAATAGCGACGAAACAATTGATCTCCCCGGCAGGACGGATGGCAATGATAAGCTGATTACTCGATACGCGAGATCAATTGGGTAATCGTTGCCGATCGATCGGCGAGAGAAAAATCAATTTCAGGAATCGCGATTATTCGTAGGAAAAAAAAAATATATATATATATATACGGGCGACGGGTATATGAATACGAATTCCCGCCGCTTTGTCGTACATTTTAGTACAGGAATTTCCATGCCGCTTAATGTAAGCCCCGAGCTTTAAGCCAAGCGCGATCTGCCGGTCCTTTCATCGGTCAGCTATTTATTATTTTTGCGCCGCCATGGCAAAAACCATTTCGTTTTTCCCACGAAAATGCGCGTTCATTTCGAAATTCTTCCCACGGACGAGCCGTCCGCGGTCGCGACGCGGAGATGAGAACGGGCGATACAACCCCGGGGCAATCGTCTCGAATTCCTCCATTTTGTTCCAACGTCCTTTTCCCGTTTCAACGGCGCAGCCTTCCTTTTTATACAATTTCCACGCGTCCGCCTCTTTCTCCCGTTTTCGGTCCGGTTCTTATCGTTCTTACTTAATGCCTGTTTGGCGGCGGCCGACAGCTTTCCGATGTCCTCCACTCCCTCCACCCGACCGCGGGCGGCCAAGTCGTCGTCGTGGCCGTCGTCGACGACGTCGTGTCGCGTGGCACCTGACAGCACTTTGTTTCCGGGGACTACGAGAAATTCTCAGATCCATTATGCTTCCAAGTCCTTTGACTCTTTGCTGCTGATAAGCGCGTCAGTCTCTGACCTCCGGCGACCTCGCTCCTTTCTGTGGAAATTTCTTTCAGGGGCCACTTAGCGCATGAAACGATTACCCTCGAGTTTTTATGATTGAATTCCCGCGCGACGTTATCGTGCCTTTTTACATCGCCGACTTTCATGCCCGGGCTCTTTATCGCGCTGAACAAACCCGGGGGAGAGGTAGGGGTATTCCCGTTGATATGCTCGCACCGCGGGACCCGTTGTATCGTTTCCAATCCGTTTTGCGTAGACTGATGCGCGATTGATAACGATGCGGCGAACTATGCATAATGTTTCTGTTTTAATGAAATTTCGGTTCCGTAATAGTGGCAGGTATCGGGAAACGGCGCTGGAAAATTTCGCGAGCGATTAGTGGCCTATCTTTTCCGTTCGTTGCGCAAATTCGGTGTATTTAATGTTACGCGAAATAAATTTAATTTAATTGCAGCGATTCTGCTGCGTTTAAATTGCCATTATTGAAATTGCGTTGCTTGTGTGCGGCGCGGAATTTTTTCTCCCGCGACGATTAGTCGAATATCGTTCGAGGTATTGTTTGTTGGGACAAGTGCAAAGTACATTGCACCCGGGCTTTAACCGGCAACCGAGGTACATTTCGAACATTTTCGAAACGGAGTGTTGGAAACACAAGCACACATAATTATGATAATTTTGTCGAATTCTTTCGCAGTTTTAACTACGCAAATGTGCGGAGCGCGAGTTGGGTAATATCGTTAACCCGAAATTGTCCACCGAAGAATTAATTAAAGTCATTCTAACGCGGTTGCCGTGGGCCGTTAGTAAACAAAGAAAGAAATCGTCGAAGGAGGAGCGGCAAAAATGTGCGGCAGTAATTTTTCATAGTTCGCGACCGGAGAAGAAAAAAACATCCACGACGGCGACAATTATAAAGGGTCGTTTGTACACGTCGACTTTCACGCAGAACCCTCCGTGAATCTAATCGTAGGGATTTTACCCTCGGCCATTTTTAATAAACTCTTACCGAAACTTCAATCTATATAACTCATTCTCGCGCAGACGGCGCATTCATTTCTCCACGGTAGTTGAGCTTTTTTACATCGTCTGCGTTTCTTCACCGCCCACTGGCCACCCTGCATAAGTAATTTTCAACCCCGCGCATAGGTAATTCTCATGACGACCCCGTGGTTGTCGGCGTTGTTCAAGTTAATGTCTAGCATCTGAATAAACGTGTTTATTCCACGGGGGAATTGCAGAAAATGCACGGTCGCTGTGCGTACCGCGGCGAGAAACATTGCTGTTTCGTCGCAGTGATCGATAAAGAGCGATATTCCACGATCGTTGAACATTATGTTTCCGCGTGGAATTAACGAACTGGCGGGACATGTTCTTAGCAGCGTACGCGATTCCATTTGCTATTGAATCCCGGCGACAGGCTTGGTAGCGGTTTCGAGACGAATTATATCGAGCTTAGTGAAATTGGTGTATGAAACGTGGTACTTAATACAAACGAGGAACATGCTTGTCGTTGTCGTTTGAAAGAAATTATACGTAGCACCGAAAATGGTACATTCGACACGCAGTTATTGCCATTTGAAAATTAAGTGTGACTCAATTCGCATATATTTTTGTCATGACCCAATTTGCTTACATTTCTCAATGAGGGAAATGTTATTCATCCTGACACGGAAAGTGCCGTAAAGAAACGAATCGAAAATACGTTTCAGCAAGTTCATGCGATATTTGTGTGTGCACCTCTAAGTCGGGGCAAGACAAATAAACTTTGATTGCAATTTTTAATGAATGTGCGCTTCAAAATCCATGATAATAAGAGTCGACGAATGTGTCCCAATTGCCAATTTTCCGAACGTACAATGTACAGACGCCGTTTTCATTCTGTTCGCATTTTTGAGGAACGCCTTTCTTTCTCCCAGAACATAATGAAACGAATTATTTCATTGAAGTAGAACCAGTATCTATGTGCACGCCGAATTTTATAAAACTTCCTTTCAAAATGTTTGCAAACATTCCGACCCTGTGTGCCGCGAAGTTTTTCATTTTACCTGTCGCATAACGGTGTATTCGACGTTCAACTCAACTACTGCGAAAAAAGTGACATTACCCTATATTATTAATCGTTTATCCGAAACATTTAGCTATATAATACACCCGCAATACGATAATCCCCAAATTGCACACACAATAGGATAACAGAAAAATCTAGCAACACCTTTTGCGAGTTGTCCCCGTCAACCTACGATAAACCTACGATAAACCTACGATAAACCTACGATAAATTCGTAACATTCCGCGCACCCCGAACGACAACGCTCGCGAGACTCGTCCGAAGAATGCTGCACATAATTCCCCTGAAAACACGCACGCCGTGCTTCGTCCCGCTTTAAAGCATCCTTAAACGGAACGAACGCGCAGCGCGCCGCGAAATTGCAAAACGACGAGCGTTCTACAGCTCCTCGAAAGCGCGGCGGAGAGGGCGCCGGTTCACCTCTCTATCTGAGCCGCAACCGGGCGCGACAAGAGATACCGTATACCATTTCTAGACGGGAAACGCTGCAAAACACAAAGGAACTTTCGAAGCGTTTGCCAGAGTGCCGCGGCGCATTTCCCGCGATCGTACGCGTGTATCGGGGCAGCCGCGCGCTTCAGCGATCAGAACCGCTACAAAAGCTCGCGTCGAGATAGACAGACAGACAGAGAGTGGAGAGAGAGAGAGATTGAAACGCTTGTGCCCGGTCGCGTCTGTTTCCAATCGGTCGAGCCGATTGCACGGCGAAATAAAGTCGAAGGGATGCGCGGCATGGCTCGCCGGAGTCGATCAAAAGGAGGGAAAGAAGGAAGTACCCGGCCGAGTTGTCCGGTCACCCTCTTACGGGGAAACGAATTTGCCCAGGGAGCCACATCGTTTCCAATTGATCCAAGCCGCTCTTCTGGGTCGTGATCAAAACTCCGCCGCGCCGCCGAATTTGATCTGCTGAAAGCTTCTTGTAATTGGACGTAATGCCCCCCCCCTCCGTCCCGGCGGCGCCCCCAGGTTCGTCGAACGAGACCGAGGAAAAAGGGCCACGAATCGGGGGAAAGGGGGGTTGGGTAGGGTGGAGGGCCGTCGGTCGGAAAAGCGAGTCGTAGAAAAGCGCTCGAAGGAAAAGGGGCGAAGATTGGATAGATGGAGGGTCGGGTGGTCGCCAGGGGACCCGGAGAAAATAAGAGAGAGGGCTGTTGCGACGAGCCGTCCGAGACGGCTGCTGCGAATTCGATTGTCCTCCGGCCGGCCTTCCCTTCTTCTCATTTTCTCTCACTCTCGTTTTCTCTCCACGCCTTGGAAATATCCCCTGTACCTATTTTCCACGCAGTCCGGAGCAACCCTCGCGGGCACCAACCTCCTCCACCTCCACCCCCCCTCTCTCACTCTCTCTCTCTTCCTCTCTCACTTTCTCTCTCACCAGAGGAAACATTCGCCCCCGACGCGACGTAACGCCGCGCGAAACCTCTCCAAATAAAGTCCCAGCGCGTTAGGGGGACGGCGTCAATTTTTCGCTCGTTGCACCTGCGGCTTTCGAGGCCGACCTAGCTGCGTGGCGATCGGGGAAACCTGTTCGACGACCGATCACCGGACCGGTGGCATGTTTTAAGGGTGACGCCACGCTATGGTGGACGAGTAAAGAGGATAGGCGGCACGCGACCAGGGCAACTCGACTCGCGACATCGCGCGGTCGATACGCGGCATAGAGTGGCTTGAACTCTTTGCTGGTTTCGAGTGACGATTTTTGGGCGGACGTTTTTGTTATTCGAGGTCGCGGTCCGATTTGGGAAGTTTGTTAAGACGTCGAAGTATGGAGGACGGGCTACGTATGTACTGCTTTATTATGTGGGACCATGTTCGAATGGGGAAGATGCGTTGCATTGGTGGGGCGACAAGTTCACTTTGTGCACGGTGTTTAATTTATTAGACGTTCGTTTCCGGATTCTGATAAGGGGATGCTCAGCTTTTGTATTCGAAAGTGCGGGTTTTGTTGAAGATAATAGGTTTGTTCGCGTTTCGATATGTTTCGAGAAAGAAATATGTAGTTTATTCCTGTTGTTACCAAAGCGATGAAAATTGGCAGAAGTATTATAAATATAAACGTTTCAATGTAGGCGAAACTGATAAGATTAGACTGCATCGAAAGCATTGGTCTTTCGACCGACTTCAGAAATGCATTAATGGCATTTTTTATTCAAATTATAATTATGCTGCATCGTTAGATACCATACTCGTGGTAATAACGATGGAAAAGTACAATCGGTGAGCAAAATCTGTTATATAAATTACAGACTATTTTCAATTGATTGAATTATGTGTATCGTTAGGCTCTCCTTCGATTGACGGAATGAAAAATAGCTGTCGAAAAATACTGTTGCACGATTCGAAAAAGATCGAAAACGCGAAATCGAGAGTGACCTATCCTTGATGGAATGGATAGGTTTCATTGAATTACCTTATTTTTTGGGGGCGATTTTTATCGATAAAAATGGTATAAAAAAAAAATTGTGCCACGTGTAAAGTATTTGATGTCGAAACTAAAAGCCTCCCATGTTTGAACGGGTTGATAGATTTGATTGAATCGATTGACCTTGCGCTCAATTTTTTCCCCAGAAAAAGTCGTCTAGGAACAAACTGATGGATCTGTGTAAGATACCGTATTAGAATTCAATCCCGAAATTTGTCAATGATATTGTAGTGAGTGTAGTTAAAGTGCGCACGCCCGCATGAAATTTCTTTAATGCTGAAGTGAAAATTAGGTACTCGAATTATTAATTATACCCAATGGCGATAAATTAAACAAAAATTGCTACATTGCATTGTAAAACATTTATATAACTCCTTATGATATATATCTTCTGCATCGACAACATCAATAACAAAATAAAAATAATATCCCTAAATCAAGCAACCACGGTACTGGAAACAGAAACAATGTTATACATTAAAATCATCCTTTAAATTATTTCTACAGCCCGCGAGCAACCATCCACTTAACATTTCGATAATCCGGGTCAGCGTTTCGTCAGCTGGCGTACCGAAAACAAAAAAAAACTCACCCCTTAACCCGATTGCGAAGAGCGAAAGGAAACAGGCAAGGAAATGGAAAGGAAAAAGGTACATTGAAACGCGAGAGAGCAAATTCGTACCGAAGTTCAACGCCAATCGAACCCGTGGCTCATCGACCACGCGGTGTCTTCTCGCGCATCTGATCGAACGGAAACGCGTGATCGAAGGCAGGGTCGGGTGGACCGTCGACGGGGCAAAGCGTCGCGAAAAATGGCACGAGACACGGCGGGTACGCAACAGCAGGAGAAACAAAAACGCGCCACGTGTTGCGTTCGAAATATATAGCCGGTGCAGCCAGTAATAATGTAAACAGTGTAACAATCATCGGCATTACGTAATTATATCGGGGGAGGCCGGCATTACCGATAAAACGGTGCAATGCCCGTAATTTGTCGGGTGTCAAAGTTTTCAGGAAAATATCGAAAAATCAGCGGCGCGGCACGGGATATATCGGCCCCGGCCACGATGCTTCTGCGGCTCGCCGGTTATTATCAGATGGAGTATTGCCAACAGGTGATTCCGAAAATAACAATAATTTAATTTCTCGGCTTATATGTGTCAGACTTTCGATTTTCGTACTGACGTACGCATTGAACGAACTGCGACGCGTGCGTTATCCGTTCGATGTGTCCCCGACTGCGAGTTCCTTGTGACCGGCAAAACTGTCGCAGATTTAACGAAATTCGCCCCGGCCGGCCAACGAGGCGAAGGGAATATTCAGTGCGCGCGGACAATCGTAATTAACCATGGATCAATAATGCACAGTGTTTAATAGACTTTCCAGTTGTTATTTTGGTAACTCGATAACCATCACGGTGATCGAACGATCGTACAGTTTTGGATATGGACGATGTTTTGGGCAGAATCGTGGTACTGCGCGTATGTAAATTTCGACCGCCGAATTACGCGGGTTGGTAGCATTTTTCGATCGATTATCATCAAACAATGAAACAACGTAGCATACTGAGCGCGATGCCGAATTACCAGTTGCCGGTCATCGGCGAGCTGCGTTCGCCGCTTCCTTGAAAAAAGAATGCGGAAATAGAGGAGGCGAGAGAAAAACGAACGAAAAGGAATAACAGTTCCCGTTTAACCCTCCGTCCGACCGAGATGCATCCCCCAGAAGACAATCAACCCCGTGGAAAAGCCCGTGAGACTCGTACGGCAGCCGGAGGTCTCCCGAACACGAATGTATTTTTAAAGTAAAACGTTAGTGCCTAATGTTCGTCCACATTTTGCGCTTAATACAGGATCGTAGGGAATAAGAGCGGCTGAGAGAGAGAGGAACAGAGAGAGAGAGCCGCGTGCGTATATGTGTGCCGCACATGCACCCCGTGGAGGGGGTTCGACGGTGTTCCGCAAAGGGTAGAGAGAAGCTCAAGAGGGAAAGAGTAAGGGCGGGAAGGAAAGGGGGTAGTACGGGGGGTGGAAGGACCGCGGGATCGGTGGCAGAAACCCCCTTCGCGCTATCTCGTGGTAGGGTTGTTTTTCGCGGCTTGCAAAATGGCCGCCGCCCCCACCACCGTCGGCTCGCATCGGTTAGAGAGCGTAGAGGGCTCGAATTTTCTCCGTCCTGCTCTCTTTGCGCCCGCGGTACGTTCGTTCGTTCGTCGTTCGTTCCGTCGTTCGTTAGTGCGCCCCCTCTATGCCGGCGGCGTGGAGCCCCGGCCTCTTTCAACCCTCTCCTATCGGTCCCCCGGCTACAATATTCCCCTCTACTTTCCGTTTCCACCCCCGTTCTTGCGACCCTCTCCCCTCTTTCCTCGTGGCGCTTATTCAGCGCCACTGGCGGGAACCAGAAACCGGCCTCTCCTCGTGCCTCTCTTTACTCAACCCTTTCGTACCTCCTCGTCGCACGTTCATCCCTTCGCTCATTCCGTCCTCCTCCGCCTCCTTCTCTGTCTCCTTTTTTCACGGCCTCCGTTTTCCACCACCTCGTTCCCGTCGATTTCTCCACCCTCCTCTCTTTCACGGGTTCGAGCTACTCTTACCTTTCTTTACCCTTTCTCCTTCTGCGGCCCCTCCACCGTAACGCAGTCGTTTGCCTTTCTGTCCCCCTTTTTCCATTCCCCTCGAGCCCCCGTACGTCACGCACGTACACACCGGTGACCGGCGTGTTCCGGCGAGGTCGCGCGCGAATATTGTTACGTAGAACGCGAATGAAATTTATAACTAATTACGGGAAAAGTTTAGATGACCGTCGGGCCGTTCGGCGGCCGGAAAAGGGGGTGACCCGATGGCTGGCCGGAGTATACGGAAGCTAGAGAAACGCCACGGAGACACGGCGAGGGGGGTGGAGGGGGAGGAGCAGGTTGGGTCGCGGGGTCGGCAGGGTTGGGCATTGCGGGGGTAGTACGAAACGGTTCCGGTCGGACAGTTGGGAGTTGCGCCGGTATAGAAACCAAATTACATTAATTAGGGTATTAAGCGTCCTCGGTCACACCGGGAAAAAAGGACCGGGGTGGACGATGGGACGCGGGGGATAGTCGTGAACGCGGCTTAAGACGGATCCCACGGTTTTCGCGTGACAGAGAATTTAAAAGCGGGCTACGGCCGCCCACCCCTCGTCTAATTAGCCCTTATCCTGTTAGGCGGAATTTCGTGGTCGATGAAGAGAGTTATACCGAGCGAGCCTCTCGTAGCCTAGATCGCTTATTGATCCGGGTGAAATCCTTGCCGGAACGCCGTGCCGGCATTTTGGATTTTCGACGGGTGAATCGGCAGTTTCGTCGTCGGTCGCGAGAACGCTGAACAAGATGCTTGGATCTTAAAGACACGATAGCCTCGCAAATGATCCTTGCGACGAAAGCGTCCATGCAATTTCTTATTTTGCAATACCTTTTCATTTTTCGCGGTTTGTTATTACTGAGGTACAGTGCGACATTTTATCACCGTTGTACCGAACGCTTCAGCACGATCGATAGTGATTGAATAATTGTGCCCGGATCATTGAAAGCAGGGAAATTGAAGATCGTACCGTTCGAGTTTCGTGAACCACCTTTTTCGCGTCGAAATTTACTGTCCGACATCTCGCGCCTCTTTAACGCCTGAAGCCTTCGATTCTTCGTCGTGGACTGCACGGTACCTCAGTAACTGACTCGGTGACAGATCTATCCGTCGATACGTTCCACCACGGAGCTCGGGTTCGTCGTTGGGATCGAATCATGAAAATAGTAACGCGGAGGGCGTTCACCCGGTGGCTGCAGCCGGGCGATAGAAATTATTTCGTACGTTCCTGACCGGCTACCTCGGTCGTGCGAAGATTCGAAAATCTCCAATTTATGCAACACGCATATTAGCTCTCCCGGTTCAGTTCAATTACAGATTTCATTGTTCCGCCGGTTCATAGAACGATTCCTCCTTTCGTGTACATCGACCCGAAATTGCCGGAACACGCTCGACCGTAACGAGACTCGCGTGAGCGAATTAGGCTGGAAAGGTGCTGCCAGCTGTAGATTATTGTCTGTATCCACTCGAGTTATGCAGAATCGTTTTCGTCGCGTTAATTAGTTGCGTTCTTAATGATCGGTGTTCGCAGCGCCGGGGTGAATTAAAAATTCTGTTTCATTAAGGAAGAATAATTTGGCGTTAAAATGTATACGTTTCTACTAATTGGTATAAGACTCCGCTAATTGGAAAATGTGTGAACACCGCGACTTGCTCCGGTACTTTCAGTTTGCTCGTTACTTAAAATGTGGTCGAATTAAATTGCAGTTTAATTATATCCAGTATACGCCGGCAGAATGTTCCTATAGTTGGCGCGTAATTTCCGCTACCCGCGCATATTGTTTCAAATTCGATGTCTATAATTAAATACTTTCGCGATGCTTACGAAGCTCGAACAATTTCGTCGCGAGAAACTACCCCCTTTTAATATAAGAGGGGGGCAATATTTCCTACATCACTCCCGACTATATTTCCATAAAAAAAATACCCCCACATCGAACCCACAGCAAACCCAAACCCATACTCCGCCTAGAATTACACCGAACGCCCTTTCCCTCCCTTCGAAAGCAAACGGCGCCCCCTATAAAACTTAATCGAAAGCGTGTAAAAATATGCGACGTGGCGGCGCAGTGCAAAAATTCGGCTGCTTCTTCGAAACAGATCAAGGGAGCCGGTCGATCCAATCGTTTTCAATCGAACCGTGAAATTCTAACACGATTCCCTGGCGGGACGGGGGCGGACGGGGGCGGCGCAGGGCGGCCAGGATGGCCAGAGAGCAGCGTTTCACGTGCGAAACCGCAAGCGGATGATCGGCGCGGTCGTCCGGTTCGGCATTTCGAAATTTTTCAATTTACGTGGCGCGTTGTCGCGCGCGCGCCAACGCGATTTCCTGTCCGCGTTTAATTGCGGATCTCCCACCGGATATCCGGCCCGTTCGCGGCCCCGAGAATCATGGCTGCCACCTTCCAAGTTTCGCCCACCCGCGGAATGACGCCCGACAGAGACGCGCCGCTCTAACGAAATTCGCGAACGCAATTTAGCGCGGCTAAGTGCGGCCGGCGACTAATTACGAATGCGCTCGATTCGCTCGCGCGCCGCACAATGAACGGACGGGGGGTAACTCGATCAGGACGCGACTTATCGCGGGACCGGGGAAAAATCGACGGGAAATCTCGGTTTCGAGGATCGAAGGAAAACAGACGCGTCGCGGTAATTAATTCCTGCCCCGCAATATCTGCGGCGAACGTCACGGCCATTCGACCGCCCTCCCCGGGTCCGGGGTGTTATTTTTAAGCGTCACGAGAAAGTTTTGTCTGCTCCTTCGAGGGGGTGAGGGACGATCGTTAAACCTTCGTCGTGAATTCCCTGGGTTTCGGGTTAAAGGGGTGACGACTTTTTGTTGGCGATGGGCGCGAGGCTTCGTGTAATGAAAGTTTTCCGTATGGGCTCACCGAAATTTATGCAATCGTAGAATTATGCGCGAGCACATAAATTGTGGATAAATTCAAGGCTGTATATTTTTGTTGAAATTACTTGCTGCGCGCGTATGTCGCATTCAGGTACACCTTTGCGCGTGTAAATATTTACCCCCCGTCTACCCTCCCTTGTGTTTTACTCGTCACGCGTGGCACCTTCTTTGTCGAATACGGAATTATCCGTGGAGAAGCAGTAATCAATCCTTCGAAAGCCATGCGGTCACCTTCGCTGCCCGGGGTGAATTAAACAAAAATTGCGTTCTCACCGAAACCGAATTTTTTCGATACCTGCGGAAGCAAACGAAACCGAAACGTCCCCGCGTAAACGTTTTCGTACGGGCACTATGGGCACTATAGACGTCGAACAAGTACCCAGTATCATTTTTTAATTGTCGCGGATTCGACAGCGCCGGCGTAACTACGGCCGCGTTTAAATTTCGTCGAGAGCCGCGGAACGAACGGACAGAAACAATTTATCCAAAGTTACGAAATAGCGGAATCCCGAGTGTGCTCTTCGGGCGGAAAAGAGCGCAGGGACGAGCAGAAACGGTAGGAACTGTCATGACTTCGTATCCACGGAGTGGCGTTCGTGCCGTTATGCAATCCGTTTAGATGCACCCTCGCGTGCATTTGCTCGCTGCAGCGCGGCCCGATCGAACTTTCACCGTGGAAAGTTCGACGTGTTCCCGCCAAACCGATCAGTCAGTGTACCGTAACGTGTTTTCTCCTGACGCATCGCACGTGCCAATAAATGGGAACAGAGCAATACTTCCAGCCGGCGTTTTAAATCTCTCTAAATTTCGTTGGGAGGAGGACGGAGAAGATAGCCACTTGCGTCCGTCCGCGCACGCACCTACGTTTTCGCTTGTTCGTGGAAAACGGTGGCGGATGAGCGATTCGTTTTGCCAGCGGCAGGTCGGCAACCGGTGAATTGCCGAGGAATTTGCACAAATGGTAGATTCGTATGGGACCGCGCGCGCCTGCGATTACCATCCGATTTTGCTAAAGGAATTTTTCTGAGAAAAATAATTTGGTATGCGCGTGATTCAAAGCGATTTAAGGTAACTTCATTGCGAAGTTAAGCAGGTTGGATGTCGGTGGGTAATCATTGACGGGATTTCTTTTCAGCGCTATTGCATTTAAACGAGTGGATTCAATTTTGGATCACTGTCATACAGTTACATCAAAGGAACATTATTTTTGGTTTCTCGATGAGATGTAATAACCGGCAAAGTTCGTTCTTCTTTCTTTGAGCAGTGCAATATCGATCAGGCCGGAAGGTATTAAAACGCCTGTATAAAGCCCTATCTCAGTAGTTCATTGGTATACTTACGTCGCTCGCGAATTCAATTTTTCTTTGACTTTTCTTTGAACTAATTATTAATCAATTTCAATAATATCTATACGAACCTTCTTTTTATAATTGCATCGTCGATGGATTCTCGGGACATCTACGCATCCTACAACTTAATTTATACGTTCGGCCACGCGAACCTGCAGCGCGCGAGTTTCACGAAATGTTTGTTCTATAATATTTCCCGCACCCGTTCGGTCCAAGGATTAAAGATGCGCGTCTGTCAGGTAACCTATAATTCCCGTGGCAAATTGATCGATCCGTAGCTGTACTATAACGCGATTCTCCGTGACGCATCGCGCGTGCCAATAAATCTGCGCGAAGCGCAGATACCTCCTGGAACACCCTATAAATTTCTCTGATCCTCCCTCGATGAGAGGGGGCGAGCCAGGGATTGTGCCGCCTCGATAGATTCACTTTTTCCCCGCCGTCTCTATTAATGCATTAAAATATATCGTCGGTATCCGTCGACCGTGGCGGTCGATCGATCCCGTCTGAGATAATCGCTCGATTCCGATTCGCGACTTCCTACCAACGTGTTTCGTATCGCGCGGGTCATTGTTACCCCCGATCTTGACCACGTGCCTGGCCCCGTCGATTTTCATCCCACTAGAATCCAATCGACAGAAACGATCGGAGCCGGTGTCAGGAGACTGAACAGGATCCGCGTGAAACGACGACGCGTTCGATCACGCGCCACCCCCTTTCGGTCTTACGTGGATTCTCGACGACTGAATCGCTCCGTCGACCCGACCGTTAATACCGTCAAAGCCGTGCAACGTCGCGCGTCCATCGGTCAGCCGTTAAGCGCACTTTTATCCTGCAAAACGTTCGACGGTTTCCCGCCAAACCCGATCGCCGCAGACCAAGTTACCCCCAAGTGAGGCATCGTCGTGTAGTCCGGTCGAAACCAGCCAGAACGATGCGTCCCCTGTGGAACACCCTGTAAATACAGCCCCCACCCCCACCCAACGCCCGATTCTCTCTTGGCACGAGGATACCTATAGCGGCGCAGCAACCGTGCAACATTTTCTCGACAAGTTCCTCCGTCTGCTTCTCCTACCAACGATCCCGCCGGTGTTCGATGCCTTTCTCTCTCCCCATGAAAAATGATCCCCACGCCGCGATTCGTGCATCCATCCCGTGCCCTCCCTTTCCGTTCTTACGTGATCCGCATGATACCACTCTTTTGTTACCGCGGAAGACCGATCGGCCTGGTCTCTTCCATCCCCCGCATACCCGGGTTAATTTTCATTTTCCCACAAGCGGCGTTTTAAAAATTACCCTTCCCCCTGTCTTTCCGATCCCCCTGCCGAGCACACCGATGACTCGAGGTGGTGGAAGAAATGTAGAAGGGATGCTCGTGGCCGGCGGGAGTTGTGGTGGAGGGTTGGAGTTGGTTTCCCCGACAGTGGCGCGTCGTTTTGGAGAAAAAAGAAGCGAGAAGACGGTAGCAGGAGCGACGGAGAGCGGAGAAAGAAGGGACGAAAGAGTAGGAGAACGTTCATCCCTTCCACGAAGGACACGACACGCAGTTTTAATTCTTTTCAACCTTCCCCTTCGCCGCTGCTTTATTTCTCTCTTTTTGCCGCTTGTTCCCCACCTCGACCCCCCCCCCCTACCTCCCGATGGCGGAGGAACGTGATGTATTGCCCCGCGTGTTCCCGGTCGCCGTGTTTGGATTCGTTTTTCCCGCCAAATTCCGTTGCCTACAAGCTGCTGCCACCTCTCCGCTTGGTATTCAGCCTCGTCCCCTCCCCCGCCCCCCTCCAACGACGTACTTTTTGTGCTCTTTCACCCTCGACCGCCTACCCCCGCGACCGACGCCACCGGTTCACGGTCGTACGGCTTTCTTAGCTTGATTAATTATCGCGTCGAACTGGGTGTCGGGATCTGGAGGTCCACCCTTTTTTTTGCCCCCCCCCTCCGGCCCGTCGTTCCCTCGTGCCTGTGATTCCGGTTTTTTTCTCTTTTCGCCTCGACGATTCTTTTTTTTTCTTCCTCTTCCTCTCCTTTCGGTAGATCCACCCTATTTGCTCTCGCCCCCCCCCCCCGGCCGACCGTGGCCGAAACGCGCCCGATAGGAGGACATTACGGGGAATTATGAAAAGGCATCCGGCCGTGAACGATTTCCTGAATAAAATGACGCCTCCGGGAGGACGATTTAAAGATAAATTGAGCGGGACCGGAAAGCTTTCGATTATCGCGAGGTCTTCCCCGACGAGGGGGGGGGAGTACCGCCGTGCAAATTATCGGCCGGCGAGATTTTTGACTTTCAGATGATAACGCCGGTACCGTCGATCACGCTCGTTTCGGTTATTCGTCGACGACGGGATATCGTAGATTATCGGACTCGAGATGATTTTCCATACGATTCTGGATTCCACTGATCCCTTATTTTCGTTGAATCTAAATGTACGCGACGCGCGGAACTCTCCGTGTCACTTCGATGGAAAAGTGCCGGTCATTCATAAAAATAGGAAATTATTTCGTCATTATTGCGATTCCTGCTGACGCGCTGCAAGAAAAATTACTTTCGGTGAATTCCTTTATTACAATATACTTAATTGGCTCGCAACTAAATTTTCGCCTTCGCCCGGAATCCTGGCACCCGACGATTCAATTGAAACAATACACGAGTCGAGACCAAAGGTGCGGCGCACCGCGAGCATTTCGAAGCGTCGTTGACTTCGTTGGCCGGGCATTTTACAAATTCGGCGCCATTCCTTCAAATTTTGTGGCGCGCCGTCCAACGGGCGGAACAGAAAGGGTCTGAGGTAATCGAAAAGTGCTCGTCGAATAATTCCCGAATACGTCGTGCAGCAGTGAAAGGGGACGGATGTTGTAGGAAGTCGAACTTTCCCGAGCGAATAATTCAGAGGAAGAGATAATTAAAATGGGTCCGCGGAAAGCCTGTCAGCCGTGACAGGCAGATAGGTCGTGCACGAGTCCCTAGAACGAAATTATTCTATGAATGCTGATCGCTACGCAACGCGTATTATGCAGCAGCATGGCTGAAAGTGACAATTTTTACATTTCGAGGGCGGCTCGCCGCTCGTTCGCCGCGCTGGAACGAGAAATTTCCATTAGGCGGCAAGGAGCCGTTCACCAGCCGTTTTTCGTTTTCTTTCTTCCTTTTATATCCTCCCTTATTTTTCTGCGCGCCGCGTGTCGAAAGACGCCGAGACGCCTCGTTCATCCCCTGATTTCGAAAAATCGTACGGCCTTTTTGACGCGAAAATTATTTTGCCACGCGAATCGCAATCGTGACTACTCCGTCCGAATCGTTTAATCCGGCGTAGGCGTAAGATGACCTTCGTAATTCGTTGCCGTTTTTAATACGTTAATTGAAAATTTGAGACGCCCAACATTAGATTCGTAGCGTGTAATAAATTGTTCGTAGAAGACTAGAACGTATACGGGTATTCGAAATTGATAGGTATTCGATGGGTCTAAGTGCATGCTTTCTTTCAAACGCGAATCATTTGCTTGTCGGCGATCCTGAGGAAATGTTCCCGGCAAGGTACAAATTCATATACAGACTCCGATGATCAAACACGCGATCGGAGCACCACCGTTCTTAAAATCGCATCTCGTAATTCACGTTTCGTAGTCGCTAAATTATTCGACGCGCCCGAACATCCTCCCAGTACAGTCTCGTACAATCTCGCGGCGAACCCGGAGCAATCCGCGAGACGATAAATTCAGGGGTTCCCTCAAAAATATCGTCCGATCTTGGCCGACAGGAACAAACGGACCGGTCTGCGGCCGTCTGTCGAGGTAAATTCGGAATCGCGAAACAATACCGGCAGCGCGTAAACGCGCAAGAGCGTGCAGAGGTTTCGCGGTGCCCGGCGCGATACCGCCCGCGAAGGAAAATATTTTCCGTGAAAGCTCCGAGCGAGGGTGAACGACGCGGCGGCCGCTCGACGATGGTTTTCGGGCAGCGAGGATAGAGGAAACGACAGTCAAAAAGGTGCCCCACCCCGGGCTAATGGTCCAATCCGGACCCAGCGGTACTTTTTGCCCACCTTTCCCACCCCTACCCGGCGATCCACCGCCACCATCGCCGCTGCACAGCGACATCGTCAGCACGGCCACCCTCGGCGACCCGCGCACTTCGACGTGTATTTTTCCCCTCTGAGGTCGCGCGAGGGTGGCTTTCCGTGCTTTTCCTCCCCTCGGCTCGTAACGCGTCTCCGCGTACCCGTCGGCGTCGCAGGGGTGGAAAAGGGGGTCGTAGAAGGGGCTCACGTGCACGGGGTGTGCGCAGTACGCAACTTTTCCGCGAACGATGGCGCCGTGCTTGGGATCAATTTCAAAATAACCTGCCTTAGACTTTCAAGGCTCTCGAATCGATTGGAATTCCATGGCCACCGTGGCCGACCCTCTTCTCGTTTTCCGACCTTTTCGAACCACCCGTGGAGCTTGATTTTTCTCAACAGCCAGACCGGGACAGGTCGATCGGTTCCGAACGAAACTCTGCCTCTTCGCGTGTTCTACCACCTTCCTCGCGACCGCCCCCTACCCCGAGGGAACGCGTGGCTTCTCGGTCGCGGCGTGGACACTGATCGATATACAGACGAGAAGGATTCGATGTATGGACGGACGAGTATGAATGATAGTGTCACGCGGTCGAGGGTGTCATATGGTCTTGGCTTTAAACTGTGTCAGGGTATATCGGAGACGAAGAGTAATTCGTTTCCGATCGATAATACCGATACGACGCTCGTTGGAAAACACTTTCGACGTTCTGTTCCATTGCGTGTTTCTTAAGTAATCGGGAATCGATCGAACTAATTATGCCTGTAACACCGTGATACTGTTGAGAGGTTAATGACACGGACAGATAATACCGAGGCACATGGTTTTCCACGCCGATCGATTTCAATCACGATTCCAAACATTTTTCTTTCAAATTGAACAGCAAAAAAAATGTCTGCCACAACCCCCCCCCCCACACACCTCCCGCGCCGCGACGAGGAAAAGAAAATGTCGCGATTTCGTTGTCCGAGGACGAAGTTCGTATATTTTCCGCGTGTAAACGTTGTTCGTCCACCCTTTTGTTAATGAAACAATAACACGTAAGTAATCGATCGTCGGATAAATAACTCGGGGCGAGACACGCTTTTTTTCTGCCCCGGCTATTATTCCCCGCGAAAATTTCGATTCATATCTGATTGAACGTGTCTGTATTTCTTTCCGGTTCCCTTCGCCAGCATTTAGCCGACAGTGATTTCCAGAGTATTATTGGACGCGTAAAGAAACGTTTCGCTTGCGATTCGAACTCTCGGAAAAAGTTTACAGCTCGCGTTTTTATAAGTTTTGCAAGTTTTCCGATGCACATCGATTGTAACGTGAATCGTGCGAAAATTTCTCGATTGTGAATTATCATTTCGCGCTTAGAACTGCTTGAACTCAATTTCGAAACGTACAGTCCGTGAATTTACAAATAAGAGGCGAAGCTTAACAAGTAATCGAGAGATGGTGTCCAAAGGTTAGCGTCAAATATCGAACATCTGGATAATACGCTGATGTATTAAACGCGCAATAACCATAATTAATTCTTTATTTTCGCCGGCCACGCTCACGACCATGCCTATGAAAATTTCACCCGTAAACCATCATGTGTGGCCTCTGTAACGTGCACAAGCGGCCACACGCGGCTGCTTCAAAGCCTGTCGCGCACGCACGAGTTTTACGATGAAAATTTGCTCCCTCCTCCCTCCCCGCCCTACCCTTCCGCGATTCTAATCGCGAAATACATTTGGCATTAATTATGATGCCTGTCGGTCCATAACGAACTAAAGTAAATATCCACATAATGGTCGCAACTGAACGATTCTGGACCATCAACCAGCTACGAACCGCGTGATTGTTTCAGCCGTACTTTGTATTTAAACAACCAGTTTCAGAATCGACATTTTCGATGGATATCGCTCGGCGTTGGAAATAATAAACTGCATTATCGCGATGTCTCGCGCGATAATCAAACAACGACTTAGAATCGGAACAATCGATCGCAACGATCCTCGTGTCCGAGTAATGCATCGCGAATTCGCATTACAAATTTCCAATCGATTCTACCCGTCTTGCGATTTTCGTGCGCATAATGTGACCCCGATCGATTCGAGATCTGACGGCGGAATAATTTTCAACGGGCAGAGCACAATCAGCGAGGAATGGACGGTTAATTCGCGGCCGGCTGGATGCCGTCGACGATGTCGGGCCGCTTGAAATCGTTAACAGCGTAATTCGAAATTAGCGTGCAAAATCCCGGCTGCGGACAACGCCGTAAATCGAGGGGTCCTTTTTATCAAAGACGAGGACACGAGAACGAGCATTCGTAGGACGTATACTTTGCCTCCATTTACATCAGTTTCTTGATGCCCCGAGCGAGTTGCTGCCGCAGCAGCGCGGCACCACCACCGTCGTCGCCGCCGCCGCCGCCGCCACCGGCAGGCAGACCACCCTTTTTCCACCCTTCCTCTTTCCCGACCCTACCCTTTGCTACTTTCCTCTCTCCTCCCGCCTACCTAACTCTTCCTCTATCGCGGTGCTCTCGCGAAAATCCTCGCGATAAATTATGCCGTGCGGGAAGGGAAATAAATGACCCACCCCCTTCGACCCTTCTCTTGCTCGTCCACCCCCGTGCCGTCCCGAACTTCAATCCCCAGCGTGTGCACGGACCCACCGACACCCTCGTTGCCGTTGCCGTTGCCGTTCCCGCCGCCGCAGCCGCCGCCACCCCCTCGTCCACCTCTTTCCTCTTCCTCTTCCACTTCCTCCTCCATCGCCACCCAACCACCCTTCGCCGCCACTTCCTCCACCCCCTTTCTCGTTCTGCCCGCTTCTATGTGCCTCCTCTTTTACCCACCGGCAGAACTCCTGCGGTCCAACGACCAGGCGGCTGTGCTGCGAGGAAAGCCGGCTTTAAAATTATAATGGCACGCGCAATTTTGATAACCGTCGCCCGAACCACCACCCACCGGGCAGTCGCTTCACTACTACCACCCTCGCAGAGTCGCCAACAACCCTGTCGAGAATACTGCCGGGTCGCTCCACTATTACCCACCAACGCTGCATTCGCGGGCAGAGCCCGAAGCTGTCTGCAAGACAGAGCGTCACATATCGCCGACCTCTAACCCCCCCCCCCCCACACCCTCTTTTCTTCCACGCCGTCTCTGTCCTGACGGGGGATGGGTGGGTGGTGGGTGTGGAAGGTCTTTGATATTTCAGGGCACGTAGATCGGCCGAGTTACTTTGCGCGCGGTCCGCTCGGACAAGCAGCCGAGGATAAGGATCGAGGCTTTTCGTACGAGCCCCGACTGTACAAGGATTGGGCTCCTTTGCGCATTCTCTTTTTGCCCTGTCGCTTGAAAGCATTCTTGGGTTACCACCGAGGGATTAGAAACGTGGGGTAATTTCTGTTGAACCGTTTTCCAGGTGGACGCGAATTATTGCGGCTGCATCGTGTATCTGCAGTCGACGAGAGTATTCATTTGGAAAAACGATTTTTTGACGTTCGAATTAACGCAGCGCGTGGAATCTGCGCGGGTGAAACACTCAATTGGCATCATTTTGTTTCTCTAACCAAACGAAGTAAGACGGGGAAATGTTTCAGCAATATTGACGGAACGGAAAATGGTTCGCGCGTGATCGTCGATCAATTTTCACGCGGTGAAAAACTCGTTTATTACACGCGGGAAATATTGCCGCGGTTCAAAGTGTTGGTTCCCGTTTGTAGAATAATTATTTTATCCAATTTAAATGTTTAGCGGGTAAAGATGTAAAACGCACGGATTTGATTCCGGCCAAAGTAGTACAAGTTATTGGAACTGCTGCTGTCAATCGTGTTTGAACTTTTTAATTTCGATGAAAAAAAAAAGCAAGCGCAATCACGAAATACTAAATTACAGGTAGATGAATCCATATTTTACCGTCCAAACTAAAGAAAGGGTGGGGGGGGGAGATGGGCAAAGCAACGCGAACTAACAAAATTGTAATCGCTGCGATGTACATTAACTGTTAATATTAAAATCGCCAATATTTAACTAACGGCTTTAAAAGTAAAATACTCGATAGCAAATTTCCCAGTAATTGGTTACAAATTTTCTGTCGCCTGCGCGCGCACGTTGTCGCGCGTGCACGAATACGCACGCACGGTTCATCCGAATTAACATAAAAATTGTACGAAATTTGAATTTACGATCGTTCGAATTTTCTATCCGCAAATCCGCGAGATTTCCAATTTCTTTCCCCCTACAAAAATTAAGAGAAAAGACAGATCGTACACGCGCGCGTAACCATTAAACCAAGTGCCCCGCTAAAATATATTATTCTTACGTACGTTCCGCATAAAATTATTCTTCTCCGGTTGCCTTAAAAAAAAATTACCATTCCCCCGGGGGCTCTTTCGCACATAAATAAAAACCCAGCGCCAGGCTTCACGGCGGCCTAATCTATTTCTGTGAAAAAGAAAAAGAAAAAAATAGAAAAAAAATAAAGAACGCGCTCAAAACGCCACGCGACGTCGTTTCCCCGCCGAATGAAACCTTCATTTGCGTCCATTAGAAAAAACGCCGGTCCAAATATTTCACGAGCTTGTTCTCGCCGCCAGGCTCGGGTCTTTTTCTTAATGGGGCACCGTGCGGCTCGCCGTTTAAGCGATATCGCGTCCGCGACATATTAACGCTCCAACCACCCCCCATCCTCCGCACCACCCCATTTCTGTCCCAACCGCCTAGAACGTATCATCCCTTCCATTCGCCTCGTTACAAGACCAAACAATGACGCCACGTCGCCGACGAGAATGCCCCCGCTTTTGTCGGGCCGGAAATTGTTTAAGCTTTTGTTATTTTGCGGCTTCTAAATCTCAGACGTCAGGCAGCGCCCTCCGGAGCTGGCTGACGTTCTAGCGACTACATCATACAACTACTCCGCGGGGACAGGATGTGCATGCATGCACGCTCGAATCCGCTCGAAGCGGCCGTGTTCCGCTTTGCAGCGTGAACTTTCAACCGGAAGCGGGTCTCCTTCGCGAGGTCGTTGCACCGCGTTCAGATGTTCCACGCGTTCGACAACTATAGCCAGGGCGGTCCCGGCGTATATTTGTTTCTTCTTCCTTTTTTTTTTGTTTTTTGTTTTTGTTCTTCCTTCGTTCACCCTCTCGCGTTCACTTCTGTTCCCACGGCGACGAACACTTTTGTCAACGCCACCCTCATTACGTGGATATTTTGAACCCGATTTAATTTCGCGGCAAATTCGACAGGAAGGCAGACGCGGCAAGTTTGACGCGTAATAGCCTCTTAGTCTCTTTTCTGTCCCTCCCTTTTTCGCACCTGTCTTTTTTTCGCTTTTCTCTGTTCTGTTTATTTTTTTTTGCTTTTTTTCCCTGCTCCGTCTTTGTTCGTTTTTTTCTGGTTCGCTAGTTTTTAATTAAAACTTCGAAATGAATTTCTTTGTTCCGAATTTGCATATTTTAGGCGCTTATATGAATTTCCAATTAACGGCCCTTTATGCGATGATAATAAAGACATATTTCTGTGTTGCATCGCGTGCATCGTCGTTTCATTCAATTCTCGATCAACGAATTCAGGATAAACATTTATTATTGTGAATTTCGTTACGGTCCGACGGACCTTATCTGAAGTGCATTAATAATTTCCGTGCGCTTCTTCAATTGCGTCAATTCGACTCGCATACCTTACCGCCGAACGTATCAGCGGCCCTCGCAAACAAAGGGATAATTCGTTTTCGAGAAGCGCGCGGATAATGAAATTGGCCTCGCAGGTAGCGAAATCAAAGTCGTCGATTTCGCTGCGCCTCGAGTGTTTCGCGATTCTTCGTTCTCCTCTTACGCTGTTCGACTCTGTTTCTCAATTGCCGCGATACGCCTCGCGAGTATCGCGCAAATAAATTTCGCGAGCGGCGAAGACGCAGGCCAGAGAGGCCGCGCGATCAATATTGTCCTTTGAAAATTCACCAGCAAACCCCCCCCCCCGGGGCAACCTATTCCGCGCGATTTTTCCATATTTAATGAACGCGTGCTAGTACTCGTTACCGTGCTAATGCAATTAAAACGCTTACGGTGAATTATAAATATTTGCATGAATAAGTAAGTATCGAACAAAACGAGATTATCGCCGGTTATCGCCCACTCTTACGTGTAACCGCCCTCCAATAACCACCCCCGAGTCGTTAACATTTATCGCCGGAGACGTTAAAAAAAAAACTCGCCCCCTCTGTCCCCGATATCGATCAGCGTCTACGAAACCGCGCCTACGCAAATTTTTCGCCCCTTCATCTTCCTATTGTTCTTTTTCTTTTCTTTCTCGCGAGTCGCTCGATCGCCGGCGAGCATTCTCACGTAATCGCGACGTCTCGAATTAACGAGTCGCTTCGATGAACGTCGATCGACGCGCATGCGGCACGCATTTCCTCCCCGTTCGAAGACGAATCGCGGGGGAGTTCGACGGCTGCGAGAACTTTGCCGAAACGGGAATAATTCGTATTTCTTCGAAGCCCGACGAATCAACGTTCACCGGCGCAATATTTATCGGCGGAGGAGTTTTCCCGCCAAAATGAATGATACGTTAGCGGAACAAACGTTGTTCGGCAATTATTGGAATCGATCGACGCAAACAACCGTTCATTTCATACCCAAAGCAACTAGAGAAAATAATTGCCCGAAACATTGAAAACATTCTCATAATCGTTTCGTTGCCAACAAATTTACATCTACCACCACCACCACCCCCCTGCCCGCCCTACCGTTTTCTCGTCGAATTATCCCCGTCGAGCGTCCTATCAAATTCACTCGCTCAGACACTTCGAGGGCCAAGTTGTTTCCTATCGATCGCGCGGTCGAAAAATTGCTCAAAGGACCGTCAACCGACCCCGACCCTTTCGTCCCGTCGTTCCGACCCGTCGATAAATAGTCGCGCGAAGGCGCAGCAACTAATATCAAGCGTTATTTCTTTTTTCATTAGTACCCAGCGAACTGTTTAACGTTCCACGCTGGATATTTATAAAGCGGCCGTCGCACACCCCCGTCCGTAACGTTCGTCCAAAGGGGGGAGGAGGGGTGGGCGGGGTGGGGGGGGGGGTGCACGAAGAGGCCAGAGGACGAGGCGGAGGAAGAAGGACGAGAAAGGCGGAGGAAGAGGAGAAGGGTGGATGGCAGCGGTGATGCGCGGACTTTTAGGGTGGTCGGTGCCCACCTATCGACCCTCTCGGCGCCTGTTTCCCTCTCGTTTCCGCCGCCCACCGCTGCACTCACTCTCTCTCTCTCTCTCTCTCTTCGTCTCTCTTTCTCTGCCGTTTTCTCCTCGCTCCTCGCGTCCTCGCGCCTGGCCAGCGACCGACCTTCGTGCGCGCACACGAGAAAAAAGCACGCAGCCAGAGGGTGGAAACGGGACCGCAAGGGTGAAAGAGAGAGGGAGAGAGAGAGAGACACGCGGTGCGTAGTGTAGAGCAGGGTTGTTCTCGCGTGCTCGCTTCATCTCGCGGCGGGGGGAGGGAGGGGGTTGAGAGGCCAAGCACGGCCGAGAGAGCGCAAAAGCTTACTACGTACACACGAACGTGGAACGCGAGTACGGCGAGCATGCACGTGTACACGGCGGGGCGCGCATACACGGCCACGTCCTAATTTTAGCCAGGCATTCGGCGCAGCTGTGCCACCCACACGTATCGTGCGGGCTCGAAACTCCGAAATTTCGTGCAAATAGCACGGGAAGGAAGCCGTCCCTGATTAAACCGGTTATTTCCTAGGGAAAAAAAAGAAAAAAAAGAACCGACTGGCCGGCGCGAAATTTACAGGAAATCGGGTTATTAGTCTCTGGATCGCGGGGATCCCGTCGATCGACGCCGGCCGGCCTCGTTATCCGTCGCTGTTTCTTATTTTCACCCCGCCCCTGGGTCGTGATAATGATAAAAGAATAAAGTCGACAAGGGTCGACCTTTCGCAACACGTTTCACGCGTGAATGCACTCTCGTATCGACGCGTCGGTCGTAAGAATCCCTAGTTCGGTGTGCACTCTGCACCCGGGTGACTTCGATTTTTCTTGGACGCGACAGAAAACGCAACGGACGACGCGGCATCCGTGTCTCCGTTGTCCCGTTCGTGCCTCTTCAGCCCTTTCGAGTGTCACGGTTCGAGAGATCTCGATCGTTCGGACAGATTCCTCGTTACGTTCGATTCAATTAGTCGGTCATGACGGATTTGCATGCGAAATTAGAAACCGGTAACCGGTTGATACCTTGATCGTTTTCGCTGATAACGCGATTCTAGCGGGCAACGGGCCGTTGCGTACGGTATTGTCATTAATTCGATTGGCCGGGCGTCCGGGCTGATTATTTATGTTTCGTCAGGATTCTTCAGTGACAGCGGCACAGGTGGGGGTTGTTTTTATTACTGATTCATGGCCAACGGTTCGACGGGGACGGGGTCAATCAGAATGATATTATTTTGTGTACACATCAATTAGCAATAATGGTAATTATCGTTAATGCTCGCAGATAGATGATAGCGGTCCCGTTGCAACAGGGAATAGACGTATTTTTGGAAATTATGTACCCGCGTTGCCGGCTACACCCGGGCACCGATGGAAATGTTCGTTTATGTCTATTCTGATCGCGTGTCATTCTCGATCGTCTCTATTTCGGGGAGCCACATCCCTATGCGTTTACAAATTACGCATGGCTACTCGGTTGCGTGGCGAATAATTCATGGAATCGCAGATTTTGCGAACGTAACGCGATACGAAAAGATCGATCCACCTTTAACAGACATGTAACAAAAACGGGATTCTATGATTATTGATCGATTCATTTTCTGCCATCGACCGGCGCTACTCGGGTATCGGTCGGGTATCTTCTTTCTTTGTTTTTCTTTTTTTTTTTATTAAAGATCCGATCGATAATATTTCGAAATATGCGTTGGAAAAGAAAAATACATTGCTCAATATGGTAAAGAAAAATATGAATGCAGTAGAGAGTTATTATAGAAATTTTTATCGATTCCAGAGTCGCTTTTAATATTCAAAAGTAGACAGTCGGGTTTGACAAAAATGGTGCGATTCATGAGTACGATAATAGAAGAATAGATAATAGAATTGAAATATTCAGTTTTACTGTAGATATTTAAACGTACCTGTCAACGTTCTTATTCCCCCAAATTGAATCATAGCACTATGAATTTAAATACCGTTTCATTTTTCCTATTCAATCATTCTGATTTATTCCTGACCCGAATTATGACGGATCTCGGTTTACTGGGATTTTCATTCAACCGTTTCGTGAATTGAAAGTAACAGAACCGATTACGTATGCGGTCGAAAAATGTTTACAGTGAGTTTCATAAACGTTGCTATTCATAGAAGCTAATAGACTGTATTACGTTGACTTTTCTTTACATACACCTTCTAGACGATTACATCGAACAAATTATGCTCACATATATAAAATGAACATTTCTATCGTAATACAGAAATTTCATTGTTACGCTCAAACGATTTCCTCCGTCTTAAATTAAACGAAACCACGAACTCAACGTTCCCTTAAATATGCGCGCAATGCGAGCAGATCCTCGTTCCGGCGTCCTTCGCTCGAAATTAATATTGCGGACAGGAATTAACAGAACGAAATTTCCCCGATCGTTAATCGATCAATCTCTCTATCGTCGACGTCAGCTATGAACGGGGATCGAAACCGCGATACCATTCTAGCGGAGTGATTTTTCCCCCGTTCGTACTCGTTCGTGAAAAAAGGACACCGCCGCGGCTCACTTCCGGCACGGGGGCTCATTACAGAAAAATTACGGGGATACCGGCGGGAACGACGGTCACTTTCCCGGCGGATCCGAAATCTCGGAAATTCAACTCATTATAACTCCGTAGCACAGAGAATTACACGGCCTGCTGCGCCCGTAATACGCGATCAGCGTTGCAGCGAATCGCAACGATCCCAAAAATGTGTGCGCGTATCACAACCGTAGACGGCTAGGAAAAATTTCCTACGGAAAAAAATTTCAGCCGGTCTCGTCCGTCAAGCCAGTACCATTTTGTTCCTTTATTTCCGAGGCTTTTGTTGTTGTTTTTTTTTTTTTTTTTTTTAAGTTATTCGCCCCGTATCTGCCGCGCTGTTTCCGTTTTAGCGACGTCGCCTCGTCTCGCGAACGTTTCAATTGTTCGCCTTTTAAATACTGTAAGCGGAGTTGCGCTTCATTTGCGGAAACACGACCGCCACGGAAATTGGGACGCGGCTATTAATCAACTCCGCCGCGTACGGTGTTTGAAAGTGGGAAGCTGTCGTTAAGACGTGGGACACTTTTTTTCATGGAACGAAATTGCCCTATGTGGATAAACTTGGGAAGCTGTCTTTTCGTTAAGAGTTTCTTAAATTCTTGCATTGACGGTCGAGTTGAGGCTCGCATGTTTGCCAGTACGGAGAGATGGCACGTTGACGTGTAAGTAGAATGTGTCATTGTTCGAAGAGTTCCATAACATGTGCGTACGTATGCATGGTAAAATAGTCACGAAGGTGAAATGTACTTTTATAAACTGGAGAAGGACTGTGCAGGTTAATGAAATTGGTCTTATTCTACTTCCATTTTGATAATCAGTTGCGTTACCTTAGTAAACGTGGCGAATGTCGTGCATGATGTAAAAAAAGTATTGAAACAAGCAAACGGGTTGAAGCATTCGATCACATTTTCGTTGTAAATAAATTACGCGGATACATTATTTATATATTACTTCTCATACATCATTCCTTCGTGCTTTCTAATTCAGTACTTTTAATCCCATTCACATTCAACAACCAACTCATATCAATTTCTCACAACAATTAAAATCCAATCGACGATTCCCCAACTAAATACCTGTCCAACTAACCGTTCGCCAACATCTCCGAAGCACCCGAGGTGGCAACAAAAGACAAAAAAAAAAAAAGAAAAAATAATGAAACGAACGAATCCACGAACGAAATCAAAATTCAATGCTCCGACAAAGTCTGTGACACGCGAAACGTCTAAGCAAGTAACAAAACTCTCTTGACGATTCCTCTAGACCGACTCCTCGCGTGTTCGCAGCGTCACGTGTACATTTTCTCACGTGGCAGTCGGTCAGGGCCGCGGAGAGAACGCGGCTGACAAAAAGGGGGTTGGCGCCGATGGGAAACGAAAGAGCGATATCTGCTGGCCGATCGGCCGCCGCCGCTGGACGTGTGTAGGTGGCGTAGAAAGGGGTGTCGATGCCGGTAGAAGGGACACGGGCACGATGATACAGAGGAGTGAGAGCACAGTTTACCTATAACCCATAAATCGACCCCACTTTTCTATTAAGAGACGCACGATTGACTTGCGTTGTTCAGTTTCCTTCCCCCCGATAACGTCGTCGTGCCTCTTTCGCCCCTTCTTTTTTTTTCATCCTTTTGCCCACCCCTCTCGCGCTGCCGTTCGCCGAACGCTACACCCGCCTGCACCCTCGCCGGCGTTCTTCCTCCGTGCCGCTCACCTTTTTTTCACCCCCCCGCCAGTCGTTCCCCGCCCGCGGCCAGTATCCTGCGCAAAGCTTCGTTCGATCCCTACCAACCTGTTTCGTCGCCGACCGCATTTTTTCCCTACCTTTTTTCCCCTGACGCGATTTTTTTTCCTGTCCTCCCGCTCTTCTTTTCGCCGTTCGCTCGGCGGACTCACCCCTCCCCGCGGCGAGCAGAAAACACGGCCAACCCCGTATCGACGCGGGGGCGCATCGTACTTGGCCATCTGTTTTCCGACGAGTCGAACGTGCGAGAGCGCCGCGCCGTTCCCGCCGTTCCCATTGACTTCGATACGACCGATCGCGACACCGCACGATCGATCATTACGCCGCGAGGTGAACGCTTCCGTCGCGTCGCGCCCGCGGTATTCCTCGACGATTCAGATCCACCTGCGACCCCTCCACCCTCCCCCCTCACATTTAATTGCCCGCTCGATCACGCGTCAAGTCTGCGAAACGCTAATTTATTCCGTCGCGCTGTCCGTCCTCTTCTCTCCATCTTTCTCTGATAGTCGCGGCTGGTCGGATCGAACGAATTTCGGTAACTTCCGCGGAAGCTTCGTTCGAGCGGCACGCAGCGCCGCAATTATTCGCCGCCGGGTATTTTATGCCCCCCGTCGATGCACGATACGATGCTCCTCGCCGCCTGCCAAGCTGCTCGTTGTACGCCGCGGCGGACTTTTCCCTCCGAGAGTTTAATGCTGGTAAATTTCCTTTGGTTTATGCGCCGGGCGGACGGTGGTTTAGCCCGCCGACGATTTACTGCTGGACGAAGCGAAACGAACGAGTCGGAACGATCGAATATTACCGGTGGACAAAGTGAACCAGGAGCCGCGTTATCATAACAGTGTCCACGCTTCGTCCCGTTTACGCCGCTGCCCCTTCGCGGAATATCCAAGTGCGCGCCAGTTATCTATTTAAACGCCGCGAACCGTTGCAAATTAACGACATCGTACTCGAACGACGCCGATGCTGAACTTCTCTGTCGCGCGTTTCCGAGCGTTTCGCCGATATACCGCGTTTCAGCGCACGGAACGTCCAGCCGGCGAAACGAACGAACAGGTTGCGGGGAGTTACCGGACCGAAGGAGTGCGTTGCCAAACGATCCGTATAAAAGATGACAAAAGGGAGAGTATAGAAAACGGGTAGGAACTTTCCTTGCCCCGTGCCGTTGAACTCGTATCGCGACGAAATTCGCTGTTCGACAATTTTCTTGACGTTTCGATATCGAACCCGGCGAACGAACGCGCGGCCATCGAACCAACCGATGAAAATCCAGGGGATAATTGCACGCGGCTGTGGCATAATTATTCGGAGCTCACAGGCCGGCCCTTTAAATTTCGTTAAATTTTACACGGACTCGTGGCGTTGCAGGCCGCCGAATTGAACAGAGAGGGGCGAATGCGTGGCAGAGAAGTTCATGACTGTTCATACGTGCGTAATGCGATGCGTTATGAATGTAGGGATCGGGATGCTCTTGATAAATCTCGTTAATTCCTCCCGGCGCTGATATAAACATAATTGAAGCGCGATCTTCGGTGAACGAAGGCTGTCGATGAGCGTTGCCCCGTCGATTGGGTTCGCAGCGAATATAATGTTCGGGAAGGAATCGCGAGTATTTGTTGTCTCGACCAGGGGAAACGCGAAAGCTTCGTTGGAGATTCGCCGTTCGAATGGCAGCGCCGGTTCCTTCGTTGAACGTCAGATATTATGCGGGGCGAGTTTTTGGTCGGGTAATGAACGGTCGAATTAAAATTAGTAATTCACGTTGCGCCAGCCAGCAGACTCGCGGCCGCGGTGCGTGATACCGTTGTTACCTGCGCATTAAATTATTGTTTTGCACGGTAGGTTTATATTCTGATTACCTTATAATTGCGAGACATCGCGCGATATATGGCTGAGCGGCGGATTTGCATTTATCAGCCGCTACGTTTCGCCCCGTTCCCTTTTTCTTTCCTGGAAGAATGTTAATTACGCGAAAGATTTGCGAGTCGGACGAACGATTCTTCCACCGGAATAATGTTCATCCCATCCCCTCCTCCCGGCCTCGCGCAGTTTCATTTCCTCCAAGGTTTCATTTCCATTTAATATTCCAGTATTTACGAATCGCGCAACCTCCTTGCGGCGTTTATTGCTCGAAACGTGTATGAAAAATTATAATATCGTCGTCCGAACGAATTGATTCGACAACCGCCGCGGAATGTCGTTTTGTTCGATCGCACTGAAAGACTCCCGCGGTTCGTGGCTTCCAACGTTCGCGTACTAATAGAGCGTTACAGGAATTCGACGGTTTTAATTTAGGCTCGCGTTCGGAATAAAATTCGGTTGGCGCAGCTGCGCGACAACATTCATAGGCGAATTTCCACGAACGGTGATAACACGAAGCGTCGGCGAATTTCATATCGATAATTCCGTTCATTTAGGAACGCACGATGACGAAGAACTGAACCGCTAGATCCCATTGCTGTTGCGCCGATTGAAATCACGTTTCGCTCTTTCGTGGCGCGCGTTCGCGGTCATTCGATCGGAAAATGAAAGGCTCGAAGTCGAAGTAGACGGATCCTCGGTCTTCTCGATGGAGAGCGCGGTAAACCGTTCACGGTAAATACTAACGATTTGCGTTCGATTAGCATCGAGCCAGCGATTACTCACTCGAACGTTCAAGACGGTTGGCACATCGACCGGAGCACACATTTCGCCCGAGCCGATCAATATTGACCCCTCCGAGTACGCGCGATCGAGAGGACCATCGAATCGAGTTCATCACGATGAAAAGAAACAACCGCTTCTTCAACAACGATTTGCATTTAACGATTTTCGAGGCGGTTGACAAAATTGTACAACGTTCTCCGACTACGAAACGCGTCACAGCGAATTCTTTCCAATTTACAGCCTGTCCGTCTGCGGGTTCCCAAGTCCGCCATCGCGTTTTCCGTGTTTTCATGCCCGATCGCAAATATGAAATAACGCGGCGCGCATTACCAGTAATCACGGGCGGTCGAGTGCGGATTATATATCGAATTCTAATCCGCGCATACCGACTCTTAAATCCTGCAAATCTATCGTTTATAACATCCGCGAGCCCTGCTAATCGTTCAGCATAATCGGCCGTTAAATCGGTACCCCGACATCACCGTGCGCCTGGTACCGGGCGTCGTTTTATAACGCGGCCGAGTCGCATCGATTCCGGCAGCAACGCCGGGCAAGCACGAACCGAGAACGATTCGTCGAGAAGCAAGGCTCGCGGAATCGCGTCGAATATGCACGCGCAAACGACACCCAGGTCGGCCCCGTTCGATTCGTTCCGTTCCGCGTCGAAATTAAAGCCGAACCGGCCGGCTTCGTTCGACGGGGACGCGGCGGCCTATCCCGAGTTCGCGACACTTCTCGATACCGCGCTCCCCGATCCGTCGACGGCCAAACGATACGGAGGCGATCGAGTGATCGATCCGGTCCGGCCGCGGAATCGATCGTCCGACGATATTGACCGCGGACCCGTCGCCCGTGTTTCTTCGCGGGCGGCCGCCGTAGCGGAGCGGCTGTCCATAAATCGATCGGAGGCATCAATAGCATTGACCGCGACTCATTAACCATGAAGACCGATCGATCCCCGAGCGGGGTACGTATAAACACTCGATCAAAGACGTACGTACACATTACACGGGACAAGTACAATGCACACAGACGGCCGGAGTCGTGGCCGCGGGCCTGTTTGAGGGACCTCTTAAAACACACCCCCGCAGCTCACGGTGGCGGGAGAAGGAAAGCCGCTCGTCGAGCAGCCGTTGCTGCACGATGGTCGTGCTCGTCGTCGTTCTCTTTCAAAGGGAAACAGAGGCGGGAGGGGCGGGATTGGGTTAGAGCGGAGAGGTCGTGAGATGGATGGCTAGTGTAGGGGTGGTAGCCACCGTGGGGAGGGCGGAGAGGGGGAGGGGGAAAAAGGGTGGAAAAAAAGGGAGAAAAATTGTCGGGGTGGGGGCGCAGTCGGGGCGCAGCGAGCGAAGAAGGAAGTACGAGGGTGAAGTTGAAATTCGAGGGAGAAGGTGAAAGATCGCCCGAGGGGGGGTTTAGCAGCGGAAAAGGGTGCCGCCCCCGCGAGGAATTTCGGTCTCGCGGCCATTGCAGCGGGAGGGCGTGGCCGCGCAGACGCTGCCAAAGAAAAATCGTCGCTCGCGGACAGGAAAAGCAGCGCGCGCCGTGCCGGAAACGCGCGACGCTGTGCGCGAGTGGGAAAAAAACGGGGCGAGCGGAGGGCGAGGGGTTGAGTCGGCTAAGAGAACAGGAAGAGGGTGGCGAATGCGCACGAGCGGCCAAAGAGGGCGCCCTTTCGCTCTGCGTCGGACGGCGCATCTCTTTCCACCGGAAGTCGTCGTCCCTCCGTCGCCCCGTCGTCCCGCCGCGTCCCCCAGCCGCCCTTCGTCATCCATCTTCCCCCGTCGCGTTGGATCCTCTCTATCGCCCCGGCCGATTTCGCGTCCACGCTCGAGAACATCGTATACCGGCGCTTTCTGGCCGGCTCTTCCTCCGCCTGGGCTCGTCCGCATCTCTATCGCACCCCTTCGCCGTCGTCCCCGTCGCGTCACGGTTACCGAGCCGCCTGCCTTCGTCTCACCCCGCCGGCGACACTCCGCCACCATCGTTCGTACGCCCGACTCTGTCTGTTCCGCGTTAGTTGACGCTGGACGAGAACGCCAGAGGAAGAGCAGGCCAAGGGAAGGAAGGAGGAGGGTGAACAGCGGGATTAGCAGCCCGAGGGGGTTCAGCGAGTAGGGCGGTGAACGGGGTTGGAGGCAGGCGGAGCGCGCGTACAAGTCGAGAGCGAGCATCAAAATTATTTTCCAACGGGCACCACCGCCGCCGCCGCCGCCGCCGCCGCGGTACCAGCCCGAAATTTCAGCCCTTTAATTTCAGATGGTATGATAATTCGCGGCGATATTTCACACGAGTCTGGAACCTGGCTCAACGTGGATTTTATTGCGGCCGGCTAGCACGGCTCGGTTGGAGGAGGTGCACAAGGGGGGAGGGTGGGACCGGGGTAGAAAATTTTCCACGGAATTACGAAAAGGGGGTACCGCGACTAGGGACGGCCTACGAAGTTGTTAATTAATCTAGGCCCCCGGAGGTAGCTTCCACCTCGTTCTATCCACTGTACCGCAACTCGGCCAACGAGACTCGCGAGTGAACCGGCTAGGCTCCATCGTCAATTCACAGTTCAGGCGGACACGGGCGGACCGCGTTGAATTATTGGGGTGGCTTGCGCCGAACTGAAGAAGGCGGCGACTTTTTCCGATTTCGGGTCGCGCCGTCGCGTTGGGCGTCGCGACGCAGGACTTCTGCACGAACGTGAAATCTCTCGCGAAGAAACATTTACGGTACTCACATCGTTGATGGCCTCCGCTTTATTTTCACAGGTCCACCGGCTGCGCCTCCGAGGACCGCGGACGGACCCCGGTGAAAGTCGAACCTGGTTACCTGGAAGAAATATTTGGGGCTGTCGTTCCGATTATCTCGCTATAGTGGACGGCGAAAGTGCTGTATATATATCGTACGATGTGTATATATCAGGAAATATATACATTCGTTAACCTCGGAGTTAGTTGAAGTAATGGGCGTGTACATTGTGCTAGAGTCTAGAGAATATAATTGTATATTTTAGGTACTTGGTACTGTTATTGTATGACAAAATTTGATTTCAACATTCGCTATCACGGTCGAATCTTGCAGCATCGTGGACGCATCTTTTTATTCAGAAAAGACAATAGAGGCATATCAATTTTTCTTATTAAGTAAATGTTTTGGAAAATAGTTGAGTCTGATGCTATAGATACTATTTCCGATCTACTTTATATATTATATTTATTCCCAACCGAAAAGCATCCATAACGCTACCGCAAAATAAATATAACCGCCCCTCCTATGCACATCAATGCAATGCACCAATCTCAACAAAACTTGTACTCGAACCAAAAATTGTATGACACGGTTTCAATAAAATATCGTACCCAAATTTGCCGAAACAACTAAATATCCTTTGAAACGCGGTTAATTGTCTTAGGGTCGAAATGCTGTGACAAACGGAACGAAAGTCCCCGGTCGAAGTTCCATCGGGTACGGACCACATTTTCCCCGATGTCTACCCTCGTCCACGTTAGTCACTTCCAAACAATTTCCCCGAAATTCCGACGACATATTCCTCGCACTTCGTGACGTCTAATCCCGACCGGTATGTATAGACGGTCGGCGAATGGGCCAAACGTCCCTCGTTGCCCCACCCTTCGCGAGGGTGTCTTCGCCGTGGGGCGGCGGGATGGCACGGAGAAGTTCGTCCAGAACTTCACTGCGAACGGTGCGAAGCGGCGCAATTTCGCTTCGCAGTGGAAAGGGGGTGTCGCGGCGACGCGCAGGGATGGCACGGACGATTCAACGAGCCGTCTAGGGAAGAACAAGAGGCATCGTGCCGGAGGGGTGCGCCGATCGTCCAGGGAGTGGCGGCAATTTTTTCAAATTAAGGCTGTTAAACCTAATCTCCAGGTGTGCAGGCGCACAACTCGCGCGCAGAACTCGTAAAAGCTACCCGTTGCTTCTTCCCTGTCTAGTTTGTTTCGATTCCGTCCCCCGTCTCCCTTCCGCCCTCTACGCCTGTGCGTACAGTCGTTCAGGCCTGGCCCCGCAAACGACGACGTCCGCGCCGCCCTCGGCGTTCCCGGTCGGCGGTTAAATTGCCGCACGAAACGTTCTTAATGTCCAACGGCGGTGGGTGAGTCTGCTCCCTCCCTCTCTTCTCCCCCGGCGTGCCAACTCTCTTTTTCCCTGGTGTCCACCCTCGACCCTTTGCTCGTCCCTTCGTCGTTTCTTTGCCGCTCGTTGTCTCTGTTCCGCGAGTGAATTATCCGGCACCCTTCCTTCTTTCCTTCGATTCCCCCCTCCCCTTCCTCGCCCGTCCCTTGTCGCGTTCCTTCATTTTCAGTTCACTTCCTTCTATCACTTTCCTTGGTTGCCGTCGCGTCTTCTCTTTTTCGCTCCACCCTTGGCCGCCCCCTTCTGTCACCCTTTGTCCATCTATCTCCTGGTATCGCGGCGTGTTTTCGAGGGGTCGCCTCTCTCTCTCTTTCTCTCTATCTCTCTCGCTCTCTCCCTGTCTCTCCCTCTTTTGTTTTCCGCGGGGCCGTCCTCGTGGCGCAAACGACCGCGCTGGTCGTCGCGGCGCCATTGCACGCGGGTGCGTCGAATGCCGGATTACGAGCGGCCGCGGCGCGATAAACGCGCGAATTATGTTTAATATCGCCGGTTATCTGGCCGCGCCGCAACTCGCGGCCTTCTACACCCTGGCGGAATCCTCCTCGCCTCTTTTTCCAGCTGACGCCTCTCTCGTCGCCCTCCCATCTTCCCCGGGCACGATGAAAACGGGAGCAGCCAGGCGAAACGCGACGGGAATCGCGAATGCACGTGCTCGTTGCTTTAATGGCCGCCGATACGACGGAGAACGTGGGTAATGTCGCGGAAAACGCGACGCGATTTAACGTCGCCGCGCGACTCGCTGGCGATATCATCATTCTTCGGCGGAGATCGGCACGTACCTGGCGCCTGCGTCGGGTCTCCCGATCTCGCGGTTTCGCGCGACATTTCCCATTAAAATCGTCGCTCGTGACGCCCCCGAAGAATGGATGGCAACGCGGAAGACGATGGACCGAGGGTGAAAGTTTAATTTTCGTGATGCGACGTTTCCTATCACTGGAGGGTTAGAATTTTGATAATAAGAAGCGAGGTAACGGAAGCGATCTTTCGATAAGGCCCGACAAATTTGAGCCGGCCAGTAACGAAACGACTTGTCGGTAATTGAATGTTTGTATGAAAATCGATTCGCGACACTTGGACTTCTCCTGTTCCTTCGTAAGTGTTGCTCTAATCCAAGACTCGGCCATTCGCACATCGCTGTTCGTTGCTGGTGAATTCCTTATCGGCTCGGGGATTCCTTAACACGCCTGGCAGCTCACGAAAGTCACGAAAAGCTTATGAAAATCGGTACAACCCGTATCCGGTGTGCATTTCCAAGATGGCGATTGCTTTAGGGCATATATGCAACCTATTATTGCGGGATTAAAATCGTAGCAGGGATAATACTCTTTGATGTAGCGATGCCCGATATGACGTCCAACAGAATGCGCCAGGGAATATAGCGACATTATGACGGAACACGTGTTGCACGTAATTTTTCGCCGTTTCGATGTCAAACGCATGGTAATCTCCAGCAATGAATAAAACGCATAATGCAGAGTGAACAATGGGTGTGGGTGCAGCTTCTGGATACCATCGGAAAATGTACGCGGAACGTAATTTCGAAAAGTGGCTTCTTATTTCACGAACGAACAATATATTCAAATATATTCGACGAATATTACTGCCCCCGTCTAAATATAAACAACGGCCGATTGAATTGTACATTTCAATGTCCCGAATTTAAACTGTCTGCCGATTAACTTCTTGTCTATAATGTGCACGACAAGTACAGACGCGTTAACAAAACTACACAGATTGCTTATCAGTTCGTTCTAAATTCGGTAAAGTATCACTTTAAGCGATATTCATCCAATTGTACATCACACATATTACGGAAGGACGCATGGAATAAATACCGCATGCAGTGTACTTTATCAAATCTCTCTACCTACTTTCTCATTCCCATTTCCGCATCTCTCATAATTTACATAATTACAATTGCCCCCCCCCCCCCCCCCAAATAGGGCAACGGAATTCTCTCTCTAAAAAAAAAGATACAAATCGGATTCCCAGTCGCCACGTAGTTATATCAAAAGCAAAAGAAAGATGGAAGCACGAAAGCAACAAACGCGTGACGCGATGCGAAATTCGATTTTCATAGAGCACAGAACGCATGATCGGTCTCGTGTTCGTGCACGCGCGCGATACTGAAAGAATTCAAACGGAGTGCTCGCAATCTTATTACTCTAATGTACCGCTGATGGGATTCTGAAGCGCGTGGGCCGTTGCAGCAATTATCAGTCGATTATCAGACACTGGCGTAACAGCGTACCGGGTGTCGTCGGCGCGCAAACGTATTCGACGCTTCTCCGGGCGAAGCGGACCGGTGTGAGGGAATTGCGAAAACCGCGAATACCCGGGAAGCTCGAGTTGCTTCCGGTTCCCCGCGTCGCGGTAATGCGAGTAGCGATTTTCAAAATGGTGGAGAACAGAGGAACGACCGTTTCGGAAATGATAAATAGGAGTGTTCGTTGTTTCCTAGCGCGGTCTGCCAACTCCGGCAAACATCGCCCCTCTCGATGCAAATCGTCTCGTTATTTCGCGATAAAATTTCCGACGCTCGTTGTACATCAATGCGCGAATATTTCCTTTATCCCCGGCGAATTTGATTGCGCGCCGTATCGATATTCGAAACACGAGTAGCTCGTAAGTGTCGCGTGTCCGCATCGTTGAATTCTTTTGTACCTGTGGGGGGAGGGGGTAAGAATATATTTTATTTTCAGAAACGAGTGAAATGTACACCTTTAATGCGAGAAATATTTGACGAGTATTTTCATTATTGCCACGGGTTCATATGTATATGCATATGTATATCTATATGAGCGCACCCTCCTGAAATTCAGGTGAAAAATGTAATATTTTGCAGGATTTCTCGGAAACAATTTCAATGAGACGGCTGTCCATGAAAACGGATTTTTCGAAAAACAAGTTGCACAAATCATATATTGGATGTACAATTTTTCGTTTACGTAAGTGAGAAAATGTTGGTCTATTTTCACCTAAATCTGTGTACGGAAATTATTGATTAAAATACACAATAGGTCATTGCACTCTTTCTCTTCGATATTACAACAAACTAATTGGCACGTCTATAATAGACACGCATTTTCCTTATTTCACGGGATTCGGAGATACAACTGTAGGAGTTGAAAGGCATTGGGAAATTTTCAGCAATTTTACTACGCCGCATTGGCCAACAATCCTAGAATGACTGGTATTGGTACCGCAAGCATAGCACCACGTGCAGCAGCAGCAAGCACAAGGATTATAGAGGGTTTAGGGTCCACATCTACAGCGATCAGTCTATTCATGGTCATAACGTCACAGGTAATATGATAATTGATTGGAGGGTACATGGTATTTCTAAAAAGTTCGAAAATATAACTGTTCGGAAAAAAAGGAAGTGCTTCTGTCATAGCTGACCAAATAGTAGGCTTGAATATTGTAATAGACGTTATTAAGGAATATGGTACAGAAAGTTGAACAAAAATAAGACGAATCGCATTAGCATATTCTTGGGAGCCTCCGTCGTGTACGAAGGTAAACTGGCTTTGGATACTATAACTGTCAATACTAAGACATTAAAACATTTTCATTTACAATTATACATAAAACTATAAGCAATATATTACGTGAACATCAAGTTACTTTCATGTAATCAATGTCAAAGGTTGCACAATTAGATGGCTTGACGAAATTCGTTTTCTTAAAATTTCTATCACCTGTCGTGATTACAAATTAACTACAAGTTGCAAATGAATCGCAGTACACGAAGCTTGCATATAAGACTCAGCTAAATATCACCAATAATCATTCCAATTATAGAAACAATACAAATTTTATAATAACTGCAAATGCTCTCATCCCAAAACAATTTCTTCATAATTATCATCGTTCTCTCGTATATAAACTTTAGCGCTACTCGCGAAAAATGAAGCTGCCCTCACGAAACGTGCAAACATCAAAGGTCTCAAGTTATCGTTCGATACTCTGTTTTCCATTTCACGACCGCCCCATCGCCGGGTTCGTTCGGGTATCTAGCAAATCGTTAGGCCGGCCGATTGCGAGGACACGCGACCCCGGAGCTCTCGCAATTGCCGATATCATTTATTTCACGTTTCGGATATGTAACACGGCGATCGAAAAAAAAAGGCCGCTCCTCCACGTGGAACGTTGTCCGGAGAGCAATGCAAATAGAGGCCGCCGTTTTCAGCACGCACTTCCCTTTGAAGTAGAAATTGCAACGTCGAATGTGGGAATTATGGGACAGGAAACTGTAGACCACGGAGCGCGCCGTGTCCTGCTACACACTCGGTCCGTCTAATTCTTAACAAAATTATGCCATAAATACCTGACGAATGACGCGAATGAATTTAACTGATCTGTCCACGTGCATTGCCGATGGACAGTTTAAAAGCATTCCTGTGCAAATTAAAATGATACACGCGGCAGGAATGCACGTACGTTATCTGATATCGGTTTCTTCTTCTCTTCTTTTCCCTTTTTTTTTGAAGGAAGGAAAAAAGAGTCAAGTGTAAAACGCTCATTAATGGAATATAGCGTACAGAGACAGGTACGAGGTGGACCGTGCCGCAACAGTGAGACCTTCCGAGAAAATATTCCGACAGGCACGTGTGTCAAATGCATTTTAAATAATTTCAACTCGACGCAGATTCCGAGTGCCAATCAATGCGTTGCGAAACTTATTATCAGAAGGTGAATATTACACCCTTCAAGTATTAAAATATTCGGCTACGGCGCGGTGAAATTAAAGTATTTCGCAGAATCAGGCTGCACTGTATTTTTCAAGCTGAACGGATCAGAAATAGACGATATCGCGGAGGGTGTTGTACTCTGCGGCGACTTCTTTGAAACTAAAATAAGGGAAATTCGTAACGTGTAATGCTCGTATAAATATACTAAGTCGAATTTTAATAATTTGTTCCATGGTTATTCGTTTCGAAGTGTGATCCCAGATAATCGTAACAGTACACTACGTACAGAACATTTCGGTGTCGGACAGAAATCGCAGGGAATGCAAAAAATCGAATCTCAATTGCAGGCGACGCAGAAAGCGTGCTACACTATCAAAACCCAAAATTCCCAGCATTCGTATAAATCCCACCCCTTCGAACACCCACGCATTGCCGTCAGCTCGAAACCAAACACGTCCAGCGGGAAAGAACAACCCCCTCATGGCACAATCCTCGCCGGCACCTTATCGAAATCTCGAAGCCGTCCTTCCACGCTTATCGAAGTCTCCCGGGGTGACGTTCAAAGGGGTAGAGCAATGCCGAGCGAACGAAGCGCCGCGTCGCGGTCATATTTTCGGGGGTGATTTCGTCGTTTCTTCTCCGGCCGGCAAAGTAGAGTGCACCCTGGCCTCGGCACCCCTCCAAGGGGACCAGTTACCGACGTCGTCCGCGCGAGCAGCCATCTTGGAAAAACGAAAGCGACGCGGCGACGTACGAAAAACAAAATGAAGGCGCTTGCGCCGCCGCTTCGGTATTGAGCGAGGCCCCCGGCGCCTTTTTGCATTTTCACCCTTTACTCCACGGCTCCCGGGCTGGCCGTTGCTGCCCATCCCCGCCGGGGCCCCCCGTTACATCCCTCAGCCACCCTCTGCACGAGCAGCCTCGCTCGTTCTCATGCTCATCGACCTTTCTCCTCCTGGCCCTCCTCTCATGATCTCCCTTTCTCTCTCTTTCTCTTCCTCCTCCGGCGCTTCCTCCAGCGAGACTACGGTGTTTTCAACCACCCTCACCCCCGCGGTCCACCGCGGTGCAACGCCTGCCCCGTGGTCTGCTGCCGTTCGCTTTTTTGCATTTTAACACGTTTTTAAATGGACGGAAAAATAAATAACGCGCGCGTGATTCGATTATGGGTCGCGAGTAATCGGTACTCGGCGATTCCTCGCGAACGTCCCCACTGATTGCCTCCATACTTTCCCCCGTGAATATCGTTCCCCTTTACGGTCGCGCCTGTACAGAGTTTCTTTTCTGATTTCTCGTTTGCGCCGGCAGTGATCGGAGCGAAGTGGTCGAGTTTTATCTTGGCGCCGGTGGGGTACGGTTTTTCTGGTACGATGGCGGATTCGAGGCAGCAACGATACTCGAAGAATGTTAATTCGGGGTGTCCTGGGGCGGACGAGGCACGGTTACGTGGCGCCCTCTTTTCACGAGGGACGCAGAAAATATCGAGCGCAGGAGAGTATCTAATCGTGCAGACACCTTTAGCGATTGAATCGTGCATCGGTGTTGCACCGATTCGAGGGGCGCCGATTGGGTTTACTGCGATTTAGGGGAGGGAGGGTGCCGCGAAAATGAGTTTCTTTGAGACCCATCTTTCTAATAGAAGGGATGGAATGTTCGATTCTTGCTTGCCTTGTTGGGATGTAAGTCCGTTTCGGCCTAATTCGATTCCGAAAAATGATGGAAACGTTCGTTTCTCGCGTGTCTCAAACGTGCACGCCAATTCAACCGGTTCTATTCATTTATTTCCGTATTCGTTTTCTCAAACTTCTTTCGTAAGTTGTATTGTATTTTGCATTGCGCACATTACGTTCATCGCCACAGCAATCGAGACCCACAATCCCGTTTCCCCAATATAATTCCACCTGCCGTCTTCCTCACCGCCAGTACTCCGATTCAACACGACAAGTACTCGCAACGTTCGCGCGATGCTTCGGAGTCCCAATCCTCGCGACCACGAAGCACACGACATCGCTGTACTTTTCCCCCACGCGAACCACCCTTGCGGGTTTTCTCACATTTGGCAACGAACCCAATACGGCACGCGGGTAATTCGTTGAGCCACCAAGAAGCACGCGCCGTCTCTCGAGAAGAAACGTCCAAGGACAGCGCCGGAGAAAAGAGGAAAAATATTTGGGCGAAGGAAAACAATGACACGGTGGAGCGTAAGAATGCGACCCGCGTGCGTTAATATGTGCTTTATAATGCGCGGACGTGGTCGGCGAAGGAATAAAAAGAAGCGTGGAAATGTTTTTGCAAGCGTGCGGTACGCCCCCGGGGGTGGCGGACTCTCTTAATAATCTCACATTCTTAAGCACGTCGACTTAATTTACATTTTAACCGGTACCCGTAGAAAAAATCCGGCGTTTCCAGAGGCTCAAGCCGAGCCGTGTCCTACGACACGGTCCCCCCTTTGGCCACCCTTCGACCGCCTCCGCCTTCTTTGAACCCCTCGCAACCCCCCCGGCGGCGTTTCTGCCGCGTCGCGAGAGAACGAGTTTTCATTCCTCGTGACACACCGAGCACGACGCGGTCGTTCGAGTGGGGGATGCAAATCTCTGGGCCAAACTGGTGACCGTTCCTCGCGCTGGCCGACTGGCGAATAAAAAGCATGATTTAACCTCCAAGGCGAACGTTCGGTCCGATCGATCGAACGGTCAATTATCGGCGACCACGAACGGGATTAGTGGATCGCATGGGGGAACAATGGATATGGCTTTTTTTTGCCATCGAAAGGGTGAAGGGTCTATATAAGGGCTACGAAAGAATCGGAATTTTCGCTGCACGCGTACCGCAGGTATTAAATCTTGATTCGCTGGTACTTAAAAGGATTATTATAATTCATTTATTATGCGTTAAATTATTGTGTTTAGTATAAAATGTAAAATGTGGTGAAACGAATCGATTTAGAATGCTGTGGTTTGAATATGTATCAAGGAGCAGAAATTATGTAAATGTTAATGTAATCGTCTTTAATGGGTTCAAACGAGAGATCGGAGAGGAGTTAATAAAAAAGGAAAAGGAATTTGTTGATACGTGCGTTATCACAAGTGTCGAATTATTTCTAACGATCTGTACTCGGTGATTCGTAGAAAATTCCTTACGAACGGCGATGTAAGATTTCGTGCTTGCAAATTGTAGAAATAATTTATATTGCGCAGCCGGTGTTTTGTAGATATTTATTCATGTCAGTCTGTTCATTTACACAAAGTCATTAATATCCTTTTATCTAAATAACTTTCGAAACCGTTCAAGGAGTGGTACTCAAATACTTCCTCTAAATTATGCAACGCCATTATTACAAATGCACAACCAAGTCGAAAGTATTCGCTCGGTTAGCATTTAGGTCGAAAAGTAGACCGGAAAAGAAAGCTCCAACGAAAGTAGAATTTCCAGACTGTCGCGATTATTACTGCGTTGTACAAACGGTTTCGTAAAATTGTAGGTTAATCCCTTAAGACAGCTTCGCTACGATCTTTCTTAATGCTTTATCACGAGCCGCTGCGCCCTCTTCGAGTGCGCATTTATTAAGGGTTGTTACCCCTTCCAGCTCGATCCATACACGCTTATTCGCCCGAAGCTGCGTGTGTGCGTTTCCCCACCAACCTCGAGCAACCCCACTCTCTCTCCTTCCATGGTCCTTTCATAGAAAACAGTGGTGGGGGCAGCACGATTAGATGCATAGGGGTGGTTAGATGAAAGTTTAGATAAAATGCAGGGTGCGTCAGCTCGCCTCGCCTTGCCTCGTATCTACGCGCGCACAAATGTGAACGGCTCCATATCCACCCTTCTGTCATCGCCGAGCGGAGATGACTTTTTTTTGGCTCTTCGTTTGCGAACAAATTTGCGTGACAAATTGTTCTTTCTTCTCGTATTACGTTTTCTTCATTAATTTATAATTCTAGGTGGCAAGGAGCTCGGACATTATATACTTGATATTCTACGCATCGTTTAAAATTCAACAGTCCGCCTAGAAGTCGAAGTTTCTTTATTTCTGATAAACGATTGAATTATATTAAAGCGTGGTTAATCCAACGAAACCAGCTAGTAAGTAATGGCGTATGAAATATGTACTCTCTGTACAATATAGGAAATCTTCAGATACCGAAAGGATATCAATCGCGAGGAGCATCAAGAACTCGCTTAATTAATGGAAAGAAAATAATATTGAATTAATGTACACGCTTGTAGTATATTTTATCATATGATTCTTTTTATCGTCTAACGTAGAAAATTATGAATTATACTTTAAATATCGTTTTAGAATATATTATCGACGATTTTAATAATGTTCAAAGTTGTTTTCTTCTTTTATCTCTGTATTAATTTCTTCTTAATATTATTATTTTTACTTTTCCTTTACTTCAAAGTTACAATCAGCAAAATATGTATATAATTTATACGATTTAGATGAGAAATTAGAATAAAGTGATAATCACGATAATTGAAAATTACTAAACGAATTTCTGCCGCGTGCATTTCAATTTGATTACCAATTATGCAAGATTAAGCTAGCAACAAGGCTAAGCACCCAGAAATAAATGAGAAGATCTTTCCATCGATATCCCCTTAGCATGTTCCTGCAGAAAGCTCCCCCTTGCCTCGAAATAATCACGCCTGCCATCCATCCCCTATCTTCCTCAAAATAAAAAACCACCTCCGCCGTCCGATCCAAACAAACGCGAACACATACCTCGATGCCAAATGAATTCGCCCCGTAAAATGTCTTCGCCTCGAATCTACCCCCAAAAAACCTGTCAAACGTGCACCCCCGCGTTAACCCCTAACCCGAAAACAGATCTGCCACGAAATCTAAGCAAACGAACGTTTGCCCGTTTAAACTATTTGCCCAACAAGAACCGTCAACAATTCCCCCCGCACGGTGGCATCGTCCAAAGGCGAATCCCGGCAATCTCGCGGCCCCTGTCGCTACGATAAAACGCGATAGCCAGGTGCACGGGGCCTGCGGGTGCAACGCAGCGGCGGCGGGCTTCCAGGAAAAGGGGGATCCAGTTTCGCCGTTCGGTTTTCCATGCTCATCCAGGAGCGCGCAACTCCGGCGTTGCATCGCGCATTATTTAATGGACGGTTTTTCGCTTTGTTCGGTCGACTCATTAACCGCGGGGGCTCCCGATTGTACTTTGCGCCGGTTCTCCGGTGCAACAGAGAACCGGCGCTCGTTGTACCAGGGGGATACAGTCGCGTCGTTGCATAATGAACAGGACGCCGCGCCGCCACCCCCTAGAGCACGGCCAGTGCCTCGCCAAACCCCTGTCCCACCGTGGACGCCGCTCGCCGCCTTCGCCGCCCCTGCCCCTCGTGTAACCGCGACCATCCCCCTCATCAACCTATTATTTCTCCGTATTACGTTACGTCGCGTTGCGTTACGCGCCGCGCCGGGTCGCGTCGCTGTTCGAGCCTCGTCGGAACAGCAGGAATGATGATGCGCGCCGCTGCGAAAGAACAGTTGCGTGTCCTGGAGCCGGGGTGAGCGAAGGGCCAGGTTATGATGCTGGACGGGGAAGGCGCTGGGCAGAAATAAGTGGCCCCGGCGAACACTTCGTCGGACACGGACCGCGACTCGTTCTTTGTCCGGCTGTTGGCAATTCGCGGCGTCCGGTGTCTCGTCAGCGGCGAGTTCTTTTGAATTCGTCGCCGGCGGAGCATGGGAACCTGGATGATAATTTCGCGTACATTTTGTTTCTGACGGCACGATGTATGCGCGACGTGCTTCAGGTACTTTCTGAACCCGATGTCGTCGAAGCTTCGCGAGAAACGAACGCGAGGTTGACGTTGCGAGAGAAATTCAGCTGTTGCTTGCCGAAGACGTGGTAAGGGTTCTTTAAGGGTATTTGTTGTATTTCTTTTTATCTTTCGCACGGGGTAAACATTAAGTAATTGAATGCGCCGGAACCGTTATTATATGCGCGCGTAATCCTATCAGTCGGAGCTGCACCAATCCGAGCACCGACAAGACTTTTTACTTTGATGGGTGCGGTACCAAGGGGGTTAATTGAAAATATCTCGGTGCCGTAATCGGAGTTAAGTATGGTGCGAACACTCGGATGGAAAGTGGGCGCGTTTGATATAATTCGCAGCTTTGATGAATTAATCTTACACTAAGGAAGAGTTAAGAATTCTCGTGTCTTGCGACTTGACTCTCGTACGTTGTGCACGACGATCGTTTACACTCGCACGCTTAACAATTATTTATCAATTCAACGGTGATCGGTAAGTGTTTGTGAGGAAATCGTGTGCTGCGCGCAACTGCATTCGGGAGGAATGATTCAATGTTTAATGCACCTTTTGTTCAACTAAGGCTTAAATATTTTCTGCGTCACCCGCAACGCATTTGGAAATGGAAAAATTATTTATCTGACCTTCGATGTAATTCCACGTACTATCCTCGTTCGTCGTTGCCGTTCTATTATTTAATTTTTAAACTCTGCGCTGTTTTCTCCGTACATATTACTTGCCCCCCGGTATTCCAACGTATATTATCCCTCGCAGAATTTCGTTCCTTTAATGCAGATTCATGTCATTTCTATTCCTCGTTGCAAAACCCTATAGATGGAACGAGAAAACGTCAAGCCGGGAATGTAATTTCAGGAAGCGGAATTAAAAGAAAAATTTCGTTTTATGCAGAATATGGATGATCCGATGTTGATGCAATTATGATGGAAAATTCGCATTAATTTAAAGGCACATTTGGGCCGAGCATCGCAAGAACAGTTCTGCGTGAATCGACAAGACATGTTCAACTACAGGAACATAAATAAAAAGGAAATAACCCGGTACGATTTTCCATCGAGTTGCCAATTATTCATTCGCGCTGAAAACACTTTACCCATCGTCCAAGCCCATTTGAAATTACGATTATGTCCCTCGCTAATAGATTATTTTGTATTTCTATCGGAAACGATGAGGGAGAGGCGATGAAACGTCGAACGAACGGAATTCGAAATGTACAAGTACTTTGTGAGATTAAAGCACGCTCGCCTTATCCCCCTCCGCTTTTTCCTAGTTGATCCCGATAATCCGGTTCCCAGCACGAGCCAGCTCATTGCAGGTTCAATGTGAACGTTCGATTCTTCGATCGGAGGCTTTGAATGAATCGAATGCCACGGGTCAATCAATGTTTAACGATTTTTGTTTCATCGAATGTACACGAAGGTGGAAAATTGGTCAGCAATTTTTCCTTAGGGTTCGGAAAATTGTTGCTTCTTATATTTGAAATATTCGGCTTTTTTCGTTTTCCCATTTTCTGGTATACAGGTTTGGAAGTGACAGTGAAATATGAATGATTTTGGAAGTAAAATATTACGCTTGTAAAACGTTGGTAAGCTGTCGGGAAATAAAAGCGTGCCGCCGTTCGTAACCGGAATATCTTTGCAATAAAAGAAAATATGCAGACTTTGACGAGTTTACTTTATGCATCGTTTCAGTAAAACTGATTCTCCGTGAACAACAAAGAGTCTCGATTCATATACGATTGCAACGAATAACTCGCTTTGTTAATCAATGGTTCGTTTTTTCACATGGAAGCAAAACCAAATGCGCCTCACACCTTTCGTTTCGTTTACGTTTAATTACGTTCACGAATTTAACAAGACACAAGGAATTCGGTTTTCTGTACTCATTCTACCATTCCATTTGACCATAGCTCGTTCACTGCAATTAATTGAAATCTGTATAGCTGTATAAGTCTCTTTCTTGTAGAATAGAATTTCTATCAAGTTTAAACCTCAGCGTGCCATTAGAAATAATGAGGATCGTAAAGGGATGGAGCCAAAAATACCAGCGATCCTATATCTTGAAGCAAACAGGACCTGCCTCGAGGAAGCTTGAAGAAGATCATGAATAATTTACACCTTTCCGTAAAATCTTTTCGTACAACTCCTACCTAATTATTACCCCCGTGTTAACATAACATTGTCCTCGCCTCGAACTAAACGGCTGCCTTAACGAATCAATTACCGAAGCGCGGTTCACAGGCAACATCAGAATCTTCCAAACGGAGCGAGAGAAAGAAACGCGGAAAAATAATTACAACGGAACGCCCGCCCTTTATTTATCCGGCTGTCTGCGCCAGCGTCAACGCGAATTTCACGCACCTGTTCGTCGGCCTCTGAATTTTCTCTATATTTTCGGATATTACGCGTAGAACTCTTTAATTACGAGAATAGAGGGACGCGAGTAGACAGAAACGGGGATACAGCGAACCGAAAGTCTCGCTGGTGCCCGCTCGTTCTCTGCGGCAAAATCCGCTCCCGAACTTTTTTCACCACCCGCTTCGCGCGCGCACGTACGACGCCGCCCGTTCATTCGCCACTTTTCCTTCGCTTCGCTCGAATGTCGGCCAAGCCGTTCGCGAATTATTGCAACGTTACGTGTAACGCGACGACGAACCGCCCTAATGATCCCAGAACTCTCGTCGCGCATCGTCCGACCCGTTTCGAATCCGCGCCCCGCTTCTCTTTCCACCGAATCTGTTCCGTCTCGAGCAACGTAACGCAACCGCACAGCGCACCGAAACAGTCTGCCTGCACCGCGTTTCCGATGCGGTTTTTCTTTCCGCGACGGATGCGCGTTTGATTTCGGTTTCGTCGAGAAACCGTCGCACCCGTTGTCGAGTGATAACTTCGTCCAATTATGTTGAAAGACATTCCCGGACATAATTGTTGGGGTATCGTCGCTTGCGTCGAACAGCAGGAATCGAAACGCGCGCGGCCGCGTTTAACAGTCGCGGACGCGTTGACGCAGACACCGCGCTCACGTTCTCCTCTCGGCAGAAGTGCCAATGAAACGCGATTAAACGATCGCTCGGTTTCCGTTCGGGGTGGGTGGGGTTGGGACGACGGGCCGCGAGAAATTTGGTAACGAGGACAATCAGGTACCAAGAGACTTTTCCTTCCACTTGCGGCCAGCAGGGGCTGCCGGTGATCGGCGTGAAACTATGCAAAAAGTTTTCAGCAACGAACCGGAAACCGCACCGATCCCGTGCCACCCCTTCTGACAACCCGCTACCCTAACGTCCCCCACCACCATACGCCACCCACCCACGGTCCCTTTCAGGCGTTGTTCCGGTTGAATTTGGAAAGAGGACTGTACGATGAAAATGGAACGCAACTTTGCAACACGGACAGGCACGTACAGGCGTGACAGGGTGGTGCCCTCTGCGGACCGAAATTAGAGGGTGCTGTCCGAACTTCTCCGCTACACGTTTGCATTTCCTATGCACTATTTCCCACGTGTAGGTGCGTACAGTCCGCGACGAAATCGAGCGGTCAGATACGAGAGAAGCGTGTCGGCCGAATATGTCAGCTTATAGCGAGCAGGTCGCAACGAAGCGCAAGAAACAACGAATAAAAAATATAGATACATATATGTAGCAAAGCCATGCGCGAGAAAGAGAGAGAAAGTGGGGGGGAAAAAATGAATGAAACCCTCGAATGAAATTGCTTTCGTTTTTTTCTTTTTTCTGCCATGGCTGCTCGACCCACGCGTCGTTGTTGTCCCTCTCCTTGTCTCCGTTCCACTAACAGCCTCGCCACCCTCTCTCTCTCTCTTCCCATTTTTTCGTTTTCTTTTTTCTGTATATTTTCGTGCACGCATCCATAATATTTCATAGGATCGATTTGTTAACACGTGTACGAGTTGCACGAGCGTTCCGTTCTTTTCACTTTTCTTTTTTTTCCCACGCGACCCGTTGAGTTACACGACGCCCCGTTAAGGGGCTCGAACGGAACTAAATTGTTCACCCCGCGGGCATAAATTAGTCGCTAATTTCGTTCGACTGTCGATTACGTTGGCCGCTGTCTGTATTTATTTACGAAATCGGCCATCTAATTAATTTCTACCCGGCCTCCTTGCCCCATCGATTCGCCGTAATTGAACGCCATTAATTCCGCTATTGTAATCGTCGCTGCCCCCAAATCAAGATCCTCGATTGACCTTCTTGAATCCGCGCAATCGCGTGTCGTCCTATCCCAAAAAGTTTACACCCTTTGAAAGAAAAAACCCCCAAAAAAACCGAAAAGAAACACGCGTTACTCTATCAGAAGATCCGGTTCAGAGTCGAGCCACGCCGACCCCCTGTTGCTTCCTCCCTTTCGCAACGTCATTCTTTCCGGCTCGTCCTACCCTCCGACCTTTTTCACCCCGACCAGGCGACCTCGGCTTTCGCCGCGGACTGTACACACACGTACACACACGCGTAACCTCTCCAGAGGTATTAGATGCAGTGTATCGGCGGCCGTGCCCGTGCACGAGTATTAGACACCATGCCCACAGCTCATTTGCCAACTCCGGCAAATTTACCAAATTTAAATGCAAAATCGGCCGTGGCTCCGTCGGTTCGCGGAGGCACGAGTGAGCCGGGTTTAGGACGAGGCGTGTGCAACGGAGAGAACCGGGCACGGAGAGAGGTTGCCGTTCGGGCGAACGGGCAGTCGGCGATACGCGGGCGGAAAGGGGATGAAACGCACGGAGAGCGAGGGAAAATGGAATATAGATAGATAGAGGAGCGATAGTACCGTCGGCGCGACGGAGATGAAAGAGGGAAAGAGCCGGCGAAAGCTGGGCTGGAACGTGACCGAGAGAAACGGAAAGAGGGCGAACGTTGTAGTAGGAAACTGAAATGGTCGCGTACCGTGCAGTATAGTAGTCGGCCGGTTGTCAGGCGCAGCATGCGATTGGTTCACCGACCGTGTGTTGCCTCTCTTCTCCTCTCGTTTCCCAACCGCCCTGCTCGCCGTCCTTATTTTCCGTCGTTTCTACCGTTTCGACTGGCCCGCTCCGTCGAGCGCTATTCCCCGTTCCTTCGCGGGCCTGGGCCTTCGCTTTCGCGCTTCCAGGATGGTACGGATAGTTGGGGATCGCTAGGGGGGGGAGGGGTGAGATGGTTGGGGAACCGCGAGGAAACTGGAACGGTCTATTTGCGATCGTCAATCGGGGAAAGTGTGACGATGGGAAGAGATATACCGGGACACTGGGATTTTCAAGGTCGGGTGGTTCCAGGGAGGAAAAATCGACGGGCATTCGATTTCATGGCGCTCTTACACGGGTATCGGGGAAAGGATTGTTTTTTATGGGTCGCGAAAATTGGGTCGCGTGTTTCGAATCGTTTCGGTGCGGCAAGATGCAACGTTACGGTGCGCTTGTGTCGCGACGGGCTATTGCATTGTAGTTTGACGCGAGGATTGCACAACGAATTAGTCAGAACAAGCGGATTGAGAAATATCTTTTCCGCATTTTCGTTTGTAACGAACTGCTACGTTCGTTCAGGTTCGTTCCGAACGGGGCGCTTTCATTTTAAGGTGCTTTTCGGATCGCTCGGTAATGTGATGCCAGAGCTGACGACAAAATCGAACATCAAGTTCGATAATATTTCACACAGATGTTGGACGTTTTCGTTGTATCAATTATGGACGTCTCAATGTTTTCTTAATATCATTATCGAAATTGAAGTTCACGGCAGGTCGGACAGAAAATAAGTACCTTCATTTGTACTCTTCGGATGATTCGTTGGACGATCGGTGGAGAAGAAGCGGGAAAAGTAATTTTAAACCGCGCCAAGCGAAACAAGGAGTCCGCGTGTACGAAACACTTTCGCCGTGGTAAAAAAGAGAAAATATCTAGACGCTTAAAGCGAACCGAATTATCACTCCGAGCAGAGGGTTAAACGCCACGACCACAGGGGATGATTACTGACCGCGTTAATTTTTTCGCTTCGCGTGATCTTCTTCTCGTCTCGACAAACGTGAACGCACGCCCTCGGAACAGGGCCATTTACCATAAACCGAGAAAACCTCTTCCACTTACTCGACCGACCCTGTTCGTCCCCTGAAAAAGGCATAAAAAGGAACTGGTGGGATTTGTCTCGATACCGACATATCATTCAACCTCAATCTACGAGCCGATGAAACGCGACGAAAATGTTTCCCGATAATCGAGTGCATCCTGAGCCCGGATTTAAGGGGTTGTGTAACTTTTATTTAACGGTCGACTAAAATCGTTATCTTCCATTTATATAACGGCCCCTTGAAAACCATTCGCGACGGGATTTACGCATTTCGTACTTCAGTTCTAACGTGCCCAAAAAGGTATTAGTAGATTAGTGCGATTAAAAGTATTGCTAATTAGCTTGTCAAAGGTACTACACCATTATTCCTTATTGCCGAAAATTCACTGTAGCTTAAAAATTCTTAGAATTCTACGCGCCATCGAAAAACTACCCCTTTCAAACGCTTCCTTGGGCAGTTCGAAACCTAGTTTCGTTCAGGGGGGACGGGAACAACCAACGATCTGTTCCGAACTCGTGAATCAATTCCTCGCAATTCTTCCCGGTCGACTCCTTTACAACTTCCGTGCCGTCGCCAATCGCCACGGAAGGGTTGCCAATTATTATTTGCAATATGATTCGCGCCGTTTCGTTGCTCTCCCGGCAACGACGTTCATTGTTCATCGTTCATCATATTGCGGTGGCAGTGGCTGGGCAGTAACGGCGGAACCGGGACCAGCAAGCTGCACCGGTCCATGACGTTACAGCTTTACATCGATGATTACACCGCTAAACGGAAAAAAGGGCTGCGGTAAACGCGAGAGAGAGGAAGAGAGAGAAAGAGAGAAAGGGTGAGTGTCAGTTTCCGTTTGTGTGTGCACGACGAAATGCAAAATGGACACGAGAATCGGTGGAGAGGCTTATCACGTGGCTTTTCCACACTTTTAGCCTTTTTGGTTTTTTGTTTCACGCGGCCTCTGTCCTGCTAGACGATAGTTTCAACTTTCTGGTACGGGCGCATCCCGCTCTCCCTTCTATTCGCCGCCCTTTTATTTTTTCCTCTGTTTTCTACGCCGAACTGGCCTATCTCGCTTTTTTTTCAGGTTCGAGCGAGAACGAGAGAGGACACGAGCGACGAAATACCAAGCACTGTCAGGGACAGGTGTCTTGCCTTCGCCACTTTGTCGCACCCAATTCGGACCAACCGGCGATTCGTAATTGCGGTTTTTTTTTCTTCTTCCGCGTTCATGCTTGCGCTGTCGAAGGGTGACTGGATTTCAGCCGGAGCGTACACCGGCGACCCCATTTTTTTTTGGACAAGGTAGGTAGTCGTAGCGGTCGATAAGTGTATTTGGGGGATGATTTGTTGCGTCGGAAGTGTTCGCGAACGTTCAACTACCCGGAATGTTTCAGCAACCGTGGCAGATTCGTGCTGACAAATTGAAACAACGTTGTAGAATAATCGTTTCGTATATGATTATCTGTTTTCGAGGAAAACAAGAAACGAGGAATTGTTTCAAATTTGCTGCGGATACCGTTTGCGCCGCAAAAGAAACGATCTCTGCGACGATCCCAGATCTTTTCGTTCGTCCGATAAATTGTACAACCGTTCTGTCGACGTTCCCAAGTGTCCAACGCGCGTCAAACTTTCCGGCATCGACTCGCCTATTACATATTTCTAATGCGCGGGGCAAGTTGCCACTTCCCTTTATTTTACCGTCAGGACCGGGAACGATGAATTGTCACGTCGCATCCCTCTTGATCCTGAGAGTGCAATAATACAAATGCTCTACGCACGTTCTGTGCATGCACACGCGTGCAGGTACGTATCGTTGTACATCTATATTATTTTTCCCGTTCAACGTGTCCGGTTTTCGACGGCGCGATTTTTCCCTCGGCCGAGCGATATTACGATTTATTACACGTTTGAAAGGCTTACCCGGTGAAAGAGGTTTATCAAAATGTAAATATATTAGCGGGCTGTGTGTACGCAGTAATTACGCGTGATTGCACGGAATATCTGTGGAAATAAAGCGGCCATTACATTTGGTTAATACAAATCGTTAATCCACGATTGGCCTGCTACACGTTCGACATGAATTTCCATTAAAACCGAAAAATATAAATATTTGCCGCCGCATCTTTACGCGAGCACTGCTCGCATTGTTGGCTCAGTATCAAACATACCACCCCCTACCCCGTCGTTCCAATGCGACGTTAACGCTCCCGAAAACCGCCCTGTAATTATACATTAATTTTCCCTTTTTACGTCCCACCCTCTTATCGCCGGGGACAGATTGCGCGCGTTCATCGAAGAACTTGCTTTCGCCCCGCGTTTCACCGGTCGCTAGCGCGCTCGCGAACGCGTGTTAATTATTAAAGACATTTACCTGTTGAATTGATTTATATCGCCGTCAGAATATTCCGCCCGATGCGGGAATTACATAGGGTGGGAAGTTATCTTTTTAATTAATCGTCGAATAAAACATAAATTGACCGCGATACCGGCGATTTAATTAATGCGCCGCTTTTGAACAGCTGTTAAATGTATCATATGTTCGTCGATTCGACGAACGGGCAAGAAAGAAATCGGAGGCCTCCGACCTTAGTAATTTACCATTTTTGTTTAAGCGAACAGAGGCGGGGTGAAACGGCAGTGTGCGATTTAAGCGGAGGACAACAAAGTGGAGAAAAAAATATCTTGAAACGGGCGAAGTTTGGTATTAATAGGGGAAATCCGGAATGCGTCCGAAGCAGAAAATATATCTCCGTTCTCCTTCTTACCCTTTCGTTCCACTGGCGTAATTTTAAATCCCCGCGAAATTTATGGAATTTCTCCCCTCTTTCCTCCCTTGGCCAGGGTAAAAAGATAAGACTAATGATCATGAAGACTAAAATAGTACCATCTCGGTACTTTATTGTCATCGATCTGTGACGATTCTTCAGCTAGTACCTATCGATCACAGCGATGAAAATTACTCGGTATTTCGTAACAAGTACACGCAATACATCGAAGTACTTGTACAATTGGCGGTTCTTCTATTTAAATTTAGTACGTAAGGGAATAATTCTTAATTTGTTTAGGTTTCTGATGCTGATGTTGAGGCATTCTCGAGTGTCTTACATTTGCCAATGGTTTAACATTGTCTGTCAGCGTCCGAAATCAACAGCGACGTGAAAAATAATTAATACGCCAAAGACAGCGGTGCAGCAACATCGATCGCATTACATTAACTCCGATGAGTCATACTCAGATATCACGAACCCGTGCAATAAAAACAAGTAAAACTTAACAATACTTCGTTAAAGAGGGCCATGTAGTACGATGAAATCGGAATATCAACATTAAACAATTAGCCGGCGTAAAAAGATATCCATGTTCAAATTATTCCAGAATATCTAATATAATGTTTCTTTTTGTAAAAGCTTCATACGAACATCGTACCAAAACACAGCAAAATGAAACATCATTTTTCGTCCTTCATTAACACGCCGAATTTCGCGAGAGCCATCCCTGAACCATGCTGAATTTTATACTCGGTCCCTTCTGATTGTTTCACCATCAGTAGAAGCATTATCGTAAAATATTGTGATATCTTCGCAGTCTTCTAAAAATTACCACTAGACGTGCGTAAAAATTGTCCTGCCACTGAACTGATATTAAATAACTGTCCTTTATGTATTCCTCAAGAATGTTCGAGGGACTAAAGGGAACTGCAGGATCACGATGGAATGGAAATCTTTGAAACAACATCTTCGAAATATTTATAAGGCTGAAAGCGGGTTGTCAATTTAAATACCTCGTTGCACTCCTTACACACACGTCCAGATTTAATGAAACTGCCCGGTTCCTCTCGCGACCAACTTCCCTTTCTAGCTCGATCCAATCACTCGAAAGGGAAATCTGTGAAAAGATCCACGTGCCACTGGCTCGCTGTCGCGTAAGTTCTAAAACGAAATCCATCGAACCATTTTGCTGGTCGACGCGTTTTCGGCACATTGTTTCGTTGTTCGCCGTTCCATGGGAAACGCGGCTCGCACGGTGTTATTTATTTCCATTAATATGAAACGTTCGCGGGCGTGCACGCGCACACGGTTCGCCAAAATGGGGCAAAAGGACATAAAGAAGCATCTTAATATTTTCCGAACATTCGTGACATTTTATGGGATAGCCCTCGAAATTCGCTTTTTCACGCGAACGCTTGCCGAGGCTGGCTGTACAACAATTATTCCTGTTATACACTCAACGTTGAGTGTGTCGAAATCGAACGAAAAAACCACACACAGGGGAGTAAAGGGGCGAGAGAGTGTGTGTGTGTGTGTGTGGGTATGTGTGAGAGAGAGGAAGGGTGAGCGGAAAAGAGGGAGAAGAAAAAAAAAGTTGACACTCGCGTGCCGTGCGCATCTTGTTCAAACGGTTACAATTCGCAATACGCGGTGTCCCGCGCGCAATAGATACAAATGGATTTGCCCGATGGAAATAAAACAATACCATTTACAAATAATAGACACTTGCGCGCATCGTTTTTTCTCGTTATATCTGGCCGTCGCGACTTGCGTTTGGAAATTATTCAGCGCTGCGTCTGGGCTGAGTCATAGCCGATACTACTTTGCAATTTCGTTCGTTAAATGTACGATCGCATACGATACCATCGTTTGCATTTATTGACACGGTTCTGCGAAAGGGCAAAATATACCAAGAATCTATTGTTTAATTTATTATGCGCACTGCGATCGGGCGTATCGGAAATAAATTGACAATCATCAATATATTAGTGACCCCCGATTAATTATATTTATTGTCGTATCTTTCGTAGGTTCGAGAACTTATCCACCTATTGTCGCTAAAATTGAATTGAACTTTTCGAATCTCTGTCCTTGAGGAAGAACGAAGCTTAACAGATGTTTGCATAAAATGAACTCCAACGTCGCGAGCAAAAAGAAAGTCAACACAGCAGGAAGTATAGGTAGAAATCCGGAGAATGAAGTCTGCACATTTCATCAAATGAACACCGTCGACCGTCCTGTTTGGAACGTCTAACAACGCCGCATAAGAACCAGAAAAAAACCAACGTAGCAAATATTAGCGATACAGCGATATCTACTGTATCCGCCATTTATTTCCCAAGCCCCATGAATGCACACGGCCATGCGGGCATCATTAACGCCAACCTTAACCACCCTCCGTGTGTGTCTTATGGCCGATCCTCTCTCTCTCCGCCTCTCGCACCCTCTCCTCGAGGTTTATTAACCATTTGCGGCGGGCTGACCTCTCGCTATCCAATAACTGCACACCGTACGCCGGTCGTTCCTTTTTATCGCTTGCCTGATAAGGCCAGGTGTATCGCCTTTATTTGCACCGCTGGTCACGTACGCCGATCAGTTCTGTCACTCTCGGGACGCGCTCGTTCCCGAGAAGCTGTCGCGTTTTTATTATTTTTTTTTGCTTTCTTTTTTTTTTTTGTTCACCCGCCATCGCCGCCGCCGTCGTTCCTCCATGGATATGCATTGTCACGTTGTATATTTGATACACGCGAAAGTGGCGGCGTGTCGCTTCAGCGGAGCTTTTTTTTTTTAATGGGAAATCACCGCGATGCTCGTCGCATGTTGTTGCTGTTGTTGTACTCGTGCCGGAGCTATGAACGGACCACTGACGTGCCGTCGACTCTTGCTCTAACGTTGCACACTTTGTAGCTTCATCGTTTGATGTACTGAATATTTAATGAGGGCGCGTGATTAAGTATTCATGGATGATGGATGCTTTTAGGGACGAAGGTCTAGTGGTTCGAAGGGAAATTTCTTCTACGATTAATTCTACGGGATTGGATCGATTGTCATTGCATGGAACGCTCACACCGATGGTCCTTTGGATGAATTTGTTGACCGATTGCTTGGAACATTGCGCTTTCACCTTTAATTATATACAATCCAAGAAAATTCCACGTATCATCCGTTCACGTCAAATTTTGCAACGTTAATCATTTCTACAGCCGGCGATCAACGAAACCAAGATCTTTCGAAACCTCTTTCGAGAAAAGTTCGCCAACGTGCCAGCCAGTGAAATTTCGAATTCAAACGTCAACGCGACAGATCCCGTCCCTCCCGATTTAGAATCATCACGAAGACGGTTGATGTTCTTCCTCTCCGCGGGATCGAGCATTCCCATCCAGCTGGACCAACGAATTTTTCGCCGAACGAGTTTCGCCTGAATGGACCACCAGGACCGTTGCACGCGACTCGTTTCGAAAGAAACTTGTTTCCCTGCCGTCGGACCACCGCAAGGGATGCTGCCAGAACGTGGAGTGTAACGGGAACCCCGCGTAGGCAACGAGATCACGACGATCCAGTTTTTTGGAATGAACCAGACGAACCGGTGCGGACCCCACCTGGACCGTAGAGGACCCCCAGCCGTCATTCGGGTTTCTATTCGCGGCCGGAAGTCCTTTGATATTCAGATTCGGTCTGAATTTCGCGGGATCGCGACGATCGCCTTTGGGGGGCTTATAGTGCTTTCAGTATCGCGGTCGGTATGCGACGCGCATCAACGCGATTCCCTTGCCAAAGGGACGGTACACGGCGGAGACAGTTCTCGCCACCAAGAATAGAGAAGGAACACGCGGGGTCGATCTTTTTCAGATCTGTTCTACAAAGCGCACGGCCGGCTGATGTGCAAGGAAGTGTATTGTGTCTCCGCGCAGTCACGTTTCACTTGTTGTTCCTTGGGGACAGACATCGCCAGATCTGAATTACGCAGGTACGCTTTTTCTTCAGTACCGGGGGATTACTGTTGGTGAATTCTGTGCATGGGGGCGAGTGAGCGACGTGTGCTTTTATATAAACGAGATGTGATTCGTGGCCGTGCAGTCTGTAATGCAAAAGTGTGAAATGTTATTCGTTATATGAGAATTACTTTAACATTATTAAACCTTTCGGCTAAACGGATACGTTCTTATAAGTTGTATTTTGGTTCAAATGATAGATGGTTTGGCATTTTGAGAAATTATAAATTTTCTAAGCGAATTATGAAAAGGTGAACGGCGTAATAATGGTCGTCCACCGTTCGAATATTCGTAGGATTGGTCGTGTGTATTTAATTCTTTTCCATTTCGGTATTTGTCGAAACTATTGGTCGTAAAATAATGACGAGTATTGTATTACAATTTTTACGACAACGTAAACGTACAGCGGCGGAGTAATAATGAAATATATCCGCCTTTCCTTTCTCATAATTAAATCACAGAATTCGACGTGCATTTAGGGAAACTCTTCCCTTGCCGACTTATTAAAATGTTTGATATAAAAGATATAATTAACATGGATATTACACGTCCCAAAATATTCAATTCTAATACACATACTCGCAACGGATTCGCAGGCGTGTGTACGCACCTAGCTTTTACATCCGATACCTTGTCCAACAAAAATCTATTTTCAATATTAAATCTGCTCTTTCGTAGATGCTCCTTCAACCAATTATACCGCAGTTTTTTTTTAAATATTCCGTACACGTATATCAAATTGGGCCACAACTTAAAACTGACAAACCCCTTTATAGGAAACAACCGTCTATTACCGTCGACCTGAATTTTTTCGCATCCGTGTTCTGATACAGGTGCATCCGATTCAGTTTTCCCCGAACAATATTTTCCATCAATGGCTTGATCCAGTATCCGAATTTAAACAAGCCAGTCAGTTCGGAGGTTTATCGAATTCTTCGATCTCCACCTTCCTTTTTGCTCCTTTATTTCACCGCCCGCGCGTCGAGTGGCCGCTCGTTTCCTCTTTTTTTCTGCCCGCTCGTCAAGATCGCTTTAAAGCTGCTTTCAACGGCATTCTTGCAACCTGCTCCCTTCCTCGTTCGTTCCGCCCGCCTTCTTTTTCTGTATCGAGTGACGCGTTCCCGCGTTCCCGTTTTTCCTCCTCTTTTTAGCTCGACGAATCACCTCGACGTAAAGGAATTAACTGGTGATTTACCGATTTATTAGCAGCGCGCTCCCCTTTAACGTCTCACGCGTGTATACGTCGTTTCATCTCTTTTGCGGGCCCCTCACTTTCATGCCGCATCAGCGGGTATCGATTTATTCCGGGCATGTTTCAGTCGAAGTTGAAAAATATCAGCGAGGAAAACGGTGAAGGGTGAGACTGATAACTGTACGCGTCGAATCAATTATTGTTCGCGGGATTGTTAATGAGCCAATGCTGATAAAACGTACGCGTGATTTTTCTACGGGAACGACATTCGACGGGGAGCACACAATTCATTTTTATCGTGCGCAACGAGAACGAACGCTGCGATGAATTTTTGAATGCACCCGAGCTAATTAGAGTTCTCCTAATTTAACAGCGAGTTTTTGGTCGGTCCTTTTCCGCGTCGTGATATCGGAGCAAATTATATTCGGTTGATAATAACGTAATTAATCGAAGTTACGTAAACAAGGGTCATTATCCTATAATGGTCCAAATGAGTGTTATTGAAGCTGCTTAATAGAATCTATTAAAGAATCCGAGGGACCGTTCGATATCTGTTCCTCCCCCGTTGAATTGTCATTGGACTCTTGAATGATCCCAATTAATCGGCGATCACGAACACTGGACTCGGTATACACGTCAAGCATAACGACGCGATACAGAAAAATCGCGGATCCAAAGATCGTATAGGTTTTACGAATTTCAATTAACCAACGCCGTCAATACCTCCCGCTCCTGTTTTCAATACGCCGATGCATATCCCCGTCCATCCAACGCTACCGGCAATTATTAACAATACCATTTATTTACTAATGGTCGATCCTCCGTGGATATACGGGAACGAACAAAAAATGCTGTCGGATCGAAAATATCATTCTCTCGCGTGCACGGAGGAACCAGGGGACGCGCGTGAATACGCGGCTGTCTCGTGGCACGTTATAAAACGGCCTTGACCGAATGATACTGAAAAGAAGCTAAACTTGGAAGCCCGCCGCGACGAGCAAAATGAACAAGTAACACACAGGGCTAACCCCGGCATTCTTGGAAGCCAGGCTAAAACCCGTTGTTCAGCCGGTGCTTCAGCGCGAATTGCAACTAAACTAAACCGCGTTTTATACTCCGCCGCCCCCAACCGCCCCCGTTCCATGGTCGTTCTCTTCCACCGTCAGCCCCCCTACACCCTACCCCCTGCCCCCATGAACCCGCGTATACCGTGCTCTACCCTCGACATCGAGTCTCCCGCGGGAGAGCGGTTAAAACAAATGAGCGGGCAGCGGCGGCCTTAAATTAGCGCCGGCAGGGGTGGTTTTCACTTCCATCCTTAAATTAGGACTAAGCCCGTTGCCTTCAAGTTTCACGGTTTTGATCGGACGAGTTATCGCCATTAAGAGTTACACGGATTAATCGTTCGCCCTGCCTCGTCGACGATTCTTTCCGTAATAGTATTGTCGATAGAATATATTCAGAATACGGATGAATATTTCTTTCGATTAGCATCATTGTACATGTATGGTCTAGATGAATGCGTCGAGCGACGCGCGAAATATTTCATTACGCGTTGGAAATTTATTATTAAGTTAAACAATTATTATTATTAAGCGACGCACTTCGTCCGTGTCGCGTTGCTTAAATTCGGAATGCAAACGGGACTAGAAAAAAGGTGTGTTTCGTTTGACGGTGATGCCTGACAATATCCTTCGGACGGAAGGGGAATCGGTTACGGATATTTGGGAAGCGCGTTCTGTTGGACCGTGAACCGGGGCAGGTCAGCGACGAAGAATCATAATGGCTCGGAAGTCGGGCGGCGAAAGGTTAATCACGCGCGAGAACGCGAGAAATGAATCCTATTAAAAGCCGCGGAAGATCCTCCGCAACATTCCGCCGCGGGCAGATTAAATTCTTTCCTCCGTTATTTCTGTCCGACCGACCCTTTCTCATCCGCTCTAAACGACTTTTTAGCTTCCGCGCCCTTCAGCGGCGGAAGCTTCTTCGAAGCAGAGAGAAATGGTTTAATCGAACCACTCCTTCGGGCAATTCATCCCCAATCCAAGTCATTCCAGCAAGTAATATAATATTTCGCCGCGATTCGTCAATTATATATTTCTTCGCCCGATTTCGCAAATATTTCGCCAACCTTCCACCGAATTCTACATTCCGTTTCGTGCAAATTCGTTTCGAATAGACCGATATTTCGTCGACAGGTACAACAGTGGTTCCTCGCTTCTAAACTTCTCGCACAGCACGTCACTGTCCGGCGATCCCAATCTTAGCGTGCGCACTAATCTCAAGCCAAGCCGCGTGCCGCGAAAGCGTATAAATAATATATCCGCCGAATAATTGCCTCCGCGTGCTTCGTTCTCCAACCTATGCATTAATTCCGACAAAGGGAGGCGGGCAGGCCCGATGTCAGCACTAATCAATTGCGAGGGCAACGTTGAAACCAATTCGAAGGTGGCGAGGGTTGTCGCCGGGGAACGTCGTAAAAGGCGGATTAGCCGAACGAGAACGACGGGGCGCGAAATCAGTCGCGGAATCGTGCTTAATCCAATAGCGGTCCTTAATAATCGAATAAAGCCGGGCCCGAGGATCGCGTCTAAGCAGACGTCGTATAGGGTGGTCGAAGGGGGTGAGCCGCGCCGGACGGGGTGAGAAGGTGACGCTGGCATAGGAAGTCCAGTCTCTCCCACACCCCTCGAGCACCATTTCCCGGAACTCACTTGGTGTACGTCGCGCGGCTCGGTCGCGGCCATGTTGCCAGAATTGCCACCACCTACCCCCTTTCTCCCTCTTAATATCCCACCGCCTAGTCATCTAGTCCTGCCGGGTCCGCTATGTAAATGTGAACCAACCGACCCTCCCTCTTCGCCGACCCCCCATATACCTCGCCCCTCTTATATCCCCTTCGACTCGCTGGCGCTCCTCGCCGCCCCCCGCGAACTACCCCCCCAACTAGCAGCCCCTAAATCTAAGTCCGCCAGGAGCGGTACAGTCCCGGGAAAAAGGGATCGACGTGGCAGGGTAATAAGGAGGCAGATGTGCAGCCATCGCGATTAGATGCTGGCCTGGCTGGGCGACGAAATGTTTCGAAAGGTGGAGAAGGGTTTAAGGGGGTGGATTGTTCTCGTTCTGCATACGTATATTGTGGAAAATAGTTTGTGCCTGTTTTATAAAGGTTTGGACTTTGGATGGTTACGATATCTGTCGCCGGAATTTTGGGGGTCTCAATATTATTGTAGACAGTATGTGTTCTCCTTTAGAGTGGAAGATTCGAGGAACGCGTTTGGAGAAAATTGTGGTGGTATAAATAAGATTTCTACCGTTTTCGGTACTTTTCGTTACGCTTCTCGGATAAAGAGATGGAAAACGTTGGAAAATTCTTGGCGGATCGTCTGAACGTATTTATTGTTTATGGTGCTGTAACATTATACCACGCATGGGTCTTTATGAAAGTATATCAGACACTTCGAAGATTTATATGATAATTGCCGTGCATTTAGATAAATAAGTAACGAAACCGATATTTCAAGCTGCACAAGCAATGGTGCCAATAGCGAGGAAGAATAAGGGGATGAGCACGTAGCCATTGCTATTAGAAGCTCGGGGAACTAAATGGAGAGAAATCCTTCGAACGCCGCATCAAAATAGGAAAGGAAATTAATTTCCTTGGAAATATTAATGACGAGTATGAAACAATTTATATCCAAAGCAGCATTAGTGTGAAGTGTGTCAATTTTTATTAACAACAAATATTCACTTAATTAGGTCAGTTTCTGTCTTGCGAAGTAATGATATTTGTCTCCCAGCTTAAATTCGGAATAGTTTTATTCGTAAATAACGATTTTCAATTGAAATGTTATATAACTGTCATGTAAAGCGATGTTATTAATAATGGAAGCTATTGAAAGAGCTAAGATATATTTTTAAGACACATTATCGCGTTATATTTGTAACAAAATACGCGAATTTTCGGAAAACCGTCATAATAAACCCATCAATAATAACTTAAATGTTAATGTCCAAAGCTGCTGGCGGTCCGTCTATTTATTTTGTCTTCCCTAATTCATTAAAAATTGCACACGTATCGAGGACGATAATACTCTTCCACATTTACTGCCTAACAGCGAGTTAGAAAATTTGCATCAAACCCTGACACAAACTTCCTCATTTCATCCCTTATTTTCATATTCAAGTTTTTACGAGTATTGAATAATCCCCGCAAGCGCGAAAAATATCATTTTAAATATTCATATAATAAAAAATAGAATCCCCACAAATCGGAAATTACTTCCAGCGTCACGTGAAACGCTCGACACTAATAAATTTCTTCCAAAGCTGTGAAACACTCGAGGGTAACGCGCAGCGCGATGTCGCAGGAGCTATGAAATTCAAACACAACTAATTGATCATATCTTTGCAGACCCCGCTAAATCCCCGAGACGGGTATCAGAGGAATAAACTAATCCTAGACAGACAAGGAGGAGAATCTCCATTCCTCCCTTAATTCCACCCCCGAAATAACAAACCGGCCGATTCGTTCATGCATCTCTAGCCGGACTACCCTCCGCTGCTCATTCGGCGAGGGTTGACTCATTACGCCCAAAGAAGTAACAGGAATTCCTAGATTGCTAGCAAGCCGGGTTTCTCCGACCCGGAACCCTCGTCCACCCCCAAACTGCCCACCCTCATCCTCGCCCCCCCGCCCCCTCTCTGCCTACGTCGTCATCGTCGTCGTCGTCGTCTACGTCGCCCACGACCACGTTCCACGATGCTTCGTCCGCACACCTCGCACACAGGCACAACGAAAGGGCGCCATTACCCCACGGCAGGAAGTTCTAAGCGCGCTAAATAATGGCCGCTAGAAATTCAACGGGGGGGTTGAAATGCCCGTATGGCGCTATGAGTATTCCAACCACGCGGCACTGTGTTCGCGCGTCCGTGTGTGTCCTAACATACGCCCCACTTCCATCCCCCGTAAACCATACTTAAGCGGTCGCCGGAGTGTGCGACCGTTCTTGTGTGCCGTAAAGGCCGCGTGTGTACGTACGGCGTGGACGGACCGTACATGGACGCGTCCGTGTGCGTGAACGTTGCGCGTGTGCGCGCAGGGAGCGGGTATTAATTTAGGCACGTAGTCCTTTACCGGGCGAGCTAAGAAAAATGCCTGTACGGCGGGGAGCCGGCCCGTTAGAATTTAATCTCACGTCAGGAGGGCTGCTCCGCCCGCCGACGCGTGTCCGTGAGGGCGGTGCGCGAATGTGTTCGCGCGGCGTTCGCTGGTGTGCAGCACGGTTCGGTGGACGGCAAGGCGGACTCGTCGCCGGAAGGTGGAGAACAACCGGAGGAAAGGGTCATGTAAGAAAAATGCGAGAGAGAGAGACGAGGGTAAATGTAGAGGGAAGGACAGACGAAACTGAAAGAGGGTTGGACCGCGAAAGTGACCGGGGTCGCTGCGAGAACACTTATATCCCGTTTCTGGTAACTCTCGGCTAAGGGATAGAGACACGTACGCGTCCACCGAGCGAAAGAATGTAATTACGCAAAGTGTAATTAAGACTAATTGACGCTCGCGGGCATCGACCGCGGGGAAGTTCGCGGTTTAAGATCTTAGGCGGACCGCGTGGGAATTGATATATAGAAGTACGTGTGTCGACGTGGGGATGGGTCGATCTTGTTGGTGTTTGGATTTCGTTGCGCTTTGGAAGATAGTACTACTTGTATGTACGATGTTAATTGCGGCGGCATGCACGGTACGCGTTCAAGCGTTTAGAAAAATTCACTGGTGAGAATAAGGTTGTCTGTATTAATTATTTTACATGGGTTGGAGTGATTACAATTTGTGAGAAGATATTCTTGTTAAAAGAATAGAATAACATTGAATTATTTTTTATAGGAATAAATCATAATTACTGCCAACATTTTCGATCGAAGAAGTGCATTGTATTAAAATATTGCATTAAGAGCGTCCCTTTCAATGACCAAGAAAATTAATCAGGCCGCCAGGAGTAACAAAATAACAATATACATTAAATCGACAAAGGGTGTGAAGCATGCACCGCCACGTGCGCAAAGAAATAACTTAATCTTCATTAAAACCGAGCTCTTAAAAAGCGCATTACTTTCAACCTGTGGAACGACAAGCATGCATTCGCGATGAACACATCGCGCGTAGAAAGAAATAATCTCCATGCCCCGAACCATTATCCCGTTTCACAATTACCGCGACCGTATCCTCGCCGAGCCGCCGCGGTGGAGAAAGAAAGATTCGAAATCCCTCGTTCGGCACTCCGACAATCAAACCCTCCCGCTCGGTTTAACGCGCGACGGAGAATACAGGGTCAAAGGAATTCCAAGGAAATACGCCTCGAGTCGTGTCCTTTTTGCCCCCGAAGGGGTCGCAGCGAGCTGGTTCGCCGCGAAACGAAGAAAGGCAGTATCAAAAGGCAGCGCGCGAACAAAGAACAGAAACCGCTGGCGAAGCGCGACGACGTAGACGTTGAAGAAACGGAAGAGCACGGGCGGAAGAGCCGTGCTCGAAAGAGAAGGAGAAAATTCGCGAGTGAGGGTGTGCGTCGCGAATGTTACGACGGGCGCGCATTGTCGGTGCGGTCTTCGGGCGTTACACAAACACAATGAGGCCAGGTTGAGCGTGGGTTTAAGCGACTTGCGTGTTGGTTAGCTGCTTGTGAATCCGGGTAGGTCTGTCGACCAGGAGAGAAAAGGGGGCATACACGAGGAGGTGGCGTGCGATGTGGAGGAAGAGGACGAGCGAGGCAGGGCGGCGAGGGAAACAGAGCGAGAGGACGGCGTTGCTGGCGGTGGCGATGGTCGGGGGTTGTCCCTTGCTAAGCCAGCGTTAAGGGTGGCTTGGAGTAGGTACGTAAAGCTTACAGGAAGGTAGGAGGAACGAGAGACTCGCGGAAGAGAGACGGCAGAAGATGGGAAGAGCGAGAGGGTGACAATGCCGGGTTGTATGCACGATTGCAGGCGTTCGGTATGGAAGGAGTAAGGCCGAAAGTAGATAGAAACTAGAAACGAGGGACAGCTAGATGGAGAACGTTGCCGGTGAATAGAGAAACCGAGAGACAGTTAGGTGTAGAGGAACAGAGGGAGGACTGGATAGAAAGGGGGGCCACGCGGGGTAGGTACATCGTAGGAAGAGAAGCCGGAGGTGGCGAATGTGGAGAACGAAGAGGAGGGTGGGTAAGCAGAGTGTGTAGGTTGGCAGTCTTACAGATCAATAAAGCTAACCACCTACACCCTCCCCCCCCCTTTCCTCGGGCAACCCTCTTCGAATCACCCACCTGACCACCTTCCGCCGCCTCCTTCTCATCCACCACCTCCTTTCCCCATCCCCCGTTGCCGCCGCCTCAAGAACAAACCCCAATATGTCTGACAACAATGCCCACCCGATGGATTAGACGCTTCCGTTGGCCGCGTATAAACACGCGAACACACACACATATATATATACGCCTCGTACGCGTGCACGCGGTGCGCGTTCACGGACACGCGTTCCAACCCTCGCAGATCACCTTCCTGTGGACACTTGGTCGCAACGGATATTCGCCGCGGTCTCCGCACGTATATGTATACGGGACGATCAAACATCGGGGGGCAGATATCTCTTCTGGCGTCGATGGATCCCTCTGTTTCCGTCGTCGTTTCTTTTCTTCGACACTTGTAGCGACGGCCGGCACGGACCCAGCGGCTATTAAATTCTCCGAACGGTGGATGAATATTCATGGCCGATCTCCGGGTACAGCTTTTGCTTTCATCGTCGTTAATTGACACTGATTCCTTGACGGGCTTTTGGCACGACTCGCCCGTTCTACACGGCCGGAAATTAGATTTAAATCGATCCGCGATGTAACCTCGTTGCGGTCATTTTTTATCCGCCCGTTGCAACTTGAAGCGCGGGAACATGACAGTCGGCCCCCGCACGATTATGTGCGGGAGATTCGTGGAAACATCGCGGACCACGGCGAGCCTTTCCGGAGAAAAGCCGGGAAATTTTCTTGAAGTTCCCTTCGACCGATCGATGCGCGCAATTGCGAGATTGTACAATGTAGAAAAGTTTCGATCCGTTGAGCGAAAAATTGCGATCGTCCCGATTCTCACGAACGCCTATGCACGAGTACAGGAATGGTGGATCGTGTCTCATTTCGTGCTGAAAAAAAAGTGCATTCAATATCGCGATCCATTCTGAGTATCACATCACGCGTCCCGAAGAATACGAACAGCGGGCGCATTCAAACAGGTGCACGGTGTTCTCTGCGTACGAAAAAGTCTGCCCACGTGGCCGTGGAAAAAAGCAGAGTGTGCATACGTGTGTACATGTGTATACCTAAACAGCAATTAACGTGAAACCTTTTCTCCCCGCTCCGCTCTTGCCCCTCGATGAAATCCAATGTTCCCCAGGAACAGAGAAGAAAGCGCAACCATTACGAATAAAGAAATGAAAGTAGAGACTGACCCTCTTCTTTTCGCAAAAGAACGTGCCACTGGTGGAAGCAAAAACTTCGTTCACCCTTCGAACGCAGCAATGTTTGTCCACAAGTTGCAAACAACAACGGGGATAAAGTAATTGCACCTCCCAATCTTCTGCCCTCGCTGCACCTCGTTTCCCCGAAAAATTCCCTCCCCCCAAGCCAACGAACCCTTTGCCGTCGTAAAGCTCTCGAGGAACGAAACGCGTACACGTGGCCGGCATGTCGGCGAAGAGAAAAGGAGCGAGAGAACGACGGATACTCGCTCTTACGTGCCCCCGTACGTGTGTAATCTTCCCTCGGCTGTGAGGGTGGCAGGCGCTACAGGGTGGGATCCAAAGTTCACGGACCGAGCGTCGGCCAGGCGCACAGGCACACGCACACACAGGCATCGTCACGACCCCTTTCAGAATATTTTCTCGGTTCTTTCTTGCGGACCCTCACCCTAAGCAGGACAACGTAGGGGGTAGCTTGAGGTCCTGGTAAGACCCCCCACCAACGATGCTCCTTATTGATCGTCCTCCGGCCCACCTACCAAAAGGGGGCATACACCATGCTGGTGTGTGCTTTCTCCTTCTCCTTTATCCTCGCTTAGGTCCACCCTCACGGGCCACCCTCTCGCCTTTGTAGCCCACCTACCAAAAACCACCCTTGCTCTATCTCGCGTTCTTGCTCTTGCACGTAGCCAGCTCAGGTTGCGCGTCCTCGTCTGACCGGCTCGAAGCTGTCTAGTTATCTTTGTCACACTGATGTGTTGCTCGATGGTAACCATCGGAGCACAAAGAGCCCAGGGTGATCCCCAGCGTCTGGGCACCGGTACGAGAGCAACGGATAGTCTGCAAGTTATAGTTGGCCTACCCGAGGAGGCTACCGGCGACGTCAATTTACCGGCAATTTCGTTCCCGGGAAAATTGATTGCGGTCTAGAGAAATTCATAATTAGCTGGACGTACCGACCATGTCGAGGATGCCTGTACGAAATCGGGTCCTTAAGCGTGATTAAACGTCCGGATGAATGACGTTGGACCGGTGGCGATACGATGAACCGTTTTGTATAATTCACACGGGTCCTCGGGGGGAAGAAACGCGAATGATTAGTGAACAATCCGCGCGCCGAGAAATATGAATACGAATGTTTAAGTAACGTTTAAAAAGGAATGAGCAAAGAGATGCGACAGATTTGTTGTTAAATTTGCACTTTATACTAAATTGTTGCAATGTGCGATCTCGTGGACGTATGAATTTGACTTCGAGCTTTCCTTCTCTTTTTATATACGATTTATACATAATACATTTATTAATACATTTATACATATATAAGTTGTATGTATTGTAACGTTAATATCTTTGGTGCCTATTGGGACAGAATATTAATGTGCTCAATTTAAAGAATATCGGGGATATTTGGAAAATATTTAAATATCCCAGGGTAGCACTTAACTCCAAATTTACAAATTTAATGAACAGTAAACATTGAGGTAATAATAATTTAACGCGATGCAAGAATAAAAAGTCAACCCAACAAACTTCCGGACTGATACGTCCATACGAATTTCAATCTTACTGCACTTTCTTCGATCACTCCTTCTTTCCGCAACGTTCGAATAAAAAACGAATGCTCGCATGGAATTGCCCCCATCTTCCTACTCCGATCCGTCGCAAGTTTCTCGAGTGAACGTTTAAAGGGGGATAGTTTAAAAAGGAAACGGGTTCGATGGGAGCACGCTGGCCACATAAGTGTTTACAAAAATTAGAGAAAAAGAGCGGCAACGTCGAACAGGTGCTGAGCACGTGGTCGATCGATGGCCGGCCAGCATGGGTCGCCTCCTTTTTTTCCAAGCGGGGCTTTTCCCAAAGAACCGCGCGGAGCCGTTTTTCATTCATATTTCCACGGTCGTGACCCGTTCATCGAAGGCTATAACATCGTGCTGTGGAATCGATTTTGAATGGCGTACCAGGCGCGCCCTTCTCCGCCTCTTTTCCCTCCGCGAACGTTCCCCTAGGTCGGGGTTACATTTATGTACGGCCATGCCGCGTTATTTTTTTTCACCCCGGTTGCCCCTATATTTTACAATCCGTCGACTCGACCGAGCAATAAAAATAATGCGATACACAATGCGACTGTCACCCCGTGTTGGCCACCGCGACTGCAGAAATTGCAACTGCAGGAGAAAAAATACGCGCGCAACCGCGCGATATGCGATCTTCTGTGTCGAGGGAAATTTAAACATGCGCTAGGGCGCGTTTTTGTACTCGTCCGGGCCGGAAGCTCTGAAGAGATTACGAGGACAGTAACAAATTGTTAAACACTGTGATTGAAGGTTAATAATGTAGAAATTGTGAACGGGGAAACGGGATTTGCGGTACATGGTTTATGGTAGCCATGAACGATTTGAACTGTTCACAACTGGAATGCAGAATGTAGCGCGTTTCAATTTTAATTCGCAACGCCGCCGCATATTTCTTAATGCCACCTTTCGCCTTTTGCAAGTTGCAGTGATCGCGTGTGTATGCACGTATACAGTGTGAGCAGTTCAAATGAAAACGGTGAAATCTCTCGTGAGATATTGCAAGACCTGGGCGGCGGGACATTTTAAATAATACACGTTATTAGACCTGCTGTTTTGTCCTCGTAAAATAATCAGCAATTACGAAGGTGAATGGAAGTAAGGAGAATCGAAGCTTTGACAAATCGCCCTAAAACAGTGCAGTCTGTTTAGTTCGTTATCAAAAGGAACCGATGATACTTTTCTACGTTTGGTCGAGCAAACTTTTCACAAAATATCATTCCACGTATATTTACAAATCGCTGTTGCGTCGTTAAGAAACGAAAAAAACCAACCCAGAAATATATTCGTGCGGGTTGCAGTTCTATTCCTCGGCCCCATAGGAAAGCGTGAACTGCAGTCGTAAATTACTTTAGGTGTTTGCAAAGTTCCGCTGAAATCAGGGTATTTGCTTCCACCGGTTTCCCTTGTCAGTCAGCTCGAACGCGGATAACACCTTGAATCGCATGATTCACGAAGCGGCCGTCAAGCGGAATAGACACCTCCATCTTTTAATGGGATACATTTTTACTTGACGACGAATTACCGGACAAATTGCTCCCTGGACCGCGCGGGGTGCACCGTACCCGGTTAGATCGCCGATGCATTCGCCCACGCTCGTCGTTTTCTTCCCTTTTTTAGCGCCAACATTTCACGGCCCGTCGACTCGCGGGACGATAAAAAAAAGAAAGAAAAATCGCGCCGCCACGCGGATATTCGTGCGATGCAACGTGACGCAGGAATTTCGCTCGATAAAGTTGTCTTAACGAGCGGCGCATTCGACGATACGCATAATGAAACTTTTCCGTCGCAGCGACGTCCATCGGCGTTTACTCGCCCGATGGATGATCCCCGGGTTTCCGTGATGCTGAATTCACGAGCAACGCGCGATTCGAAGGCACGCGTGAAGTGATTTCCGTTATTCGTCGCATTCGAAAGAGACTGTTGCAATGCATGTAATTGGATTGTCAATCTCGTCGCGAATAAGATGAAGAGAAATTGTGTTCATTTATAATCCGACGCTTGTAAGTTGCATTTAAACTTGCGACCGTATATATTTCTCCGAGTTAAGCGTGCAGTTTATTCGACTCGTAATCAGTCGACACTCATTTATTTCCTCTGTATTCGTATTGTATCGGGTCTTTCGTTATCTAAAGAATCTTAAATCCGTATATTTAATTACTCGCATACTGCAGACGTTTTCGAAACTACACTCCGTTCATCATTGCGCTCGTTCCAATCAGCGTCGATGCTCAATACCTCGGCTTCCACGTATTGACAAAGGCGGTCTGTCGCGAAACAAAAGGGACGAAGAAACCCCTCGATCCGAACGACCGAATTCCATCGCATATCAATTAAGTCGCCCCCGCAGGACGCATCGATATCCCTTTGTCTTGTCCTACGGCGAAAGGCGAAGTTTCCGACCTCTCAGACTGCCAATTTATGCGGTCCAATTTGGAGGATCACCGTGGCCACGCAACGATGCCGGGCCACTCCATCGGAGATAGCCGATCAGTGCAACAGCTGATGGCCAGCCACTATCTATCGACCCATCGTCCGCTATCGATATTGTAATAGTTTGCTAATAGTCGTACGATTGTTCTACCTGTAAGCGTGCCCGTGGCTTGACAGCTGGAGCGTAGAAAGGGGTGACGATGGGGGGGAAGCCGGCAGAGACAACGGGACGGGAGAAGATTCGCGTGTCACCAGCGATGCCCGTTGCACTGTCGCACCTTCAGCCCCATATAAAATCGCGAGATATGCCCACCAGTTCATTGAACCGACACCGTGGACTGAGCCTCAGCCACAAAAGATACAGTAAGCCATAAACGTTCGGATAAGTAAACTGAATCCAGATCCATGATCGGCGGCGGGTAGCCTGTATCTCCTTCGCACTCAATCAACGGAGTAAAGAGTTGAGAGTTCACGGGGGCAATTCTGCAACCGTGTTCTTGCCGCGAGAAAAAAGGAAAGAGGGTAACAGGCGACGATCGATTGGCCGGCGACGGAAATTTTAACGCCCTATAACGTGCGGTAAATTCGATTATTCTTGGCTACGGATTCTCAGTTTTTGCTCGGCTCGGTACATTCGTTTGCCGCGGCCCGCTCGCACCTGTCGGCACACGGTCGTGGCCGAAATTTACGCCACGCGAAATCGTTCCCCCGATTCAATTCCATCGAACGCCCGCGGGTTACCATTTAGACGGATGGAAGAGAAGTTCTTGAAATTTTTATTCGAGTCGTTTCGAAGGGGTACATGGAGTACGGAATTCACCTTTTTATTGTTGGTTTCTTTATTTTTTCGTTTCGTTGTCGTTTTGATACGATTGTAGCGGAAGTAAGTCGGCTCAGATTTTTATTTGCCTTTCGTTTTTTAAAGTCTTTTATGAACTCGACTGTGTACCTTTGTGTGGGGAAGATGATTATTTATGAAGCGCGATGTCAGATAATAATTGAAGGTAATTTAACGAAGAATCTGTGATTCTAGACTCGGTGTAATGTATTTGATCGTAATGAAAATTAATTAATTTTTCATATAAACAGGCAACAATTTCTGCAATACACATTTCACGTATTTGAGCAGAGTCAAGCGACACTGAATGTATTACAAAATTAAACTATAATAAACAGATAATATAATGGATTACGTAATACTAATTAAGGGAGAGAATGAATTAAACATTTCAATTGGGAAGTAATCAGGTGTACGTGTGTACAATTTACAGCAGTGGCAACATTAAACAGTGGTACATTGGTTCATGCAAGATAAAGTTCCCTTTTCCAATACGACATGTATAATTTGTTATAATTCAATTCTACACCGCGTAATTCGTTTTCATTTTTTTGATCGAGAAGAATTATTTACCTCTTGCTTCAACACTCACATTGAATGACACTCGATACAGGTGCAAGTTCTAATTCAATAATTAGTTGCAAGAATAAAGACGAACATCCTGATTACCATTGCATTGTTCAGCGTACAGTGCAGTGAAAATAATTATGAACGGACAATTAGACGGCTTGATTGCGGAGGAAATTGAATTTGAATGCACTTAGGATGCACGTACGTATTCTCTAGTAGGTACCGCTAGATGACTGACCGGTCTGTCTACAAGCTACTTCTACTTACAACAGTGCTCGCAAACGTGCACACGAATGTACACATACGTACCGCCCGCTGTCCTGAATAATACGCAACAGGTTTTTATACATTATGCACCTTTTGTCATCCGAGTGAATATTAATAAACAAATTCTTTGTTCGTCATACCTGCAATACTATTACCATCGATGCAAGCTTTCAGCTCATAAAGCATATCGAACGTATTCTCCGCCGGTGCATTATCTTAATACCTCGATCAATAAAGCGTCCCACCGATTGCAAATAATTTCTATCGCAATCGTATTAGTCATTTCGCTCCGATGATCTACCAAGATTATTCCGATCCAATTCTAGCACGATCCATGGTATTAAGAGAGCATCGAAGATTCATTGTCGCCGGACAATTAATCCGAGATTTCGTTACGCTCCCGCCGCCAAGTGCGACGAATGTTAAGAACGCGGCGAAGAACACGCGAAATAACTCCGTTGTTGGCACAGCTTTGGCTCGCGTACTTGCGCAAATATTTCGCGGCTGGCAATTCACGTTTCGTAACGTTAATGCGCGACCGTAGATACACCGGCGGCTAGTAAGGAACGTTAATTATTTCGCGCGCCTGATATGCATGCGCATGTATTTAAATATTTTAGAACGCCCGAGCGGCCCTTACAGTTTTTAATATTGAACAGTTGCTCGGCAACAGGCACTTCATTGTCTAATCCGGATTCATCGTCGCACAGAGGCAACGCACAGCCCGGCGAACGGAAAGTAGTTAACTTCCAATCAACGTGCGCCGGACGCGAAAACATTGCCGTTTGCGAAAATTCGTAACGCGAACGGGTCCGTCGTAAATTAAAAAGCGGCGCGTCGCTACGTTTCGTTACATCGAAAGACACACGGCACTTTGCAATAACGGAATTCGTTTCAATCCCCCCCTGCCCGACCCCGACCCGCGCCCGTTTCCGCCGATCGACGGTGCACGTACCTGTGCACGACGCTAAGCGACGTGTCGCACAATAATTTACGCTCCTCGCACGAGCGGCGTTCAAGTGTTGCCGTAATAATTAATGAAAACTCACTTGTTGCGAGAATCTTTTAACGTTTCATGAATCGCAGCCGCTTCGGAAAACATTTCATTGCGGCGAACGCGCTCGAATATCGCCGGGCCGGGCGCGCGTTCGGGGGGTATGTGTGAGTGTCTTGCGATTGATGCAATGGGAATACGTTAGTTATATTATCATCGGCAAGTAATGTATAAATATTTGCGCGGAATGAATGATAAATAATGTTTTAACTGGTACCGGCTGACGGGGGACCGTGTTAAATTTCAAACAGGTAAAGTGAGGGGTGAATTACAAGTATATTGATAATGAATGAAAGGATGTGCAGAAATATGTAATATAAACGAGTACACGCGAGGGGGAGAATGAATTATCTTGGAATTATGTTGTAGGAAATTTAATAACGTTTTGGGATATTAAATCGAATGTTTTAAATAAATAGTACTTTTTGTATTATGATTTATGAATAATTATAGGTTCGAGGTGGGTCGAACAAAATTATTTAATGTTTTATCAAATCGTGTAAAAGATCCGATGGATTAATCATGCTTCCACTTTTGATACACGCAAATGAAGTTTCTCACCTTCGCTGATTATTGCATCGCGGTAGAAGAATTATCGTCGTTTGTCCCCTCTATTTCATAAAAGACATAACGTAATTACATTTCACCAAAGGGATAATTGCACCTCTGCACAAAATAATGCCCCCTTCTACCGCACTGGAAGGTTAACAGTTTTCGGTATTAAAGTCGGCATACGTGTAATTATTTAGTTCCGGCAATACACCTAAGCGCAACACAAAACTCGTGTTCATTAATTTTCATTACGAACACATCCCCACCTGATCGTCGCAAGTCGAGCAGGACAAAGCCAAAATCCAACCAGCAATGAGCTATTGTGCATCCCGAAAGAGATTTCTATTTAACACCGTGCCCAACCACCCCCGTTCAACTTTCACGAAACGAAAGCCATTGAAATCTGTCGGCGACGAAACAGCGCCGGTCCTACGTACACGTATTTACGTATCTGCGAAACGACTCTACAGGTCGTCCACGAGGAACAAGACGACTTTCTGTGTTCACGTGGCGAATTAAACGCGGCGTCCGATCTTAGGCGGACACCGGTCTCTTTGTAAACGCGTGTAAACAGTTTTTATCGTCGCCATTAGCGATGGCTAGTCGGTCATCGTGGACTCTGGCTGAGGAACACGGTGGATCGCGTGTCCTCAAACAAGTCTAACCCTTTTTCTTTATTTCTTCCCGGCCGCCCCCCCTAATTATGTTTGCGCTCCTGAGTGCTCCCGTGCTTTTTTCTTCTAATTAGTCACTCGGTTAATCATACTGCTCGCGCGTACAACCGGCGAGCGTTTCTCCTTTCCTCTACTGTCGCGTGCATTTCAGAAAGGAAAAGTGGACGCTTAACGTCGCGAGATGGTTTTGCATACTTAAGGCGGACAGTGGACAACCGGGCACGCCTCGTGTATAATAATTTGCTCGATGTTGAATGCGTTCCAAGTAGAAACTGCTGAAACTTCGTTACGACCGCAGGTCGCGTGCACCGGGAGTTTAGTTTCTGCTCTTTGCTGAGGTTTCTTTCGCGCGCCTCCTTTAGAAAATTGGCGCGGGTGTACGTAATATAAAACAGGCGTGTGCAAGGAACGTGTTCGCAATTTCCCAAGTCGAGATGCTCTTAGCAAATTTTCCTCCCTACGCCTTAGCCTGTCGCGACGTAAATCAATAAATCAATTACCCACCCATGGAACTGTTAGAGAACTTGTGCAATCGTCGAAAATTCATTCGCCGTATATAAAACGAATTTGCCGCTTCGATTCTCTAAAACGTCACTCTAAAATACAAAGAACACTTAGAATTCCCTCGACGCATCGAAACCATCGGACGATGCAATTTACATAACTCCAAACAATTCCAATCGACGCTGCCAACTATCCCCAAGTCGCATACCCAGCGGAGAAAACGACAGAAAAGAAGATCGTCCCAGATTCCAAAGTGACCGTGACTCGATCTGCGTACCTTTCGCCCGGTTCCCAGGCGATACCCAATGGCCAACCGTGGCGGTTTGAAGTCGAGCACGGTCGCGTGGCTCTTTTTCGCGGGGCGTTTGCGCGCGCGTGTCCGGGGGTGGGGCGGCAAAGTAACAGCTGTTTTCTCGTGTGTCGTGACGGCGCCAGCAGCGAGGAGGGCAAAAAAAAAAGAGCGCCGAAAGGGGGTTGGGAATCACGGGTCGGAGAAGAGCGAGGCAACAATCGAAACCATGTCGGGCAACGACCGTGTCCGGTGCGTCGCTCTTCGCGAACCGTCCTCGACGTTGTTGCTGTTTCAATGTCGCCGTGTCGCTCACCGATCGCCCTCGTCCGGCCACACAGGACCGTTCAGTTTCCTCGAATGCGAACGGAAACCGGCCGCCGGGGCTAGAGTGGCCCAAGATAGCCGGGAAGGCAGCAATTAGAGAACCGCCGAGTCGAAGAAGCGGAATGAATACAGGAGCAGAGAGACCAGGCGAAAAAGGGGGTTTCTTTGCTGTAGTAATTAGGCTCCTGGCTGGCGGAAAACGGGCACGGGGAGGTAGGTTGAAGGGTCTTCTTTTAATGATAATTGGTTTGCTCGGGCCGCGGGAGCGGAAGGGAAAGGAAATGAGAAGGAAGGCATAGACAATGGGAGTAAAAAGTCACTATCGGAACTGTATTAAGCGGTAATCGTGCGAGCCGGCGGTACGTGATCGACCGTGTTCCAAGCTGTTCCTCGGCCCACTTGGGAGAGCAATCGAACGCTTCTTTCTCCTCGATAAGGCCCGATACGGCGGCGCGATCGGTTTACCCTGCGCATTCTTCAATAGAGTGGTTCGATTTTTTTTTTATCTGTGATTAGTGGATTTTATCGTTAGCCCCTTATCAAAACTTTCTCCTTCTGTGATTGATCGGGAACTATATTACTGTATCGTCTCTTTGCCAAAATAATGGTTGCGATGAATTATGTTTTGGTTGTCACGTTGGGGGGGACCGCGCGGACTTTATGAAATGCGATTTGCGCTTTTCAATCATTTTTAGATGGAAATGAATTTCGGTAGATCGTTAACTTATTTCGTTACCGTTTGATCGATTACTACCGTGAAAATTAACGTAGCAGTTGTCCATAACACAGCGCGGTAAATTGCTCGCATTTCTTTTTACCGCGCTCGCAAACAGCGTAACTATCCCTTTGAAAGAAGTTGAAAGAAAATAGGCCAGTTAAACGCGAACGAAATGGACCATCAAGGAAGAACGCGCGAAGGAACGAAGTCACGTAGTATGTATGTACTTTCTCTTTTTACGGGGTATAACGAGCCGAGGTCGTATTTATTCCTGTTCATTTCGCGTGCTCATTAAAGCGTCGGGCAGAAAGTGTATCGGTGGTAAAAGCTTGGCAATAAATACAAGATAACCCGGTTAATTCATACTCCTCGATGCCGTTTACTAATTACTCGTATTATCGATTCCAGGTATGTAATTGTAAACAAGATTAACGACCGCCAAAATAAACCTGCGCCGTCAATACAGGATGCGCCTCGCGTTTCGAAGCTTTCCTTTAATTTCTCGGGGATAAACGAGCGATGATCAATGAATCCTCCGCGGGGCACGCCTTCGTCGAGCACTTCAACTCTCGTCGCGTTTCACGGATAACCATCGACGGACAAAAATACCTCTGCCGTTCCCTTTTATTTTAACAAACACTTGCGTCGATGGAGAAGAACGGAAATATGTAAATGCATCAAGCCTACGGCGTAAACGAATAAAATCGAATGTAGCTTATGGAATAAATTGTAGCAATTTCACGTAAGTCGAGTAATTACTTTTTATACTTTTAAATATTTTAATACCGCGATTACTAAATCTTAACTTGCACGTTATGGAAAGTATATGGACAAGACGAATGTTAAATTCGTGAGTAGGGAAAAACGAAAATACGTATGAGAGTGTTCTAACGTTGGTTCATCGTTCCATTAACTAATTTTTAATTAATCCTATATTTTACACACGTTACCGCATTTTCATTCGGCCTCAAGTCTCGGAGTACCGCCGTGAATTCCGGCCGAAACAGACTTTTTCAGGATTATTTAATTAATTATTTATACACTCGCTTTCTCGACGGCTCGGAGAGTGACGATTCCCACCTATTCCATTTACCGGTGTCCCAGGCGAACTGAAATCCATCACGACGCTTTAATTAGTTATTCGTTCGCTTTGGCTTCGCTTCGATCGACTTTTCTTCCCGCGATAGCAAATGGTATGCCGCGAAACAAACGCAGCTTTTGTGCGCGCTTCGAATTACATCTACTCGATTAATTCGTAGGTTAATTAGTAACGAACTGGATACATCCGATGCTGCGTTACAAGGATGCGCAACGATTAGAGGGGTCGCAGTTGAAATATCGACGGTGCCTAAGTTTTCTGCGCACATTTGACATTCTATTTTATTGAGAGGAAGATGTAATCAGCGTGGGAATAGGCATTAAAATAATTCACTTGTACCCCGTCGAAAGCACGATTCGTCCCGACGAACTTGAATTTGCAACGAACGAATTATAAAAAGTGTACGCACAGAAAAATTCTAGGCGCTTGAAGAATGCAATTAACCGACAGGGAAATTGCATGAACAATGAAGCAGCGTTTTATAAACGATCGATGGAGGAATTTTTAATATCACCGGCGGACGGTGCCGTCATTAGATAACGAAAAACACTTGAACTACGTTCATATATTACGCGTGCAGTGTACTTATAGACAAAATGAAATACTTGGTCAACATTCGCCTATCACAGGAACGTCGCTCTATCGTGAAAACAAACGCGATCAATAATCTACAATCAGTATAAGTCAACAGGCGGCGATAAGGATCGAGCAGAAGCGGGTAAGACGGATCTATCAAACTCTGCTTCGAAGGCAGATAAGAACAATCGCTCCATCGATCGAGCCGAGTGACAAATGCAATCCTCCGCAATGAAAAAGGAGAACAAAGATTCGATCGTGTTCAAGTTAGAGCGGAACGCCCGCGGCGTGCTCGACAAGTGAAACTCCGAACGCCGAAAGAAAGCGTTTTCCAAAGAAATTAAAGAGCGTGTCGTCCGACCAGGTCCGGGTCCTGACAAGCTCCACTCATCGTCCCTCTGCTACCCAAGACAACAACCCTTGCACTCGCGAAACCGTCTCAAAGCCCGAATTTCCATATTTCCAGGGAGGTGGTCCGGGCTGGTGAGCTTCGCTGATCACGTAGACACGATCGGGCAAGCTCGAGTCTCGTAGTTTCGCGTTCAAGCTCTCGCCCTCGGGGTTTAGACAGCATAGGTGGCCGCTGCGCGGAGAGAGTCGAGAAGAGGAAGGTAAAGGAGTACGAAAGGAGGGAGGGAGAGAAAATAGATCGCGGGCAAGAGAGACACGGGGTAAAGAGGTGAGCGTAGCGACTAGTTGGAACATCGGGGAGAGAGAGAGAGAGAGGAACGCTTGGTAATTCCTAGGGCAAGGAAGCGAGGGTCAGTGGGGCGACAGGGGGTGCGTTAAGCCACACCCGCAAAAACAGCCCCCTGCAGCTCCAGCAGCGACCGAGCGCATCGACCGACCAGTTTCCCCACCATCAGCACCGCACACAACGCGAGCGACAAGTTCGACTCGGTTTGCAAAAGCTTCTCGAGGATACTAGCTCCGGACCGCCGCCGCCGCCGCCGCCGCCGCCGCCGCCGCCGCCGCCGCCACCCTCCTCGTCATCCTCAACATCCCTCCATTTCCTTCGACCAGCGCTGCTTCTATTCCCGCTTCTGGATCCTCTTTTACGGGGTTATATGTGCATCGTTAGGTGGTCCGTGATACTCCGCGCTGACACCCTCTCCACCTCCCGGCCGCCTCGCCGGCACGTCCTACGTATTCGACAATTCGCCGTTTACCCTTAAAGGTTCATTTGCACCTGTACGCCCACGTATGCCCGCCGTGGGAGATCCGCAAGCTCGGGAGCGGACGGGCGTTGAGGATTGGGCAGATAGGGTAGCCCGGAACAGGTACCCGGAGATGAGAGGTTTTCGAAATGTTTTTCCCGTTCTAACCCCGTGTTCCGTTGCGCTTCGCCCGGCTTTTACGGTTGGGATTGTTGCGCGGCGAGGGTGGCTCCCGATTGCCCGTTAAGAATTCGGAACGGAACGTTAGATCGCGAATTTTTAATAAGGCGGCGACGGGATAAGGTGAGACAGAGCTTGGTCGAGATTGTATTTCTAGGCTGCGATAAATGACGTTGGGGCTGGTGGATTACTGAGCAATCGGTATCATCTGTTATTTGTCGAAGATAAAACGCATAGCACCGAGGCGTTGAAGTCGGACAGTAATTCGGAGATGGACCGTGGAAGTTGTAAATATATTATACTTAAGATATTTGAGGCGCATACAATGCGCGGTACGAAATTTTGAAAACGGAGTTCACAATTTGAATATCGCAAGTTGGATGTTGCGACGAAAATATAAGATGGTATGTATTGAATATAAAAACAAGCAGAATTGACAAACTCGAATGTTTAGAGTCGGCAGAATCCCGTCAAGGTAGGTCCAGAGATCGACGCTGTTTCAATAACACGGTATCACTTATTTGCTTTCGCGTTAATCAACCTCGATGTGAAAACAAAGAATTAACGTCGATTGCGGTATTGGATCGATTACGCGGCGTTGCTTTATCCTCTTTTTTTTTTATCTTCGGTTGTACCAGTGATTATATACGCGCAGCTCTTTTTCATTTTTATTATTCCATCTGCAACAACCGAATCACTTACGCCGCAAGAGCAGAGTATCACTTTTTACGTCAGTAAGAGATGAATATCGTACGGGTTTTACACTTTTCCAGCTTTTTCCCCTCATACCCATAGGAATTCCATTAATCATATTCGCAGTTTGTTGCGCGCGCTGGAAACGTTTACCTTCCGCAATTTCTTTCCACGGGACCCACTCGCAAATACGGAACAATTCGACGATAATAAGAAACAACGCTCCCCTTTATATATCAAAATAATTTCACACGAAAACGGTGCGATACACGAACATGAAATGACGCGAACAATTGCCACGGGCAACGAGTACACGTCGCACATTGCGTTCGAAATTCTTTGCAGCTTCACAAGAATTCATAGCGAAGCCCAGTAACGTTACGAATAGTCGCAAAACGTTTCCCCCGTTACCCAAAAATACCTGTCGAATTATTCGACTGTTAAGCCGGGAAAATGAAAATTCGTAGAAGTTGAGGAACGGCCGTGTGGCGTACGCCAAACTTCATCCACTTACGCCCGCCCTTTCGCACGTATTTAAGATTCAATCTACAAATGGAATCGCTGTGTTGTTCCTTACAACGAAACGAGTTTCCATTCTCTACGGGATTCTAATACACCGGTAGCTTATAGACGTGGAGGGATGAAACCCCCCCCTACGTCCTTCCCCACTTTACTCCTTCCGGTTCTCTCTTATCTGTCGATCTCCCCACTCCTCTAACTCCTTCTTCAAACCCTCAAATGCCACCCCCAGCATCACCACCTCCACTGACGGCACAGCTAGCTCCATAACTACCACCAGCCCCTACGACTTTACCCTCCTCCGAGACGCCGCGCGCACCGTTTCGCGCATCGTCCAAAGAAAACTGCGAGAAAAACTCGATTTTTTGCGCGGCAAACTTTTCGAACTTCTCGGCCGGCACGCCAGCGCACACGCAGGCGGAAGAAAAGTTTTTCCCGTTGGGGTGGGAGGCCAAACATTACCGTGCGAAAGAATTCTCACCCCCCCGCCCCCGCCCTCGAGCGAGGCTAACCCCCGACAGGCGGGAAGCTCGCGTGAAGGCAAAAGAAAGAGGTGTAACGAGGGTAGTTTCGAAACGGGAGGCACTTTTTCTTTGTTAAGTTGGTTTATATAATTAGCGGTGTAAACTGAGCGACATAAAATATAGAAATAACCGCATAGCCGTTGGCATCTTGTTCATCTATTTTTTTTAACTCTCACCGCGGGGCCTTCCGTTGCTTCTTTTTACCAAATGAATTTTCTTCCCGTTCGTCGTCCCTAGAATCAAGCTCAGAGAGTGCAGAAATTCTTAAGCAACGTCACGAATATCCACCAGGCGTTTCTTTCGTTTATGATACAAGTGTAATTATTTACATTAGCAGTTTGAACAGAAGCGACAGCAATTTCGAAGCACCCAACGAGAAATGTATTTCTTCATTATTCGCCAGTGTGCCTTTCACAGGACGGCATTAAACGAATCCGAAACGTTGGAACCACCCGGAGATACTGAACGATCTTTAAATCCTTTTAAAAGTCTCCTCTGTCTTTGGGCGCCGGTTGACATTCAGCGCTAAACGCAAACCTGTCAGAGGGTAGAAACGCTCGTGGATGGGGTAAATGCGAGCGAAAGGGCGGATCCATAGGCGCAGTCATAAGGGCGGTTCGGGAGGGCTTTAATTAAGGCGAGTAGAGGAAAGAAAAATCCTGAGGGAATTTATAGAGGTCGACGGAGCCGCGACGGAGGGATAAGGGACCGAAGGGAATGGAGAACGTTGGTTGAGACGGGGGTTACTCCTAAACTCGAAGGATGTGCCCATGGTAATTTAGACTTCCGAAACGACTCCGGTACCCCGTAAGGGTCCAAATGGAAAACGTACCGCCCCGCGTTAATTCCTTCGGACTATTAAACAAACAACCGCTCCGGCTCTATTTTCTTCCCCTTTAATTAAGGTGGATCTATTCGAAACTTCGACTCCAGGAGGGATAGGCGCGCGCAACCCGATTCTACAGAACTGCTCGTCCTCGATCCGAACGATCTTCCCGTGCAATCAAAGTCGTATCGCGGCGTCGGGCGAGCATCGAGTCTCGATTGTCCGTCACGATAAATCAAAATAGGAACGGCACTCGATCGTTCCTTGATCCGACGAATTATTTCGATATCGACGCGAATCGACATCGGTAACGCGGCGGATCACCGCCCACCGGTATCGGGCGTTATCGGTCCGCGCATTGACCGTATTATCGCGCGCAAAATCCGCGCCGAGGCAAAAACAAGAAGCCGCTATCAGCCGCGTGGCCGCGTGGCGGTTCGTTCCTACCGATGAAAAAACACCCCCCCCCCTCCGCCGGCCCTGGGTCCGAAATCCGGCCTTGTACGTACGTATTCCGACCGGCATCTCTCGCCGTCGCCGCTTACGCGGATCGCGCGACGTGCCACGCTCGTCTTTTTACCGGATTTAAGCTCCCGGGCGAATTTTCCTCGGGCCAGCTCTATTAGCGCGCCGAATAATGATGAGTTTAAACATGGCGCCGTCGTGTACGGATACATAGGCGCTGGCCGGCGCCCAGGCCGAAGGTAGTTCGCTCGGATTAACTTGGTCCGTTGACAAGGTGATTAAACGTTGATTAAACGCAGACTAAATTGCAGTCAAAAATATCGATCCTCCGCCTTGGCTCCGCCATCAGTCTCCGCCGCCACCCAACCTACCACCCTTCCGCTCCCACCCCTTCGCCGCCTCACGAAACTAGTACGTGTCTATGCTACTCTTGCCACTCGCGTTTTATCCACTCCCTCTCCCGCGTTTCCGGCGGGTCGCCTTTCAAACCCACGGTAATCACGGTTATCTTACTCGGTCCTAATGGAATTACAGCGCCGCTTTGATATCGTCGCGTCTCGTGCTGCATAATTACGGGATTGCTTAACGACTCGGACTGGAATGCGGATTATTGTCGGGTGTGGGGAGGGGTGCGGGGGCGGTGGAGGGTGCACGGTCTTTGCCAATATCGATGGACGTTCCTTTGAGCGAAGTGGCCGTTTGAAATGCGAAAGAGGTTCGCATCTGCCGCTTCTGTCTGCGCTTTCGGAAAAGACGTTTCCCATTGGAACGCGTTCGCAATAGAACTTGCGGACGTGGTTGCTTAAAATGACCTTCGTGTCAAACATTTCGTCTTTGAACGATCGAGTTCTTTCTGTCGAAAATAGAAAGCCCGTATAAGCTGGTATAAGGTGGATTACACGAACGTTCGTCGCGCGTGAATCTTATTCCGGGAACATGAAATGTGTAATTCGTTCGCGAAGTCTTGCTCGTAAAGGTCGATACTCCTTATTACTGGCCGGGCGAAAAGAGGGACTTCCGTCGCGCCTTTACAAAATCGTCCGGTCAACTGCTCAGAACCTTCTTCTCGTGAACTTTGGCGATAAACCGGCCGCTTGACGAGGGGCGATCGCGATTTTTACACCCACGTTCCGCGATCCCAGTGACGTACAGTTAACGGCTCATTAACGACGGATGCGTCAACGCGATAGCAAGTGCCCTCGTTGATTCCGCGACTCGAACGTCGCGTTCCCGGTTCGTGCAACCGACTCTGTTCGCGCACACGCCGGTGGGACAGGCACACGTTCCCTAAATGTACCCTGCGAACCGAGGGCTATAGTCATCCTCGTCGAGAGTCAACGCCCGTCCCCGCGCAGAAGGGTTGCGACCATCGTGGATGTATCGGCGACGTTTAAAGAAATCCGATTATTGTCCTCTCCCGTTTCCTTCCTATCTTTCGCGTCTTCGTCCGTCCCGCTTCCGCCTGTTGCAAAGCGTGCGAATCGTCCGACAGCTCCGATACGCGTTTATGACCGCACGAATAGGGAAGAGGTGGCTTCCACGATCGACCTTAATTGGTTCGTACACGGTGGCGTCGAATCTTCTCCTTTTTCGTCGGTGGCTCCAGTGGCCTCGTGCTCAACGGGATAATTCTGCGGCCTGATACCGGCCCACGAGAATCGAAAATCGAACGAGGAAAATGTTTTTCTTGGGGGAGGAAATTAAACGGTCGTGTGATAGCAAGACGCCCGGCCCGATTCAACGATTGGTTTCCCGGGGGGATACACCCTTTCTCTTCGGCGCTTTTCTTTCGGATTAATTGGGTACACGTTCTTAGCGCAACCGAGGATCGTGCTCGAGTAAATGTTGAACTTAACGGCTCGCCGCCTTCCTCGGTTTCTTTGGAAGGAACTGGTCCGACTTCGAACCTTGGCGAGTTGTTTGTTCGACGGCGAGGGTCGGTCGGATTTTAACTTTAATCGAAGACGTACGTCGACGTTTTTCTCTTGTGCTTTCTATAGAATAATCCGCTGCTATGCAAATTCTGTACGGCCCGATTAAATAACTCCGAATAAGCGCAGCCGAATCGTATGAATCCCTTCCATATTATAATGTTAATTTGTTTGCTGAATCATCTGCTGAGAAATCATCTTGACGGGGACGTGGCACGGAAATGACCACGAATCCCTTTCAAGATCTTCGTATTCGCATAATTCGCGCAAACCCCGACCGAACGACCCTTTAACTCCATAACTTTATTCGCCGCGCCAATTTCGCCCCCCGCCCCGAGCGAAACAGAGAACAAAAGGGAAAAAGACGCGAGAACAATAAAAAAAAAAGAAAAAAGAGGAGAGAAGGTTGGCCCGATATCCGCGTGCCAATACACCGGTCATGCTTAGGAAGCGAACACACGACGGAGCTCAAATCACAATACAAGTCCGACGGACGTTCCAACGTACTCCCGCGCCATAGGCCACACACGCATGCACGCACACACACACGAACACACACTCACTCACTCACAATCTCGCAAAGAAGTGGACAGCCTGGCCCTGACACTCAGAAGCACCATCAGTTATACAGAGACCGCCGCGACCGGACCAGCACGCACACGATCACGTTAAAACGGTGACACCAACACCATCGTCGATCTACCATCGCGAACCGTAACACATGGCGACGAAGCCGTAGGTGGGGCGCAGCGTGGATAGGGTGGGTTTTTTTTAAATCTAGCCATCAAGGATCCATCCTGGCCTGGCTGAATGCCCGCACGGCACACATCGAAAGCGATCTAACGCGATCGCGCGCGTATTTGTCGGCCGCCCATTATCCACGTCGAAATTCAATTACCGGTGCGGCCGTTGATTCTATTTTTCCGGGCACCTGTACCTGGTCGCCTCGCCTTAGCTTGTTGCCTTCAATCGAGCCACGCGAATTGTCTTGCCCCTTAATTTCTGCTTCTTTTTATTTATTTGCTTTGTTCTATCCCCTCTTCTAACTCGTCTCTACTTCCTTTCGTTCGTTTCGCACTTTCAAGTTCATTCGGTTTTGTGTTAACCACCCCCTCCTCGGTACGTACCATTCAAATTTTTTCGAATTTTATATTATTTCCCGTAATTTATAGAAACATAATATATGGTATATTCTGTTTCTGGCAACGGACAAATTTTTGTTTTAGGAATTCACTTCCCATTTCTTTTCACTGATATACTTCTTGTAAGCCGAGAGAAGAATCAGAAAGTCACTGAACTTCAGAGTTCCAACTCCTTAATAGCATATGGTTCGATTAGAACGTGGAACGCAGGACTACACTATAATCCAGACAACCAAGCATGTCAATTTCAGTCGAATAAATCTGTGTTACTGTACATGCACGCGTACACGCATGTGTGGCTGCGTTCACTGTGTATTAAGCGGTGTTAATACGCAGGGGTTGTTCCAGAAATGGGACCGTTTCGACCACATCCCGCGCCGCCTTAATCACTTTTAATTTTAAGAATACAGAGTACCTTTTCCACATGAGCACATTATCTTCACGGTAATAATATTTTATTGAAAAATGTATGCGTCATTGGAAAATATCTTTATCAACTCATTAATGTGTAAGTAGCAGCACATTATTTAGTAAATTACACTCTAGAAGTAAGGACAGATTTGTGCGACAGTGAAAAACGAATTAATAATGAAAAGCCCAACGAATAAAGAATGATCGATTGCCAATTGTAAGAAAGGATCGTTAAGTCATTTGTTTATGCAAAATATAGCACATTGTTACCAGTGAATTTCCCAATAGTTCACTCAAAAATTTCAGTGGTGTTTCCTCCCTGTTGTCTCTAATTCCTGGCAGTAAAATAATGCACAATAAAAATTCTGAGAAGATGCGTACAGTGCCTCTCATATTTTAGATAACACGATAATGAAGCGACGAAAAAATCACTCGCTGAACGAATTATTAAATCGTTGATCGCCAGGCGTCCCTTTATTCCTTTTCGAAGCTAACTTTATTTCCTAATCAACGCGAATGCATACCTTTTTTTTTTACCTGTTCGCGAGCGAATGTTTCACCCGCGATCGAAGAGTGAAAGTGGCATCATCTGGCTGGCTACAATGCGACTCTTTTTAATCGAATGTAAAGTGTAGGGAAAACGAACAGCGAAGAGGTATAATCACGGGACGAGAACCATGTAACGCAATCCCGTAAATTTGTCGGCTTCCTGTTATTCTCGTTGAAATTCAATTACCGATACCACCGGTAGCTGCGTTACATTTTTGTTACAGCCTATATATCAACTGAGTTGATTCAGCGGTGATTCAACGGTGATTCGGCGGTAAAATTCCTTTAATATCTACAGGCTCGGTAATTATTCTATTATATGGATAGAAGTGCTACGACGTGACAGACTAAAGGGTGAGATTTGTCAAGTTAATGTTTGCTGATGCTAATTATTGAAAAGAACAAAATTGAAGACGAAAATATTCGTTCGTTAGGGTCTGCGGAAATTATTACGATGGTGTGCAACTAGAACGATAGTAGTTAGAGAATCGTGATACCTAGTAACAGGTGTAAATGTATCGCGAAACTTTGCCAAGTGGAGGATAGGGATAGTTAGAGCTTGTCCCGTGACACAGTTGAGTCATTATAGTACAACTCAGAATTCGAATGAATTGTAATTAGCAGATTCGTCAGAGTGGCAACAGAAATGACGCCTCTGTGAATATTACCATCGACGCGAGCTAAAAATACTTTCGTAAAACCCTTCACACGAGAGAGTCTCTTTCGCGAACGGTGAATCAAAAAATTGCTATTTAATTTTGCAATATTTAACGATACACAAGCACGCAATAATCCGTTTCAGTATTTTCAACTTTTTGTCGAATCCAAACATGTTGGCTACAAAGCCAACAACGGAAACATTTCGCGCGATGAATAAACGTGGCGTATTGTAAATTGCAGATTCGCATTTCTTACGCTTTCTACAGCTGTTTACGTTTTATCTCTAACAATAAATACGAGCGCAAATTAAAGATCGTGTATACTTTAATTATTAAATTTCGATGAAATGCAACATTTCCCAGAGAGAGAGAGAGAGAGAGAGAGAGAGAGAGAGAGAGAGAGAGAGAGAGAGAGAGAGGTTAGATAAATATTACGTGTACACGTGTACAAGCATAACTTTTCGACAGCACGTTTTTGGAAAAATGTCAAATCGAAACGACGGGAAGGAATGCAACGCTTTTCAAAGGATTAGCCATGGTTTATTTTGCCATATCACTTTATTCTGCGTGTCGCGAAACAAGTAAACAGCAAAGGTAAACAGCTTTCGACAAATTGGAGGCGATTAAAACGAATTTGCGGGGAGATTAGCCAACGAAGCCGAATAAAAAGTGAACGAGGAAACCCCTCGACCTATATACAGAATGCTTGCACGATCACGGATACTTTCTCGCGAGAAATATTTCCGTAGCGACTTTTACACCGACACGACTTGCCTCGATATCCTGGCGGACTGGGGATCGTCGACTTTTTGCGCGAAAACAAAAATTCTTTTTCCAACGTTAATAGAGAGCCGATCAACCGCACGATGAATTCTCGAAAGCCTGGCATTGTTTATCCCGCGATTGGTAGACGCGATTGAAATCTTTCTCTCGCGCCCCCTTTGTTCCCGGTCCCTTTTGATTCGGGATGTTCATACACGAGCTGCAACCGTCTCTTTAAAAGCGTGAGTTCATTCCGCGTTGGAACCTGAGACGACGTGACTTTGACGCAATTAAACTCTCTCTCTCTCTCTTTCCCTCTCTCTCCCCCTCTCTCTCGCCACTCTCGTCTCCCAAAAAAATCCTCGCATTCACCATAGAGATAGCCTTTTTTTTCTACTTTCCCTCGGCGGGATGCGTTCGCGATATTCTAATAAGCTATTTGACAAGTTTGGTGTCCAATCAATGAAATAATTATTTGAAACGAGGATTTATTAGTAAAGCGATCACATTTTCAACAGTCGACGTCCCAATAAGCATCTGCATTCACCGGCGCGCAAGGGTGGTTGGAAAAATCGCGGACTTAATATTCGCGTGTCACTGAAATCGCCAGCCTGTCGTGTCCCCTTCATTTATTTCCCCGTCTCCTGGATGTTCCCATTCGCCTTCCTTTTGCGCCAGGGTTCTGCGCGCTTGTTCTTCCCCTTTCCAGACGGAGGGTCTCGCGTGCCGAAAAACAGAATGGGGTTGTTGTGCCGGGCGGAGAAGGCCGGCTGAAAAACGACGTGCCCGGCCACGATGACTTTCGGAATCATTTTTCAAAATGTCTGCTTCTGCCCGAGGGGGGAGTTGGGTGGGTGGTCGGAGGGGTCGAAACGGACGAACGAGGGGTTGGGAAGGATGGGTGGTCAACCCCCGTAGCGAAGGGTGGCAAGATGGCGGCGCACGGTAAATCGATGGAGGCTAGTCACTGCAGGCGCCCTCGCTTTCACAATCCCCAAACTCATCCCCCCGTACCGCCTGACGCACCGCCAACCCCCGTGGTCTCTCCATCTCTGCAACCCCCTTCATTTTCGTGCTTCACGCAAGCGCCCGCACCCTGAACGCTATGTCTTTGCCGGTCTAAGGATGATTCCGCGCTAATGACCCACACCTGCGCCGGGAGGAAAAAAAGAAAAGAAAAATTCGATTTCTTCAAATTTTTCCCCCCTTTTTTCCTCTCGATGAAAAAAGAAAAAAATTGCATTTTTCGTCGGGGTACGGTCGCGCAGCGCGGATGTTTCTCCGTTCGTCGATCGTTCGAACCCCCCCATGAAATTTGTGTAAACGCCTGTTGAAGGAAGTAGATCACGACGTGTTTGCTGCCTGTATCATTCGCTCTGCCGTCGAATTTTTACTCGCCTCTTCCCCGAGTGGCATACTAGGCGCACCCCGTTGTCGCGACCGGGCGGTCGTATCGAGACGAGCGAAAGTGGAGAAAGCAGGGGAGAGACGTATTTTCCCGCGGGTCGCGCGAGCCAGCGATTTACACGGTCGAATTCTCGACGACTTATTGATGAATTACAATTCGGCCTCGCGCGACGCGATGGATTATTAATGGTCGATCGAAGTCGTTCGGACGAGGCGTCGCGTCGAACGGACGTGAACGATCCGGCCGTGACTGAAGCCGACTACGGAAATCCTTTAATTGAATATCAAGGAACGCTTGTGGCCGCGAGAGGTTGACAAGTGGACGATAAACGAGCGAGGTCAGTTACGCTCGGGGCAAATAGGATTTTTCCCCGATAAATCTTAACACGGTTACGGCCTTAACGCTTATCCCGCGCCGCGCGGGGTGGTTAAAGAAAAGGCGGGGGAACAGGACGAACGAAGAGGGGAGAATAAAACAGGATGCTCAATAAGGTGTGCTGGACGGGTAATATCGAGCCGCTTGGGTTGCACGCGAGGGGAGGCAGGATGCGAGTAAAGAGTTTCAAAGGAGCCGGCGAGAGACGGGTTTTTATTCGCCGAGATACCATATGCACGCGGACACACCGGCGAGTACCTGTTTGATTCCGTCTGAGAAACGAGCACACCGCTCCGAGGGTGAGAACTTGCGACGGCCAGGGGAAAAAAAAGAACACGCGCGGCCGGCAGAGAGTTCGCCGGGCACAACAGGTTTCCGTCTCTTGAACCTTTAACTCCGAGATTTTTCCTTTCGGTCGTTTATTTCGCGCCCCCGAAGGGGATTACACGTACTGCACGTAACGCCGTTAAAATAACTGAATTAAAGTCTGCTAATCGTGTAAAAACCCGTTGAACAGAGTGCTGTTTATACAGCGGTAAGGAATAGGTATGGAGCTTTTTTCCATCTTCGAGAAGAGAGATGGAGGATCGTCGAGTTCGTTAGATAGGCGATGAAAGGCGGCGAGAAATCATCCGAAAGCTGTGCTTCGTTCGAACGGTTTTCGCGATTAAATTTTATTTCACCAGTATCAGTTTCGTCTACCGTGACAGGAATCAAATTATGGGGCACAAACGAGCGGTAAAAAAAGAAGCAATGGCTCTATTTATTTTTCAATGTCGAAGGTGATTCGGCAAGACAGTGAAATAGAGAAGGGCGCATACGACATTTTAAAATATGACTTGTCGAGGGGAACGGATTTATGAACGTGTGCCTACGGCATGAAAATTCGGTACACATTATTTATATTAGTAAATGAATTAACGCTGCTCAATGTATTGTTTTCATTGAATTAACTCTCGCCGTTTCGAAAACGACATTGTTTCGAGCAGTGTTTGCAGTTAAAAAAAAAAACTAACGGGAAACCTCAGTATAGAGTACAAGTTGCTTAAAAAAAAGGTTGAACAATTTATATTTGTATAGTGGCCGCAACAATAAGAGAACAATTTTTTTACGGATGTAGTGAGAATTATTACTCTCCATATATGAAGAATACAATTTTTGTTTTCTATAGAAACATTAATTGAACTGTTAATATCGTTTTGCGGAACAATGAAGGTTTCCATAAATTTTTCGTCGTAATAGTCTACCATCGATAGAGGGAATCATGAATAAAACGCCAAAATGTATGCCATGAAACGTTGTAATTTGTAGCAACTATCGCAGTAAAACAAATTACGCAAATCGGGTAGTTTCTTCTTCTATATTCCAAGTAGCGAACAATTAAATTATATACAATAATTGCTATCTCATAATTCCTCTATTTTTCAATTGATCCAAATTTTACGGGAGCGATTGCAATAAAATGTTTTACATACACCCTTCGCAACACTTGATAAACTATTTTTTGTCTGTTTTTGTGAAACGTTATTTTATGTTATTGGTAAATAAGTTTTTTCAATTGTTACTTATAGTAGTGTTGTTCTTTTCACGGTATAAATATTAAGAGAGAAAAAATACAAGTTCTCCGACATCATTGCTCGTAAATAAATGAAAATATATGATTTTCATGTGTGTGTTTTAGAAATAGTAAATTAATAGTTGTAATTACATCTCATCGATCATCAGTCCACATATGATTGCTCTCGTGCACGAATGCATAATGAAACAGCCAGCAAACATATATATGCAGCCTTATATTATATACGTAATTATCAACAAAATTGGTAAATACGATATCACATTAAATTCATCCAATTTTCCATAATTATGTTTTGCATAATCTCCAGTATCTATCAGGAGGCACGGTGATTATTATCGGAAAGGAACGCACAATGAATATTACTAATTTCGATAGCTACTAAATCCTATCAACTATCCTAAATTTGCAAAATATACAAATCATTATAATATCTTGCCAAACGTGTCCATTACAACACTAGATAGATTTTGTATGGAAAAAAGAAACTTCTGTAACTCCTTAAAAGCATTTAGTTGGACGTCTTAAATTCATAATGTAATATTATTTTATTCGCTAGTTATAAATAACATCAATGGAAAAATTACATATTAATGTGCTTACTTTAGTTTTCCTTATTCCGAATTTGAACGTGTCAACTTGCGTCCCTGAAATTTTACGTAACGCCTTTAATTCGTAGACACTTGTTTGCCAATTATGTACGTTAATTGAAGTCACGCATAGAGTTATGTATGTTTTCTTTTTTTCATTATCGCCCCATTGCTAATCGCCCGACACAATGAACCATTATCTTATCACAAAGATCGTCGTTTCGATCGATTCGATTGATACCTTTATAAACGGATCACAGAGCCAGCTCTAAGCTCAATTAAGATGAAGTGCCTCGTGAAGATACACGTCGTGTGTGGTCTCTTGTTTGTCTATGCTGCCACCGGTAACAACAATTTTCCATATAATAATCATCTCACCTAAAAATCATCATCTCACCGTGGTTCCGTTGTTTAACCCATGTGCAAATTCTTACCGATACATTTTTGTTAATTAAGATATGATATATTAGGAAATATAGGATTGCGGTGCGATGTTATTATTTTGTGCATTGAACTCAGACTCAGCGGCCGATTTTAAATATTGCGATAAATACTGTTCACAGCTGTGCCGGTGCCAGAAGATCCGGCGACAGCCAACGATACCGACGTCGAATCTCTTAACGATGAGCCTCAATCCGACGAAGACCTGTATGTGCTGGACGACAATGACAACCCCGTTAAGATAAACATGAAAGAGACTTATCCGGAAACAATCGACCAAACTAAAATGGACATACAGAAGCGCGTGCAATTCTACCTTTACACAAAGAACACCGTCAACAAACCGGAGGAGATACTCGTGGACGATGTCAATCGTCTGAGGTACAGCCACTTCGATCCGAGAAAAGATACGAAATTCGTTACTCACGGATGGACGAACTCTCGCAGGAGCAAATCTTGCGTCTTAGTTCGCGATGGTACATACTTGAACGGATGAGAATCCTTCCCTCACTGGAATATCTCAGTTCTCGTTTCGATTAACTTTATATTCAGTTCGACGTATCTCTTGTCTTCGTCAGCCTTTCTCAAGCACGGTGATTACAACGTGATCGTCATCGACTGGAGTTCCATATCGTTAAGGCCATACATATGGAGCAGCAATCGCGTTGTCTTGGTTGCCCAGTATGTCTCTAGAATGATCAACTTCCTTGTGTCCCAAGGAATGAAGGGATCCCAAGTGACCATAGTCGGTCATTCTCTTGGCGGTCACATCGCTGGATTGTCAGCGCACTATGCGAAACACAAGATAAATTACGTCGTCGGTGAGTAAGCACAGTATGATTGCATTGCAGTCGTTGCTCCTTTACCTTTATCTTTATATTTCAATCAACGATATTTCCCCATCAATTCGCTAAGCCCGACTGCCAATCACCATTAGGATAACCTGTTCGATTTCTTGAAAAAATAATTCTCGAAGCTTACGTACGTTTCACAAAAATGTCGGATTCTCACCAAATTATGGAATTATCAAAATCAAATTATCAAACCATCATTTCAATTGTACGTTCACGTCGTGAAAGTTATTTTGTACTTCACAGCAATGCTCGTTATACTCTTCCAAATCTCAGGGGACTTGCACAATCTATCATATTTGAAGTAAGATTTTTCTGTCAAGGCGGTGATAAATAATATCCAACGCGCGATTCAAATTTGTCGACGGGCTTCAGCAATGATTTCAACTATTACTCAAAAGAATGTTACGTCAAAGTGCCACTTCTCGCGATCTATACCAAAATTGAAATCTCTTGCAGCTCTGGATCCAGCTCTCCCCAATTTCCTACTCGCTGGCACAGGGAGCAGAGTGTCGCGCGGAGACGCGAACTACGTGCAAGTGATCCACACGAACGGCGGATTCCTCGGTTACAAATCGTCCATCGGCGACGCAGACTTCTTTCCCAATGGTGGCCGTAAACAAACCGGCTGCACGATCGACATTGGCGGTTCGTGTTCGCATGCACGATCTGTCCACTACTTCGCAGAGTCCATCAACAGCGACAAGGGCTTTTTAGCGAAGCGATGTAATAGCTATAACGACTTCAAGAACGGTAAATGCAACTCGAACGCCGATATTCATATGGGGGGCGTTGCGCCGCGATTGAACGTCAAAGGTGACTATTATTTGCGGACAAATAAAAAGTCACCTTTCGCGATGGGTCGCGCGTAATATGTTCTTCGTTGGCTAAACCCCGTGACCGGCTCTTAATCGCGAAGGATCGAAGCGAAGTATCGCGTCGAAGTATTTCGCTTCTCGACTGCGAATATGTAAAAAACTTGAATTTTAATTCAGGATAGTACAAAAGGCGAAACATGTGCCATCTTAGACTGATAGCATGATTATGATCTGTGAATTAATAGAGACCAGTGGTATTTCTGGTTTGAAATTGTTCAATAAAATTTTTGTACATTTGATTACGACGGAAATGTCCGGTAGATATGTCTATGTAATAAATCGTATTATCGTGTCAACCTTCTTCATTCGTTGATTTACCATACCACCCTCACCAACTCTAATAGCACAGTATCTTCTAATTTTAAAGGAAACTTGGATTAATGTGACTATATTTTAGTGAATGTTTTTATATACTCACATCCTTCCAAATAACTTGCAAAGACTTCTGACAATACTTCTGTTGGTTGTCGGACTTGTATTTCGCGCTTCCCTGTTCCCTTTAGAAATTGTTACGAACAGAGGCGTTGTTCTTTCTACGAATAAAGACACCATGGTAATTTGTTAATTATCGTGCTTTCCGATTGATATGGCGAAAGGACGAGCGTCGTTGAAGATATTTGAGTTCCGTCAACGGCTTGCTTGAAAAGAGAGGATGAAAGAAGGCCACTCGTGAATGTGAAACTGTTCGGGTGAACAGGGGTGCGGAATGACAGTGGGCATACCTGAAATACTAATACGAGGTGAAACATTATCCTGCTGTGGGTTGTACCCAAACAAGAATGCACCTGACGCCGTTTGAAAAAAATTGCAGGCTCCGGCTACAAAGTGTTTTGCGGCTTTACTCGTTGCGTAAAAAGGGAGCCTTTTAAAGCAACCCCTCGTGACAGTCTTCTGTCATCATTATATATTTGGACCCTTTCCTTACTCCATTGCCAATGCAGAGTGCAAATTGATTTCCTAGCACAAAAGTCATTTAATTCTGGGTTAATTATATTTTGAAAATTTATATATTAACGCTCGAGGTTCAACGAATATTGAATGCATTCAGATCTTGTATCTTTCAAGAGAATAAAGAAAATACAGTGGCTACTGACGCAGTCTGAAATAATGTAGTAGTGAAAAATTTCAAGCTGTATAATTGTGACATCTGGTAATAAACAGGGTTCTAAACCGGAACATCTTCGCCAGAGACAGACTCACATTGAATGTTCCAAACCGGAACATCTTCACTTGACTGAAGATTTCTGTTAGGTTAACTCAAACATTTGATATAATTTCTAAATTTCATTGTTCAATATCTATTTGTTAATATTTGAGTTAGATGTAACTGTACAAATAAAGTGGTTTACGAAATCACGAATATGTTGCAAACACATTTGAAGGATAAATATTTTGTTTAACATATTATACGTAGTAGTACGTCCATTTTGTTTCAGTAAAAATATCGTACGATACGCATAATGTTATTGATAATTTGCCTCTCATGGGATTATGAAATCTTCAATATTTGCTCACCGTTCGCGGCACCATTTCCTCAAGATTTAATCTTACTGTACTAATAACTATATACAACGGGTCGAAAATTACAATTAATCCACCGATTAGGCGTGATCATCAACACACTCCATCTCCTACGCGATAATATATGTACGCGTTTCAATGCTCCACTCGATCTCGCGATTGTACGCGATAAACCACTCTATCGCACAAAAATCGCTATTCGTAACTTCTTTCGCGATTCAATTGAAGATAAACATACTCGAAATCGCAACGAGGTATTATTGCTATCGGAGAACTACATTAAGTATCACCTTTCTGTGCAAAATGTACAGATTATCTCCCGAGATTTTATTTCATTGCACATCAATTGACGCGCGTAGCATAATATCACCTGGAAAAGACGACGTATACGCTGTCAAGGATAGATCGAAACCAAAAGGTAAGGTATCTGGATACAACAAAAGTTGCTTATCGACCAGGCGCCCGTTCAATTTCCGCGTGGTCACTTTACTGTGAAGCAATTAATGTTGTTCTCTGTTCTAAACCGTCCATCACTGGCAGCTGTTTTTTTCAATTGATCGACACGGAGAGACAATTGCAACACTAGTAATCTAAACCCTTTTACTGTAGAATATGAAGGCATTAAAGCTTGCCCGAGTAACTAGAAAGCAATCTTTTCGTTGCTTTTCGAACGCTTCGCAATTTACTCGCCGATAGATCCACGAAACGGTTTCTCTGTAATAAATACGAATTACGAAACGGAACATATCATTGACTACAGCGAAATATTGATACGTTTAATAAGCCTCGATCGATTTAATTGAAAACAAAGTTAACTTAACAGAGACCAATGGTAATTTCCGTTCTAGAATGAAAACTATGTTTAACAGGGATACAATAAAAGAGTGCCGCGAATATCAAAAGCGATATAATATAGCCGCGTGTCGATCAATTTGCTGAATTGATTTTTAGTTAGCGACTACCACCGTTCAATTGATTCATTCAACTCGTTAAAATTATCGGAGAAACTCCGCCATATATTATATTTGAATTTTTATTCCATAAAGATGAACGATTATTTAATATGTATAATTAGCAAAGAAAATGATGTAACAAAGTATACTCCTGATGCTTTATGCATCCAATTTAGTTCGAATGGCTCAATTGAACGTGATGCAAACGGTCTAAAATTACGATTGAAATTACACTTTGACACACGTGTGATTAATGTTCCACGCATTTATTCCACGATATATCGCAGAAACATAGCTCAATACTTCCTCTATTTTTCTAAATTACTGATCCGGTGTTCATAACTGGCGAAAATTACTCCTCGCTGCAGGTTGCGATCATTTGCAGTTCGGTCGAACGATATCATTGACCTGACGTTACAAGGGAATTATATCCCCCTGAGAAAAAATTCCAAGAGGTCTGTTCGTGAGACTATCAACGCTTTTCCACCGTAGCATTCACATTACGAGCCGATAGATTCCATTTAGCATCGCATCGTAGTTTAGTCTTAGAAATAGTATCCACTTGGAAAGGAATAAACAATTTTTCTCCACGACGGTCAATGAATGTTCAAGAATGTTGAAGAAAACCTCGTTTTCCTTTGAATGAAATAATTCCGGTCGGGAGGGGTTAATGAAATGATCGATTTCAGGTCGGTCTGTCCGCGAACGGCCGGACATCGAGTATCGCATCCACCGCGGTCTGACGTTTTACAGAAGTTCAGCATATTTGCGCTGCACTCGTGCCCATTGCCAAGTGAAAATTGTCGTCAGAGTCATCGACGACGCAGAAATAGCGCCCTAACGGACCCCAGTCGCATCGGCCGACAGTAAATCCTTGTCATCTGCCCGCCACGTGGATCTACCAAGGCCGTACCAAGATTAAAATCCGAAATTGACGCCCAGGGAGAAATTAAAGTTGTAAAGTTTCCGGTATCCATCGGTGCAGCCAAGCTCCATATATCAATGAACGCGACTCCTGGTTCCTCTGTTTTCAATCCGTCGAAGTATTGCCTACGCTTGACTCTTTCGCCCCCCCCCCAGAACGTCCCCTCCTCCCCCTCAACCACCCCCTATGGAAAAGGGGACAATTGTTTGCCAGCGAGTTGCCCTCCGATAGGTCATTTATTTTTCTCGGAGGATTGATGCCGAATGAGATCTCGCTCTTCCTCTCTTTTCTGTCGTTGAAAAACTCTCTCGTGGATTACAATTTCTCGATTCAGCCAGCTCATTTTCGAGCTTCTTTTCTTGATCCCAGTGAATGCGTTAGATAGTTAGTCTGGATTCTTTTGTCGGAGGAGGGGCTACTTCTTTCGGTTGGTTCCGGATCGAATGAGAGACGTGGACACTTTACAGAAGGAGTAAGATAATATTTGTAGGGCGAATTTCATGCTTGGATACTGTTGCACATGCTAATGACCATTCTATGTTTGCACGAAGGGCACGGAAGATGTTAAGAGCTCTTGCTGCATTGTTAATAATAATACAGAGGAAGTGCACGCATCCGTTATAAAATATAGGATTATATATAGGATTATATATAATTCTGAGGCCGCGATAACAAAGTTATTCGTAATATAATGATTCTAATAATAGTTAAAAGCGCAAGAAAGAAACCGAGGGCAAAGCGAGAAGACAAACGCGAAAAAAAACAGGGTAGCATGGTGCGATTAACGAGGAGGTAACGGACACGTTTCCTCTGGTCACCCTTCGAGGTATATTTAATAACCACTCCTCGTTTTTTATACCCTCGTGGAAACTCGTTTCGTGACCACTTCTAACCGTGAGAAACCGGGTCAGACAAGGGTCTGAAAAACCTACTTTCTCGACGGACACTCCGTGTGTTACGTGTCCTCTTCTCAAAGCGATTCGCGGCATGGACGCACAAAAGCATCTTACACCTCGCCACGATCGAACGGAACCAGCCGTTCGTGTCCGTGTCAATCACATTTAGTACGGTCCTTTTCTTCGCGCTGTCGATCCTCGATTGGTCATGAAATTCGACAAATTACTAAGTGGACAGCGGTCGTTTCGAAATTATCCACTCTGTTGAGCGGACGGGCGTGTGCGTGCATGTATCATGACGCGTTTCGCTGAATTTACGCGCGCATCGCATAAAATAATTGCTAAATGAATCGCCGCCCTGTTTTTCCCGATGCACTTATGAAGCAAACATTTCGATTAACACGGTGATTAATTACCAAGGTCGTCGATTGATGATGATTTGCATCATATTTACAGTGCGGACCGCCACGTACCGGCCGGAAAACAAGCGAAATTTTAAACGATCATCGAAAACAATTTAAAGCCCGTATCGGGCCGTAATATCTCCGATAACGTGCTGCATTATGTCCGGTCAGAAGTAGTACGTCAGTAATTAATTGAAAGTGTTAATCGAATGAATCGAAATTCAAAATGCGCCGCCGTTTTAATTGAACAGTTCACCACGGAAGGTCCACGCAACTTGTGGAATGTTTTTATCGATGCTGCTTTCTCTGTTTCCGATCGGGTTCAAGGTTCAAGTAAAACCGAACAGATTAATAATGCGGATTCAGTTCATACGTTCCTGTCACAGAACAGAGTTACTGCTTATAAATTTGTTCGTAATACTCTTGCAAAATTGGAAAGCCTGATTATTGAAAAGAGGTCAGATTTTTATATCCTATTAATTGTGTAAATTTTACACAAAAGTGATAATAATGGTTTTACGATTATGAAATGGTACCGACTATTACTGCACTCCATCATCACTACTAAATGCACCAATGAGAATTATCATATTAAATATTTATAGAATAATTAATTGCTTGTACAAAAGGAACCGTTTCCAAGTAAAATATATTTAATTCGTGAAAGACGTGTCGTATAAACGCAATGATTCTTTTTCAACAAATTTGAATGCCTATGTTTATTGTACAAATAATTGTTGAAAATTTATCTAAGACATGCAGTAAAAAAAAACAGGCGTACGTGCGTGATCTAGATGCTCCTATTATATTTCTAAATAATGGAACTGAACAAGAATTGAATAATATATTTTTGTACAGATCATAACAAAATTGTAACCCAGCCGAAACCACGATTGATTAGCAATCCAATTAGACGTTCCCTTCACGAAAATAAGATTCCATGTGGCAGAGTGGCCGCAAGGAGCCAGGTGTGCAGATAGAGTTTCCTCGTTAAGGGGACCATCTGAAGAAATCGTCCGACAAATAATAGGAAACGGAGGTACGAGGAGGCATAATTTCAGATCGTAAATACGTAACTCGAGCTAGGCTGGTCATCCACTTACGTTTAATTGATTTCCCCGACGACCATCTTAATTGGCAGCGCGACTATTATAGGATTGAGTTACCATATATTTGTATGCCGCCTTATGATCACCCGCGCCTGAGTCAACCTTCGTTCAAGAAGTAGAGCCGCCTGTCTGACATGCACGGATTTATCTACTTCGCAAATACGGCGATATATCAAAGTCGTGACACAGCGAAAACCGGAAAATCTGATTGATCGATTATTTCAGTGCACGATTGAAAATGACTCCTTGTACGATGGAATCACGAATAAGTCCGTTTTAATACAAACTCAACGGGTCGTTGATCTGATTAAAGCGTTCAAGGAGATTCTTGGCTTCTCGTAGGATATCCCGTGAATATTTCAAACTCAACGAAAAGATTACGTGAATTTCTGAATTAACGTCGAAGGAAATTTTTCACAATGTAAACTATGTTTTCTGTTTAAACATTTTTGCCGTGTGTCGTTAAGGCTTATGTAAACAATCTAGAGGGTATCCGGAGGATCCAGAGGATATCACTAACAATATAAATGTAACATCGCCACAGATATTGTGGGCTAAATCCTTATTTTATTAGTACGCATTATTACCGAAACGAATAAACCGTGCAATACGGGGAATTTTTTGTGAAATTATTTATCAACAAAAATCACTCCCTTCGTCCATCGGGCAAGAAACATTTCACACGTTTTAGACGGTATGCATACGTTTTCATACCTCGTTGAATATTAAAATACGTATTCCGATGTAAAATTGTCGAAACGCAACGTCGAATGCCACATAACGTTTTGGTGCTCGAAAGTTTGGGATATTAAAAATAAATAGGACTACTTAGAATACGGAGCAGTTTGAAATTTGAGTACGCAACTTCTCGGCTCGCGCAAAATCCGGCGGATTACCCGGGACCATTACTGCTAATGTCGAGTAACTGAGTTAATTTTCACGTGCCTAAAACTTTCGAACACTTCACGCAAAATTTGAGGCAGCTCCGTGTAATGAAATTTTCAAACGTTTGATCAGCTTCGCGTGCCCCACGTTTTCTGTCTACGTGTCCTAAATTAGGTATTCCTTTTTTTAAATCCACCCTTATCGCCAGCAAATACGATATCGCTGAAGCGCGATTCTGTGCACTCACAAAAATTTCGTCTGAACAACCGACGAGATTTTTCTAACCCGTCAATGCTAAGGACCACCCGCTACCATCATGGATTTCAAGCCCTATTCCTTTTTCAAATGTACAGCTTACTTTTTTGCTCTTATCCCCTAATTTTTTACAATTATTCTCATTCATTTTTCTCGATTTCTCTGAACGGCTCCGTTTTGTGCATCTGATAATACAGCCCGATTCAATATATATTCCTTGCTAAATTCCGCATTCCTCGAACCTTCCAGATTATTCAAATAGCAATAAATAAAAATCCAAAACACACCCTGCATCCCAGTCCGCCGTAAAAATTTCCGAAAAATCGCCAAGGGAGGAACGGACAAGCACGCGTCAGGACAGCTCGTTAATAAACCTTGAAGAAGACTCATTAATCATTCGCTATCTCGTGGCTGAGGTTGCTCGTGTAAACACCGGCCGAATATCCTGCGAAAGCAGCCAAAGATCAGCTGCCATTTCGCCCGGTCGACCGTACTAAAGAGCCCGGCGATAAAGAATGAAAGTAAAAGGCAACTGGAGGTCGGCGGAAAGGCGAGGTGACAGGGCGGCCTTTAATTCAAATATTGACTGTCCATTTATCAAGCGACGAGGCCTCGATCCGCGCTAATTAGCTTCTCCTGCTCCTTCCCGGATTCCGTTTCCGCGCTGTTGGCCGATGCCTCGAGTTCGACGCTCCTTTATTTATCGGCCGTTTGATCTTGCGTTCACGCGACGATAAGCGGAACGTTTTGTCTCACGGCGCATATTTGATAACAGGGGTGAGGCCAAGGGACGGGGTGGACGTGTAAAAAGAGTGGAACCCACCGACGGCACCGCCCATTTAACGCCCTTATTAATTAGAGCTCGTCGATGGATTTTCATTAGGGACGAGAACTTCTTTTCCCGGAAGCTCTCCGAGCTGATATCTCACTGGGCGCGGAAGGTTCTTTTAGGGGGCGAATTTCCACGAAAGATTTCTTCCCGGACGCTCAAGAATGGCGGCGTTAATTAGGATCGCCCAGGTGGATCTTAATTGCGTCCTTGGCAATTGGATCTTGGTCTGCTCGTCGAAATCGAATCTTCTTCATTTGCCTGCGAACTTGGGACGAGACAGTAGGACCCGTGAGATTGTTTGAATTTTTTTGGGGGGGGGGGGTAAGCGTCATAGTTCGCGAGGGATAGATTTGTCGGTGTTTGTGCAATTAGAGCGAAAAAATATTGTTATTGGAGCGATCAACATTTGGTCACGGTGATAAAATATGATGTGCTCGTCAGTCGATGAACTTTATAACTGTCACACATTTAACATTAATTAAATTTTGTTATACCTATTTCGATTTATACCTTTAGCAAAAACCGCGGCTCTCCTGTCCCACACTGTTTCGTCCAATAATCAATCAACGTCCGTTAACTTCTTCATAAATATGATTGTTATTCCTTACAGACGTATCGTGTGCAATAGTGTATGCACATCGAAACCATTGTCACAGTTCATTCAGTATTTATAACGGCGCGAGAAGCCGTATTTTATATAGAAAGCTAATTGCAAGAAAGAGGAGCGAACAGGACGCCGACGATTGACAACCAATAAGTGTCGTCTGAATTGCTGGAGCCGCAGTTCATTTTAAGGTTTCGCTTGTATCAATCGAACCAGTTTATTCATAAATTGTTACCCCGGTCCAATAAGCCCCTTAATTCGATAGGTGTATTTATTGACACGCTGCCAAAGATTAAATCAGGGGAAAGGAGTAGATAAGAGGAATAAATTGTTGAAGCCAACGATACATCCATCGCATTGTCCATCGAAAAATTTATCTCGAACCTCCAGCGGCAAACGTAAAATGTTTTCAATATATGCATATCTAAATAATTTACGACGAAAGATTTAAATCTAAAATGTCACTGATCAGTCAGTCATCGGCACATCGTATCGACGAAGAGTTTCAAATATGCTTCATGTAAACGGGCTTATTCCCTCAAATTTCTCAACTTGAATATCCTACAAAGAAAAAGGCATATTTCATTTAAATGGAACAGAAAACACTCGTGTTATACACGCGTATAAACTTCACGCGTGCAAAATCCTTGCAATCTTGGCAGCTCTATTCATCTCTATTCATCTCTACACACTATCCCCAGAATGTTTGCGACAAAATTGAAAAAATATCCTCCCTGTCGAGCAAAGAGGATTGCACAGCAAACTGCGTAACACGCGTTGAAAAAATGATCTTCCCAAATTCCCCTCGACGTAAACCTGTAATCGTACACTGTCGATTGCCCTCAAGTTATCCGAGCCTGTTCAAAGCTTCCAGCATTCACCCTTCCTCCCTCGAATATCAACCGTTCCAAATCGGTGGATCACCGAAGTCGCACGCCCGTACCTCCAATGTCCCGCCGTTGGATCTTTCATCCCTGCCCACGGCTGCCCAACCCAATTTCTCTGTCGCAAGACGCTCGGCGCACAGGTGTCCCTCAAAGAAGGGCGAGCGACTTTCGGCGAACATTTAATACCCAGTACATGCATGAAACCCCGAGGCTTGCACGGTCGATCGGAGTTACATACGAACCAATAAACGTCACCTATCTGCCTGAAATTCAGATCAACCGCAAGATCGATTATCCGTCTCGCAGACGCGCTTAACAAATATGGCCGACTACGAACCTGCAGGGCCGTGCGACGTGCGTCCACAACCGCCGCCGCCGCCGCTGCTATCCAGCGGAGGCTGTCAATGTGTATTCATCACGCACACGCGCACCGACACGCGAAATGCACCCGCAGAACACGCTCACAGGCACACGGAGAAGGCACGCGTCGTAGCGGTCTCTCCCGGTCCGGCAAGGAGAACGGCGATCGTTCGCCGAAGACGACGTGGCGCCGGGTCTTCTCTGCAGAACGTGACAGGGGTGCGTCGCGGGCGAAAAATACCGAGCAGACCAGACACGATCCCAGGCCGTACAGAAGAGAGGTTGACGCGGCTACGACCGGCTGGTGATGCAACATAAATTAAACTGCATAGCTAGCCTGCACACCCCAATCAGCCCCGTGTCCCATGGTCATCGTGCACAGTATTATCGGACAGCTGTGTTTGCGTGGCCGTTGCGTGGGTGGGATCCAGCGGCACCACGCGTACACGGTGCAACACATCGACACGATGCGTGTGCAAAAATTGGCATTGCGCGAGGGTTACGTGCTCGCAGGACCGGCGATGCCGCGACGCGAGCCGAGCCCCACGGTTACCCAAAAAAATACCACCCACGCCGGACTATCCGCGTCTCCTTTTCCCTTGTTCCGCGATTACACGTCAAAACTCTCACCCCCACCCCCCCGTGCTTGTTTCCCGAGGCTACCTTCGTTACCCGCCGCGCCATCCCTCGCCTGATAACGCTCGCTGCTCGTTTTTGTGCCCGGCTTCTGTCACCCGCTTGCCGCGCTGATCGCAGCTTTTTAAATTATGCGCTTTTTGCGCGGATACGGAGAACCGCCGCAGGATCGCGGCGAGGGGGAGACAGCGAGGAAAGACGGGACGGACGGAAGACATTTTGTTGGGAGCGCGTTTTTGGAATCGTAGCGAGGAATAGGAAGGGGAAGGACATTGGTTTTTTATATTGTAGGTGGAAGGAGGAAATGAGAGCTGATAGGTTGAGTTGTTTCAATAGGTAATTGGTCGAAGTCGAAGATCGTTCGCGGTGCGTAATATTCACAGAATGCGAATTTCACGGCTGCTTGTTTTTATTAGTCTGTCGGGGATCGTTTGTGGAGGAAGCGTAGGCTTAATCAGTTTCACCTGCGACACGGAGATATGCTTGTCGTTTAATTATTCGCGGACTTTTGCGCACCGCCCCTAGTGAAGGTTTTGTAAGGACATCTGTATGACTGTCTTGTCCGATACCGCAACCGACAAGACAGACCCAGCACGAATGTGTTCAAAACATATCGCAGAAAATATTCAACTATTAACGCGATCCCGAGTTAAATGAAAATCGAGCTCCGACAAATTATTCGCCAGAAGTGACGGAGCCGCGGCATTTCTACTACCTGTTAGCCCATCGGTTCCAGTCGCATCGAAAGGTAAACGCGAATAAAACAACCCGCTGCAAAACACGGCGAAGCTTTGATCGTTACCGTCATCACGCGGCTACCAAAAGCACACCAACGGTGCGCGCAGGGCTTTAATAAATCCTTGCCGGCAACACGAAAGAAAATCAGGCCGCGGTGTGCGCCGCGTTCGATATTTCCTAAACATCGCGCGGACGGCCGTGCGATCACCGCAAAGGTAGATTGGAAACGAGCGATCGTCGAGCGAATTTCGAGGCACGCTCGCTCGAGAACACGGGAACGCGGCGAAGCGGGAACGTCGCGAGTGGCGCGCCGGAATTTTCAATCTTCGGCGGGTCTGCAGCGTGCGAGCCGATGAAAAACTCGCCACTTCGCGACCCAGGATCGTATACACCGTCCTACAGAATATTACCGATCGTCGCGGGTCCTCTTCGCCGTTTGTCTGTTCGCAGCAACCCGGCAATCATGTTCGAGCGGGTTAAAAATCGGCCTGGCGGGGTACGACGGCGACAGCAACAGGAACGCGCACAGATATGGGACGGGTGCGGGATGAAAAGCGGAGAGGATGAGAAGGAAAGGAGGACGAACGAAGGAACGACGCGCGGATCCGGCGGAGAACCGTGGATAGAGGAGGAGGGAATATCGTCAGTTCCCTTTTAATTGAAAACTCAAGTGCCCTCGCGATCTTAATTAAGGGTTGGAAATTTTCAGCTCGATCGATTGGATAAACGGGGAAGAAGACTGGACCCTATCGGTTGCTCCGCACTCGACCAATGGTCACTCGCCCAGCGTGCACTTTACACGGCTATTTTTTCGTCCCTCTTTCTCCTTCCTTCCCGGGCGCACCGTGTACAGCGTCCACGGCACTCCGCGTGCTTGCACGTAGCCGTCGCCGTTCCTCCCTTTTATCGCCACTTCTGCCTGATCCCCCCGGCGTTCTTCTTCCCGTTGCCGTGCACGCGTGGCCCCGGCCACGGCTGATCGTGTAATCCGACGGAGGCGAGTCGAGCTTTATGAGCCGGCGATCGACGGGTCGGAGGGTCGGGGAAATCGAGTGGATCGGAGCAGCCGACCAGCATCCCGCCAAGATGATGTCGAGGATACGCGGCGAGACGGGGTCGAAACTCGAGGCCGGTTTCGAGTTCCTCGAGTGGCCGAGGCCATAAGCCCGCCGCTTGCCCGGCGAATGATCGATATTTGGACTCGCTGTGGACCGTTAATTCTGCCCGGTGGAAACGCGGCCGCGATCGCCGTTGATTCGCCCCGTGACTAATTCGCGAGCAACATTGAGCCCACCTGAGTATCGGCCACGCTCGTCGGGAAAATTTTCGCGTTGATAACGCTGACAAGCTCTTTGTCACGGTGTTTAGATAATAGACGAATCATTGTATTGCATTGTAACCGGTTTTCCTGGAAATTTCCAATATCGCGCGAAACGCGGCCGGCCAGCCTGTCCATATTACTCCGAGCATAACGCGGAAAACGGTCGACAGACACGGCGAACGCTTTCGTTAATTTCGCGTATCATGGACGTTCGTCCCCCTTCGGGAATTTTGGTCTTGGGGTGTTCTTTCTGGTGGTATGTTGTCGCGTACTCCGACGGCCGATTGCGAGGTAACGAGGGTGACAGGTGCAACGAGGAATACGATGAAAATTGCTGATAATATTTTCGCGCGATTTCCTTGTCTTTATGGTACAAAACAGTAGCATCATTGTACGGACCGTGTTTCGCAGGGCTAGCCTATGTTTGAATGAAATCGAAATAAAACGATTCGCAGTGCGTTTATAAGGCTGTGCATCCTTATACGGAGTAGTGAATGCAGATCACGGAGTTATTGAACGGTAGTTCAGCTTTACTATTTCTTAGCTGATTTGACCCATTCAGTTGCGCTAAGTGACGGCACGCGGAAGAACATTAATCCTTTCTGAAATTATCATACGAAAGCTTTTCGATTTATTAAGATATTCAATTTTGCGCGCATTTGGTGCCTTTCACGCCAAAATATCCATTCGCGCGATAACGAAGTCATTGAATATTGTAGTCTCAACCGAGTTGCGGCATCGGCATTGCTGAAAGTGCAGCCAATGAACGCCTGCAGTCTGCAACCCGTCATGCAAACCATCATCAAAAGGGGTGCCCTGGGGCGACCTTAAAAAGGAGCACCCATAATAAAAAAAAAAACAGCGCTGCCCACGGCCTCGATTTTTTGCGATTTTTCTCAATATTTTTTCACGTTTTAATTTCTTTCGCTTTTTATCATTTTTCCTTGTTTTTTTTCTTTGTCGTCGTTCGACGTGTGTCGAATTCGCCGTACACGCTCGGAGTTTCTTTCGTCTATCGATTTCATTAGGAATCCCTGTTACCGGCCACCCCTGTTTCTTAATTTCTTCTACGCGCGACGCATGCGTCCCACCCCGTTAGTTCGTACCGTACACGACAGGTGACACCAGCGACCTGCTTAAACAGCGGTCAAAGTGTTGTCCGGGAATCCCGCGGGAATTAATACTGTGGCAAAGCTTTTGACCACTTCCGCCAACGTCCTGCGACGCCCTTGGCTCAATATTGCAGTCGGGTAGGATTTTAAATTGGATTTACAAATTTATTAGACAAAGAATTAGATGGAGATCGATGAAATATTTACCGTGAATATTTTTGCACGTAATAAGTTTCCAAGTATAAATAACTCCCGCAGAAAGATTCAGACACTGATGCTAAAGCTTTTAATGCACAGGATGTCGAATATTATTGTATAATTTATTTTTATACATTTCTGGAGGTTCTGCGAAAATAATCGAACGAATAAATCTAACTTTGTCTAGTGCTGATGGCATAGGATATTGTTATTATTATATTAAAAGATATCGAATAAAATAAAGACCTAATGATATTCCTATTTCATTTATTAATAATTAGCAAACTATAGCAACAATATTACTGCCCACGTTTACTATCGTATTTATTTGCAATCTGTGTACGCAGAAAAGAAGTAATTCCCGAATAATCAATTAATTCAATTAGTTAAAGTAAAATTGTACGAGATGTATCGATATGGTATTGCGCAAATCACAGCGGTGACGTAGACGTGCGTGCAGCACGAGACGTATTTATTGAATTGAAATTTAAATAACGATTTATTTATTTAACGTCAGGTACGATTCAATTGTTATAATGTATGATAATTCAATCTATCGGTGGCCATTAACTTCTACTTCATAATTAAAGCGGTGTTATCAAGTGGAATTTGTTATCGGCCGCTAAATAAAATAATTCTGGAAATTATTATCGAGGGTGTGAGCTTTTCCTTATTCGTTTCATTGCCGCTTCTGTATCGCGTTACCGCGATTTTGAATGATTTCAATGAGGTCGTAAAATTCGATTAATATTTACACAGTCGTATCAAATGATGTGAAATTAATAATGCATAACTGGGAGTCAGTGAACCAGAAATTCATATTAACCGCTGCTTTTATATACTTTGGGCGAAATTAAATGTTTCTACACCTAACATACATAATTCAGTTTTCATACACATATTTAACTTGTACATCGCTTAATTATTTGTTTATCGATACCAGGTACTTATTTGTAATGACACGATTTCAGCCGGGAAAAATGTTTATACAAATATGGCTGACTTTCGTTCTTGAATCTACCGTGTTAACATAAAGCGTTCTATCCCGGAAATCTGATTAAACGCGTGCATATGTTTAGGCTAATATCAAGATAATAGTGAAACACCGTTCGAAAGGCTATTTTAATCGAAACATTGATCAATATTTCCGTCACTATAAATAAATATATACCATGATATTTTTATCTTGGGACTTAAATTTATAATAATACAGCTAGAAATTATCGATGGACTTTTATAACGTACCACTGTCATGATACAAACTTTTCCTGAGAACATTTCATAATTCTATTATCGCAATATTAAATACAGTTTTCATAAACGAATCTATTGCATGAATTGATAGTATTTATATCTATTCCGGATATACGAATAAATAACAATGAACACTTCCTCTCGTGCAAAGTACAATTTTTATTTTTACACGCGAGAAAACTATGCTTCTTTAAGGGAACCAAGAATCATCGAGAATAAAATCCGTGAATTCTAAGAAATCTTATCTGATACTTATGTATCCAAACGTATTATGGCAATCTTCACGCAAGAAAATTTCCAGTAAATTAGGTAGCTTATTATTGAAATGAATTATTCATTTCCTCCCATTGCTGTAACACGATTTAACAAATGTGCCAAACGTATAAAAATCACCTGCAGTTCCTTTCAAACAATTAATATCACGTATATATACATATCTCTACGCGATTCTCGTATTTGGTCATTCTTTACTTACCCTAAGCAAGTCGCGTAACAAATGATCTACAGGGTCCGTATGACGCAAAGAATTCCGCGGACCGGCCAGCTGAATTTTTAATAAATACAACAGTACCTCGCGGTGTTCGCGGCGAAGTGTACGGGCATCCTAAAACGTTATGCTTCTTGCCGACTGCGAAAAGCATGTAGCCCGAAACGCCCGAGCACGCGGAGGTTGTTTTTCCGCAGTAACGACCGAAAAATATCGTTTACCGGTTACATCGTTGCGGAAAACTACACGGCCGTCCCTTTTTGGGATCCGCTCCCCATAAACCGAGCCACGGCACGTCCGATGCGAGATAACCGTGCGTGCGCCCGAGTCCTGCAACGTTCCGGCCTCTCTTTACGATCTTTCGCGCGTTTTAGTGGCGTATTTAACGAAAGCATATCCAGAGCCGGCCTGATCTCTTCCTCTTTTTTTTTCCCCCCTTCCAGTAGGGCGACTATGACGCATTTTCAGATTGAAGCGTGCTAGGCGGAACCGAGCGCCGCTATTCTCTTCGATCTTATCGATCGCGATGCTTCGTCGACCGGGATGCGCATTTTAATCGGAATAACTTTGAGCACGAATCGCATGCTCAGGGACGACTAATTCTCGCTGTCGCGATGAAACGAATCTCGCAGGTACTGTTTTACAGGTGAAAGGTCCGATCGTGAGATACAAAAACAGCATTTCCTGCGATAGGGGGACAAGGATACCGTCGCGCTCCTGTTCCGTTCAAACGGAAACGCGAAACAATATTCTGTACCATGGAAAATTATTTTCTGGAAACGGCGTTTACGTAAATGGCCGATTCGGCCGATCGCCGAATTAACTGCCTAACGCGGCATTCGGTCCTCCGTGCTGAACGAACACATTTACGTAACTTTAGTTCAATTACGCCGCGAAGAAACAGGCGATATCGTAATAGGCCAAGAGCAAGAGGGCCGTCCAAGTAAAACGAATTATTCCGGCAACTAGAGGCTAACGAGTCTCTCGTAACGTCAAATTGAACACGTTTTCCCCGCCCTTGCGTCGCTATTGCCTGTATCAAACGGAGGCACGGGAAACCGGAAGCTTCCTTTCCGTTGGCTCGTTAATTTTCGAGACGCGATGCCCACGGATCGTTGTCCGGCCTGCATTAAATATACGCGACACATCTGGACGCGAAAGGCCGCGACCGTGGCCATTTATAATCGGACGGTCTTGACGCGGCTACTTAGCGGATATTTCCCGGCGAGAAAGGTGGGCCGCGTGCCGCATGGAACGGGGGAACGGTTGAAAAGTTCGCGTGAAAAACAGCGTCAGGAAATTGCTAGGAAATGGCCACCCTTTTCGGCCACACTCGACCCTAAACCGTGCCCCCCAGCCCCGGGTCTGACAGCCTAAAACGGCCGCAAGAAAAGCCTTTAAAAGGCTGCCGCTCGAGCGGGGGCTAAAAAATGTCGCGCGTTCATCCGCACGCTCGATACATCGTGCTGTCCTCGAGGAAATTAAACGGCGATCCCTGCGGAATCTTGGCCGGACCGAGGCCGAAATTCGTGTTTACCGATGGTACCTCGTTCGCCTGTGATGGCCCTCGTGCGTCTCCGCTTGCGCGTTAACTTGTCCTTCGTGATTGGGCACGCCGCGAGAGGAGACCGGAGAGTGAACGTCGAGCTTGGTCGTTTTCGGTACCCGGTAATTGGATTCGATGAAAGAAATCGGCTCGATGTATACCGGGTCCGTCGCTGCGCGTTTTATTGTCGAGTCGCTGGGACGGGGAACAATGATCTTTCACCGGATAGGGATAGGGTGGAAATTGTTGGGCAAGGATTTTGTTATTTAATAAGTGCGCAATGATTATTCTTTCGGAGTTTCTGCAGCACCCTGTCAATTGTCTCTATTTTGTATTTGTAAAGGAGGGGCGGAGTAATGAAGTTTGGTGCAGGATAATGATTAGATGCGCAAGATGCGTCGAGAATATAAGGAACAGTGCTGTCGAGAAAATATTACCGTTTGAGGAAAGGATAGCTGTTGATTGTGATAGCAGCACTGCTTTCAGAGCCTGGTTAAAAGTATTTATATGCATGGGGCAAGATTTCTTTTAGCAAAGTTTAAGACAAATGTATGGAAAGTAATTAAGAAAGAGAACGTTGATTCGCTTGCCATGTTTTTGGGCGATCGCATAATCGCAATTCTTACGTTTACGATTGCTCGGCGAGTGGTTTCGTACCGTGCGTCGTCAGACAGTAAAATCGAGATTACACGGGGCCGTGTGCAGCCCGTGCAGAGCTTTATTCTGCTACTTCTAACAGTTGTTTCATTGTAAGGTCGATTCCTTTTATCGCAGCTAAAAGTTATTACCAAGCCCCGTCTCGCGCAAGAGATTCCCCGACGAATATAACTTTAAGTTTCAACGTCTGTCGTTCCTTATTTTATTTCCTTTCTGCCCGCTATCAGCACTTTACACTGCGAACTCGAACGAAACTCGATGGGCGGTTTTCACATTAAAGGAATTGGATCTGAATAATTCTACAAATGTCACGTCCAAAGAGTAGTTACAGTTCGCCCGCGAAGTACACTTCGTATTCTTGGAATGTGTGCCGTGGAATCGCCTAGCACACGTTCTTCGTTAAAGAAAATGAGTCCAGAATAATTGAGATATTAATATCCACCTCTCAGTTCCGAACACAGACACATAAACAACGACAGAACGCAGATAGATGCATTTGAAATAAATACTCAGAACAGAATAAGAGCCGTGTACATCTGCTTGATATCAGTCGGTCCATTGAAAAGCAAGCTAAAGATCTTCGCAATTAACTGAACGAGTATATCGCCGCGCAAAAGATAAACACTAAGCAAAAAGCCTTCGCCACAGCGTGGCGTTTCAAACGACGAAAGTCTTTCATCGTCCTTTCAACGACACACGCAATTAACAGGTAACGCGTGAACACGTCCGCGAACAATAAGCGGCCTCTCAACAGTTTAGCAAGAATCGCAGCAATAAGAAAGCCTCACCCGCCCCTCTGACGAAGGTTAACGTGATCTCTCAGATTACCGTGCACGGTTCGGAGAATAAGTCCCGGGAGAAATTAAGAAAAACCGCGCTACCGCGGCCGGCGGCTGGAAGGAAGAATGAAAAGGTAGCAACAGCAGATTAAAAGAAGAGGGACGGAGGATCGTGCAAAGGTATCCGGCCGCGTAACGTGTAATATTAAAAACACCTCAAAGGCGATGTAACGACAATGGGAAGCTGAGAGGAGGACTCGTCTTTCTCCCGGAAACTTTATCCGCCCCTAAACGTTTTCGTTTTACCCACCCCGTTTCATGCACACCTTCGCACGCCTGGGGTGCACTTCTTTTTTTCTTTTCCTTTTTTTGTTCAGCCGGCTGCTAGACGCGGTAAATACGGCAAAGAAGCGGAGGAGCAGCAGAAAAAGCTTTCTCTTTTCTTAACGCGGCCGCGCGCGTAGCCGCGGACGGTCGGCCTATACCGCTGTCTCTGGTGCAAGAGGAAAGATTTATATGCACGGGCGCGCGTGACCGCAAGAGACTGCAAGAATAAAGCCACGTCGTGCTCCCGATCCCGAGCTTTTTCCTACAGTCGTGAAATCCTCTTATGCAACAGATAAAACCTTCCGCCGAGCGCTGTGTTTACCCCCTCGTCGCGTCGTTCCTCATCACCGCCCCCTCCGCCCGCCCTCGCCGTTCTTCCGCGTTTACCTCCGCGGGTTAACAGTTTCGTTCGTTTCAGTTAGTCCGATAATGCGCGACAACGAATTACGAAGGTCCGGGGCGGTGCGCAGTTGATAAAAAAATAATGCACCGTAATTCGATGACGATAATAATCCTCGGTGTTCCGTCGCGTTGCAGGGGGTAGGTTGCCGCTGTAATTATCGTATCGTCGAATGATCACGCGCGAAACTCGACGTGTATATTATCGTCTATGTACAAATACAGTAACGTTTCGATCGCGGGCGAGGGGGGGATCGCTATCTTCCCGCGGCGAGACGAGTTGAAATCGCGGCCCGTACGAATGCTGATTAATAAATTATCGTATTTATTACGCCGGTGCGTTATTTACATTCGACGATTGATTTTCGCACTTTTAATCCTTACCGATACATGGCGCTCGCAGCAATTCACGGTCGATCCCGATGGCCGCGGCAACGGCAAAGTAAATTACTGTTTATCGTTGCCGGTCGGTCGTCATTTTATATTTTTTTTTCCCCCTCATTTCGCCGACCGCGATAATCAATTAACCGGCTCGGTTTGATCACGCTTCACGCGTTATTAATTTATTATCCGACCGCGTTAACGATATTTAATGCTGTCGAGAATATTAAATAATGATATTCAAAACGACGCGTGCTACCGCGAGAAATCTGCTGGAACGGACGAACGGTTCCCTTTTCCGTCGAATCGATTCGGTGTTGTTTCGTGTTTGTGCAATTCGAGAGAGGGTAAGATGATTGTCGACGAGACAGCGCGTGGGATAAGAAACGTTTGGAAGGAGAACCGGACTCCTAAAACGAACGGATGTCATCGTGAATATTTATACGCGGACATTTTCGGGTTAGAGCTATAAATAATTGAAGGAAGTATTGTTCTAGCAAACATTGGCGGAGACGTTGATTGCACTAGTAAAATAATGCCCAATCAATTCTATAAAGATTCTACCTATATCAGAACAATCACTATGTCTTGCAATTCCATTTTTTTTTTTTTTTGTTATCATATACTACATTTCTCTTTACTAAATGGATTGACATATTTCAAACTCCAGATGTCGCAAGGACTACATTAACGCTTCTAGATAAACGAAAAATATCCGAACCTTCCATCCGAAAAGCCTTTCCGTTGCTTGCGCAACTCTTTATCCGTAACTCGAATGATCTGAAAAAAGAAGATCAACGTCAACGTCGACACAACGATTCGTCAAGAGCAGCCTCGGGGCGAAGAAAGCCAGCCTCTTGTGAATTTCCACGTTCAGCCGGGCCAGAGTGGCGAATAAACCAAGAAACAACCGGCCGCCAGTTTATTTCTCCGGCGAGGCTCTTTCGTATTCCTGTTTTACGGTTGCCACACGCCACGACGACGTCGACGACAACGACGACGTGCACGAGATACGCGGGCCAACTTGCCAACAGCGTGAACGGAAAGGGAGGAAAAGTGGCGAGCGTGTTGGAAGCTTTCGCCCAACGGCAGGGAAGCTTTACGAGGTTCTTTCTGCCGCCTCGTCGTTTCATTTTACGGGTCGTCGCCTTTTTCTTGCGTCGCGAATTCGATTCAACGCGAAACAGCCCATCCGTACGCTCGCCGTCGAACCACGGGCAATTCTCCTGCGGCCGTTCTGACTTCTTTTATATCCGCCCCGTCGTTTCGCAGCGGGCAGCCGGCTTGTCGTCACCGATGCCCCCGGTTCATCGAGAAATGATCGTCCAACTTCAACGTCTCTCCCCTATCTTTTCGCTGCTTATCATCTAATTCCCCATACCTGAACCTCGCTTCGCTTTCAAGAAACTGAAATCGTGGTCGACAATTTGTCGACGGTTTGTCATTCTTGTGGGAGAACGAATTAAGCATTTGACGGTAAAGTTGACGGGCACGCGCGTGTCGCGGTAATTCGCCCTATCGCCCGAATTGCGTGGAACCGTAAAACACCGTCTAGCCATGCCAGCTACGTAGTTTTAGTTAATTCGCGAGAGAAGACGCGTCTCTCCACACCGATCGTCTCCACTTTGCGTGCTCGAGGGTGGATGCATCGCATGCCCCCTGCTCGAATGGTCAGCTGGACCCTCGTGCACGTAAATCACGCCGTTGCCGCAGATCCAATTATCAAATTGTCCGGCACTTCAGTAGAGTCAAGGGGGCGAGGGGGACCGGACAGATGAGGGGGAAAGAGAGAAGAGATTTCGCAGCGAAGGCGAATCTCTAGAGGAAATGGAGACGACTTGGCGCGATATCCGTCAAGACGATACCGTGGCGAACGAACGAGCGGGACCAAAATAGAAACGAAGAAATCCAGCGCGAGAATGTGATTGCTAATTGAAGACGCTGGTCGTGTTAGAATTGCACGAAGCGAACGGCAGATAACCGTTCATTTCTTAATTCACCGCGAACTTGGTAAAGGACCTATCGTAAACGTAACGCGCGAAGCACTAGAATATAACGCACGAACAATTGAATTTCAAAGCGCGTGCCTCTATTTCTTTGCAAATTAAAATGGCACAAACCTACGGCCTCGTGTTTATAATTTTGATACCATTTCGTCGGCCAACGGAGGAGATGGTAGACGAGCCTAAGTGCCCCGGAATCGCCAACTAAGGGAGCAATAGATTCTCCCGAGCAAACCGCTAAAGACAGCCCGACATTAGAAGCGAAAATTTATCACTTAAGTGACTGGGAAGCACGAAAGCGCTAGGGTATATTTCGTCGCCAGATAAGGCGGGCGATCGATAAGAATAACTATTCCCAGTAAACACTGTGCTGACAATAATAATCCCGATAGAAATGCAACAAGGTAAACTAATATATTTTTCACATTTATCCCTGATTAGTCACGGTCGCGTAATTATAGATTTCGCAACTGGCATCGATTAAGAATATTTACGAAATCTGCCCAATTTGGATCTCTGAAATTATCCATACACGTACTTAGGGGAACATAAATTCACGAAGTCGTGCGGCTAGGTTTTCGAAGGTTTTCAATAGTACAACTGCAAACTATTTTGACGGAGTATTGAAATAATTGGAACAGGATTTAATGGGCAACTTATCAGTGAAATAGCTGTTTCTATTCCTGTTAAATTTTAATTGACATGGGAAGGCAAATACATCGTTTGAGAAACAAAAAAATGAAAATAACAGTAATTCCATTCATTGCATTACAATAATTCCATTCCAAATAGCAGCTCTTATTAAAATGAACGTTTTCGGAAGCAATTTGTAAAAAAGAAATTCGTAACGATTGTCTTGCAGAAATTGTTTCACCAATCGGATCCCCCGCTCCTCGAATGACTCGTCAAATAACGCAATTTTTTCTCCCCTCGGGTAAGAACGCGCTCGCTAATTTCCTCCACGCCCAATTTTAACATTTCCCTGCGGTTAAGGTGGAGTGCGCGCCGGAAAATGATCGTTAGTACGGAAATTCAAACCGGATATGCGTGCAGAACGTATACATACACCTCCTCGACACGCGATTCTAATGCAGACATAGTCTTACAATTAGACGGCAAGCTAATTCAGTTACGATACACGCAATACTGTCGTACAATCGCAAGAACAAGCGAGAATAATGTCAGTCAGTAAAATGGTAACCGTGCACGATATTCCCGATTAAAAGTAGAACAATCGTGAAGGGAAAACATATAATTATTGCAACCCTGAAAATCCATCGATACATGGACACAATCGTATAAAGAATACCTGTATCCATGTAATTCCTATTCGACGCTGTGCATTTAATAATCCCACAAAAGATAAATGCCTAGAATTAGTCGCGGAAGCGATATCACTCTTATCGCTTCTTCGAACGCGACCATGAGCGCGATACACATTACCTCACTCTGCAAATAATGGCAGATTATGGGTACCATTTCTTTGGATTTATTATGGAGTTTTGTAATCGGCGAGTTCTCCAAGCGATGTTCCGATTATCTTCCAGCGTGCATTGATATTGCACAGTAATCGTTGTTCTTCACGCACGAGTGAAACAAATTAGTCGTCCTTAAATAGTTGAATAATTAATCGAAGTTAATGTACTTATGCACAGCGCTGCAAGTTACAAACAACGAATCTTAACTGAGAAAAAATGTCTCACGATTTAAACGTTGAAAGAAATAAGCTTTTACGAATGCGCTGTTCAATTTAGCAACTAGATTAAACGCTTCGTCCAAATTTTCTTAATACGTTGGAAGGTCTATACTTGCGTTGACGCCATACAAATCGAAGCAACAGGAGTGCAACAGCTTGATGTCCTCCAGGATACAACGAATTAATCGCAATGGGCATTTAATTATCGCTTCAATAAAATGACTGGCCGCTCGTTTGTTTGCCGATTATCAAAACCGCGCTCGATAAATGTTTTAATTGTCTTCATTGTATTAAATTGCAAGCAATGATGCGCTTGATCGGGCGTGTTCATCAGTCAGAGCGAGAAATATTATTCGCGGTTAATGAAACCCGGGACTGCATACATTTTATTATAACATCATGTTTACGTTAAACACGTGGTCACCGATTCAAGCATCCTGTTATCCTCCTCGTTCCCTTTTCCGCCCTCTCCTTCCCACGCACCGTTTCACGTTCTCTCTCCGCGAGCAGAAAATTTTGCACGAGCCTCGTTTTTGAATTGATGCAACGCATTACCGTGAACAATTTGTGGATCCGTTTAACACAATTAAATTTTGCACATAATTGTAATAAAGGATATTCGACTAAACGTGTAAACACGCAATTTACTTTTTATGCATGCGTGTATCAGAATATACGGATACACATATGTAGCATGGATCTTATTGTTAGATGTTCGAGACCTCGTAAGGTAAATGGAAAACGGACAACGGTGCAACAATAAGGGATGAAAACGTTCGATTCACAGTTTTATATGACGCAACTAGTTCACCGGTCGTATCGCCAGGGGCAGCGTAAATATTTCTCACGATGAGACGATACAAATATAAATGATATTGAATTCCATAAACGGTGTTGTGAATATTTTATGATCGCGCAAATAATGAATTTCGTCACTTTGTAACTTTCGACGGTGTATTTTATTTTGCAACTTTTTTTTCGATTACCGCCGTTCTGTAGAAACCTCTCGACAGCGCCCTTTTTAATTTTGTAAAAATTCCACTCGTCCGTTCAATTTGAAAGCGAGCTCTAAACCAGTCTAGCCCAGTGTAAAACGAAACAAATGTTCGGGCCTTGTTTTCATTCTCAAACACATATGCCGAATTATTTGTACAACTATTTAGTTTCAATTATATGTACACACGATGTACATACAATTCAACATTACGTATTGAATTCAGAAACATATTGCTAATTCTTACTTCCAATTGCTAGGCTGCACGAAATCGGTTCAACGATCGGTTTACGGGCACAACGAGACGACTACTTACCAGCTAACTAAATTCTGTTAAATATTACCGCGATATATTTGTTTTGCTACTATTATCGAATATATTTTTATTGCATGGCAGCTTAACGGGTATTTACGATTTATCATTACGGCCACCGTACCGTATTACGGTGTGAAACACGATTAAAAAACAATTGCGCTGCGCTACAAATTTAATAACCCACCGATATAGAGAAACGCGACCTATACGGTTCGGCGCACTCCAGAAGACCGAACGGCGTACATACTATGTTTAACATTAGTCGTAAGTCGAAATATATATATTCGTCGAGAATGAGGCATTTTCATGTATTTACCGAGTATTGTTGAACGAACTTGCGGTCTGGAGAACAACAAACCCGAATACCAGGCAAACGATATTTTCGCCGAACTAATAGAACACTACTACCTGTATTATTAACAGCCAGGCTCAACTCTCTTCGTCCCTCCTCTGTGCTTAAGAATGCTGTAGTAAATCGTAAATCTATAGATGGAAAAGTACGGTGTCATCGAATATGTTTACTAATTAACGTAAGCAAATTCCACGGTATGCCCTGCAATCGCACAATAAGGTAAAAGAAATAATTTGAATCGCGATAAAGAAACATGTGCGGTCAATTTAACGCCTCAAAACAATCGATGTCTCTTCTAGGCGTTGGCGAGAAAGGTTCTGTCGTGGAACAGAGAAATGAGGAGCAAGGTAATGGTGGTTGCTATGGACGATTCCACCCTGTTTCCAAAAATATCCGAGCGAAGAGGTCTCCCTTTCTCTCGACAAACGACAATTGCATCAATTTGGTTGGCGGTTTGATAGGTTGTGCCACACGTAAACGCGTTACACGGCAACTGTTTTGAAATATTGCATCGGTGTTACACCAATTACGGTCGGCGGGCCGCGTAAATCTGCAATGGATGAGAACGACTAACGTCGCACAGAATAGTTCTGGGGTATTTTAGAACATCGATGAATGAATCAATCGTGGATACATATATGCATACACCTGAGTACGAGTATTTCGATATCAAGACGCAATTGTACGAAAGGTATTTGTGAGTTTTGATTTCTTAAGTATGACATACTCTTGCTTCGAAACCAAATCGTTCTTTTATACCAATCACTTCCAATCGAAGCATGCATGCTTTGTATGCATAATTCTTTTTGGTAAGAATTTTTCAATTTAATTCTTGATCGGATTATAGTTATATTTATCAAATTGCTATTAATGTATCAAATATTCCAGTATATAATGTATGTGATTAATAATACAATTACAGTGGGGCCAAATGATTATTACTCGCGTGAGCAGCAAATACTTATAATGGCCGATAACAATATGTAATATTATAGTAATCAATACGTACAAATAATTGCAAGTTGTTTGTTTGCAGGTTCAATGGAAACACACGGTCGAAACTGTATCTGTTAACATGTATTTCTCTGTCATTCGAAACTCTCAGGTATTAAATAATACCTGTACCAAATATCACCTGGTATTAACTTTTCATCCTGTTGTTTCTATCATTGAACTATCATTTCGTCCAACTGAAAAGAGAGTCAATTTTCTGTTAAAAAGAGATATAAGGTTAGTACTAGCCACTGATTTATCAATACCTATAAATCTTCCATCGCGTTTAATAATTTACACACCTCTACAATTGCAAACGAAGATAACAAGTGCACGGTATATCCAAGATACTAGCAACCTTAAAAACACAATTGTTTCATTATGATAAGAAACGACGGAGGGTTTGACAGGTTTCTCTCCTTTTTCTTTTCCAAATCTCTGCAAAACACGGGTATTTGCGCAAATTGTTTATTCCGTATAACGTTTATCTTGTGGATAAGATCGATTGCTATCATAAATAAAATTCAATGAAACATCAAGGCGTTTTAGCAAAATGGAAAAAGTATTATCTCCTTGTGCGTTTGCCGGCCGTATAAATACCGGCGTGATCGCGGTAGAAATTAGAAACTTGTTGGACCAATCCGAAGGAACTGGTGAGCTCTGAACTTATATTTATATTATCCAGCGAATAAACCTGGCACAGTTAATACAATTGATTGTTTATTATATCGCAGCATTTGCATTCTGTTAGAGAACAACTGGTATTTAAAATGAGGGCTCTGTTTGCAATTTTCCTTATCTGCTTCCTGGCGGTCCCCTTGGTCATGGGCTGCGGAATCGCAGGCCGTCTTGTAAGTAAATCAGCCAATCATTGCTACGATGTTCGCAAACACCAATTCCATCTATTAAACCGGATATTTTCTGTGAATGTAAATGAATTATCATTAGGTGTAATTAATTATAGTGCAACAACGACCAAGACTGCTGTTTGTCGCTCGTATGCAACCCATGGGCTGGCAGATGCGTTAAGGCCCCACCAGGCTGGGTGGGCCAGCCGAAAGATCTGATCGCGCCGCCGGTTCAGGACCAGTAACGAATTATCGTTCGATCAATGATAATCCTATTCCACAGGCCTATGAAGAAGACAGGATACTCCACCTACCAGAAGTTTAGAATTTATTTACTCCTCTGTATTGCATACATATACGAGAAATACATATACGATATTTGAAAACCAAATCGTTCGATGAATGTTGATCCGTCGTTGATTCCTGGCATTCCTTATATTCTTAACATTTCCTTATCAATTAGTTGAAATTTCTGCGTTATCGTATCTTTATTCGGTCAAATTGTACATTACACAATTGTGTATTATGGGTACCTTTTAACTGTGACAATCACTGCTGTCCGATTTGTAATGGCCTGTTACTGACAAACGTGTTCAAGAAAATAATTATAGAACCGTATTACATAACTTGCTGTCTGAAACTGGGACCTATTTATCGACGATTTAGTAACCGGCTCGTCTCAGTAAATGTATCAACATTCAACTGCTGCATTTGAAATGCATGAAAAATACAAGACGAAATATTTTCGAAAACGATAACCATATTACGGACTACGGACGGTTAATTTATTTCAGGGAAGCAGTCAAACGCGTCAGTTTGTAGGTTAAACGCGCTGGCCAATTGCGCAATAATTAGGATACACGAATTCTTGCATTTAAATTGATCACAATATTAAATGGAAAAGGGGAGACCTATTTTTTTCATAGAACAACTGTACATACTTAGCTCGTATCTACTGCGAAATTTGATTGATCTATTTATAAAGCCTTTTCGTATACACATATTTACATTAAATAACTATTGTACTCTTCGTATCAAAAAAACAATAAGACTATACGATAACATGCACGTGTTCGAGAGCGTAACCTCGATTAACCACATCGAAGGTATAAATACTGGCGAAACTTGTCTTTGGGCGACAGTTCTGAAGCTACTACGACGCGAAATATTAGTCCGCGTTCAGGTAAAAATTGGCACAATTATTTATTTCAACGAAACTCTTCTCCAGGCGAACGCTTTGGATTAAGTTACGTTTTTGTTTACAGTTCCTTAATTTCGAAATGCCGAATACTTTGCGAGCCAAAAGAATTCCAAATCCTGCGTGGTCGATAAATTGCAACATAAAATGAGACGTAGTTGTGATCCACCGGTGGATCCCGTGGCAACCAACGTGTTCAAATTTGCATTGCGCCTATTTTATTATTCCATAAACTCTGAAACTGAATTGTATTGAAACCCTGTTCTGTGCAACATGCGCATAATTATTAAATTTTGTGGGAGTAATCACAGGAACCGCTGAACCATGGGTAATGGAAGTAATGTTTGAATTTCATTGCACATTCTCTATCATTCAAAAGTGACTGTGATGATAATTATTTATGATTTTTTTGTTTTATGAATGTTTTTATACGCAATGGATGGGAATTCAATGTAAAATATGTATATCGAAAGCATACATTTCGCGGCTGTCTTATTTTAAATTCGACTAGGTTTCTGTATAGAATTTTTATGGAATTGTTATAAAGCGTTCATAACTGAGGAAAAGTCAAATTCGCCAATGTATACGTTTCGTTCATAAATAATTCAAACATGGCCAAAGTTATTTTAGTTTCGGTAGTTTCTTATTTGCAACGCATATAATGCTAATTGATTCCAGCATTTGGTACGATCGTTTAACTACACCGAAAGTGTCTTACAGGTGTCAAAGTTTAAAATGAGGATTCTTCTGTTCACTCTTCTGATTATGGCAGCTCTTACTGCTGTGTTTTGTGGTCCGCCGAAGAAGTATCGTAGTTGCAGCCCTTGGCTCGGCCTAGTAAGTTTTCGATATGTCAAAATAAATAAATATGAGGCAAACGTTTGTTAGAAGCATGCTATTTATCGGTGAATCATGAAAATTGTGCAAATGCTTACTCGTTAAAAATTATAATTAGTTGGAGAAGTGGATTAAGCAGAGAGCGGGTCAATATTTTCGTTTTTATCTACATTGTTTGGCTTCTTAAACGTTTCAATTATTTCCTTTGGACTTGTTTATGGAAATTAATAACCCATATAAAAACATAAAGTGATGAGAAATTTGCGCATGAGTTTTATTAAGAATCTTCTTATTCACACGTTTCTTGAATCTAACGTGATACAACTTAACTGACGGCCTTGAATACGTTATCAGATGATTCATAGCTCAATTCGTAACATATGCGTCTGTGATACATTCAATGCCAGTATTATAAACCAAGCTTCTAAGTCTCCTGCTTATGCACGTTGAACTTATTACTTTTGCAATGAATATACATTATACGAATTAACTAGTGCATTAAAGTTACAAAAGGTTGAACGCAATTTACCTATTCTAATTATTATTTTAGTGCCACGTTACTGAAGATTGTTGCCGCCATCTCGAGTGCCTTACGTACCAAGCTAAATGTGTCCCAAAATCAGGAATCATTGTTCCGGGACAGGACAAAAGACCTATTGGAGATGGACCATTTCCCCCTGGTTACCCAAATAACTAAGTGATACAGGGGCCAATTACTTGTAAATCATTGGCCTTAAATACTCCTCGAATATTGCATTTTGATAGCAGAACCTCAGCTTTGGTAGTAACAGTATTCATATGTTTTTTTTTTGTAACATTATAACAAAATAAAAACCCACGTTAGGTGTTCCATTCTTTTGTATCGTATCGTACGCTGCTAATTAGTCCGTCTGTGTTTGATTAAGGAAAATGCACATATTCAAGTTTCTTACTATTCGTCAATTGCTATGAATTATTCATACAAATACATGCAGTTAAATTAACTGCGCGCCTCGGAATAATATGTTTGTCCTGTAACGGTTCGCTTCAGCTTTGTTCGGCTTTATTCGGACAAAAATGTTGGTCTTTTTAGACAAACATTTAAAAAATATGAAAATAAAATAAACACTTGCATATTGCGTTAAGCTATTTGAAACCTTTGAAAGAACATCGAGTGACAAATACGTGAACGAAGTAGAAAGAAGAAAAGAGAGAATAGCGATACCCATAAAGAGTTGGATCACGATTCGTAGTACGTGGTACATTTGAACTATACTAAAAAAAGGAACAGAACAAAAAAAATGATGGAAAGGGGGGGGGGGGAGCAGTCGATATTTTTACTTGGCTACCGTTTATATATAAAAGGACAATATTACCGAATGATTCGGTTTTCTTTCCTGTTGTTTCCTATTAAGCGAATTAAAGAACAAGAGGGGCTTTGTCGAGAGATCAATGGAATGTATAAAGCCCCGCAATACATAGCCGATGGCATATCGGCGCAGAAAGCAAAAAGTGCTCGGCCATTTCATAACCGACGAATGGAAAAAGAATGTTCGTGGTGACTGCTCCCTTTCAATCGTTATATAATTTAGAGTATAATCGAATTTCCGAAATTACTGAACCAGAAGATAGTAATTTCAATCGAAGTCAATGTTTAACTTTCAGGTTCTTCGTTAATGCCTTTCTCTCTTTTGTTGCCCCCAAACTAGAGGGGAACAATACGCGCATACGACGGTGACGTTACTGTACGGTGTAAGGGTCAAAGTAACGTTGCGTTGCATACTTTAACATAAAAGACTGTAAGCAACAACGAGAACGGATTTCCCTGGTTTATCTGCTTCCTCGTAACTCTTATTCGTGCTGATAATTTATATTCCAGTAACACTATCGATTTGACTAATTTTTTTGTTTCCCCCTTTTTAAAGAGAAGACGCTGCTGTCTTGCATTCGAAATACTGCATCGACGGAAACACGAACGAACTGTTTACAAGCATTTCGAAGAATCGAATAAAAATGCGTCTCACGCGTTGCGTGCAGTCAGCTTCCAAGAATGGACAGTATCTCGTACTTTCCGTTTTCGACATAACCATAACTTCACACTAATCTGTGTCGACCAGATAACATAATTAAGAATATTATCGCACTCGCGTTGCACACACACGGGTTCAGAAATGAAGTCAGTTTTTCCACGTATCATTAATTATATATCCTTCTCTCGTACATATTTTTACTTATCTTCTGCGTTCCACTTATTCGGAGTTTACTAACGGAGCGCATCGTTATCAACATCCATTACGTCACATAATATTCTGTACGATTCAATGTGTGGATTATCGCAAACAATTTTACACGCCCAGCATGGTATGGAATGGCTCGATTATGGTTAATGTTATATACCTTGAAACTAATCGAAATTGCTTACATTGTTGCAATAAAATCGATCGTCGAGAAGCGTGAACTAAAACTTTACAAGTCACTCTTACGCGCGGAAAGAACGCACAGGAAGAAATTGCGGATTTCTATGAACAATAAACCTTTCATTTCTAAAACCCTCCAACAAGACTCTAACGGAGATCGGATGTACACAAGCAAGAACAAAGAACGTTCACTTACTTCTGCACAGTGCAAACAGAGACGCGATAAAGTGTGGGATAAATCGCGCACATGTACGTTTCTTAAACACGGGCAAAGCACGAGTCACATGCACGAAGTATTACATTTCTCGCTATTACCTCTTACACTGCTCCGGTCACGCGCACACACGCGCACACAAATATGAGTACACATATTACACACAGTACACGACTTAAGGAGAGACTGGAGTGACGTGACGCGGTGGTATAAAAGCGTAGTATAAGGCATGTCGAGAAATCAGTTAAGGTCGAACACTTGGGACCAACGCTGTAAGAAAGCGCTGTGAAATCGCTCCGATAACAAAAACGTTTCTGGTGAGTAGGGTTCATGCACAGTTTCATGACGAAGGTCAAGTTTCCCCCGAATCGTCAACTACAGAGTGAAACATTTTTGTCGAGCACGAATGCAGTGAGGTTTTGTCGTTTTAATAGCTTCCAGTGACTGACTCGTTTCCATTGTGACTTTCGAGAACGACTTTGGCTTAATATCCGATCGTATTTACAGCAAAGTGGTTACCTACGCGTATATACCACGTCAGAGGCAGGGGCATAAATAATGATAACAGTGAACGGTGAACAGTGTTCCATGAGTAATGAATCGTACGAGATTTACGCACTTAAGGATACCTTTCGATTGTACGAAAGATTCTGTGATATAATTTTCAAGCGAACGACCGTCGTCGCGACATCCTGATACGTGCAATGAACTTTGAACGCCCTGTCACGCATTGTTGCATATTAGTGATCCATTGAACTCGACGGTATAAATGGAACTTTCGGCTCGTTATCTTTTCTTCGACGAACCGAGCGCCCCAAGGCTTGCAGCAACGTTCTGAACGATTTAAAACGTTCCGTGCAATGATTTGAAAGGGGGGTAGAAACATTGCGGGCGAGTGAAGTAGAAGAATGTATACAGCACCGTACTCCTATGTCGGATATTATTCGAGTAAATTTATTTGTTGCCGATGAATTTATTTGCGGGTGCAAAGATACGTCTGTTACCGCTCGTTCAATGTATTTTTTTTCCAAAACTTCGAATATGTTGCATCAAATACCGGAACGCCGCTCGGGCAAGTAGATTGATGCAGCACACGTCTGACCGTGACCGTACATGTTAGTCATACTGTTCGTTGTTCAAGAACGAACAGGCCAGTTCAGTTAATGACTCATTCGCGGACACCTGTGCATGTTCTTTCCGTGTGAAACCAGTGCACGTATGCGCTCGGCTTGGCTTGTGTAATGAGCTGGAATTTCATGAATCCACAGTCGATATTTGCGGGCCCGTGTCTTTTACGGACTCGAACGAAAGAGATACAATTTCGTTGAGGATAGCGTCTATTCGTATTTGTTTTATTGGAATTCAGAATTGAACATGCGCGACAAATGTAGGGTGTATCTTCGTTGAACGAAAACGAAGATTGCCAGCAAAACTATCATTCAGCAACTTCGAACAGCGAACGAGATTATTCGAGCTGGTTTGTAATCGCGAGAGATAGTGATACGATTCTTTTTCTCTTTCATTTTGCAGAGTAAATAATATATCGCAAAATGTCCAAGTTTATGTTACTCGTGTGCGTCATTCTGTTGGCTACCACCGTCGTTTCGGCAGCACCCAACTCCTGTCTACGACACGGCGACCCTGTAAGTAAAAACACATTGAAATTCTTCGTCTTGTTATAAAACGAATGGACAGAACTTTCGGATAAAGTGACCTGCACTTCGAAAATTAAGCGCGCCGTGAATTATTCGTAGCCTCTTCCGTTTGTATTTTTCTATTGCCTGTGCGGTAAAGCAAAGGCATGCGAGGTGTGATAAAAAAGTTCGCGTAATTTTTGTACACTAGAAAATGTATTTACTTATTCGCCTGAATTGAATTTGTCCCCTTCAAACGAATCCTCGTTGGGTGCAATAAATTTTTGCCAGCACGTCTCCCAGTCGTTGAAAAATTTCTAGACTGCACCGTTCGCATAGCGATTTTTATCCTGACAATGGTTGCAAAACGATGCCCTTTCGTCGTTTTCTCTGTTCTGGGAAATAGAAAATAATCGCAGGGAGCCATATCCGGTGAATATCGTTGCTGTGGTATCGGTGTCGTATTACATTTTTTCGAGAAATTCCCGGAATCAGTAGTGACGTGCGAGCTTAAACAATTGGATGTAACATGTAACCCGGGTAACCAATATCGACGCAACTCGGCAGGAACGACAGGGATGAATGTACCAACGTCGTACAAAAACATTTTTTTTCAAATTCGGTCTGTCTATTACGGGAAATTGCACGAAATTTTCGAACACACCTCGCACATCTGTTCATCTCGCGCGAGTTTCACTTTCGAAACATATGCGAAACATTTGCCGCTTACTTCGAACGATGAATTCTCCACTATGACTTTATTTCCTCGTTGCAGTGCGTGTCCACGTCGCAATGCTGCACGAATATGAGATGTCACATATTCGCGCACAGGTGCCAAGTGCAGATCACTGAGGAAGACCTAATGGCGCAACGGGAGAAGATACTGGGCAGAAAGGGGAAGGATTATTAAGTAATTAGGAATGATTCAATACCAATCCTAATACACCGAGTACAATGGATTGTATCGTCATTCAAGACGTGAAAGAAGGAAACAAAGAACGAAAGGAAATCGTATTGCATGTCGCGAAGTTAATACCTAAACAATAAAACGGATCCGTCGTTTTTCATCGATGTACATATAGAAAGGAAATGAACAATAAATACAACAAATAACACAAGTATTCGATACACGTCTTTTCAATTCGACAGACACTTAAGCCAACCAACCGTAGCCTTGCGTTCGAACGATCTCTTTGTTGTACCAGTAGGCGCGAGCTAAGTAGATACAGCGCGTCGCGCACAGACGAAATAGTATACCATGCCGCACGCCGTAGCACAAATTACACGTTGTCGTGATTTCCATTTCGACGAAAGGTCACGATTATTATTATCAGCTCGTACGAGGTTATTGCGTCTCGTTTCCGAGGCAGAAATAAAATACACGCGATAACATCTGTGTCGGCGACGCGACGGCGGTACAAAAAACAACGTTGTTATGAAATGAAATTCTGACGATGCCACGGTAAGTTGCCTGGCCAGTGTGGTGCTACTTGAAGTATCAACGTTTCAGTTATTTGTACGCAATCCTGCGTTGCGCAATAAAATGGGGAAATTCTAAGTAGATCGAATGCATTACGGGCTGCGTTGACAAGCTTGCTTATTTCTTCTTTAAATTCTCTGCCTTGGACGACAATAAAATTGCTCGTCGAAACGCAGGCTTCGCCTCTCGATAAAAGGACTCCGCCTCTAGGCGAAGGCGTAGGAAGGTAACGAGATCTGGCAGGTTCAATAAAGTTGACGCGAAAGGAACAGGTGCGCGATAGTCGAAACAGTCCGGTTTGATCACCTCGACTTATCATTTGATAAACTCGCGACTCAATTGGCCATACGTGGTTCAATCGGACTTCCCCGTTAATGGATTTCTACGAATGTTTCTGTTGCTTTTCATTTGTTGTGCAACTACTGCGGTGAAGGAATACTAATGCTCGCTTTTAATTAGATTTGACTGCAGTCACATTAGTCGAATGATCTTCGAATAAATGAATTGTTTGAAGAAAGCGGAGCAATATTTAATTGAAAAATGTGGTTACTGTTTACATTAAACGATAGTGTAATTTATAAGGAAGATATAATATTTCGCAGTATCTAGAAAATTAAAATAATGTAAATCGTAGGGTATTGGGTGAGGAAATAATTTTTTTGCGGACGTACATATTCTGCAGCTCGTTCACGGGATCCCTTGTTATTTGTTACGTATACGCTAATACGTAGTAATTAGCTCATTCACTTTACACTGGTGGAAGAAAACCTTCAAACTTTACGATCTGACTATCTCACCATAATATGAATTTGATGTGTTGCCATTACACTAGCACTATTCCATAACGAAATATTACTGGGATGAATACCGCTTGATTGCAGAAGCAATTAAGAATTAATTATACTTGTACTTAAGACCATGGATTACTTCTATTACTTATCACAGGGAGATTGAAACAAACTGTGGAAGTTCAAATTCCGTGGTTCGTCAATTGCCTTTGTACATGGTGAACGTTTGGCTAAATATTGGAGAGAGCCAAAAGATCATTTCCATACTCGGGAAAAGTTCGTGATCGGTCTTTGACCGCGTTGCATTACGAGGTATCCTAATTTCGAAAAGTAGACGTGCTCTTATTGAAAGACTGAAAGCTTCTTGAGTTCGTTAGACGTCATTTTCGTAGCGCTTCAGTCTCATTAGTTTCAGCTTAAAGTTAAGCGCCTCAACTCTTTCGGGACGGACCGTTTCTGTTCTTTGACCGTCACGAGGTTTACAGACAAACTTCTTTTCGGCGGATACAAAAGTTATGGCCGATGGTCAGAAATGTAGAAATGAAAAAAGAAAAGTGTAGACATGAGAAATGCTGCATGAATGGTTGTGTTTAAAATGTCCTCAAGATCCAAGATTGTTACCAGCAGTCAAAAGACATAAAAGCGAAATGTATTTCTTTACTCAACGATGATAAGACAATACTACAGTTATCGTGTCTTATTAATTAATTAAATCTACGAAAGTCAATTTAAATTATATTTCAATTCGAGCTAAGAAGAACGAAAGCAGTAAGTGCAGTAATGAGAATAATGTTGGGAAATTTAATAATTTCTCAATCCTGAAGTCCATACTCGAGACTATATATGAAGAAACATTTGTCATGCTCAACGAACTATAATGGAAATAATTGCTTACAGAATTTCTAGCTACAGAAACAGGCATTTAAGTACGTAACTTTCGTTTCGTATTCGCGATTCGCAAGAATGACTCATAAGCATTTCAATAACCTACGCACTGAAATAGAATCTTTCCTCGTCGTTGATCCTCCTCTATTTTGCAATTTTTACTTTCCCGAATATCCGCCCGCGTGACGCCGATACGATAGAAGAAGTGCTATCTAGTGGATCGAAGGTAAAGGCATCACTGGTCAAATATTTGCCCCGTGTACCTTATCATATTCCAGTTTAATTGCCATCTGTTCTACTCTCATACTTTATGGTACACCGTCTGTCTTACGTACAACGCAGATACGCGCCTCCATAAAACGATCAATTTCGGGGCGATGTAGTACAATTCTGTTGACTCTGCTCGTTCTACAATTCGGTTGTCAGGTTAACCTATATCTATTTAACAAAACTCTTATCGCAAGTGTCCGTCTAACCTTCTCTTTTTCAAAGCTAATTATACATTTACATAAATTTCCACGACTTGAATTGGCACCACGGAAGCGTGACTCGTTTAAAAACCATTCGAACGGCATAGACGATTATATTGCATACTCAGCACGAAGGAAAAATTTGTTACGACACCGCTCGAACCGGTCGCCAATCAAAACTACAAGCTCGTCGACCCGCAATCCCAGGCTGTCTCGGGCGTCGCGCGGAAAAATCGTCCGGGCGCGAAGGCGACAGAACCGGCGCGAAAGCGGGCGGCCGAAAAATCGTCGTCGCGACGGGTCGCGCGAGGAGGCGCGAGAAGGCGCGAGAAGGCGCGAGCGTATCCGGCGAACGGGCGAGGGAACGCAGCCGACGGTGTGCTGGAGACAAACGGTAGGCGGAGGAAAGCACTCGTGCCGTGTCGAGTGTCCCTTTTCGTGGTTCCTTTCAAGCTCTCTTCCGGGAGGCAAGCCGAGTCCTCCACTGCTTTTAAGCTGGTTCTCGCTGGAAGGCCGAGCGGGCGAGAAGCTGCTCGGATGCCAGGAGACACGTTTGCGGGCGCAATACGCCGCGCACCTAACGCTCGCCGGATGCGCCAAGAACAGCCGGTGGCTGGCTGGGCCGGGGGGAAACGTCGAAGGGACTTAAGTTCGTGGAAGAACCGCGTACGAGCGACGGGCAAGCGGAAGAAGGAGCACGGGGGATAACGCGGCTGGCACGCCGTAAACATTCGGGTACCACAATATGAAAACATTGTCGGAGGTAAGCCGGAAGGCACACAGCAATGTGCTGAGCTTAGCTCGCGAGGCTGTGCCGCCTCTCGCTCTGTCGGTGCAGTGCCACGTCAGGATGTCAGGATTTTAAGCAGCTACTACTCCTCTTTCTCCCACCCCCACCCCATCTCTCTCTCTCTCTGTCTCTCGCTCTGTCAATTTCTATTTCTCTCGTTGCGCCGGTGGATTCGTGCGGCCCAAAAGCACCCTCAGGCCGGCCGGATTGGAAGGACAGCATGCAAGGAGAACGCAGTGTCGAACTCTCGTCGACGGCAAAGCGCCGCCGCGCTACGCTGAAACGCTGACGAAACTGACGCGGGCATTTTACCAAATTGTTCCTTAACTCTGACGACCGGTCCGCGGCAAATTCGGGGATAATCTCGCGCTGACAATCGTCGCTCGGTACTCTCGATGACAGATTACCCGCGTTCCCCTGGGCCTCTCGTTGGATTTTAGGAAGTGGGCAACCGGAGATGACGGAGGCGCAAGGGTAATCGCGACTTTGGCGGCGAATTGAGACGGTGCAGGTCGTTTCCGGACGAAGGATGGTTGTTGCCGATGGTTAGGGGCGGACGGTCGCGCGGATCGTGAATATATTGATATTTTTAGTATGCGCTGTTAAAATGTTCCCGGACGAATAGTATTATGTTGGAAACGGTACAGGATAAATAAAGAAGGGGATGGCTTCGGTTTGCAGGATCCATGTTGGATATTTTAAGCACCGTAGCGCGTGTTGCGATTATTCAGGGGTTACATTGTTTACACGGTAGAGCAAAAGATATTGTTAAACTGGTAAACTGAGAAATACATTTTCCCGTATTACGGTAAATGTACGAAACTTCCCGTCGCACCTGCATATTAATATCGCGAGCACATTTTTCTTGATCGCGCGAGTGAAGTATTTCAAGCTCGAAACACTGTCGCGATTCGGCACTCTCCTGCCCAATTCCCATTAAAGCAATACGATTGAAGACCCTCGTACTCACGTCCAGAAAAATTTGCCCGACAATGTCTTGGCCTGTGTACCGCGCGAAACGACCTATTCGCAACAGACACCAGTGGTGGTTAGTGATTTTCCCCTTATCGCATCTAGATCTGACGTTCACGAACAAAGGGGGTGGCTCGAAAGTGCGAGTAGGCCTCGACGCTGGCCGTCGATGTTGTGTTGGTGAGCGTTGGCGAAAGCGGGTGCACAGTCGACAATGCAAATACCTAGAGCTACTTAGAGAAGAGGGAAATGGGACTAGCCATTTAGGGCAAACTACCCCCGAGTTGGCTCACGCGAGCGATCTTATCGTTCGCCAAGCCGGTTCCAGGCTAGGATGCATATCTACGTGCACGTTGTACACGCGTGCACAGCGCGGCTGCAGAATTGATTTCTTGCATTTGTTATTTCCCCGAGAGCTGACACGGTGTCGTACACGGGAATTCTCTCCGCGGATCACGTCTAACAGAGGCGGTATGGTACGCGTGCACAGCAGCGCACATCGTCCTGCGTGGATAAAGAATTGTGACGGAGTAAGGTATTAAATGAATGCAATTTAGAATCAGTTATGCTCGTTTATCGAATTAACCGGTGGAATTTTCTAGTGCAGGTTGTTGGGGGGCCTGTTGGAGGTTGATTATTAATGGACACGGCGCTGCGCTCGAAGTTCTTTAATATATTGTTTCTATTTATTCTAGGAATCTGTCGGAAAGATTTTTATTAATGTGACAGAGCCGTCTGGTTCATTTGTGTACATTTATAGTTTCGTGTAGTTTGACAAATTTTCACTTTGTTTGCTCTGTAGATACATAAGTAAGTGATATTTTAATTTTAATTTGATGCGTGTTTGTAGATTTGTTATTCGTTATTATTATATATATTTATCGTTATTATTTAAACATTTACATTGTCATTGCTGCATGATTACCATGCTAATGCATACTATTCACGAAGAAATAAAAATTGCATCGGATACTGGGCGTTAGTATATTTCGTGTAGAGTGTAAGGTGAATATTTTTGTAATTCATCTATGCGTGTAACAATCGCACACTATATCCATGCATTCCCATTTATTTTTAATAACAGTTACCTAATTGATACTGCGATTAATAATAACGATTTACTCTCACCAAAAAAATATTAGTCGTCTGCAAGCACAACTCTCAATCTACTTGCGCATCTAACGTTTAATTTATCATCACAGTAGCCCAAAAAAAACATAACGTGCTCTCTATTTTTTTAGAAACTTCGATATTATCACGTTTAATACAAAGTTCGACAAAGAAATGTCACGTATCTCTCGAGGAAATCCTGCAGCAGTTTCACATGCCACGTGTTGATTCGATTCGTAAGAGATTCCTACCATCACCTATTATGGAATCTCGTGCCCCCAGCATTTGTAGTTCGCGCCTCGACATTGTCATATCCCAAGATTTCGATCGAATTTCATACCAGAGCCGACGGGATTCCTCCGTGGCTGTCTCGCGGCACTCGCATAGCCGGCACGTCGCATTTCCCCGGGATCACGCGGATTACGCAGGACCGATCTTCAGAGTAACTCGAATCGAACTTAACAGTCGGTTAAGTCCTGGTGCTGGCCGTTTAGTTGCGCCGTTCAGCTCGGAGGACACGAAGTCCGAACAATAAAGCCAGTGTACAGGCCAGGGAGGGTTGGTCGTGGTCGTGGAGACTTGCCAGTCTTATCTCGATTTGCATAAATTCATAGTTTGCGGCTTAGGTCCTTGGACGTTAGGAAACTTCGCCAAGGTCCTTATTCTTCGGGCGAGAAACTTTTGTCTCCTTTGCTATTAACCGCGAGGCAACGGATGGCAATTGTTGGCGTTTAGTCGAATGGGTGGTTGAATACTTTGGCCCTGGAGTAGAGACCGAACCGGTTTTTAGGAGGATGCTTTATTAACGGGGAAATAGTATCGGTAGCTAGATATATATATTTTTTAAATCAAGCGTAGAAGCACTGTGAGCGGTAAGCGAAGCGCGTAGAACAATTACTTTAAAAATAAGATACTTTTATTGAGTAAAGTGTCCGCGGACATTATTCTATGGACATTAACAGAGATTCAACGTCCTGTAGTAACTTCGCAGCATTTGCCTTATGCGTTGAACGCGATGTTCACTGTGAGCTGTACGTACTCTTAACAAAAACGAATATAACCAATTTGCTATAATGAAATCCAAACCGACGAGCGACTGAATTGCAGCATAAAACCTATCTTATAATTGTACCATAGGGTACGTGCAATAATATTTGCAATACGCCAAAGAAATAAAATCCCATCGCAATAAAAACAAAAAAAACCTATCCATCCGGTCGAGTCCATTAAGCTTTCTCACTTACGCCATGACACGTTGATCCCATTACCCCCGTCCCCTTCTAAAAGTTTCCCTTAAGTCGACTGGGAGCTTTCACGATGCACAAAGAATTTTACTCCGTTGGCTCATCGGTGCTCGCGCAGAGCCTCATAGCCGTCGAACGAGCGACCGAAAATCGTCGAAGGTTTCCCGGCGACTCTGCGAATGTTTCAGGCGTGTGCACCCACGGGCATGAACCGCGGTGCACGCTTTATGGAGTTAATGAAATATTCACTCGGCGGGCAGACGGCAAAGTAAGGCATATAATAATTTTCTGGCACGCCACCTTGTGTGTTGTCTCCGGGCGGTGCGGCCCGGTACGTGACCGGTATCGCCCGATCTGATCAGAAAATGGCGCAAACGCCGATAAATAAGATAAATAATGTAACGCGGCTTCCGTACGGGACAGCCCCTTCCCGCGAAATACTTCGAGAGTCGCGTGCACGTCCGTCAGCGTGCCGAGCCCTAATGCCGTGTTTCGCGCAGAACGGCCACGATTGGCCTCGTTCAAGGAGATTCGCTCTGGAACGACCATTATCGGACCGCTTTCGCCACGGAGTAAAAGTCGTTACACGTCTATCGTCTGATCGGCCACGTAAATTACCATCGATCTGGTTTTCTTCGTGTCGCGTTTGACGCAGCGATTGCAATGCTTCTGCTGGTCTAGCATCGCCAAGCAGGGCCCTGCGTTTCCAACGAGAGATTCGATCGTTTCTGTTTTTCACAATTTGTCCCTCTGTGATCACGACCTGAAGCGAATCGTATGACGATTGTTTGAAGATGGGGGAAAGAATGCGTGGATTGAATTATTATATAATGATCATGATCATTTTAAATTGGCAAGGCTGATGAGCGCAAGATGCAAGTATTAGGAATTAGTGAAGCTTCATCGCGAGGTTGATTCTACGGTTCGTCTGAGAAATAATCGTTGCAACTTTATCTATTTGTCGATGGAAAGTGGAGCTGCTCTTAACAAAATATTTCAGACCCAGGAGCACACGCTGCCTCGTTCTGCACGAACATCACGTTAATGCATACATTCCGGGCATCTATTATCTTCAACTGCCCGCGAACCCCCGTGAATTATCCTCAACCACTCGCTCCTAGAAAACAACGTCGACTTCGTGTCATTGGAAAAATCGTGCCGAATCTCGTGTTCCGGTGAATTATTCCGCATTCCACGAATTTTCATCGAACCGGCGAACAGGCGCGTCCGCCCTTTTGCACGATCTGTAGACCCGCGAAAATCCGCGAAACGGCGACATTTTTAACGAACGGGGAAATCTGAATTTCCATGGGGTTCGGACGGTCTGAGAATACGGGATAATCATTAGACATAGATTCGCAGGGGTGACTGTCCGGTCCCCTTCAGCCCGCACGCCCTTCTTCGGCCCTGCAAGCACCGCACTTATCCACCGAAATTCAGGGTCCCTCCGACGTAACCCCCCTAACCCCTTCCCTCCCTCTCCACACCCCCACCCGGTTCAGCTGGATGCAGTTCCGCTGGCAAACTCAAACTGCAGCCGTGGGGGATGCACGGGGTGGCAGGGTGGTGCAGTCGGTTACCATGGAGACCCATCGTCACTGGACACCCTCTCCCACGTTCCACCTACGTTCAACCCCCTTGTGCACGGTGATCCAGCGGCCGGACAACATCGTCCCATGCCGAGCCAAAAACACTGGTCTCTTATTACGCGGCTAAGCCCGTGAATTGTCTTCCCTCTGAGCCCAGTTCGGTCGGCCGCCTTTCATGCGACTCTACCCAACCTGGTTCAACTTGATTTTCGACCCCCTTCATCCCTTTGTCCATCTACTATTGCAATGCGTTTGCACGTCTCATCAAGACGTCTCATCGCCGCGCATTGGCGAACCCGGGGTTGTCGCTGGAATCGAGCAGACTCGAGGACGGGATTGAATATTCTAGGGAATTTTTGTGAGAAGTATTTTGGGGTGTGGGGTGAAGGGCGAGGGTTCAGATGAAATTTACAAGTGAAGGGATCGAACGTTGCATAGATGTTGCGCAGATTAATTTGGTTTTGTGGGACGTAGCGTTGGCTGTTTATCTTTTCTTTTGTGTTCTCCTCTCTTTCGTGCGCGAGTTTCAATTTGATGTGGTATAATGGATTTCGTTGTTATATTACGAAAGCATTAGCATTGTTTGCTCACATCATTTTTGAAGCTCGAAGTTCCACACTACACGACATTAATAACAAATCAGCACCACAAATATTCGACGAACGTACTGGCGAGCATGACTTTTCGATTACAAGTATAAAGCGGTATAAAATAATCATCGGGAATTGGGACACGTCATTTTCACTTTGCTCTTCGATAAGCGTAACGACTACGAAAACCAACAATCAGCCTGAACATTATTGATTGCATTCGTATGAAAGAGACAGGGTTATTAAAGAATATTTTCGGAGCAAGGTGATTTGCGGTGGAAGCTTAGAAACTAATCAAACTGATTACTCGCAGCTGGGTCAGTAAATGAAATAGCAGCACCTCGCAGCTTTTACATAACGGGTGGAAGCGTGATGTCTTAATATCAGATATCCGTCGACTAACCGTGTGACAGCCACACCCTCTCTTGGTCACGCGAGAGGCGACTTTTCAAAGCCGCCTCAAGCAGACATAATTAATGAAACACAAGGGAGTGGAAAGTGTAAGCATTTTAACGACTGAAGTCCCTAAAACTTCTGGATCATTTCAACCCGAGCCGCAACACGTCCCGCGTATAATTCAGAAATATAATGTGAAAGCACCCTTTCATTTCGTCCGAAAAATATTCATTTCGCCCCATTAAGATATTTAAAAGGAGCACTGCGAGAAGCATAAAATCGTTTAATGATAAAGAAACACAGGATACTCTCAATACTGTGCGCGTATATTTCCTTGAACTCTTTACATTTGAAGGAACGATTTCTTGAATAGAATAACGAGCCATAGAAAACGGCATTATTCATTTCATTTCATTCCTGTATAAATGGTCACTGAAATGTTATATTGGATATTTCGCAGCTACAACTATTTACGTCTGGTTAATTTTGATGAACGTTCTAAACCGTGCAAATCATAATCTGTGCTGAAACAATTGATTTGCATTCCTATATCTCGTTAATTGTTACCTAGGCCCACTTTTACCATTTTCGATTACAATTTCAATACTATCACCGCCGATAAAGTCTTTCCAATTCACTAACGCGAACAAAACGATACTAATGACGCTTCATTTCGCCCAGCACAATGTACCTGACATTTCAACCTTCACCCCTTCAAACCGTTCGAGCCCACCAGTACTCAATAATATAGTAACGTAAAAAGCGTTTACACAAACCGAAGTTCCGTACCAGAATGATTGCACAGCAGCGCGCAAGATTCTTAGTATAACCCCTGTAAACAAATTTCCTTTCCCCGATACCCAGGGAAAATAAACGTTCGCCGAACTTTCTACATACTTGGCCCCCTCTGATTGAACGTTAACAATCAGACTAACGCATTCCCCGTCGATAATTGACATATGGGCCGTACGGCCTAAAGCGACAGTAAATTCTGGCGGCCCGCGTTTATAGATACTAAAGCGTGGATACGGCTTAGCAGCGAATGGGATCGATCGATCGAACTTGATGATACGATCGGTCGTTTACCATTACGTATCCGTATGATCGTATCGAAGGGGTGCACAACCCCCTTAACATGTGTCCCGCTGGCACAGTGACCTTGTTACCCGTATACAAAGCCGACACATTCTCGCCCGTGCACACAGCCACGCTCATGCCCTGCCACGCCACGTCCCCCCACCGCCCCCCTTTCCGGCGTTTGTTGTGTACACGGACACACACGTATCGGTCCTCATCGATACCGATCAAATACCGAAGATTCTGAGGCAGCCCGAGTGCACGTGCCCTTCGACCGAGGCGCCTGTTGCACGTCGCCTCTTCCTACGAAATATTCCGGGATTTCGCGCTTCCGATGCCTCCGGTTTGCGACCCCTGGACGGTTGCAACGCCACATGCACGGGTGCATTTCTTCGTGCCCGGCCGGACGCTGACTTTTCCCCTTAGAATCCTGTCGTAACTTCGACGCGCAAGAAATGCCGCGGCGGGACGGCACGATTACGTTTCGACACTGCCGGTTGTTTCGTATTGGATTGGTGGGAACAGGTAGAATTGTTCTGCGTTAGAAGGGTATTTTAATACCGATGCGGGGTTACGTGCAAATTTATCGTTTCGTATAAGAACGTTGGAACGAGTGGGCTGTCAGGTTGATAATTTAAGACGTGTGCCTGGTACGATGGGAAATAACGTGAAGCCTTATGTAAGAGAAATATACTAATACTTGAATCGAAATCTCGATTAGGTATTAGAATAATTGCGTAGGCGTGTATATATTAACAAGGTATTCCGTTTATTAATACTGTGCTCTCTCGACCGTAGTCTATACTAGAATGCCTTCCTTTGGCAAAAGCGTCGGTCGTGAGGACGCCTACGTCACCATGGCCCTTTTTAACCATTTTAGGGTTCGCCCCAAAAGAAAGCTACGCTAGACAAAGACAGCGTGCATCGGCGAAATGCACATGGCCCGCCTCGGCCGTTCCTGTACCTCGAATATTCTAACACTTAAGTTAAGTAAGAAGCCTTGCTAGTTATTTATGTAATAATCAAGTTTCGCATATCATTTTGCATATGGCGGTTGATTTTTCATTTCAATAACCCCGTCGCTTTCTTAATACCGATCATGAAAATTGTAACCAAATTTCAACTGTACCAGGAAATGCAACGAACGGAGAGAAACATTTTCTATGCGTGTAGATAGATGTAAGGTCATTTTACGAATTCAGATAAATCGGCGACTTTGTCGTACGCACAGGCGACTGCAAAATATGCTGGAGAAAATTCTCTCGAAGCGTTTGCGTTCTCAAGATCTTTCACGCTTTCTTACATCGCAAGAAAAATTCAGAACACTTTAACAGCTGTGAACACAATAAAGTTGAGCAAACTTCGACACCAGTCACATTGTCCCAGGCCAACGTGATTACCTGCGAACGTTGTAAACGCCCGATTGCCCAATTATCGAAGGTCTCGATCGGAACGTCGATCGATCGGTCATTGATAGCAAATTTATTATTGCATGTATTTGTCGTGCCTAATGAACAGCGCGTAGCTGACTTTATCTGGCGCACACGCACACGGCCACACCTGCGACGTGCGTACGCGCTACGTGTACACTATCACAAACGTGGATATTATATATACACGCATACGTCGCACCCCGTGCTATCCCGTGTTTATTTCCACAATCAGGCGAGTCATAATACTATTATCATGGGGTGGACCATCGGGGGGAACCACCGTGTCGGTGTACCGTGGCACACGACCCACTGATACGATGACCCTATTGAATGTACAATATCGCGTGTGGGTCGGTACGTAGTTAGGCCTCAATTTCGATCCAGTTTCCATGTGACGGCGATCCGTCGATTTGTCCTTCTAGGAATCCGTCGCCAACGATTCCCTTGGACTCGCCTTGCGTAGGTAAAGTTGGATTCGAAGGAACGAAGGACACTTTTGGTTGGCGAAACGAACCATTCGTGCAGTGGAATTTACTTGCAACATTTCAGGTCAAGTGGGGGTAAGTGGTAGCTAATTAAACTGCAGACTGCAAAGCAGAATATATCGGGGCATCCAGATTTCTTTCCAATCTACGTCGGTTACTTCCTCTCCGAACAAAAAAAGCACCCCAACTTTAATCCTACGTATCAGTAAATTATGCTCGGAGCCGCAAAAATATTTTACCTTGATTGTTCGGTACGAATCGTGCGTGAAGTTGCAATGAAGAAACGTCATTTCAATGACCGTTACAGAACCTCCACGGTGTTTCCAGAAGTACCGACCAAAATTGGTCCCATGGAAACGAGGCGGAAAGGCGCGGACAGATCTTCGTTCGCATAATTGGAATTCCCTTCGATTACCTCGTGATATACAGGTACGCGGTCGATTTATTGCGACGGTGTACCGTTGCTGCCAGTAATTTTATCTCCATCGAACGTTTTTCCAGGAAATCGAAATCAAATGGGGGTATTAATATCTCATTGTACGGTCGCGTGTTGGCGACACTTTCACGGCGAGCGACGCGGTTTTCCACCGGTTTATTTCCCTCACCCCTTTTTTCCATGCGCATTAAAGCGAGCGACCGCGGATCCACGTGCAACGAATCAACCGTGGCCGCTTTTGGTAACGGCAAAATATTCGCGATCGTCGAAACAATTACGCGTTGTTTGCGCTCGTATTATCCAATCGTGTCGGTGTCAATGAATATAATGACGCGAGGTGTTCGCGTGTAATTAACATGAAGGTGAAACAACCGATGAAAATGGCGCGCCGCGAAAGGAAATGAAACGACACGAAACGAAACGGTCAGCCGAATTTGCATCGATCAATTATCATAATTAGCCTCTATCCGCGAACCGTGGGTTTTTATAATTCGATCGACTTTGTTGACCTCTCGATTAATCGCCCCCAATGTTTGTTTATAAATCGTACTCTCGCCTTTAAAATCGTTCCGCTGTGATACACAATGACGAGGATTTTCGTTTCGATACGCGTCACGCCTCGTCGGAGGGTGATTAACCATTGAAACGTCCATCGAAAATAATATATTTCCAATTAAACGGGCGCGAGGTGTTAATTTTAGCCCTAATTAGAAATATTTCTAATTATCGCGCGGGCTGCATTGGTTGTCACTTGTAAAGTGGGGACTGCGAACTGACCCAATGTATGGTCATTCTTTTAGTATTAATTAATAGAAGCATAGATATTTAGGTGGGTATACATTTACTCGATGCTTTTCTAGCATTATGTTTTTTCAATATTTTATCGGGACGTTTTTGTCAGTTGCACGCAATGTTAATTGTTATTATTCACTTTTAATTGCATTTGAAAAGGACTTCCCAAAAACGTAGTTATTATTTCAATTGCCTTAACCGCTGCAGTATTTCAATGAATAACATAAATTTCAAAATGCATATACATGTTATTCTCAATTTCGTTTCAACTGTCTGGTAAAGCAGCAAATAAAATAATAATACACTAAATGAAACAATACGCATCTTTGTGATATTCTACGAATCAAGCGTTGCCATCCTAAATTGTTCACAGATTTCTCAATGTGGCATGATTTCGTAACCAACAGCAACGACGATTATTTTCCGAAATTTATTCGCGCGTAAATTATTGCATCGCAATTCTGACGGGACCCTTGCCCAAGCAGCGGGTTGCTGGTCGAATGTCTGTTAGTCCGTGAATACAGCGAGTTTCGAAGGTTATTGCATATAAAGATGGTCCCTTCTTGATAACGCTGTGCTAAGATACCATAGTTTCGAAGCCAGCAGGATATCTTGATTGGAATCTTCAACCCTCGCGCAATTCAACCCTTGCGGGCGATGCACAGAAGATTTTGGATTTGTGTGTAAGAATCGATTCGAGTTGTATCAAATCGCCGGCTGGTACGGAACAGAATGAAACACGTGTACATTGACAAACTTCCCTCTACTCAAGAGGTAAGCATCTATTGCCGTACAGATTTTTAAAAATAAAGCGTTAATATCTTCGCCCTGTTCGCTACGCAACAGCGAGTCCAAAAGGCGTGCTCCAATTCTATCATATTATGCAGTTCAGGGATTTTCCAATTCTGTGTGTCTTATATCGGTCGCAGAACTTTGTAGGGTCTGTAAATAAATACCCGAGTGCATATTTTCTTCGCAGCTACACTCACACGAAGGTACAAAGTTCGCGGAAAGCCGTAGAGCATAAAAATAACTCCACGGAAGGCCAGCCTAACATAATTGACTGTCGAGCCGCCCGCGCACTACTTCAACACCTAAGTTATATTCCCTCGAGGAAACAAGGAGTACTTGTTGCTGTCTGTCGATCGTGCAAAAGAATGTCCGTAAAAGAGTACGACCTAATAACCCCGACGCTCCTCCAAATACAATTGCACAGCCAAATTCTTAATTCATCGACGACCGCAACAGGGGGAGCGGGCACGTCGTCGATTCTCCCTCGTTCGATCGCGAGGGTAGGGTTCGACGTGCGCGAACGAATCTCGTTTCCGGCCACGTCGGTGTAAAAGTTCCGTCGGCGTTGTCGTGCGTGTGCACGGGCCACCGTCACGCCCTTTAATTATCATACCGGCCATCACGCCATTACGCTTCCGTATACAATTACTTAGCCGCTCTATCGTCGCTGCTCGCAAGATTCATGCGAAGATGTCGGGCATCAAGATTAACCGCGCTCGTCGTTTCCTCGAAATAGATGCGCCCGCTAAATTATCGCAGCCACGACAGACTCGCGTACACGCGTGCCCGCGTGCTCGCTCGTTTTATATAGGGAATAGATTGTACAATGTACAATAGGCATAAAGAGCGTGCCGCCCTGTTACGTTGAATCGGCGCATTGCCCGTCATCGAAACGGCGATGGAACAATGAATTAGTCAACAAGTGAAAAGCCAACACACGGGGGGGTCGGAGCGATGAAGTCGCGATTTACGGGACGGAAATGAGGCGCGTTATTTCAGTAATATTTCCTCTCGCCGCGTCGATCGACACAGAAAAACTAATATTTCTGCGCCGGCATTAATTACATTATAAATCCACATAATGCCGCATTACCGCGCGCCCTCTAATTGCCATCAATAATTATCGCATATCTGTCAGCGGACGGGGGCGTTGTTAAAATAATGTTTAAACTGTTACGATTTAATTACATTCCTACCTGTTGCTGTCTGATTGCAAAATAAATATTTATTTGTTTGAATATTAATCTGCTACCTATCGGTTCGCGTGCAGCCGCGGGTCGCGCCGCGGAAAAATCGAAACTTAAATGCTGCTCCGATAAAAGGAATCGACGCGCTGCTGTTTGGAATGGTATTGGTTGATTTGTTACTCGCACATTTCATTCTTTGTGGTTGCAAGAGTGGCTAGAATAGCTGGTACGTTGTAGGTCAAAATAGGATGCGTTTAATTTTATGCGCGTATATTCAGTAGTTTTCGATTCATTATCGTTCCTGTGAAACGCAAGTTCCTTCGAGACGTTAATAGTTCGTTAGGGTGGCAGCGTTTACGTAAGTACTTCGAGCAAATTAGATTGCTACCTGGACGACCCGGAATTGATCAAAATAGTTGTGCAACAAAATACCGAATGTTTATAGAGAGTATTTAGATTGAAACTATGTAACAGTAGATCTTAAAATGTTTCAGACCTCCAGGATGTGTCCAATTTTATTTATCGCTGTTAAAACGGAATCCAGGACACGTTTCTCTTTTTTGATAGGCTAATAGTCGATACTTAACTACGGGTTTCCACTTCGGATATGGAAGGTTGACTTTAATAGCATAATTAACCGAAGGAAAGCATTCGGCTATTATTATCCTATGCTCTCTATGCTCGAATGCGCCTTCTTCGAATTTTCTCTATACCTTTTAAAACGCAGAAGCATGCGACAAAATGCGAAGGGAGCGTAAAAAGATCGTCGAAAAATTTTGATGCAAGCGTGACATTTTTCATAAGCAAAGAAAAACTTCGTGGTGTCAAAAAAATGGCAAAATCTGCAAGGCGTCCGACAGTCGTGCACGTCGTACGACCAATTTGAAACGTTTCACAGTTCGTGTATATACCGCGAACGTATGAAAAGTTCGCAAGCATTTCGAGCGACTTTACGACAAAAGTTATCGAACTGCCTGCAAAATTTACTGCGTCGAACTTTCTTAACTTTTCCAACGGCCATTGTAATCGCGGCGATGATAAAACGAGTGTCCGCACAGGAAACCGTTACACCGAACGAAGGAACAGTTGCGATACTCGTGAAGATAAAGAAGCAAGCGACAAGACGAAGGAAAATCGTCGAGGGAGACGGTTAAGAAAGTACGTTCGACTCGCAGGGTGGTCAAGGTGCGTATCGAGGGGCGCACCTGTTGGGGGGCCCCCATAAGGTGGATCACAGCTGAACCCCACATGCGGAACTCTGCTCGGTGGCCGTAACGAAGACGTTGGTTTAAAGAGCCGGATGTCTTATGCTTGAACGACGCGTCTTTTAAACGGCTTTAAAAAACCAACCGACAGCTTCGTATGCTCAAACTGACCGTCGGTTAATTGCTAAGAACAGGCTATCGTTTTTGTGTCCGTATAATAATTATGTCAACCATTTGTGCCTAACGATATTTAGTTTTCAAGTAGAAAATGAATGACATTTTATACGCGTAAGTAAAATAGGTAGATATATAAAAAGAATGAATTTTGTCCATTACAATAGACTACTATCTTACATCACAAATTATGAGTGGTTTAATTTATCAAAGGTGAGGATTCTGCGGAACTTTTATTAGCTACTTATATTTATCGTGCTCAATTATAGTACGGCACTAATATGCATAGGGATGATATCGATTGACTAAATAAATGGGACAGAAGTTTCGCAGAAATACGTATGTATATCTACACGGGTGGTCTATTCGAAAATGTTCTTAATTTAGAGAAAATCGTTAATTTTACGACACAAATAGGGCAATGTATTATCTCATCCTCTTATCGCGCATACCCGATTATATTATTTCGCCTACAGCACGCGCCACGTTCCGACATAATACGAAATTAATGCATCGTCCCAAAATCGGATGTCAGAGATATTTCGTCAACGCAGTACCGCCACACCCTTGAGGATGCTACCCGGACAAGATTCGCACTTCGCGAACATTATTACACCTCGACATTCCCTTCAAGTGACGCCTTTCATTCTGCTTCGTTTCAATGGTAATTACAACACGGACCGCGCGATCGGTGAGAAAAGGCGGAACACAATCGAGCGGCAGAACATCTTCATGAAAGCCTCGACGGAGACCCGGGTCCCGCGCAATCGCGCGGTTACACGAAAGCGAGTCGCGGCCCCGTTGAAAGGCGACGCGAATTGAATGACGAGGAGAGAATCGAGCGCCGCATTTCTTTTCTCGCCATCCGAGGAGAAGCTTTCACGCCGGCTCAGCGCGACCCCTAATTGAATGAGACCGATGTTTGCGCCGAAATCCACCGGCGGTCCTAGTCTCGTCGCGGCACTTAACAGGCTTCGTTGAAAGCGGGAACGTTCGCGGCGTGTTATAAACGGCGACGGGATAGCGTTGCCGATCTCGAAGGGGTCACCGATAAAACACCCTTAACCGACTGAAAATCGTTTCTCCCGTCGCGAACACCTTGAACAGGTTGCGCGCCACCCGTTCACCTCGATGACGGTTGCGTTAGCCGGCCAGGTTCGGGCGTTAATTTGGCCGAAACGCCACTCGTTGCGGAAACCCGAGCATTTTCGAAACTGAAGGAGACGAAATTTCGCGGCGCGGCGAGTGGGGCCTCTTATGGGTGCACTCGCGAACGATGAACGCGTGCACAGGGACGCGTGCACGCGTGCGTTCCTGAGTGCACGGAAGAACGTGAACATACGGGGAATGTGCCGGACCGAGGCGAACGGGATTTCGACGCCATTACCGCGGACATTGTCCAGAGGAAATCATTAAACTAAAATCTAACTACGGGGCTGATATTGTGAACCCGCCGCCTATTCTGAAAGCTTCTAAACCGACCCCCGGGCAGGCCACGCGCGGGACCGCGAGAACGTCACGAAGGGGAGGGGAGCAAGTCCAGTGACGAGTTTCTACGGACGTTTCGGCGAATTGTCGAAACGAAAGAGCTTGCGACACAACGGGACTCGATTATTGAACCTGAAGGAACTCTTCGTACCTGCGACACGCTGTGAATGGTGCTTCTCGGCCGCGGCGATTTCGCTGTCAGTGGCAGGCTTCGTGGGAATTGCAGGCGCTTCTGTTACGAGTGATAGGACTCTTTACAGTTTGGGAATGTTTGGGAATCAGTGTGTAACTGATTGTGGGTAATTCGAGTGTTCGGCGCTGGAATTTTTCTCCTCGCTGAAATGTTATCGGGACGAACTTCTTGGTGGAGGGTAGTTGACCCCGAGGTATATAGATTGGCGAGGTAAATACGTATCATTGTATTCGATATATGGCATTGCAATTAAAAACAATTGAACTGCACTCCTTAAGAAAACACCATAAAAGAAAATCGATCTTCGCAAAGATTCGCACCTGCAAATCCCTTAACAATGCCGAGTCTTTCGGAATAGAATCGCATAAATTCTTCGCCGAGACAAAGATTCAGGCGGCACGCGGTACAAAATCCCGCCGCCCCATGAACTCGCACACCATAAACACAGATCCGAGGCATCAATAATCCTCGGACGATCGAAATCAGCAGGGCTCCGCCGTGACGATGGCCGAACTGGAGGGAACCCCGCGCCGTTTCGTAGTTTGAAATAACAATTTCGCGGGAGAAAATGAGCCATCAAAAACAATGCGACAGTTAAAAGGTTTAATTCGACTGGTCAAAGGTGGAACGGGCCGAGTCTGTTTGACTGCACTCCTGCCGGCCGGGGTAAAGCGAGAACCAGCGACGGAAGGGTGGAGAAGGGTTACGTGGAAAAGGGCAATAGAGGGACGAGGAGGGGTGGGGCGAAGGGTGGCGGAGAGAACGAAGTTGAACCGGTACCTTTCAACCGACGCAGCCGACCTCCGTGCAAACGTAGATACCCGTGTACTTGTACGTCGGCGAATTATTATGGTAAAACGGGTACGAAAGCACCCCGATATCCTCCGTTGGCGGTCCGTGTTCAAATGTACCGCACGGGCTCTGCGTGTGTTCGCGGATACACGTACGGGCGTGCATGCGTGCGCGCGCGCGTGTTTTCACGGCACGGCGTACATACCCTCGGCTATGAGTAGTTACTGGTCGGTGTAGGAATGTTAATACCGTGGCTGTCACCGACAGAGCAGCAGGCCCACCAATCCGTCCGACCGGCTTCAGACTTTTCCGACGACTCGCCGCGTCTAAATCGAACGCCGGCGATTCCTGCGCTCGCGTCCCTGCTTTGCAGCTGGATTTTGTTTAAACAACTGAATTCCTGGGCGGTTATCGATGAAAATTATATCGAGAATTTTGTTAACGAACGTGGAAACGACTATTATAAAATTGATTGATCGCAATGGAGCAGAAGCTGAGCCCGGAATATCATTTATATCGTAATTATTTGGTAAATAAATGACTTTGTGGACAATGTTATGCTGTCCGTCAATCTTCGAGTATCATTTTCCTTGCTAGTAGTTCAAGGTTATTTTATTATGCACCGCTGTGTCCATTGAGGATTTTATAGATTAATTAACTGAACTCGTGGAGTGGTGGATATTCGATATGGGCATGATTCACGAAACTTCACACAGGAATGTAGAAAACTACTCGAACAGAAGATAGTGCGTAGCGGATAGTAACCATAGATTGTTTACGAAATGAGTGAAGTGAACATTGTATAGGGCGGATAGAATGGTGCAACGGTAATGCAAAGTGTGGTTACAGTTTAGTACTAACTGATTGACGCCCACCTCTGGTATAGAAAAATTAAATAATTATCGTCCACTCGAGTAGATCGTAATTCATATCACGATTCGCTTCGCCTTATCAGCCTAACGACCACTTAAGCGTGGCATTTTTAATGTCCCCCAGTGGCCGGTAATTTCTAGTAAAAAAAAAAAACAGGAAGCCACGGTGCTAGAACAGCATAGATCTCAATCTCGTAATCGTTTAGTATCTGAGAGATAAGTTTCACGTAATCAGAGCGCGAGTTGCCGGGTGGAGATTAAAGGTATCAGATGGACGGAATCGTACTTACTGTTACACAGATATCACAGATGAAACTGATACACACGGATCCAATTAAACTTCTCGATTATCGCCAATGAGAAATCGTCGAGCGTCGTCGTGCATGTGCATCGATTACCCGTCGGACAATTACTTTCCGCGATTCATTTCCATTCGAAGGAGAGACGCGGCTCCTACGGAAACGACGAGCGCGAGCGAAGTTGGCACAGTCGTTGAAAACGTTTTCGCAACTATCCATCGATCCCAGCAACCCGTTTCGATCGGTCGACGAACGATTGATCCTTTTCATCTTTCTCCGAACGTGTTTCAATAATAATGCGGGTTTACACGTCCCGACGTATACACATTAGGCGAGATCAGTTTGTACATCGGACGTTGTGGATCCATAGCTCGTGCATGTGTACACTCGAGGCTGATGGAGTAGGAAGGTGGAAAAGACTGACTCTAGGGAGCTGATGCTATCGATTCGGTCGATCTATGGAACCTGGCCGCTCACAAATCAACCACTACAACAGTCTCCCTCTATTCCATGTACGTTGTTAACCGATAACTATTACTTCCCGTTGCTTAAACGCGCCCATTCCGTGTGCGTTTTATTCAACATCGACACGTCGTGGGTAAGGGATCGGTCCGGTAAAGGGGGGGGGGAGTAGATGCAAAGGCGTGTCAAATGGTAATTACTTGTAATTATCGATTTCGCGCGACACAATCGAAGAAAGGGCACGCAGCAGTCGAAGGGAATTTTAATTAAAATTCTGTCAACGCGCAGGCATCGGCCGGGCGAAATTAACCGAATAATATGATTGCGCTCTGAACTACTTAACGAAGTTGTAATATGAATATACATTCCCGGTTGAAGGAAAGGGGAAAGAAAAATGGATTTTTCGCATAGTGCATTAGCCGGGGGTATGTCGTCGCGCGGCTTCCCCGTTGCGATTAAAAGCAAAACGACGTTAATTAACGTTAACGAGCACACAAATATACCGCCGCGGCACGTAACTTTATCAACTTGCGAATTTTTCGATGCGCCTCGTTCCAGCCGACGCGTAAACCAGCCGGAGCTCCCGGCCCCAGCGAATATTCGATATCGCGAAACACTAAGCGAATGCTCGACTCTTGGCCAACGCGGAATCGTAATTGAAGTCGTGCACGTACAGGAGGCGGAAGATCGGCACCGAATTTCCGATGGCTGAAACGAGATCCACGGACGCAAAGTGTCTCGCGTTCGAGCGAGACGCGTTCCGAAATAACGCGAACTATTTCCTCAAATCGTGCGGAAAGCAACGAATCTTGTCTATTAACGGAGAGAAACGAAGAACAGCCGAAGAACAGCCAACTCGTCTCAAGGTACACACATGTATGTTCAACAGAAGCAAGCAACAGCTGTGAAATCCGTATGTACGTACTTTCGCCGCTCCATAAAAACGAGCCATGACCGAACACTGGTGGGACGCCGACGAAATGATCGGCAACCGCAGGCCCGAGAGGACGTCTCGAAGGAGAAACGCGATGGCAAGGAAGCGGGGCGAACCGAAGCGGGAAGCAAAAAGAAGCCCGGGCCGATACGTTATCGTTGTTATTGTTGTGCCGCGAACCCAACGGAGGAGGTACGTCACAGCGCAGAACTAGCGAAAGCTGCGCAAAAAAACCGCAACGCAAAAACCCGGACGGTCTGTAAAAATGGAGTAAAAAAGTCGGGAAAAAAATAGTGAACCTTGCCCCACCGCGTTTCCACGCCACCCCGCGTCACCGGCCGGCGGTTCGACCCGAGAGGAGTGGAAATGAAATCGACAGGGCGTCCACCTATCGGTCCGATGGCACGTATACAACACACGTTTCACACACGTGGACCCGCCTCCCACACCGCGCCACGCGACGCTTTGTCCACGTGTGTCGCGATACGTGGAACGTGCACTACCACACAGACGCCGCCGCTGCACGCACGCTCGAATTTCCCCTGTGTTGCGGGCGTGTGTTGACTGAACGTGTGTACACCGACATAACTAAACAAGCAACAAGTGACCTTAAAATCTGCGAATAAAAATACCGGCCACTGATCGGGTATCGTGCGCAGATGCGAGCAACTAGGGGCGAAGCGGTTGCAGGGTGTGTTTCGCTGTGCCAAGGAACCACCGGCAACCCGTTGCTGCGTGTAAACACTGGGATCGTATTTGAAACAAAACAAAAAAAAAAGAATACAAAAAAGAAGAAAAAAGAAACTACCGCCGGCAATGTCAGTTGCGCTCTCCTTTTTTCCGACCTTCCTCCCACTCGACGCGTTCTTGTTTCTATCAATAGCGAAAAGTTTGGCGAAACGGTTTCGCCCGTGTAACTTGGGCCGCTCGTTGTATCCCTCGTCGATCTACTCTTGTTTGTATTATTCGACTTTTTCTCTCCTTCGGTGTAGACGCGGGGGTATGCAACATTGCCGGCTCGATCGTCGGAATTATTCACGACGGCGGCAACTGGTGTACCGGTGCACTTATGTACGCGTAGGCATACGTATGCTGAATTGGCCGTGTTCGAATGTGGAGATTGTTCGCTGATAAAGAACGAACAAGAAGTTTTCCATAATGGGATGGAAAAATCGGTCGGAGAATGGAAATTTAAATGTTTAACCGAACTGAGCAATTTGTCGAATGCTCGATAATTAATGTTATTATCCGTCGAATGAGGTGAATAAAATTTCAGGGGTATTTAATTGGAAGTATCGATACGCGCGAGGGTCCCGAATGGAACCCTTGAGAAACGACCCCGTGAATTGTTTCGCAAGGTATCGATTGACAGGCTGCTTCTTTCTGCGGAAATAGCTTTTCGCCAAACAGGAAAACAGAATTCGATCAAAGCCGAGATATGAGATTAAAGAGCAACAAGTGACCTCAAAATGAACGAGCGTAAAAATGCGAGCGCCCGATCGAGAGTTTTACGCGGCTCAATCAAACCCGAAGAGGAGAGTGAGATCATTCGGAAAGGGGGATACGGGGTTAAAGTAAACCGAGAGGTAAAAAGGGGTGAGAGCCGACACGGTCGAGGGTAGTGTAGATAGATAAATACTTGGAAGTCACGCTGCTTTATTGACCATTTCTGACGTCATCGGCGACTACAAAGAAGGCGAACCCCTCTCGTGGTGCACATCTTGGGGGATGAAACGAGGGGTACAGAGTTTTCATCGGAATTAAAAGCACATACAACGAGATCGCCGAGCTGTCCGTCTTAAGTTGCATAAAGCATTTTCTCCTTATTCGGATAATAAATCATTGCAAGCTTAACATGTTGCTTCACAATACAATTGTTAAACAATCAAATCGCCAACTGTCATTAAATAGCCAATTCCTTTTTCCGAATATCCCAGTTGCATTCCAATGAGGTACGTATTCTAAAAAGCGCGACAAAAATATTTTGGTATCGTGCAAGGGTTGTAAGTGGCTGGGGAAAAATGTGCGACAGCAGAAATACTCGGAAAGAGCAAAAGGAGTTTGATCCAAGCCGTTTCTACGTTAGTTCCAGTATCAGCCGTCTAAGCAAGAGCTCGCCACTGTCCAGCAACCCTTTCACCACTACAAGTAGCTTTCAACCCCTTAGTGCACACGGATACGTCTCCACAGACGGGGGTGATTTTTCTTTGGAACACCAACACATTGTGAAAGCGTCTCACCGTCAGAAGCACAGACTCGGTACGTGCATGCATCGGTGGGGTTGCGCGTGTCCTCGTTACACCCCAAAAGGGGGTAGCTGCCCTCTCTTTTCTCGGGAATCGCGCATGACCGAAATCATTCGCGCTCTTTCTCGCGCTGCCTTCATTCGGGCAACATCAAATAGACCGCTCTTTCCAGCGAACATAAAGCTGCTCGATTGTTATCGTTAACGTCGTTCAACAAGACCGAAAAACCGACGAAAAGTACCCTGCATAATTACAGTTCGTTAAATTCAATCTAACCCATTCCCTTTAGAATACCGCCCCGCTAATCCGACATCTTGCACGGATGACTGTGTGACATTTCGCGAAGAACCGATCTATCCTTTCACGGGATAAAAATAATCGTCGACATTAAGGGTGGCTTATACCATGGCCTCCCTAATTTCCGCTGCATTCGTTTCAAGCTAGAACGCGTCCAGCCTCGCCGATATCAGCGTGCACCATCGCACCGAAAGCCCCCGTTACACCTCAACGTAGACGTGCACACGTACACGGGGCAACGTGATAAAGTAGAAAAGCTCTCTGTTCCTGTTCATCCGGCTCCGACCCGTCTGTTCGTCCCTCTCGCTGGTTCACCGTCGCGAAGCATACGAGCGCGTGGTCAGCTTGCGAGGAAGCTCTCCGTTCTTCCAACAGTGTCTATTCTATCGTCCTCCTCGTCTTCGTCCAACACCACCCGCGCGGCTCGTCCTCTCTTTTTCACCGGCTGCCGTTCCACGAGTTCCGTCTCCGTCATTTGAACGCCGGCCAGTCGAGTACGTCTCGGACGAGCTCGGGGATGTTCGTGTCGTTCGCAGTCGTCCTCGTTGCGCCCCCGCGGACGTCACGGCGCGTCATCCTCGTCCCGCAATTTATACCCCTTCTACCGGCGTAACCTGTTCACCCACCACCGACGATTCCGTCGCAAGCTTCCACGATCTAGATCCTCCTCGTCGCACAAACGACTCCCTAGTTGATATCGCCTTCCTCTGAATTCATTCAGGGCCGGCTGCTGGGCTATCGTTGCCCCGTGCAACACGATTTTTGCAAGCTCGCGGATGGAAGGACCGTTTCTTTTTGTCTCCGCGCGCGTTATTGTCGAAGAACTGGCAACAGACTAAGTCCGAGACGTACCCGCTGCCAGCTTCCGCGGACATTATCCTCCCAGTAAAAATCCAGTCGAACGAGTGCCGAGCTAAAAAGTAGAAATATCGTTGCCCGAAAACCGTCCAACGACAAGTAAAACCTTCCCGCCCGAGACGTCTCGGGGGGATCTTAAATTTTACAGGGGTAGGTCGAAAGGAGATAAACTAGCGACGGGGTGGCAGCGGCGAAGGGCGGTCATGTTCCCTCGAGTTCGCCCTTTCTTTCTCGCGTCGCGAGCGATCGGGCATGAGTGAGTCTTTGTCGCCCGTCGACCGTTCACTTTCTCTCTTCTTCGGTCAGTCTGCTCCTGGTCGCACTCACGCGATTCTCACTGGCCGTCAGGAGAAGCAGCCGGTGAGCTTTCGCGTCCGAACGACAGAGGAGCCACCGTCCGGGGCAGCGGCCAAGAGGGGCCACCGGCTTGCCTCCGCTGCTGGCCGGCGCGCGTGTTTCTCTCCCTTCGGCTTACAGCATCCGCCGGAGCTTCTCCTCTCTCCGCCTACGCGTTGCGAGTGTGCCGTGTGCGCCAGTGCGCCCGCAAGCCCGCAAGTTCGCGCTCCGCCACGCAGCCCAAGCTCTCTCTAGCCGCGCGCTGATCGGCCACGTTCGTCAGCCGGGCCCCACGCAAAAAGGCAGCGGGGCCGCGCGCGAGCCGACAGAACACACACACACGACGGACGATTTCTTACCGGAATTCAAAGACAAAACACGACCGAACACGGAACACGGGCCGGCTTGGCGAGTAGCGCGTCTCGACAAGCAGTCACAAGGAAACGTTCATTCTTATTCTATCATTCCCGATCGCCGCACGAGGGAACAGTTCGACGACGTGGTGTTACGCACACCCTCAAGAGGAACACACGAAACACGCGCGCTTCCAACGAAGCTGACCACGAGGCCGAGACTTCCTTGAAGAATCGGGCAGTGACTGTGAAGAGAACGAACAGGATACCACGGACTCCTATCCACTGTGCTGTTTTCGTTTGTGAACACCGTTTACTCACGTCCTCGAACTCGACTTCTTGGAATCGCCGCGATCACACAGGTGAGTCCACCTCCTGAACGAGCACCGGGATGAATTTTTCTCTTTCGTTTGTTCGTATTCATTTTGTGGCCCTTGCTTGGCTACCCCCGCGGAGACGTTACGGGGAAACGATCGCGAGCAAACGGCTTTTGGTGGAAAGTTAACACTGTGCTTTGGTGTACGACGATGATTATTCGGTTGCACGCCGATTCAATACGCTGGACGGATAGGTTTTGTCAGGGCAATTTGAATTTTTTCCGTGGTTTCGTGGTCCCGTGTCGTGAATGGAACTTCGCCGCTGTCGCGAACTGTCAGAGCGTCGTCGTGCAAGACAGTAATCCCGAATTGTTTCGAATTTCATTCAGATATCGAATACGCGTTAGTATTTCGTCGATTTTAATCAGAAATATTTGAAGAAAAATTTGAAGGTGATCCTCCTAATTTGACTGAAAGAAGACTGTCTCTTCAAGCCTTTAGCAAGTCGTGAAACTATTATTTCGTCAGAGAGGTTTCGTCCTTTTTGTTTTATCGAGGGGCACTTTGAGAAAATTCGTTTCTTCGTTCGAAACTTCTCAGTTGCATCGTTCCATTGCGTTCTGTCTAGGAAACACAATGAGAAATAGCGTATATTTCATGGTGATAGGTTTCATGGAGAATTAGCCGATTTCCTTTCGATCAAACTGCATCGTCTGTCGTTCACGGACACGTTCCCCTTATAGCAAACACTTCTCCAGCAAATACGCGTCTCCGTTTGTGTGGTGACATTCATGGTGATAGTGTACAGTGGTGGTGGTGCTAATTGTGGACTAAACTGCACGATCGCGGCACGCCGCGTAAAAAAATTCGCAAGTTAAATAGAACGAGGGATAAACGCTGGAACTATGATCGCATCGACACAGTGGAAGTGACGTTCGAGCCTAATAATTTCTATGAAACACGTGTTACGAGATGAATGCGCCGAAAGAAAACAGTAACGATGCCCTGAATGAAGTGACAATTGGAAAGTAATTTTACGATTATTAAACGCAACGTTAATCGTCGCGATGCCAGTAAAATGGAAATCAAAGCCACGTGTGCGGTTAATCAAAATCACGCGAATGTTTTATGCCCGATCTATTAATATTTCATTACGCGCGCTTGCTGATAAATGCAAGGTGGCGAGCTTCGATCGTCGTAAAATTTTGTAATTGTAACTTGAAACAAAGCGCAGGAAAGTTTTGCAATAGCCGTGATGATTTTTACCGAATTCAGCGAATTTCCGACGAGCATCGAATAAATGAACGTAATCGTACTGGACCGTGATGAAATTTAAAGCGAGCCATTGGCATTTCTAATTAACGCGTGTAAATATAAAATCGGTATAATAATGAATTTTGCACCGGCGTACGCATAATACGGTACGAGTTAACGAAATATTTAGGAAAGGCGAAAGTAGGAAGGATATTACTCGTGAAACGTGTGACTAGTGGAAAATAGGCAAGGTGCCCGCCTCGAAGTAGATGCGGTCGACACTGGTCAGACGCAAGGCGACACGCTGTGCTCCTCCGTCGGCGGCCGATCGGAACGGGCTGATTTTAAGGGCCAAACAAACTGATGGCGTAATACAAAATAAAAAAGACGCTCTTCCGAAGTGAATCAACGAAAGCGTTAAATTAGAAATACTGTCACTGTAAAGTATCACAAGAAATCGTCAAGTCGAGTAAACCGTAATCAATCATCGACGCATCAAACGTTCGACGAATCTTGCAATGCGCTATCGGGAGAAATTATAAAACCGCGTTCAATAAAATTATAAACCTGTCCAACGTGCGACGTGATTTTGAACGTAACACGTCCGATTAATTAAATATCATCTTTAAATTCACTTCTACGAAAATCGACGAGTGCAACATAAGCGTCCGAAACTAATCAAAAACAACGTGAATCGTCGCAAGATACTAACGATACGAGCATTGTGAAGTCTCGTCGACTTTAAAACGCGGTATCACTTCCCGAATAATCTGCCGACCAGTTCGAATTGGCTGCGTTCGGAGGGCTAAACGAGGCACAGAGAACGTTCTTCGGTGTAATCAGGAGAACTCCATTGAGTACGAAAAATTAGACACTTCCACGATGGTACAAAGGCCCCCTGATCATGACGGCGTCCCCGTGGTACTGAGGGGCCGAAAATGAGTATCCAACCTCGATCGTGAATCCGGTGGAACCAGTTTCGCCTTGTCCGAGCAAAGGGTTGGGGGGGAAGAAAAAAAAATCCATGGCCAGGCAGTCATGCAGGAAGGGTTACTGTCGGGACGCGGCCTCGGAAGCGTTTTGTTGTTGAAATACCGCGTGGCAGTGACTCGGCTCGATCGATGGTCACGTATAAACAGCTAATAATCGAACGAATCGTGTCATAAACAATCCCACGAGGGGGGGGGGGCGGAGTGGTGGTAAAAGTATAAACGAGTTTCGTGCGTGGAGTGGGATGGTATCGGTACCGGGGTAGGGGGATGGGTGAACGTTCCGAAAACCGTTGAAAATCGAAATACGCGGAAAAATTTCGTTTCGTAGCCGAGCCTTCGTCTAACTGTTTTTTAATTCTCCGTTGCGTCAACGATATCGCAGCTCGATCTTTCGGTCGTTCCCGTTTCCCGTCACTTTTGTCTGCTTCTTTTTTAATCTCGCCGAGCGATATTCCTTACACATCGCGGTCTAAAGAACGATACGAAGATTCGTTGAAAAGGGGGAAACAGGCCTGGATGCTTGATTGATTTTCAATTGGTTGTTATTCAGCTATCGATACGCAACATCTGAATCGTCGAGTGCGCTCAGATTTTGCGTAGGTTGCATTGAATACGTCGCGGGCACAGTGGAACGCGCATTTGATCAGGCCCGTACTGTTACTTTGAAAAGCTGAACGGTACTTTCGCGCTGAAAGGTTTCATTGACGTTTGTTCTTGTTTCTATTAAATCGTAGAGGCGATTGCACGCGCCCCGAGAAAGAAACGGGCGCGCTCCGCTGCGAGAAATCAGACAGTCTGTGTGCTCGGCTTATTCATCTTATTCCGCGACGACACATCATCAAATTGAAACGTATTGCGACCAGTTTACCGTTCGCCAGTTACCCACCCCTTCTCTGCTCGTTAGGCGTATCTGTCAACCCGTTTCTCGGAACTCGACACCGCGATGCACCTATGCATGTATGCAGATTCGTCTAGGTCTTGAAAGTATTCTTCGACAATCGTTTCCCGTTACACATATCTTGTGAAAAATATCGTGCTAATCAATGACAGAGAACAGTCACCATCTACACATACAACACTTTGAAGTTTTTAGATTTCATACAAAGTTTCGAATACGAAGCTGTAGTTAGGCTTATCTTTATTCGCGCAAGTCGCGCAAAAGAAAATGTAATATGCAACCGTCTGCGTCATTTGTCGTTGCACAGGAATACGTTCATGAAAATCAAACAGCCGATTCCTTCGCCTCCCCACAAAACTGCCATTCAACAAAGGGGTGAATCTTTCATAGTCCCTTCCGAAACCTGTCGAACCATCTCCCCGTGCATTCAACCATGTCCACCACCTTGGTCCCGTGAAAGATCCAAATACTGATTCCTTTTGCCAAGCGTGGCTCAGGGGTATGCAAACAAACGAAAAACCGTAATCTGGAGAGATCTGGCTGCGGGCAAAAAGCCTGGGGCCAGTAGGTGCGATCAGAAAGAAACGGGGGCGAAAGTGATCTTGCCGGTCACGTCATACCGGCACGACGTCGGTACATAATACGTGCAGGTCGAAGATCGATGTGTCTAAAAACGTCGAAAAAAAAAGAAAAAAAAACAACACCCTGACAACAATATATATGCCGACCCTGTGAAAAAGCACGAGGTCGTTCCCGTTGTTGTGCTCTCCCGCTGGTGGGAGTCTGGCTGTTCGAAGTGGGGGATATGTATGTTCCGAGGGTGCACGGCATGATAACGTCGAACAGGTCGACACGCGATGTATCAGTCGGTGAAGAGAGGAAAAAACGGTTGACAGAGGAGGGGGAGGATTGAAGGTTGCCCCCGAAAGAATCGAAAGTCCCGTCGAGTCAGAGTGAGCGCGATCGGGAGAAGAAGGAAGAGTAGGAGAAGGGTAAAAGGGGTTGGGGTGAATCGTGGTTGCTTGCAAGGGCTAGTAGATATAAATGCGAGGATGAAACAGAGCGCGAGGGAGATAGAAAGAGAGGAGAGGTTAGGAAGAAGGGGTAGGTTGATATCGAAGAGAGAAGTGGGATAGTGGTAGAACAAGGTGGGGTAGAAGGAAAAGTCTTGCGATGGGGTAGGGGCACGTGAGGCGAGGGTGAGTGGGTTAACTGCAAAACCCGATCGTCCGTGTTTTTATCTTAAGACGGCTCTCCGACTAGAAGCCGCGTAGGAGACGGGGAGAAGAAGGGGATGACCGGGTGGCCCTGGAAGGGGTTCTTCTCGACCTCGGAGTCCGGCTGGAGGGGTAGAAACGACAGCGACGACGGCGGCGTCGGCGTCGTCGGCGGCGGCGGTGGTTGCGGCGGCGTGCGTCGCGGGGTATAGAGGTTTCTGGTGGTGGCAGCGCTGGACCGTCTGGGGGTGGGTGGGGGGTGGTAGTCTCGCTTCTACAGAAGAAATGGTGGGGATAAGACTACCCTCGGAGGCAGGAGTGCGTTTGCGCCGCCGCCGTGGAGGTGGCATCGGGTGCTAAGGGTTGCTTATTCGCCCCAGTCCCTGGCGGCGGAGGGGTGGTCTCTCTCTCGCCCGCTCACGACGGGGGTGGGGAACCCCTCGTCCCCGACTGCAGGGTTAGGGTGGTCTTTAGGTCTGTCAGTAGCAAAGCGGCGGCCTCATCATACGGAGCTGCCGGGCTGACCAGCCAGGCCGAAATCACTTAAGACGCGTACACCTTGTAATATAACCACCGTAGAGGCGCGCGCGCGCTCCCGCGTCGTCTGCACCTACACTTATATACACTCATATACGGCTACCTACAAACACACGTACATACATACGTGCACACGTAAACGCGCGCGCGCGACCAATTGTATATGTATATATAAATCTGTACACGCACCTACACCGCGGCTCACATACGCACAACCGCCGACCCAATACAGGTGTCGGTTAACATCACGCTGATCTACGACACAACGGTTGTGCCGAAACACGCGGACACTGGTGTGATTGACGTGACCGCGATCATTCAACGCCTAGGCCAAGGAAGAATAAACGCGCGGTCTTCGATTTGTTCTTCTGAACCGTGCGTCGTATGGACACGGGTGAGAGCGTGCGTCTCGCGAACACGCGTACGTGGGCGGTGGTGTATGACAGTTTAGAACAGAGGCGAGGTGTGAGGTGAGGTACGCGAGGTGGTGGTCGTCGGTCGGGAACGCGGAAAGACGGTGATTCTTGATTCAGTGCTGGATGCGTGAACCCAGAGGGAGGAACAAACGGAATCTCTATGTGTCGTGATTGGTATTCGTCGTCGTGTTCGTCGTCGATGCCGGTTACCATCACGATGAAGCGATCGTGGATTATATTACCACCGTAACGTGATGTTGCTAGTCGTTGGTTATCGCGGACGAAAGATGCTCGGTATTCTATAGGGCAAAAATGACCGAACAGTACCGCGAAGATCCAGTACAGTGTACAAGGACATTGTGAGAACTGCTGCCGGTAGAAGGCAGTAGATCGCTACGCTTCTTCGTCACGTCGGTCCAGTGCTTCGTCGACCTTCGACTGAGACTGTTGTGTGTTCCTACGTACACCTCCTCCCTCGTGTATCCGCCACGATCTACGACTGTTTCCTCACCAAGATCGTGTTATACTACGTCGTGACTCAGTGTGACACGTGTATTTTTTATCGTCCGGATAACGTGGCTGCGTCGAGAATAATAAGGTAATGCATTGTGACGTACTTGTGTCATGTGTTCACTGGTCTAGCCGGTTCAAGTGACTCCAGTGACGAATCCTTTTAATCTTGCTGGATTATGCAGTCGAAATTTTGGGCCCTAATCGACTTGTGCGTTACTGTAGGAAAGGAGCTACGACGTAATTCCTCCGCGGGCCATCGAAACAGAAGCCGGCGATACGTCGTTAAAAGACTCGGCTTTACCGACTTCCGTTTGCGACACTTCGCATTCCACACGGGGAATATTTTACGTCTCGAACGGTGAAGAGCCGCGACATAGAATTTGCAATCGTTTCCCCTCCTGCCGATCGTCGTGAAGTGCGATAAAGTTTAACTGCCTCAGTGATCCATGAACGCATTGCTCGATTGATGTTCGTGTCAGTGGAACACCGGTATCCTCGAGCCTTATACCAAATTTCGGTCATCAAAATTTGACGCCAATAGAGTCGGCGCTGTTAACCGGCGACTATCAATGGCCACGGATTGTAATTTTAATGAAGTCGCCTTTGCAATATATACGGTGCCCTTGTCCGGGAGTGATTGCGTGCTGTTTTTCGAACCGAACGAGCACGCGGCCGTTGCTCAACACACAAGGGAGTGAGAGAGAGAGATTGTGTGTGTGTGTGTGTGTGTGTGTATGTGTGGGTGTTTGCGGGAACGACAGAACGAGAGAGTGAGCAACGAAAAAGAAAAAAAAAGAAAAACGCGTCCGCTTGTCGAACAACGCTGAAAAGAGCAGCGGATCGTATTATTCGGTGGTGTTTAATTGGGATTTAATTGACCCCTCCATTATTCATCGCGATTGTCAATGAGTGGTTCACGCGGTGTATGCAACCAGTGTTTTACTTTCGTTCCACGGAGTCCACATTGCGAAATACAGTTTATGCTTTTTGTGTTGCGTTGCATTTTTATTTATTTCTTTTCCTTTGTTCTCCTTTGATTTTCCTTATCACGAGTTGACCGTGCAAGTTCTCGGCGGTAGCGTCAAATTTTACGATCACCATCTCGACTTGCTCGAGGCGAGAAAAAACCGGGCAGTGACCGGAAAAGTAAATTGAGAAGATTGCACTGTCACGACTGCTTACATTTTTTCAGTTGCGGTTTAAACAAATTGTCGTTTATCCGTTTGCGATTTTTTCGCGACTTATTCGAGCGTCGAACACTTGCCGCAGAATGATATTCCAATAGACGAGTGCGCCGAGCGACAAGAAACGGTGTACGGTTCGGCGAGCGAAAAAAGAAAACGTACTGAGAGTGCCGCGACAACGATTAATTAGCACGGGAACGAAAGCATTGCCGTGCCGCCGTGAAGAATAGGTGCGCGTGTCGTTTCAGTAATCATTTTAATCCCATTTCGTCATTTTACGTCCCCTCCGCCGGGAGTCTTTCGTATCGGGCCATAGACACGGGTCCCCGATATGCATCGTGTTCATCGCCACTCTCGCCCGGTTTTTTGTCCGTCGCCAAGTGGATTCCGCCCAATAATGCATCAAAATCGCGCTGTCAGCCGATGCTAACTTGGCATTCCACGTTCTCTCGTGCCTTCGTGACAGCCGCCCCTCTGAATTCTTCAAATGATCCGTTTAACGTTCTTCAATTTAAAAACAAGAGCTACCTTTAATCAACGTGACGCGTGTTAATTCGAAATCGTGGTTATAACCGTGAATAAGAATGGTCTGTCTGACTCGTTTGAAATCGGAAATGTTCGTGCGGAAAGGTAAGGCGACCGGAGACGCCTCAGTCGACTGGTCTTGGGCCCAGTAGTATCGGTCGCGTTTAGTCAGACTCCACGGCCGAACGTGAAAGACAAGACGTCTCCTGTGCTAGAATTATACAATGCTGTAAGAAAACGATATCGTTCGTAACGGACACTTCAATTCACGCGCGCGTACTGTCGAATAATCGTTGCAAGAGTGCTCGGTACCGTTCATTTACTTATCACGAACGAGATACACTCGAGTTGTCCTTCGATCTTCAATAATTCAACCGAACGCCGCCGTTTCAGTGTGCATTCACCGCGACAGCGAACACCTCTTCGTCCCGAATACAACCTGCGGACAAGTCCGAAACTGTCGCGCATATTAAAACAAAAAGATGATTCAACGGATCGTGCATTTTTTCTACGAGACATCAAAACTATCGTCCTTATACTTAAATGGTTGGAGGCAGGAGGAACGGCCGGATCGACTTGACTATATTTTCTCCGGAATATTGGCAGGCTCTGCACTTATCCGTTGAACGTGTCTCGAATCCGCAGCGATCGTTGGAAATTGCACGGAAAATTGAAGTGGCAGGGAAAACGTGGCGTTTTCGCACGCCGCGACGGGGAAAAACGTCGGGGCTTTCTTCGATAATTCTTTGATTCGTAAGGGGCCTTTGACCTATAATCAGCGAACGTGTCGAACAATACGGGGCAGCTGTCACTGTCCCCGTCTCTGTCGCTGTCGTCCGTTATCAACATCTGCCTCGTAAAGCGGCGCGACTCGCGTATGGGTGTGCGTGGACGCGTGCACACACGGACACGCGCGTGCAAACAACGCCGGGCCAGCATAATCTACGACAGCTACGAATTCAGAGTTTCACGCTTATCGCGAGTACTCCTTCCAATATTTGTTCTCGGCGAAAGGGGGATCGAGTGACTTTTATCAAATGGATGTATTGTCAACGAGAGAATGGACTACGCTTTCCCACACGGGAACAGCCTCCTTAACGTCCGCGAACGTTTCCACGGGATTCGTTAACCGTGTATAGATCGCGGCAAACCTCTCGACACCGTTCTTCGTAAGGAAACGCGTTTCAAATGCTCGATTGCGCGTTACGATGGTGTCGTTTGTTTTTAGACGGTCGAAAATATCGAATAGGAACGCGAATTAATTTTTGACGAACGTAACGAGTTTACTTGGAGTGCTTCTTCGCAAAGGATGCGAGTGGAAAAGCGAAGGAAACATGAATTTTCAGTACGATCTGTCTATCTGTAGAAAGTTAGTTTCACCATTCGACGAGAGTTGGAAAAGTCCACCGAGGATAATCTGGCAAGTGAAAAATCACACTTTCGGGAGTAATTAGCTTTAAAACGTATAAACTAGAAAACTCTGCACGCTTGACGGTCTGTCAAAAGCTCCGCAGAGATTAATAATATCCGCCGCGACAGGAAGTTGATCAGTCGGAATTAAACACTTTGTCGGTTCTTAGATCTCGTCCGCTTCAAGTTCTTAATTAATTTTCGCGAAATCAATTTGCCGCGAGGATCGCGCGAAATCTCGGTTTCACAGAGTCGACGTAAACTTTTTCCACGACCGACTGTTCGAGGCTTAAAACGGGAACGAGGTATACATTGCCTAATGAAATCTCGGAATCTCGCCATTAGAAATCCCGTGGGGTTGCGTCGCGTTTCTCAAACTTCTCGTTCACTTCGCCTGGGAAACTTGAGCTCCGCTTCCGGCTTAACTTTCCGCCGCGTTTTGAGGAACGTCGCCTGAACATTTAGGCGTCGCGACGCTTACGCGATCGGTACCTCAACTCGAACGAGAATAAGTTGAATCGAAATCTGGCGCAACTGTGTCGTATACCTAAATGTACCTTTAAACTGAAAATATTGGGAAAATATTGGAATACACGACATCGAATTAAAAGAGGAACCGTTCTAAAATAATTGAAGCATGTTACTTTACATCGTTTCATTTGAAAGCACGCAGATCGTGACGGGGGTTTGAAAATTACTCAAATTCCGTTTGAAAGTATACACTTGCAACTTAAGTATCTGAATTGCGAACAGTTCATAAAAACGGACGTGGAACGTTTTAATTCAAATCGATATCCCATTTTTGGTTGTAAATTGTCGCATTTATAACCACGAACGCTTGCTCGCGTTGTCATCAACGAGGAGGGAATCCAATGATTGGGCGAGCTTCCAAACGCGGTCTGTTTCATCCCAGCCGCCGCTAAGCTTTCAGAATCGTTATCTCGCGTTCTGTCTTGGCAAGTGTTGGAAACAACGACTGCTAGACACTCCCAAATGACGGCCGTTGTCAGGATTTGCTAAGTTCTCGAGTGCCGCACCGTGACGCATCTTAACGTATCCTCGTCATCGCCTGGGTAACAAAAGTTTCGTCGTGGAGGCTCTATTGTCGAGCCTAATCTCATGGGACGCGACGAACTCGCGAGCCATACTCGCATACGAATCAAGCGCACCTCGGGTAGCGCATTCTGTTCCAAGGAAGATTCGGTTTGTCGTAAGCGGGAATGATTTCGCGGAAGAATCTCTTGGGATGCTGATTAAATTGCCTTCGAAACTAGATAAATGTACGGAATCGGTGATTATATGATTGCATGGTTGAATTGATATCTTGGAAAGTTGAAATCTCGTGGGCGCACGTTTCTCATAATTATGCGACTTAATCAGTTTCGTGAATTTGACTTTAAATACTGGCCAATTCTTATCTAAAGTTGTCGAATAGTGAAATCACTTGTTTGATCATTATTACTTTCAAAGCTTCGCAGTGATATAAAGATACGAAAGCATCGTCAAATTTCCATATCCCAGTGAAATAAAAAATGAGGCAATAATTTCTTGAGCAATGTTGCATAATTTTGTACGCGCGTAATTTTTCATACTAAGGTATGAAATGCTGTAAAACATATAGAATCGTAATAATAGTAAGTGACACTGCCCCAGCCTTTTCACAGTGCTACTAATACGCGCTAAGAAGCCCCATTGAATAATCAGATCACCGTTTCGATTTTGAACCAGCTATTGGTACCGTCAATTGAATTTACCTGCCACCGATGACAGCCGCGAAATTTATAAAGCAGCTTACATCGTCCCCTACGGCACTTGTTTCGCGAAGTACAGGACAGTGATGCAAACGACAAGAAAGGGAAAGGGAAACGATCCGAGACTGGCAAACAACATTCAAACAGCGTAGCCGTGAAAATGAAATCGAGACAATAAAAGTACAGAAGGGTGGAGGTCGGCTCCCCTTGTTTTTGAAAGATTTGAGGCCACGAAGCGGACTTTTATGAGCCCTCCGCGAAGGAACCACGCCGCTCCTAAGCTCGTTGAAACAAATGTAGCCGAATGCCGGCCTATTTGCATACTCATTGTCCCGTAAGTGCTTCACCCTAAAGCCGCCGGTTGGCTGGTCTCATTGGTGAAACCGGGGAACGATGGTGTGAGTGGCCGAGGGAAAGCGAGACGAAAATTCCGCGACGGGATCCCACGAAACTGTAAGAAAAATTTATCACCGAAACGACGCCCTTCACGGCCAGTTTTTGTTTTTAATGCGCGCAATCCGAGACTGTTCCTTGCGTCGCGATCGACAAATTGTACGTCACCAGCTTGATCCAGCTTATTTTCTCCCGGGACTACGGCCGAAATATCCGATTTCAATATTTCACCGAGGATTGTCATCATTGTTAACTGAACAAAACGCGAAAAAGAAACTGCAAGCCGTAGAAATTCTTCGTGGAAACGAAAATGTTGAAGGGAATCCCAGTCAACGGGTCTTTACTTTTTGTTTTTCATTAGCTGCTTTTGTAACAAGCGATAGGAACATAGCGAAGCATTGGAACGATGCGAATCAAACGTGCATTATATAGAAGCTTCGATGATATTTACGTAGGTAAATTTCTTTGCGTGTTGTTTGGAAAATGTCGTGGTGTAGAATGAATGTAGTTCGTCTTGCACTTGAGAAGCGGTCAGAAATCATGCTTATCGGTCTGCGCGTAATCTGAAACTTCCGTTAACAATTAAGGTCAGACCGCAGAATATTAATTTATTCGTAACAGAAACGAATTGCCCCTTACTACCTTATATCGCACACACCTGTCTTATTAGTCGCGTGTCTTCGCGTGCTCCTTTAATTATTCCCCCGCGGCAGTGAAAATCGTCGAATTGGGAAATCTGTCGCAATTAATAATATCGGTAATTGGTGTACACGTGTCGCGTGCCAGTGAACGTCAAAGGTCATCGGCTGGCAGCCAGTTTAATTAACGCAATCAAATGAAAATATTCATGCCCGCCCACGCGCCGTGCATGCGTGTACGTGCACAGGTGAATCGGTGGTGATGCACGGCTTGCGTCCGCGAACTCATTATGCAAAAGTTCGATGCGCCCCACCTCCGCCGTGGCACAAAATTTCGATGTTCGTTCGAATCCGAGAAAGATTGGACACACGCGTCGAATCGTGATATTGACCTATATCTAGCGATTTTGGGTCCAGTTGCGTCGCGACGGCGACGTCTCGGCCGAACGCCTCGAAATTGTACCCGCGATTTGCTTCGAATTCCAACGAAATGGTGATATTATCGGTTTCTATGTCTGATTGGGCAAATCGACCCTCGTACAGAACTGCTGGTTCGATTTTTGTTGCTCGATAATGACAATGGTACAATTAATGTCATTATGAAAAAGCAATGAATTCATGAATGAACGTCGTGGCGATAGAAAAAGTGACGTTTGACCGTTCAATTGAGGGCACGCCTCGCCGGCAGGTGCATTAACGATAGTTTCATAGACGAGCGCGATTGCTATTTGAAAACGGCTTTCAATATGCGTTTTTCCATCCTTCTTCTTCTCTCCCCCGCGCCCCTCTTTTTTTAAATGGCCCCGCGCGGACCATGAAATACCATTAAATTATCTCGACGATCGTTCCGGGGCTAATTTGGAAAAAAAAAAACGTCGGTAACAAAAGTAAAACTCTCGTGCCGAACATTTTACATTTCGAACAATGCGTCCCCATTGCAAGGAGCACTCGAACTGAGCGACACTGGAGCGAAAGATCCGAAAGACTACGATGAAATAACGAGTTTGAATATGTTTTTTAATATTCATTTCGAACCAGTAACCGTTCATGCGGCACGATCTCTCCCTCGGTTTCGTGGAAAGGAAAAAGAGGGAACAGCGAACTTCTGGGTATTATTTCCTCGATAACGCCGCGGCTTATCACTCCGGATTGTGCACACTGTTTTCACCTAACGATAGATATTATGATCCCAGAAGTCGTGCAGCTTTTCGCCGTTAGTTCAGCAGCAATTGGTCGTCCTTCGTCACCCCCTGCAATTGTCTCGAGGATGGGCACGGATTCTCGCACGGTAATTGCGAATCTACGTGTCGGGTTAATGCGTCACGGCCGCGTCACACGTCCAGTAGCTCGAGTCTGCTATTAAAGCGCAGTCTTCGAGCCGTGGGAACGCGTACCCGCGAGATCGACCTTCGTCGAAACAAACGTGAACGAAGTGTCGCGTCCACTCCGAAATTGCTTCCCCCCTTTTGCGTCGAGATCGTTTCGAAGTAATTTTCACGAGGACAAGCTGGGGCGTCGCGCGAATGCGGAGTTTTTTTTTTGTTTGACTCGCCGCAACGCAGCAAGTAGAAATGGTCAACGATAGACAGACGCGGTACAAACCGCGCACAAACAACACCGAATTCAATTTCCTTGCGATCTAAATTCGACATACGAGATTTCGTCGCGCAATGTGGATACACTTTTTACGGTTCGCTGTTCCGTTTACAGTAAACTCGCACATTTGTAAAGGGTAATGCAAAGAGAAATACTGTAACGCTTGAGTGGACAAGGAATAACGGTGGGGCAATTATTTTTAAACTCGAATGTACGCGAACGAGCCCATGAGCCGTTGTAAAAATGTTTCATACTTTCATAAATTAAACGGAACCGGGCGGTTTCTTTCCCGAACCAGGCTGTTCTCTCGCGCGTTGCACTGCCTGAGCGCTAAGGTCCGCCCTCGAACTCCAATTAATTTACCCGAACCGACCCGGTGCAAAACTCGTTCACGTCTTCCCGCTGCTTGTCACGTCATTATCATAGGAAAATCATTTCGTAGTATCCCCACAATGCGGTGCAGAGTGTATCAGTCTACGATAATGGCGGCTTGCCCACAGGCGGCATCGTGCGTGGGCCAGTTATCCGTGGATGCACTAGTGTTGACACCGATGCGATGTGGAGCAACGCGCGACACACGAACACACCCGCGTAGAACGCTCCGTCGGTGGATTTCGCGTGGTTGGCGTGAAGGTTTCCGCGACACGTGTGTTAGTCGCGCGTGGTACGCACGAAAGGGTAAAGGACACGGGTTCGCCACGGGGGTCGGGTGTGTGGAAAGGAACGGACCCGCGATACGCAGACGCATACTAATTAAACGGCAGCATTGTCTGGAACGTTGTACGAAGACATGCTAATTACATTTCGATGAAGAAGTCTTGTTTCGCCCCATAGACTCTGCCATGAATAAAGCGCGAATCTCGCGCCCGTTTCTCCTTTTTTCCGTGGAATGAAAAGGAATTCTCCGTTTGCAACTCCTCCGCGCGTCAGTGTACGTCTCGTGCAGGTCTCCTCTGAATCGACCGGCGTGTACCAGTTCGTGCATCCCACGAGCGGACCCTAACGTCACCATTGTGTTCGCCGTGTGCACGTGAGCACGCTCCTTTTAAAAACTACTCGCTCGTTCGTCCCTTCTTCGCCGGAGAAGTGTCTTCTGCTGAACATTGATGGCGACGTCGACGACGATGGTGCACGTGAGCGGACGACGCACGATTGCATCGGTTACGGTCGAAACGAGATGCGAGACCTCGTTGCCGGTAATTAGTAATCGAGGCTCGATAATCGGACTGGTTTATCGGGTGGTATTGTGTGGGAGGGGTGGCTGGCGGCGCGCTTCATTCGGTGGCATTTTGTTATTATTTTGTATGAATATTTGCGGAGTTTAATAGGAAGTGGCCGGTCGAACGGCCGCGGCATAATGCAGCCGGGTGGCGAAGGTGAAGCGATTTAATAGAAATTACTTGAAATTCATTAAAACTACCAGCGCGCGGGCATCGAAATTAATTTATGCCCGTCGGTGAAATATGCCCGGCGTATAAAAGCGAAATTATTATAAATTCCGATGCCGTTGCTCTTGACCTTGTTGCGTCGAATTGAACGTTTTAAACGTACTTCGAACCCGTTTTCCGCCGCGCACGGAAAATGCGAAGTACCGATAGGCCTCCATACGCTTTCACTAACCGGCCTTTCTCCCTTTCGTTTGTTCTCTAGCTTGACGAATGACGACATAGCAGAGAGCTGGTTGGTGCGCGGATACCGGGGACACAAGAGGTAAGTACAAGTACAATCAAAGAATGGGATTATTCGGGTGGGCGATTCCCGTCGACGGTGTTATTTGCGTTTCCGTAACTGTTGCGCCGTCGTGCCGTTAGAAAATCATCGGGCGCGTAACAACCGGGAGATTACGGGGCCAGAAAATGCGAGAATGCTGAATGCATATTGATTACGCTGGTTGAGAAGAAACGGAGGAGTCGGTATTTATATTCGATGAAATATGTATCGCGTCGTCACGCGAACGGAGCAAACGCAACACGTGTGAAAGATAGCTTTCAATCTGGATGTTTCAATATTTTTTTTTTATCCTGCTCCACTACTCCTTTCGGCTCTTCAGCCACTTTTCAGCTGCCTCGTTAAAACCACGCGTTTTTTTCCCCCGTTTCACGTGGGTCTATTATTCAACGCACTATCGATAGATTGGCAGAAAAGCTGCGAAAGTGTCTTGCCGTCGCCAGATGTTTGCAACTAGGTGAATGGGGAAATAACTCCAATTTAGCTTTTTTCCTGCTTTTACATTAATCGCTTCGGTCGTGTATCCGTTCTAGCGGGGAATAGTTTTATCGCCGTTATTGGAAAGATAATACTATCGTGCTCGTTTATATTTCTTATCGACATCGGCAAGCATCTGTGCATTTCTCCAATTCTATTATCACCCTTTCGATAGATCAATATTCGTAATACCACATTTCCTTTCCTTTACTTACATTCATTTACCTACTTTCCTTATTTTAGTTTGCAATATTCGTCGACACATTATTCGTATAATTGTGGTTGTCAAAATGTAATTTGCACAGAAATATTTCTAAAATTACCATACCGTTTAATAATGACAATTATATATATACAATTTCTCCAATGTAATTGCATAATTCGTTGCCACTTTATTTCCCTGTATCGACCAAATTGCATGCCAATATTTAGCACAGTAATAGATCATCCATAGAGAAATTATACCCATCTGCCACCCTACAGGACTCTGCAAAATTAGTTCTCCGTGATACATTCTTTCGAGAAACATCTCATTGTCCGACAACTGCTCTAAAACTACCGCTTTCAGAACGTAAGCTTACCAAGCCTCTCTTCATCCCCTGAATGAAACCTATCAACTACAGTTTATACGTACGCTTCACTAGCCCCAAAGCAGAACAAAAGCTGCACGCGTGCAGACTGAGAACGCTCATACGAAACGTCGCGCGTCCCGATGACGAGGCAAGCAAAAGTCTTCGTCGAAGGCGCACAACAACCCGGACGAAAGTTTTCGCGGACATAGGACCCGGTGGTATCCGGCGAACGTCTGATTCGACCGGTGCATTTCAATTCCACCCCGTCGGCTCTCCGGCGTTCTTTTTTCACTTTTATACATCACCGGCAGGATTATGCAAGCAAAGAGCCGAGGTCTTTCCACGACGCGAGCGAATGCTTAGAATTTAAAATGCATTTCATATCGTTACGCTCTCCGCTTTCTCTTTCTCGTGGCGCTCTTCTTTTTGCCGGGCAACCGTCTCTCGCTTCTTCGTACATCGTGCCCGGCCCGTCTCCCTTTTTCCTCCCTCTTTCTCTGCGGCCCACACCACCTCTTGTATCCGTATCGTTCGTCTCTCTCCCCCTCATCCCTCCGCGTACTACGCCTCTTTCCAAGAATCAGTCCTCCTGCCCGCTCGTTCAACAGACGGCATATATGTCTTTATGAACGGTATGTGGAGTAGACAAGTGCATTAAAACCTCGGGCGTTAGTTCAAGCTTCAAGAGGGAGGAGGACGACTGGGTTGTAGGAGGGTGGAGATGGAGGGCTCAGGAGGACACACAAAGGAATGCAAAGTAAGAACCACGACCTCCGCCAATCCCCCTTCTCGCGGCTGTCCCTCCATTCCGCGCTTCATCCGGCCTCATCCTCGGCAAACCTGCCGCCTCCAACCCCCGCCGTCGTGCGTCTCCACCTCCTTCTTCAGCGTATCGTTTCTCCTCTGCCGGAGGTTACAACGCATTATCATACAAGGCGGTCCTCTCCTCGCCTTCCCTTAATTGTTTTCCACCCCGTTCCCATCCTCCCACCCTTTCAAATCCTATCTCACGCCGCATCTCCGTGCAACCCGTCGTCGGCCCTCGTCGCCCGCCGATCACCTGCTGAAACGACTAAGCGACACAGAAAGAGTGTTTTCCCTTTGCCTTGAATGGGGAGGGGGGACACTCGTCGCGGATCCACGAGTGGTCACTCGTCGGGCGCCGAATTCCACGCCTTCGGGGCGCGATCATCCACGTTTCTTTCCGATCGTTAAACATCAAAGGCGACGCCCGGAATATTTTTGCGCCCCGGCCGCCAGGTCCGCGCGGGCCGCGAGGACACCGCCGTGAGAACGGTGCCAGGGACGGCGGCCTGTCCTCTCCCTATTCTCTCCTGCGGGAATAAGAATCGGTGTTCAGTGAATTTCGAATCCGCTCTTTGTGTCCGTCGAGCACCGCGGACTCTTTTGAGCCTTAATGATTAAACGAGCGCCGAGGTGTCGAAGGATCTTCGCGTCTCAATTATCGCCCGGCTCGCTCTCTCGTTTGCGTGGGTACGCCCTCGAGGACGCGAACTGTTGTTCGCGAACCGCTGAGCGACGCGAATAACGACGTTAATAAGACGACTTAATTCCGCGCAAGGTATCGAGTCCCTCGGTCGACGCACACCCCCCTGCTTTCTGCGAGTGTCGATATTTCTTCCCTGCCCATTTCTTCCCGCCTCGTCGCGAGCCATTTCATTTTCGCGTTCCGCTCGCCCATCGCAATTTGCTCGGAAAGTCGTTTGCACCGCGAATCTATATTCGCGCAGGTTCCCGGCGTGTGTGCGTCCTCCGGTAACGTTCGGTTGCTAGGAGACGGGCCGGGCTGCGGTCTGCAATTGAAATTAATTTGCTTGACTTTTTGAAAGCGCGCAAGAGACAATGGTTTGCGCGTGGCCCGAGATAGTTCTCGCCATGGTCGCCCATGTGCGTACGCGTGTCGTCCGCGTCGTGTTCGTCCCATCTTGTTCAAGTTTGAGGGCGGATCTCGTTTCGGCGAAATTTCGGCCGACTTGAGGGTCGCTCGACGGGCGAGAAAGGTTAGAGCCGGAGGTTTCATTTATTGAATAATCATTCCTAGGTTGAACGGTGGAATTCCTCTTCGATATTCGGGCGGGGCTGTCTGTTTGCGGTGATTCCACGATGACCATATATGCAAATAAATGAAGTGTTTGGACGCGCTGTTTATTTTCGCAACGAAGTAGAGAATCAAATTTGCGGCGCGCGATGTTTTATTAGATAGCCAGTATTTTGCTCGGCTGGTATTATTGAATTTGCTTGATCAATAGCTAATACTAATTTCGCGGGGACGAAAAGTCGCATCTCACTGATAGTCACAATTCTGCAGATTGTGGAATCGTCTGTGGAGTAGAAAGTCCAAGCACTTGCGTTTAAGCAACAAAGTTTGCTGCGTCGATATGACTATTAAAAGACGAACGCAAACGGCTTAGTTAATTGCACTTCAGCGCTAAATCATAATATTAATTTATGGATCTACTAGGTAATTGTTCCACTTTTCTTACATATATATAATGTTCCTGTTGCCGTCGATAATGAATGGAAATATTTTTCTTTTAATCGAATCCTGCGACAAAGAAGACGCGTTCAATAACCACAGCAGGAAAATCAATCGAGCATCAAACCAAACACCCCCCGTTTATACATGTATTCGCTAAATCGCTTTCGCTTACTTATCACACCATTAGGCGCTTCTGCGCGATATCACAGAAGTTCCCAAGGATCACGGAAAGCCACGATTAGTCACGGCAAGTTTCCTCGAACGGAGAATTAGCGTTACAACTTCGGGACCCAGATCGACATCTGCTTAAGACGAAACGGTTCACCCCCGATTCACCCCCGACGGATGGGACATTTCTCAAACTGTCGTTAAGGATTTTACTGCCCGGCGATGTACGCGTGCACGCGGAATATGCCGTTCTCTAACTCGAGGAACGGGGAAGACCCCTTTTCGTCCAGCAAAGCGTCACTCGCGAAGCGACACGTCGACGAAACGAGGACCGGCGAATAAAACGAAGGATCAACGACGTCGATTTAATCATCAATTTTGTAACGGCGGCCGCAGCGAGGCGGCCGCGTGAAATTTCGACATACGCGTTTTCAGATGCGACAGCCCACCGAGTGAGCGAGTTCACAAACACTTTCTTTTATCGAGTTTATGGGCGCGCGAGCGCGGACCACCGGTCCGCTGTAACGCAATTACAAAGCCGTAACATACTAATTCGGTTAATTCCAAATTATCACCCCTGATTTTACGCGTCGTCGAGCATCGTTAACGGGAGGGGCGGGCGCGCGGGCGGTAAAAGCGATTCTCGTCGATTATGCATATGAGCGACGGAAACCGTCGCAAATTTTATTACGACAAACCAAACAGGCCGCGATCACCAGGTGCGAGAGAGAGAGGAAGAGAGAAAGGGAGATCCTCGTCCAGTTATAATGCACGAAAATATTAATTTACCATCCACCCGCGACAGACTGCGCAAACCGATGTTTCGCGTGAAAGCGGAAGGGCGAAACGATAACCTTGATGATACTCGTGAAAGTGTACGGTCTTTATCGTAACGTGATTTCGTTCGCGCACAGTTCTGTTACGCCATAGAGGAAGGGTCGAAGGAAAATGACACTTTTTGGCGAGGTGCCTGAAGGATAGAGTAATTGTAATATCCGCGGCGACAACAGGCAGAAACAACAAACTCGACCACGTGCATGAGAATTACACGATATTATAAGCGAACGCTGAGAACTTCTGGTGTCATTGTTGCACCACAGTACGCCGCCTTCTATGATTGCAAAAGGTACACAGCGGATGAAGGAATCTTTTTGCCCGAGGTAGACTTAATATACCTGTACTTGGATGCTTCGCCACTTGGCCACGCGAGCAATGAGCAAGTTTTATCGCGTTCGACGGGAATGAAACGCGCAACGACGACGGTGCCAAAGGAAGGACCAAGCGAGAGAAACGCGACCGGCCTCGCGGTCGAAGGAAAATCGTAAATGTCAGGCGCGAACTTTGACAGTGACCTGCAACGCGGATATAAAAGTTCCCCGAATGGCGCGCGACCTTGTCCCGATCGCAATTTCTGATATCAAAATACATCGATTTACGCCTCTATTGTTCCTCGACGCGGAATGTATCATAAAACAGCGGGTCGAGTGAATACCTGCGACTAGTCCCCTGTTTTTCGCCGTTCAACCGGTCGACAAGGGTTAATGGTTCCCTGGAATTTCGGTCCGGTTCGCGGGATCACTGTGCCAGTGTAGCATTCGCGGCGAACACCTACAGTATCCCCTGGAATTAGTACTCGTTTGCTGTTACCGATTGGTACATCCGTTCGACATAATCGGGCGTTGCTGCTACGGGGAATTTTCGCGATCGCGTTATAGGCGACTGGTATACAAACGACATTTTATGCAACAGCAAAAACGCTGGGACACGGAGACGAAAACGATCAACGATACTGCAATGATTTGGTCTCGGTTGGACGGTGCACTTCGACACGAGAGAAATACAAATAAACCTAGGGCACTGAGAGAGACTTCGATGTACCCGAGCAACGTACTACCAAAATCTCGAAAACAATGCGCTCCTCATGAAAGTAAAAAGTCTGCTCGTACACTTCTTCGCCTCTCAACTTGTAGACGTAAACCGAGCAGCCGAATAGTTCCAAGTGTAAATCGAAACGCGTTAATCAACCGCCGCGCAACTCGAAGATACCCAAGGCCTGCCGATGCTGTCGCGTCTAATTGAGCGACACAGCCGGCACAATAAATTTCTATCGTCAACGGGCCGGCGACGCGGGTCGTAAATATCTATCATCGCCGGCGCAAGAGAGCCACCACCGCGAGGACTCGTTTTCTAATCACGCGACGAGCAAAAAGAACCTTGGCAACTTCCCGGGAGCCCGGCGGTTAATTAAACGGCGCGGCTCGATCGAAAAGAGGCGACACCGGAAGCGAAAAAGGGACCGTGACTCCGGAGAACCGCGGAATGAATACACGGTCCCGTCGGCTGTGTAGGTGGGGCGCTTACATCACTGTTCGCCATCCTGAACGCACAGAGTCGCGGCGGTTCCGCGAAAGGCGTGCGCAAAGTGCATCGAATCGTCGGGAAACGAAGGCGAGCCGGATCACGGTGAATAGCCAGCGAGAATGGCGACCGGCCCCGACAATGGACTATCGGCGCGTTCTTCCGGACGCGATCGCCGTTCTCCACGCGGCTCTACGCCCATTCGCGGCGAACGGGGCCGGATCTTCGCTCTCTTGGGTCCCCATAGACAGCGTCGGGCCCCCCAACGAGTCGTTTCCATGTAGCCGCGCCAATCGCGACTTCCGAAACGACGGGGCAAAGAATTCGGATAATTGCGACCGGCCGTCTAGCTCGCACGCGATCCGCTCGCCTGCTCGTGGCCAGTCCTTTTCGAGATGGAGGCATCGATTTTCAACGCTCGACCTGGCCGCGTATCCGCCTCGATATCGCGTTACCGGCCACTTGAGGAGGTATTATTGCTCAGGATGAGATGTCTAGGAACGATTGATAGTCCTCGAGCTCGTTTTCCCTTTCCCCCCCCCCCCCCCAAGTTTATACGCGATGGTTATTTTCGGTTGCATTAAGTATCGGGGAAATGGCTGAAGGGCCGTTGTCGATTGATGCCGGAATTGCTTGATTTTGCATTTGCCGGGAATTGGGCAGGAATTTTAATTGGTTTTAAATATTGCTTCGGGTTATGTTGGCGCGTAGGAAACGGGGAAAGAAGTGTCTGTAAAGGTCTGCGAATATCGTGCGCGTTTCCTCTAATACTCTGACTCTGAAGTGTGGACGGAGGGGAGGGAATCATTCGCATGCACATGGGCGTACGTATGTATATCCTAAGAGTCGGACAATGGATTTTCGCTTCGGAGGGAAAAGTCTTTTTTGGTTAAAAAATTGCGGCGCGTTTAAAAATAACGCGAAGAGAAAGCTGAACGGACTTAAACAACCAGTGTAATTAATTAGATAATATCGGCTAATCAGGGGGAACTAGATATTATTCGTCTAATGTATTAACTGATCGTCAGCCCCGAAACAATAACGTTGCAAAACATACGGGTCGAGACTGGCCAATTGCGTCATGATTTTAATACGAGCACGTTGGCTACACGTGCGTTCGATATATGATGGAAGCAGAGTGCTTAGATGACGATGCAATGAACGTCGTATGCACGAAGATTACATTCGTGGATGGAGAACCTATTTACGGGGATGTGAAGGGTGTGTTTGGGTGATAGGGAGCGAAGAATTGCGTCGGCGGTAAAGGGGAGAATCACGTTCATGCATACACAGTCACTTACACACGTAAACGAGATTACGTGAAGCGTGCGTCATGTGGTCGCAGACTTATGAGTTGTCAGTGTCGGGCACGTGAAGATGACTCTCCGTTCGCTATCTATATCGTTCAACTGAAATCCGTCATCCAGCCAACAGAAGCCAGCTCCTGATGAGTTTATTCGATTCCCGTAAAATTTCTTTCGCGATTTCTAAACGCGCATCGATCCGTCGATGTTGTCAAATAACTAACCGCATTAATGTTTACGCGAATATTGTTGTCGGTCGTTGAAATATCTCTTTCGCCGTTTTCCGAGTATCGATAATGAATTTTTCAGCCGGCCTCGCTGAAAAAGAATTCATTAACCTGGATACGACAAAGGAACGATATTATGCAACTGGCTACGTGTGATTATTGAATCGATTGTACGAAGATTTAATTAGAATACCTTCCGAGCAGTCAGCTTTCACGTCGATATGTGTTGCGGTGTACAAACCCAAGAAATTACGTTAATGAAGCTGAGAGGCGAGCATATTTTTTGTGCCAATTTCGGTTCGATCAATAAATTACACACCGCGCTTAACTTCGTCTAATTTCTATTTAAATGATAGGGATCAGCCTTAACCATCGCCCGGTAATCGATTCAATATTTAAACGCACGCCGCAGGATGTTTTTTCAAACGGGAACAAATTATCTGCTACTCCATTTCCTCCGAAACTGTTTCAACGTAAGATACACTCCTTCGGCTATCTATATTTCCTTAAAATTAGAAACCGCCCACACGGTTTCCCAAGTCAACAATCAGAACGATAAGACGGTCTCCTTCGTCGAGCGGAATAAATTGTAACGCGCAGTTGTCGACACAAATGAAGAAACAATATAATATATTATATGATAATCGCACAACGTATCATACCATAGTACGTGTACACGGAAATAATGTCACGAAGTTATATCTTCCTTACAGTTCAAGTACTAACAATTTATTCGCGACATCATTCAATGACAAATGCTCGCTGAATTATTCCGCAGATATTCATTTGTTTCTTAACATTTATCGACAACTGCGCGTACATATATATGTATAGGTGTTTGAAACAACAAAAAAAAAACGTCCAAGGAGAATATCGCCGCGGGTCTTGCGAGATACCAGCGCTATCGTCCGGCTACTTATATTTCCGGTTCCTGCCCAAGAAGCGTGCTCCCGAAGATAAATCGTTTATCGCTCGGTGCACCGGACCCTTTGTCCGTTCTCGCGAGCGTACCGACACAAGACGACGCCGACGACGTCGACGATGACGCGGGGACAGGGAGGATGCGAGATAATTAAAGAGGAAGAATAATCCTGGTTCCTCGTGGGGCCGAGAGTGGCGGATGCGCATTGTGCCGCGTTCTTGCGCGTCCTCTTGTCACCGGTGTTTAAAGACAATCTCCCGTCGGAGGCGCGTCGGCGTTGCTTTCACGTCGAGGCTGCCTCGCCGCGATCTATCGGGCCGGTCCGCGTGTCCAACGCGTCTTCTTTCCCTTTTGTCGCCGCGTAGGACAGATTCGTTGAATAGATTCTACGTGCCGCGCGCACGACAAGACGCCCGATCGGAAAGCTGTCGTCCGATCGCTTACGATATTTTCCATTCGCCTGCCGTTGGCCCCCGTCCGGCCCCCCCGGCCACGAGTATTGATCGGAATCTCCGGTTTTTATGGAACTCTCTTTCCCTCGCTCTCTCTCTCTCTCTCTCTCTCTCTCCCACGCTTCAGCCGGCCCGGATAACGCGAACCGCGAACGATAACGCAACAATGAAGTCGGCAATTTCGAGAGGAAAGAGGCAACGGGCACAAGGATCGCAGCGATGAAACGAAAACATAAACCGGGGAGGCGATTCGATGGGAAATGAGCCCAAGGAAACGATATACATAATGGAAAAAGGGAAACGGAAGTCCGTCGAGAATTCAGATGCACAGCGTTCGAACGGCCTTCCGTCGATCGATCCGGGAACAAAACGTTGCTCCGACTAACTGCGGAGCCGAGGAAAAGTCTTGGGATCGCGAGGTAAGAACGGGGGGCGAGGGTGGGGACGCACGATCACGGAGGAAGAATATACGGTGGGGGGGGGGGCAGCGGAGGAATTTGCGGGCAACGTGGGTAGGGGGGTAACGGGGGCCAGCAACTGCACCGACAGTTGCAGGAAAAAAGAGAGGAGCATCGAACGGTTGAGCCATCGGGCCGGCTCGTCTCATGACTCGCGGTATAAAACAATATTGATTGGTCGTATAATGCGGGTGGGATTATGGGGTGGATCGGTCGCGGGGGCGGAGAGGGTGGACCACGGTGCATTGTGCTCGCTGCGTCCGGTCAAACTTTTCATTGTCCCCCGCGGCTCTTCTCTCTTCTCTGCTCTCCTTTCTTTTTCTGTCCGCGCTCGTCGACCTCTCTGTCCCTTTCTCGTTGCCCTTCCGTCCTCTCTTCGCCGTTCCTTCTTTCTCTTCTTCGCAGGGAATCCCCCGCCTACCCCCGATAATTATTTGCCGGCTGTCTCGGTTACGTTCGCCGTCCGATTCCTCGCGATACCTGGCGAGCTGCGCGTTTCAAACTTTTCTGCCCGCCCTTCGTGCTCGGGGAATGCGCCAAGACGCTGCGCAGATATCCGCGAGGGTCCGCTTTCTTTTTATCAACAAATTGACGAGTCATGTGACGTGTACAAATTATACTTCACGTACTCTGCCTAATATACTAATCGTTCGTATCTCCGACGAATATCCAACCCCCGTATTGCACCGGCAATCACCGAAAATCAATTTCTCGTCCGAACGAGAAGTATCGCGCAACTTTGGTGATATTTCAATCTGTCGATCGTCGATTCCGTCGAACGTTACACGGAAACTTTGAAAACTAATATCACCGTGGACTATGGCCGGACAAAGGCTCGCCTCGGCGACACCGCGCATACGTTCCTTCCACCCACCCATACACGTACACACACACATACAGACACGCTCGCCATTTTATAGGTGCTCCCGCAAACACACGCGTTGTGTACACTTGGATTACTCGCAATTACGCTCCGTAGATCAGATGATTCTTCTCAGGCAGCGCCTTTATTGCGGCTTTATTAAACGACAGCCGCGCGACGCGATCGGTCCACGGGATCGTGTAAGCCACAAAGTCCGAGGGCGTCGAACAGATGGAGACGCGACGGAACAAAGAAAACAACAGGAGAATGCGATACGGACGAACGCTGGAAAACACTTCGCGATAAAGAGGATGGAAACGCCGGCAGGTGAATACGCGAGACGGTGGTTAGGGGGAGGCGGAGGTGGGTGGTGGGAAAAAACGGAGGAAAGCTAGACGATGGTTCGGTGTATCGCGAGCTTCTAGGAGCTCGCTTTGAAAAGCTGTAAACCACCTAAACCTCGCGTCTACTTCTACGTGGGTAATACGCTTTCAGCCGAGAACGTCCAAGTATCGTGTAGGTACGCGATAACTGTACGCGCACGGCGGCGATACTTCGCGAACAGGTACACGAGGCGGACTCGAAGGGTACACAAAACACACGGGAGAACGTTTCTATGACTCGCGATTGCCCCCGGCCACGTATGAGGGAAAAGTCGGAGAAATCGGCAGCAAGGTGTGCACTCCAGGACCGCGTAACCGGAAAAAGTCGAAACTCGAGAAACTACCTGGGCCGCGTAATGATTGCACATGTGTTATGGCGAACTTTCCTCCTTCAGACCAGCCGCGTTGTTACTGTGGCCGGTTCGCACCGCCGGAACTCGCGGGATTTTACCGAATATTCGTAACTTCGTGATCGTAGTTTTCTTTCCCGTGTACGTTCGGTCGATTGGAGGCGCGGCTCGTGCGAGCGCGTTCGCCGAGCTTTGGGTGCCATCTTGGCCGGCGAAAACTGCGAGGGAACGGATCGCGGTTCACTTTGGACGATATTCAGTTCTCGTTGGAAGTTATATCTTTTTTTTTTTTTTTTTTTTCTTGTATTTTACGAGACATTTCTTGTTATATTTTTATCTGTACATAAGGGAAACGCGGAATGAAATTCTGCACCACTTCAGGAGCATTAATTAAATGCGAAAGTTACCCTGGCTTCTGGCTAATTAGTTGCTTTTATAAAAATGTATATTCGGCGGAAGTTATCTTGATTTTCGGCGAGCAAATAAATATCGATAAGAAGTCGAAACGGATGGAACTATCCTTCGGCGCGAGTTGGCCTACCTTTTTCTTAAACTCGTGCTACCAATCGCTTTTCATAAATTCTGCTAAAATCTCGCGGAAATCACGCTCAACCTTACCCCCATCAAGCCCATCGTTTCCCACCCAAATACACGCACGCGTGCAGGATCAAGCAACCCCCTTGCTTAACGAACAAGAATTTAAATAGCAGCCCGGAAACCACAATCTTGCCCGCCCAAAGTAAGTGCTTTAAAAATTCTCCACGTGGAATCTGCATCACGACCACGTATCCGGAAAAAAATTCCTAACCCCACACCCCGGGGCGCACCCTCATTTGTCGCGTCCCTCCAAGAAAGTCTATTCCCTCTGCAATAAAACCGACACCGCTGCCGACGCTCGTTTCCACGGTTTCAAAATTTCGCATTCGTCGAATCGATTTCTCTTCTGGAGCATGGTTCCGTTCGGGCATCCCCCCCTCAAACGCCGAGCACGGAAGTGACAATCGAGGCTCGTCTTTGCATGTCGCCCCCATCGGAACGCTCTACCAGAGGGAAACGAAGAACGGCGCTGTTCGATCGGCGCCGAGATTGTTTCGCGGGCGGTTCGACGTTTCGGAAGAAGGGTGGACATTCTTGGGAGCCGTGTACAGTACGGTAATTTATTTCTTGCCGGATCTCCTGACCACAGGATGCCTGACGAGGGTGGCGGTTACGTTCGTTCCCTAGACGGTCCCTGCCCGTCCGCGACGCCAACTATTTCGGAATCAATTAAACTATCGGGGCGACCGAGTGTGCGATTGAATCGTTAATTAGCAGCTACCCTCCGTGCTCGTCCCTTCGCGAGTTACACAATCGGCACTTCCTGCCCTTTATTTACACTTGTCACGTCTGCAGGCGTTCGATGTCGCTTTGCCGATGCTTATTCCCACTCATTATTCCCCCTTCTTGCCCCGATATTTTTCTTGCGACGCTGCACAGCGGCGTGTGAATCGTTTTGCTGCTCGGGCTGAATCGGAAGTAGGTACATCAAAATAGAGCCCGGATTGATCTCTTACCGATGGCTGTTCGGCAAAGTTCCTAATTCTGATGGACAACGGCAAAAGCGTGTTTGACTACGGACCGTGTGTGTGTGTGTGTGTGTGTTGCATCCAGTATCTCCGTACTCTATAAATATATTAATTCGATGCAAGGTATATCTGGGAAATCGAAGGACCCCGGTACTCGCCATGCAACAGCAATGTGGCGCGCGTTCGTAAGAAGATAATGCAAAAATCAATACCGAACAATGGCATAACGTTTCGAAAATTTCAACGTCTAGGTCGCGGATGAGACGCGCGCAGAGCAGCGCCCCCCGTTCAGAGGAATGCAAGTTGATAAACAGCGAGGTAACAAAACCGACACAACGACCGACTAGCGAATCCAGATGCATGCCGCGACAAAAGTCGTCAAAGAAAAAAAAATTCTTGGCGAAGGATCTCGACTAATTTCAGCCGGTGGGCGTTTTCCTTTGTGAGCGTGCCCGCGTCCGTAAATTATTCGGCGGTCGCGTCGTCCAGCCGCGATTTCACCCCGCGCCGCTCGGCCAACGAATTATACCTGCACCGGCGCCGAAAGACGCGCAAGATTGTTAAGAATTACACAATGCTGCGCGACAAATGAAGCGTTTCAGGGAGAACGAGCGGTCCGCCCTCGTCGCGTGCGCGAAAACAAGAGGGAGCGGACCGGGGTTTAAAAATAGAAAAAGAAGGAAAAAGAAGGGGGAAAAAAAAAGCGGCGGAACGAGAGAAAGAGATGATCCACGCGATGCACGGGCCTCGGAGCTCCATCAAGCCCTTCGAAGGGTTATGAATAAGGGATGAAGTTCCTGCGTAGCGACGCACATACGCCGCCGGTGTCCACGCATTCATACGAACTCGGCCGAGTTTTAAGCCCGATTGTATGCCGGTAAACGAATAAATGTGCAAATTTGACGAACCCGTCCCACGCTGCCTGCCACTCCTCGTCCGCCCCTTGTCCGACTCCCACTCGCCCCCTTCGCTCGTTCCCTTTCTGTTTCTCACTCTCTCCTCCTCTATTGGAAAACCGGACGTGTGTACAAGCACGCCTGTCAACGACGAGTGCACGCGAGAGAAAATAGAAAAAAAAAAATAGGGAACGATAGATGGAGAGAAAGAGAGTTTACGCGGTGTGAGTGTGAGCGCGCGCGCGCGCGCGTATGCATCGAGTGGCGGTAAGAGAAAGATGGTATTATGCACGCACGTCCGCGTGTACATATTTCGCAGAATTTCCCGGGCGTATCGTACATGCGTGAGAGGGTGTACCGCGCGCGAGCTCTCCCAGAAAAAAATCGAAAAAGAAAAAAAAAATCGCCGCTGCAAGTGCGTGAGTGCGTCGGTGACCCGGGGTGGAGTGTTGACGCGTGGATGGGCTAGCTGGGCGTTCCTACGCGCGGGATCGTGAATAAAAATAATTAACGGAAAATATATACGATCGCCGAAGCGACGATTGATTTACGGGAACGCGCGAAGGTACGAGGCGGGACCCGTAATTTCGCAAAAACCGCGTATCTGCGGGCTCGGCCTCGATTTTTGTTTTTACCTCGACCAACCAGATCGACAGTGCACCCCGTACCTCTTTCTCGCTCTTTCACCGTGTCTCCCTCTTTATTTTTCTCTCGCCACTACCCCCCCGGCCGTCCCTCCCACTCTCTCGCTCTCTCCCTCTATTTATCCGTGTGCGTTTCTCTCGCCGATTCTGTTTCCCTCTCTGGATCTCTTTTTCTCTAACGACACACGCATGGTCAAGAGGTGCGTGTATTAGCGTGTGCTCATGCCTGTACAAATTTCCGTTCGCGCACAACCGTCCAAGTGTGGGCGAATTGTTTTTTTCGCTACTCATCGCTCTCTCAAACCGTGCGGACTTAACGGTCCATGATATCCTCGTTGCCGTGGGTATCGCGGATAATTAAGCAATGACTTTTTTTTGCATTTAATCAAACACACTCGCTGACATAGCGAAGATACTTCGTCGGTAACGGACAATCCTGTTTTTGCAGCGTCGAGGGTGGGTGGTTGCGGGTGGGGTTGATAGTTCTGGCGTTTCATTCGGGCAGGGTTTTTTTTCCGACACCTGCCGACCATACAGGATTTTCTGCACGTTTCTTCCGGCCGCGATTTATAGTCCGTTTTGCCGATTCTCCTACCGCGAGGTCTTGCAGTTTATCGCACCGAGAATCGCCAGCAATAATGCTGACCGAGGGAACGTTCTTCTCGTTGAATTGAATCGGCGAACGTTGCCTTGGAGCGGAATCGACGGCTCTCTGTCTCTCTGTTTCGCGCAACTGTTCCGTATCGTGCACTAACTTAACGTAATTCGCGACATTATTCTTGATCATCCTTCTATCGACGGACAAGTGCAAGGTGTGCGCAGAGGTGGCAAGAAACGAAATTGTAACGCTGGGTAACAATTTGTGTAACTTCTGATTGAACATAATCGTCGAATTCCTTTCGATATTCCCACAAACGAAAGATTCCCAGCGTCGCAAGTTTCGATAATCTTGAAGAAGCGCAGCGTTCGAATCGGTGTTGCGAACACCGCAACCCCAAAATAGTGCCACCAATGCATCCAGGTGTACGAGCTTGAAAGTAATGGCAGGCAGCTGGTAGTCACCCCTGTAATAACTCGTACGGTTCACTGGGGTTGATGAGGCTATCCTCGAAAGACGGTCCCCCCTAATTGTAACTACGGACACAATTCGAGTGATGCCCGGTGTAATTCGCCAAACCTATCCCAAATATGCCGATAGATCGCATCCGACAGATGCACGTACGTCATCGACTTGACAAAAAATTCTACTAATTAATCGCTCCTCTCCCAACACGATATCTCGACTGTTCCTCGAAGACTAGCTTAGGTTTCCATTCTCGCCCGTCCACCGCGAAAGCTGTTCTACGCTCGGGAGTCCCGACACTGTCAGCAAACACCAAGAAGAATAAACACGCAGCTCCGGCCCGGTGCTCCTCTTTCTTCCAAGATAATAACTTTTTTTTAATTAAAGGGAGCAGCGTGGGATAGGGGAACAAAGAGAAGATGAACAGAAAGAGAAATAGACAGAGAGGGAGGCGGGGAGAAATAAAGTGACGACACGGTGTCTCGCGTGACGTAAGGCAGCCAGCACGCCACCGTTGCACTTCGCATTATCTTATCCGCGGGGGGGTGGGGACGGTTACACAAAGCAACGGGCGCACGAAGCGACGGTGCCGAGGAGGCGATTTAACGTCCTGAACGACTTTCTCACCCCTAGAGTGCGGGGGGTGTGAAACGAAGCACGAGGCGCTAGAGAGAGGTAAGAACCCCGAGCGTGGCCGGGGCCGCGAGAAAGACACGCCGATAGAAGCGCGGAGAATGCTGAAGAGGGACAGAGGACGAGTCTTGTAGACATAGGGCTAGGGTGCTTAGTTCGCGCCGGTGTGAAAAGCGGAGAAAAGCGCAAGAGAGCTTTTTTTCTCCCGTGCTCCGAAGTAAGTGGCTACATCGTGCATACCACGTAAGTCCACAGGTGTCCGCGGACAATGAATCGCGTCCCTGTTGTGCGTCTCTGCACATGCACGGTCCCGCGGATAGAGTAAGATCGTTTGGTGTGCGCGCGTGTCACGTGCACGCATACCGCGCGCGGGTGCGTGCGCGGATCCTTCGAAGGGGTTGAGACTACCGAGAGAAGTCTCTTAATTTCCGTGCTTCGGGACAAAGGGGGAAAAAACGAGCGCGCTCGAGAAAAGGGCCGATGGTAGAAAGGAGGGCCAGACGTCGTCTCTCTTTCTCCTTCTGTCTTCTCTCTTCTCTCCTCGTCGCCCCACCCACCCCAAAACCCCCCTTTTGCAGCTTTCCGTCGGTGCGCGTTTCCTCGCGCGTCTCCCTCGTCTTCGTCCATCGCCCGCCCGCGCTCCTACGTGCCGCCTCTTCTTCATCCTTCTTCTCTTTCCCTTAACTCTCTCTCCGCTCTTCGATGGTAAATAGAGAGACAGAGTGACAGGCGGGGGAGAAAGTGAAACCGACGACGACAACAGGACGAGGGTGCGCCGCGACTCGATACCGCGCACGCAAACATTCGCGCACCAGACGAGATCCTTTGACTCTATCTCGTAACAGGCACGCTCGGTGCAGCAGCCGACGAGGCAGCCGCGGGATCGCCGTGACTTTAATTCCACGATTGTTTGTTCCGCCTTCCCTCAGAACTTAACTGAAGTGGCACAGAAGTTTCACCGCGTCATACGTGCCATTATATCTTCGGTTTATCCTGGGATTGTGAGTTCCGCGGAACGATCCGGCCCCTGTTCCACGCCGAGCTTCTTTTCACGTGAAGCATATATGCACTTCAGTAAATCTCGTTCGGGCTGATTCGCGAACGACGAAACTCCCTCTGCTGATTTTCGAATGCGCCGCGGGTACATCGAACATTATCGTCGATTTTATGGGGCGGGGAGCGAAACCGGTGGCCAGATTTCGACTACTATCCAGCTATCTTTCGTTTCTGTCTTTCGCCTTTCTTTTGCAATCGAACGGCCGGAATGCATTGCTTGTTGTTAATATTTCGCGATGATTAGCTTCGTGCGAACAAAAGTTGTTGGGACGATTGTTTCTGCTTCCGCGTGTAAGTTCTGTAAATTATTTCTGGAAAGGTGTTCGCAAGAAGAACAGATAAATAATGTTAATTACTTTTGGTTGCGTCGTGAAATTAAGGTACTCTCTATAATATTCAATCAAAGTAATGAATGAATACGAGGAGTGTAACTATATAATATTACGTGCAGCTTTAGATTTAGTTTAATCTAGAGTTTGGAGTGATTTAGATAATATGCAATAAACGAAAACAATAGCACCGCGATGAAAGTAAAGATTGATAACTAATTAACAAATTTCGTTATCCCCGTTAAGTGAAGAACATTCGAACCGGCACATAGTCTCAAACTGATGATCAATAGTGCACGAAACAGCTGCAGCTCGAAGCTGCCATAACACGTCGTCGGGAAATCGATAAGCGAACCTTCAAGACAGGTATCGGAAACGCAGTGAATCTAAGAAGTAGTTCGATGTTATTCGTCCGTTCTCAATTAATTCCGTCCGTAATGTATCCCGCGCGCACAATCGGACCATCGATATTTTCCAACGCGTGTCGCATTTCCACGACGCATCCAAACACGCGACCGCCGAGCCATTCATGGTATTCGTTCCGCACGACGAAGACATCGATGCGCCGACGAGTACTCGACTTGAATCCCATTATCCCCGAGTTATTGTCTCCGCGACGGTGCAATTTCGACATCTGCCGAACGGCAGCTGAGAAAGAGCAGCACCATCTCGAATTACTCCGGGCGCAAGGGCGCTCCTTCGCGTGCCGTTTCCCTCCCGTCCCCCCTGCGACTCGTGGCCGCGTGTAATGTCCGTCTGTCGCTAATCCCGAAAAACCCCGAAAAAGGTTCATCATCTGCTTTTACTAGGTGGCTGTCTGTCTCTCTGTCCGGGACGACTGCATAATGCCGGTCGTCTCGTGTTTACGGCGTTTCTGTGGGCAAACAAAATCGACGATCTCCTCCACTTTTCCTGCTGCTTATTTCACCCTCCACCCCCGCAGTCACCGCCGTGAGCGCACTAAACGAAACGAGGGCCGCCCTTTATCTCCGCGGTCGGCGCACCTTTTGTCGGTGTGCGCTCGAGCGACGCGCCACTGCTCTGCATATTTTGAATATATTCGGAAGGATCCCGTGGCTCCTTTTCGATGTGCCGCGTACCGACCTTTCTTTCTTTTTTTTTTCCTTTTTTTCGCCGTGACGTGATCGAGCCAGACTTGCCCCGACGTGATCGAGTGCGTCCCACCGCTGCTGGGCGTCCTCCTGGCCGGAAGGATACGTCCGGATGCGTTCCGGGATATTGACGTAACAGACGACGCGGTCTTGTTAAATATTTATCCCGGGCTTGGGGATACAATGGGCGGTTCTGGAGTAGGATGAGTGAGACGATGGTAAAAAGAACAGCCACCGGTTGAAAGTCACGCGCCGGTTAGAAGATGGGCTCCGCGATCGCTGCAGGGGTGAACAAGAGCGATAGCATCCGGAAGCGCCAGGTGGTGGGACTGATCAAGATCGATCCTGTTAATCGACTGGAGATGCTCCGTTCGGGGGCGTATTTTCTTTTCACGGTATTCGAGGAAATGGGGTGAAATTGAGTCGATTGTGGCCGGGCCCCCATTGTTGGGTATAATTCTTTGTCAATAAACAAGACAGCCGAGGTATGGGGAAGATATCGATGACGGCGAATAGAGGGTGGACCGGTTTAGTGGAACCGGGGCAAATTTTTCGAGTACTTTAATACGCGGACGTTCTTTGTTGTTCTCGTTGAATTGCAAAAGTGTTTATTTGATTAAAGGGCAAAGCATACTATTTATTGCATTAGGCTTTGTGTCAATGATTCGTGGCACGTAGACGAGAAGTTTGTTGATATGTTCAATAATAGAATCGAGTAAATCGATATAAATTTTCCAACGATTGCGCACACGGCCTGGCTGCCATAATTCGATACGTTTCGGTAAACGTTCAAGTTATCGCAATGTACCTGTGCAAATCTTTATCAAGAACGTACAAAAAAAATCTGCATTTACATTGATGATACCCAAGCTATTTATTCTGACGAACTTTGAGCATAGATTTGTTGAATCGTTCGATAAAATCGAATCTAATCCAAACACCGAGATTTGTAACCAATGTACGTACTCTGATTTACGAGCTCCAACAAACGTTAACAAATTACGTTCCACTACCACCTCTGCTATTTGATAAAGAAAAACAGTTAAAGGAAAATATATTCCTCCGCTGGAATGGTCAAATAAACGAAAAATCGCCCCCGCAGGCCGCACGGGCGGAGTAGTTAACGCGAGGTTAACAGAAGCGCGACGATAGCGAAGGGTTTTATCTTCGTTTCCACGTAATTTCCTCGTAACGCCAATTTTCCTCGAGACTACTAACCCTTCGCACCACGTTCGAGCGCCCTCTGGGAAAACAAAGGTGTCACTTCTTCAAAGAGCTCTTGGCTGCCCTGACTCTCCTTCCGTCTCTCTTGCTTTAGGGATTTCCTGTCTCGCGTCTTTCCGCCTCGAAAGATCTCAGCTATCATCCCTTCCTTCTCACGCCATATCACCCACCCACTCTATCTGCGCCGTTCTATAGATTTTATCCCAAGTATCTCAAGATTCTTGGCGTGTAGCCCCGCTAAACTTCGGTCCCTTCTTCATCGCGCCAAGAAAGCACTTTATCTCCGGAGGGGTTGCTTCAACAGGTTACAAGACATCAGGCGCTCGGTTTTTCTTAGACCGAGCCACCCCTAAGGAACGCTCATCCCCTTTCATCCGGCTTTCTTAGCCTACGGGAAGTGTCTGCTAATTACACTTCCCTTCCCGTTGATTTTCTCGGCTTGTTAACCATTACCATGGACAATAAACCAATAAACTTGATATAAAGAGCAGCCTGTCAAATAATGCATCCCTGAGAGTTCATATATCTTGGGGTGAATATCGTAGAAACTAGAAGTCACAGTATCGTAAGGTAGAATAGTTAAAGACTGTTCGACCCCTGTGTAATTATTTTTTGCTGTAATTACGTAATTGATTAGGGTATACACAGATTTGATATTTGGATAGCGGTTTAAATCTTATTAGGGGACAGGTGATACGGATTAAGAAACTGGGCTTGGTATAATAAATATCTAATTGGCATTAAATAAATAAATTGAAAGTACAAATACATTAAACCCAGATATTATAGATAGGAATTGTTTACTAATTCTATTACTAATATCCCTAATTACTAATAGTATTTATTTATTTATGTTGCTACATGATTCAATAAGTTATATCGTTAAAGAATTCCCAAGAAATGAATCTGTATATCAGAAAAGAATTCTGCACGCCAAATACTTTAATAACCATTCTATACTTCGCCCTGTTTTACGTTTCCCAAAGTAATGTGCAATAATAGCTATAAATTGATTAAACCATCTGTCAAGTATTCCATATTGAAACATAATTGAACGTGCACAACAATTTTTCCACTGCCTTTGCACCCGCTCATCATTTATATAAATAATTACTAACTGAATAAATGCCCCTTGAATTATCTATAGAAATAAATTTCTCCGACCTCAATTCAAGCTCACTAGACGGAAAGTGTTGCCCACTCCCGTCGTGCAATAAGAAAGTACCTACTTTATCCCATTCCACGGGGGGTGACTCCAACAGGTTACAAGACGCTAAGAGCTTGAATCGTCTTGATTCAACCGTCACCCCTAAGGAAACACCATCCCTTTACATCTCCGACGCTTCCTGAGCCCCAAGGATGCCCACCCTCTCAAACCAGGAGTTTTCTTAGCCCCTTCACGGACGAGGAACTTCCCTCGAAGATTTTCCGGGCTGGAAGCTACAGATAAGGAATCTGTCGGTGGAACGAGACAACCGGCGAGGGGATGGAGGAGGAAAGAGAAAGGAAAAGCGTTTTCTTACGACGATACCTCATCCTCTTTCTCGAATCTACGTCCTCCTACCCCTGGGACGCCCTCGAGGGAACAAGATATCAACTTGTTGCTGTCGGGATTGAGCGTGGGCCAAGGATCTAGAGGGTCGAGGTTTTTATTTTATTATTTAGAGACGACGGCACGCGAAACCGTCGAGCCCCTTCCCTCGTCGTGTTTCTCTTTCTTTCTCCCCCCCCCCCCCCACGTTCCTTGGATTAGGAACACTTTGTTCTGTGTTAACGCAGAGAAACTTCGATACGTTGGAAGTTGCGCCTCGTTCTTTTTTCTCGTTTGTTCTTCCCGGCGTTGAAACGAAGGGATTAAGCGAAGAAATTTTGGGAACTTTCAAGGGTTGTATTGTTCTTCGCTGGTTGAAATTCATTACTTTTTCCTCGAGTTCCCGGATACGTCACGATGGGAATTACCTGTGTTTCGCCGGGCCGTGACAGGGTGATGTATGTATACATAGTTATCGAGAGCAAGGCGTATGGGATTTCGCGATAAAGAAATGTTGTTCTTGTTGTCGCTGCAGCACAGTTAATTATCGTGAATTCTTCCTTCTCCGCGTCTGCAGTTCCCGGAACAGGGGCAATGAAAATTTATAAATAAAGCATGAGCGTTTTTGCGATAGGGACGCGACGATAAGAAGGGAAAATGTTACCGCATTATCTTAGAACTGGACACAGAAATGTTACAATTCGCGTATCTATGAGTTTCTGAAATATTGATGAAATACTGAAAAGACTTTCGACGCTACGCATTGAAAGCTGGGTACAGAGTTTCACGATGTTACTTCAGCCCACCGCCCATAATATGTATCGTTGATGATAAGCAATAATGTAAAAATGTAAAATAGTATTCGAGGGGTAGCTAGTAATTTCAATGCTCGCGAGATCGTAATACATATATTAATATATTTGACGCTCTCAGTATTAATGAAGTTGGTTAATTGAAACATACGATTCACTCGCACAAAACAAAAATATATAATGCGTATGTCACCTACCTTTTCATACGGTCCGTATGATAATACATATACATACATACAACATGAACTGCAAACGCGACAAAAGGCAATGCATGCATATAACAGTTTAAAATATCGCTGATAATGTTAGCGTACCGAATCTGAGCACCACTTTGAATGCATCTTTCGTGTCTTAATTTTTGTTTTTATTTTTCACACAGTGAGCTTGACACAGTGCGTATATACGCTTTATAAGATACTTTCGGTTTCTGAATGAAAAACAAATCACAGCTGTGAAATAGTATTAAATGGTTGCACTTGCAATTTCAATCGCATTTTTTTCACACGTAACGTCGGTCAATCGAAACCTGCGCCTCGTACCGCGACAACCTGCGTGCGTCAAGACGATGGAAAATATTCGTAAAATGTGCACTTACCAGCCGTGTCGACAAATGGAATATGTCACGTATAATAAGAAACATCAATAACGGAGTGAGCTGAATACTGCGAATACCGAGATTTCCTTTCAAAGCGACAACTTTTCCAACAGTAGAGCAACTGGTTCTATTACAAAACAGGAAAAGAAATTCGCGAGGTTGTGTTCATGCAGATTTGTAATTAATTAAAAACGGAATTTTTCCTTTTAATCCGAATCGAAAGATTTGATGAGCTTTTGCCGAGGTCTTATTTGTCTATGATTGTTACCAATTTACATTTATTGTAAGAAAATAATCTGTACTTCTAAATTTCTGTCGTTGTAATGGACAGTACATTAATTTCCATAGTATAAAGTAGTTGCCAATAGAGGACTGCAGAAAAAGATTATCATGAACATAGCGCTTCTTTGCAATCGTACTGTACATATGTATTGTGGTCAAGTAAGCTTCATAACGTGCCAATTTTTTTTCATTCACACCAAAATACAAGAAGCTGCAATTATTATCATTGCCGCCTACAATCGTCAATTTTCCTTGCGCAAACCTTTCTTCGCGTGCGAGCGTAATTTATCGATAAAAACTCTGCGCAATTACAATAAGGTTGACAATTGCATGAGATATATAACAATTCGAAGTCCTCGTATAAATAAAAAAATTGGCATGAAGCGAACCTGGGCACAAAATGTATAGCTCGCTTTAAGAAGCAACAACTTTACTCGTTAAACAACAGTTCCTATTCGCAAATTTTTTCTCTCACAAGATACTATCTCTAATTTTTAATGCAAACTAATTTAATGTAAAAGTTCTATTATCTAACTAATCTAATTCAAATTTAGAGTCATAGGCAACCAATATAAACATGCATCACTTACCAATAGCCGGTACTGTCTAATGAACTAACAATAAGTCACGTACAATAAGAAACATTGGCTGGTATTATTATTACCATTATAGCTGATAAAATTTGCTGGTGACTGAAAATATCGAGATTTTCTTTTAAAGGGACAACATTTCAAACAGTAGAGCAGTCGGTTCTATCACATAATAATAATAAAACGTCGTAAGAGTATAAAAAAGAAGAACTGAGCGACTCAAAAACAGAGTTTGACTCTATCCCATGATGAAATAAAACCACTAGGAAGAAGAGATTCCTACTAATTTCTCCCTCCGTGCAATGAGCTTTTGCAGAGTGGTAAATACCGTCGTACTAAATTTACTGGCATATGTTTTAGGTGCTTATGCTTATTGGTAATTTGCATGACGCTTTTTAATAAAATAAATTGCGGATCTAACCTTCCGTCGTACTAATGAACGGTTCATTAATTTCCATATAATAAAATAGTTGCCAATAGGGGACTGCAGGAAAAGATTGAAACATGCAGAGAAAGATTGAAACATGCAGAAAAAGATTGAAACATGCAGAAGCATGAGCATACTGCTTACTTTCCAGCACGCTATACATATGTATTCTGTTTCAGTACGCGTTTTAGCATGTCAATTTCTATTTAATTCGCACGCAAATAGCCGAACTAGCCATTATTCTCATTACCATGTACAATCGTCAGTTTCCTTTGTGCAAACCTTTCTTCACATGCGAGCGTAATGCTTCAAAAGCTTTGCGCAATTACAATAGAATTGACTGTTGCAAATCGTATATAATAAGTAGCAGTCCATGTATAAATAAAAAAATTGTCGCGTTAGTATGAAGCTAACATGGGCATAAAATGTATGGCTCGTTTTAAAAAGCAAGCACTTTACTCGTTAAACAGCAGATCCTATTCGCAAATTTGTTTATCGTACAGAAATTAATGCATGCCTCTAATTCTTAGTGCAAATTAATTGAATGTAAACCGTGTACTAAATGAATAATTTAATTCAAGCCAATAACTATAGGCACCCAATATAATGAAGTTCAGTAGGGTAGTATTTGCCATCCGACGAAAACTCATTACCCAGATGGAGTGAATAGTAGGAACCTTTCTTTGGAAATTCAGTACATAAATTACGAAACGATTCCAACGGGCTGGGGAAAAGATCGACTTATTGAAAAATAGATTGCAGAATATAATGGTGGATGGAAATTGTATTATACAATTGAAAAAAAAAAAAAAAAAAAAAAAATGTTTGCCTTCGGCAATGATCATTCGTAACCAAGATGATTTCTGTCGCCCAATAACAATTATTTACAATCAGAAACAATTTTGATCATTAATAATGTTTACAACCATTATTCATAAATTAATCATTATTCATAAATAGAAAAGTTACAAATGAAGATTTTTTAGTCACATCATTATTTCAAAGAAATCTCGTGGATTGAATGCTAAGTCCTTAGAATAAAAATCATATTTTCATTAATTATTTTTACCTAAAAATTGTTTAAAATGACTGCTACTTTTTATCTCTGGTTAAAACGTCACGTTCGTAGATTACCATTGCACAGATAATTGTCTGTGGTGTAATCGTTACGAGCATTAAGAATTACATAAATATTATTATACTCTTTACATTATTGTAGAAGTAATGGTACTCTAATAATATCCGTGCGAAAGGCGGAAGGAATATAACAAAATGGCCTAGCCAGTTTAACAAATAAATCGTTCTGCGAGTCGGCGATATCCCACGGCTTGCGCAAACATTTCGTGACAAGTGGCCGCTTCTGCTAAACTTCCTGTGGGAGATCCCCGGGACATGCGTCCATTCGGAAAACACTTGTTGAACATCGAGCTAAGATTGCTCGAGCTAAGAAGCAACTTGTTGCTTCGTCGTTCCTGCAAGGAACTCGAAGTCCCGTATCAGGATACTTAGCGTAACAGCTGTACGAATCATGCGCAACTTTGATCTGGAACTCTGGTTCGTCGCGGTTCAAGTCTAATTGTATAGAAACCGTTGGAATTTGTTGGAATTTGTTGGAATTCTTCGAAAGTATTCGCGAGAAAGGGAGTAAGATCTACTGGCAAATGCTGTTAATTATTCGAGTACAATTTAAAGTTAAAGTTAAACGTTGAATACAATTCAAATCGGTGGATGGGCATAAGGAGAGCAAAATTAATAATAATTCTATTAGTACCCGTCCTTGTAATTATCCATACCGAAAGGAGGCACCACGTAATTGTAGCTCTGTGAAGGACGCCAACTATGCCCCGATTCTTCGATTGAAATAATAATCCATTAGCTGTGCCAACGATTAGATGAAAGGGGCGTCTCCTGAGGCGGGGGCCACGTGTTCCAAGCACGCTTCCAGACACATGTACACACGTTGCACGCACGACACCAGCTTAATCAATCGCATGTCGTATCGAGCACTGACTTCGGACACGAGCACGTAATTCGTGAAAACGAGTCCTCTCGATTACATTCTGCCCGTTTCTCTGTACGATGTATCGGAGCTAAATTTAAATCGCTCATTGGGAATATGGTTCAGCGACGAATTCCAGAAGATATTACTTCAAACGTGGAAGCAAATGACGATAGATTATCCGTGGATCGAAGTTATTCATGTTTCGTAGAGTAATATAATTCATGAAACGCGTATGTACGTTTCGAAAATACGGAGTTGAAAATATCAATTTCAAATTGAGCAATGAATACCTGCTGACATAACACTTAATGTGTATTTTCAAAACAAAAATTACGCATATATCGTTTCGCGCGACGCGTAAACGTGTTCGTATTCATCGAACAGCATGGATCGACGAATTTCCAGAGAGCCAGCCGGCTGAATGGCGAAACTTAAAGAGGGAACAGAAAAAATACAAACTCACCCTGGGACTTGCGGGATGATTAGATTCTGCCACGTGCCCATTGTGTCATCTCATTGACGGTACGCCCCTTCCTGTAGACGCGTGTGACGGCCGTTCATGCGTGTCACACTGGTTCAACGTGAACTGTAAGACGTAGAACAGTAATCTGGCATCGCGTCATTCGATTCGAGGCTGAACACCACGAGAATTTATTGTTGCGCAGAATTACTGCCCCCGCGATCCCCGCTCTGTTGCTGGTGTCCCGCCCCAGAATTTTGATATATTATTCGGCTTTTATTCATGGGGGATGAGACTGTCAGGGTTCCTCTGATATTAGGGCTAATTAATTTTTAAGGGGCAATATTTCGGGAATCCCCGTTAACAGTAGAACGAAATCCTAATAGGCGAGGAAATAAAAATCAACGCTGCTGGTTCATTTATTGCCCCAGGAAACTGTTATTTAATACGCGTTCCATTTAACCGCGATGTACAAAATATATTAGATCAGTATACGTGTCGCTGGCAATATTAAATATAAACCGTAGTTACAACTACGATACTAGATACTAAAACTCTGCGTACGCAAAGCACGCAATTAGCAGGGGAGGATTAATGACGTGCGGCGCGAACGCGAATCGCGGCTACCCGATATTTTAGAATTTTTGCCCTCGATGCGATCGGTCGTTCGCGGCAAACGCACGCCTGGAAAAGGATTGCGATACCGCAGGAAAACTACGAAGCATCGAACGGCCGTAATCCCCGCAGCCAATTCCACGTCCAATACCGTGTCTCGTAACGAGGTTCCGTCAAAGGGTGTCTTCTAATCGCCTAATCGCCGTCGAATACAGCGAGAGTGCTCTTCGATCGTCCGCCGCGCGGTTTCCTCGCCGAGGGGGACGTATAATCGACGATCGCGACGAAATATAAGAAGCACGGCCAACAGAGAAGGAAGGACGGAGAGATTTCAATCTTGACAGCGAACGGGGTCTCCCGTCGGGGCTCGACACACTATTTGATTTTCAACCCCATCGTCCCTTTGACGGTCGACCGCCACGGTGGCAGACCGTTCTCGAAGGACGATCGACTTCGGGACGGTCGTTTCATCGAGTTACGCAACGCCGCGGAAGGCAGTCGTCCAAGTTCTTTGTCTATCGAGCCATCTGTCACCCCCGTCGAGAGGAGAGTCAACGCGGGCGTTACGGGGGCACGTTGCGACGACCTACTTGCGTTTGTAAATGCCTGCCCGTCTCTGCCGTCTGAGCGGGACGCGTACGCGTGTTATTCCCACGCGCCCGCCAATACGGCCGTGATACGGCCGTGATAAGAGGGAGATAGCTCGACAAGTAGAGAAGCGGACCTCTGGGAGGATACGTGTGTGTATCGGGTATTGATTTTCCTCGTACGGTGTTACGCCGACGGGGTAAGCCGAGACGCGACAAAGTTTATTAATCGTGGTGGGCAGCGGGGTCGTTTGCGTAGCCACGGCCACGGGGAGACACGAAACTTTTCGTGTCGAGTCATCGCCGCGGCGCTCCGTAGTCTCGTCGCTCGCCTCGCCTCGACGTGGAGCGTCGTCAATCTCTTGGACCGATAGTTCGGGGCTCTCGTAAGGGACTTTGTAAAATCGTGGGAAGCGAAAGGGCTTCGAGGCTCGTGGATGACAGTGTATCAGATTTGTCGATAGGAAATATTCGGCGGTAGGTTCCAGATTTATTTATTTATTTATTTATTGGCTCGTGGGAAGAATCATTTGACGCACATTTTTCTGCGCAACGGCGACGCTCGTAATTTACACCTGTATGCGTTCTAAGTTTGGAACGATAGCTCGTAGTTGAACACTGATATCGGAGGCGCTCGATTCGACCCGTGCGTTCATTCATATTCAACTTCGTAGCTATACGCTGCGCGCTATAGTATGGACGTCGTCCAACTACAGTTCGCTATTTCAATTTACGTCTATCTTTAGTCCGCGTCCAGATTCGATCAGCTGTAACGATACGTACGGTATCGCGTCGGAAAACAGGTTAATAAACCCTCCAAACGAATCTAGATGGCTAGATTCAATGCATTTTGAATGCATCGAGGGGAACTGATTTAGAACAGTCACCGAGGTCCACCCCAAACGCCTCAAATCGCTTTCTAATTCTCGCAACGAGACGATTTAAGCCGCGCCAATCGCAGCAATCACCCGCCCTCGATCGTTCTAAATCCTTCTGTATCGCGGTCGTGGGTGTCGTTAGCTCGCTTGGGTTGAAGTTTCGCGTCGGCCGCCGTTGTCGTATAAATTGGCGATCCGAAAGGCGCGGGAACGGAGGAAAGGAACGCGGCAGGATGAACGGGGAACATCTAATACATCATAAACTTTGGAACAAAGAGGAGAGAGAGAGAAAGAGAGGGAGAGGATGTCGTGGCAGCGCCGGAGAAACCACCGGTCCCGCTATCCTCGGGACAAAACTTTGCCTATTTGTTAAGTCTTGCCCCGGCGAAACTGTCTCAGATACTGGCGTCGAACTATGCCTCACACCTATGACCTCCTTAGTGCCCCTCCTTCTTCCTTCCTAACCCTCGACACCGACGCGTTGTCTCGGTGCATCCTTCGCCGGGACCGTTGAATAGGGGGCGAAACAGACGCATTCTGATTCGCGAAGTTTCGTCGTCTCGAGAGAAATTGATGATACGGGGCGAGCACGGCGATGAAAATGGAGGATACAGAAACGACAAGTTCAGTTTTATCGAATGGCCACGGTGAAATATCGTTCGGTGAATCGTAGAGAATTCGTACGCAGTATATGTACATGCATGTATCTTGTACGGGAGTAACTTGTACGTCTATTTCATTTTGATCCGGGAGAATCCATTTTTTTCGCAGCGTCGCGATTCGAGTACGAAAGACAGGGACCTCGGGGGTAACGACGAGGACGCTGCATCTCGTTGCAGCGCGATGTAAATCAGCAGGAAAGGTGGCGTTGCCGTTTCGTTTCGGGGCGGGCAGTACCTGTCGAAAAAGTAAACTCGTTCCGGGTGCGGGAATTCGAAATTAAAAAGTTCGAGCATCGAGACTGGTCATCTGCATCGAAATTTTCTCCGGAGCAAGTTTCAAAAGGCTTTTAACGCGTCCCGCGGGACAACTCGAAAATAGAGAAGCAAAAACGCAGAAAAGGCTGATAAAAATTTTGCTTTTTTTTATTTGTTTCGCTGGCCGTGCCGTGATGTATGCGCGATCAGAATTCGCGAAGTTTCGCGCATCTGGTTCGAAGCGAAAGTTCGAGCGCGACACCCGCACATGACATCCCTGTGTCATGGTGTGTATCGAGGGCTGGGATGGCGAGCTTCGGGGGGGTGGTTTCATTGTGACGACAATATCGCCTTGGGCGGCATTGGCGAGGCAGAGATGCAAATTTCGTGGAGGACGGCTCTGTTCTCTGCGTTTTCATCTACTGGTCGCCGAATTCGGCGATGCTGCAATGAATTTTAACGGTGCCCCGAGTCTTCGTGGGCTGCCCGGCGAGAAGTAATGCGACGATTAATTCCCCGTCGCATTAGGATAGCAAATCGTGGTTTCGTCGTGTCAATCGATCAGCTCAGAAATGATGTACATTGATCTGGAATAAATTGTCCTTAACACCTTTTATGCTGTATACACATGTCATTATCACTAGTTTCGAATGCAGTTGAATTCTACGAATAAATTGAAAAATAGGGGACTACTTGATCAATGATTTGAAGAAACAATTTCACTTAAGCAACAAGCAAATCAATTTTGTCGATTATCAATGGAATTCGTTTTTCGTTACAGGGGACAGCATCTTCCACATCGCCACGGCAACGTTCAACGTGAGTACCGCTACGATCCTAAACATAATCTGTATAAAACGAAAACCATTATCGAACCTCTTCTCCTCGACAATCGGTCAAGCAAAGCGTCGCGAGATAATCGCAGTTGACTCCCTGCAGGGTAAAACAAACTAACAAGTAACCCAACAAAACTAATTCCAGCGAAAAACGAATGACCATATACCTCTCGCATTCTTGCATTACGGTCGAGTTTCTACTGTTCTACGCCAATGCCTGCATACACGAATGCAGGGAGCAGCAGCGGGTTTACGAAGGGAAGGGGTTGACAATGCAGCTGCGACAGGGTGGCAGCTTCGTAGCCGTTGCCGTGGTCTCGTCGCCGTCGTCGTCGTGCAGTGTCAGTGGCGATAAAGCGGCGGCGGAGACGAAGCAGGAAGGAGGGTGGTTAGACGTGCGGGGGTGGATAAGCGAACAGGCGAGTAAGGGAGAAGGGCCGGCGGGGTGGGACGGGGGCGGAACTGGTAAACGGAGGTGGAGATGCTCTAAGGTACATAATCATGCTTGCTGATTCCTTCCCTAATAAAAGTCTCACTGTCAGCCCATCCCCAACGGGTCGTATCTCACCCCCTTACACGGCCTCCCTCACTCCCCTACGACCGTGCCGTCCCCAGCACGGAGATCTACCTCTTCCGCGGCCTGGTTGACTGGTTTCTTCTGTCTTTATCGCGCTCGCAGGTCGGCACACGCGCGACACGTAGACAAAAGTTCATGTGTGCCAGCCGGAGCGCGGTAACTGGGTCCGCGAGATGCACCCTTGCACGTAGCTGAGTCCCGTGACAGAGATCGGGGTGAGCTGGCTGTGTAAGAAGACAAAAGTAGCGGGGTACACGCGGACGGAAAGGGGTAACGAGGATTCAGCGAGATACGGGTCAGAAATGCTTGCCGTAGCAGCATCTGAAGTTGCAATTTTTTTCATCTCCCGATATCCACTCGAAGATTACGCGCTTCTACGTACATGTATATTCGTTTCGTTTTGTCTCGTGTCACGACTGGTTCCCGTCTGTGGGCTCGGCTGGTTTCTGTGCCCCTTGCGGCAGGGCCACCGTGACCGTCCCTTCGTGATTCGTATCGGAAAGGATTTGCAGATTAATTTGACTTTAACGGTGGGCCAATTGCGATGCAATGCACCTCGGGGTGTGCAGTACGTATACGGTGTTCCGTTTTCTCGCTCGCTCCGCATCGTAAACAGATAGATACAGAGTCTATCTTTGGACTTGACTCTATTCCCCGGTTGTACGAATCTGATTTGCCGCTGGAACCTTTCTCGTCGTGGATACGAATTCTAAAAAAACGCGGTGGCAAAACGGGCTATCGTTGCAATCAGATGTGTAATAACTTGGAAATTATAAATTAGCATCGTCATACTGTACTGAGTATTTCTAATATAGACTAATATACTTCGTAGAACAGTTGAAGCAATCGCAGATACTGCAACATGCCCTTTGCCTAACTTCCGCGTCGACAAAAAACTATCCATTCGCTAGGGAAAGCTCTCCTCCCGTAAGGTAGAGAGAAAAAAAACACCACACCGGATTCACAGAGTCCATTAAACCCGATGCAAAGCAAACACAGATATCTTCATCGGGAAACGCGATCCAAATCGACCGAACAGAGGAGCGCGTACACGTAAGCGTATCAAAAAAATAAAGAGTGGCGTACCATTGAATGGTGCGGTTACCCTCCAAGTTATTAAGGCCGGCCGGGGGTAAGGGCATACACAGACATGGTGTCTTCGTTTCAGGGTCGATCTTTAAAGAGCCAGGCGTTCGAGGGTCCTTGGCCCAGACAGGTCTCAAGGTGCATGTCTCCGGTGGATTTAAAAGACCCTCAAGGTGGTCGTGTGTAGGGAAAGGGCCAGATGGCTCGACCTACCCCACCTTTCTCGTCCTTCTGCTACCTCCACCCACGTGTCTAAGCGCTCGACTCGGTCCCGGCACGAAAATGAATTTTCCTTCGGTCCTTCTCTTTCAGATGTTCCATCCCCCTTTCACGCTCACGCCGCCACAGTTTCCTTCGAGAGGAACGAACCGTTCCCCACCCCCGTCGCGGCACGCGTTAATAACGCATCTAGATGCGGCCGGGAGAAACTCCGTTCGACATATGTTCCGAAGTCATTGTGGAGGGCACGAGAAAAAGACGATGCGGTTGTGCTGGATCGTGAACTCTGATGCGGTTCGTTTGTTGGTGCCGTTAAGCTCCCGTTAAAGAGGAACGGTTTTCGAAATTGGGTACCGGATATCGTGGAGAGGTTCGACCAATCTGTCGCGACCAGCCAAAGAATCGGGAAGGCCTGCGAGGGTGGAAGAAAAGATAAAGAACTCTGTTAGATTCTGCCCCGTTTCTTTTCATCCGGGCCAATTTAGCAGGCGATCTGTTGCGTCCGCATGATTCCCGCGTTCTGTTCGAATGGGCACGCGCGATACACGAATGGAAATCGTAACGGAATTCGCCGTTCTAGAGGCGAGAAACGACGGGGGTGGACGGGGTTTCTCGAGGAGCATGCGTGGGCAGATGTTCTGCGGGAGGAGTTTTTAGACGATAATGGTATTGGAAGGAATGGTTGGAGAATTGATTCGGCCTTCGAGCGACGGATCAGGTATTTGGTAAATAGGAAGGAACCTCGTTAGGTTGTCGATGGCCACACGGTGCAGATGTAGAGGAAGATGTAGGTTGATTAGAATAAATGGAAACGGAAAGAAGTGAGGATGAGGCCAGTTGTTAGATAGAATGATGGCAAGCTTCGTATATTTAAGAAAACCGAAGGGAAATTTTATCACAATGTTAGACATATATTATTATATTTATATTAATAATAATGTTATTACTCGTTATTGACATATAATATAATTATACACATTTTGTGTCCGATTATACGCACATTTATTAATATTAAGAAGTACGGCACAAGGGTAACCTATATTGCAGAAACAACAACCTTCCGAGGTTTTAGATATTTCCGCTGTGGTTATGAATACAATTTACCTGAAAACTTCTTAACGCGTTCTATACCCCACGGTTCACTGGCGGCTCATAGCAGGTAGTCAGAGTAGTACTTTCAACAGGTATACAAGAATATTTTCCAATGTACCCAGCCCATAAATGAAATATACAGCAACCTAAAAGTGTTAATAATTCAACACAACAATTTATATCCGCAATAGTAATAAATAATAAATTAATTCGGAAGAAATACTTCTTCCCCGGGAAGACGAAACACTTTCGGTGCTCTGGCAAAGTTGTTCCAGCTTATTACTAGCAACAACAATGCTCCATGTGCCATACCTATGTATATTTTTCTTTGCATATAGCCAGTAGGTGCCACAAGCGTCACCATTACTCGCAACTTTTGAAAATCACGAGGGTGCCGTATTACCGGCAGGGGGCCATACCACCGCCTTTACCTCGATTCTAAAATAAATAGTCCTCCCTTATTTAAGATAGATATAATAAAGATAGTACAAAAAAATACACATTCTTTCCTCGGCAGCGTACTGTCACCTATTCACCGAGATGCGTATAAAAGAGGCAAGGAAAAAGTTCAAAGTTTTCCAAAAGAATAAGAAGCCCAATTTCACCGGGGTACACGAATAAAAGTTTACAAGCTTTCCAGGTGCAACCGGTCGTAAAAGACAGACCGCGGCACGCGTTCGGGTGTTACAGAAAAACGTAGGCAGATCAAGCGGACAAAAGGTTTCACGGGCACAACATTATGTTTACCACACGAAACGCCCCCGCAACGCCTTACCCGGAACACCGGATGTCTCGTGCTGAGAATTAGCTCGACGGATTTACGAGCGGCGACAAATCGGTCCTTCTGTGTTAGCCAACGCGTGAAAACGGTCATGTCTTTCTAGTTACCGGCCACTTTGCAACAGTTGAACAAGCTGTAAGAGGCCTTCGACACTTTGCAGGAACACGCCGGACAATAAACGGCCTCACTTTGCGCCGGTTTTCGCGCTTTTGTAACCTTTTTAGAGGTCCCGACATAATTATCCGGGCACCTTTTCTCGAGCGGAAGAAACGTCGACCGCTGGGGGTCGTGGACAGTTTTCCTCACCATCCCCGGCGTCTTTGTCAACCACGTTAATAAAGATACAGGTCTGGGCGTCAATTTATAAGGCACAACGTCGTCTTTAGCGGCCAATAAACTTTTGTCGAGCCTTTGCCTGCATTCTGTGCGGAACGGAAAGGTAGTGCGACTGTTTCCCCCAATTCCTTCGACATAAAACGCTGATCGAGCAGAGTATTTCTTTCGTCGGCCAAAGATTCGTCTTCTCGCCGTGCCGTGACATTATCCTCGCTATCAAACATCATAAATCGTCCCATCCCATCCCCTCGGGGATATGCACCGGGGTATTCGTCCTAATGCTACGACAAATCGATCGAAAGTTCGTCACCTTAATAATCTCTTTCTTTTTTTCTCTCTCCGATCGTCCCCCTTCCAGTTCACGGTGTTGCACGCATCGCGCGAGGGAGCAGCCGGGCGTCTGTCCAGACGGAATTTCAATGGGGGCACGCCGCGCGGCACCCCACGATAGTTCCGTTCCTCTAATGTGGAAGTAGCTCGTGCTACCTGAGCAGCTGCGCGTGTGTGCGAGGAAAAGGGGACTCCCTTGACAGAAGTTTTATTTTATTTTGCCTTACCTTATGGGCCACCGATAGAGGGGTCGCGACACAGAAGTACGAAGAGGGAGACGAAGAGAAAGGAAGGAGGCCCCATGGGTAGACGCCGCCAGGTACCCACTGCGGGCCCAAACGTCACGGTTGAGAGGGGGGCCATCTGCCCCCTAACGAGTGAGTGACGTCAGGTGTGACGATGTGTGCTCCTGGCAAAGAAGCGTCTTCTGCATATTTCGCCTTCCTGTCCCTTTGTCCTTTCCCTTCTTTTTTTTTTCATCCTTTTTTCTTTTTTTTCTTTCGAACGTACACGATTGCGTCCCGAATTTTATTTCGAGTCCCACGCGCCCGGCCACGTCCGCCGGCCAATTCATCGAATCGAGGCCCCCGCGTTTCCGCGGTATCCATTTGCCGCGATTGTGCTCGCCGCAAAAATTGTCTCTTTCAATTTGGCCAGTGTCGCCGGCCGTATAAAATATGAAGTTCGGGGTTTCACGGTTAATTGCATTGGCGTCTGAAGGGTCACCTTTTCAATTCGCGAAATTAATTTCGCGGGGTGGGGGGGGCACGCCCGCCTCGCCCTATTGATTGGAAAGTTTACGCGGATGCCTATACATCGATCAGCGTCGGCGGAACTTGGTCGATATCGCCGAGTGGTCACGGCGAATCGAAAAGCGCTCTTTTCCTCTTCGGTTTTTTCCCCCCCGTTTTTCCTTTTTTCTTCGCGATCGGATATCCGACGTATAATTAATTATTTCGCGGGCCAAGCGTCGAGTTGACGTTTCAGCCGCGGAGACATTGATCGCTCGTTCGGGACCGCTCTTTCTGCCCGCAAAAAGTGGTGGAGAAAACGAAAAACGCGGAGCCGCGAACTTTGGAGGGCCAACGGCGAGAGTCACGTGCGCCTTATGGCTGTTTAACGCTTCGGTACGTTAGGAAGTTCGTCGAAGCAGAAGGATGGTAGGGATAATTGGCCGTACCGAGTTCCCTGAATTATAGTTAAATATGCCAACCACTTTGCCCACGACTTGCTTTCTTCCGGCAAAAAACGCCGCTGGTCTGCGTGAATTTTCCGTTGCCGATATCGTGGCGCGCTTTTTTAACCCCGTTGCTCCGTAACCTTTCAGGCGTCTTTCAAATGCTTCTTTGCAGTTCGATTTCTCAATTGCCGGCCACGTGAAAGGGGCGCATAAAAGTTTATATAAATCTGACGTTTCTTCGATTCGTTTAATAAAATTCACGATAACCGCCGGCAGCTTTTTTTATATCGGTTAAGGATTCCCGTTTAGAGCGTTTGAAGTCACGATACCTACGGCTTTACTCTATTTCCTCGGACAATTTGCAGACGTATGGTTATTCTCATTGATATAACTCGTTCGATACCCTTGATACGCGCGTTACATGTTGAAACGATCACGGTATGCTGCGACTCACTTTTATCGCAGTAGGCGTATTTCGTATCTTTAACAAGACCGTTAAATTGTTCTTTATCACACCGCTCGGCGTTATCGTGCTGGGCGGCTTCTGGAGATATATGCACGCACACTTACTTGTTCTCAGCACGCCCAGAAAGCCTGTGCGTGATTTCTGCTGCTTACAAAGAACATTCACAACCGAAGAGACGAGCCAGACTTTTCCGCGCACGTTGACATCCATTTCAAAGTCGTCGTTCAATCAGCGTCAAAGGACTCGAGTAAAACATGTTTCCAACCGCGCGAACTCATGGAAATAGAATATTTGCCGTGCAACAAAACAGCCGTACTAGTCAAAATTATATTCACAATGCTGCGCTTTTCCCTCGGCGTTACGATTATTTCACTGGTGTTCGACATTTTTTGCCACAAGTTTTCCTTTAAGCGGATTTCAATTATCAGTCTGTTCGAAACACGATTGTCGGCGTGATACGTTGCCGTTCGAATCAGATCCTCTTAGTATCCAAAGGTTTTTCGTAATGAATTGTGTAATTGTGTAATTATGCAGCATTCGAATTAGTACGTAGATAGGCGCACCCATCTAACATCGTTTTACGTAAATTTATTATTCGAGCGATTTCATCCGTAACAATTGTTACGGCTTTTTCTGCATATTTGGTGAAATAAATAATTCTGAAAATAAACGTGCCAATTCGGCTATCTCTTCTTAATTGGCAAATATAAAAAGCGCACTAACTTGTTATTTGCATACATCTTTAATTTAGTAACATCGGTGTTACTTTAATTCAATTTCTAAATATCAATTTTCGCGCCGCAGCAGCACAACTTGGTGGAAGAATAATTAAATTAACGTCGAGCAGAGCATAGCGCAAGCACTTGGGGGCTCGCAATCAGAATATTGAAATCCAATAAAAATAGGTGCATACCTTACGTTACTCTATAAACTTTCCTTATTAAGAAAGCGATACAGATCTCAAATGCTCGTGAAATGCCTTCGGATACGAGAACATTGAAACACGAATTTCATTAAACCATTAACATTATATTTTTCAACTAAACAAAAATCGTTAAGGTCCTTAATAGTCTCAACAAATGCGCATTCCTATCCGGTTCTTGCCTCGCACATATCTCCCACATGCATCCCTTAAGCGCCGAATGAATTTAAACCTACAACGAATCCATTGGACAGTCCTAAACTCGCAGCCAACGTTCGCCGATTTATTATCGCTCCAACAATTCCCCCAAGTACCAAGATCGGTGTTCAATGAAAAATTAAAGCACGCCAAAATTCGCGCAAAAGGAAACGAGCACGACAAACGAATTCGTACAATTCCAATCTCCGCGAAAGGAAACAACGTAATCGAGAATCGTTCGAAGCAACAAAGCTTCCCGATCACCGTCGGAATCGTGCATCTCCACTGAAACCGCAAAACTGGCGTGTCGTTGACCATCCGGAAAACGTGCAAAGGGTTCGCTCGGCATGCGTGCAATCTATCAAAGAGTCAAGAGTCAGCCCTCCTTCAATCGGCGCTCGGTCGCATTCTTCGAGGCGCGCGCACGAGCGCCGAGAGAATCGTGCATATGCATCGATCGATCGGTGGTCGGTCGGTCGGTCGGTCGGTCGCGTGTTACGCTCCTTGCACGAACGGGCTCCAAGTATAAGTAAGTATGTACGTAATACGCAGGGACGAAGGGGCATGCGTCACGGAACATCTGCCGCGGGCGCGTGGCCCCCGTCCGTGCCCCAAAGAGCACCGACTGAAGAGAAGGGTCCTTTGAGACAAAGAAAAAGTATGACGTACAGGCAGCTGCCGCTCGCGGTGACGTAGGGCCCCCCTATGTCTAGCAGGAGCAGCGAATCACCTAAGGTGGGTCCTCGCTAAAAACGAAGATTTATCATCGGTGATCACGTGCACGGGACCGCAGCCGCACCGCTAATTCATACACCGGGTACTGTTTAGGGCCATAAAATACACCTTTCCGCTGTCCACGCTCGGCACCGTCCGCCGACGATATCGACTCGATGGATCGCGCTAATAAATTGTTCCCCTTTGATTTGGGTAGAAATGATTCCTCGGATGGCGTTCATCGTTGCGCGCGTTTAGTCTCTCGTAGAAGGGTGGCGTACATTCGGTGACGTAGCGAAACCCCTTCGTCTTGTGACGTCGTTTGCTGCCCTTCTTGCGCGGCAATGTACTTTTGTAGTACCTGCGACTCGAAGGAGGGATTGAGGTCTCCGACGAGCAACGAACGACGAGCAAACAACCCCCGATCAACCCCCGTTCCCCGTCATTATTCGGCCGCGAACGATCGAAGCACTTACACAATCGTCTGAGCAGTGTTTAACTTGGACGTGGACCTGATAACTTGCGAAAATATCGCGTTCCCGTGGGCTTCAGCGTAAGCCCCGATCTCGCTTCCTTTTTCCATCGTGCCCCCTCACGCCGGCCTTGATAGAAACGAAGCAAAGTCCGAGAGTCCATCCTCAAAGCTGCAGGCCGCTGAGTGCATGCCTTTCTTCTCGACAGAGACGGGAAAGAGGAAAGGAGACAAAGACAGAGGCACGCGGTAAAGCGTACTAATCTCCCAAGTAGACACGCTAATGAAAGCCTGGATGCCACTGTCTTTCCCAGTTTTTTTTCAAGGCTCGTCGTTGTACCCGCACCTTTTGTCTCCTGTGTTCAGCGGAAATTAAACCGAAGACACGGCGAGTCCCTGTTACGATGTAACAAGGACTTCGTTTGCTCGATAGATTTCACTTCGCCGATAGATTTCCACGGAGAACGTGAAATTTCCACCATTTTAGGGACGACGTGGCGGTGCGCGTGCGGTAATAAAACTGATTTATTTATTTTCGTGAGTCGAATGAACGAAACGCCAGCATGTATCCGCAAACACTGCATATTAGAAACGAAACCAGCGAGGAAAATTGTATTTGAATGGGCAAAGATTTGAATAAGTCACGTTCGGGGTAAAATTCACGTGCTGCACAAAGAATAGCGTCCGGGGATCCTTATTATTACCTGATGGTACCTCCGTGCCCCTGGCCAAGGGTGCTCTACGCTACCTCTGCCACTCCCAATCTTCTCGCATCTGTCAGGCCACGCGAATCGCCCTTGCACTTGAAAGATGAGGCATGGAAAGGAGGAAAAAAAAATAACACATCCTCGACCGTGCTTCCCCTTCGAAAGGGATCAATTAAAGCGGTCCTGTTCAATTGTACGAAATTAATTCGCACAAAACGGGCCGCAAGCGAAATCTTTTCCGCTCGAGCTTCGCGGTATCTTGTTTTCGATATTAAATTGGACGGTTTTTAGTCGACGGAATTGTGCGGAAAGCTATGTACAGCGCTAAGTGTTGTTTGAAAAATGTAACAGTCCTTGCGAGTGCTACGGATCGCCGTGTATAATTAAAGGTTGAAAATTTTTAACCAATGTCTGCGCTTCGCCGTTCAATTATTCACGCAGAAAAATGCATGCAATTTTCAAGGGTTTAAAAGAACTTCCCTGGTTTTTCTTTGGGCCGAAGCGAGAACGTGTTAGAATAATCAAGTTTACCTGAATGAAATAATTAATTGCAGACGGGAGAAACATGACCGAGCTAGACCGCCAACATGACATTTCATTTCCTGTACAAACAGTGTCAACTTCTTCCGTTCCCGCGTCTGCTGAATATTTAAACGTCTGTACAAATATGTCGCGACTCGCATTTTTGACTGACCCCACTCTTTCCTCACAAAGCGTCAATTGCTCTCGCCCATTGTGCTGCGAATATTTTTCTACAGCTCGTTGGATGTGGCTTAAACTGATTGTTTCGAACATAATTGTTCTCTCCGAAACGAATATCGAAGGTGTTCTTTGACAACGTTCAGTTTCTCGATTTTAATATTGCCGTTCAACCGTTATATAAAAATTGGCTGCTACAAATTTGCTACTGCGTTCTGATACCAGACAGTATCGAGCAATAACGATTTTCAAAAAGGTACAACTTCTAAATAGAGCAACGGCAGGAAAATGATTCGACTAAATATTTGAAGAGGTTTCGTTACGCGAAAATGGGAACTATCGTAATCGGGCTTTATCAGAAAATAAACGAAATCTTCTTTACCCGTAATAAAAATATGCAATAAAATTTAATTAAATAAAACTCATATCGGAAACGGAACGATTCACGCACAAGTACATAAATACAATCCCTCCACTTCAAACTCCCGTACCTGACACACATTATTCTCTTAATCATCTTCGAAACACTTTCATCCTCGAAGGGTTAATCACCGTCAGATACACCCCCGCCCCGCGATCTCGACGATCTCGCGCATCGTTTTCACTCGAACCGTTCGTGGGCGGTTTTCATGAGCCGAAAGAGTTGCACAAGGGGCAGGCGAAGGGGTTGCCCTACGTGCAAGACAGAATTCCGAGCGAAATGCGGAAAGAGCAATAGAGAGGGCCGACAGCACAATGACCGCGGCGAATCACGAGTAAATTTGAGAGCGAAATCGTTGGATATTGTTTGCGAGACAGATGCATCATACACATCAAGAGGAGAATGTGAGCTGCCGTTGGTGAAAAGGATTCGCAAAAGGGCCCAGCGGAGCAAAGCCGCGATTCCTTTGCATTCTTCCATCCAGGAAGAACCCTTTCATTTGCATCTGTCTCCGAAATGCAAAAAGGCCTTTCCAAAAATACAGATGTTCCTAACGCCGGGTTGGACCGCGAGCAACCGCTCGAGTGGAACGAAAAATAGGATATTGTGCGTTTCCCGGTCTCCTCCAAGACATTCGTTTCCACCTTTCAGGCATCTTTCGTATCTTAACCCTCTCGCAGGGGCCAGGTGTACCCTCAAGGATCACCTGCGCTCGCCTCTTAGGCCAAGATGAATCGTGGTCATCGAATGATTTGCCGGAACCACTTTTATAGAATTCGAGTAGAATATTTTCCACGACGTCTTTGTCACGGCACGCTGCGAAGTTTCTGTGAAACGGGAGACTCCACAAGGAAACATTTCGCTAGGTTCCTCCGTTGTTTTCTCGCTGCACGCGGTGCTTCGCCGGTGTCTTCTTTTTTTCTGGGAGAATGGTCTTCTTGTCTGGGACCGCGTGGTTTGGAGTAGTCAAGGGTTTGTATTTTTAACGTTTCGCAACTGCAACGCTGGTAAAGCGGTCTTAATTCATTCGGGTATAGTAAACGCCGCTGCTGTTAATAATTAAATGCAGACGCTGCATTTAATGGAAATTCTGTCTCTCTCTGTCGAGGTGCACGTAGATAGGGTTTCTGGTTAAGCAATCGTCGTTACGTGTCTTATCCTATGCAAAAACGGAGCGTCAGTCGATTGATTATATTTCAAGCCGAGCGTCACCGCGATTCGGCTGGACGTTTCCCGTACGATACTCTTGCCCGTTCGGAGTACGCAGTTGTACACGTCGGAGCGATTATCACTGTCGCGTATATCATCGTTAAAATATTCTGCATCGAGTGTCGATTCGCGTTTAAGCATTGTTTACTGCCGCGCGACCGTGACTAACTGTCATCCGTGGAAAGCGATTAGCGAAAGGAGCGACCGTGCACGCGGAACGATCGAAAAGAAACGAGCGATGAAAAATAAGGGAAAAGCAGGAAGATATAAAGGTAACGGGTCGGCCTGGAGAATCGTCGGGGGGAACAGAGTAGGGGACAGAGAAAAATAATAGATGGCACGGAATCGGCTCCGCGATAATAATGTCTATCTGGCATTTCGATTATCGAGATCAAAAAAGATCTTCAGTGCGTGGTTCATAGGCAAGCGCGTATTAGCTGACAGCTCTGAAATTGCGAAAAACGAAGAACGCAGGGCGAATCGAAGGTGCACGCTGGCGAACGGCCGCGCGCCGCTCGACCGGTCAGACATGTACGCAGTGGTCCAGAAAAAGAGAGTACGCGTTAGATCGAGTTTGCTGATTTTCTGTCGTACGTAAATTCCTCGCCTTTTTTCCGCCTCGCCTCTCCCGCCACCTCCGTCCCGGTGGCACTGCCGCCGCCGCCGCCGCCGCCGCCGCTTCCCAACCACCCCCTTGGTCAGATTCCATCCTCCAGCGACCATGCTCCTGGAATGCGAGGACGAGGGGCGGCGGGTGGCGTGCGCACTTTTTGCGCGGAGATTTTTCGCAACGCCCTTCGGCTTGTCCTCCACCTCCACCTGTGCTACTGGCAACCCCCTCCCCAGGTCCACTAGCCTAGCCGCGTTTTTTATTTTACCCCGCGCGTCGCCGCTCGGACCGTCAGGCGATCAATGAATTGAAGCGTCCGTCCTTTTTTTTCCTTTTTTTTCTTTTTTTTTTTTGGTCAGCTCCTGCCCTCTCCTCGTTCGACGCACTACCGCCTGCACATCAGCGTCTCCGTTTCGCCACGTCCCATCTCGCTTCGACTGCGCTTCCGAATCGGCCTTCTCACTCCGGTCCACCCACGTTCCGTACGTCTCTTTCTCCCTCCCGATTTTCCTGCAACCCTCACTGCTGCACCTCCTTCTCTTTTGGCCGCGCTCGCTCTCTCCCTTTCTCCCGCTTTCTCCTCGACCTCTCTCCCCAACCGCCGTTGCCGGTGTTCGCTCGTTCGTTCGGGCCTCTCTCTATCTGCATATCTCATTCTACTCCCGTACCCTCCTGCTTCTCCGCGCCGGTTATCGTACACCTCCACCTCCGTCGAGCTGGTCCAGCTCCGGTCCTTCTCGTACCTCATATCCGACTCACCCTTCCGCGATCGAGAGAAACGGACTGGAAGCTGTCCCACTCGCACCCCGCTCAACCATCTCTTTCCCGTCATTCCTCCAACGCAACGGCCTATCTGACCCTATCCGTTCGACGTCTCTTTCCAACGTTCGCCGGACATAACAGCCTCCCTTCGGCTCGTTCTCGCCGCTGCCTCCCTGCTTCTCTCGCCGCATGCACCGCGCACCCACACAGACCGCCGGTCACCGCGGTGCATGTGCATCCTACATGCACCTGCACGCATGCAACCCTCGCGTTTCATGATCTCGCATCGCCAGATAAATCTCGCTGCGCGCGACAGAGAAAAAGGGGAATCACGGTGAGGAACAGAGATCGCGGCGGGAAGTGGGAAGAGGGAGAGAAAGGGTGAAGCCTGGTGCATGCGCCGTGAAGAGGGACCATCGCTTCTCCATATATGTATCGGCGCCCTTTTTCTCTCTCTCTCTCTCTCTCTCTCTCTCTCTCTCTCTCGCGCTCTTTCTTCCCTTCTCTCTCGCCGCAACCGCCGCGCTCTTTCACCATTTTTTTTGCCACCCCCAACTTGCATTTTTATTTCGACAAAGACCCCCGGGGGTTAATGCGAATTTCCACGTAAAGTGACGGACGCGCCTTCGAGTAATATCGCGGGGAACAGAGAGGAACGCGCGACCGTAAACAACCGGCCAGAAATGGAGGCGACCAATGCTCACGGCTGAAGTTATATCCGGCCAACTGGGATTTTCGGGGTATATTAATCCAATCGTTCCGCGATCGTTCCTCGAGAGTCGCTCGCGGAGGAAACGTTCTCTCGGCTTTTGCTCGCCCGCAGAAACGGAGGTTGATACGCGTTACGTGCAATTAGATAATGCGAGGAACGATTTCTTAATCCTGGTAAGAATCGACATGTCCGTGCAGTGCGAATTTGTACTACCGAAATGGGCAAAATCAAAATATAAATAATCGTACGAATCGTTGTTGCAGCGTTGTTATCGGCAAGCAAATATTTAAGAGGAATAAACGTCTCTTATATCGCCGGTAGCTTGTTCGACGAACGATCGTCAGAAACGTTTTCGTGACAATAGTGACGGCACGGAAGAGAAAAAACGAAACATTTACAATTAGCCGAGTCCATTCGCTCGGAGATATTCCGCCGCGGAGGCACGCAAATTGCGAAAAATTATTACCGAGGCACTCTCGTATCGGCGTTTCAATATTTTCAGAGATTCACTTATCTCCCCGCGAGCATTCCCGCTCTGTTATTCTTCAGAATTTTGTTTTACGTGCCTCCATATCGTATATCGTTGCGGCGCAGTCGTTCGATCCGCGGGATCGCAAAAAGCAACCCCCTAGAAACTCTAGAAACAGCGAATGTAAAATTTACAGCGCATTGCATGCTCGCGACTCCCGTGACATGCTCGCACCCTGTTATCAGCTACGAAAAAGAAGAAAAAAAAAACACACAAACGAAAGAGAAGAAAAAAACGAGAGAGAAATAGGGGGAAAAAAAAGAGTTGCAACGGAAAAATAAAATGCAGCAACACGAACAAAAATTATAATTGCATCCCTTTCTCTTTTATAGAACAGTACGACTCTTCCCGCTCTCCCTCTGACCTTTTCTCTCTCGCTTTCTCTCTACTCACGGTCCCTGCCTCTATAAAAAGACGTAAGTTTATTCATTATCCTGGACGTACAGTGCTGGACAGTAGCCGACTGGACAATTGGACTGCCAACCCCATGGAGGATAGCCTGGGAGCCCCAGCGGCAAATAAAATCGTATTTCATCCCCTTGCCGGCGAAAATTTTGTCTCTCTTTCTTGCCTCCGCGTTCCCTCTCGTTCCCTCTCTTTTCGCGGCGCAAGCTCGTACATCAAAGCTCGCATGCGTCTATCTTCCTCCTCGAATGTTGCTGCTGTTGCTGCTGCTGCTGCTGCTGCTGCTGCTGCTGCTACCCTTCCTCTCTCGTTCCTCGCTACCCTGCCTAGCCATCAGCTCGAATCCCCACCGCTCACCCCCGTGAACCGCCACATTGCCCAACTACCCCCTTTTTCCGCCCTTCCGAACGCCACCCACTCAACCCCATCCTGTGTACAACTCATAAACTTTTGTGCCGAGCTTTAGTAGCTGCAAGCTAACTTCCGGTTCTAGCGACACGCTCCTCTGTCCAGGGCGAAGCACCGACGCGACGATGCCAATCGAAAAGTCGCCGTGCGGTTGCTACCCGGTTTCAAACACCCGCCACTCTCTAATCCGACCGTGCGTAGCGCACTGTTGATCGCAAACATATTTGCTTGTTTATTTCTCCGGGCTGATGGCCGACTACTCTCCGCGTCAAGTTACCCTTCCTGAAACAGGGCCGCGCGGCGGACCGCGCGATGCATCGTCGTTTTACGACCAGTCCTTCTTGCGATCTTCTTTTTCCTCGCTCTGGTTCGCCTTTTTTTATTGCTTTACGATACACGGGTGCCGGGGAATATAAGGGTGTCGCCGTGATGCACCGTTGGTTCATAGTCTTGATAACAATTGCGAACTGTTCTAAAGACGACCGACGCGACAAATGAGACCGAATCCGTCTCTTCAAAGTAAACTTTAATATATTCTCTACGACGTCTCGAGTGTTTCGGGCATTTTCTCCTGCGTCTAATTAACGAGAGATTAGACGAATAGAGGGCCAGAAGCAGGAAGTTAGTACGAACGAAGCATCGCGATTTATTTCAACCCTTTCCGTGGCCCAGGAACGGCATCGCGGACGCAGAATGCAAACCCCGGCGGCAAGCTAGCTGACCGCCAGTGGTTTTCATCGTATATAACTCGATTAGCCCTGAATTCTCTCTCTTTTTCGATATAATTCAACGTCGGTGCAATTTTCAGTAATTGCAGCGCAGCGATAGCGAGCGCCGGACAAAGGGATTGGAAAGGGAAAGGGGGCGGCGGAGCTCCGAGATCCCATCAAACTCGCGGAATCCGATCTTTCACGGGGCCGGGGTAATTGCAAATCGAGTTTTCGTTTACGTCCGCGAGCATCGGTGCGCCTGTAAGAAAAAGAACGATCGCGACGACGCGACACCGCGACGGTGTAATTAGAAGGTACGACAGGAGGGGACGACCGAGAGCGGAGCGACGCGGCCGAAGAAAGAATCGAGCCTAACGAGCACGCTAAAGCCGCTCGTCGTGCCCGCGAACATCTTGCGTCGTTGACGTTGCCCGCGCTAGGTACACGCAAGCCGGTTGACAATTTTCGTTAAAGTGTTCGGCGTTCGCGGTTCCCGGCGTCGCCGGTGAGCCGAAAGCGTTGAAAGGCCGGCCAACGAGAGGGTCGCGGGCTCGAATGCGCTTCCGTGTCGATTCGTCCGCCCGGTTAGCGGAGCTTAGAAAGTCGACTTCGCCGCCTCGAGTGCAGGGACTTTACTTATCAACCGGAAATTACACGAAACTAGGTTGGAGGAACGTTTTTCATCGCGCTTTATTCAACGCGAACAGATTGAAAGTACAAGGATGCCCCTTTTTTTGCGAGTGGTTCGCGAGCGGATCGCGGCCGGAACGCTTTCGACGTTTACTTGCGCGCTTCCTCTGCCGCGACCGTGCGTTCCGCCAATTAAAAAACTCCCGTCTCCTGCCGATGCGGTTTTCCCCGGTCCCGCATTTGTGACCGACAGTTTTCATCGGGGCGTTCGCCGACCCGCCGCGCTAAAAAGGAAAACCGTGGCCGCGCGCGTAGGGCGGTAAGTTGCGTCGAAGGGCGGGCGGGTAGTCGGAGACGGAAGGAAGGAGAGGAGAGAGAAAAAAAAAGCCGGTTTCCCGAAAACCCTTCGGAGCGTGCACATCAAAAGCATCAGGTCGCGGCGGTTTGCGGAGAGAACGGTCTCTGCCCTCTTGGCGCACACTCGAAGGCACGCTCCTAATTGCGTTATCCGCGGCGAGAAGAGAAACGAAATGAGGGAAAAACTGTTATAATTTTTAATTGGAGAACGCAACTGTCGTCCATCAAATTGGACCATTTGGCACGTGGCTGCCACGCGAGACCCCCGTTAAACACCCCATGGAGCCGCGCCCGTTAGGGTCTACCATGCACGCCTCCCTCCTGGAACTATAATAACAGGTGCTATGTATAGTAATTATAGTGTAGCGGCTTGCACAGGGATGCCGAACGATCGCTGGGCATTAAGGCGAAGTGTACGTTCGAGAACGTGCTCCGAGGGGTTAGCCTGTCGTCCCGTTGGCCGAATTCGGAAATGTGTTTCTCGATGTTGGAGGGGGTTGATTTTGTCGTATTTATCGGCCTGTAATCAGTTGATCCGTACACCGGGGCGAACAGGAAATTCGAGCACGTGGAAGAAACCTGGAAAGTTGAAGTTCTCGAACGTAGAAGACGAAGTTGTGACAAAGGTTTCCTTCCCATTCGTACGGCACGCAACGTTTTACTTTTCGCGTTATTGAAACGTGCTTCATCGATCGTGATGAACGATCATCTGGTTCGGTGTCTAACCGTTTTTAACGAAGGAATATTTCTCCTACGAAACCGGGTAACGATGTAGTGCTGCATAATCGTAACGTACATGGTGGCGTTCGTGGAACGAAATCAATGAAATTTTTGACTTTTGTCACCAGCAAAGTATTACTCGAAAGTTGTGTGCAACTTTCAAACACATGCACGTCTCCTTCAAATACGAACATTTTGGACACCGTATCTCTTATCGATACTTTGGCACCGCGCTACTTCATCCCTTCATAATTATTCGAGCTTATCGATTTCTGATTCGGATTAGAATGCGAACTTCGTTCACTTCGTGAATTCAATCTTCCACATTCTGCATACATTCGTCTTCTGTACTGGCGAGTAATCAAACACGAGTACACCACGGTGGAAAAGAAATCGACAGCCGTTGAATTCGATTCCCAATGGTTACCAGCCGTCTGTTTTTTCTAGTTCAAAACTTAAGAATTGTTTCCAAACGTCGCAGCGATCTGGCCATGCATTATCATAATAACCACGGCACGATGTTACATGAACGTTGAAATTAAAACTTGCGCAATTCAGCAGCACGCGTTCCCGTAAGCCAGTCGTGCAAGAGCCGCGGGGATACGCGACCAATTTACCATCGACGAGCCGACGCGCGCAACGCAGCGGTGAATGATTGAGAGAGCCGGTAATTCGTTTCCCTGGACGGATTCCCTGCCTAATTTCTGTCAGATTTCTATCCGGACGCCCGTCGACGCGAAACAGCCCGTGGCCGACGCAGTCTTTTCATTTGTTTCGGTCCGGCGACGATCGCGGCGCGCGTTCTCATGGCCGGGTCCCAGGATCGGCTCGTGAATTTTCTATGCGCGGAGGGGTCGCACGCGTTCGCCCGCGCCACATCGCGGGAAGTCTCTCCTCTCTTCGTTATGGCGGGCGAGGAAAAAAAGAAGAGGACGAGAGGGCTTTTGTCGCGTTTGCAAATCGAATCCGTCGTCAAGTGCTCGTTCATATTTCACGCGGCGGGCTGCGAACGTTGTTCTCCGGCTGGAGGAGCTTTCGAGAACGACGCCGCTGTCGAATGGTCAGAACCCGTGGTTCTTGGTATAGAGATGCCTCCTCGTTGTTCAATGGGACGCGTCGTTTCGGATATGTTTGACGTTCGTTAGGTTTTTGTTGTTCCGTGATAAGGCGTGACTGGGACAATAGCGCGTCCATTATGCGTGGACGTTTGACAAATTGAAAGCGCGAGACGCTTGAGATGTCCACCTGAAGAGTATAGTATAGTAGAAGAGTATAGTAGTAAAAAATGTCATTGCCTCTTCTCGCCGATAAAGTGATAAATAGGTTCCAGGTGAACGATAAGCTTACGGGATGCGTGCTTCTTTCGTGCGCGGTATGCATATATGTTTAGTGTCTCGCATTGCATTGTGTTAAGGTCGATTAATAAATTCATGACGGATGATAATAAGAGGAAGCAAACTTTGAATGAACCGCCTTCCCATTTTCTCGACAATAATGATCATTCGTGGGGGCGGCACAAAAATATTATTCCAGGAATTCAACAGCGCGCCGGAGATATTATTTAAAATTAATAGATACCATTACTCGTACGAAATCACAACACGCGCTACGTCGAGAAAGTCGAAAGCACAAATTAATTCTATAAACCGGAATGCTATAATATGGACGATCGGGTTTTTTTACCCAGAGGCAAACCCGGCAACTTCGAGAACAACGGCGCTGATATCGGGATTATTGATGGAATCCCATAAATCCTCATCGCAGGTGTCAATAATCGGCGAATCCGATAATCGACTCGCGAGGCCGACGAACGTCGCGAACAATCGCGGAAAAATGAAAAAAACCCAAGGAACGACGCGCCGTTCGCATCGCGGCCCGGACGATCGACGGCGTCGAGGAAAAATCGCGGTTTAACCGGGCGAAACCACGCGCTGTTCCGTGCCACCCAAATGACTCAATCCCTTCGTGTCGGTGGCGTGTTCTCGCAAGGAGGTAGAACCGCGAGGGGCGGGGGTGGGGGCGCAGGGTTCAGTTCGGTACGCTCTCCATAATTAAGGAAGAGCGTTTAAAGCGTGCACGGCCGGTTGATCGGGGGCGAATTGCAACTTTCTCATGAAGAAAGGAACGCGCAAACGGCTCGGTGCCCGAGATTTAACGCGTTACCCGCGTTTCGGGGCTCATTCTTCCCGTGATTTCGCGTCCGCTGATGCGCGTCCAGCCAGACTATTTTTCGACGAGCCTCGCCAGCCGAAACGCGCGCGTATCCGCACGCACCGAACCGCGCTGCTCGCCTCGCCCGAACGTACCCGTCTCTCTGCACGTACACGCCGCTCCTTTTTTTTATCCTTTTTCTTTTTTTTTCTTTTTATCTATATCTATATACCTGCGGGGGCGCGGGCGCGCTCGCGCGCTCGCCATCTGTGTACGCGCGCACACGTGCGCAGAGGGTAGAGGCGTACAGAGCACGATCTGCGAAACCAGCCAGGAATTTCTACCATCGTCGGATCCAGAATGCCGTCGTGAATTCTGCATAATGCACGGGCCACGCTCGGCCGAGCTTCCTGCATAAAATAATCTCTTTCCGCGATCGCGATTCGCGGCCCAAGCCGGCCAAGTGAAAGAGTGGCAGATGTCACGTTGCCGCGTATTTTTCGCCGACCCACCCCCGACCCCTCTGCGCGCCGCTCCCACTCCTTTTTTTTTACCTACCCTGCCTCTTTCTCTCTCCCTCTTCCGCCTCCACGTCGTTCCTCCGCCTATTCCATCTCGCCCTGTTCCTCCCTCTTTCACCCTTTGCATTTTCTATCCGTCGACCCTCTTTTTCGCGGTTGTCGTCGGCAGGGACGGACGAACCCGGAGCAAGAGAGAGCGGAGAACGGCGTTGGAGGAGGAGGAGCAGGAGACGGAGGAGGATGCATAGGAAGGACGAAAGAGGAACAACTGATAGGGACGAAGGGGGACGAGCGAAGGGGTACCGCGGGGGTTGGGTGGTTAAGCGGGGAGACAGCGTGACAACGCGCGCGGGCGTTCGTACGCGGGTGTACGCGTACAGACGTACGAAAAAGGGCCGGGATTACGGGCGGACAAAGAGAGAATTCGAGAGTGGCGATGGTAAAAATCATTTCGTACGCTCGGCGCCGTAGGAACGGTTATTACTATTATTAGCCGAATCGGTGGTAGATCGTCCGAGAATAGGGGACGAAGGAGGGCGGGGGTGTGAGGAATGGGGCAGCGGGGGTGGGGTGGCGGGTGGTAGATGGACAGGCCGGTGTCCGATCGAAAGACGCCTGAAAATCACGTCGATGTTGCTGGACCAGAGATATTAACGGATTACGGCGGTCCTCGGGGGAGGTGTAATCCGCGGACCGCAACAGCAGCGACGGCAGAAACAAGCGGAATGGATATCACATTTACTCGGTCGCTGTCGACATTAATGCCTTGTTTCCTGGGCGGCGCTGGTTTTTAATTAATACTTGTTATGTCTGACTAGCGCGCGCGGCCGGTTCTTTCGTGCGCTGAAACACGGATGATATGTTGTTTGCACGCCGGGACAACGGACGCGACACAACACAGCGAGGATTAATGGGAGACGGGGCCGATGATGTAATTCCAGAAACGTTTGATATTTCGCTGGCGCGGCGGCAACGATTTTTCTCTTTTTTCTTTTTCTTTTTTTTCGTTTTTGTTTTTTTCGCCCTCCGCCCAAGGATCAAAGGATACGCGGGGGGTAGGGGCGAGGGGCGGGGGGTGGGGGTCGATTCGACACCGCGAACAGAACGAAATCCTTCACGGGGATCGACGGCGATGAAATAATTATCCTTCGTGAATCGATTATCGAACGGTCCGAGACGCTCGGGAAGAGGTACGAACGGTGGCTATAACCAACGGTGAATCGTCATTTTGCCGGGGATATTAACGGAGGGGCAAGGAGAAACGAGCAGCCGGTATCTTTTGAACGAAAATCAAATATTCTGAGAGATACGAGTAGCGAACGGGGCGAAAGAGGGACGCGGCGATTGTGGGTAAGGTGTGGTGGGGGACGGGGCCGCACGACGACGAGCAGACAAATTAACTCCACGCGCTGGCGAGCGCATGCTTTCCTGAAATTAATAAAAAAATAACGGATAGCGAACACTTGAAGCGCACGCGCTGGTACGCCACGTACGCGCATCATGTGCATAAAAACTCCGTCACGCGAAGTTCGTTTGAAAAATTCATCCCGTCCACGCATCTTGCCGGGACGCCGGGCGATTTCGTATTTAAAAATTACGAGGGCCAGGGAGGCGGATACAATGAGACGGAAAGAGAAAAGAGAAAGAGAGAGAGAGGGGGGAGGGGAAAAAAGAAATGAAAACGACAGGATGGAAAAGGTACTAAAGGTAGAAGAAAAACTAATCGCGATTTGCCAGATGAACCATCGCGCAAGATAAAGCGCGAATGTTCAAGGCCCGACAAAGAAACGCACGCGGGAACCGACGCCCGTTCGAAAGGGAATCGCGTTCCAACGATGCATTAGCGATGCACGAACCCATTATTTTTCACGAACTTAATCCCCCTTCGAAACGGAAAATCGAGTTCGCGTACGTGTTCCGCGGGCGCGAAAGAGAAAATCGCGAGCGGGGCGAGCGAACACGGTGAACACGCGCATCATCCTCGATCACGCTCGGCCATCCTCAAAGCTTTGAAGAGTGGCGTGGATTTATCCTAGACCGGTATTCTAATGAGAGTTCAACACGCTCAAGGACAGTGAACGGGAAAGCAACGGGATACCGGTTGATGGAAGGACCGCGACTGCTTTCGGGTTGGGGGAGGGGGCGGGTTGACGCAGGAGGACGACGACGGAGAACGAATTAGCCCAGCGGATTAGCGTCCGCATATTTTTGCAAAAACGAGATAATGCAAAAAAAAAACGCGCTGACCGGTCCGACCAGGCTCGTACGGATGCTGCGTAGTAGAAAGGCAGGTGGAGAAAAAGGGGGTGGATGGGCGAGGATGGTTTGTGACGGACGGAGGGCAGGAGGATGAGGGGGGGTGCGTCGGGGGTGGAGGGCGTGGCCAGGCGGACTCTGGCAGGTTTCGAACGAGAAAGAGAAAGAGGAGCCTCGTTTCCGTGGTACCAGAACTTGCGAGAGCGAGCCAGAGAAGGAGAGCGGCAGTCGGCGATGGGAAAGAGGGCGAAGGAGGGCGAAAGAGAGAAAAGCGGAGATCGAGGGAAAAAGAGGCGACGGAATAGAGAAGGAGAGACCGGGGAGAGCCGTGTGCGGACAGAGAGGAGCGGAAAAGGGGAGAGAGAGAGAGAGAGGGAGGGAGGACGACGAGAAAAAGTTATAGATGCACCGTATGCATGTGAAGCACGTATGTACGCGGCTCGACAAGACGAGCTTGTGCTAGTGCGTTGCATACGGGACACGTACTTGCACGCCGCGTATGCACCGGCTTATACGTGCGCGCACACACGTGCCAGCGTATCGAGCACGGTCATGTGTGAGTTTAACTATAGCCAACGTGGCCCGTGGGGCAACTGGGGGGTTGAGGTGGGACAAAGGGGTAAAAATCATTGCGCGGTCCAGCCTCGAGGCTGATCGATGGTTGCTGCACTCACCCCTGCATCTACTACCCTCTACCTCTCTGTACCCGTACCCCCGACGACTACCCTATACCACCTCCCCCGCGCGTACATTCACTGATCCCTGGGACTCACTGACTGGCCAGACAAAAAATGGCCGGTTCGAAGCCCATCCGCCTCTGCCCAGGCTGACGTCGGGTGTTTGATGACCTCGGGGTGGCAAGAGAGACCGGGGAGGTGAAGGGTGCAACTACGAGCCAGGGTGCAACCGTCGGCGGGGGACGGCTGGTACACCCGAGGGCCGACGGCCGGAAAACCGACAACCTCCACCCACTACAACCCACTGCCCGTCGCCCACCTCCCCACGACCCACCACCACCCCCTGTTTCGTCCACCTACAAAAGGGTGGACGCCGGGAGGGAATCGATGACGGTAGATGATTTTACGTATACTAGTTCGCCGGTCAGCTCTGCCCTCTTTTCGCGGATTCGGTAGCCTCGCGGCGAACGTGCCGAGCGTATTTCACGCCGAAAGTCGACGTCGTTGAACTCCTCGACACTTGCCACGTTCCTGGCGTGTTTCGCGAGACGTGACGTCCGATGAATGCGATGCCGCCAAATTCATATCTTGTACCGGGAGAATTGTGGATCACGAGGGCCAGAAGCAGTTTCAAGGGCTTCTTCGATTCGCCTTTCCGTCGCCTCGCTTTTCTTTCCACGTGCTCGCATTTTGCGTGACCTTTTTCGACGCACCGTAACCTTATCGATCTACGCCCTCGTCCGGATCGCGCGTATATTGCACAATACATCGCGCGATCGCAAATTACGCAACCCCCCCGATCCACCTCGCCCCGTCCAGTTTTATATCAAGAAGCACCGCCGTTTCTCGCGACGCTCGCTCGTTTCGGCAGATCCACGCGCGACGAACAAAAACGAAAGACGAAAACGTCGAGAGAGAGAAAAATCCCGCCGACGAAAGTCGCTCCCTTCGACGTAGCCTCTGGAAATTTCGATCCCCGACCGATGCTTTACAGGCGGCCCTCTAAAGTCGATCGTTGGTAACCCCTTGCCGAAGCTCTTTCCGCGCGCAAACTGGCGAAGTTCAACGCCAATGACACGTCGTCGGGGCCGTTAATGATGCGCCCCTACCCCCGAGCGAGCGGCGCCTACACTCGACTCCGATCCTTAGGTTCACACCCCCCGGAGACAAAACGGCTCCCCCTGCAGCCGAGGCGTCCTAAACGGATGTGTGTATGATAGAATTTCTTCCGTCATTAAGAAAGCCTTACAATGTGTACGGGTTTCTAAGCACGACGCGACGGCGCGCAACTGTCGTCCGGATCGTGGATCGCGTTTCCACGCCGGGGTGGTTGCCGCCGTGGGACAACACTTTCCCTGTCCTCGGGTCGACGAAAGTACACCAGGTCCATTCCCAGCTCGCAACCCCGTTCTTCTGCCACCCCCCCGACTACACCCCTCGCCCACTGCTGTAGATATATATATATGTATATATATATCCGCGGTGTCTATTGAAGTAACGGTAAACGCGACTCGTGAAAATTCCTCGCACTTCGCGCTCCAGATCCGCCGGTTTCTTGTCTCCTCTTTCTTTCTCCCTTCCGCCTTTCGTCGCAACCCCTGCAGCCTCCTTTCCCGCTTCCGTCGCGATTCTCCTTCGTGCCGTCGCCTTTTTTCTCTCTCTATCTCTCTATCTCTCTATCTCTCTCGTTCTCTCCCTCCCTCCTCCCTCCGCGAAACTGCTGGCTCAATGGTTACGCGCGTCCCGCGTCTATGCTCAGGTGACGACTCCAGTCGGTTAGGGGTGTGCGGGCGGCTGCCGGTGCCGCTGTCGGCATTATGCAGCGAGTTTTCCATGCGAGAGGGTAGAACGGAGATGTTCATCGGTTCTTCGTGCCGCGAGAGGATGTTACGGTTTGATATTTTCCCTTTGTCCCGGTCGGCCTTTAGTGCCGCGCCTCCTTGTATCTTGCCACCAGCGACACCGGCAGCCGCCCCACCGAAGATACCCTCTGATGCTTCCACGCTCGTTCCAGCCCCGCCGCCGTTCTGTCGTCTGCGTGTCTTAAAAGGAACCGGCTCGCGTCGCTCGTTTAACCCCTGGACTCGTCGTCGCTCGTCGTTTGAAACTGACGTTCCCGTCCGGGTGTTTCGTGACGCTTGGACACCGAGCAATCGTCCGGTGAAACGGCAGTTGCCGCGAGATAAAAGATCGTCCGGAGAATTTTTGTTGCCGCTGCGACGGATGGTGTCCATTTAATTGTGTTAAACGCGTCGACCAGCCTCGAGATTCCTCGATTCGCAGCCGCGGGTAACTTTCTCGAAGAGGAATCGCCAGGTTGATAACGTAACACGATTTGTTTATCGGCGCTCGAATTCATCGCTACACCGAGACGCGAACGTCGATCAACATCCATCCGCCGACTACCCATCGGCATCCGATACCGCCGATCAATGGGATTCATCGTCGAAGCGCTACGACTCCATACAAACCGGTCTACCTGTGCCCCGAGTATCACGGTCACGCGTTCAATCGAGAACCTGGAGACGCCAGGAGGCAATGTAAAGTGTCCCATGATGTTTGGAAACCGTTTCGAGCTATCTGCATGCCGACGACCCTAACCGAGGCGAGTCAATTCAGAAAACGGCGTAGGAGCAAGAGGGGGACAAGAGGAAAAGTATATGGATGTAAAGCAGCTCGAGTGCGGCCGATAGAAACGGAGAGGGGTGATTCGCGCGTGGTCGAGAGAGAACGGGAAGGAGAGAGGAAGAGAGAGAGAGAGAGAGAGAGAGAGAGAGAGAGAGAGTGAGAGAAGCAAAGAGAAAGAACTCCAAGCCCGGCCTAACCTACCCCAATCGAGGGCTTACGTTGGAAAGCTTGCACGGCAGCGTAGCGTGGTAGAGGCAACGGCGGGAGAATCATCGAAAAGCCCGGCGCTTTGCCGGGTGGTGCAGGGTGAACGAGCTACCGGTGCGCGGTCATTGAATGGACGGAAAAGGGAGTAAAAATCATTGAAAAGCGATGACTGCGGCCCGACGCTGGCAGAGTGGATCATCGAATGACCAGAGGCCACCCCAGGCCTTGCTGCCTACCAGCCGCCCTCGTGTGGACCCCGCTTTCATGATTTCTACTGGAAATTAGCCAACTGGCTAACGACCAAATAGGAGCCTTTCGCTTTCTCCCTTCCTCCCTGTGCACCTCTTGTCTCTGAGCCTCTGTCTCTCCTATTTCCGTCGTCCCTTTCTACCCGGCCTGTGCCTAACCCTCTTCCTCGTTCTCTCCCTCAACCTCTCCGTCTGTTCCTCCCGCGAGCGCGCCCTGTGTCGATCGTCCACCCTCCCCTGCCCTCCCTTTCGCTCTCGAATTTACGCCCTCCGTCGGTGCACCCTGTCGCTCGATCGGCCGGCCATGTCCGCGTTTTTATTTCGCGGACTCCCCGACAGCGGCACGATCGTCCGGCCGTGCGTCCGTATCTCGGCGAGGCACCGGCTACACCGGGACGATCGGTTCGGGAGCGCGTCCACGATTGCTTGCCCGCAAACGGAAACGACGTACGCATTTTCGCATCTCGAGCGTCCACCGACGGATTTAATCGCGGATTTAAACTCTCGATCGATTACGGGAACGGGAAATAGCGGCGTGAAACGTATCGATCGGTTGGGATGCGCGACGATCGAGGGTCGAGAAGGGAGCTGCAAAGTGCGCGCGAACGCACTCGTCGAAAAAGTCAATGGCAAAGTTGAATTCGCGGCGGTGCAGGCACCGCGCACGCCGCGGCGGCGTTCTCGCCGGGGCAAGAATATATCTCGGCCGAAGGAAGTATCGGATGATACCGGGCCGATCCACGCGAGCTGGAAGGTGGAAGGTGGGACGGGACACGGGGAACAAAAGTTTCCGCGGTTCGTGATAGAATGATAGACGTTTGTTCGGGAAAGAAAAATGCAAGATTCGCTGCAGTCACGAAATGGCAAATTGGAGTTGAAACTTCCCTCGTACGGGTTTGGGGTAGGTTGGGTTAAGGCGTGACGGCGAGAGGGCGCGGGGTCGCGGGGCAGAAGGTGAAGCCGGTTCTCCTACGGAAAACACAGGTCGAGGGTGAGAGTTCTGGTTAATCGAGTTTCGTCTCCACGGGAATTACGAATTCGTGCGTATCGCTTTGAGCACATCCCACGATATTTACCCGCTCGAGAAATTATAATATTCCTTTAACTGCACTTCGTTTTCATTTTTTTTCCCCTTTTTTTTTTAAGCGAAATTCGTTCCGCAAGTTGTCAAGTTCGTCGCGTAGATCCCCCAGCCGCGAAGGAGTGTGTCTACACTTTTTCCCTTTCTACCTGGTGCAACCATTTATTTTGGGGGCAATTGGTGCGCATCGTCGAAGAGGACGTAAATGTGGCAGTAATTTTCGTAAACCGCCGATTGACTTGAAAAATTTGAACACCCGTCATTACGAAATGATATTTTATTTCCAATTGAATTTATTTTACTATAGACACATTACTCTCGTTGATTGAAAAATCGATATTCGAAATGGCTCTCTTTTCTTCACGAATTACTAGAAACTCTGCATCATTTCTTACATATCCGTATTATTCCACCGTTTTACCGACAATTAACGTATTGTTGTCTGTTTCGTCGTCTACCGCGAGGATATGTGCGTCTCCGAAAAGCTTGACAACCGCCAGGTAGCCCGGTCCGAAAGCCGCCCAAACCGGACCGGGGGAAAAAGCGAGGCAACGAATGTTCCTTCCCGCTCGACGTTCAAATCGCCGAGCGCAAATTCCGTCCAAGGTCGATCGCAGCAGAGGAGTCGCGGCTCGGGGACATCGAAACTAAGCCCGGCCCCGTCACGGATAAAAGAGGGTTGCCCGTCGGAACACGTCGCCGCGGATATTCTGTCGCGACCTTAAAAAAAATCTTAATGCGGCTTTCGAAGTTTGCCCGGGGCAAAAGTTTAAATTGAACGGTGCTGGCGCAAGGGACGCCCGATGACGACGGAAAGAGAAAGACGTAGGCCAAGGGAGAAGGTTAGGGGCTTTGGAAGATATACGTACAGCGGGCATCGGCTCACGTGGGCTCGACGGAGAGGGTTAGGTCGGGGGTCGGCGGAGGGCGTGGGCCGTGCGTGCGAATCCCCGAACGGAACACATGCAAGCTTTGATAAGCTTTCGGAGCACATATACATGGCTGCGAGCCATTCGAGCCTCTGGCCTCCGCGGTTCGCATAATATTACGTAACGCGCGATTCAACGGCCTCCTTTTTAGCGCCACCGGGCCGCGTTATGAGAAAGACCCCGTGGAAAGGGGAAATGATACGCGGCGTCTGGCTCCCGCGATCGGCAGGTATACCTTTCCCGCGATCTGACGCCGATCTTCTGTGGCGGTGGCATTGATGTTCCACGGCGAAACGCCGAAGGCTTGTACGCGAGGTTTCGATACGCCTGCAAAGCGGAGGAGCAGCAAACGAGACTGTCGCTGAGTGATTAGAAACTGGATCTTCGGGAAGATACGTTGGCGCGAAATGTTTTTTGGGCGATTTCGAACTGCGCTTCATACCTGCGGGCGTTACGGCGTTGCTGATATTTCTTCTTCTTCTTCTTCTTCTTACTGGCACCTTTATTCTGTTGCTTTGGGGCAACTTGTTTCGTATTTTTTTGTTGATCTGTTGGGTGCGTTAGTTTTGGCGGATTTTCGTGCGACACTTTTTCGATTGAAGTATAGGAAAGGACAGACAGTGCCTTGGGAAAGCCAGTTAAATACCAACTGTACGCGCGTAAACGAAAAGGACGAACGATAAATATTTTTAATAATCATAGGTTTGTACATAATCGAATAAATATTCGAGATTAGAATTCAGAAAGTCAGGTGAGGTGTAGAGTGTTTAAAATATTATTTGAATATTAATTTAGTTCCACTAAATGCGTGCTTCGTCTAACAATTGTATCCATAATATATACATACATACACATATCTAGGTTCAATATGATTGATAGAGAAATGAAATTTACATCGTGCCATCAAGTATTAATATTAATATTAATTATACACGATTAAAGTAAACTCCCATCAATCGTCGTGACAACTTCCAAGATTCTACTTACTTGCCGAAGCAATAACTAAAGAAACGAAATTAAACAGCCAATTTATCAAATGCCTGCAAGATCTCGCCATAATTTGTGTTTGCGCGTACCTTTGAGAGTTTTTTTCACGCGAGCAACAGAAAGAGACACGGGCCGCAAGTTTTTTCCACGGTGTGTACTTCTCACGTACTTTTTATCTGATCGCAACTTCAGGTCCCTCTTCGTCTCCGCGAGGTATCGTAGGGCCGAACCCCGATGTTGAAAATAAGGGTTGCATCGGGCAACTAAGGCGCAGCGAGAGAGGGCGGAATATCACCCCAACTCTGAGTCTGGTGGCGTACTCCCCCCAGGAGAGGATGCTTCAAGGAGGGTCCCTACTGCTTATTTATTTCTCCATTTGAATTTTATTATCTTGTTCCGTCGTTACGGAGCCCCGGTTCGTTTTCTTCGTTCTTACATACACGACACCGACGAGTGCTGCCCGTTGCCCCTCCACGAGGAGGGACACTCCTCCGCGTCCTGTCGACGACACAGAGGACTCCTCTTTCCTGCGGCAATTCTGCGGACGCAGCGGCGCGTTAATTCGTCCACGATAATGGATCGGCATATTCGCCACGCAAGATTCCTCCGGTATCTTTTATTGCGTCCTGTCGATACCACTTGGAAATTACCCTCCCCGAGGCTTTACGATACTTGCCCGCGCGTTTCCTCTCGCAACCTTGCCCGTTCACCCCCCGAACAGCCGACCCTCCCTCCGTGCATCCCCCGACACCAGTGTCCCAGAAACCGTGACACGCCACTCGTGGAATAGAATCAAACCGCGTCGAACGACTAGTCTCGTTCCGCGGTTTGTTCTTCCACCTCGCGGTGGACGCCGAATATTCGAGCCGCGCCGCGTTTTAACTCGGCATAAGTTTTTTAACATGGCCATATTACGCTCCGCGGACCGCCTCGCCGCGTCACTCGCGGGCGAGCGAGCGAAAAGGCAGAGCGACGTGGGGCAGGGACGGTGCGGGACGGGGTTTAAACATAAGTTTCGAAGGTCCTCCAAAAACCGACGCTCGCGTGCAACCCGTAGGTTTGCCAAATTGCCGTGTAGAAAAAGTTCTCTTTAAATCGTCCCGCTCTATCTGACCGCTGCGAAACCAACCCCACCGGCGCGCCTCTAGCCGTTTCCGGGCATAGAAAACATGTGTGCTAACATGGCACGCCGAACCTGCCGAACGTTAGGTTAAACGCGCGTGTACGCGCGGCCGGCCCTCCGAGTTTCGTGGACCCTTCTCTCTGACCCTTCAGCGCTCGCGAAGTTGGGTTTATCGATCGCTGATGCAGCCCTATGCTACGCTGCAATTTTGGCGTTTTCGCCATTCGAAGGAACTCCGAGGCGAACGATCGGCCCCGCTCTTCGGCGTCGCGAGTTTCAACCCAGAGTCTTTTTTAATCGCCACTAGAAATCACGATCGCAAGATTGTCAGAAACGCTCGATGCGCGACGGTTAGATTATGTTCGTTACCGTATCGATTTTTATGCCCGCAATTAATTTATCGAGGGCTCGCGGATGTCGGAATGTTCGATCGGGTTTGCGACTCGTTCACTGTTGCGATTCAATTTAGAAGCGAGCTCGCGCACTTTCAAACGCACCGACGTTGGCCGCTGTCTCGCGCGATTAAATATTACGCAGCAATAGCGGTAACAATTCGGACAAATGAACTTCGTTTCGATTTGCGACCGCTCGTGTGTCGCCGAGGCCGGTCATTTTTCGTCCGCGTACAAATAAAACTCATTGCGTCGCAACCCTTAATCGGGCTAACGATATTTGTTCTTCAATCGACAAATGTAAATTGAAATTCGATGGGCGACAAGGCCGTTTTCTTCCCCCCGAGTTTCGTTCCCCAGAGGACGGGGGCCACATCGTACCTACCTTAACCCTGCTACGTTTGTGCGCACTTTAATCTTTTTCGTACGCTCAAACTCAGTTTTATCCTACTTACCTCCGACGCTGCTTCGACTCCCGTCAGTCGGAGGAGAAGAAGGGTTCCAGTCTTTCTTCCCTCTCGACCGAATCCTTCCGGCTCCCGCTTTTGCCCTCCTTGGGAACATGACTTAAAGCTCGCCGTCCTTCAGTCGAATGGGGTTTCGATGGGGTGATTTCGACGATTCGCTCAACGACTGCTTGCGAGCCTCTAACTTTGTGCTCGAGCCATGGCCACCATGGGGTAAGGGATCTCGCCTCCTTGGAAACTCGTTAGACTGACGAATTTATCGGGGCCCCCCCTAAAGTCGATGCTTTAAAATGCATGCGCCCGTGCACATTACTTCATCGTTATTCATTTCTTCGCCGTTTTACACATCCGCGGATGATATCGACGAAAGCTGTTGCGAGTACCGAGTGGTATACAAGACGCGTTCACTTTCGACCACGAATACGTCAGCGATGATTGGGTTACTCGCAGGCATTGCCTTTGTACATATTGTATTTGTTTCTCTCCGGGAACTCGCAATTATCGATACGTATCGTGGATATTGTCAGTCGGTGGTGTTCGTTTAACTTTTACTAAATTAAGAAGTAGCTCATTGGGTAAAAGTATGCTATATTTGCCAGCCTCGTTTATGGAACGAAGACACCCGTAACAGTCAGCTGAAAATAATTGTAACGAAAGTCTCATAAATATACCAAACCCATGAAATACAATAACGTATCGAATTAATAATAATGAAAAAAAGGGGCCAAATATTAGAGCTCCAAAGAGCGGACCACCGCATTACCATAAAAATACAGCACGTCACAGGTACTTCATACAACTTTCCCATTATAAAAGAAACAGCTCGAACCGCTCTGATACTCGAGACTTCTCCCGATAGATCGTAGTTTCGTTCGATACTCGGTCGCAAAATTCCGCTGCCTCCCGTCGTCAATATCGGCATTGATTCAAGACGTAACCCATCCCACGAACGATTGTTATTTGGATCCAGAGAAATCGAATCCCTCCCCCTCCCCCCGGGCCTGCGGAGAGTAGTTCAACAAGGGTCGTTCAAACTTCATTCGGTTCTCGTTCGAGCAAAAATCGCGGCGCTCGTGCCAACCGATGCACGATCGAGTCAAGAAAAGCGGCCGGCTCAACAAGCGTCGTCGTGGTTTCCACCACAGGCGCAGCATCGCGGGAACGTATCGGGCGAGAGAGGAAGAAGCTCCTCCGATATTCCTGGCGGGCATTAAATCGGTCCGCGACGTGGAATTTTCTTAATAGCGAAAACGAGCTCTGATTCCGAGGGGTGACTCGAGGACGGGGAGGGGGGAGGGAGGGACGGTTGTAGGGTGTAAGCCACGGTGGAATCGAGGATGAGCGAGTGAAACGGGCCGCGAGAGGCAGAGAATCGGGCGAGGAAAGAAGAGTTAGTAGACGGCGGTTGAGAAGGTGGAAGAAACGAAGGAAGACGGGGGACAGAAGACGGAGAAGAAACGAAGGTATCCAAGGGGGGGTGGGAAAGAAAGAACCGCGGAGAAACGAAGAAGGAAGGAGAGAGAAGGTCTGAGGAGTCGGCTACCGACTCGACGACCTCCACCGACGATGAGAACCCTCTAAAGAGAGACGGAGAAGGAAAGAGTTAAGAGTCGGCCTGATGACGGGCGTAACGGAGGAGTAGAAGGAGAAGGCGAGGGGGGGTGGACGGGATGGGAAAGGGTGGCGGGTGGCGCTGCCGGGAGGTGGAGTAGACTGGATGGAGGAGCCCACGTTGCAATGATATCGATTCCAATGCTTCTTACTAGACGCGGTTGGTTAGGGTGGGCAACCCCTTACTTTTTATCCCTTTTCCTCCGCCTCACTTCCCTGCACGCGCTCCGACCACAGTTCTCGTCCTTCTCCCGGCCCCGCCAACCCTCCTCCGATCCGCTCGCGATATTTTACTCGGTTATTTTTTGCTAGTCCTCCCTTTACCCCCTTCACCGGTGATTCCGCTCTGTCTTTATTCCCCCGGTGTCCATCCACGATCGTCCGGTATGCGTTTCGGTCACCCGAGGTTGGCGAAGAGAATTATCGTCGTCGATCAGTCAGTCAGTCAGGGTCAGAGGGAAGTTAACGAAGTCTTATCGCCGTCTTCGCGGTGTCGCTTGTTAGCGCGCTAACTCTATTGCGCGACACAGACTTTGATTGCGCGTTAACAGAGGCCGGGACACATGATTTCAATGCTTCCTTCGACGAACGATTGACGTCCCTCGTATGCTCGAGGCACGTGACTCTCTGGACACCGTTCACTCTCGCTGTGCAAAAGGTTTCGAGTCGGTTTTTCGCAAATCGGATAGAACGAAACGGAAACTAGTTCCCCCCCATGGACTTTAATTGCTCCGAGCTTCCGACGATTGGTAGAATTGAATGTATCACAGATTTTGGGCGGCCACAGCTCCTGCTTAAATCCACCCCGGGTGCTCGACCAGGCCAGAAAGCCTTACGCCCGAAAGTTTGCCGACGCTGCACTTCAGTCACCGCTTTAGTTTTTCTTGGTCGTCGTATTATTATTCTTTCCCCGCCGCGAGCCGCAAGAACTTCGCGAACGGTATCCTCCTTGCTGGAACCTCGGCTTGATGAACTCTTGAACGAGGAGAAACGAAAAGAGTAGAACGAAGGCACGAGGCAAAAGGAACCCGGTGAACAGGCGCAGGGGGGGATAGGATTGCAGGCGACGAAATAGATGACGAGAGGGTGGTGGGAGGAAAGAGAAGAGTGTGTGTATATATATATATATATCTACAGATCCCCTGATTACTGCAAATTCCGTCTTTCGCCGTCTGTCTTTTCGTCTTTCCCCGCTTCATCCACTTGACAGAGAGCGGTCTGCCTTCTACTCGCCCCTCCACCTTCTCTCCTTCTCCTTCTTTCCCTCTCCCGTTCACTTTACCCTTTATCTAACCTTCTCCGTCATCCCTTAGCTGATTCCCCTCCCCTCTTCCTCGACCCTCCTCTGTCGTCCTCACCCCCGGAGCAGCAGGCTCTCTTCGTTTAATTGATTTCTTAAGACCCGATGGGGTTCGCGGATGTGACTCGAACGGATGCAGTTTTTCCTGCTTCTCGCCCCACTGTCCTCCAGCCCTCCACCCCCTCGGCTCCGTTCGCTCCGCCGACACTCCCGGATTTTCCTCCTTCCCTTTTTTCCTTCTTCGACGACGACAACGCAAGCCGAGCCGTCGAACACGACGACGCCAACGACGACGACGACGACGACGACGACGACGACGACGCCGACGACGACAACCACGAAGAGCAGGAGAACGACGTGAACGGACGTGGAGATGGACGGGTTGGTGGAAAAGGCGTAGCAGAAAGTGGCGACGGGGAAGGGTGCACGCCGAGGGAGGGGAATGCAAGATATTGCAGCCCCGCGGGACACACAGAGACGTAATCTCCACGACGGAGCCGGAGACGTATTACAATCCCGCGGTCCTCCAACCACCAAGTCACTCGGTTTCCCGTGCATGAATGGCCCATTCTCCTTGGCCTGTCTCTAGGAAAGTCTCTATCTATTCCGATTACCGCTCCGCCGCCTCCCTTCCTCCTTCTTCTTCCCTCGTCCGACGGCTGTTCCTCGCTCGGGACGAGCATCAGCCGAGTTTTATCCCGCTTTTCCAGCTAACAGCGGCGGCCTACCTAGGCCGCCGGCTTCGGAGAACAAAGATTTCATTTTTCACCAGGCGCCAGGGACCAAGGCGGCGGGTTCAGGAACGGAGGCGGAGGAGGCACGCTTCTTGCGTTGCAGATTTCTTTCATTATTCCTCTTAATCACGCCTCGCTGCGCCGACTGCGCCGTTCCTCCCGTGAGTTCTGACGCGCGGAATCAGGACAGCGGATGAGATTCTTTCAAGAAAACGCTGTACCCACACCTGCCCCGACCATCCGTCGAGATTTTTTTCTAGATCATCTCCACCGACACCCCCCACATTTGTTCTACCGCGAACAAATTATTCTCTTAGCCGCGTTCTAAACAGACCCCCCGTATTTCGCCGGGCCGAACGGAATAGCTCGCAACTGGGAATCCGGCGTAACGATTTATTGGGCCGAGAATGAATCGGTAGAGAAATGAGGCTGAACCTTCGCCGGGTCTTCTTCCGATTTCTGAAGCGGCGCGGACATCTCGCGGGCGAGCAAGAAGCAGCGCAAGGAGCGTCAGTAAATCGAGCGTGGAGGTAGCGCGACAAGAATAACGATTCCCTTCCCGAATCTACCTTCCTTAAAACATCCTTCTACCCCCTTAGCACAGACGGTAGCCCCCCTCGTCCTCGAGAATCCATGCACTTCTTTTCTCCCTGTCCTTCGAGCGTCTCCCTGCCAGCCTCTGAAGCTTGTCTCTCCCATCGTAGACGTATACACGAAGGGGTGCGAAGTCGTATGAGCGTGTACACGGAGCAGGAATTGGAAGAGGACGAGGGCCAGGACGAAGGGGACCGCGAAGAACAAAGAGTGCAAGTATAAGGTGGACGGGAGTGAGGGGTTAGCTCGGGGGGGTGGGCCGGGTGGGTGGTGCATATAAGATGGGCGACGTACAATGCACGCACCCTCGGCACACTCGAGGCTCCTCAAGCAATGCCCGTGAAGGGATGAAGGGTACAGGGGGGGAAGATTCCGAAAACTCGGCCGCTCAATACGTCCGCGCTTCGACTCACCCTCGTATTTTCTTTCCTCTTTTCTTTTCCACTTTGGCCGCGTCTTTCCTTCCACGTTTTCTGCTCGTCCCTCTCTCTCTCTCTCTCTCTCTCTCTCTCTCTCTCTCTACATATATATATTTTTCACCGTCGTCTGACCCCTCCGTCTCTCCGTCAACCTCCGTCTATCTCTCTCCGTTCATCTCTCGCGTTCACCCTACCACCACCCCCGCCTCCCTCCCTCACCCCCAATCTGAATATCGTCTACGGCAACGATCGCAGCCCGACGCACAACCAGGCCGATCGAGCGTCGTCAGAGACGACACCAGGACGCGTAATTACATTTAATGGGCCTCGAAAGGAGCCGCGTAACGGGATGGAACTCTGCCGTGTCTCCACTCGCGGCCTCTCCCGTTTGCTTTTGCGTGGCCAACCGGTTTTCGTTTCCCTGTTATCGGTTCGTTTAAATTGCCGGGCTTCCCGGCCTCGCGAGCGAGCCGCCGCTCTTCTAATAGATCATTTCGTAATGCACGTTGCCCCCTCCTACCGATAATAATTGGCCGTTTGAAATTACGACATTACTCGGTCAATTAACGCGCCACGTAAACGCGATGTCCGATTGATGCGGCAATAATAACGAAGCTTATATCGTAACGGGCCCGGGGTAGTAAACGTCGGTGAAAAGTCGGCCGTTTAGGAAAACCGGCGGGCCAACAGGGCCGCCCCGTTTCCACGATGCAATTACGTTCGATACCCCGTTCGCTCGCGGACCGATACGGCGACGCCTGTGACGTGATTTTCTTGCAAGGGGACATTTGAGCACCCCTTGTAAGGTGGATACACCGGCGACACTCCAGCATTCCTTGCGCGTCCTCGGGGGTGGGCGGTTGAGGCTGAAGTGGAGTCATCGTTTGCGAGAGTGCTTACCAGCCCAACGTCATCCTCCACCGTCCCTCCAATCTCCATCTCCATCCTTCTTCCAGAGGAGAAGACTCGCCGGCGAATCCTCGAGCATCGAGGCGTCGTCTACAACGAGAGCGGCGTAAACCTTATTCTTACGCCACTTTACCACAAGATGTTAGTCACGGAAGGGGACACTCGTGCCGGCAGCGTATGTATAATCCCTTCGTCGTAACGGTGACGAACTTTCGAGAGCGCGGTCCCTCGTCTGGTTCCCTTATCGCGTATTATTTTCTGTCTTCCTTCGTCGCCGCGCTCTTTCTTTTTTCTTTTTTTTTATCCAGACTCCGTTTGCACCCGACGCGAAGGAGATGGCGGGAGAGACCGGTGGGACGGCACGAAAGCTGGCCGGTGAGAACTTGGCCGGTTGCAAAGTTAACCGCGTCTTCGACCCAATTCGGGGCGGCCGCGCCCGCCGGACCGTGATCCGCGTCGCCGCGAAATTATTTTCAAAGATTACTGGGTCACTCCGCCGCCCCCTTCGAGACGAGCCTCGACCGTTGGGGATCACCGACGGTCTCATCTCGAGAAGTTTCAGCCTTTGAAACGCGGACCGCGTTGCTCGGTTTGCGATTGATGAACGACAATGGGTGTAATTGATACTTTAATTAATTGCCACTGCTAAATATTAGAGGTGAAGATGTACATTTTAACACGAAAACTAGACCCACAATTGGACATGCTCGACCAGCGAACGGTTGCAAGTTTCGTTTCACGAAATAATCGCAAAACCGTGAAACGGAATAGGTGACGAGTCAACCGATCCGCAGTATTGCTTGAAAGCTCGTACGAATTAATTTCGACGAAGTCTCATCTCGTAAATTCCACACGGATCAAGCAAAACAATAATCATCCCGCTACCCTGTTAACCTCGCCTCGGGCAACGAGAGACACGAAACTGTATCGCCGAGGTAAATCATGAATCTCTGTAACATCGACAGACGACCCTAAGGAGGCCGCGATTCAAGCACGCCGCAAACCGCTCGCTCGCCGAGTTAATCATATCGTGAAATTAATGCTCTCGCGGGCTCTAGTTCGGTCGTTAGCTAAAATGCCCCATTCATTCGTACCCTTTCCGCGGGCAGAAGCTTTTCTTCAGCACCACTGGCATGCAACCTCCATACGAGTAATCCCGGTACAAGCCCCCGGTGCCGTACAAAGACCGGAGCTGCAGACGGTCGGATGCAGGCACTTCCTATCGAAACACTTCCCTGCATCGTTCCCGGTCTTTCTTCATCAGCTCATAAGGGAGGCCTCTTCCGGACTTCGTCGTCGTCGTCGTCGCCGTCGTCGCCGGTGCCGTCGCGGTGGTCGTCGTTCTCCTCCCGTCTCTGTCGTTCTCCATCGGCAGAGTGCTACTTAGAGAAATCAGAACGCGGCTCGGTATACGGAACCTCGTGCTACTTACGTCGTAAATAGAAGAAGACCAAGAGAAAAGAGGTATCCGGTGGAAGGAGTCGGAGCCCGTTGGAAGCCTCGAACTTCAACGGTAATGTCGAGTGCACGCTTACTCGTCGTCAGAAGAGCTTTTCTTGTTCTTGATGCGCGTTGGACAATGGCGAAAAAACACTCTCCTGCCTCCTCGCTCTTTCCCCCCTGCGCTTGCTCTGTCCCCGTCTCTATTTTGCCATCCCCGTCGTTCCGCCGGCAACTTTCCTCGTTACAACAACCCCTCGGCGGGTCTTTTACCACTACGTCTCTGTTGGCCACCGCGATGACACGAGCCAGAGAAGGCGGACGAGGAAGTGAAGATGCAGGGGAGGTGGAGGAAGATGAGAGGACCACGGGAAAGAGGCGACTCCTGAATGTCCTCCACTCGCTTTTCTTCCTTTCCTCCGCGACGGCTCCTTCTCCTTTTCTGCGGGGAAGAAAAGACGCGCCGGTGGAGGAGGAACGAGCGTGGAAAGGACAAAGGTAACGCTCGCGTACGGTTTGAGACGCGCGGCATTCGAGGAAGTTCGTCCGGTCCTCGTTTCGAAAGAGGCGACGACAAGAAGGGGGGTGTGGGTGTTGCCTTCAGGAATTCAAGAAAGCTGCGCCGCTGAATGCGTCGAGGAGGCACGCTTTCTACCACTTCTCCTCCTCTTTCTTCGTTTTTCCTCGCCTTTCTGTGTTTTTTTCCTTCGTTTCTTTTTGCACCTCTTGCCCGAGGGTCCGGAGACGGCGACGTGGGCCAAGAATGGAAGAGGAGGCCCGCCCGGGACCGAAAGGGACACCGCGCGCCCGGCAAAGAAAAGCGTAATACGCTCGAGTGGCGCGAAACAAGAATTGTCTCTTTCTTCGCCGCGCTGCCACCTTCATCCTGGCGACGCGCGACAAGCTTATTAGCCACTCGACACGTTGTTTCGTCCTGAAGAACTCCTTGCGCCGCACCCGACAGATGGTGTTATCGTTTAAACGTCTTTTTGCGCCCAAACGAACCGTCCTTCTCGGTGCTCGAGGCAATTAGACGGCACTTTAATACGAGCAGATGAGTGACTCCCGGCGACGGCACGCTTGTCGTATAGATCACCGAGGAAAACGACTGCCCCCGCGATTAGAAATACACGTGCAGTATATGAAACCTAATATACGAAGCTCTCTTTTTTCACTTCCCCGACGATTATTACGATAAAATGATCGAGTCACGGAAAAAGTTCTTCAAATAACTGATGTATAATTCCTTTTTTTCGTAATTCCACCCGTCCAAATATTACTTCGCAACGTCCGTGCAATTTTTCCGACTCGCCTCCAAAGGGCCAACTTCGCCGTAGCAGGTCATAATAGAAATAATAACACATTGTCCCGGCAAACGTCAACCTGCCTGCTAAGCATCGCCTCGCTTCCGAAGCGGGCGTCTTCCTGAACGGCGAGCGTTTGAAATACGAAAGGAAACGAATAGCGGTTTAATTACACCCGCTAGCCGGAATATATTACGAGGTGTGTCAAACGACGAAAAGAGCAATATAATTTTCTGCGGTGCGCAGAGTCCTCGAAGCGCGACAAATAGGCGCCGGAAGTGCGTATCCACTGGACCAGGTATCCTTACTGGAAGCTTCCACTTTCACGGAGGAAATGAGCTCTCGCTCCTTCCGTTCTCGCCGCGATGAAGTCTCGATAGGAGAGCGACCGCCGAACATCGTCGAATGAAACAATTTCTCTTTGTCCATATTTTATCTCGCAATTTTTACGTTTCGACACGCGGGCGCGCGTGTACCCGCGCCCGCCTGCAATTGCAATTACTCTCATTCGCAGCCACCGCCGGCCGCGTGGGGAATAAAGGGGGTCGATGCAGAGAAAACAAGCGAAAAAAAGATGATTTTATTCGAGCCGGGCAATTTTCCAGTCGGGCGTGTAACTTTTTATTGCGCCACATTATATCAGATTTCTTCAGCCGGCCTGTTATAATGGACTTTGAAACAACAGTTCGGGTCCGCGCCGCGCTCGATACCGCGTCCACGGTACAAAGCTGGAGCGAAAAAATATTTATGCTCCGCCCTTTCCACCGTGACTGCGTAACGACGAAAAATGATATCGGTAATCGGGGGACGCATGCGACTGCAAAAGTGAATACGCCGATGTTTCAAAAACACCGGTCGCCGACGAGCGGAGGGAAAGATCGCGGGCGATCGAACCTTTTGCCCGAGCGGACCGCGGCAACTGGAGCCTGGTGATTCGATGACGAAGTCAGCGTGCAGGGCAACGCGAGGAACTCGACGTGCAGAAAGCTCGAGGAGCGTGATATAGTATAAAGCCGGAAGATGGAAGAACCGAATGCGAGAATGAGGAAAACGAAGGCGTCGGCAAGCAAGCTTCGTTCCCCGCCGTCGTCCGCTTGTTCGCGGCGACGGTAAATCGCGGGATCCGCGAGTCGGCGAATCGGCTGAAAATAATCGAGAGCAGAAAACTGATCGAAGAAAACGTATCAATCAATCATAGATCGGATCGGGCGTTTTAAGCAGTACAGCACGCCCCGTAGCATTTAACAATTTCACGTCGAACATCGGCCAATAAAAATACAACTGCACAAAACATGTGACTGTTAATCCGTATAATATCAGCATCGAATTAACGGTCGGTCGGCAAGGTACGCGATATTTACGAAATTAAAGGAACGATCCGAAACTTTCGACCGTCGGCTACTGCGATGCGAAATCGCGCGATCGACCAATCGAGGCTTCCGGAAACCTCGTCCCCGGCTGCACCTAATTATTACAAGCCGCCGATTACCATCGATGAACCGACCCCCGAAAATCCTATAGACTCACCCCGCTTCCACCCTTCTGGCTCGCCGTGACCCACCCCGCCACGGGTGGCCGTCACTTCATCGACAAGATCCACGCGCGCTCGGCATATTACGAAACGTGACCGGAAACTCGTGTGCGCTGGACCAGGTAACCCCGCCTGGAAGCCTCCACTTTTCCAGAGGAAACGAGGCCGTGGCTCGTTCCGTTCTCTGTCGCGAGCCACGGGGCCAGGGCGCACGGGTCGGAGAAAGACGAACGTTTGACGAGAGTAACGGGCGATTCGAAAGGGGGGGTTTGCGGGGGCCGTGGAGGAAGAAGGGGTAGGGTGGCAGAGGGCGGAAAGAACGGAACAGAAAAGATGCATAGAAAAACGACGCGGCCAAAGTGGGACAAAGAAGTTTGAGAGAGATCTGATCAGCGACAGCGGAGAGGCTACAGACATCGAAGGGAGGAATCGGTGGGACAAAGGGTGGCGAACGAAAGAGACGGAACGCCGCGCCGGTAGAGAAAGCCGGAAAGCGGCGGCCAGAGAAAGGGGGACAGAGCGAGGACGGGCGGGCAGGAGCGAGCGTGAGAGGAGTGTCGCACTAAGGGGAACGATACCTGTGCGACTGTCTGCCGTCCGGACGTCCGTTGTTTTGTTACAATCACGTATCCGTGGCTTTACGCGGGCGCATATCGGCACGTTGCGAGCCTGGCATACCAACACGGGGAACCGTACCAGGATGCGAGCGGTGACTGGGGCTCGGCTCGAGTGGACGCTGGCCCGCGATGACTCGAAAGGTGCGGAACCCTGTGTTCCGGTCCTCGTGAACGCATCATTGTACGACGGACCGGAAATGATGTCTTAATTGACTCCGTCCCGCGCGCCCGTGCCCGTCCCGTGTCCCGCCTGGCCGGGAACGAACGAACCCGTTCCACTGAGCGAGTCGCGGGCCAAGAGATGGACGCGAAATTTTCGTTCGCGCGGCGGACGAGATTTGTCGTGCCTCGTTACGGAATAGCGGAAGAGCCAGTTTACGCGGACCCCGTCGACGGGCAGAAATGGAAAATCGTGCGACTCCTGTTTCGCCCCGCTCGTGTCGCTTCCGCGCGATTTCCAGACGGAAACGTCACGAAGATTGTAGGGAGATTAAAGGTACACCGTAGTGGACGTGATTCGCTCGACGGTCGTTGGATAGATGGGCGGTGGAGAATTTGGATGTTGCATATCGTTCGTTGCTCGCCGTTATTCTTAGCGAGACGTTTAAGGGTAAGGACAGCCGCTCAAATGTATTCATCGTTTCACTGATCGTTGAGTACGTAGGCCAGCGTTATGGAAATTTCACGAGCTCCCTCTCCGTCGAGTACTCCTTTGCCGCGTTCAAGATCGATCGGCCGACAATGAGCGTTAAGTTCCTAAATCGTATGGCCCATAAGTTTAAAACAACAATTACGCGGCAGGAGGAAAGAATACCGTGCGACAAAATATGCAAACTGCGCCGTCCCCTCGCTTACGAACTTCAATTCTGTTTATTATTTCAAGCGATTTCCAGCAGCGGCCACGTCTACTGCATCTAATTGATGCGCCGGAGGACGTTAAGGGGGTCGCGGATTGATGAAATATTAACCCGTTACTTCGTCGCAGTTCTTTTCTTCGTGGAAAAAAGAAGAGGCCGAACGAACGCGGCGAACATCAAGGGAGAGGAAAACCGGGGAGAAAGTAAACGGGTAACTTGAATAAGCGATACGAATCGCACAAGCGGATAAATCCGCCTTGCGGGTTAACAATGGAATGGTGTACTTTTCCGTTAATTAACAATACGATTATATGCGAGGCAATCGTGAATCGAAAAAATTACTTGAACCGACAGAAAGTCATCTTTATGTGACTTATTGACCACAAATTTCACCGTCGATATTCAGATAAAGTAGAAATAACCTGTTCACTTAGACATTCTGTCCCAACTCGTATTAATTGTTCAATTTGTACCAGCGAGTGTTGCGTGTGGCAGTGATTTCTTGCACGACACAAGCCGGCTGATCAATTCCACATTTCGAATTCAATAATGCATCAACGTCTCAAACCCCTTTTTCTTTCTCGCTACAATTTTTCTACTCATCCCCACCTCTGGCTTTGCATTAACGCGGAACTATTTCACCGTCCACGGGACGAACGGCGACGACGACGTGTCCGCGTCTCTCAGCTCGAAGTCGCGCGACGAGGGCCGTAAACTGTCCGCGAGAAACTCGAAGGCAGTAAAGGGCGGTCGTAACGTTTCGCGCGAAACATAACGAGTCGACTGGCTGTGTAACAAAGTATTATAAAAGGATTTTATTTCGTTAGTTCGTCGCTGAATTTTTACGCGTTCTCGCGCTTCCTTCCGACGTGACCGTACCCCCTCGCCCCTTGGGAACGCAAGATGTACTCGTACGCTCCTTTTTTTTTCTTTACACGCGTCTGATCGGCACAATCTCAGGTTCCACGCGCGGTGTCCATTAACTGAAGTTTCGAGGAGCCTCTGGAAAATGCGAACGGGTGGCTCGAATTAGAATCCAGAAACGGAGAAGCGTCGAAGAATTTTGGAAAATGTAGGGAAAGCCGAGGGACTGTAAGATCGATTGACGTTTCAGGTTTCTCGAATAAGGGAACGCTTAGAATAGGCACGGGAGCAGCGGGAATGAATTTTCAATGCGGACTTAAATAAAACAATGTGTAACGGCATAGTTAAGGGGATGATTTATTCATATTCGGTGCACGTAACCCTCGAGGTTCAGCGATACATTAACAGACTCTTATGAATATTGTACTAATCAAAATTAGATTTGTAGATGTGCAGACAGCCGATGTAACTCGCTAATTTCGCTGTACCGTAGAATGTTACGGACAGTAATTATCTTGCACTGACGGGGCAAACAAATTTCGGTCTTAGCAAGCAATTACAGCCGCACTGAAACACTAGTTACCAGCACGTATCCGGATGGAAATCGTGTGTTCCCGTTCAATATATTTTCCCGCATTTCGATCTTTCGACAAATCTTACATTTGCGCAGACGTTGAACCTTGCTAAAGTGATCGATAACCCGCTGATTCGCAACAATCATTCGAATACCGTCGATCTCGACGAAATTCTCACCTTGACTTTGCATTGCCTACACGCGGAACCCAAAGCTCGTCTTCCCAAAGGAACGTCACCGCGATTACACGTCGCGCCCTCCTTTAAATTCGTCCCGAAATTCGTGCACGACAACGGCGAGAAACGCGGAATCCGCGCAGGGAGCGGTGCTTAACGTAACAGATACACGCGTGAATACTCAGCAAAGGGTAAAACGAGTAGTATCCGCCACGGAAACGCACAATGGCTGACGCGCACACGCGGCCCGCTCTCGCAATTACCAGCGTGCACGAGGCTGAGTCACGCGTGTGCACGCGTGCACCGAGGAGCGCGCGGATCGCGCGTACGCCTCCCACTCGCCTCGTTTTGCTCTGTTCTTCAACGTGCCGTGAATCCGCAACAAGTTTGCAGCGCGACGGACGCTCGCATATCGCTCACTGGGTGGGTCTAATGTATCGTGATTACGTATTTAGAGCGACAAAGAGCCCGGGAAAATTCTCTGGGACAGTCATCGTCGGTCGGCCATGAGTGCACGCGTGAAAGAGGAGCGATTCTTTCGCATTGTCCGCGTTCTTTTCTTTCAGAGGAGACCCGCGGACGCTTGTGTACCTCCCTTCCGTTTCGGAGTTTTCGCTTGACAAAGAGGAAAATGGATTTGTGTTTCTTTGTTTCTTAATTTCGCATGGGTCGGGGGGTCGAACGTTTCGCGAAGACGGGAAAATTCATCGCGATTTTGCTGGGCGATCGGGGCAAACGAATTTGAACTTTACTCCGCGATGCTGGCTGCTTAGGTATGGATATTCGAATTTGTAGGCAAGTTTCCCTGTCGAAGATTCTATTCGGAAAAAGAAAAAAGTGCGAAAAAAGAAACGCCACCCCTCTTTCCAATTATCAAAGCGATACAATGCTTCGATGAAGCATTTACCGATGTAAAATATGCCATTACGTCCCATTCGCCAGAGAAAGGATCGCGTAAATCTAATATCAAAGCAACGGCAACTACATTCCCGAGCTAAATGAGAACTGCATCGGAACCTCGTCCCGTTATAAATCATACAAACCCTCCCCGCAACTCCTCTCGCATTTGCGCTCCGATACTCGTCGCGCGATAGATATAGAGGGGAAAAAAACGAAGGAAAGGCGTTTCATTATTCGCCGATGCATTACACACTCCGTTCCGTTCGATTCGTTGTCCGGCGAAAATTTCGATCGCGCCGCCCCGCACAATGCGCACACGCTCGCCGCGAATCGAGCCGAAACCAATTACTCCTGTGGCGGTCGCGCGCGCTAATTAAGCGGCCGCGCGCTTAACATAAATAAGCCGCGACGCTCCCGCCCGCGTCGTCAAAGGTGGGCAAAGGTAAAAGGCGCGCGATATCGCGCGTTCTGCCAGCGACAGCGGTGCCGGGGTTGCGTTTGCTTCGGGCGTCGGCCGGATCGAGAATCCCCGTTTGATCGTTCGCGCAACGATAATGGAAATGTTGAATCGCGTGGACGGCAGCTCGTTAACGAAATACAAATCAAGACGCAGCCGCGCCCCGTTCGAAAATAAATAACGAGCAACCGGCGCGTATTGTACAATCGGGCTCGTGCCCGGTCGATCGTCGTTGCCGTGCGCGTAATTAGACGAAACGCGGTAATCGTGACGCGGATCGCGGCTTCGGTGGACGAAGAGCGGGTCGCGACGGCCGAGGTTGGACCGTTCGGTTCAATGAAAATTTCGATCAATTAAGATTCTCGCGAAGAAAGGACGGACGGCCGAAGCGGGCGACTGCGACGGGACGCCGACTTTGCCACGGCCACGACAAACGAGCGGATGTAAAACCGGACGCAGCCGCGGGTACCGTCGGTACCATGGAGCGCGCGTCAAATTAATCGTTGCACGCTTACGTTTCTTAATTACCATCGAAACGTACTTCAAAAGATCGTACCGTCCGGTGAGCCGACGGCGCAAGTGGCCCGTTTACCATAAACGTTTAAAGGCCGCGGCCGGGACTCGCGCACGAAACGACCGGTGGGTCCTGTGAAGGTACACAAGAATTGGCTTTTACCTCCCTGTCCTTTCCCGCTTCTCTTACTTCTTTTCTTTTTTCCTTCGTTGCTTCTACTCGCGGCAAGCCGCAAGGCAAGTGTCTTGACCGGAGAAGAAAAGGAAGGGCCGGCTGGGAGCCGAGGAGCTTCCGACAAGTGGTTTCTTCTTGAGGAGAGAGAAACGATAGGGGTGTGAGAGAGCGGGTGATTGAGAACAGCGGACCGAGCTGCAGTTGATGGACAGCGAGAGACAGAGAGTGTGAGCGAGAAAGAGCCGCGGAGGGAGAGGAGACGGACAAACGCGGGCGTAGGGAGCGAGAGAGACAGGTCGCGATGAGAAGGGGTAGGAGGGATTATGGTCGTGAGTTTGTCGAGGGACGTGGGCCAGGGACGAAGAGGGGTAACTCAAGACGGGTCTAAGTGAGTCTTCCGGCCGACAGGCAATGATAGCCCTGAGAACTGACCCGACCCCCGGATATGTGTTGCGCATATATGTGGGGACACAGACACGAGTGTCGCGGACATGTCACAACATTGCCCGCCTCTATTCGGCCCGGACCGAGGCCCGTAATGGCTTATTTCGTAAATCGGAGATTCGTAATGGGGAACGCACGCGTGACGATAGGTAAGCCGGTATGCGGTCAATTCGGCATAAGCGGTTTGCATGATGCCGAAGAGTTTCGGCTGTTGAGGTTACGAGGTGAACGCCGAAGACCAGGCTATTAGGGATGGGAAGATGAACGGCGTTCCCGATTGGGGCTCGGGCACAACCGCCGTGCGATTCGATGCTATGCTCTGCCCACGATATTTCGCCGCTAGGAACGATTCCATTATGGATCGTCGACGTGGCGTAACGATAATGAGGAGTCTGGATTTAAACGGATTTGTTATTCTGGACAGGAAACTACGGTACGCTTGTTAGAGTTAGAATCGCCGACGCGGGTCCTTTGAGTAAAGTTCAATCGCGCGGGAGGCAATTTCGATTCGAACGATCATATTATTGGTAATGCGAGTGAGCGCAAGAGGAGATACGCGCGACGCGATAATAAAATTGCCAAAAATTTCGGTTCGATCGTTGGCGCGCAGTAAACGCGACAGATACGTTGAAATATATTTCTACAACTCTCTCGAGTCGCATGAATATCATTAAAACGATTCGCACAGTTGGAACAGGCCACGAACAGAACACAGATTACACGACACTGTAAATCACGAAACGGTGACATAACACCTCCTACGCTAACACGTAGCCTTGCCGTCGTCGGATAATTAACTCGATGCCCGACCAGTTCTCCCCCTAAGAATCTTGCAGCGCGCAAGACGTCGCGGCTAACAATAGAACGCGTACCGAAAACCAGTATTCAAATCAATATTACGGTTCGTTCGGAAAAATAAATATCGCATCCGGACGAACACTTCACGAAGTCTAGAACGTTCTAAAAATTCGTAGACTTTCCGAAGTCTAAAACGAACCAGTTGCCGGCGGGATAACTGTCAGACAGAATTTCAGTAAAATCCCTAAATCAGTTCGAAGGAGCGCCTCGCCCGCGATCCACCCACCCCCTCTCGAGCATCCATTTAATCGTCTACTTCGTAATTTTAATTTGTGAGAACGACGTGTCATTAACACCCGGCCGACCATTTGCCGCGTCTTACTTATGTTCGACTTAAAGCTTAATGAGAGCCACGCGGTAAGTTCGTGCCTCATGCGCTTAATGACGTCGAAGGTATCAGTTTGAAGGGAAGACGAGAAGGGGGGGGGTACGGTTGACGAGCTTTAAGGTCGTAGGACGATCGATGGCTGGCGAGTCAAACCGGCTGAAGGAGTCATTTGTCTTCGTGGCCACTTTGCTTGTCAAATCGGGCCGACCTATTATTACGGCAGCGCCGTTAGACGCCTTAGATTTAAACACGCCCGTTTTAAGCTAATATCCTGCCGCCTCTGACGCGGTTCCACTCTCTTCAAACACGGTTAACCCTTTTGAATGGCGCGGCGCGCGCCAGTTCAATTTCGGCCATCCCCATCCCCACCCCCACCCCCGTCCCCCGTGTGCAGTCCCGTTGCTGTAATAAATTTACGCGACGCTTGCTCGTCACGATTTGTAATTGCCACGCTCGATCGGTGCGTTCCACGTTGATGGCGGGATCGTGCGCGGAATCTTGTCGCGGCGCGCCCCGGGGGAAATTTTAATAAAGCCTGGACAAAGCGTGTACGTGGACGGGGCGACGGACGTAATTGAACTTTCCGGAGCAAAGGTGATTTCAACGAAGTTCTTCCACCGCGAGGAAGCTCGCGATTATTCGATTAATTGTATTGCTTGAGGGTTTCGCGCGGAACGTATTTGCCCTATTGGTGCCACCAGCAGGCTTATTGTATTAATTACACTCGAAGTAGGCAGTCATGATTCCGGATGCAATGGCTGTGTCGCGTTTCCCAGAATTTCGACGCTAACGAGGGCGAGATTGGCCGGGTTATTTATAGAGCGAATCACCAGCAAGAAAATTGCGCCGCGCGTTTACAGGCCATCGTCGCCGAGAGTCGCTTGCCCGCGAGGCGCGACGAAGACGGTCCGCGGCACTTTCGCCGAATTCGAAACGAAGGAACACACGGGGGCGTCTCGTTCGACGAGCGGAAACGTCGAGGAACGTTCTCCCTTTTCGCGTGTCGCAGCGGACCGCGGGCGGCCGTGCAGCCCGCTAATTAGCATTCTCATTGAAAAATCTTGCCTGTCCCTCGAGCGCGGCCAGGTCCTTAGCTCCGCGAGCGCATTTCGCGGTAGAGCGCGGGCCCTCGAAAACGAGAAAAAGACGGGGCGCAAAGGAAAGTAGCGACGCCGGTTCGCGGAAAGAGGCGGTCACGCCGCGTTTCCGTGTCGCCGGCGGCGTGTCTGCTTATTCACTAATTCGGAAGCAATATAAATAATCGCTGGATCACAAGCCGGACGGCAATCACGGCGCGAACAGCGCTGCCCGGTCTTTTTCAGGAGACGAGCTTCACTGGCCATGCGGCCACGCCGGGAAAGTGTAGCCGGGTGGCGTAAGCGTGGTGACACAGGTGTGACCGGTCAATACATGACCGATTCCCGCGATCGTCCAGGTGTATCGCCTTCCGTACCATTGTCAACAAGTTCCGGATCTGAGATACCCACCTACATACGTATCTATCTCCTCTGATACGCACGGTTCTCCTTTCCTCTCTATCCACCCCACCCCTCCAACCCTTCGCCCATTCGCCTTTCCTCTTCCTTTCCCTTTCCCTTCTTTCTTTTTTTCTTCTCCATTTTTTTTTCGTTGTGCTGTTTCGTCGAGCCAGAACAGCGGCGCAGCGCGAGTCCGCGATCAATTCATTTTCCAACGACGCGGCTCGCGCGTGCATTCAATTTCTTAATGAGGTTTATTACACTCGACTCCTTCTCGCACCACCGCCCCTCCGGCTCACCCTCTGCCGCGCCCCTACATTCCCCTTTGTCCCGCGCTCCTTTAACATTCGCGTTTGATAATATTTTTATTTCCCTGTTATTCTCACGCCCCAGGTGTTTCCATTGTAACCTCATTAACATTGCCGCAACTCGATACACGCTGCCTTAACCTACCCCCCTATCCCGTCCACGCGAGTTCCCTCTAATTCCCTCTGTCTCACGTCCGCGCTTCGGCGCGCCAGCGATCCCGTCTAGACGGTCCCCGGCAGATTTTTCCTCGCGCGGAACCGCGGAATCGTTATTTTCACGCGGGCCATCCCTCCCCCATGGGACTCGCGAAACCCGGACACCGGCGACGATACCTGGGTCCCGCCGGCGAGTTTATCTAAGCGCGACCGTCGCCGCGCGTCCAGGCGACGCGAGCGGAAACTTTTTCCGGTTCTTTCTGCGCGTCCACCGTACAGCCGCCCCCTCGCGTCCTACCACCCCCCGACTCCCGTTTCTTTCATGTCCTGCCGCAAGGTCTCGTTTCATAGCCGCGTAAACTCTGTTTAATTAACGCGTGGACTGAAAGAGGAGGAATTTTCGATGTAAGCGGGCGCGTTGCGCCGCCGGTGCGCCAAGCACGGGAGAGCACTGCGATGATCCTACGTCGGTGATGGAGTTGGTCGAGACGGCGCGGCGGAGGAGTAGAGATGGTTAAAGGTCGGTCTGCAGGGGTTGCAACAGGGAGGACCGTAATACCGGTGCCGGTGGTCGTAACGTTGATGATGGTGGTGGTGGTGGTGGTGGTGGTGATAGCGACGTCGGTAGTGGTGGGTACTTGAGAGAGCTCGCCGTTTCCCTTATTCCTTCAATCAACGTCAGCTGGGGAGGCGAGTCTAGTGTGTACCCTGGGCAAATACTCGCGTGCTCCGCACTAGAGCAGCATAGAGCTCAATGACTACATCATCCACGAAGGTGGTGGTTAGCTAGACGCGCCTTTGCCCCACCCGGGCAGACAGTCATCGAAATCGATTCTTTCCGCGAAATAAACGGCCGGCCTGCAAACACCGGGCGGTATTATTGTAAATACGCGAGCGCAACTCGGGGAAAACGCGAGCACGTAACGAGGAAAGACGCGGCCCTTTGGGCGGAAAATGGACCAGGTATTCGCGGATCCGGCCGTACGAAGGGAGTTTCAACGGTTGGACGTTGTACACCGGGGCAACGTATCGTTTACTCGAGATTGAGCGAGCTGTGATGAAACTGTGGGTACTTTTCGTGCAGCCGCCGTAACGATTAATAACGACGAAACGTTGTTAACCGTTTGAAGTACAGATTTATTCGGGTATAACAAGTATAAAAACAACTACGTACAGTATACTTCTGGATATATATGTATATAATATATTTATATGTATATAAGACTAACAGTATCGGCTACTCTCCAGAAAAACAATTCTTAGAAAGCAAGCTTAAATTCGAATGTGGACAGCAGACAAATGTACCCAAAGGGTTAAAAGATCTCGAATAAAATAACACTCGAGGCGCCCGGAAAAGAATATATATAAATCTAAGAAAATGTCACCGACGAAGACGGACGCATCTAATAACATAGTTGACGGATTTCGTCGTTCGGCCGAAACTAAAATTCAAGCGGTAGCGTCGACGTTAATCGCGCCTATCGAACGCTCGTCCGGTCCCGGGGATGTTTTCTCTCCTTCGAATGCAACGTTCAAGTGTCGTGTCTCGTCACTGGAACGGTCTCGTTAAAATAGGAAGGAAGAGGGCCGGATATACGGCGGTTACGCATGCATCATGGGTCGTCTAAACAAGCTGTTTAGACGACTTCAAGTTAACCCGAATTGACTCAATTGGATTAACCGCGCCGTGGCTCACCCGACACTTGGGAACCGGCCTGCACCGGCGTCACCGTATCCGCGACAGACTCAGTCCTTTGCTTCTCATGCAAATACGCGTCGCGTTATTCCATCGCTTCGGCCTGTTTCACTCCCCCGTTTCTCGACCGACTACTTTTTTTTTCTTCTCGCCCGCCCCCTGTGCCCTCCTTGCCTCGTTCGCGAATTTAGCTGGTTAGCTGAATTGACGGCGTTTGGGAAAATTGCCTCGTCTACGCGTCGCACGGGGCTATCAGAGGTCCGCTCTCACAAGAAGACCCTCTGCGTCTTCACCGTTCGCCAGCCGTGTCTCTCTCTGTCGCATCTGCGGCGGAGGGTCCAGGGGGGTGGGGGGTATGGGTGACCTTTTTTTTTTGCTGATAGCGTCCGCAAGCGTTGCATCACGAGCGCAGATGGACATCGGCGGGCCTCAGCGGATTCAAGCGGCCCCGTGGTTCTTTCAGCGTATCGTTTGATGCGCGTGGAGACCGGACCCTGCCAACGCGAGCCACGAAGAGTCTTCCGCTCCTCGAGCCAGTTTCGCGTGCACACGTGACGCGCTGACGCACGTCGTTCTCCTCTGTCCTGTCTCTCATGTCAATTTGCGGCTGAGGGCCGCGGAAGGAAGAGACGGAGCGGCGGAGAGGAGGAACAGGAGATAGATCGGTGGAGACGCGAGGAGAACGACAAGCAAAAGAGAGAAAGAGAGAGAGAGAGCGCGCGAGTGAGAGTGGCAGAGGGAACGACTGTGCGGTGGAGGAGAGAGTCCAGGGAGGCCAGAGAGGCCGGAGAGGCTTACGTTAAATCGTAGGATCGGGGGAGTGTTGCGTGGATTGAAGTGTCCGTTCCTTGGCTAACCGTGGACCCTATGCGTATACGCGTAATACGCACGCAACCTCCTCCTCCACCGTCGGCCTCGACGCTCCGCGTTCTCTGTGCCTCCGTGATCCCCCGGCTACCTCTGTCTTTTATTATCGTTCCGCCCGACCGGCCTGTCTTTCTCGCTCCCTTGGCCACTCTCTGCGATATATGGATCGTCGGAAGTCACCTTCCTCATTATCATACCAACAGGCTTGCTCGCTCACTCGGGCACAGCCTTCATCCTGTGCCCTAGTCACTTACGGCTCGCGGGTGACCAACCCAAGTGCGTGCAATTCCAGCATCGGACGATCGCCACGGCGTGTACCGGATCGTTCCAGTGTCCGCGAGAGCCACTGTCCTGGGGGACAAGACGCAAGTCCATTATACTCAATCACGGCGTTATTGGCTCAAACGATCGGACCACCGCTCGCCGCGCCTCGTTCCACGGAGGTTCGCGCGGACGTGCCGCGTTGAGTTTCGTAATGTCAAGAAGGAGAGATCCTGCTTTGCCGTGGACCGCTACACGTCGCCCTCGAGCTTCCTCTTCCCGTCCATTTTTCCGTCCTTCACGCCCCCGATCATTTATGGGAGCCCGGGTTCCGGCCGGGCGGACCCGTCGCGTCAAGACGTGGCCCGCCGATCCTGCATCGCGCGATTCGTTTCGCGTTTAAAACGTAATTTCGTGGCCGCGTGGAAGGCGACGTCGTACTTGGATCGAAACCCGAATATCGATCGAATCGGAGATACCTGTCATGTATGGAAGATCGGTGTAAAATGACGAAGAAAGGCTACCGACTAACGTCGCCCTCTTGTTCGATCTCGTCCCCGTATCGCGAACAATTCCCTCCGGATTAAAGGTATCGTCGGAACGACGACTCGTCGCTCGTAATCAGAGACAGCAAAACACCGCGCGTCCCTTAATTCATCAGCCATCCGCTCGACAAATTGATTCACGGCGGCCAGGTGTTTCTGGCTACGAGACCGATCAAAGGTGTGTCCCATGCATTCCGTTTCCAGAACCTCGGATGTGGACCAAGGTCCAGCTGCAACAGAAGCCGCAGCACACTCCCAACGACACAGACCCCATTTCGTACCTATCTATCCCCGCATCTGTTCCGCTGGATCCGAAAGATGACTTTCCATCTCCTGCCTGATCTATCCTCCCCTCTATCCATCTCCCTTGTTCCTCCTCCTGTTTTGTTTCCCCCCTTCTCTCCGTTTTATTTTGCCCGTTCCAGGCAGATTATCAGGGTACCCCGTTGTAAAAGCAAGCGACGATCCGTTTGCGTTCGTGCTCCGTATCTGTAATCAGGATCGTGGCCGTCCGATACACGGGTTCCTTAATGACGTGAAACGTAGCCGTTTCTTTTTCCTCCTTTTTCCCCAGAGTGGACAATAGCGACCGGATATTTCCAGCCGTTCGTATCGAGGCTTTCCCGTCAACCACGGCCCAATGCGTCTTCCCTTTATTCCCGTTATTTCGCCAACCCAGATGAGGGCATAAATTTCTAAATAACGGCTGAAAGAAGGGAAATCGTCGTGCACGACGGTAACATTGCTTGCTGGCATACTTTTCGGAACTGCCGGTGGCACTTCGAGACAGCCGTGGCAGAGTCACGTTATATCGTTCGGCGAGCCAAACGCCGCGAGCGCGGAACTTTGGCAATTGAATATAATTAAGTAATCTCGGCACGGTTGCAACGGGATCGCCGGACGACGGGAAAAAGCCGGCGTGGCAAAAATCGGGGAGCGCGTTGGCCGGCTGCCATAAGGAGAACCCGCCGTGGAAATGCCAGCGACAATAATGCCGATAATCCCGGAGGCTTACGCTTGCCAATATGCTGCAGACGTATCTACATAACTGCCTCGAAAAGTAGCCCGTGGCCAATAAAAAGCAAACAGAGAAAGACCGGGGAATCTGTCGTTAAGCCTCCTCGATCTGCTTCTCGCTGATTACTGGACCCGCGAATCTGGAACTCCTGCTTGGCACCGGTGAACGAAAGAGGTGGAGCCCTTGCAGTGGAAGCTCGTCGCTTTCGGGGGGGCTGGTCCAGCCTGAGAGGGAAGGAACAGGAAACGGTTCGCAGGGACGTCTAAAAGTATACACGTGAATAGCCTCCGTAGATGCAATTAAGTGTATCGCGCAGTTATTATAATTGTGCTGGGCGATGAAAGTTGAAATTAACCTCTCCGGTGTCATTGTGGTTATTTTACCGAGTTTTTACTGCGTCAGTGTTGATTTTCAGGTTTCGTTTTAATGTTACAAAGCGGAATATTTAATTATTCAATAACCGGTATTGAATTCCTTCGAGCATTACATTAATCGTCTACAAGCTTTTCTGTGGGAACCCACTCTCGTGCACAGTCAACACGCGATTTAACATTCCCGGGTTCCTTCTGAAAAACGCAGCACTGTCCGAACAGCTGTCGTTCATTAAAGCTTCCGAACTAATCGTACCGAAACAGCACGGCCACTTTCGCCGACATCGCTTTCCCATAATACCTCCAACGCTTCGAGTTTCATTTACATATAAACCATAAATCTACCGCGTATATTTCTATACGATTTCCCTCCCCTCGAGAAAAAAAAAAACAAAAAAGAAACGGGCATACACTGCCTACGATAAAATCACGAAACCTTTCCCCGCTAATAACGTTCCCAAGGTTTGATTTCGAGTTTCGCATCGATCGCCTGCCACGAAAATTTCACTTCACCGCCGGAATTGTAATCCCCCGCAGAAACATTTAAATCTACTTATTACGTATACATGTACGTGCTCGAAGGCCCCAACCCCCTCCCCTGCGAAGCTGGACGACATTTCTCGCTTCGAACGTCCACACCGGCGTGCGATTATCGTCGACCCCGAGACGCAACAGTGTCCCGGGCACCCTTATCTCGAGCGGATCGAATGGAACCGAATGGCGTGGTGTCGTCGAAGGGAAACAACAGCCAGACCGTTACTCCACCCAGGCACGAGTCAACCGGCCGCGTCGCGCGACTCCCTTAAGACGTTGAGAAAGCCAGGGGTTCGTTTGTCCGCCAAGACGTTAGACCGACCTCGTGCGCCACGAACAATGGCAACAAGAAGCCGAAACGTCGGTTACGCCTTGCAACGGCAGCTGGCACGCGCTCCTTCCGATTCGTAAGACCTTTCCTTCTGCCTTCTTCGCCCTTCTCCACCTCAAATCTTAGGCTGCGGCACGGGACGTAGGGGAGGGAAGGGGGGGCCAGTCTCGGGAAGTTACCTTACCTGAATCCGGCTGCCGGGATACCTGGACATTTAAATCGGGGGATACCACCCGGCAGAACCACCTGAATACTAGCGAGGGGGCCTTCTTGATCTTGCAGTGGTGTCGCACATGGTGTGGACAATTTCCATGAATTTTTCACTCTCGTTTTCAGTTTATTTCGAGCGACGGATACTTGGTTTTCAATGGGCAGATTAATGTTGATCGTTTCCCATTCGTTATAGGTCGTGGTAAGAAGAATTGAGAGGCCGTTTGAACACATGGTTGGTCAATTTAATTTTTTTTACCTAATAGAAGTGTTCGGTATGCGTGGTCGTAATTTATTCGAAATTCTTTGCTTCAATTAAGCTGCGTTTGGTAATTGTATTTACAGGTAGGCGCGGTACTTGTTTGATTGCTGAATAAATTTTATTTGAATGGGAAACATTCGTAATCTCGCGTTAATAAAACGTGTCTCTGAGATTTCACAATCTATTCGTAACGTGAAACGAAAAGTATACGCGCGGCAATATTTCTCTATCGTTGTTCCTAAATGTTAATAATAATCCCTTGAAAAGTCTCGAAGAACGGTATGTAAAACGCTGAAAACATTGTCAGAGAAGTTGAGCAAAGTATAATACAAACATATGCGGGCAGCTTGACGAAATTCGCAAAATTTAAATGCCCCTCGAGATTTGAACGAAACTACCCTCGTAACGGATAGGCGTCTACGCCGCTGAGGGCAAGGACCGTTGTTCCTACTTCCTTTCCAGGGGAAGGACGAAGGGCGCCGCATGATTTTTTATAGCCTTCAATATTAGACGTTAGCGTTTCCCACAGAGAGAAGTCATGGGAACACATTGAACCGAAGGCCCGCACAACGTCTCGTGAAAATTCTCCGGAGGAGATTTGCCGTCGCACCTTGGGAAGTTTTCCGGATAAAGGAAGCACATTGAAATCCCCCATCCTTCCCCAACGTATATTCACCCTCGAACATTCGGGGACCCTCCTTACCCCGTGCTTTAAAATGCCATCGCTCGGCTGTTCCATCGAACATTTGCTCTTTTTCACTCCTAATTTTCCCTCGAAGATACCGATCTTTTCATCCCGTCCGCGCGCGCACATTCCCGTTTCCCAAGGAAGAGACGCGTCACGTGCGATGAGAACGTTTCGCTCGACGATAAATTTCGAACGCTCCCATTTGCCCCTTTAATTCGTCAGACGTTCGAACGATACTTTCCTCTTTCCCTCTCGCTAATTTTCGAAATGCCACGGCAACGTAGGGCAATGTCACGGCCAGACGAAGACCGTTTCCCATTCATACCGTGCCCGACCGAAAAATTCCGGCGTCATCGGGACGCGGCGGGTAATAGCGGCGCGCTCATTATCGCGCGTATTATCTGTAACGCGGCATGAATGGCGACCGAAATCGAAATGAAAACGGAGGAAAGGTCGTGCTCGCGTGCCAGGAATAACACGCTGGCCGTGGCGTTGACCCACATTGTTTTTGAAATGCGATTAAACTCATTGAAAACGACCGAAGGCAGATTAATGGTCCCGGGGTCGCGTAACCGTTCGCGGAGAGCGAGGCAAAAAGCGAAGCAAATTTAACGAGCTGTGAATTATGAAAATCGGTGACAGGCCGCCGCTTTTAAATGCTCCGCCTTTCTCTCTCTTTCTCTCTCTCTCTCTCTCTCTCTCTCTCTCTGGCATTCGGCGAACTCTCGTTCGCTGCTCGCGCCCTGGCTCTCTCGCGCTCGCGAAGTTTGGTTTGGGCGCGTGCCAGTGAATCGAAACGATTCGAATGCAAAATAATAATAAAACAGTTGAAAGGGTGTGCGGCGGGGGTGGCGACGATGACGGCGGCCACGGGGGGAGGGGGCGCGGGAGGCAGGGGTTGACTCGGGCCGACGAGGGGAGGTGGGGTCGACAGCGCATTAACGCAATTAACCTCCAATTAATAACACATCAATTGACACCCGGTCAACTTGTTGCATCGGAGCAACCCGATAATATGCAGAACGCGTGTGAACCGTGTATATACATACACACACACACGCGCGCGCGCGCAAACACGAGCAACCATGCATTCTGTATGCGTGTATCATTGTGTATATAGAACGGAACTGCTCGTTCTCCCTTGCTCTCTTGCTGTCTACGTTAAACTGTATCCCCTGTCCCCCTCGTTCACCCTATGCCTCTCTGTCTCGCGATCTCTGTACACTGTCTGTCTGTCTAACTGTTAGCGATGTGCGTGCAAATACGCATTGACGATTAGGCGTCACGAAACGCCGACGCGTTTACGCGTGTCCACGAGTGCGTGTCGCCGAAGGGGTTGACCCGCTCGGTCACGCCGCCGGCAGCAATGAAACGAATGTTACAATAATTTTCTATATCGAGGGGAAACCGGTGCATAGCAATGCCCGGCCGATCGGCCGCGTACCACTCGACGGACATGGGCTGATGACCGTAGCCGGTTTCCCATGCACAACCCCCTGCGAACACTCGCGGCCACATGACACCTACACGGGGGGGCGGGTGGAATTCCGATGCACATGCCGTTACCGCGTTACCTCGACAACGCCATGTGGGGTAACGCGCGCCATGTGATATTCAGCAAAGCTGAAGCACGCTACGCCTACTTGCGCGCACGACTCGCGCTCCGTGCCGGAAGGAAGTCGTTGGGCATCGCGAAGTAACAAGTATATGGCAGCATTGTTTCGTTTTCGTTGCGGGTTCCGTACCGGTGGATCCCGCTTTGTCCCGCCCGGCGATCGTTTCCGACTCGTCGATACGAGACTTTCGTAATCGCTTGGCGCTCGAGTGCATCGCGAAGAAGGACACTCTTGTTTGCTGCTGCCTGTACCCTCGAGCTCTCCGTTTCCGTCCTTGCCCATCGGTCCCCAGGCCCCTTTCGTTCGTTGCCCAGGGGGGCAAAGTCCGTCACGACGAACCAAGATTTCGTTCGCGGCGGGAGAGCAAGAAAGTCGCACCGGCTATAGACCGTGCGGGTAGCGATTTCGTTGTTATATCGATCCGCGTGCCCTTAGCACGGCACATCCGCCGAAGGAACGGTGGATCCATCGGCGGGGGAAGAATCGCCGCTGCGGCGTGGCAGCTCTCGTCGTTTCTCTGCTCTCCGGCGGGTTCGTTAAAAAAAATTCGATCCCCGGTGTTCGCCTTTTAAAATTTCATGCAAGGTCGATCTGGCGATAGAAACCGCGTGATCCACGGTAAGAGAGTAACGAACGTATTCCTCGCCCCGAGCCCTTTCGTGCCCCCGGTCTCCCCCTTAATTAACCGACCTGTAGGCAAAAGTTATCTGCGTCGATAGTTCGAAACAATGGACACCTTAGATCCCGGCCCCTTAACGGTGGAAATCTTCGGGAAAAGTCGACGGGAATTGCGAGCCACCCTTCCGCTAACTTTTCCTTCATAATCGACAGTCAATATCTGACGCGGTGGACCCATCTATCCTCGATTCTTCTCTTCCGATTTCTCCGCGCCGACGTCGTTCTTGTTCTTCTGAAAGTACCGGTGTGATCGGCGGTTTTTTCTTTTTACTCGAGAATCGTTGCGTTATTTCATCGAAATTCGCAGTTATTAAGCGCGTAAACGAACTGGACGAGTTGGCTCCGACCGGCGATTGCCTAATCTCGCAATACAACCCCACCGGCATGACCTGTAATCACCCCTTCAAATCAAGTCACCTGCTTAAACGGTAAATATCGCGTGACGCACAGGAAATGGCTGTTGTTGGCTCATCGGGCTGTTTTCGCCTCGCTCGAAAGTGATCGATGCGAATGTCGTTGCCCATCGAAATACATGGTCCGGTAATGACAAAGTCACGTTTATTACTTCTCGGTCCACAGGTTTTGTAGCTCGCGCGTGCTTGATCATTTCGTCGCATCGCTCCGGGGATCGTGTAAACGTCGAAAAATTTCGTTTCGTTTCTCACACTGTTCGAACAAGATTTCCGCTAATTTTCGAGCACATCGTAAACGGCAAAACGGAAAACAGAACGATCTATAGCGTCTTCGAGAACTCTCGAATAAGCACAATGGCAATGTACGCTTCGGAGTAATTTGGAAACCATGAAAAATTGTGACTCGTCCGTAAAACCGGCCAGCAACAATGAAGAAATAAATTCTTGCGTGTAATTAGACCGGCGTGTACTTCCGAGGCGAGGCAATGGGCGAGTTCCTAAAACCATTTCCGGCGAGGGGCCACCTTTTCATTCCGACCGTCCCACGCATGGCGAAACAGAAGGGAAGTACCGATCAAAAAATAGGAAGGACAGACCTTGCTGGCCCCCCCTCGAAGCGCCGCGTTCCTCGAGGCAGGTACGATCGTAGACGTTATCGAGCACCGGACCATATGTCACCCTTTCGGTCGTCGAGTGCTTCCCCTCCGCCGTTAGCCTAAGATAATTGCCGGGCAGCAGTATCTCGAAGCGGAGTGCTTTTCTTTCCGAGGAAAGTGCTGAACAGTACGCGCTAGATGTTGAACGGGAGCGTTAATCATTTCCGTTCTAACGAACGCGATCGAAACTTAGATGACCGAGGAGCCAGCCAGAGCGAAGGTGATAAAAATTGCGCGCAATCACCGTGGACGTACGCGAAACTCGAAATAGAAGCGGCGGACTCTAATTCAACTTTCGTTCGTGTCGCCGTCTGGAGTTGTCCGCCCCGGTTCGACGAAATAAACGGAAACGATGGTTGATCGGTGTTCAATTACATGCATCGCCGGGACGAGGGGAATAATCGATGAATTCTGAGCTGTCGACTTCTCGCTCTCGTTCCTTCCGCGATCACGCGAACAGGAAAGAACAGCGAAACTGGAAGCGGCCGCTTATTTCGTTCCGGGGTGAAAAGAAAAAAAAGTAAAGCACGACTCCGCGCCTCCACCGATCCGCCGCTTTTCGCCACGTGTTGCTATATACGTATTACCTCTGTTTCACGCTTCTTGTTGCTCCGCGAGCTCCGCGTATATATACGTCTAGTCGCTCCTCGTCGATATATAGGGACGAGTGCTCGTGTCCTCGAACGCAGGCGGCTCGTACGTAGGCAAACTATGGAATATGTCGGCCTATTGAGCGCAGGTGCTTTAAGCTGCTCAGCTGTTGCTTCGAATCTCGTGCACATTCACGGGAGCGTGTATCGCGCCGATATTGGTGCACACTGAGCAGCCCGCCGTATCGGCGGGTCCGCGTGCGTGCAAACGCAGAACCGACTCACGTGTTCCGCCCACGCACTTACGCGTATCGGCAATTGAATGGCGAAACGATCGGGACCCTCGTCGCGAACCTTGTCGCCGGTGAATGAATTCGTTGAACGGCAGTCGATTATCGTCATCCATCCTCGAAGTCGTTCGCCGACGATTTAACGTCATTCGAATGACGCAAAATTTCGAAACGCCGCAATTGTTCGGAACGTTGTTTGGGGCGCGATCACAATTCCGCATCGCCCGTTCGATGTATCGCGGCCGTACGGACGTGGAATTTCGCGGATTTGAAATAGTTTCGGTGCGAAGGGGACGGGTTACGGGACGAGTTTAGGCACGACAAATAGCGCTTCACACCGGGCTTTGATCCGATCGCATAATGCACCTGGTCTTTGACCGAGAATTTAGTATCAATTACTTTTTCTCGCTCCCTTTTTTTTTCTCTCCCTTTCTCCCTCCGCCTTTGCTGTCGATCAATGACACCGTGCAATCTCTGACCGCGAACCGACTTAACGGAAATGACTGCGTCTCGAATAAGAAATTCACAGCAAGTAATTTTCTTATGGCCTCTCCTCGGCCACTTTTGTCTTCGACAAATCCCGTTCGCAGCGCCGCTCGGTTTTTCTCTCGAACTCCCGGCAAGACATCGGCCAAAGTTGGAGCACATTTGTTCGCGTTTACCGGTCGGTAGTCTATTCTTCGTCTTGTCGCCGTGATCGATTATTAGTATTTTTAACCGGCAACACTTTGCCATTCCCTCCCCCGTCGTCGTCCACATTCTCCAGACCTACGCGACGAGTTCGTACGATGAACCGATACACTTTCCCTGAACGCGCGTATCTTCGATTGTCGCGACGAAACAGATGGCTGGAAGTGAGGGAAACTATCGGGACGCGGAAAATGCACACGACCATGCGATGCCGTCGATAGAAATCGATCTTACTCGGAACGGTACTAATTACGGTTACGATTGTTAATATCTCGATACGTATCGCAACTTGCGTCAGTCGTTTGCACTTAGAGAGTTGATCCGATCGATTTCTCCCCTGACAATTAAGTTGGCCCCGACCGGAGTGACGTCGCACAGAGAAGTCAATGAGAATTGTACGCGATGCCAGACACCTCTGTCTAGGGAAGCGGCAGAGCATATACACGGTGTCTATATACGGAACGGGTTGAAAATAAAAAAAAAAGAAAGAAGCGTTTCGCGATTTAACTTTGCCGAAGACGGATATATATCGATCGAGCTTCATTGAACGCGAAGCTCACCGATGGTTGCTTTAATAATTCATTGGCTAACGCTCGCCCCCTGAACCTTTCTGTTCCAGAAGAATAAGAAGAATCGCGGGAAGGAAAATCGAGACGAGGGAGCGAGGGGCACGTAGCCCTTTGGCGAGCTCGAAGGATGCAGCTCCCAGGCGGGAGCACGAGGATTCCGCCCACGAGAGCACCGGCCTCGCTTCTCGTAATCATCAACGGGAGTAACATCGCATCGACCGCCGCAAAGGAACGCGACAACAACGGTAGAAAGTGCTGCGAGAGCGGCGGACCCTGTACGAACAGCGACAAAAACGTAAGGAAAAACGATAGCAGTGGCAACGTCCCCGAGAACGTGGCGCGTCTCCTGAAAAGATATCGTCGTCCCGATACCAGGACGAGCCGCCGACACCGAGTCACCGAGAAGCCCCAGCTGTTGGCGTCAGCCCCAAGGCGGAAGGAACGGGGCGAAGAATAGTGCAAAGAGAGTAGAGGAAATCCGAGAAACGACGGAAGAGGAGGAAGGGGGGGCAGGAGAGAAGGAGAAGAAGGCGAAGAGAAGAAAGCAGGAGTTCGTCGGGAAGGAGGAGGGTGCCGACGTCGTCGTCGTCGGCGGCGGCGGAGGAGGAGGAAGAAGAAGAAGAAGAGGAGGAAGAAGAGAAGCAGGAGGAGGAGGCGTCGGCGGCGGCGGAGAAAGAAGAAGAGGAGGCGGCGGCATAAGCGCGACGGAGGAGAAGGAAGTGGTGGAGGAAAAGGAAGAGAAGGAGAAGGTGTCGGCGAAGACGAAGAAAGTGGAGAGGGTAGCCGGAGTGGGGAGGACAAGGTAGAAGGAGCGAGGAGAAAAGGCGGCCGTGGTAGGGGAAACGACGAGAGTAGAGTAGAGAAGCAGCGGCAGCACGCTAAGCCACGAGGGGCTATTCGAGCGTGAAGGGGAGGGGTGAGAAGAAACCCTGGCGGGGAGGGGACGCGGAGGCCTTCGGGGGGCCGACCAACCAGACGGCCGATGATGTCATCGGGGGAGGAGACCGAGTATTTCGCCCCCTACGGAGCAACTACGGAAAGCAAGCAACAGCGACTCCAGAAGAAGCAGAAGCGCACCAGACAGCGCGTGGACGCCGGCGAGCCACGCAACAACTACTCGAGTATTCCGCACTTTACCTCCCGGCCATCCTTCCACGGCGGTGGTCTCTACGGTTCGATCTTCGTTGGCAGCGGACCAACGCATCCACAACAGCAGCAGCCGCAGCAACACCATCAGTCACAGTCGCAGCAACAACTCCAGCAGCAACAAGCTGGAGCGGCAAGCAGTCAAGGTCACTTAGGTACAGCTACGACGGGTCCCAGCGCTCAGCAGCATTCCGCCCACGCGGCATTTGGCTTCTTCGGGGCACCGGGTTACGGGCCCGCCAAGATGTTAAACGAGCTACTCGGACGACAGGTCAAACAGGCCAGTGACGCCGGTGGCTCTCCGCCAGAGGGCGGCCACGGGATGACTGGTGCCGGCATGGATCCCGCTTCTAATTTGCAATCCGGTGCTGTAGTTAATTGCGACGATCCCGCCACCGCCGAGCTTACGCAGCACATGCTTCGCGATATACTCCAGGGGCGCAAGATCTCCGCGCTGGCGATTCAGGAGCAGCCGAACAACAATAATAGTATACACAACAACAACAACAACAACAACAACACCACAGCGGATCTACTTAAGTCTCAGCAACAGCACCGACAGAGCCCTCAGCAGCATCAGCAACAAAATAGTGATAGTGCACGAAGTGGTACAGTGCAGAGTGGTGGAGAGGAGAGTGGTGATGGAAATAACGTCGTGAGTAACGCGAATCACAGTGATCGTGACACCGTGATGCCGGGCGATGCTGAGGATAGCGCCGAGGACGCAGCCGCAGCCGCACGTGCCATGGAGGAGGCGTTCGCCGAAGCTGGTATGGAGCCGGGGGCCAATCTCGATGGATCCGACTGTGAACAGAGTTTGCCACCGAGTCCCACGCTGCCCAGGTCCGTTTCCGTGAAGGAGGAGATGCAGGACTCGATGAACATCAAACGTAGCCCCAGTCACTCGCCTTGCCCGATCGTGCCGAAAACGGAGACAAACTCGCCGACCACGGAAACGAAACGCGCCCGTGTCGAGAACATTGTCAGCACGATGCGCAGCAGTCCGGCCCTCCAAACGATCACGGTGAACGGTTGCAAGAAACGTAAACTCTACCATCCCCAGCAGCAGACGGTGCATCACGACGAGGAGGAAAGCGAGGAGGAGGAGGACCCTTCGACGATCAGGCAAAAGCGCGAGGAAAAGGATAACCTCCAGACCCAGCTGAAAAAGTTGCACGAACAATTAGCGGTGATGCAGCAGAAGTACAATGAGCTTACGAGTAGAATCGATTCGGACGCGAGCGAAAGTATCGGTGCGCCCCTAAGTCCTCAGCCACCGCTTAAACCACCGCGACCTCAACCACCGCCGTACAACGGGCTCCCGGCCCTCCCAACCGAACACCCGCACGCCGCGGCAGCCACTATGTACCACATGGGACACAAACTCTTCCTCGAACAGCAACAAGCTGCCCTGGAGAGAATGAAGCAGCACCAGGCGGAGGCTGTCAGGCAACAGCAACATCACCAGCACCAGCAACACCAACGACAAAATACACCGCCACCCCCGCCGAGTCAAGCGCAGCAACATAGTCAAAGCAATACCGGCCCGTCCACGCCACAAACGCCACAAATGCAGCCGGCGAGCACGCCTCTTCAGCATAAAGAATTCCAGGAGAGGATAAATGTTTTTAGAAGTGCCGCGGCCGTAGCTGGCTCGTCGGGTCCCCATATCACCGACGACGACCTTCAAGGTCTGTCGGACACGCTGAAAACGGAAATCACCTCGTACTTGACGAATCTGATAGACAAGGTGGTCACGAGGTTCGTCCAACAGAGGAGGCTCCTTGGGAAACAAAGCGACGCGGCGCAAGTTGCCGCCGAGCAATTAAACAAGGATCTCCTGCTGGCGAGCCAAATAATCGAAAGAAAATCGCCTAGGACGAAAGTAGTAGATAGAGGAGCACCACAGCCACCCGGTGGCCCAAACGGGCCACGGGGGCCCCACAACGGCGGGCCCCCGCCTCCACAGTCTACGGGTTTCCCACAAATCGGTCCCATGGGTGGTGGGCCCCATGGTCCACATACTGGCCCCACGGAAAACAACCTTAATCAAATGAACCAAATGCCTCCGCACGTGAGGTCCAGTTGCGGGAGATTCCAGACCCCAAAACCGCCGATGTACAGCATGACCGCGATGCAGGCGCAGCAGCAACAGCAGCAGCAACAAAGCCAGCAGCAACGCGAACACCAGCAGATAGAACAGCAGCAACGCGAGCAGTACTGCAACTTGAGAGGCGACGAGAGAGAAAGTAGGGACTCCGAACAGAACGAAGCCCTCTCGCTCGTCATGACACCGAAGAAGAGACGCCATAAGGTAACTATCATCTCTCTATCTTTATTCAAAAATACCGCTACGTTCTGGACAATTATCCGTAGAAGCAAATTCACTTGTTGCGTTGCTTGTTGAATAGTCGCTGGCCCCGTATTCATTGCCGATCGTATTTATTTCTACCGTAAAGCTTTAATTTAAAAAAGATACTGTTAAACGTTGGAATACACCGTCGACTATACACGAATTAAGAATTTAACGGACAATTACGTTCGATACAATTTAATATCGTATCGGTCTGCGGGCCGTGCTTATTATGTAGAATAAGTAACGAATGTTCACGATGTTAAGTCGAGGTATCAAACAGTATTTCCCTTCGCAGGTGACGGACACGAGGATCACGCCGAGAACGGTGTCAAGAATCCTGGCGCAGGAAGGTGGCGGTTTGCAATCAGGCTGCGAGAGTCCGCCACCCCCACTACCACCGAGATCGTTTCACGGGGCACCGTCGATGCTGCCAGTTTCTCTGCCTACCAGTGTAGCGATACCGAACCCGAGCCTCCACGAGAGCCAAGTGTTCTCGCCGTACTCGCCGTTCTTCAACCCTCACGCGGGTCACCCGGGTCAGGTACCACCCCCTGGGCCACACCACCTGCCAGCGAGCCCTCCGGGCGGTGGTGTCGACGTTAGAGATTCCCCGCCACTGCCCCACCCACCGTCTATATTGCACCCGGCCTTATTGGCGGCTGCCCAACATGGTAGTCCAGATTATGGGCATCTCAGGATGGACAGCAACGATCGGCCCAACGACTGCAACTCCGACGACATCAGCTACGACGGAATTTCGCCTACAATATCCTTTTCTAATACAACGTGGACAAAAAGAAACAAAAACGAAAAAGAAACGAACGCGGTCACCGCGACGTTACATCTCTCTGGTAAAAAGAGTTTGGAGAACGTCCAGAAGTGTGCCCCGCGGAACACCGGGTCGCCCGTTTGTGCAATAGTTAGGCGAACTGTCGAAGTTTCCACGGGAACGCGGCCGCCTCTCCGTCTGTCGGAGGAACAAAACGACGCGCGCGGAATCTCCGTCGACTTTGATGCGCCGGGTAATATCGCGAAGGGGACAGAGCCTGGGACGTTCTCCAAAGAAAGTACGGTCGAACTTTCGATATTAAATCGGGAAGAGCACGCGGCCGGGACCGCGGTCCTAAAGGGCTGGAACAAAGAGACGAGCCAAAAAAAGACGAGCGTTAAAAAGTGGTAGGAAACGCGAAGGAGATGATGACGATGCTTAGGAACGTGTTTTTTCCGCTTCTTTTTGTGCCGCCGCGGAAGGGAACGCGAGATAGCTCCGGGAAACTTTGGAAAACAACAGAGAATTCCGCGGGAGAAAAATTTCCGGTTCGGTCAGCCTAGCGAAGGAAGTGGGTAGCGTAAAGTAGGGGGGAGGGCGTAGGGTCGGTAGGGTCGACGGGAGGGATTTGAGGGGGGGTTGGGGGAGGAAGCTCGGACGAATGTTAGATTAGTTTGCCACGGAGTTAGGCTAATGTTGGCTGCACCTACGAGTAGAGTTTGTCCGGCAACAACGCGCGAGGTCGAAAGTTCTTTGCCTACTCGGCCCACCCTCGGCCTCGAGACTCAGCGAAACTTCGCAAGCCAATAATCTGTCCCGCAATTTCGGAATTTAACCGCGGAACCGGGAGGGAGAGAGTGAGAGAGTGGAGGTGGACCGCGAACTTCTCCTCGCAAGCGTCTCCTCGACTTATCGTAGATAAGCCACTTCTACTACTTCCCCTCTGCCGTATGAGAGAATTCACCCTGTGAACTGCGTTTCTACAGGGTCAACTTCCCGCGAACTAGATTCCTTATACTTGACCGTTCGTATCGGATTCTCGATTAAACGGCGCCGCACTACTGCCGCCCCCCCCCCCCTCCCACCCCCTGTCGCATAGCTTCGCATACCTTCGTATTACAGCTTCCAATGGTATCTGGTTATTCTTCAAAGAATTGCCTATCCTTGTGCCTCTCTTTCTCTCTCTCGCCCTCTCACGGGCTTTTTTTTCTTTTTCTCACTCTATTTCTGCTTTCATCGTTCATCGGTGCGCGTAATGTCGCAGCGCTTGACGAAGGAGAAAAGAGAAACACTTGAATGCGTTCCCTCAGTGAAAAGGCGGCCACGCAAAACACAGCCAGACGTGCACACGTAACGCTAGGGAAACACCGGTGACCTCGTGGTACGCTCTTCGCCTTCGTAAAAATAGCCGTCGGACGGACGAAGTTAAGACACGTCGTTCACTGCGATCGTCTGAGAGGGCGCGTGTCAGCGGGCGCGAAAAGTTCACCAGCTCCGATTATCACGCATGACCCGGTCGTATAGGTTTCGCAGGCGGTCGGGAACAACTCTCACGCTTACCGAAAGCCCTCGCAAATATATCGGTACCCTCTCGCTAACCGCGGGGGGGTGGTGGTGGGGTGGGGAGAGAAAAAAAAGACGCGCATCGCGCGGGGGCGTGCAGTGAACGCGTCGGCAGCGATGCAACGTCGTTGGAACTGCATCGGCGTGTGTTGGTCCGGGTCGTTCGATCGGTAGCACGGCGGTTCTTTGCCGCCTTTTTAGCCGGCCTTTGATGTAAAATCAATGGCGCATTTTTTCACTCCCCCTCCCCTCGGCCCCTCTTGGGGTAGGTCGAGCGCATGGCCGCGGCGCAACCCGCTGTTCACCGCTCTCCTCTGGATTCACCCTTGTCTGTCACTGTTCCTGCCGGCCTTCCACGGTTCCAAATGTGTTTTTCACTCTGCTGAACTTTCTTTCTCGAGTGCTGCGTGGACGGGGGCACCGCGTTCGTTCACATTGGCGAACGCTTCTCACCTGGATAACGATTCCGGTAAAAGGGGTATCGCCGAGGGCTTTCGCTTGATAAATAGATTATTCGCGGCTCGCCTGGGGACGTATTACCTATGTTTCGGTGTTTCGCTGCGTTCCGTTCGAAATCCTTCCGTCGATTGGCGCAGAAATATTCGCATCCCCTACGTCTCTCTTGTCGTTGGAAATTTTCATCGACCTTTCGATCGAAGATCGCTCGGGACATAATTATCGTACCCCGCCAGGTACAGCGACCCAACTAAACGCCGCGTCGCTTCATTTCTTTCTTTCCCCTCTCTTGTCGACGTGCGAGGCATGCCGATTACGTAGCATAATAAGCAAGGGACACGTAGGCGCGGGCCGCGCGTTAAGAGGGCACGAGGAAGGGCCAGCTCGATAATCCAGGGGTGGCTGCGCGCCGGAATAACCCTTATTACAGTCTGGCATCTCGTTATCGCCCATCGACGTTACCGCGAGCGCAAAACGCGACCCGCGGCACGCAGCCACACGTTCTGACGCGAACGGCTACACTTGTCGACCCGTTCGCTCGTGAACGACGACTTCCCTTGCACGCGTCGAGTGTTCGCGCGATGACAGTAACACCGATGACGATAGGCGCCGGTGAAAATTGTAAATGTTCCGCGTTTTTCCCCTCTCTCGCGGAACTAGATGGCTTTCAGCGGATCGAGTGTCCTGGTAAAACGTTGCGCAGGTGTCTGCTCGATTATTTGCCGCCACCGAGTCCGTCGCGGTTCCCGTGCCGGTTGTATCGACGAAAAACGACGACGGTCGAGTTCGCGTTAATTGTGGAACGGATGCGTTCGGCGCGATCCTCGAGGACGATTGCGAATCTGCGTCCTATCCTTTGCGTCGACGGCGTTTCGATAATTAACGGAATTTCCCCCCGCGAGAGGTTAGGGCTCACGGTTTCGTTTTCGCTGGGTTGGGATTCTTCGAGAAGCGTGCCTTAAGGCACAGACGAAACGCCGAGAGATTGAACACACGGATTAACTGAATAAGAATGCGATGAAACCACATGAAGAGATCCTATTACCGATAAGGAGTCGGTAAGGCTTCCGTTGAGGATACGGCCAATCGTGGGTCAACCTCGGCGCGAACGTTCGAGCTCTACTACCCTCGCGACATCCACAGCTTGTACGATTTCTAATCCAATTTGATACGAAGGAAACACGATTAAGTTTGAGATATTTGCGTATACAGAAACCGATTGCCCGACGAAACGTCCTTTCGGGCAGGCTCGTGCTCTTCCCTTATCGCAGACAGGCGGCTGGGGGGTGAGAATCCTTGCGCAAGAACGATTAACGTTCGCGAAAACGGGGGATAGGAACATCCGCGGAATTGTATCGGGGACATTTGTGTGACGAAATGAATTTCGATGCAACGTTCAAACAGCAAAAAAGTATTTCCTTAACCACGGTGAACTCGACGATGTTAACACCGATACACCTGAGGAAGGCGAAGCTGATGTTCTTCTGGGTCAGGTACCCGTCCTCGTCCATTCTCAAGATGTTCTTCCCCGACATCAAGTTCAATAAGAACAACACGGCGCAGCTGGTCAAGTGGTTCTCCAACTTCCGGTGAGTACAACGATATTGCATTGATAATTTACGAGCGTCCGCGGAAGTCGAGGGATTGTTTCCAGGGTTCGCGTAACAGTTGGCGTAACCTTAACGCGTTACGTCGAGGCACGGCCAAGATTCTTTCGTTCGCGTGTATCCACTTCGCAGCGTAGCGTTCTCGAACCTGGATCGTTCTGTTTCATTTAACATTCCGTGACCGTACGGAAACAATCGTTCGACATCGGATCGTTTGCAGCGCGCTTGCCGATCGCCAATGACCCCGCAAATCAAACGAATTTGCATAACATTCCCGGTGTTTGTCGCGAACTCCTCGATTCACGATCGAGCCCGTTCCCGCAAACTCCAATCGCCAATACGAGACATCGATCACCCCGGAACTCGTGAATCTCGAGTTCGATCAGAGTCGCTCGGAAACGACGTCGTGTCGCCGCTCCCCGATTTCGAGCGTCCGTGTCGCGGTCGGGGGAAAAGAAACGCGATCGCGGAAGATGTCTCTGGTACGCGATCCCGTTCCGTGTATGCAAACGAGAACGAGCTATCCATGGGATCGACCACTCCCTGCTTGGAATCGGTCAGAGCCCAAGAGACGAGAGTCACGATGGGTGTGCCCGAATCTTAATTACCCACTCTTCGGTCGGGGATAAGTAACGGCGGCTACGTTTGCCGCCAGGTATGGAGAGCGTAGGAGTCGGCTCTGGTACCGACACGTACACGGCTAGAGCGGGCATTAGCGTGATTATAATTAGGCTGAGTACAGCACAGATCCGAGATATAAGGCGGTCGTGGAGAACGCGCTCGGGCCCGCTTCGCTACATTATTGCCGCTTTCTTATCGCGGGAGGCGCCTATCCTCTTGGAGACCATAAGTTCACGCACGACCTTCAGCTTTCAACGTGCCCCGCGGCTCTGCTGCGGGGAGGGCTGCTCGTTACGTGATTTATTCAGCGAAGAGTGTTCAAGATGAATGGGCTGGTTACGCGATGCTCGCTCAACAGAAATTTTAATCTCCCTTCAATTCACGGATAGGAACGATAGGCTGATCTCCCTATGATTTTCTAATTGACGCACCAACTTGTTAATCCTTTCACCGCGGTACGCTTTACGGGATGAAAATAACCTTGGTGTACAAGGTAGCGAAGGTTTTTGTTTGATATCGAGGAACGATGCCCGTGTACGAACACATGGCCGCGTACACTGTTTAATTACGCTCGCGGTACAATCGACATAAACAATTACGATAACGCGTAGATCGTTGGAGGTGGGGGAGGTAAATGAGCGAAACAGATCGTTTCGATCCGGAGCGTTTAGGAACGTTTTCCGCGATACCATTTCTTGTCCACGCGATCGTCATAGAATGTCCGCGTACGCGAAACGCGGTCCGAGTTTTATCAAATTGCAAGCAGACAATTGTGCCTCGTTAAATTCCATTGAAATTAACAATTAAACCTTCCCGGCGCGCTAGACACCCTAAAATACGCTGCGCTCAATTTCATCATCGACTTCCAATGTGTCCATCATGGCGCACCGTTTCGCCGATCTGGTACGAAGTATTCGAGGCACTCCAGCGTGCGGGAGAGGAGGGAAACCAGTCGCGAAATTTAATTAACGCAGGAAAAGGTCCATTAAAAAAGCTGGCCCCGTGGAAATGAGGAAAGGGTACACTTAAAATTCCGCCAGGAAAATGAGGGAGGGGGTTGGGGAAAAAAAGTCGTTCGAAATTTTATTCCCGGAAAAATAACACGCGCAACCGCCGAATTCGCGTGCGCGTTCGACAACGAACGTACTTAAATGTAGACACACGCGGCTCCAGCATCCATTCGATCCGTCACGAGTCATGAATTGGAAAGCGGCACATCCGAGCCTAGCGGACGAACGGACCGGAGCGCAGAAAAAAATAATGGCGAGCGCGTTTGTAGGCTGTAAAAAGAAGAAGAAAAAAGAGAAGGAAAGCAAAGGCCGCGACGGCAGCTCGGTTGCACCGAGGAAGTTGTCCCTTGTGCCGGTTGCTCCACGCCCCTCAATTTCATCCCTCCATGGCCCTGTTTCGTACTCCTGAAACATTTCCATCGAAGGCAGCGAGAAAGAGAATCGGTTAGAGTGGTTGATAAGAGAGAACGGGCACGGAGTGTGTTTGCAAAAGTTTCAAACGTCCAGTAAAAAAAATTGCATCGGAGGCCGGCTTCCGCCGTTAAGCACAAAGCTAATTACCGGCTGAATATATTTCGGTACATTTTGTCGTGTCGGGGCCGGAGGGGCCTTTGGTCTCTCTCCTTCGGTTCGACCGCCACCCTTGTTCTTCTCTTTTCCGTCTTTGCCGTCTCGCGTAGCTGCTGCTCCCGATGACGAACCAGACGGAACGAACGAAACACGAGGAGGGTTCTCTCGGGGTCTCTTTTTAACAACGTTCGACGAAACCGAAAGCCGCGACCCAACCTTGTCCACCCTTCGTTCGTCCCCGTTCCTCGTCATTCTCGCGTTCCACTTTCTTCCTGCCCGTCGTCCGCGAAAATTCAGGTGCTTCCGGATATCGAATCGACGGGGGCCGCCTTCTGTTTTCTCTTTCGCGGAATGTCGCGCGTGTTTCCGATCTCAGCGACGGTGCCGACTTGTCGAAAGGGGCTGACTCGTTTCTCGGAGGACTGCGGAGACGCGCAAGTAAAATGGCAATGTGCAATTAACCCGAAGCCGGTGATAAAATTAACGCGTCCGGGGCGGACCGTCCGCGACAGATAAACTGTTGCGGCTGGCGGAGGGAATTAACTGCGGGGGAAAAAAAAAATTCACCCTTCGAACGGTGCCGGTTATAATCTCAATGTTTCTAGCCCGGCCGTGTCCATAAATAATTACACCGTCTACCCCGGCAGCCACCCCAGCGATCGTGAAAGGGAGAAATTGACAACTTTCCTCTTGATAATCCTTGCATATTAGTTTCGTACAAGTTTCCCGTAAAATGGCGATTAAAGGACGACACGAAGGTGCCAATCTCGCGGCTCATTAGGCACACTTTCACCCCACGGACCCTCTCCTTTCACGGCTAATCACGTAAGGGTTTGCCCCGGACACTTTTTTTTTTTTTTTTTCCTCCTGACTCTACTGGCAGTCGTTGCCGAGCGTGCTCGATCTGATAGCCTAATGCACGGCTTCCTATGCGGAAATGCCTCCGCCACATTATTCTACGCTGCCGCCGTGTACACGGCCACTCTTCGCCCTTCGCCCGCACTGCCGGCGTTGTACTTTTGTCACGAGACCCGAGTCGACTTCCGACCGTCCATCAGCCGCACACCTCTCCCAATCTACCGATGGCTTCGACCGATCCTCGTCCAGAAAGGTGCAATCGACCAGACGGAGGCGAGTCGAAACGATTGATCAATCGATCCCTTCCTCCTCGCGATCGTTCCCGAAGCGAGAAGACGCCACAGAAAGGGGTCGGGGGTGTGTGCGTCGCGTGGATAGCGAAACGGGGCGGAGGGAGGATGGGCGAGAAAGAGAGGGACGAGCTTTCACAAAGCGATTCTTCGCACCCTATTTTCTCACGCGCACGTCGAATCGAAAGCATGTCCGATATCTTACGGAGACCCGTTGACGTCGAGCGTACATCATCGTATCTGCTTATACCGACGACGTTATTGACAGCCTTCGTTCGATGAAGCTTGCCCGGGGGGGATGATTGGGGTCGTCGATGACAGGGTGTGCGGAGACGCCTGTGCGCGAGCTCTACGTGCGCCCGCGTTCGTGCCGCTCTTTCTTTCTCCCGCTCCTATCTGCCATGCATCTCCGCCTCCGTTTGTCTGTTTGTACGCGAATTAAGGGGCGGCGAACGGGGGGGCCCAGGCGCGGAGGGAAAGAAAGGGTGAGATGCACGCGGACTCGGGCTAGCCCGTTATCAGATCCCACGGTAGGACACGCGACTCTACCGAGAGATCTTATCGGGAGGATGGAAGAAATTTTATGTCGTATAATGGACAGCGCTCGTACACGACACAAAGACGGCGCCGCGATGGTTTCTGCGTCGCGTGGAACCACCCCCTCACGCTAACGAACAGAAGGCCACCGGGATTCTTGTTACTCGTCGTTTTACGACCGACGCTTTTTTTTTCGAGCGTTTTTTTAGTTGATTTGGGTCTCGCGAAAGAAGAGGTTCGTTCGGAAATGGGCGAGTCGACGTTACGTTTACAGTCGAAGTTCGATTATAGAGGACGGGCCTTTTTTCAAACGTTCTGTATTTAAGTATGTAACAGGGTTTATTCTCGGCCGTTGATTATGGGATTGAAAGCGTTCACGTTTCATAATCGGGGTGGCATCGAGGTAATTGAGTAATTAATTAATTAAGTCGGCGAAGTGTCTGAAGTACGAGCAAAGTAATAAGAAGAAGTGTAGGTTATAAATGAAGAATCGAAAGCTCTCGAGCAATCGAATAATGAAGTCGACGACGAATTTACCCAGTCATGTTTTCGAGGGGTTGCTTATCGTCCCGAAATCCTCGATAATTCTTCAACGAGGGTGCTTACCACTCGCGTCTCTCTTTCTAATTTCTCCTTAGCCTCGTTCTTATCAACCGACAATCTGCTTCGCGATGGACATTACCAGTTCCCCGGTTCTCCACCCTGTCCCCGCCGGCCACGTTGGTTAGGGTAATGACGCGGTAATTTTCTAAACTGGAATTTCCTTTTCCAACCCCTATGTGCCGGACGCGAGCACGCGACCGGTCGTTAACGTCCACTTTCCTTCACCTTTTTTTTTTTTACCGTTTCTGCTGATTACTTCAGTCAACGTTCTCCAATCATTCTTGGCTTCGCCGTTAACGAGACGAAGGAAAGCGTTTGAGAGAGCGGAAAAGGAATTTGTCGATGTAATATGCAACGTTTTTAGTTGGTCGTTGATAGATTTGTCGATGCGGTATCGCAGGTCCTCTGATTATTACGGTGCCCTCTGCTTCGAATACATTCGACCCGTTCCTTGTCGACGAAAAGAATAGATACGATTAAGTGGACAGTTAATCGATTGTTTTCGGGGCCAGTAACGCGCAAGAGCCTTCGTTTACATGAATTATAAACGGCCACTATTTTCCTTGTACAGCTCCGCTCGCCCAGGCCATTACTTTATATTAACTGTCGATTCTGGAATACTGTCGATAGAGGTAAAGGGAGAATTAGACTCATTATAGATTGCTGATCAACAGGCACTGATGCCACTTTGCGTATCGGTGAAATGAGAAGCAAATCCGTCCTCAATGTGAATTATCCTCGGACAATTGACCATTCGTTTAAGGAAAAATTGAATGAGATCGCGATATAAAGCGGCCCGATATCTTACTTCCGTCAACTTCGTCCGAAACTAGTTAATTTACAAACTAGAGGAACGGAAAGCTGCCGACTTGTATCGACGTCCATTCACGGGCTGACTGACAATACCGAGCGACGAATTCGGCGCGAGCGTCATAATAAAACGAATTCACGTAACCCGAGGGGCGGCGAGAAAAAGAAAAAGGACGAATCTAAGGGCGCGGAGGCGGTCGTCCGTGGGTTCGCCGAAATCCTGACTACAAACGGGCCGAGAGACTGCAATCTCCAGGCGCGGGACCGCGCGCGTTCGCTCCTCCTCGGCGGCGGCGGCGGCTTGTGTTTTAATCCCACAAGATTGTGCATGCCTCGTAGGAGGAGAGAAGTGCGACGCGGGGGTGGCTCTGCGTCGGCTGCGGTCGGGGGATAGGTTGGCGGCGGAAGGCGTGCGTGGGCGGCCGCGTGGTAAACAGGCGAGAGCAGGCGAGGGCCATTTAGCGAGAGGGCTAGACACGAGCGTCGTCACGCGTGTTTCTGAACGTATGCACGCTCGTGCACCCATACGCGAGCGATGACGACCGAGCCCCGGTTTTCTCTTATTGTGAGGAATAAGCTGGCTGCAACCGAGGGACGAGAAAGGGGGATGGGTAGCCGGAGAAAATTCGAGCCTTGAGGTAGTAGACACACCGGGGACAAGTACGGGAGAGAGAGAAAAAGATGTCGAGAAGAAAGGGCGAGAGAGAGAAAGGGAAACCCACGCGTCTCGTATGCAGACGTTCGTAGGTAACGTGTAGGAGACGCGGACGCGTGCTTACGTTCATAGGCCCGCTCTCCCGCGTAGAGTATGAGCGCTTCCGGTATAGGGCCGGAGGAACGCGGGTCTTGTAATTACTATGCTCTCGTAATCTTTTCTACGTCCAACCTATATACCACCGCCCGTCACTCCTTCCGGTGTGTTCTTCTTTTAATTCGTCGCTTGCTTCCTGTGCCCGCTGTTTCGTTGTTCCACGAATCTCTCTGGCTCGTCCTTTTTTCCGTTGGCCGCTACGGATTTTCGACACGCGTGTGCATCGCACACGGGCTCGTACGCATTACGTATCGCCGTGCCGTGCCGGCGCTTATAATGGGTCTCGTTTCCTGCTTGCACCGGGTTTCCGAGCGAGGTTCGCCTGAGACACGCTTTACGGTTTTCCGCTTTTTCTGTTTCATCCCTCAGAAATGAATTCTTACTTTCGCTTCGCTGTGTTCGCCATTTTTGCGTTCTTTCTTTGCCCCGTACATTCCTCTTCTTGCACGAAAAAGGAACGGATGACAAAGCGTCTGGCCCCACCGAGAGAAACGAAGTACATTTTCGTGATCGTTGACGTCGCGCTCCGGCTCCAATTCTTTGCCCCCTACCGATCGTTTCCTCTCTGTTTCCCCCGAGGATTCGGTCTCGCTGCCGAGGAAAGTCCTCTTTCGATATCCTCCTCGTCCCGCGTGCAGGAGAGTCCGGTCGTCGAAAGAAAGAAAGGATCCCGGGCGAAATGAGCAAGCACGAGTTCTTTGAGACAAAAGCCGGCGGAAGAGCGGCGAGGAAGGACGGGGGAGAGACAGAGAGCTAAAGGTGGTGGTAGGGCCAGAGGTAATACGTCGAACATGGAAAAGGGTTGGGGGTGGCAGGAGTAGCGGCGGTAGCAAGAAGTGGACGGACCATGGAAAGGGAGCGAAACGGGAAGACGACGACGAAGGGGGGGGGGGGTGGGAAAAGAAAGGGGTAAAGAGACGGGAGAGAATGTATCGCGGCAGTTCCGTAGCCAGGACCCTCTAATGAAAAGAAGGAAACTTTGGTCTTTGACTTTCGGGCCGCGGCCTCTGCTGCCGGCTATACCTGTTCCTCAGAAGGGCGGAGAACGAAGGAATGGAAAAGAAGAAGATGCCGGTGATCTCTTCGGCCGCCGCGAGGCCCTTGAAGTCCACAAAGGAGCCCTCTCGCTCTTCTCGTGTTCTCTCCCATGTCTCTGCGTAGAGCAGCTACGCCGCGTCCTGCGCGCGCCCGCCTGCCAATGACCCGCGTATAGACGCGCGAGCGTAACGGCGAGGAGCAAGCGAGTTATACAGATAGCCGAGCTGGATCTCGAGGAATTCGCGCCCAGCTCCTTAATTAAAAACTCAGTGCACGGCACAATGGAGTGGCAACTCTTTGGGCACTGCTACTCGCTCCTACTAAAAGCAAGTAGCTGCTGACGCTGGCCTTCTTTAGAGAGCTAGAGGTATCTACAATACCGACCTACACTGCGAGCAAACTTTTTACTTCGGTTCGGTGATGGTCGAGGGGTGTCTCGTTCTGACCGTGTTCCATGTCCGCGGGGCGAACAAGAATTTTCTTAGAAATCGCCAATCGAATCTTTATGATTTATTCCCCTTATCTGGTTTGGCGCGATTATCCACTTTTCGCTTCCTATAAACGCATACCTCGAGGACCTCCGCGCTCGGCAACAGTTCACTGATCAAGATTATCCTCCTTTCAACGCTACCATTGCGCGCCGGGAACGATCGTATTCCCAACCCAACGATCGCTTCCCACGGTACACGCACCTCACACGCGGTGGTATCTCTCGCGCTACACGAAAGAGCTCGTCGCGCGAATTCCCGCGAGGAAGCGAATTTTTCGGAAGAAGGGTAATCCGGCTTATGGCGGTGCAGCCAGGATGAAGCACCCTGCATCGAGTCGGCTTACCCCGTACGTGGTGGTTGTGCGCGTAAACGGCAGTCACTTAATTAAAAATTACTTAATTACGTTCTTGGCACTAATTAGTGGCGCTTGGCTCTCTCTCGCCCGTGCGCCTCGGCTGCCTAGGCGCACGGTGCCACCACCTCTTTCTCTCTTCGGAGCAGTCCGCCCACACCACGACCTCCTTCAACCCTCTCTCGCCTTCCACGTCCGTTAGCTGCCTCCTCCATCTCCTCTTACACCCTCCTTCGCTTCTACACTCCGTTCACAACCAGCCGGCAGCGAAATCTCTGTCTTGGTTTGCATTCTTCTTCTCTCTTCCGCCGTGCCACTGCCGGCAACCCCCTTAGCCCGCCGCGCCACCCTCCAACAATCCGCCACCCTTCCCTCTCTCTCTCCCTCTTACCCTTTTTCCTACCCTGCTCGCCGGAAGTCAGACTAGCAACGAGTTACCCGAAGCGCCGTAAACTTCCGGTTAACGTTATTTCTCTTCTTATTCGCTTTTCTTCGCGGTTTTCACGCACTGCCAACCCTCCTCTGCGCCCCGCCGCGCGTCCCGTGACCCGGCTTCCGCAGGGATTACCCCTTTGTTGCCGTGTACACGACTACGGGGTTATCTTTGTAACTCGAATGCCATATACACCGCACGTGTATACCGAACGGCCCCCGCGTTTTTCTATCTCGCCTCTCGAACAGACAGCACCACAGAAATGTCATCCTCCCGCGCGGTTCAACCGAATTGATATTCGTTCACTCGTATCGCGTGCCCCGATATTAGAATCGGGACGGGGTAATTTGATCGCGATTCATCTCTGAATAACGATGTCCGGGCGCGATTCGCCCCCGCGAACGATCGGTTAGAATCGGAGCCCCCGATCAGGCGGACGAGCAAGAGAGCGAACGAGCTTACCACCCTCGCGAAACGTCAGTGCCGTGAAATAAGGGGTTCCTGCCGGCGTTGCAGCAGGCAGCCAGTCAGGCAGCAGTCGCAACCGTAGCGGCAGCAGCAGCAGCAGCAGCAGCAGCCGCAGCATCGTTCCTTTTCGAATTTTTTGATAATGAACACAAGTACGAGAAACACGACGGGTATTGGCTGGGCGGCAGACAATGCGGTGGCCGCAGGGTTATCGCGGGAGGAACAACGAAGGAGGTGGGGGGTTGGCTGACGGGGTTTCGATGGGAGCGAGCCTCTACGCGGGGAGAGAAAAGGAGGAAGAGAAGGAGTGAGTAGGGGGTGGCGGAGGGTGATGCCAGGGGACTTTATAGGGGATGTAAGCATCGCCACTGCAAGGCTAATCCGCCGCTATGAGCTGCTACTTGCAGCATGAGCACGGTACACTCCCTGCCAAAGACTCCTTTCCCTGCCACTACCCCCTCGTGCCACCCCCTCGGGGAATCTTCTTTCCGGTTCTTCCTGTTGGTCGAACCGCCGCGGTTCGTTGACCCTGGCTGCGGAGAAAGCCTTCTCGCTGTTTCCTTCTGTTTCTTCTCTTCGCGTGGGGATGACTCGAGCCCGACGACACCGACCGATCTCGACTGCATCGAACTGCGGGGTACCTTGACGGAACAATACTCCCGTAGATCACTCCGTCGAGAGGTGAACGATCGGAATGTTTCGATCCCGTTTAACCCGGATGTTACGCTGAATGATTCGACGCAGTCCGACCGCGATACGGTCGGCAATATTCACTTATACAGTCGCGCACAGAAGAAAAGACGGCCGGAACAATTGATTAGATCCGCGAATCCCGATGAAACACGGGATTGCACGGTGGCCTGATTACGTAAAGCCTCGGAGTCCCGTCGTTCCGCGGGTATTTAATATCTCGAGGAAAATGCTAGTGACGTTCTGAAGAATTTTATTGTCCGGGCCGTGCGCGAGGCGGGTCCGAGGGCTCGTTATCCGTTGCCTCCATTGTTCGCCGAATGCATTCCTGCCGGGCGCAAATTACGGCGAAACATTTGCCGGCTACCGTACAATATCAGCCTCTCTGCCTAAGAAATATCGGAAATAGTTGGCCGATTCGCGAAGGAAACACTTGGCACACTGCCGAGTTCCCTCTCGGCGGCTTTGCTCCGGTTGCGCTACTTGCCGATGCATTACTTAGCTGGCAAGTGCAAGCAAACGGCCGAGCTTGCGCACGCAAGGAGACCCAGAAAATTCATCGTCCGCGATGGTGCAACAAAAGGGTGCTTATTTCCTCCTCGTACTTTTCCCCCCCGGGTTTTCCACTCTGTTCTTTTCCGCGAACGTGCTCCCGTGATCGCCTTCGCCGGCGTTGACACATACACGGCCACAAAGCAACGGACGGCGCAGAATTGAAACGCGATATTGACCGTGTCCCGGGCTAATTAAATATTGATCGGTCCTCTTTGCGATCCCTTTTGTTACGTTCGCTGCCGGGGAGAGGCCAACTGACACGGATATCTTCCTCTCGCTTGCCGTAAGACGAGACTAGCGGAGTCATTAACGGGACGGTCCTCCCGGTCTTCTCGCGGCACCGATTCCACCCCTTGCACCCCTTCGCGTTCTTCTTTCGCCCCGTCGTTTAAACACCGCCCCCGTCAATCCCCGCTCCGGGCGGCGGTAATTGTTTTTCGCGGAGCGACGGTCGCGCGCCTTTCAGACGCGGCTAGAAGTGGCAGGAAGTTTTAGAACTAAGGCTGAAGACTAGCGCGACCCCGCCGCGGAAAAAGGACCTGTACACGTTTTAAGCGAATTAATTCTACCGTGAGATCGTCGGGGAAAAATTGCTCGGCCACTTTCCGACGGCGTTTGATCATTTCTAGATCGTTTCTAATTAACGCTAATTTACCGCGGACGCGCGACGCGTACTAGCCGCGTTCCTTCAAAGTAATGCTCAATGAACTCAGAGACGTTGCCACGCGTCCGACGAACGTGCTATCTATAGTAAAAACGACCGGCCAAAGAATTGAACGTCTGCTAACACGGGCATGAAAATTCCGGTGCCTCCGGGAGATGCCAAATGACAGGATGAAAATTCGTTAACATTTATAACGGAGTTAAAATCAGACCACTTTTGTCGCGTCGCGTGTCCAAAGGGGCCGCGAGACATTCCTCCAAACTAATCCCTCAATCGTCTATCCTCCTCCCCCCACAAAAAAAAAACCACCTGCATCCCTCGAGAAGACCGCCGTGTGCCGTGGTAGCGGCCACCGCGCGCTGCGGAACGTAATAGTCAAAGAAAGTTTAAGCGAATCCCATAATCGCGTGCACGTTAATCCATTATTCCGCTCGGCTCGAGAGTCGCGTCGCCCCGTGCCGCCATCGAGCGTCATTTTCCATCCACGTTCGAAGGATTTCCACGGGAGAACGTCCACGCTCGTCTGCAACCAACCCCCGTCGTGCGCTGACGCGCTCCGGATCTCGCGAACGCGCACACGTACGAACGAACGAACGAACGAACGAGCCGAGCCAGAGAGACTCCTCGCGTTCCTGGGCCCCCGCGCGAAAAATGTGAAATGTTAATGCAGCCCGGGTATCCCGCCCTAATCGGCTTTGTATCCGCCGCGATGGCCGGTGGACCGGCGGGCTGCAAGCTCCCGCGGGGGCCGGTGGTCGCGTCCTGGGGGCAGCTGGGAGATGCAAGCCTCCTCCGGCCTCCGCGGGGGATTTAATTTACATCCACCGGCGAAAAACGCGGAAAACAGTTTATCAAAAAAGTTACCGCGCAGGCTCCGGCGGCAGAGAGGCGGAATGGAACGGGAGAAAGTGAGAGGACGGTTGGGGGGGGCGGTGTGGGGCAGGCAGTGCAGGAGGAAGCGACGGAGGTGGAGGAGATGCCGGAGGAAAAGGGAGCGCGGGATAGAAAGAGGGTTCACGACGGCAGAAATGAAATTGTCCGTGCATGGATTACCGTCGACTTCGTTATACCCTCGAATTAGTCAGCCCCCGCCGCCCGGCCGACTTCCCTCTTCACCCCCCCCCCCGGCTCTACATGTCCATTCTTCTACCTCTATCTCGCGGCGCATCATTTATTCGCCACTCCTAAACCGGCACTTAAGTATTTTTTAATAAAACCTCTTGGCTCGTGCGAGCACTCGTAGCTCTGCCCGTTTATCACGCCGCGGCTTCTTTTTCTTCTTCCGACGGTTTATTTTATTAATCGTCGGGCAAACACCGATTTCCGTCACCGTCGCCCCTGTCTGTCTAACGGTACGCCGACGACGGTGTTCTTGCGTCGCGCGAAATTAAACACCTACGAACGGTGAATTACAGCAGCCGGCTTCTTGCGATTCTCTGTTCGCGCGAGACTCAACTGGATTCCACACGGACCGAAAGGAAATCCGGAATGAAAAATGCTCGGGCGTGACTCGAACGGATAAAACGCTTGCGGCCCGGCGTACTGTGTAACTTTAAATTTCCCGCTAATCCCGCCGGGAATCGGTTGAATGCCTCTTGTGACGGTTCGTGGCAAAGCGAGTCGGGATTCGAAATCGGCGTGGACCGAGCGTAAAATTACTGTTTCGGCCAACATTTACCCCGGCACTCCGCGGGGGTAACGTTCGACTGGACAGCGACTCTGAATTGATTTCGTTTGAAATCCCAACCCCCCCACGATCGTCCCTCCCGCCTCTTCCGCGTCCGTCGCTCGCTCTACCCCTTCCTCGCCGCCTCTTTTTCTCTCTCATCCTGGATCGTTGTTCGCCACCCTCCGCTCTCCCCACGTTCTCTCTCACTCTCTCTCGTTCGCTCGCTCGCGTCTCCTCTGTCCGCGTATCCCTCTCGCTCTTTCGGCGTTCTCTTCCTTCCTCTTGTCCTCCCTCGCTACGGTTCTCGAATCTCGTCCGGGTCTCCGACGCCTGTGTACAGAGAACAGTGCAAATGCATTCGGATCCGCGCCATTTTCTATCGGTCGCATCCGCGTGTCCAGCCTCGAAACGGGGGGGAAGGGGAGGTTGGTAGAGGGGAAAAAAGCATGCACGAACGCAATCGCGGGTGGAGAAGAAAAAAAAAAAATGGAGGTGGGGTGGACTCATTAGCCGGAGAAACGCGACGCGCGAACCGGAGAAAGTGACACCGCAATCAATAAGCCCAGCGACGTTATTTCCCGATGGGTGCCCCTGTTCGAAATTTCTGCAATTTCGCCACAGATCGCGTGACAATGCACGCAACCGGTCGCGGTGCAACCGGTTCCCCCAGTCTTTATCTCTCTTTTCTGCCACCCCGTCGCCGAAATAACGCGCAGAGATTTGGAACTGCCCCCACCCCTTTTGCTGACCGAACGTTCGCGGAGAATTCCTGAACCGAATTTGAACCGTCGCGGTTCGATAATAATCAACGTTGCATTGTGATCGTTATTGTTTTACACGTTTCATCATGAAAACCAGGGGGGGGGGAGGGTAATAAACAGCGGAGATATGAGAATGGGTTCATAAAGTTGTAATAATTCGACAAACGAACGGAACGACAAAGGCGCAAAGAATTCGTCGGGCGTGTTTCGTATGAAATTACTCGGTGGGAACGCGAACGGCACCGAAATCTACTGAACAGTCTCGAATCTGGTCGCCGCGCCGCGCAACGTCGTCGTCCGTTGATCGACGGTACGTTCCCGCGAACGAGCGCCGGCAGAAAAGTTCGCCGGAAAGTTAGAAACCGTCCGATCATCGATACGATATGAAACGCTCCGTTCCGCGGCACATCAAAAGAGCGAATTGCAAAATAATAGAGCAACGCGGTTAGTTCAAAATTCAACGAAGCTCATCGATGGAGGCCGGTAATCAATGAACCTTACGCGAAACAAAGGAGATCAATGAACGCGAAACGGCCCGACGATACCGGCCGGGAGCAAAATAAACCGACTCCCGTGAAACCGGATAAGAGATGAAACGAAAAGTCCACGTTTAAAATCATCGAAAAAAAAAGAAAGATCAGACAGAGAAATGAAAACGAAGGGGAGGGGGGCTGGGTGTGAGAGGGAAACGGAACGGAAAGGATTCGTAGAAAATTCAACAGCGATCGGCCCGGCCCGATAATATCACGTCGTCCACTCGAAGACGGGATAGAGGGTCGGTGTCACAGGTCCCGGCGCCACGTCATTCGATATTTTTGTCAGTAAAACGATATCAGGCAAATTGCATCTGTCCTTTACACGGTGGCTCCGCGCCAGATCAAACAGTGTTCATCCCTGGATATTACTCTTCCCTCGTTGATACCCGGGCTGCACTTTCTCGTTCGTATCCGGCAATCGGGCGTCGATCGGGTGCCTTTCGACGCTAGAAAGGCGGGGGAGTTTGGGGCGAAGGGGGGCGGTTGGGCGCGAGAGTGCGCAATAAATTTAGAGATGCTCGGAGGACCAATTTTATCGGGTAATCTATATCAAGAGCGACGTCGGCACAGCTCCGCCGGATGTTCGTTTCTCTTGGAATCTCTTGAATCGTTTCCATCGAATTGTCGCTCTCGCCGCGGGACGCACTTAGCAGTGACGTCCGCTAGAACAGTTCGAAAAGATGGAAAAGTTTCGTTGCACACCCCCCCCCCTTTCTCCTTCGTCGAAGCGGATCGTAAAATTCGTCCGAAAAACGCTGGACGTGCCTGTTAATGTACCTTTAATTTGGCCCACCGCCAAAAGAACTCGTTCGCGGCGAGGGGCAGAGGCCGCGGAGCCTGGGCAATGGCCGCCGTTACGGGACTCTTATTGGCGTCGTATGTAAATCGCCCATATGCCGGAGTCGACTCTCTTGAGCGCGTTGCAAGCATGCGGGTGAACGGGGCTGGACGGGCACGACTATCTTACGACACGGCATACGGGCGACAAGTAGGCCGGTGTCGTTAAAGGAGTAGCAACCTCGGACGTGTCCGCAAAGAAACATGGAGGTTTCGGCCGTTCACGCGCGGCGATAAAGCCGCGTTCTTGCCCAGATGTAGGCTGCGGCGCGCAATTTAGGCAAATAGAGACGGGGGCAATTATGTTTCTCAGCCGGAGGAAAGATATCGCGCGTCGAACGCTTCTTCGAGTACGCGGCCGCCCTTTCCCGTTACCGTGTACGCCGGCGAATCTTGGAATTCCTCGAAAGACTTTACGCGCGGATACCTGATCGGGAGGTAAGGACGGTGTCGTTTAAGAGCTATAATCATAAGCCGTTCGAATATTTACGACAGCTCCTCTCAACCCCGGTGGTCGACAGTTGTCTAGCAAATCCTATTTACTGTTACCCAACGGTCTATGTGCACTAGAGATGCTGGGAGGGTGCCTATCACCCCTAGCTAACCTACTGCCCTACTGCCACGAGTCTCACCCCTAAAAGAGTCTCTCGCGTCTCTCTTTCTCTCTTTCAAAGCCTTTCACACGATCTCCGTCTCCCGTCGTCTCTCTTCTCGCGGTGATGCTCTTCCTTCCTTTTCTCTCTCCATTCATCCCCCTCTGCGTTAGGTCGCCATCTTTCATCACACGCGTAACGGTCCTTCGTAGATCGAATCACGCGATGATCTCACGATATCCCCGCTTTTCACGGGACGATCGAGGGGCGGCAGGGTTTTCCAAGGTTTCCCGTACCACGGAAACCGTTCGCCGCACCCCAACTGTGATTTGCTCCGTTGCACCCCTTCGATCTCGCCGATAATCGTTTCGAATTCGACGGAACAAACACTAAATATCGATCCACGCTTCTCCTGGCGCGTCTTCTAATTCGCTGAGCTGTCGACGAGCCGAACTGTCCGTTCACCTTCCAGGTAACGGACGAAGGTAACAGCACCCGGCAACCGGCTTCTATTTTTCGATTCCGGCGCTTTCCGCGATCTAATGTATTTGCGAAGAATGTTATTGTCCGTCCCAGGTGGAGCATCGAATAGGATTTACCGATTTCACCACGAGTGAATAAATTTCGGGCCAATTACATTGCACGCCAGAAATGCTTGGTGGATTAGAAAAAGGGGACAGGACAGAAGGAAAACAGGAAACCGGCACGGAACGCGTAGACTCCCTTGAAAAAAGCTCGACCTAGACCTGCGCTTCTGTTCCGCGTTGCGGCTCTTTCAAGCTGCGTGCCGGGCTCGTAATGTGGTTTAGCGTGGCATGACAGGAGGTAAACTTGACGACAAAGAATTATTGATTTTTTTTCTGAGCGGGTTGAACGAGTTGCTGGGCGGCTGAGCGGTCCCGGTAGGGTATTCGACAAAGGATGTTTTCCGAGTCCCTAACCTAGGTAACCCTTCTCCTACGCTTCACCCGCGTGTGTACGTGTTTCCGTGTGCCACCCGGACTCTCCGTGGCTCTACTCTTGCCCCTGCGTCGACAGTGTGTGCCGGGGGTTCGTCCTACTCTATCCCTGTCGCTCTCCTTCGCTCTTTCCTCTTCTCCCTTTCGTCTGTCCTCTTTGCCCGTCCTTTTCGTCTCATCGCTGCCCGCACGCCGTGTGTACTCAGCCGATGCACCGTGGACTTAACTGCCTCATTGTCGTCCCAGCAGGCATCGGAGCTTCGGGACAGATGTGCAAAATTTAAGGTTGGAATACCAGAGAAATCGTCGCCGATGCCGGGACCCCGGCTCCGCTCGGTTCGTGCAGCCTCCTTTCATGCCTGCTACGCGGCAACGCACTTCCACCCTCGGCGCTTCCCCTCTCAAATGAATAGGGAATCGATGACCGGCGCGGTTCCTCAGATTGAATCGGTAAACAAGGGTGCCGCGGTGGAATTCGTCGATTTGTCCCCCTCGCCGCGAATTATTATTCCCGTGTGTCAAATAGACGGTCGGCCGGTTCACGCGCAATTCTAATTGTCGTTGAACCCCGGCGACACGAAACGGCGCACGCTGATACCGTCATTAGGTTCATTCAGCACGTAGACACCCGTATCGTTTGTAACAGCGCGTACAATCGCTATCGAAAGAATAAGTCGCGTTGTGCAATCCAAAGTTCGAAACGACGTCGCTACACGACTATCATTTAGACCGAGGGGTCAAGGAATCTCGTTCTATCCCGACGTCGTCGAACAGTCGCGCACGGAACCAATCGAAACCGCAAATCGAACGAGACAAAAACCCTCGAGTATTATCGCCGATACAAGCTGCCGATCGACCGGTCGAGGGGGGTCAAAGACCCGCGGTTCGAATTCCGGCGGAACGGCTCGGTGTACCGCGGTCAAGTAAGACGCTCGAGAATGCATCGTACCGGAACCGGTAATTGAACCATTAAAAATTCCCTCGACCCCTTTAATCAAAGTATACGTTTAAAGCAAAGTGATCGACAGGGTTGGGCTCTCCGCGTCTGACATAGGCACCCCTCGGGCACCCGGCCGCCCCGCCGTTGCAGCGGCGCCGGCAACGGCAGAAGCAGAACCGGCCTGGCTGAAAGTGCATCCACGTTAGAGCTCGGTCTTTTTGGAGCACCGTGCACCCAAATAGTTTCGTCCAGCTTTCGCACCTTATGCACGCGACGCTGCACATGCATAGTGCAACGGCGGCCGATGCATCGGTGGCGTCGGCACGGCCGTCAGGGAAAAATCGATCGAATAAAAAAATGCTTGGCCGATGCCGACGTGTGACGGGGAACGCGAATCGCGGCCGATAGGAGATGGCGGAGGTGGCGGAGGACGAGGACGACGGCGGGGTTAAAGGAGAAGGGGCGGAAGGCGGACGGGGGCTTAGTACGGTAGCAGAAGAAGGGATAGTCCGGGACCATTGAAGAGTGAAACCGCTCAAAGCAGCTGCCCCCGCCCCCTCTCTCGGCCAACCTTTCACCCTCCGCCACGTCCCTGATCCACGTCCGCTTCGGCCTGTGCGCCCACCGACCCCAGAACCTCGACTCTCTCTTACTCCTCGTAGCTTTGAAAACCACCCCTCTCCTCTCGGACGTATCGTGCGGCCCTGCACCATCGCCACCGACACCGCCGCCACCCCCCGCGACCACCCGCTATCGTTTCCTTTTTCTCCTTCTGGTCCGCCCGAAGGCACCCCGCCCCCCTCCCGCTCGACGGTTTCCCCCTAAGGGACGCCGAAAACGCCGCGCCGAAGGGCCTGCGACGCGGCCGCGACGCAAGAAACCGGGTTGCGTTTCTCCGATTGATCATTCGGCCGTGTTTTTTCCGACGGCTCCTGGGTCGCCCAGGCGCTCGTTCTTCAGGGTCGGTGCACGGCTGCTTGTCGAACCGCGATCGCGGCCGACGCGGCACAACTTCCCGGACGAGGCGGGTCGCGCGGATTCAAACCGGACGATTGCCTCGAATACCCGCCGGTTAATGTACCCCTCTGACGCGCTCCGCTCGATCGTTCCCTGGTCTTGTTGCGTATCACGTGCGCACGCGGTATCGCGCGACGACAGGAGATGCCGGCGTGCAAACTGCTCCGGACAGAACCGACGAGCTTATTCCGCGGACAGATCTCGCCGAGCTAAACGGCGGGCAAAATAAAAACGAGCCCCGCGATCGGTTGCCGGGAGGGGGGGGGGCACCGCTCGCGAGGAAATATGCAAATCGTCGTCTGGCTTTTCAATGAACACCGGCCCGCGGCAAATCTCCGCGCTCGTTCTAATGCTCTTTGCATAATAACTTCGTACTCGCCGTCGCGCGATTTGCATCTGACGAGCGTGTGCCACGGCCGGCCAAGCTATCCGTCCGTCTATCTGTCTGCGGACAGCGCGATGCGACCCCAGCCGACGCTAAGAGAATGAAAACGAGTTAGCGAGGAGAAAAAGGAGTGGATAAACGAGGGGTTGGCTGCAAGGGTGACGCGGGGGGTTTAAGGCAGCCAGATGTAGAGAAAAAAGAAAAAAAGAAGAGGGAACAAGGCGAGGGATAGGGGAGTCGAAAAGCAAGGGGCACACGAGGAGTGTGTATTGTAAGATCGGCGCGTGCGGCACGCGGAGCCTTCGCTCGCTAAGTCTGTGCCCTGTGTCGTGTAGAACCCCCCCCCCGGTGTTTCAGAACCGGGCCCCCCCTTCGCCCTTCTGCCTTTTCGTGCCACCGTTTCTCGAGTTCCCTCTTTTATGAAGGGCGAGGGCCCAGGAGCTCATTGTCGGGGGCACATCTGCTGCGCGATCGCCGAACGATTGTCTCGCAAGCTTAGGAAACTTGCTCGTCGAAAAAAGGTGGCTTAGCAGCCGGGTCGGCCAAGCACGCCGTCCAGACACGGCCACGCGTGTATACATATATGCGTGCCCCTTTCTAAGGGATGGTCAGGGGGACGACCGTTTTCGCAGCCGCAATGTAACTTTTGCGAGATGCCTATCTGCCCGTAAATAATTTCAACGATAATCGGGGTCTTGCTTCACCGAGGTGAACGAAAATATTTTCCGATGAGGTAGGTCGTCGTCGTCGAGGGTGATTTTTCGACAGCGCGAACGATCACCTTTTCTTTTCTCTTTACTGCTCGTCCCATCAATTATTTATTTCTCTCTCTATCTAGACGCGTCCCTTTGTTCCACATTTCACGTCAAAGACAAACAGTATTTTTCTTGCAACTGAATAATATTCGTTCTCCGTTCGCCGCGAACGCCTCGTCGTTGCGCTTCCCAGACCGTTCAGCCGAGCGTCCTGAAAGGGACACCAATTACGGTCGTCCCTTAATTTAAACGCTCACCCCCGCGAGAAAATGATCTAATTCGCGTATCTGTTCTCTCCCCGATGCCCTCGGACGTTCCGCGGAAAAGTTCATCGTTCACGAGCCACGACTCGTCACCCCTTCCGAAAGGCAACACCGGATATTACCCCGAGCCCCTGGCACCCTTCAGTGAGCCCAACAAACCGCTTCGCCGGTCGCAATCAACAACACCGTCGACGCAGTGCGAGCACGACCCTTAAGCCCGCGAGGAAATAGCGTGGTCGCGCGCGCGCGCGCGCGCACGCTCACGGAACGTATCATACTTGGCTGAGTGGCCGTGACGGAACAGAATGATGTAATCACTTGTTAACTTGTATTTTAATTACTTGATTTTCCGGGCGGCGGTCGCGCCGACGTCGACAACGACCACCGCGTCGAACGCGGGAGGCGGACCAGCGGCGGCAGCGTCGTCGCGTTCGCCGCTGCAAGTCTGAGTACAGATGGCGTTAAAGTGTTAATTACTAATTAAGAAGGGTGCACAGGGTGCAGCATCAAGACCCTGCGCGACACCTTTTTGAACGCGCCCTCTGAATGGACGCTTACGCCCTGACGGGCAAACGCGTGTACTCACTCATCCGTCCGCGCTCATGAACCACGCACACCTTTCCGCGCACTCACACGAAGGTGGCGTGCACCGTGATCTGCCCGGTGTGGGAAAGAGCGAGACAGGGCACGCGTGTCTGTGGAAGGTCTGCTGCTCCGGGCTGCACGCGCGCGAGAACGACGCGACGCGGATCGACGCGATAGGACCCTACGACCGATCCTAGCGCGTGCGAAAGAGATAACGCGATGCGAGCGGAACGGGCGCGCGTTCACGCAACACGCGAGCACCGGGCCGCCGTTAGGAGCGCGCAGACGCTTAATGTTCTCTCGTTATATGCACTTTCACGCCTCGTGCCCGTTACCCGTGAGGATAAAGTGAGCGCGTGGCGCACGACGTTCCTCTCGAATTCTTTGCGAGCTTCTTCTTCCGCACCCTCTCGTCTCGTGGCCGCGCAGACGGTTTTTCCAGCTCGCTGTGACGCCGTCGGCCGGCCACACAAAGCGGCTACGCGTGAATTTATCTCCGGCGATGGCGGCTGAATCGCGACCCGCCGCCGCCCGCGTCCACGATGTTTCCCTGTTAATTGTGCTGAACGCTGCGGCATTCTGTAAATGGACCAGTTTCTGCCCGTTGATAACCGCTAGGTGAAAAGGAGGCGGTCGCGATGATAAGAAAACGCCGGGGCCAATGTCGGAATTCTCTTTGTGCCGTCTCAAACGACCGTGAACGGCGCACTATGGTTTTTCGGTTCAGGAGGTCGTGTGGTAACGCGCGGCTGAGGATTAAGCGAACGAAATTTGACGTCTTTGTCGCTTTGAGGCCGCGTTTGTCGCGGAATGGCCTCTAAAGATCCCCGCGAGTAAGCAACCTTAAAATCTCTCTTATCTGAGTGCCCCTTTCATGAAGATCACGCTGTTTACAAAATAGTAAAAAGACCTGCGTTTCATTCGTGACTCTAGGCTTGAATATTTTAATGCGCCCGGTGGTTTTATGGTAGAGAAGATTCAAACCAACGTTCTAATTATTTCGTTCGAATTAAACCTGCTCGGGGTTGCCCTATTTATTAATAAGGCAAACGAAAGAAACATTACGGAATTCGCTTGAATTCTGCAATCACGTGTACTTCCGCGTATCGCTTTGTCGCATAAACGATCTCCCCTGATCGAGACTGACTGTCATTAATGAAACAAATACCAAACGATAAATGCTATTCAACTTAATCAAGCAACGTACAATAACCCACGTACGTACGTACGTCTAAGTTCTCTTAGAATCATTCCGATCCTCGTGTATAAACCGCTGACAAATGGCCTGCAAATCGAAACTCATAAATCGATAGAACGTGAAGGGATCGATGCTGCATTTTCCCCCCCGTGAGGTGGTCGATTTAAAGGATGCAGAAGTTTGTACGTTCCGGGTGCAGGAACAGCTGCACCATTGGGGAGGGGACAAAAAGTTTCCAAGGTGATCGAGACCGCAGCCAACACTTTGCGAATCTTGGCAGTTTGTCGGTCGTTCCTTAAGCGTCTTCTCCCCTCCGGGAAGGGAGAGCCGTCCGTGGGAAAGTTCTGGTAAGAAAGCCGGCGCGAGGGGTTGAGAGAGACTTTAAGGGTCAGCCCCGGTCTTGGGGAGCCGAGGTGTTCGGTATTGTCGAAGGTCGGTCGACTTGGCATAACCGTTAAAAGGGAGCCGGCTGGTTGGCTTAAGAAGCACGATTGAGGATCTTTGAATAGAGACGACGACGAGGGAAGAGTGTAAGTCGAGAAGACGCGGAGTCGTCGTTACGCCCTGAGTCATTTCTCGGCCCGAAATCGAGCGCGCGATTTTTCCTCCGCCCTGTTCTCTGCACCCCTCTTTGCCGAGTCAGGATGCAAATGGGTCTTCTTTGGCGCGGCGGCGAGGAAGTCGTCCCGTGTCGCCCTCGCGCCTCGAAGGGGGGCGTCACGCCACGAATGAGGGGAAAAGACACGGGCGAAGTGCATCCGGTGTAAAGGAACGTCCAGTCACGCCGGGGAACTCGTTACGACGACGGCGATCGCGGATTCGAGAGGGACGCGTTCCTTCGCGGATCGACCGGCGAGTGGTTGGAGAGTGGCGTGAAATTGAAAAAAAAACGAAAAACAACAACAACAAATAAACAGCCAAGTGCTGACGGTTCCCCCTTTTAATTGGCGCTCTCGCTTGTACGGCGCGCAACCCGTTACAAAAGCGACGCGTCGAAACAGCAACCCGCGACGACGAAGATCACGTATGAAGCAAGCGTCGCGTCGACAACCATCGTTGCCATTAAACGCTTCAATACGCGGCGCCTCTGAAGCACGCATTGTCGCCACACCTGCGCCACAATGCGTGGCTTCGGGACGAAAAAGAAATTGGCGAAGTTGTGGGTGTCGCGCGGCACCCCGTCGCTTTTATTGCTAGGGAGGGACGCGGCCGAAAGGTGCGTATCCGACTCGGGATATCCTCGAACGGCAGAAGCGGTTCATTCAAGGCGGCGAATACGCGAGGATGTTCGAATGACCATGAAAGGAATGATTTAATGTAAAAGAGAGCGAGGAAGAAAGGGTGGCGCGAAGAGCGGCGCGTTATTGATACGGAGTCGCTCGCGCGTGGATTCACGTGAACAGAGAGAAGCGCGGACAATTCGCGTAACTGTTTCTGCAGTCGAGAACCTGCCCCGTTAAGGACGAACGAATTTACGGGAAAGATGGACGCTCCTGAGGGCCACGCGTTTTTTTCTCTCGCGGGATCATCGGTCGCCGTGGCAAGGATCGCGAAGAACGCGAGATAACGATTTCCGTTCGCCGCGAGAGCTAATTATTCCCTCCTCGAAGACACCCCGTATCTTCGCCTCGCTTCTAGCTATCGCCTCCCCTCTCTGTCTCGCTTTTTTCGGTGGCAAAGGCAGCTCGTAATTAGATGCTAATAATCAGCACCCTCCAGGAGGATCACGCTCTTTTCCTCTGTCTCCGTTGCCGTCTCTGTTGCCCTTCCTCCCTCTCTCTCTCTCTCTCACTCTTTCGACGTCGCCCCGTTGCAACGGGGCGCAAGAAAACCCAAGCCCCTGAAGAGCTTATTATTATCCTAATTATACAATACTATAATGAATGACTCCGCGGCTCACCCTCTAGCCCTTACTCTCACTATCTTCCTCCCGGTGGTGCGCTCTCCTCTCTCCCACTCTCTCTCTCTCTCTCTCTCTCTGCTCCTCGCGATTTCTCCCTCTCGCTCCTTCTCCTTTCTTCTCGCTCACCGTTGCTCTTCTCCTCTGCACTTGGTGGTCGAAGAGTGGCAATTCTAGCACTCGGGCTTTTTGTCAAACCGACTACGGAACTAGTGCCGTCTCCCTCGCGCCCTTGCACCCTATTATGCGACCGGCCTCGTCTCTCCCGTCCCGTTTTCTCTCTGTCTCCTGGTGTCTGTTTTAATTAGGCACTTCGCGGATATATATACGTATCTACCATACGGTATTACGTAGGTACATAACCCGACCGAGCCGAGCCGAGCCGAGTCGAGCCCAGCCCAGACCTAGCCCAGTCTACCCACCGTACGTATTCCACCTATACTCGGCGATCCGACGAGCTTGAATGCGGTTGATGGGTGGTTGAGTAAGGATTATAGACGCAGGTGACACATACACGTTACCTCCGAGAGGCTGAAGTCGGGGGTGGCTCGGCCCCGATGGGCGGGTTGCTGGTGGCGGTTCAAGGAGACGCTGAAATAGAGAGACGGAGAGCAACAGAGGGGGAGAGAGAGAGAGAGAGGGTGCAAGTGAGCGAGGGGCGGGTGGGTGTGAGTATGTGCGAAAGGGAGATCGGTCTCGAAGGGAGAAAGTGAACGCGAACGCGTTACAGTTAGAGGTAGAAGGGGCGCGGGACACGATTCTGCAGAGGCACACTCCTCTTTCAATTCTCCTCTCGCGTGTGCACAACCTTCTCTGACTGACTGCTGATAAGAGCACGCGAAATTGTCTTAATTGGCGAGAGAGCCAATCTGAAGTGATCGAATGAGAAGAGGCTCTCGCGTCTCCGCCACCTGACTCTTCTCGCTCTTTCTTCTGGTCGCTGTCTATGGATCGGGACGCGACGCGCCAAAGATCCTATTGTTTTCTTTCGTTGACTCGAACGCGCTCGGCCTTGTTCGTTATCTGAAGAGTCGCGCGTCCCCGCGGCTGCCGGTCTTATCGTTAACCGGGGTTTACTTAATACTTGCCCCCCCCCTCTCCATCCTCCCATCGCCGGTGTCGTTAGCGCAGTCGAGCCGAAACGCGTACGCTAATTACGATGACGCGTATCAAATATTTCCTCGAGGCAGAACCGCGCGGATCAAGCATCGATGGATGCGTGCCCGCGCGTCTCGCTATTGTTGCGAGGCATTTCGAGCGCAATATCAGCGTCTCGCTGACTGCCGTTTCTCGTCGGGACGGACCGTCGTAGAGCGGATTGCATCGGTTCCGAGGGTAACCGGAAGAAGCTAACGTAGAAACTAGGGGAGGGGATGAAAACACCGCTTAACAGAATAATTTGCGACGAGGCCAGACTCACCGGCGGAAACGACGACGAGTATGGAAACGTTCGTCGATCCTCTGTTTCATGAGCCGCGCGTGAGTCCGCCAGGCGGAAGCAATCTTAAAAATTGCTCCCAGCGGCACTGAGCGAAGACCAAGACCCGAAGGTTTGAACCGGTTGCCTCACATTGTCGAGCATTCAGGGACCTCGAGTTATACAAGCCGCAGTGGCACTACCGACCCGGTGCTTTCCAGCTGAACCGTACTTCTTTGCATCCCCTCGGGATCCAAAGTGCAAGATCAACCTGACTGCCATTCTCGCTGCCATTCTGGCCCGCTACTCTAGGATACTTCCACCACCGGGGGGCTGACGTCTCTGTGTTCGTTTAAGGGTGAGGAGGATAGGGACCCCGGAAAGAAAGATCGAGAAAAGAATGGAAAAATATCCGTGCAAGTAGCGGCCCCGACCTTTACCCGTTCTCCCCCGCGTGCTCTTTCTCTATCGGGTCGTCGCGTCAAGTCATTCTCGCGTTTTCCTCGCTCGACTTCGCTCGCCCGTGGCAGCAAAGAACGCGAGGACGGATTCGCTTCTTCGCCGTCGACCGCGTCTTTCCTCCTCTCTATTTCCGCGGTTTTTCATCTCCTCCGGGTGGAGGTTGCTGTCGCCGTTCAATATCCCATCGTTCGAAATTGCGGAAACTGGTTTCATAGTGTCCGCTTCGTCCACGACATTTACACAACTACCCAGCTGTAACTGGCGCGGCAGTTTGCCCTTTGAAGCGTTTCGAATTGAACGCCCACCCTTTTTACCTTGAAGATCGGACCGTCACAATTAGCGGGCCTCCGCTAGTTCCGCAAAACGTATCGGGCAACGAAACATTCAGCAGCGGCGACGGGGAAACCGCGACGAAAGGGTTAATGTCTCGGGGGCAGCTTCGTTCGCGGAGTCGCGCCGAGGCCATCGCTGGTTCAATTGAAAAAAGTAATTAATTTCTTAATCAACGGCAGCCGCATTGAGGCCGCGGCGAAAGACGTCGCACAAAGGGCTGGCTCGCGGTTCAAAGTGTGTTTTACTTCTGTGTCGGCACGCCGCGGCGCGTCGTAACCGTTCCTTTCGCGAGTTTTCGGTGAGATCCAGCGAAGCGAAGCTACCCCTCGCCGCCGCCCCTACACGGTTTCTCCGCGCGGAGGCACGGGTCACTATTACTATACAAATTACCCGCCAATTAGTGACTTGTGCTTGTTTAACTGCGTTAATTAATGAACGTAAACGGCAAACTTGGCGTGTCGGGGGCACGATTTTTTTTCCTTTGGCACGTGAGAAAAGGAGGGGAAAAAAATGCGTACCGCGCGATCCTACGGCGTTTCTAAGTGCGCGCCTGTAAACACACGGGCACGTGAACGCGTACACATGCCTCGCGTGTAAACGTCGGCGGTTGCCTCCGGCGAGGGTGTCGGGGTCTTCTTGGACGATACAGTGTAACACGTTCTTAATAGTCTCTTTGAACCGCGTCGCTTGCCAGCCGACGAGAAGTTGTACACACCTCTTTGCGAGTCTCTCCCCTTCTTCCTTCTTCACCTTCTGCCGCTTGCGTCAGACCACTTTCAGTATCGACCCTTAATTAATTATCGGTAGTGCATTAGCATTCTCCGTTCCGCGAGGATCAACGCCGAGCATGCTGCTCGTCGAGTTTCGAAGGAGAAAATTATTTTTGCCCCTTTTCACGAGTTCCGGGCCGCGAGCGAATTAAAAAGATTTCTGCTATCTTCGGTTCGATGATTCGGAGGGTTGGGAAGGAGGCGAGCTCTGTATGACAACCCCGTACCTTATATTGGCGTTAATTGGCGTCTGCTTAAAAATTTCAGAAAGCGCCGTCGCGCGCCGCCCCGATATAACATTGCCGGGCGAACAGTTCGATTTATTAACTTGGTTTCTTTCTTTCCAGGGAGTTCTACTACATTCAAATGGAGAAGTACGCCAGGCAAGGTGTTTCGGAAGGTGTGAAGAACGTCGACGAGCTCCGAGTTGGAGGCGATTCAGAAATCTACCGAGTTCTCAACCTTCATTACAACAGGAATAACCACATCGAGGTAAGTTCGATCATACGTCAAAACGGAGTATATAGCTGCGACGATGACGGTCTCGCGAAAACGCGTGACGCATTTAATTTCGTTGAAAAACAAAAGAGAAAAACGCGCACCCGCGCACACGCGCGCGCGCGAAGAAATTAAAGCGATCGTCGACCACCTGCGAGTCCTATGATTCGCCAATCAAATTCGTGACATGCCGCCGGAATCGAGCTGTCAGAGTCGAAATTTCGATAGGAGCGACAGAATTGCCGGCAGTCGAATCGTTTCTGGCCCCGGAACAGCGCGCTACCGTGCAATTATTCGGCGGTCGGCCATGACCGCCGCGCCGCGTTACCTCGCCTTTCTCATCTCGCTGGAACGCTTTTAAACGAATTCGAATCGGTACACGGCGTTGCACGTCGCGGGCCGTGTCGCCCGGCAAATCACTCGTACGTCTCTACTTTCCCATTGCGGGGCGCAATTTGCTCTCGCCACGGCGGCGTAACGACCGTCGATTGTATTTGCAGCGGCCGCGGGTACGCGCGGCTCGCCTACTTTAATATTATTACACCGGTGTCTTCGTTGAGACCTGGCGGGGCGCTGTGCTACCGGGCGCGGGCCGCTCGACGCGTAATTAATTACTCGCGTTCGTTAATAACCCGAACGTACTAATTATAAGTGGAAACGCTTCGCGTGAACTCGGACGGCACCCGCTCGCTCGTTAAACGATACCGCGCGCCGCGTCGCTTCAATTCTTCGGCGTCCTCCTTCGGCGGGCCTTAACGAGGGTGGAGAAAATCGTCTTCCTCGTTTCTGTCGGATCATCCCTTTCTGTTCGCGGCCCCGCTCGTCGATCGACGCTCATCGTCGTAACTCGAATCGAAATCTTTCAGCGACCTTCGCCGCGGTCCTCCTACGAATCGCGTTCCGCGACGTTTCAAGCGACCGGGACGGATCGTTCGTTCGTTTTCCGCGGAGAGTGATTAACAAAGTATCGTTGTAATTCGCAGGTGCCGAGCAACTTCAGGTACGTCGTCGAGCAGACGTTGAAAGAGTTCTTCAAGGCGATCCAGGGCGGCAAGGACACCGAGCAGAGCTGGAAAAAGTCCATATACAAAGTGATCTCGAGGCTGGACGACCCGGTGCCGGAGTACTTCAAGACACCGAACTTCCTGCAGCAGCTCAATTAATCAGGAGGTCGCGTGGCTCTTGCTCTTCGTGGTGCGCGGGCTCGCCAGTGCTCGTCGGCTCCTGGTAATAATCAAGAAACCAAGAAGATAGGTAATGAAGGAACGGTCAGCGAGGAAGGATCGCATCCGCCAGGAGGTACACGTCCTTCGCGTGAAGCGCGTTCAGGTATCCTTAAACTAACATATCGCAGAACGAGCGTGAGAGAGATCGTGTGAGGGAGAGGTAGAGAGAGAGAGAGAGTAAGATAGAGAGAAAGAACTGAGAGAGTTAGGGAGATTAGACAAAAAAAAAAAAAAAAAAAGAAGCGAAGAAGGGAGATTGTACACAGCGTTCAGGGCGAACGAACGAACACGCGACGTACGGAGGCATCGATCATCAGCAGGAACGATGAGGAGTGCCGACGAAGGATCAGGCTGTGACCTAATCACGAGACAACGTCCGCGCGCGCGGGACAGGTGGACAACTAATTACGCTTCGTGCCTTGAAAATTGCCGATCGAACACGCCTCGATCGGTTACCGCGAGTTACTAGCGAGGCCACGAACTACGGTCCCCCCTGTCCCCGCCGCGGCCACCACCGATATCGAAACGACGGTCTTTTTTTGGGGGTAAACGCTGAAGGAGCAGGACGATAGCGTGGTCAACGAACGGCAGGGATTCGTAACAGCACACAGCTTCGAGCGTCGAGTATTGTTTCGATTTGTTGCGTACACGGTTAACCGATTTGCCGCCTAATTTTAAGACACTCGCGTCCACCGAGCTGGCGTGGGGGGAGGGCGACCTACCGCGACGACGTACGACGGGTGGATCGCGTTTGAACGCGCCCAGACGAGGCGTGTACACGACGGCTATTATATATCGTGGATGTTTTTGGAGAAACCGATAATACATTTATATCGACTGATGCTGGAGCGAGATCCGCTGGACGGATCCTCCGCGGCTTCCGGTTTGCGAGGCAGAAGAGGAACCCTTCTCGTGGATCTTCCGGGAACGATTCGGGACGAATGGCCGCGCGCCCTTCGTCCCGTGTCGTTTCGAACGCTACGGAACAACGATGGCCAGTTTCACTCGGCATTCGTCACGCTGCGTACCTCGTGGGATTTTTTCTTGTTTTTTTTGTTTTCGGTCTCTTTACTTTCTCGCTTTTGTAAGCGGACCTCGCTGTTCGATCGAACGCACCGCCCAGTCGAGCGTCGTCGCGGCAGCGCTCGTTTCTACAGCGCGATCGGTGCAACATTCTCGTTCCGGGACGCGGACGGGGCCCGGACGTGAATTTGTTGTGTCGTTGCCGAGAATCCCGCGACGTCGGTTCGTTGCCGAATCGACGGGTAACGAGGACCCGATGTCCTTTCTTGAACGAAGGCGACGGCTCCTCCGCGACGTGAACACGAAGGGGGTAAAGAAATTGTCCGTCCACGGGGCGACCTGTGGAGCCGGCTGACAAGATATCGATTACTCTCCTTGGGTTGTGCGTAACATTCTTCTTACGGTCGCTCCGCGGAAACTAATCGCGCCGCGGACACGTGAACGTTGCGAATACGCTTGGCTCGATTTCGGACGTCGGAAATCCAGGACGCGGACGATCATCGCAACGGCGATGATTCCTTGCGATGATTCCGTGCAAAGTCTGGAATTCCTGCGTCGAACGAGCGCGACGCGCGAACATCGAAGACTCGAAACGACGTTCATATGCTTAGCAACAAATATATCTCTGTCGTTATAATATACTTTCTCGGCTCGAAATTCGCTCGCCGATCGGGAGAACGAAACGAACGGTCGTAACGGAGAGAGGGAGAGAGGGAGAGAGAGAGAGTGAGAGAGAGGGAGAGAAATCGCGTTGCATTGAAACGTGTAACGGTGCACGGATCATATTTGCCAGTGGACATATTACGTAGAGATGTTTTTATTAACGATTAATTGATAGAATATAAACGAGGTTAGGCTAGTCGCAGTGACAGGAGTACGAGTAACAGGGACGACAACAGGGAGGGGCGTAAGAACGCGATAATGCACGGGATATTTTAAACGAACGATCCAACACCGGCGATTTTTGTTTCACTGTTTTGTTTCTTTCTTATTATTATCTTTACCTGAACGATAGCGTTAGAGAATTTTGAATATCGATGGAAAATAATAAATAAATTAACCCCGTGTAAAGAGGGGGAGGGGGTGTTATATAAATTTGAGAAAGGCTAAATACCAAACAATCGTACGCCGGTGTGTAATTATATAAAGTAGAGTATATTAAAAGCGTATATATATATACGTATGTATAAATATATATATGGACAAAATTTTTGTAGTATATATATGTATATGTACATATATACATATATACATATATAATTGCGTGAAATTATATGTATATATATTAAACTTATGAAACGAAAGACGGATGTTGGCGCGATTAAAATTGCGTAAAGTATGTGTGACAGAGGGTTAGACAGCCCACGCCTCCCTTTTTCCACTTGTACCCGACCTACTGAACACGACACGTACATACACACAGGCGACATAGAAAACACGCACCCGCTTTCACACATTGTACAGAGTATACTTATACATACGGACGCAGGCAAGTGCGGAATTCAGAAGCGATAGAATTCATTGCCGTTGCCTACGTGTTCCCTTACCATGGATGTTTATTTTTCGGTATAAACGGTTTTTGTAGATAATTTTGTCGTACGGTATATAGTTATTATAATTATACATATATACGAAACTCGGGTGGTAGCGAGTCCTTGTAACTTAACCTGATTGCCTTCGCACGATTACTACCGCTAATTTAATTCTCGCTATTATGTGCACTATTATTCTCATTAAAATTATTATTATTATTATCGCTATTACCATTATCATTATTATCACTAATACTTATATTAACAGTTATGTTATGTATAATATATTATGCGGAAACGTGACAATTTCTTCTTCTGATCAATGACGATTATCAACGATTATTGCTGGTCCGGTTTGTTACGAACCACCTAGCTAATCCTTGTTTCGCGTGGCAAGAGAAACACGAAGGAACGCGATGCACCCTGCCCGCCGATCCCTGTCTCCCTTATGAGTTTATATTTTCTATTTACGTTAAGATGAAATCGTTTCTGACCACGCTCCTTCATCCCCTTGTCCAATGCACGTCTCGTCTATGTTCTGAAATTTTAGTTACTATTGTATTTAGTTATTGTATCGCGACGATTATTCTTATTGCTATTATTATTATTATTATTATTATCATTATTATGATTATTATTACAACTAAGCATGAGTTGTACAAGTGTACACGACAAAGAGGAGAGCAAATAAGGAAAAAAAAAAGAGAGGACTACACGATCGTACACATATACATATATACACACACACACGTTTCTGTAAGCGGTGAGTCTTAACCTAGTCACGAGTCACTAATGTTTTAATTTTAACGATCGATTTATTGATTATGATTTTATTTATTATTTACGAAGAATAAAAACGACACATTGGACCCTGAGTTGTCTCCTTTTATTTTTTACGCTGACCGCGGCGTGGTTACGTTTTCGTTTCGTCGAACCACCCGATCACCCACCATCACCGTGACACCACCAAAGCAATTCGCGCCATCCCCTGTCCACCTCCGTTTTCATTATCCCATTACGAAATCGTGCATTCGAATCCGACAAACCCGACGGATCGTCCCGAGCACGGACGCTTCGAGACAAATTCGACTGCCGCGACCCGGCCTACCTTGAGTCCCTTAACGAGAAAAAGCCAAAAAAAAAAAAAATTAATTAATTAATTAATAAATAAAAACACCGAACGAGTGCCCCTTGCGGAGGCGGGCCGACGACGACGACTTTCGGATCGAAGATCGACGATCGTCGAATCCGGATCGCGAAACGGAGGCTCCGCGAATATCGACACGTATAGACGAAGGGAAATAACGAAGGAACGGCATTCAAGGGAAACGTGGTGACGTAAATTCGCGGGAACTATTCGACTATTAGATGCGACTAGACAGTGGCCTAAAATTAACGTAGCATCTCCTTCGGCGCTGGCCTAAGATTTTGGTCTAAAAATCGTTTATGTTTTCTTGGGGGGGACGGGGGGTGGGATGCGTGGGGGGAAAGATTGGGACGACGGGGCGGGAGGCGGTGCGAAGTCGTGAAACTTGGGGCGGAAACGGTGAATATTTAAGCGGGCTGTTCGTTTCAAGGGATATCGAAAACGATGATTACGTACCTGCGATCGCGTCGAGCCCCGATCGATTCCGGATCGCGATTTTCAATCGGACCGTCCAGCCTCGTCCTCGCGGGACCTCTGTCCTCGTTCGGCCTCAGTTCCTACGTTACTCGCACCTACGATCAGCGGCAACATCACCGTTCGCCGGGGGAAATTTAGCAGTGAATCTCGAGGGAGATTTAATAATCTACCAATGCGCGAAGCGATTAACGCGAGGCCCGTCGCCGTTTGCGCGGCAAACAATTGTCGAGCCGTTGATATTCGGGTAGGCAAAACATTTTTCACCGCCTCGCTGTTCGATCGTTCGAACGTTCGATGCGGTTACGCGCGACGACGGACGTCGGCGAATTTTAAGGTGAATCGATCGTTTAGCGAATCACGCGATCGATATGATTTTCAATCGCCGTGGATTTTTCAACGAGCCGCGGTGATCGATTATTTCTTTACGAATTTGTTTCGAGCCCTTTCTCTCGGCTGTACGCGTCCAAATCAACGATCATCCGTGTATCCGCGGTGACACCAGACGATGTTCCGTCGACATTTCGTTTCGCGAAACGCATTCGTGGATTAAAACTGGGGCTCGCCGCCGCGATATCCGCGGCAAGCACTTTTACGCTTTCACGTCAACGTCTTATCTTGAAACGGAGCGATCGCTGTATAATCTTTTACTGCCAAGCATTTAGTTAACCGGGAACGTAAGATGAATTGTTGAAACGAATGATGGGAAAACACAATTTTTCAAACCGTGATCAGAGATCGCAGAATAGTTAAGCACACCCCGATACTCCGCACATTGTCGCGACGAAACAAGAACAAGCCGACCGCTAGTGGATAATATTCTAAGGGAAACAGCAGAACGCTATAGCAACGTCAATAGTAATTACGTAATTCGTTGAAACCGAATCGGGAAAGCTAGATACCGAGCGAAGGCTCGATCATTTCAGTCGCGCGCATAGAATCAGTGAAACAGAAGCATGCCAACAGTTGACCGACAACTTAATACCGGGACGAAATCCATTTCCGAATGAACATGAGAAATCCCGAGTCGTACTTCTCATCGCAGACAGAAGCTCGCCGAACGTCGCTCGCGGGCTTCCGCGAGTAAAAACAGCCGCGCGAGAAGCAAGAAATTCTGAACGCGAACGAGCGAACAAGAGTCATTGCGCAACGAGAAGCGGCAAGAGCGGCGCGTCTCCGTCGATGTGAGGAAAGAGCACGTCGATGTCCAATTCTCGTTGTTCGATCGCAGCTGAGCGCGATATTCGATTTCCTTCTCCGTCGACCGGAGGATCGATGGTCCCGGCGCGTGGGACGAGCCGCCACGAAACGCGAACGCACGCTCGAACCCCGAAAACGAACCAACCGGAACGGTATCGAGGCCCGTGTCCTGAAATCATTTTCACCGCCGTTCGACGATATCCTTCGCCGGTGATCGGGATCGCTGACCGGGATCCTGTTTGCTAAGGAACGGATCGCGCGGCGTTAATTCGCGAGCACCGCCTCGAATTGGTTATCGTTCGAGGCTTAAGCGCGCCGATTATTCGTAATCGCGCGTTGGGGAGCATCGTCGGGGAACGTGAAATGCGAATGGACACGGGGTCGAGGCTAGAACGGGAACGAGAGAAAGAAGAAGATCGAAAGGGACGCCCACGGACAAGAGAGTCCGCGCGATCCTGTTGCAGGTTACGAATGTGCAAACGACGACCACTGTGTGAGCAGATCGAACTAGAAGCAAAGTGGAATGGCGAACGAACGAAAGCCGATCGACTCGCCGTTGTCACGTTCTGTGCATCGGGGCCGTGGACACGGTGGCCGTGTACACGGAACGAAAACGAAAGGACTCGAAGCGCGGAGAGGCGGAACGCGGAAAGCGGGCGCGCATAGAACGTAAGAGAAACGAGAAGGATACGTGCGAATTTGGTTTTCGGAAACGGAAAAAAAAACAAGACGATGGAAATGGAATAATATGCATACGTACACATTACCTAAACGCGTAAGTTTTAAGGAACACGTGTAAGCAGAATTAAGTAATAGTATTTAACGTTAACACTTGCAAGCTATTAATTATTATATAAACGATTAAACTAACGATAATTAATGCAAAAAAAAAAAAAATTAAATAAGAAACGTAACATACCGAAACAAAAGCCGTGCGGAATGGTCGTATCACGCTGCAGAGGAAGAGGATTGCGAGCCGCTCTTTTGAACGGGCGGGCGAAGCGAAAATGAGGAAGAAAAATTTTAAATACAGGTACACACACACAGACACACTGATAAACTAATTATTATTGTATGATTATATAATTATTATTACGATTATTGCTATCGAGTTCGAGAATCGTCGTGATAAAAAAATGGAAAAAAACGTAAGAAATTAGGAGATAGCTGTGAGAGAATGCGGGCTAAATTCGAGCGTAAGGGTGAGTGAGCGGAACGAGAAGAAAGTCACGTGTGCGTGTACGAGAGAGAACGTAAGAGATGAACACCTCGAGAGAACGACATTGCGAACGAAAAAGAAAGGGAGAGAGAGAGAGAGAGAGAGAGAGAGAGAGAGAGAGAGAGAGAGTATAAAAGAGCGCGCGTGTGTGTATGTGTGTGTGTATGTGTGAGAGAGAAAAAGGGGGAAGCTGTGAATACTTCGAACCGTATGTTCATCGAGAATAATAATTCCACAAACTATTAGGAGCGTAATTAGGGTATATTTATTATAACGAAATACGCGTTTACGGAAGATTTACGTGGCATAGTGAAACGCTCGCAGATAGAGCGGAAAAAGGAAAAAGAAAAGAATAATGGAAGATATATAAAACGTGTTTTTTTTCTCCGTAGAGTCTGATCGCGACGAGCGAATCGCGCCTCCTGGATATTGGGCGCGTGAACTTGTATATTTAAAATTAGCGTAGAAACGAAAGGATACGAATGTTTCGTGTGAGTATTTTCATTCCTGTCATATATATATATATATTTTTCTTTTTCTTCCGAAGAATTGCGTGCGATTGAAATTGGCGCGTGAGAAAGAGAGGGTGAGAACGAGGGGAGGAAGAGGTAGGAAAGGGAGCGAGTGAAAACGCGGATAGAGTGATAGATTATTTAGCGAAGCGAGAGTACGAGCGATATGGAGCTATGTTTTTAATGCGAGGGAGAGCGTGCGTAAGAATTAACTAAAGGGAAAATTAAATGAGGGAAGGGAGGAAAGATTATGAGAGAGGGGAGAAGAAAAATAATAATAAGGGGAGAGGGGAAAGAAGAAAGAAATTACTGACTGTTGACACCGAGTGAGCAAACTTTCTGTGTGATAATCTCGTAGTACACGTAGCGCGTTAAGTCTACAATACGTTTCGGTAGGGGATTTTTATCAGAGCAAACTAAAGAACTTTTTTAAGAAAACGAAAATGATAAAAAGTCGAACGAAATGGGAGATTAACGTCGGGACCCACGGTCGAGAATTTCGAGGGGTTGTTATTTTCGCGGGTTCTTTATTAAATAAAAAAAAAAAGGAAAATAAATAAAACTCGTCGATGGAGAAACTGGTCCATGTCCAGCCATCGACAATCGACATATCATCGCGTGTATCTTATTATCGATACTCTGTGTGCGTGTGTGAATTCGTTACAGGGAACTCGACGGAGCCGTCGACTACTCCGGTATCGTCGAGTCAACGTAGTCAATTAATTAGTTCTCTGATTTCGAAGGTAGACGTATATTAGCGCACGGTGGAAAACTCTTTGTCCCCGACTCCGAGGTACGAGATAGAGGTTCCTTATTTTCCTTTACAGGACCACGAGGAGGCAGTCGATACTCCTGCCTCCGTCCACACAGACTCGCCCCTCTGCAGGCCGCGATGTTTCACACGAATTTCGATTCTGTCCCACGGATCGTTTCGCGTTTCTCGGTTAATAATTTCGCACTAGACGCGCAGTAAATTCCATTCGCTGTTGAAAAATTGTTCCATCGTTATCGCCCCATAGGGTTGTTCGTTTAAAAGGCGAGGCGTGCAGACTCAGCGTGAGAAATTTCCCAGAGAGAAACGAGAGAGAATAGAAGGGGCTAAAAGATCGAGCGAATTAGTTTCTAATGTCTTTGGCGTAATTTTTGAAAATCTATTTCGTGGACAGCTCGGGAGGACGGGGGGGGGTGAACGCGTCGCGCAATGAGTGAAAGGGTGAACGAAAGGGGAAGGGCTGAATGAGCGCGGAGGAGAGAACGAGCAAGTGTGATATGAAATGAACAAAAATTCATAGAGGTAGCGAAAATTCTAAATTAAAGTTCCTATCGCTTCGCCTTCTAGCCTGTACGTCGACGAGCGGCCTTTAAATAAACAACCCTTCGTACCCGCACGACTACATCAATCGCCGTTGAACTACCTCGAATTATAAAAACCACTGACGGCACTCCTTCAAGCGACCTAAAACGGCCTGCAAGGGGTTGACTCGTCCCTCGACCGTCATTCCCTCCGCCCGCCCGTACACTTCTCCGAGCAAGCACACCTTTCATTCCACAGATGACGAAACGAGAGGCTGTCGATACTCCAGCTCTCGAAAAGTCAGAAGCTCCTCGATTAATCCCAGGGTCACGCGATCCCCCGTCAGCCTCGAAATCTCGGCAAGTCGACGGGCGAAAAGTTTTCACGTCGGATCGATTGATTTCACCATGCTCCACCATCTGAACCTCGGGGCGGGCCACCGGCGCGCCTCGAGGGCAAGAAACCTCTCGAGATTCGTCGCGCACGACCGGGGCACGAACCGTTTCGAGTCGGTTGGTCTGGGCGGGTGGGTATTTTGGATGGGGTCGGGGGGTGCAAAAGGGCGGGGGGTGCAAAAGGGCGGGGGGGTTCAAGGGGACAGAGACGGAGACCGACGAAAATTGGGAATGGTGTAGGAGCGTTTAGGGAGCCAAGTGTCCTTGATGCGACCGTCGTTGAAGCCACGAAATCTCGCGATCTCAACAGGTGATTTTTTTTTCGGGAAGGATCGATCAGACAGACAGAGAGAGAGAGAGAGAGAGAGAGAGAGAGAGAGAGAGAGAGAGAGAGATCAAGGGAGTGAGAGGGAAGTGAGAGATGGATACGAGGAACGGAGTGATCAGGTGTGACTGCAGGCGTCGAGAAACAGTAAAAAGATCAAGGGAAACGGGAGGGAAAAAAAGTCACGACTGAGAAAAGAAATCCATGCGAATTGCGATTTCGGAACTGAGTTCGGAGCCACGGGCGACAGACGTTCGGCGCAAACCGATCCTAGTTGAGCAAGAGAGAGAGAGATAAAGAGAGGGTGAGAGAGAAAGGGAGAGAGATTGTGCGTGCGTGTGTGTGTGTAAGAGGGTGAAAGAGAGAGGGAGAGAATGAGCATCGGGACGAAAGAGCAAGAGCGGTGACGTGCGACAGGGATGAGAACGAAAGGAGAATCGAGCGAGTGACCGAGTACGTGACTGGTACGACTCGTGCGAGTACGTTGAAGTGAAAATTGATAAGAGAAAAAAGAAAGATGTGAAAAAATTATACAGAGAGCGCCGACCTCCTTGCCTACCGGGAGGTCCGCATATATATAAAAACTAGTAAATGGTAAAGAGGAGAAAGAGGCGAGGCTAGGTGAAGTAGGAGGAGAAATTATTAGACCAGTGGTAAGTGTTAAATTAAACGAGGAATCTTCTCCACCCCCCTAAAAACCCCCAACCCATTTCGTGCACGATACTTTTTGGCAATTCTTTCGCGAGCGAGAATGCGATCGAGAAGGTGTTGCGATTGTGTGCAGTTGCGTGTCGCGTGCTTGTCGTCCGAGCATAGACAGTGCGAGAGAATGTGGATGGGAGAATGTGAACGAGAAAGAGGGATGACGGTGAGATTGCGTGTGATAGTGTGGTCTCTCTAAAGGAAGGAAAAGAAAAAAAAGAGAACGCGTAGAAGGTAAGGAAGAGCGAGAAACGGGAAACGAGATAGAACGAAGGACGGGATCAAAATGGTCCATTACAGGTCCGTCGTCCGACTCAGTATCGCTATCGAGGGGGTTATAATCGATTGCAGAAAGGCGGGCAGTGCACGCGTAGCGGCCAAGAACGGCAGGTAATTAAAGTGTGCACGATCCATCCAACCCTTCAGCCAACGAGTGTGAGAGCAAACGAATGACTAGGAGAATGGTGTGAATCTTGGCCGGATCCTGCTTACCGGGAGAACGCATCCCGACCTCTCCGTTTTTCTTTCGTTCGCGAAACGAGATTCGTCGTCGCACTCCCGTCGATAGTTACGTCTCGGTAAAAACGTCAATTAACTTTCCGGCACAACGTTGGTCGGCAACAAATGACTTGCTTACCTTTAAACTTTTGTCGGAATATCTTCTCGGACAAGATGGGAGGAAAAATTCGACAGCATTCGTCACTTGGACCGTTACAAATACGAACTTCGTCGTTTCGACAAATTTTCGAATCAAAAGAATATTTCGCACAATCACCCCACCCCACCCCTCCGCCGATTTTCCCCGCTGATTTTCCCCAATCCACCAGCAGAGGCGGAAGATAAAGAGAGGAAAGTGAAAGCAGAAAATGTGAAACCGACGTTGCGTCCCGAAACTCCTAATTTATCGTTGCGTCTGATATCCTTCGTCTGTGAATGATTGGAGGAGCTAGGAGACGGTGGTGAATGATCCGTGCGTGTACCCGAGAAGAGCGCACACGAGATGAGTAGATGAGTGAATTGTGTTTAAACATGTCTGTATAATTCCTGGCGTGTACCACTTGCGCATACGTCTCAGCCAGCAAGTCGTGTTAGGTTATTACGTATTATCGTGTAGGGAATCGTAGGTGTATTAAGGTAAACATTAACATAAACATAACAGAACAAAACTGACAGACAAACAGCGTGAACAAGGACCGTGAAGAAAATGCAAGGTGTAACAATAGAATGAAAATTGCAAACCATTGAACTATAGCGAAGTGGATGAAAGCGAGGAAGCTCGTGTTTAGTAAAAGGTACGATGCAGACGGGTAAGACGGTTAGCAGCGAAGCAACAGGAAAACCAGCAAATTAAAGAAAGAAAGAAAAAAAACCAGTAAAATAAAATAAAATAATACCTACGTTGATGTGTGAGGATGTGAGCTAGATCGCCGCGTTGAGTCCAATGAAGTCCACAGAGATAATATAGTAGCGCAGACCCTCCGCAGATTGAGGTGAAACAATGGGACGCGAACCTGGGCATGGTGTTGGCCATCTTCGTCGCTCCGGGACACGGATCAGGGGTTTACATAGTCTTTAAAGTATCACGCCAAAGACAGACAATACTTTGATAAAAATAAATATTAGCCGTTAAATTTCGTCGAAGCCTGATCGATCGTGGGCGACGAGACGCGCCGCCCTCGGGAAATTCAACTTTCGAGCGGAGATATTTCTTTCGAAAGGTGTATCCGACAGTCGACAAACAAGGGGGGAAAATAAATAATGGTGAACGAGAACGCGGGACGACGAACGATGATGCCGACTCTGCCTGGTCAGCTGGAACGTCTTGTAAAGAATATTGTGGGAATTGTTTTTCTGCGCCCTGACCGGCTCGAGATATTCGAGCCGAGTCGTGGCAACCTGCTCACGCAAGTACATTTTCGGCTTGGAACTTCTGTCTCTGTTCTCCTAACGACGATCGTGCAGCCACGTTTCACACTTTTCACATTCGTCGCGGACACCATAGATCGATGGTCCCGCGGTCCGGGACTCGACAACGTCACGATGTTTGTACGGATTTTAATTTCCATTGAGCAACGTCATCGATATGCATACCTCTATCGGTTTAACATTGAATAACGTTTATCTGAATCATCCTGCGAGAAAATATTAGCTATCCGTACGATACAACGACGAGCAAGAAATTCGACAGTAAAAATCACTGTCGCGCGAACTGTCGCGATAATTTACTCAGCGCAAGTAAAACCACAAATGTATCTAACAAAATTACACTGCTTGATTACGTTGCTCGACCCCTGTATCACGACCGGTTTCCGTTGCAATAGCACAGGGAGTATCGTCGACGGTCGTGCATGGCCCGACCATAAAGCCCCACAGACACCCCGCGAATCTTCACCGAACACGAGACAGGAGTACCAGCTCGCCAACCTGCCTACTTTCACGCATTACGATATTTCATGACTATATACCACTTTAGACACGAGGATATTCCTTTTGTACGTTTTACCGGCGTTTTTCTATGTTCGCTTTCGACACGAGAAGTTTCGGATTGATTGATTGCAGTCCTAGGTTGCGCACAAGACGACACACAGAAACGTGGCGTGGGGAAACGTCCCGGCGATCGTCACGGGTCGCGTTCGTTGCGCGACCGTTGCCGACGAGAGTCGGATGTTCCCCCGCGACGGAGAGCGAAAAAAAAAGAAATTCCGTTTTTCGGCAAACTCCAAAAAAAAGAAGAAACTCAGCACGGACAGCGGGCGGAGGAGCGCGCGCGCGCGCCGTCGCGACTTTTGTCGTGCGCGCGAGATTTTCCGCGGCTGGTTCGTGCCACACAACAATAAGTGCCCGTCAAGGCGGCGTAAATTCGATCGCCTAGCGGCACACCCACACACACACGCGTACAACGACACGCCGCGCACACGAATGTAATATGGGTGAGGACACATACGCACGCACACACGTACAACACTCGCGGGCACACACACGACGCGCACACTAACACCCGGCACACGTACACGCAGTTTCGGCCAGAATCTAAAATGACACATCAAGGAAAAAAAGTACAAGTTTATCACGTTGCGCCTTAATGTTAAAATTAAAAGTTGATCAAAAGAGTGGAAGATGAAAGGAAGAGAAAAAAAAAAATAATGCAAAGCGTATTCTTAACCAAAATCGGCCTTAGTATATACATTTTTTCCGGGGCCAGCCGGCGACGAGCGACGGGCGACTTTCCCAAGTGAATAGAGAGAAAAGAAGAAAAAAACCACTCGAACCCCCATCCCCGTGTTCCCCAATTTCTCTAGATTATAAGATGTCTCTAGATTATATCTATAAAAATGATATATTATAAATATATGTATACATATAGTATATATCCGCCGGCGGCGGGACGTTTCGAAACCTCGCAGCTAACTCAGCAAAACCACACCGAACCATCGAAAGATTTAGGAGAGAAATGGAGATAGGAGAAAATGGGAGAAAAAGTGAAAAAAAAAAAAAAGTGAAAAATTTTTGTGAAGAAGAAACGAATGATCTTCTCGGTTCCCGCCGCGTCCGGCCGGATTCGAAATTCTTACGGTTCGCGTCCATGTTGGACACGGAATGGACAAGCGGTCGCACCCCGGCGGCGATGCTCGCGGGGCGCGTCGCGACGTCGCGGCCACGTGGAGTGCGACGTGGACGCGAAGCCTGTCTTTCAAAGTCCCTCCTCGAACGCCAGGAAGGTCGCCCAGTCGTTCGTCTCGCGGCCCGAACAAACCCGCTCCAGCAAACCCCGCGATATTTGCCCCTCCAATACTCCCTTCACCATGTGAACCCCAAAGAGCCAACACACCCAACCCCATGAAAATCCAATCCCAATTCGCTCGAGAACGAAGAGCGCGTGAAATTAGAGCGGAAGCACGCAGTGGAAGAACAAAAAAAGGGAGGAAGAAACATTCCATCCGGCAGGCGAGAGAAAGAGACGGAGAGAGGCGTATCCTTTCTCGCGTCGGAAGAAGAAAAACACTTCCTGCATGTGTGAAGCCAGGCGACGACGCGAGTGGACGGGTCACCCGAAATTATTCTAAGGACGCTCGTCTTCGGGACGGGAGCGCAAGGTGGATTAAAGCGATCGGCGATGATTTGCGATACTAACGGTGCTAGATGGAAACGAGTTTGTGGTCGGAAGACGAGGGATATAGAATAATTGAGTAACGGGAGGACGAGCCAAGAGCGTAAACGGGTCGAACAACGACGATCTGAGAAGGAAGGACTCGATTGTCGACTCGCTGTTTCCCGCGGCCGGGACGAGGGAAAATTCGCCGAAAATCCGAGAGTATCGAAAAGCCTGCGGTAGAACAGGGAGGAGAGAGGAACGGATAGAACGAAAGCGTGAGAGAGGGAGGGATAGAGAGAGAAAGGGAGAACGATAACGAGAGGGAATGTATAGAAGCAGAAGATTTCAGGTGCCGTGGAGGGATCGACCGCGTATCATCTCGCCGCGTGGATCCACGGTATTCTTTGTCGTCGGCTTTCATTTTCCTGAACGCACCGCCAGAGAGACTCGGCCGCGACCCGAGGAAAAACGAAGACCGCCGTGGATCGTTCGCGCAGACCGCGAAACGGCTGAGCTCGCGACACTGGGAGCAAACTATTTTTCGGCACGGGACACCACGGACGAGCGTAACGAGGAAATTCAATTTCAGTTCGATCGAACGAAACGCTGAGGATCAATCATGTGTTCCTTTCGGTGTAAGTTCAATATAGTATACATGCACGCGTCGCGTGCAAACAGTTTGGACGATAGAAATTAAGGAAGACAAAACGAGAAGTATATGTACACCTAATATATAAACACGTGAGACGTGTTTTCATGAAGTAGCGAATATTCAGTACTACCGATTAAGAGAAATTCCAAATTCCTTCATCGACCCTCGATTCACGGAGTGGTGGAAAATTATTGCATCCCGCATCCCCGTGCTCGTTCACGATCGCCGCACTCGGCCCGATCCCTTCGGTCACATCGCAGGCGACCAAAACAGAAAGAGAGAGGGAAAAAAAACGAGAGCAGAAATGAAAATAATTCGAACAAGCGTCAAGGAACGATCGTTTCGGCAGACTTCTGGTAAAAACGTTTAAAATTCGTCACGGACGCAAGTACGCGTTCCGTTCCACCGACAAACCCTGCACCCTTATCATACAGGAACCGCATAGATTTTTATCCGACCCTCTGAGTAACACGCGACGATCCAACCGACCCGGTCCAATCCGACAGATATGCGAGCGCGAACCGCCCGAAGGAAGCAACGCTGGACAGAGGAGACAGTTTAACCGCGACAGCCAAGCATAAACGACCACGCAATTAACAATAAATAATGCACCGTATTCATCACAGTCTACACACCACGCCGCAACAGTGAACCGTGACAACGTTCAAACGTTCTAGGAGTATGCGATCAGCCTCGACGAGGCGTAATGCCCCGTGTAATTGCAATATGAACGAAATGATAGCTTAGAACGTCTCGAGATCTCCCTTCGATGAACGGAACAGTTCAAAGTTAAGGAGCAAATTAATGTTTAAAAGCCACGCAGAAATAGACGAGAGACAGAGAGAAAGAGAGAAAGGAAGAAAGAGCGCGCGCGCGAGAGAGAGAGAGAGAGATATAGTACTCGATCTTCTACGATTTAGTCTTCAGTGTACATAGTAACGATATCACCGGTAGATAATAATTCAGGCAGCAATAATCGCAGAGACTATTATTGCTCGTTTGCCCGATTCGTCGATAATGTGGACGGGGAATAATCATTCTAAGGAGCGATAATAACGGCGTACCGACGGTAATTACCGAGCACGATGGTGTCGAATGCAGATCCTCCCCGACGCTGATCGATAAAGACGGCTTAATAATTCTTCGACACATTAACAGAAGGGTTATCCAGGACTGGTTGATTTCCGTTCACGCAGTTCCACGCAAAGTTCTCCACCTATCGTTTACAGGCGTACAAGTATGCGCACACGTCGAACAGATCGACGCCGGTTTTCATTTCCCTACGACCAACGGTGGTGCGTGCACATCGATTCGCATTCATTTTCGTACGTACGTTTTCCATTCTCGAACGCCGCAGTATCGACGCCCGATTGGGCAACGAGAAGAACGACATTCACGATATTTTCTATAAACAAGTGTTCCTCGGCCGTTACAAGTATTCTACCAGATAGTTCATTTACAGGCAGACACGTCGCGACAATTCGACGCCGGTTTTCATTTACCCGCAACAAACACTGATCTCGTAGATCCCTTCTCGACTACGCCAGCCAGATCGGTGTTCGTCAGAGATGTTCAATTAAACGACCGCAGCGAGATCTTGGTTCGTTTTCGAGCTGAACGCCACCGAACGAACGAACGAGTGCGGTCGTTCAATCCGGCCACAGATGCAAAGAGAGTGAAATAGAGACGAAACGGTTATCGTAGCACAAAAATAGAGCGAAGAAGACAGACACGCCGAAGCTTAACCGTAATAATATGTTCACCATAGCCCCGAATAGAATTTCAGCTACGCGCCGTTCAGAGGCACGGTGTTTCTCACGACTCGCTTCTGACGAGACAGCATTACAAATCGAAGTGGCGATTATCGTACTTCCAGCGATCGTTCCGCGATCAGGAAGCCGTGAACACTGAACGAGACGACCGTGTACAGGACGATCAACTGAACGAAGAGTAATGTAGAGCCACTTGGAAGAAGAGGACGTGGTCGCTGGCCCGGAACCCGGGCAACGCCGACCGCGTGACACGGCCGAATATCTCTCCAAAAAACGAATAGAAGCCGAGGCGAACCGGGAAACAAGCATCCAAACACATACGTGAGCAACCAACGAGTAAGATTGATAACGTAGAACCGACGTGAAGTAACAAACGAATGACAGATTTTCCTACATAGAAGATAGAAAAGAAAAGAAAAGCAGCAATCGACAGGCAGCGAAGAGGCGTCAAAAGAAAACGAATCGAACGGTCGCGGGGAGAGCGTTCTCCGCGCTGATTCGAGGCTATAGCTTTGAAACGAGATTGAGAAACCGTGAAACCTTGCCACTTGCAACTCGTTGAAAACGCGACGCGTTCTAAGCAATTCGCACGAAGCAGAGGGGTAACGAAACGAAAAATTACTGCTAAAAGTGGCAGCGTGTGTGTTTGAGAGAGAACGAGAGCGGGGGTGGAGAGAGAGAGAGAGAAAGAGTGAGAGATTTCAAGCGAACGAGAGAAGAGAGAGGAGCGAAAACTCGGAAACGGAGTGGAGAACATAGAGGAGAACGGAACGACTGAATGAACGGGAAGGAGAGAGCTTTATTTTATAGACAGGTGGACAGAGAGCGAGGTGGGAGAGAAAGAAAGAACGGAGTGCATGATTTTTTAAGGATAAACGAAACCAAACTCACCAGTCGACGGGAAAAACGAAACGAACCGACGAAAACGAGGAGAAAAGAAGGAAGCCAATGCTAGATAGATAGAGAGAGAGAGCAAGAAAGTAAGCAACAGAGGAGGAGCAAAAATTTACGGAATCGCTGAAGATTCGCTATTCGACTTTCTGATTTTTCGCAGATTTTCGCGCGGGACAACAGGTGCGTCCCCTCCGAAATCCCATCCCGCCCCCGTAACCACCGCTGAACAAGATAAACAAGATAAGAGCCACCACCTTCCAACCCTTCGGTAAATCCTCTCCAAACAGGAATAAGGTTTGCTTCCAAAAAAATAAAATTAATAATAATAATACTAATAATAATAATACTAATAATAATAATAATAATAATAATAATCCGTACGCGTTATCGAAACCTAATAAAAAAAAAAACTATAAACTACCTAACAATAATTATTAAACGATAAAACGGTTAAGAGTATTGATTAATTGAATTATACCTAACGATTAATTAAAATAATTAATGACTAATAATACTTAATAAGGATAATACGATATAATGATATATAGTATAAACGGTACGAGGACGACCCGATAAACATGGCGGCTAACAAACAATCCACCGAGACGAAGCGATCCGGCCTAGAAATCGGCCGCCTGAATGGGGCGGTGCCGATCGAGCGTGACGTTTTTTCTTCTTCTTTTTTTTTCTTCTTTTTTTTTCCTCGGGAAACAAAGAAACAAGGGAGAACAAAGGAATAAACAAACGAACAAACAAAAGAGAAGAAGTCTTTCCTCCGAACGATCGCGCTCGAGCTCCCTCGTTCGAGTGCTTCTTCGACTCGGGACAAGGCCGACGCCGTGACTTCCTCCCCGACGTCGGCGTCGCGTAACCCTCACGTCGGATTCCCTCTCGTCGAGGTGGTCGTTTCTTACCCATCATTTATACGCTAGCTTGTAACTTGAGACTTAAGTATAATTGAAAGACGGGGCGAGAATACACACAAGAGATTTACACAACCACACGTACACACATTGAACAAGCATTAATGATACCTAATGATATAATTATAATTATTGATATAACTTATGATTACGAAGCTATCCTAGCGGTATTATATGACGACATAGTTGATTGATCTGTTTAATATTGAATGTCTGTAGATCACGGAGCGTTTGGAACTCTATGCTACCCGTCGAACATCCACCACGACCCAGCTTTTACTCTCCCTTTACCCGTCCCGTACCCTGACATACCCTTAACGCCCCCCACAGTCCCAACGCCACGCATACCGTCACTATCGACCCGTTTAAACGAAGAAAGAAAGGAAACCGCGTGTCACTTGAAACAATCGTTGACCATATCGTACCCACCCGCGTAATTACGTGCGATTCGATTGAGGGCAAAATGCAAATCGCAATGAAAAATTGCCGCCGCCAAATTACGAATAGAAAGGCTAGAAAGAAGAAAAAAAGAAACAATGATGTTAAATTTAATCAGAATTCGATTATCATTAGATGCAATCCCCTTTCGTCTAAGCATGGACAACTGAGACAGCCGGGGCTGTCTATCGCGCGAGGGAGGGTTCCCGATTGATCAAATCGCTGTTAACGGCGGCAAATAAAATTACAATTGATGAATAATCGAACCCCTCAAGAATCATCAGGAACGATTCGCTATCGGAAATATGCTCGATCGTTACACGCTTTTTGGGGGGGAGGGGGGTATGCGAGTGTTTCATGAAAGGATGCGCAGAAGGCACTCCTACTCTTACAACCGGATTTCAGTTCCACGCCTTTTAAACCGTCTCGGTGCCCAATCGAGCACCCGTACACCGCATAATAGCAAATATCACATCGAGGACAACTGGTTTTATGTTTCGAATCGAACAGGACGACGCAAGCAATAGTTCATGAGCGCAATAGTAAATCGGGAGGGCCGCACAGCGTCCTCTCTCAATGTACACATAGCCTTCGTATAAGAGCACGTCCACGTGGAAACGACAGTGAACGACGCCCGATTTTTAAACGATCGAATCGTAGGATATGGTGAAAATTCGACGAGGATCGCGTCGAGCCGCGCCTCGGCGCGCAACTAGAAACAGTACGTATAGAAGAAGAGAAAGAGAGAGAGAGAGAGAGAGAGAGAGAGAAATGGAAAAGCAACAGAGATAAAAGAAATATAGTGCAATTAATAGAATTAACGAGGCGGAAGTCCTCCAGCGCGATCACGTATCGTCCATAAGCCATAAGAAAGCGAGGCCTAGAAAGGAATAATTCCGCGTGAGAATCATCCGAGCCCTCTGCCTCTGTTTTTATTAAAGCACGTTTACAACGCGACGTCCGTCGACGAGAATCTCTTGGGAACGAACTGCGACTGGCGTTCCGGTTCATTCTTCTCGATCGACGTCGCACACCATAGGATTGTTGTGTTTAAGTTTTTTCTAGCAAGTAACCTCACCTCGTGCTGGACGATCGCGTGATCGAAGTCGAAAGCGAAGCACCCGTCGGGAACGCGAACGACACCCGTCGTCCGGACGGCGCGTCCCTTCGGGAACGACGGAGACTCGTTCGCGTGGCAACGCGGTGCACGCAAATCGATCACCGATCCGCACGATTCTTTGTACATTCACCGCTATATTCGTTAACCCCGTCGATCATCGACAGATGCGTTTTTCCTTATTGACAATGTTTTTACCGCCTAGTAAGGCCTCGCGACGCGATCGCCGCCCGCCCAACCTTCGGTTTGTCCGCGTGGCGAGTACACTCGACCTGGCGTCGCGACCACGAGCCTCCGTTATGTAGGTGATAAAATAGTTACGTTGTACTGTTTACCTCGATTGATTAATTCGACTGTTGACTCGTTGATCCGAATGCGGTGACGAGGCTCGATCGCGGCCGTCGGTCCCGACGATCGATCGATCGATCGTCCCGGACGACACTTTCCGTGTCCCGTTCGGGCTCGCACTCGCGGCTGCGATCAAAGATTTGGGGCGGCGACGTTCGCGTCCCGACCACCGTGTGGACATATCCGCGTAACGCGCGCAGTATTCCAGCCGGATGTTATTTATGTAGATTCGACCGTTATCAGAGGGTGATACGGACAGTTTGGGGATGAAGCGAAGCAAATTAGGGACCTCTAGGAGCCGCGCTAGGTTACTCGTGGAACCGTCTTGCGAACGCATCGATCGTTCACAGCCAATTCGCGGTTTCGTTTCAATTCATTCAGGGTGCTGTCATAATGCATCGACGATCGTCACGATCGATCTGAACGGAAGGAGGCGACGCTTCAGCCACGGTAACGATACTTGATCACGGTGAAACACTAACGTAACAAGCGGTCGCTTTGCAGACGCGGGCACGCGGGTACGCGTACACCTCGACTCGCGTACCCCGTTCAGCGCGACGTAACGTGAATTTGATTCATAGATCGATCGAAGGGTTCCTGTCGGTTCTATGTGCTTCCGCACTAGTGAGCAATGTTTCCCCTCTCCGACGAAATTCTGCCAGGTTCAGAGAACGATAGAGAAATACACTCTACACACGTTTACACGGACACACATCGTCGAGCATACGTTATGCTTGAGATACACGAGTTTACATGCAGACTCTACTCGTTATTGTTCCCGTGCTCGAAGTCCATGTCAGAATGGCCTGTCTTGATTATTCGCCGAAGACCACGTCCGACGATCACCTCCATTAAAGTCAACGAAATTCTCCGGCGCCCCGACGGAACCCCGGCGGAATCGTCGGTCGGATTCGATTTCGCGACCGCGTCACACGAGGATCGGACGGAATCAATGATCCTCTTCTACCGTTGCCGCGCGATCGTCGTTGATACTCCGACTGATCGCTTCGACTTTTCAAATTCGACCAGGTTTTCGTTGCATCCGTATTTTATCCGATTTAACGAGCACACCGTTCGACGTTAATTTCACTCTGCCGATCCTCGATGAAATCGTTCCATTCGCATCTTCCGCGAAACTGCCCGTCGACGAAATTTCGGTCCGTCCGGCGTTTCCGCTCGGATATAACCGCGAGCCCACGGATACTACGTAATCGGCGACGCGTTCGTCTTCGCGCGGATCGCGGACCCAGGCCGTACGGCATGCGACTTGAAGCACAAACCACCCTAGAGAGAGTTTGAGTTTGCCCATGGGCCAAGTCAGGCGAGCGTCGGGCCGGCTCTCAATTTTGAAATAGCCATTTCGACGAAAAGCGAAAAAAATGAACAGACCCCCAAAACCCGACGCAATAGAGGAAGGCAACCGGATCAAAATAACCGCCACACGAATCAACAGTTTCTCGCGCGGGGCCCGGCCGCGGCTGCCGCCAAAGATATTTCCGCTTTAGACAATTGAAGAAGAAATTTAAGGTTATCCTTGTAACCCCGATCCCGCCACGACCCGCTTTCTCCCGCTCCTCCCGCGTCCCGAAAGTACTCGTGTAACGAGCCCTCGCGACCCTCGGAAATAAGCCCCAGAGGATATCCAGATAATTTTATTAGGTGCGGCAGCCCGCTAGTTTATGGGGGCGGTGCATAATGCCGCCCTTCGGGCCCGCAGAAAATAAAAAGATATGCCAGGCCTGCCGCGGTCACGCGAGCGCGTGGAAGCGGGCCCCGCGCCCAATCTCACTCACAGCACACACTGGGCCGACTCGTCCGATAGAATGTGCCTTCAGTGTTGATTTTATACGAAAAAAATACTAAAATTATACAAAGGGGCCCGACATAGACCGAACGCCCACCCAAAGCCTGACTGGTGCTCGCCCGCTGCCCGTTTCTCATCCTTAATACCGGTATCAAAGCACACAGTTACAGATACACGTACACGTGACCACGCGAACACGAGTCACGACCGGAAGACGTCGGTACCAAGGCCTGCAGGCTCGAAATTTTTACCACCTCCGTCGTCGACGGGATCGTCGAAGAATCTCGGTCGCTCTGTACTCCTCCCATCGTACATCGATACCACTTAGAACGTAACGCGAATTTACCCGTTCCGATTTTCCTCACACGTGGAACCGTGTTGAAAAAATATATTAAAAACCCCCCCGATGATAGAATTATCGTTTACAAAATATTACAAAATTTAGGGGATACTATTCCAGTCATCCCTGATTGAATCGACGCGAAGTTCTCGTCGTGTTGCCAGCCCTTTTCACCCGTCTTAGCGCGTGCTCGCCGAATGGAGTACGTCCCAAGTCAATTAACGCGAGCAACCGAGAATCTTGGATCGAATGTCCGACGCGAGAGATACGAACGCCAAACCGAATGCAGACTCGAAACGCGTCTTCCGTGGTGACGGTAAATATCGCTTCGAAAATGAAGGGATACCCTGTGGCACAAATACGCGGACCCACACAGGCACAGCAACACATCCGTGCCCGGGGATCTGACAGACACTTTTACACGCGCACGCACACGCTCGCAAATATATCCAACGACACCCCAGAAAAGAAATGTTTTGGTTGACGCAAGGAGTTCGGAACGCTGCTATGCACCGATAACACACGTATATTGATTAAATGCAATTACTATGCGATAAGTATACTTACATGATATATATGTGTACTATGGTCTCTCCCACTTCCCAGTCAGAATGCCCAAAACTGTCGCGCGCCGATCAAGCGGGCAATCGTTGATCCGCGAGTGCACCCGTGCATCCCCCTTTCGCGAACGGCGATCCAACGGATCGTTCGATCGTCACGATCCACGGGGATAAGGTTAAGGGATCTCGCGATCGATTGTCGCGGCCTGGATAGACGCGCGGCTCTCACTTACAATTCACCGATTCCCCGATAACCCCAACGTGCCCCTCGTAAACCATTTCTCCCATCGTCCCCGAACGAAGCCCCATCCCGCCCAGAAATACAAGCGTAGAATTTAACCACATTAACTATGAACGACGAGAAGCTACGTAAGAAGCTAACTAACTAACTACAATTAAACTTACTTAATTATTAACAATTAAACAAGCAGTAAAGCAGTATAAACAGTAAATGCCCAGTAATCATTGAATTGTGTGTCGACAACTACATACTAACTACCTACCGTATATCGAAGTAATAGCCGTATGTAAAACGAATGAAAAAAAAAAAAACTTGTATTCTACCAGTTGTATCAGCCAGCCCAGTTCTAATAAGCAAGCGATTAAAAGTAACCCAACGCCCGGTTTTAATGATCTCCCTTCCTTTTTACCGACCCCCGCCACATCGCATCCCCCTATCTGGTATATCCCTCCTGCACCCTTACTCACGGGATCAACCAATTACTTAACTCGTTCCTCCGATAATCGTCCCGACCTAATTACCAATCTATCCGTCTCCTTCGACGTAAGTAACCCACAGAATGTAAACCGATGTCCCCATCGACGTTCCTCCCTATCTCGTCCCGATCCCACGGGCCTGACCCGTGTCCTCTACCCTCTGACCGACTATAACCCACCACTCACCGCCAACCCCCGCCCCCAACACGTCCACAATAAATCCTCCGATTAAAGTACCGCGCAGTATAACCCAGTCAGTATAAACATTGAACCGCCGGATAACAGAATAAAAACATGATATTTACCATTAGTGTTTTTTCGTAGACAGACAGTAATAAAGAATGGAAACAAAGACTTCGTTTACGATTATACGCACACGTGTGGGGAGACCATGTAACTTTAGCTCCGCCGCTCATCGAGCCGGCCGCGCTTTCGCGATCGGCGTATCGTCGCGCGCGTTCCCCACGCGTGGAATCGCCGGCCGTTCGCCCCTTATTCGACATGGTCCGTTCCATGCCAATCGAGTGCAGTGATCGAGTATACGAACGGGGATTCCTGTCGCGGGGTGACGCGCGACCCGTGCCAATTGATCGCGAGCGCGGACGCGCAAACGCCCCGAAACAACAAGTACAGCTGGTATTAGCAGCTAGCGCCCTTTTCGATTCCCCGTAACCAGTGTCCCTCGACATCCCCTCCGCCCTCTAATGTCCCAGACCTAGTATCGAGATGAAGGAGGAGAAAAGGAGGAAGAAATGAAAGACACCAAAAAAGCCACCCAAAGTAACCCCAATCCACGCCTCCGCAACCCTCGATTCCCTACGTGTTGTATTATCCGTTATTTTCGATATAATATTATATATAGTATACTAATGATATTTAATGATAATACGACGACGATAAGGTATGGGAGACGTTTGGTCACACACAAAAGTAGGACACTACACGGATTACGCCATCCTCGACACGACCATTTTCTGACCGACACAGACGACGAAACTCGTATGATCGGATATACGTGCACACGCGAACACAAAACGGGGAACGGACACGTACACACCTCACACGCCGATATATATACACAACGGACAGAATCACACGGGAATCGACACGCACACAGGACCACTTTAACCACACGCAGTATACGTGACAGAAATATACGTACACGCAGCTACACGCGCATACGGCCACGCACTTCTACAGATACCAGCAGTAATAGAACAGACGTAACAGGAAAATAACAAAAAAAAAAAACTACGTAAGAAAATGAATAACAGAAACACTAGTTGCCGTGCAGTTTGTGAACAAAAAAAAAAAATAAATAAAATAAAATAAAATGCAGTAATGATAACCACCAGACCTACCCGCGGGTCCGCTTCGTTCTGGCCCGGCGAGACTGAGCCGCGCGTACTCGCGTCGAACTTAAACAAGATCCACGCGCTTCGGCGGTCGAGACTACTGTTTTTCTTTTACCTTAATCTACGCTCGACGAACGGTAACGCCGGCCCGTGATTGCATATCCCGCGACGTATTCCCCTTGTTGCTGCGTCGCGTGCAACGATCGTTCGTCGATTCGACGTCGACGACGACGACGAGCGAGGGAATTCGCGCGGCTCAGGCATCGCGACAGGGGCTGAATCTGCCTCAAGCGTAGCTAAACGTTTTTGTACAGGATTAACGATGATGCATAAACTGGATGTAAAATCTTGAGTTACAGAGCAGCACTATACATACCACACAGATGATGTATATATTTTTACGTTACAGAATATGCCTGCACTACAGTCAGGCGCCATAAGACTGGTTCTCATTTCCCACGAATACAATGCGTATATACAATGCCACATAAACTTTAACTGAGGAAAGCAAAATGACCGATATATTGTAATGATAAAACTTAATGATATTTGTATACAGTATACCGTCTGGTATCACAACACGGGGGTTGAACAAACACGCCATGGTCAAACGAGACTGGGGCTGCCCGCTCGCAACGACGCGGATAATCGGTTAGGGAACCGAGATTCGAGAGGATCGATCCTCCGCGCGCATCGCGACACACTATTTAGAAGACGAATTATCCTCTTAACAGCTGAGGGGATAGAGCTTCGACGCGTGAATGTTTGTTAGAATGTTATTAACGGAGGTACAGCGGGGAGGTATTCTGATCGGTCGTGCGTTGGGTATCGATATCGCCTCTCGGATCGATGTTAATGAAAATGAAAAAAAAGAAAAACGGAAGAAAAAACTGAATAGAAAAGCCGTCGAGGCTTGAAAATCGAAGGTGAATTGGCAAACGAATTCGTGAACAGACCCGTGCGTTTTAAACACCGTGGAAATTACCATCCTGATTTTCTCATTAGGCCGTTATGCCCATCGAGCTCCATTCAAACTCGTGTCCAAAAGCATAAACCGGGAGAAACCGTACGAGAAAACGAACAAAGAATGATAGGATTGTTATAACAACCTGGACCCGTCGTCGACTGCGATCAACGGGAACGATCGCAGGAGGGAACGAATCAGAATGGAAAACTTTGGCTCGTTCTCAGATGGAAACGTGTTGCTTGCGGGTACCCCGACAGAAGCATAACGCGGGTAGGAGTTTCTAAACATTGAATTCCCGGCGTGCTCGAGTGGCCCAAGCGACTCGGGTCGCGGGAAGGTCCTAATTTTCCGAAAATAAAAAAAAAAAAGATTAATAATATTAAACACTAAATCCGCACTCGGGGCTCGCTGGTCGCGGGCGGAACGATCGAATCGAACGAATGTAACGACGACCAGCACCGTTCTGTCTTTAAGAACGAACGGAAACGTGGTGGATGGCAAGAGGGACACGAACAATGCACGAGGCAGGTACATAGGGAAACGAGGATGGCTAAAGAATGGGCCTAAAGTAACGCGAAACGATGGAAAATCGGTCTCGCGTTCGTTCGATCGTCCGCGTCGCCACTGGCGAACCGCGAGATCTTCATGACACACGTTTGAGTTGCAGTGCAAGCGAACATCTGTAGAGCCATATACGTATAGTATGTTGTTGTATCTTAAATGAGGAAAATTTTGAACAATTGACGACAATTCGAGCGTAGTAGGTGTACAATTTTTATAAGACGAGGAGGGAAAAGTAGACGAATATTGGGAGAACGAAAATGATGAGAAACAAAGTGGTCGCGGTTGCATTTCGATGAAACGTTCGATGCGGCGAACAGAATTGCGAACAAAAATATATACACGTGAAACATTAACGAACGAACTAACAGGCATAATGGAAAACGAACAAAAAGTATGTAAAAATGCGAAACAAAAATAGGGCGGCAGATTCGTAGCGAGAAATCACGATAATAAGTAACGATATAAATTCGAAAATCAGCGAGAAAGATAAGCTGCGTGAGAGTGAGAAAGAGAGGGAAGTAAAAATTGACAGAGCGACAATTGCGAGAATACGAGTGAAACTGTGTATGCGCGTGCGTGCGTGTGTGTGTGTGTGTGTGTGGTATGAAATTCAATTTGCGAGTGTGCAAGGCTAAGCGAATCAAGCGTAAGAGCGTGGAACTGCGAATGTATGCGCGCGAAGAGCAAACAAAAAACGAGTAACAAAAACGAAATAAAAAAGGATTAATAAGAAAAGGAAGGAAAAGACGAAACGCCAACAAAATCGCGATTGGCGGCTTGGTCACCGGCGGCCCCGTCCGTAACGGGTGCAAGTAATTTTAGGTGTATGAAAAGGTCGGAGGGAAGAAAAGAGAGATACAAATTTTACCTTATGCTTCGTGGTTTTTAGAATGTTCTAAAGAGAAACTATTGTAAAAATGATGGTGAGGGAGGAGAGGTGTGTGCGTGACGGAGAGCAGGAAAAATCGAAGGGAACCGTTTCGGGATCGACACGCCGCGCGAGAACGCGGCGAATAATGTGCGTGACGTGTAGTTACGCGAACGACGAGCGCGCAAGCTCGCGATGTCGACAAATTCGTGTGAATGTCGGGAGTAACAAGGGAGGGAGAGAATGAGAGTGCAAAAAGGAAGCAAAATTTATTGTAAATTCTTGGGGTGTGATTCGGTCGCCCGGTGACCGCGCCTCGATCTCGACGCGAGCCCGAAATTTCTTGGGCGCCGGATACGGGGTGCACGGAGAAAAATATCGACGACCAAGGCTAACGGGGATCGTTCGACAGGTTTCGTCAGTCGATCGCGGACTGATGCATCTCGTAAATATTTTTCTCCGTTGCCGCGTTCGATGACCGAAATTACTTTCCTTCTTCCTCCTGACCGATAATAAAGCGTGAAACGAAACGGATATGAAAAGGGGGGGGGGGGACGAAATGGGGACGCGCCCGAGGTAAACGGCTAATAGGGAATAAAGACGTGTGTACATATATTTTCGAAGGATTTCGGCTAAACTCGTGGCAAACGAAAATATGCAAAAAGTATAATATATGAAAAACGAAGGGCGGCTAGTAAAAATGTGAAAATGTTTAGAGAACTAATGAAAAGAAAAAATCGTTACCGAGATCGCGCGATTCGGCGTCCTTGCCTATTTCGACCGAAGCATGCTTGTTTCGATTTCGAAAGATCGATTATGGGTTTTTTATATATTTTTGGCAACGATATCTCGATACTATTTAAGATGTAAGCTTAAAGGAGAAACGAAAAATGTTGAAGAAAGGGGGGAGGGGGCGAACGCGAGCGAGATGAAGCGTGGGAGATTGATAGGCGACGAAAATAAATACGGCGGAGACGAAGGCGCATCGTAATCGTGTTTTTGTAAAAAAAATTTTTGGACACAAAGAATGCCGAGCGAGTGAATGACTGCGAATGAGTGGGCGATAAAGAGCGCAAATTATCGTGTGGCTGCGAAAGAACGTCAAACGAGGAACGAGCGTGAGAGAGAAAGAGATAGCGCGATTATGAACGGAAACGGGAGGAAAAGAAACAACGGTGGTAAAGTAATATTTAAATATTCGTATCAAAAGAAAATAAAAAAAATGTGTAGGGCCTCGAATAAATAACTGACGAATCGTATGGGACAAGGGAGACAAGGAAAAGTTGTGAAATGAGAAAAAAAAAAAAGAAACTACTTAGCGAAGGCGCGAAATAGAGGCCGAACTACTAAAAAATATTTATAATATATGGCTACAAGTACAAATTACTTCGCTACTGAGCGTAGGTGTATTGATGTGTGAACAAAATTTGGTTGGCCGATGACCGTTTTTGAAACCATCATACTGCGTATCAAAGTATGTAAAATTTATTGAATAAACGCTAGCGTATTATGATATAATGTAATCTAATAATGTAATATTGTAATGACGAGTCTAAATGATGATGTTAACTTGAAGTTTAGGAGCGCGCGTGAGAAAAATTGTGCACGTGGATGATTTAAAGAGAAGAAACAAAGAATAAAAGAGAACAAAAAGAGGTTATTGTGCATACGAATACAAAAGAAAAGAAAAAAAAAAAATGAAGAGAGAAAAATGACAAATTGCACCTTTATAATGATTATCATTACGGTTACGATTATTCTTATTGCGATTAACGATTGTCAGTCACCCGTCACTTGTCATTATTGCCAAAGAGAGAGAGAAGAGAACCGGGAAAAACGAAACGAAAATAGAACGGTACCGCAAAATGTGAACCGTTCTTTCGAATCGGTGTATTAATCCTCCCTTTAGTACCGTTCCTTTCTTATTATTGATCTATCGCGGTGAAAGAGAAAGCGATGATACAAGGCAGAACAAAATACACGGAAGAGCGATGATTGTAACCGTTACTATGATTACCATTATTCTTATGATTATCATTATGATTATTATTACTACGGCGATTAATGGTATTCTGATTGTCATTATTAATCATTCTTATTGTACGTACATTGTAAACGGCAGCGAAAAACGAATCAGTTGTTCACAATTTTGAGACACATATATGTATATACGTTCTTGGGAAACTCTACAAAAGATAATGAGATCAGAGAAGGAAGACAGACGGGAAGAAAGAAAGGGTGGGGGGGAGAATGTGGAGAGATCGACTCGAGCGCTTACAAAGTGAACATCCGTGTGCGACTGTTGAATCGTTCGAATACGTTTTGTGTGCATGAGACGAGCGCGATGAACCTGTGAGAGAATCGAGTTCGAGCGTTTGATAATAAGGAAAAATGAAGGGTGAAAGTGATTGAACGAGAGAGAATGAGATTTTCCAGGCGATGGCGAGAAGCGTGAACGGTGGAAATAACGAAAGGGTGATGCATGAGAGGGAGAGAAAGAGGGAGAGAGAGAGGGAGAGAGAGATAGTCATGTGTGTGCAGAGAATACGTGTATAAAATTAGAGAAGAGAGAAAATTCACACTCTAAATTACTTGCACGGGGAAATAGAACGAACGGCGATCGGCGCGACGGTGGACGTTTTTGGACGCGCGGACGGCGTCTCGCGTTTCCCGCGACAGAAAATCTGTGAGGGGAACCGGACGTGACGACGGAGAATTTACCATAAAAGGAAACGAAAATTCTGAAAAAAACGGCGTGGCGTTTTCGGCGTTTTCGGCGACACATTGCTTGGGGGCTGCAACTTTCTTTCGGACTCGTTCGGACACGCCAGACAAAAATGGACACAGAGAACGTAAACGGTAAAACGAAACGCGACGAAACTGAAATGACGAGGAAAATGAAAGCGACGAGCAAATAAAAAGGAAAAATACTAAAAGAAAAGAAATAAAAGAGCGAACAAAAATTCCTAATGAACTCGCCCGCGCCCGGCAGCGACGCACTTTCGGTGCCTCGCGAAATTCTATTTTTGTAAGCATATTTCTATAAAGGTATACTAACGATACAGCAAAATTTATTATTCCTAGTGTGGTGAAAATGAAAATTGAACGTTTAGATTTCGTTAGTATAGTGTAAAGGTGATGATGATGATGAAAAAATTAACGATGTCTAGGTCCTATTCGTGTATTTAAAGGCGAGCTATAAGAAAATAAAAAAAATTATATCGTCGGCGGCGTCGTAGGTTGTAAAATTGTACATAAATTATTGCAAGAGGAGGCGCGGACGGTTGCATCGCTGACACGCGGCACGCGGCTGGTTTTCCTCATATATATGTATGTATGTATGCATGTATGTATGTATGTATCTATATCTTTGGCGATGTATAGAAAAAAACGAAGATAGAACAAAAAGGGTGGGTGGTGGTTGAGAGGAAAGTGTTGGAAAGACATGACGGTAGGTTTAAGGGACGCAGACACACTTTCGGCATCGGAGTCAAAATTCCTCGAGTCTTCCTCGACGCACCGTCACGCGTGTGATCGCCGATCTAAAACCCCGTACGTTCCTACGATGTGTCACGATACCGCAAACACTCAGAGAGAAAGGGAATTACGATTGAACGTGAGTGAATGGATGTGAAAGGAAGGGGTTAAAGCGCAAGCGAAAGAACGAAACGGAGTAGATCATCTCAAAGGTGAAATATACTTGTGCCGTGGACTTTCAGACTGTCTCCTCGCCAAACGAACGCCAACAAATAACTTTCCACGCGAGAAACACCGAAACCCGGAAAACCGTTTTCGCAAAATAGGAAGCAATTCGAGAAAGGAGAAAATTAAGGGAAACGATCGTGCCGTCCCTTCTCATGGCCCGCCAGTGAATTCGACGACCGATTCCGCTGTCGCTTCTCGAAGTGAACAGAAAGAAACGCAAAATAGATAGGCAGATAGGGGAAACAAAAATGATGGCTAAACGGAAGTCGTGCGGAATTCCGCGGGCGGCTGGCTGAATCGCGAGGGGGGCCTCCTGTCAAATATCTTTCGTTTACTATTGAACGTTTATGTTCGCCGGAGAACGCGGCTGTATATACACGTTTCCTCCGATTGGCCGTTTTATTTTGGATATTTTCATTTATCGACACGGAAACGCGCGCCGCCTATTTCTCTAGACGTTACATAGCGATTTACGTAAAACGCACGTGCACGGATACGTTGGCATAGTGTTTCGTTTCTTTTACCGTTTCCCTTAAACCGCGCACAGCATTGCGTGAGGTGTTTCCGGGGGCGAGGCAGGACAGGAGAGTCAAACGGCGAAGCGTTTGGGACTACGGGTGACTGTGAGACGAACAGGTTTGATAAAAAGTTGGGTGTAAGAGCGAAGGAGAACATCAAGGGAGTATAAAAAGAAAGTAGAGATCGGGTGCGAAAGGGTTGCGAAATCGGACTATAAACGCTCGAATTCGACCCGCTTCGTACGACACCGTGGCATCTTTTCAAGCACTTTTCTATTCGAGCTCCTCGGCGAGCTTTTAGAAATTTCTCGACGCGACGGGTGTTGCAATTCAGAAAACATCTTTGAATCAAATGGTCGCGTTTTTGGAATTCGTCGGGGGGTTAGAACAGAATTTCTTCTGGAGGGGTTGAAACGTTCACCAAAGGGCGAGAGATAGGCAGAACGGAAGGACGGAGAGAAAGAGAGTGAGTGAAAGTGAGAGCAACTGGAAAAAGCATGAGAATTGCGAGAATGTGAGGAACTCTAAGAGGAAGGAAACGAGGAAAGGGGTGACAGGGAACGAGAGAGAGAGAAAGAAAGGTAGCGAGTGTGAGAGGCTAAAAGGATGGAGAGAAAGATCGTAAGGAAGGGAAGAGCAAACGAAAGAAAGAAAACGAGAGAGGAGACACAAGAGTATCGTAGTACACAGAGCCACACTCATTCGCATACTCTCGGAAGTACATGTACATGCAACCCACATAGCCACAGGGACATACATATGAGAACACACACACACATGCGCGGACACAACACCCACAAGTACATCCACATGACATTATTGACTGACACACAGGGACACGCAATATTATATATATACGACTCCATAGATGATGGCGCGGCACACTCACATAGTGTCTCTCGGATTGTTCCACAAAACTTTTCATTCGAGTTTGCTTCAAGAAACCTTCTGTTTTCTAATGTATGACGTGTTGTTGTCGATATATAAAATAAACTTAATAAAAAAATACATCATGCGGTATATATCTGTTTCCCAGCATTCAATCCTGATAATCCTTTACCACGGATGCATAAGTCCAATTCGATTTGGAGAGAGTGAAGAAAAATTCGTTGACGATATTCTGAAGTAATAAGAATCTGATGCGAGAAATATTTTAATGATTCACCTGTAAAAATTAATAGTTACCACTGTACGAATACTTCTTTAGGTCTGTCTGTGAAAAAGAAATTCAGAGAAACGTCTTGGTGAAATAAGATTAATAAAAGATTCGGAAAAGCATAATTATCGCAGATAACAGGCTGAAAAATTATTCTTTCATATTGTACAATACAAATATTCCAGATTTATTGGTGATTAAAGAACTTCAAAAGTTTGTGACATCGGTCTGTTTCATATCAAGCGCCTCAATTTTTGTCACAAAATTATAATTTTTTAAATTAACAGACGCATCAACGTCAACAACATTTCGTCGGGCATACGAGTTCCGAAAGTTCGATAAATTTATTCCAGGACCCTCTCCATGGAAATTGAAACTAATCATTACTTCAAAAATATTAAATGCGTGATAGTTGTTAACTTTTCCACTACAGTTGACTCTAACCAAAAAGCGTCTGAAAATAACGCCAGACGAATATTTCGGCCCACTACTGTCCTGCAGGTAATTAAAGGTAGGTAATTAAACCTAACTAACAATAAACTACAAAATTAACATCGCACATACATACACGTGTATAATAATCTAGTGCCGTTCAAACAAAATATTTAAATTAATTTAATTTGTTATGCTACAAGAGTCGCCAGTGAAATCATAAAATGGTTCAACACATACCTTCTTTTTTAAGTCATTTTTAACATTTGAATTGAATGCTGCGATCATAGAAAGAAAAGCAAATATATCTACCTTATTAAAATAATTTTTCCATGCCAAAAGAAAAAAGTAATAAAATCTTGCTTAACAAGTTATGAAAGAATGTATGGACCACAGTATACGCATTGAATTTCAAACAGCAACGCTGTGCAATGAAATAAGCATAAACATTATATTCACCTTACGTCAACGCTACTGACAATAAATTACCATACATGTAAGCGAGTATTATTAAATAGAAGTGTAGCGGAAACAGCGTTGTTTTAATTAATCGTTTCCCTTCGTGTACAAAAATAACCGTGCTAACACAATCGCGTTGGCATCGCCGGTCGCGTTAACGTCGCATCATTCTACTTTAACGCGCAAACTAATTCGAACGATTGTGAACAGGCACAGTTAATAAAAGCCGGCGAAACACGCGGAAACCGCGAATTGAACGAACTATTAGAATAGAGGCCGCCGTAGCAAGGAAAACACTCGAGAACGTTACACCGTTTGGAACAAGTCTCGAAAAGGGAATGCAGTTTATTTACTACGTTCGCTACGTTACAATCTTATTCACGTCTCGCAGCAATTAATGTTCATTAGCGTTGAAGTCTGCATTCTTCTATTGAACGCACCGGCTCGGCGAGCGGGCGTTCTTAAGTTCCCCGTTCTCGTCGTTCGCTTGCGGTGTGTTAACACGAGGAAATTAAATTTCCATTTTTTTCCGGTCCCCCGTTTCGCAAGCCGGGGTCAGGGGTTTGAACACGACGAGGAGGCGCTTAGAGCACAGCTAAATCGGCTAAGTTGACGCCGTCCGTCCAGAAAACGGCATGGCGCGGCGCCGAGCGTCGTTCATTCGACGCGGCCTCGCGACCTCAGCCTTTAGACGAGCAACGGCGCGTAAAGCTCAATACAAAAACTTCTGCAAGTGTAATTAGAGCGGCAGTACATCTTAGATCGTTATTCTGAGAATATGTTAATGACGGGAGGTTAATGAAACGAATGAATAGGGTCTCCTTCTCTTCTCCGTCGGGCGAAAAGGACGTTCTGGCTGAAAACCCCGGAGCCCGGCTCCGGTCTTCCAAGTGACGGCGTACAGAAGAACCACCCTGAAGCATGTAAATTCGCTTACGCATCTCTAAGGGCCACCCACCCTCGAACAAACATCCAGCACGACGGAGAACGGCCGAGAGTTCGAGGGTGCGAGAGGGAGTGAGACAGAGAGACCTTACGCGGTGTGCTTCATTAGACCCTTAATGAAATTTCAACACTTTAACGCCCTGACGCCCCGGGAAATATATAACCAATGAACTCGTTTTCACACGAGACTGCCCCGCATCTTCGTCGCCGGCAACGTCGGTCCTTCGAGCTTTTCTACCCTCCTCGGGGTTGCGTCTCGAAAGGAAAACAAGGGTAGAATTTACCCTCATGAAAGATGCTCAAGTGTAATCGCCGTAGACCGAACAGCGCGCCACTTATTATACCAAGGCGACCCTGTAGTCGAGCACTTGAAACTCGTTGCTGCGTGCAGTGGACTCGATAAAGATAAATTCTACAGATCCGATAGGGCACTAGGGACTTATAGGGATTTCGTGAAATTGCGAGAGGACGTAGTTATTGCAATCCTGCATTTCATTTGACCCACCGACAATAATACGTCGGTATACAAGGAACCTGGAATTATAAAAATACATGCGGATGGAAGGAAATACTAAAGCACTATGAGAAATTAGAATTACCGATAAATGAATTACAAGCAAAGTAGAAAATAATTCAAAAATATGTACCCCGAAGCTATATCACAGACGAGATATATGAATAAACAAGATATCGTATGGACTTTCGTGGCCCAACATGACTGACATACCGACACAGGAAAACCACACTGATTCGAGCGCCCTCTGCCCATGAACAGTGATCACTTGAAGAACTATTAATACCTGAAGTAGGGTTGCCACTCAGTAGGGAATAGCACTCATGCGATTCTGTGAATATATGTAAATGTTTGTGGGGGATCAGGAAAACTATTTCTCAGGCAACATTTCGGTAGAAAAATTAAACAACAGTGCCTGGTAACGCGATTCACCTCGGTTCGACTCGAGTTTACTCGGAATCACATCGCGATGCATGAAATTGACAATGAGATGCGTGTCACGTCGAGCGTCCCGAATGTGCTGTCCCGTTTCCATTGCGCGGCAAAGAATAAAGGAATACTTTAATGAGAGTCCAGCTAAAACTTAGTCAGAACCTGCCGAAATCCAGTCGGCACGACCCTGGAGCCGCAGGTCCGGCTGAAAGAGGGTCAGGCACCGTGGAAGTCCAGTCGGCACGACCCTGGAGACACAGGTCCGGTTAAAATTTAGTCAGGCACAGTGGAATTCCAGTCGGCACGACCCTGGATCAGCAGGTCTGGCTAAAAATTGGTCAGAAATAGTAGGATTCCAGTAGGTATGACCCTGGGATAGTAGGGTTCACCGAAATAGCGAATAGTACTTAAGATCGTAGGATCTTTTTTTGTAAGTTTTATTTTTGGAAATTTAATCCTCTTGCAGATTTTCTTTCAGGTTTCCTTCTGATAAGTCGTAAGACTTGGGCAATCATTTATTTACTGTATAATTATTAAACGTTTAAGAGACGTTTGATAATTATGTGGAAAATAATTCGAGCGAATTATCTGCGTATTGCAGGTTGGGTACAATGTACAATAATGGCCGCTTAATGTTCGTTCTTTTCCCCAATTAATGTTCACCGAGACATCGCCACCAATCCTAGGACCTACTCCGATTATAAATTGGGAATTATATATTTTTAGTAAAATCTCGATTAGTGTACTTCGCTTGGGACCGATTGCAAACACTAATAGTTTGCAGACACGTTTATCGCAGAAATTGTCTTATATTAATAAATGAGTTACTTCGTCATTAATATTAGTTGAGTATAAATAAGAAATTGCGTCTTTCGTTAAGAATAAAATTGCCCCAATTAAAAAGTTAATTAAAGAATTTGTCTAGTAACTATACAATTAACAATTGTAGTATACACTATCTTTCGTCACTATCTTTCTCATATTGTTTTTGGGTTACAAAATATATGTTTCATATTACTGTACGCTGAAGTTCGTAAATAGTTGTACATCATTCATTGTCATTTACCAGATTATATAAATATAAAGTATTTATATAATTAACATTATGTCACTTACTGATATTACAATTAAAATAAAAAAACTTGTTATATAGTAGTTCTTAAATATTTTTCATTAACATTAATTTGTTTGATATCCTTTTCCGCCTTTCATTGTCGCAAATAACAAAAAAGTTCTTTTATATTATTTAATTTTAGCATCGGTTTTTATAATCTGCTGGTAACGTTGCAACTGACACGGAAATGGTAATGGTCCCTGAGGTCCCTGAAATTCTGGCCGATGAAATTCATTGAATGGCTTGCCTATTCCTATATCCTGTCGGTGCTTTTGTGTTACAATTTATACTCGACTGTCGTACCGACCTGAAAAATTGAGACTGATTCGAGCGTCCTCTAGACATAATTAGCGGTCAGTTGATGAACTATTGTGTACCTTTCCCGCTCTTCCATACTTATCGAAAATCGAAAATCGAAATTCGATACTCGATGGGGAAAGTTGCGGCAATTGTTCAGAATAATTTCAGGAAAAGCATGAAAATGTAGTGCACAATTTGTGTTTGGAATTTGCAAGAAAAGTCTTGGAAATGTGTCGGAAAGGTACAGGAAAACCACCATAAATGTTCTTACGAAGGTTTTGGAAAACTGCTGAAAGTATTCGGAAATTATTCAGGAAAAGTATGGCGAAATGCGCTGAGAAAGTTGAGGAAAGACACGGGAAACGTCCTGAAGAGACTGCTGAAGAAGTACGCGACAAGCTCAAAAAAAGTATTGGATAAGTGCGCAAGAGGTACAGGAGAAGTGCGGAAGAAGTTAAGAATAATCGATTATCGTTTATTCTCCCGCAAATGGACATTGCTCGCGCGGACATAGCAAGGGCTTGTGTACCGTGTGTGCATTATAAGGGCATATGGAAATTCCTGCCACAAGTTCTGTAATATCGACTATGTACAAACACCGTGGTTCTCTGGCGCCCTCTCGACACAGAGTAGGATTCCGAGGAATTAAATACGTTTTGAGAACGTTAAAGTTACTAGATGGAAAGTATCTATGGCGTCACATAACTGCCAACCACCATGAGCACTTCACATCTAGGACAAGATTCACCCTCTAGTTCTATTCATTGTTAAATCATTGTTAATAATAATAATAATATCATTAATTTATTATACAAATTTTCTTAGTTAAAATATAAAACTTAAACACGCACGAAAAAATATACTAGAGGAAAATAATGAAAAGTATCAAATTTTAAAAATTCGTTAGCAATTAGATATTAATCTGAACACAACTATACAATCCATAGATTAACAAGGAGTACAGGATGCCGACGAGTAAAAGCAAATAGAAGAGATAAAACATTTTTTATAATTAATAGCAAGTTGCTGTGTATTATTTCCAAAGTTTATTAGAGTATTATATATAAATACTATCGATTGCCCCGGGTCAGGCCTCGTAAAATTTGCTACTACAGGTGACCCATGTTAAACTCACCCCAACCACTTGCCATTATATACCGTTAGCATCAAACTGCTACTAACGTTGTGAATGAATTTTTATTCTAATGCATAACTCCAGAATGGTGCTATTAGTAGCGTAAGAGAAAGTAGAATACGGGGCGTCGATATTCATACCTAATTAAAATGGGTAATAATAATAATTGTGTCCCTGATGGAAGCCATGTATTCTAAAGCGATAATCATATTTCTCGCCAACGTGCTGACGTTTGCAATTCTTTCCTCAGAATAGACCAGCCACACACAATTCAGAAACAAATTCAAGTTTATACAATTGACACGTATAAACGCGTAGGAAATATTATCAAAACAATGATATCATATCATAACACGATATACAGCAGAAATCTACCTGACGGAAATAAAATTAAGTCCCACTAAACCTACGTTCTTCTATACCTAATAAATAACGTATCTACCGTGCAATAACTAAGCAGTGCATTATGTTATGACTGTATTAAAATTCGCAGGTTTTATATTTCGACCTGCCGATAACTAAAATGTATATAAATATATAAATTCATTTCTTAAACAATGTTCTTGGAGTAACGATAACTTTATTAGTTATAAAATATCCGCGAAGGTTCTTGAAAAGTACAGATATCGCTTTCATCCTTTAGATCCGCCTGGTGGTGAAGATCTCAGGTCACTTGAGGACAAGTTCTTTCTTTACATTCCGTCCTTTACGATCAACCGTCGAATAATATCACAATGTTAGCCAGATTTGGTTCCTCACATTTAAATCGCCATCCGCCCTCGTTTACATTCCACGTTTTACGATCGGGCCAAACATAATGTCACGAAATTTATTTCGAGTTTCGTCTGTAGCTCCGACATCAAGGATAATAATCGAGACGGGAAAGATACCTCAGAATCGCATCTCCCTAACGTTTCATGTCGTGGTCAATGGTATAACATAGAACCCGTTCTATCCATAGAATTAGAAATGGTCAGTATCATTGACAATCGAAACAGTTTTTCAATTAGTCAAATTACGATGGCCAGCGAAACGAACCGCGCCTGTGTAACCGATCTGGGGTCAATAAACGAACGAAGATTCCGAAGCGAAAAGTTGTGCCACTTTTTAGTAACATGTTCGTTATCTCACCGGGTCGTCGGCTATCGTCGTTCACGTTTTGCTTTACCACGGTCGCCGGAAGAACACGCTATGCGAAAAAGTTTGCAGCTAGATTATTGAAACCAGCAAAGTGTATTATAATCTGCAACGCTCAGCTACAAGGTAGGTAGTCCATCATTAGGTAGAACCGGTTTTTTCGGCCCACCCTGCGTCCATTCGAGCTGTTATCCATTGCGTATTTATAATCTTAGATCGTTGATCTCCGATTAATACGTACCTATCTTCTGTTCTCCTTCTCTGTTCTAGATTTATCGGCAACAAGCTTCACGCTATTATTTTCCTACGACCGTTGCATCGATGAAAAACTGAAAAGCGCAACGTTTCGCCGAACGTGCCACGGACACCTTCCTTGCATTCCAAGCAAATTGGTGGCCGTTTACCAACGCCGCGAGGATAAAACTACAGGAGCCCATTTAAGTTGCGCTCGTCTTCCACCCTCGAAGAGTCTTAACGGTAGAAAGGAATGTTAATTTACATTTAGGGTTGCAAGGTGGATGGACAATAGGTGAGAATCATACCTATTTAGTGGTTCATTATCGGAATTTCTGCATGCGTGTGTATGTACATTGAGCTGATTCATACGTATATCTTCTTCGCTTAGATGTACAGGGATAATACTTTAGTTAGTTGTAATTAACTCCACTGCATGTTTGTGTTCAAATGGGCAACACTAATTGTAAACCTAACGTTTGTCCGATGAACTCCAGCATAGCCCTTCGTCTCGGCAAACTACCCAGTACAATCGAGAAACAATCTCTAAATTACAGAAAAAATAAATTAGATGAGCACTAACATTGCACAACTGCACGACTAGTCACTACATTTCGTTAAAATGCATTGATACACATCTCCAAAGATTTCCCCGAGTCTCCGAAAGATCGTCATTATCGTCAAATACATTATGACATTTCCATTACTACAGTCTAAAACAAGTGAATCGATTCAATCATCGCATTATCCCCCAACTGCGCGGCACGGGGAGAAATTTTTCTGGAGAAACAACCCTCTTAAAAGATAGACAAATGACTTGAACGTCTGCGCACTATCGCCCCCCCCCCGTGCAATTATTGTTACATCGAGAACGGACCCCTACCAGAGAACATCGAGCAGAAAGTTAATTTGCCTAGGGTGGCTACAATAATAAAATCGACCCGACAATACTACAATAACACGGGTGCAACCGCGCGGGGTCGCGACGTGTCACAGCACAAGTGAAGTTCAGAGTATGCTCGCGTTTATCGATGCCGCAGATCTGGTCAAGCATTTCCAACGAACGCGCATATCGGGTACAAATGCATACATATGTATATACGTCAGTGGAGACGCGCGTGTCAGTAAGAAGTCACTTCTGTCGGCGAGAGGGCTGAAGCGCGACGCGAGAGGGCTGAAAATAACCTGCGGTGTGGCTGACCCCTCGCCAGCGCCGGCGTGTATCATATGTAACCGCACGCGTGTTACGTACACGCGAATTACTAGAATCTTCGCCGGAAACCGCGGCCATGGGAGGTCAATTTTAGAGGGCTGATCATTTCGTTCCGACGCCAGACGTCCGGTTTATTTGACTCTATCGGCGAAGCGGTACAGGTTTGCTTCCATTTTAGCCCAACGACAAACTATCCTCTGTCTCCCATTCCGGGATCGCGGCACGCCGATTGATAAACGATTCTCAAATGGTACGTCCAGGGTTCGGTCAGAACGAATGGTGAATTAAATCTGTAATTTGTCTAATTTGTATTCGATCGATGGCGAACGGAGGGCGGATCGGAAGTGTTAGTGAAGAGATGGAAGCAATGCAAGTTTGTCACAGTTCGTTTTATTCTATTTTAGTTTATGCTCTCTCTCTCTCTCTCTCTCTCTCTCTCTCTCTCTCTCTCTCTCTCTCTCTCTCTCTCTCTCTCTCTCTCTCTCTCTCTCTCTCTCTCTCTCTCTCTCTCTCTCTCTGTGGTGAATAGTGGAATTCGCACTGCTGCGTCTGGCCCGCAACTGTTAACGCACACGTGAATCAATGTTGAGTTGATAAGGCTGTACTGTACTGGTGGTACAGTAGTGTTCCCAGGAAGTAAAATACTCCTCCAATAGTTGAACAAGTAATTAATAACGTCGTGCTCTACGTAAAAATGTGATGCAGAGACTAATTAACTTGTCCCACGTTGCTCCATTCTGCAACCATTTACATACTCACATACATGAACAGAAAAGGGTATAGCGTGCCAAAGTGGTAAGAAGACATGAAATACATTTCAAACTTGTAGCCGGTTGCTCGATAGTACATTAAACGCAATTTGAATAGTACACGTAAATACTATAATTAATCTAATTAATGTAATTAATCCAATTAATCTAATTACAGTAATATAATCCGCCATTGTTTATCGAGTACACGAACTTAATGGAAGATACGATCATCAAGAAATCCCGAATGAAACGTTCAGACGTAGCACGGTCTACGAAGGCGGTTTCCAAAGACAAGATAAAGGAGATGTAGTAGCGTTGCAGGCTCGAACAAAGGGAAGGATGCGACCGCGACGTAAGAAACAGGTTCTGCGACGTAAAAAGGTTTACCCCCCAGTGGAGTTTCGAAATAAAAATCTCTGCGATTATAGTCCGTACGTGGTAAACAGACGTGAAAGGGGGCACAGGAGTGAGAGAAGTCGGGGAAAAAGGACAACGGTAACAGTACTTTCCCGACCATGAAATACATACCCGCGAAAAGGTGATGCAGAGCACTGAGGACTTTTGTGAATCGCTAATAATGCCGCTACTGCCGAGATCTATACTGTCAGCCAATCGACCGAGGATTGCCGTGCTAGTGGGACCAGAAAGGGGAAAGCCGGTCCACGGTCTTGGTTAGCTGATCGGAGCCGAGATAAAGGGGCAAATTGTGGTTACAATGTTATACGTACAGGACCCGGCAAAACCTCTCACTTCATGATTCGCCCGATAGTAACAAATTATGAACAGATGTGAATGGAATGCGTTAATTGACCACTGAATGTATACACGGTGAAACGACGAGCCGTTTCGTACCATGTATTATAGCAGCTTGTATGTATTTCCTTTCCTTCTATTTCTGTAATAGGTTGGAAATAATTGTATACGCGTGATATACTGTATGTACGTACGCCCGATACTGAAGTGATTGACTCTCGAGTGATAATTCATTTCTGGGGATATACTGTTCGTTATGGTTAGCGCTACGTATAAGGACCGAAATGCGTCGATGTCGGGTCTAGGGTAATTATAATTGTAAAAAGTATTGTAATTGTACGAATCGTGTAAAACGGAAGGGCAAACGATTCGCGATCTTCGGCGGATCTTCCGATTTGTTGCCACTGACCGGCTGCAAATTGCGACACGCAATACGTCACGACTCCATCTCAATTTCCCCTGTTCTTAGGTTCCTTTTGTCCCGATGGGGAGGTCCCGCTCCCACGTATGCATACAGACTGAGCCTGCCAGTGGAAATTTCATATTATTGGTCACCGGTGTTCTATTCGTTAATAGTAGTTGCTTACATTGTGAACAAAAATAGAACAGAACCATTCGACTGCTTTTCATAGAACGTAATAACAATGGGGTACGCCAGCTTTTCTAACCTGACATCATTTTTCAATACTGAGACAGCCTCCATGCTTTTGAAATGAATAATGTACACCCTGAAGCCTGCAGTCATAAAGTGTACGAAAGAAATGTTTCTAAATAATTCTGATACCTTAATTGACAAATCAGATATTCGACAAATGAGTACGTTGTGCGTTACTACCTTTTAAATATTAAAATCGCGCAAGGCTTCGAGCAGCAGAAACAATTGAGCTAATAAAATTATTGCATTGCGACCGATTCTTAGTATATGTTCAACCGTCGGAGAAATAATAATTAAGTACCGTTCAGATTTAAATGTAAGACGTAAAATACCTCTTACCTTTCGTACAATTACGCCATTCAAATGTTACTTGATGCCGCACAGACGATCGAGATGTTATTTCGAGGAAATTGCATTGCATCCACATGCAGAAATGTAAATCCATATTAAACTACAAACACTAAACAACATGCTTTATAAGCGAGAGATTATTTGATTTCGTTTTACATGGTAGGTTGTTAGATTCCGTTTGTTCCCAAAATTCACAAATAAAAACAAAAACGAAGGGGTTGCTGCGGCAGTAGTCCCATCGATCTCGCTCACGACGAATCGATCAGTCGTGCTTGTGTATCGAGATGATCGCCTGCCCCGCTTTTTTCGACAGATGAAGCCGTCGTGTAAAAAGCTGCGGTTTCGAGAACGGCACGTAATACACCGAGGAATATTTACTTCGGACACTCTTACCCAAGATTTATTGCACCGAATACGATGGGGCGACGTTCTGATTGCATAGGAACAATTATGTAACAATCTATTTTCCGCACCTCGAGCGTATTGTAAAATTTACGATTTAGTTCCTTGGCAACTGCTTCCACGGTTCTGCAGCTTGAGGGAGATTAAATACTTGAACAACATATACAACATGGTAATATGGTGATATCAAATTACGGGGGTATATAATTTGTATTACTTAAGGCAGAACAAGAAGGATCGCTTAGGACTCGGACAAATGATCGAAACATATTGTTCGAATTTTGTTTGCGACAGTTTCAGTGTGTTGCGGGATTATATTTGTACGAGGGAATGGATCTTCGTAAGTGACACGGAGTGATCTATTCGAAATTAAGCTGGTTTCGTAGGCCGCAGAGTTTGACTTTTACTTCCTTGTGGCGTTTATCAATCGGATTTTTATTCAATGCTTATGGACACATTTCTCGTGGTTCATTTGGATGATTACATTGGAAATTTATGCGAAAGTTCAATACATTTGCCGAGGGATTGAACGGAGTATGGTGATATTAACAACTTGCGTAAAATTGTAATTGGAAAGGGTTCGAGGTAAACATAGTGGTTTATTAAACATTAATTAGTCTGCGATTTAGCTTGGGAATGTAGAAAATTAACGATCTGTATCGATTCGGACTGTATGAAATGTACATTGGTATACATATTAATGTATAATCATTCGGATAAAGAGCTTAGCCGGGGAATGCGTTGGCAATAAATTACTTGCACGCGGTCGAGCATAATTAACAAATAAAGATTCTGTTTGTTTCCTTAATTAGATGCTACCGGAAAAATTCATCAACAAGACGCCAATCATGAATTCCTGGAAATGCAGCCAGCGGTTTCCAAGAATAGCATAGAGTTCAAGGGCACTAAATTATGAACAGTGTTGGTTAAAGCCTAATGTGTACATATAAAATAATGTACATATACAACGAAGCACCAAATTTTTTTACATAATTTCTTCCAATTATTATCAATTTCTATCCAATAAACTAACTAATGGGAACAGCCTTCACGGAAATTAATTATATAATTCTTTTGTATACATATATTATATATTATATACATAATAATATTTGTTTATTCAATTTCACGTTAGTAGCACAATTATATCTTTCCCTCACAGATAAGAATATGAGGAAAATTTAGATTAGATTAATTTAAACAGTTCAAGTTAGTCTTGGATCATTATAGAAAGTAGACATACACATACGCATATATACCTTACGTGTTAGAAAAATTTTGCCGTCATAATTACAGTATGTCAAGGTATTTCAAGTAGAGGTGTGCGAGCACCCGTAATTTACGAGCTGAGCTGAACTCGGTTCGATTACTCGAGCTGTTTGCAAAAAATGCGATCCACTTGAAAAAATCAAGCAACTCGAATATTCGAACCCTCGCAATATTTCGTTTTACTTGAGGATGAATTTGCAGCTGGTACCTATTCGAATTACATACTCGAATATAGACGAACAGGTATTTAATTTACTCGCAAAATTTCGAATTCCTTCGGTTACTCAAATGTTCATCTATGTATTTACTATGAAACTGTATTTACTCATCGAACTGTAAGGGAGAAAAATACGACGCTAATTTAATGCTTCTGCTTTATTTCAATGTTTTCATGAAAAAAATATATTCGTTACGTATCATTGAGTAGATCGAGTAAATATCTGTAGAAAAATATTCTTGCTAGACATTATTTATTAATACGCGGCATGGTAATCAGAAATAAGTATTAGTCTGACGCATATTTAAATCTTCGTCACGGTCATAAATTCTACACTCGCCGTCCACTGACGTATTATAAAGTGTCATTTAACGCGAACGTAGGTAGATAAATATTTAGATTTACACAGGGTAGTGATGGAATACTATGTTATCTATGACCAGCGGTGTGCCGCATAATCCATCCCAGTCCATCTGCATTTATACGTCTGATAAAATCGAGGCTACGTGACAGAATTTCCTTTCCTCGGCTATCGATAAAAACGGCCAATGCAATTGTGGTTTCATTCATTTCGTTATTTGTTTTAAAGCGGTGCACCTTATACGGTGGCCAGCACCATTAATCAAATGATCCGGAAACTCGCCGATATATCACAACTGAAGTGTAACTTGTATGAATAAATATTTCATTTGAACTGATAAAAGTGGAATTGTAAGTACTATACAGGGTGCTCCGTCTACCTCGACGCACGATTTTTCATAACATAACGACTTAATAACATAATAATATAATAAACAAACGTTATATTTGTAAGACACCTTTGATGAAAAATTTATAACAAATAACATTATTAGCGGCACCGGCGAGTATATATTAATCAATAATAAGAATCAAGCATTTTAGAACTTGCAATTGTAATATCATATACTATCGATGAACTTGCTTGTACAAACTCGAATTAATTTCGTAAAATTTAATATTCTTTCGCGAATATCTGGCGTGGACTGCAGCACGTTTATAACACGGTTGTATGATTACCCTTTTCTTCTTCCTCCACCTTTATTCCACGACAGTTCTTGCGTTTTGTGAATCCTTTTGTTTGAGCAATTTTCGCTTTTTATCCCGTGTGTATCGTGCACTGAGCGTCAAACACTTTTTGCAGCTCCGAAAGTGATTATAGCGTGGTTAATCAGCCATACTCAGTGAAAATGATGGCCTTGCGATGGAAATGAGTTTATATATCCGGCCAAGAGCTCTATAAGGGTATAGTGTTTCTAATTAAAATGAAATGTGCATTGCGAGCCTCCGGTCTGACGAACGAAGCAGCGTCTATTATACGTAGAAGGTACAAAATCATCAGCCACTGCACAAAAAGTGTGTTATTGCAGTCAAAGTATTGTTTAATTGATTTATGTGGCTCCGCAAAATAATTGGAGCACGCGTTACTCCGAATCATATCGAGGGGGGAAGCCATACAAAAAACGATTCACCCAAATCTACGCAAACACGATTAATTCTTTTAAATTTGCATCGTTTTCTTCAATGATAAGGGAAATAAATCGTCGTTCTGTATTAAGTAATAACGATAGCACTCCGTTAGAGATACAGCTGCGTATGCCGTCATTCAACAGTGTATTAAAAACATGTTACCATATTATTATTTTACAATAATTAGTTTGGTGAAATTAACGACGGAATGAATGAGAAAATAATCGCGACCAGAATAATTTGAATTTTTTTTATACAATCTGCATTCCCTTTGTGCTGCGTGAGGCGATTGATAATCACAAAATTGTCCCAGCATTCTATCATTAAAATTGTAATGCTACAGATTCAAATATTTTTAGACACATTGCTGTTCCCGATATTATTCAATAAAATCACTTGAACATTTTTCCCGTCTAACATAAAAAGCGCAACGAAAGTGAAGGAACCACATCGACAAATTTTTATTCACATCCAGCATATCGCGTTCATCTATTGTACATTCATCGAGGTCGAACGAAGAACCATTATCGAATAACATATACCAAGTTTTACACTTCGACATTCTTATATCTTATACTAACGTACTGCACAATCTTCTGATTAGCGTGTGCATTCGTGAAACGGTGTTTATAAAAACGCAGTAGCGTAGGCGCAAGTAATCTGTCATGATAAGCCATAAAAGACGTCGAAGGAGCGCTTCGAATTCGCTAAGCAATGCGAACCATACGTGAGCAAGATTCCGTGCAGCGCAGAAATTCATTGGACGTCCTACGCCGATGCTCGATATCTTCGACCAGCTATCTTGAATGGAAGGTTCAGCTCCAAGGAAGATGAATGGTATGGAGCAAGGCCGACTGCAACCTTGCTACTTTGTCGGCAAAGAGATGCACGGTGTGGAGGCATTCGAAATGACGATGGGAGGGCGAATTACGCTCGATTCACACCACACAACTTGTACTAACTGTACAAAACTTCGTATCAATTGGCCTATCTAAACGACTTTATGCCGTAAAGGCCGTTTCAGACGAGGCAATTTGTGGCGACCGTGTTTTACAGGGGCAATTCATTGTCAGTAATTTCCTGTTGTATTTCTGGTTCTCATGGAGCGATCTATTGGATTCCAGTGCGGCCAGATGGCCGAGGGAAAGAGAAAGGAGAGAGATACGCGTTGCTACTATATTTGTAAAGAAATTCGTTGGGCATATTTCATACACAAAATTGTTCCAATAGGCGAAATGAAGAATTGCTGGTATGTATCCAGAAGGGATGTATGATAAAGAAGATATAAGTGTGAAATGTTTGGTTAGAACCGATCTGTCTTCCAGAATTTTTAGCACATAAAAAGGCAACCTGTTTTTAATTTGAATTCGATTATACGTTATTAATGATACACATATAATTATAACGCATTCAAGTTCTTCGCCGTAATTTAAGGCTCGGGCAACGCCAATATAAATATCTGTGCGTACATATGCGTTACGAGAAATATCTTTCGCTTCATCCCTTCTTCTCGAAAGGTACAAAATGCTGCCGATCGATCAATGAAATTAATCCCGTTCTCACGCAAATAGAGAAAGTAAGAATGACCAATATCGGACTGCAGCGTAATGTTCGGTTGCTACGACTGTGCTATTCAGGTGTCTCTTTCTGTGTTCGAACTAGTACGTAAAAGATACACACAAACTGCAACGCCACATTTTCTGCGGCAATCACACGTGCGAACAGTCCCTGCACACAAACGCGAAAACTTTTACCGGCTGCGTCGCAAAGTGCCACGTCTGAAATGGTTCGAAATCACAGTGACGGTCCCAATCATTGGGATCAGCGACCCATTGTGTGAGCGGCTCTTACGGTGACTCTCGGCAATCCGTGTAGAAGACGGCAAATCGACGACGAAACACGGCACACCAATTGAACATTGGTGCACACGCATTGGCGTAAATAAAAAAAACATCCAGGTGTTCGTTCGTTGTATACGCAGGAACACCGGCCACCTTGGTTGCGCGGCAAAAGGGAGTCTCGAAGTTTGATATATCGAATGGGAACGATTACCATTTACAGCGTGTACCAGACAGCGATCTGCTAAAGGCAAGTTCCACGCATCGGGGACTTATTGCGTCTTTTTCTCGTGTTCCGTGGGACCAGCTTCCACGCCGGCGAGTGTTCCTTCTCGCGCACCTTCACTCTTGCTGTCAGTCCGCTTTCTGTCTTTATGCACCTTTTTTCGTGCCTTTTTTGCCCCATCGAGTACACACGCAGTCGGGCCTCTACCCCCTTTTCTACCCGACGCGACGTCGCGTCGCTTCGGCTTGCTGAAATGCCCGCGCGTCCCGGTATGACAAGTTGTCTGCCCGCAGAGCCGGCACACTTGTTTCCACCCGGGCGTACGGAACAATTCGTCCCCGGACTTGTGCAATTTAAAATCGAGGGTCGCGATCGCGAGCGCGGCTACCGTTTTCCACCGTGGCACGATCCGAGGTGCGATCGGCCCTCGTTCGATCGGCTTGGGGTGCGCGCGTCCATCGTTCGGTTGAACGGCGTATTCGCGAAGGGCCGGCGAAAATAGAGAATTCGCGTAGGTACCTGGTCCTAGATCCGCGGAAAGAAGGAGGGAAAGAAAAGGGTTAATAAAGGGACGGTGACGGCGGCGAAGAGATACCGATAGAATTTGTAACCCAAGACGAGGCAGCGGGGGCAAAAAACCTCGACGTAACAGCGACATGAACGTATAAACCGCAACATGGTATTTTGTTTCAGGGCACAGAGCAATTTACGATGTTGCATGCGTGTTAGTATTTGCAGGCGCGTAATCGCGGGATCGTTGTGTGCAGGCCGATGAGCATTGCACGAATAGGGCCGCGACCGGTGCGTGTGTGTAAACACACGTTCGTTGTGTGCACGCGTGGGCCCCTACAAAGGGATCATCCTTTGCGATACCGACTGACGCGAATAAAGAAAGTTACACGAAAAGAATTGGACAGTCACGAGGCCTCGAAACGGCGATGCGAAGTCGGCGATGGATTCCCGTTGGATCCCTGACATTGTCTGTTCGTCATACAATTATCGTTGCTAGAAAGGATTGTCGTTCGATTAAAAACGTCGGCCCCCAGGGGTCCTCGATTTGTCGGTTTCATAATGAGGTTTTTCGAGTAACAAATAATTACCATCCGGATACAATATTCGACTGAAATGAATTTATTCGAAACCGTTCGAATAATGCCCATCTCGGCCCACGCGTTGGTACCAACGACAGTGCGACATTCGTTATTATAAGAATCATCCAGTCTGGCTAATTTTTAATACGAGCAATCGAATCGCAACACGAGAATGAAGACTTTCTGTCGTTTGGCCCGATACAGTTAAAACGAGTCTGTCTCGTGGTTGTCATGCTTGGCCCGGATGGCGTACCACGAGTCTCGCGCGTTGCTATAGGGCGTAGGGCAACGGGTTAAGAAACGGATGCTTCAAGAAAATTGTAATTTTATTTGACGTCAGTGTTGAAAAATTATTTCTGCCTTGAACCTGGAAATAAGAGAGGCGATAGTTTACGTGGAAAAATAATTGCATAATATAGTGCCCGGCGCAAAAATTCTCGCACAAGCATAAATTGCAGGGAAACGTCGCGATAAGACGCGTCACAGCAGTAACGCTCTTCAAAGTAATAAAATCGATTATTATTTTCCGTAATCGCATTACGAGCAAACTAATACACTCTCTCTATGCAAATCCGCAACCAGTCCCAATAAGTCGTTTTGTTAAAATGAAAATCTTAATCGCTGGTAATGTATGTGTATAACCATTGCTACCCGCAAGGCTATTCATGTTTGAATTATCGAGAGCGGTAAACGGCAAAGGACATAGTCCACCTTAAGTTATCCGCACTCATTAATGGAAAGTAATTACCATTTACGCTGTACGCGGGCCTGATAAGGCTCTTTCTTATTTGTATATCACGAAACGGGCCATCGGTGCCGTTTAGTTATCCAATTAATTGAAACGCACCATATAGAGTCTGTAAATTGAGTTAGCCAACAGGTGTAGAATTCTCGGGATATGGTACCGCTGTGCTGGATATAAAAATGTCTTTCAACCAGTGCATTAAGGCCGATAAACTCGCCTGTACAGGTAGTACAAATTGCAACGCGTCTCAGTGTCATGGTATAACCATCGTATAACGTACACACACACACACGCACGCACAGAGTCTACGGCTCGACACAATTGATGCGATAGGCTCGCATTTTGTTCTACGACTTTTGAATATTTCTACACGTACCAATCGTAGACACTGCTAATTTGTAACCGTCTCGGAAAGTACGTATAATAGCACGTGCCGAATTTACCGAGGAGCCGGGATTCGCGCAGCTTTCCCCAACATTTGTAGCGTATACAGAAGACGAAGTTAATTAAGTGTGCATAGCTATTATTAACCCAACAAGTTGCAAACTATAAAAATCCGCTGCGAGTTATATTTAAAGGTTCAAGTTTAGAATGATGTATCGTGCATTACGTAAATGTGCTACGCACAGATCGTTATACCTGACACATAGTAGCAACATGTTTATTCGTGCAGTACGCTAATTTAATTTTTGTTCCGTGTTTATTGTGATTCACTTTCTTATTAGACCTACGACTTCTGCAGTTTCGCGAATAGTATATTACGACATTTTGTAGTATACTTTAACGGAGGGTTCGTTTAACAGCGCGGTTCGTAATAGGCATAAATACATTGCAAGGCTGCGTACTTCGGACAATAGATCGGGTCGAGCATTATACAAGCACCAGGAGCCGCTTCTTTTACATCTGTTTTAGTAGTCAATAATCCCCAACTCGGCAACACAAATTCATTTATGACCCGACGCTTCGATAAATGATAAATGATCGTACGACTGCATCGCGTGAGCATTCCTATAATTTGTCCCGAGAGTAATGTAATCGACCGATTCATCCACGATCCATAAGTCTCTGTCGCAATTATCCTCGATGAACGCAAAAAAAAAGGAAAACGCTACACGTACACACATAACGTTACTCTAAACATTAGCAACTTCAATTGCACCGTCTCATTAAATTGCGCTAAACTTCAGCTAAATCCGTACTCCAAGCAACATGAATCGACATGCCGTTTAACGAACGGCGAACGGCACAACACAATTAATGAACAAACATCACGCGCCTCGGCTACCCCCCGATATTCAAAATTAATTTCGCTTCCCGCGGATACACCGTGTAAGCTGTGCCGCAAACGAGATCAGATACGATCCGATCGACGACGTTCTATTTCTGCCGGTACAGTCGTGGGCGAAAAGCGACCAACAAACGAGGCGATCGCTTGGCCAAATCCACTTCACCGCGACAGAAAAGTAATGCATGCATGCATGCATGCATGCAAGCGTACTTTGTCGTCGAGCGGGTTTGACCATACGAAATCCTGTCCCGTCGTTGCTTCGATCCGCTCGATCCGACCGTATCTCAAGATTGCGCAAACGGGCCTGCACTTCGATCTAATTCCCACATCGCGTTCGCCTATCTTATCCAATTTGCAGAAATCATTCCAATCGGGGGGCATACACGGATCGCGGTGCTCGCGTGCACTCGCGGCCGCGCTCTTAACGTTGCGCGCGGCAGCGGTTCTAATTGCAGAGAGGCGCGTCAATGAGGAGGAAAGGAGAAGCGAATGAGGAGTGACTGATGCTTACCACTTCGGCGGGTTTTTGGCAGGCGCAACGTCAAATTTTTCGGATGCCCCGTCGTTCTATGCGTACGTGCATGGATACGCGTGATTTAGGGAAAGCGAGAGCGATAATTGCTGAACGATTTGGCGAATACTACCGCGCAGCTTCGCCTCGGTAGCCGGCTCGATAATTTCTGCATAAATATTATTACAGTGTTGTCAACGCTCCTAATGTATATTTATAGAGGTCGGCGGATAAATGACTAGTCGTAATTCTTTGCGGTGCAAAGTGTTAACGAATAATGCGCATCAATATAGTTGAATATTTAAAATCTTACTACGAGCAGGGCAAGGCGCATCGGTCAGAGTTAAACATACTCGCGAGGCTTAAAGGAAGCCTGATAACGCGCGTCAGTATTATAATATATGCAAATATTATAAGTATCAGCCGTCCGATAATCAGAATAAGGATAGAAAGAATTAAGATCCTATTGTCAGAAGTGCACAATCCTCCTCCTCCTTCCCCCCCCCACCCCCACGCTCCCGCGTAACACGTGAAACAGTTTACTGAGACATTTTCGCATTATTCAATTACAGTTTAAACGTTACTATAAATATTGAACGCGAGCCGCGATATTAATGATACGGATACAATATATGCAATATACATTACGTCGAAGCTAATCATGGAAACATAAATGTACGTCCATTATGATTTTATTCTATAGGCACTTTATTACGAAATCTTAGTTAGATCGAAATGCATTTATTTTTATTTCATGCTCTATTAACATACTGTCATTCTTGAAGCTTGCTCAGAGTCGATTGTCTTTGGTTTACAGTGTATGTACATTTATACATTGTTCTCCTATGTATACTTTTTTATACTACTGTCTATTGAAACAATCTCTCGCTAAAAAAAAAAAGAATGACGCCTGTCAGCAAGCTCTTGGAGGTATTACTTTGTGAGGGGCTGTATTGTGCCACAGTTTAAAGCAACGCATGTGCATTCTGCGAGCTGTAATTTTGTACGTTCGGCAAGAGGCATGTGCCTTTGAAATGTTAACGTTGCGAAGAATGGACGTAAATAGTTGAGAATGATTTAAAGTATTCTGGCAAACGTTTCCTTGTGCTCTTCCTTTATGACATCAACTGTAACAATGCCAGAAATAATACAAAGATACAAGTGATATAATTGATACAATTGAATGTGAAAACTTGCGGAACTGTTGCCAAATGCGGCTGCCAAATGCAGATGACTCTTTGTAAGCATCGAAAAGTGCATTATCATTGGCCGTTTGATATATTTTCAAACATTCGTTGGGACTTGTGCTTGCACGACTGTGTTGAATGTAAAATTCCGTGGCTGTCGACGATGTTTGCCACGAAACGTCTTCACGACGTCTTCGCGAATCGAGCCCCGGACTCACTGTCAGTTTTCTTTATGTTAAAAAATCGTACGAGAAAATTGAAGGAGCCATGATGGTTTTATTTTTGGAAAATGTGTCTGGGCCATAGACACTCTGTCTACTCACCCTGGGAACAGTGATCTTTATCTTAAATGTGTACATTTCGAGTTCTTGGCGGGTCGAAATGTTACGGAGAAGCTTCTGTATGTGCATCTACTTACACGTGTTTCAACAATAGGAGATACTGAATCAAATAAATTGTCGGATTCGCACTGTCAGCTATCGAATTTTCAATGCGCTGCACGTTTTAGAAAATGATTATAGAGTAATATTGTAGAGTGAGCTGAATTCCAGCGATATTTCATAAGTATGAATTATGGATATCTTTAAGATAATGTTTCCAATACCTGACGAATGGGGTACTATTTGGGAAATTTGTTAATCCATTCTACAAAACATAGAAGGCAATATGTGTCTTCCTTACTTCCGTGATAATGAAATGAAATTTTTGTTCTTCGCGAGGTATTGCACAACTTTCGTCGACGTTCATATTTCAAACTCTTCAAGAGCTTCATTGTCATTCCGCTGTCCACAGAATGATTTGAATAATTTATTCGTTTAATTTAGCCGACAAATAATTGGGCAATGATATCAGAAAAATAATTTTGTTACACGCATAAGACGTATAATGTTGGACACAACAGTTTACGTTCCTGCACTTTATAACCCACAAGAGAACAATAAGGATTTTTATGCAACAAGAAAAGAACCTGAATAAAATTGATGTACACGGTGAAGCTGCGCTTTCCAACGGGAACATAACTTTTCACGATGGATCTTGGAGATTCGGACGAACAACGAAAACCGTAAGCGAGTAGTAAACCAACTTTTATCATAAAATTTCAACGCAACCACTCGTTTGTTCTCTTCATTCCGCCGGGCGTTCTCTGCTGCTTTCTATTGGTTCGATATATCTACTGATTTGTCGAGTTGCATTAGACTTTAGACGATAAGTAGCAAAGTAGTTACGTTCCCGGATTTATCACTGCTAACCGTGACTTCCGTATCATTGCAGACCAGTTTCGAAGAACTTTTTAAGTCTTCAACTACAATACTGCAGTACTGCAATGCGCAACGCGATATATATGTTCATACGATAGTGGGCTAATTAATTTATACAGGATGTTCATGATTTTACTGTGGATTTGTCAAATGGTACAGGTAAGACGACACGAGTGAAACATAATGGTACAGTGGTACAATTGTACAATGGTACTTGTCCAATACCAATTGATATTTTATGAAACATGATATACGTATTAATATAAATCTACGCATAACATTGTTCTGGCATTGATATGAATAGAATTACTATCGGCAAGTTATTCAGTATTCAAATATTGACTTTAATAATGGATTAGTTGATTAATATTGATAATATTCGTTATACTTATTTCAATTAGTCATTTGCACAGACTTGAAATGAATTTTCGATGCACACAACGGACCCATATACCTGTGCATACTCCCGATAGCCTTGAATTAAATGTACGAGTATTTGGTGCCCAAGGATAATGATAATTGGCAAATTACATCGTATATGAAAATTCATTTAAATGAAGAGTTATGTGCTTACTATTTTTCTGATACGCGAAGTATATTAGCTATTTGCGCGTGTATGTATACATATAGCGGGTAAATATGTATTTGTACATACCTATACGAGGAAAAGATTTGTAATTTAATACGTCACTAATGTCAAAGTAGCTACATTATTTCCGCAGATAACCTCGAATCATTTCATATGACTGTATCTCAAGATACAATAAAGAGAATACAAAATTCCGACTTTAAAAATCGTGACGCCTTTCGATTTTTTCAAGTACCCGCACTTAAACAGAAATCATGGCCACGATTTAAGTACCTAGACATATAATGCCTCCGTTGGAGCAGTTCAACTTTCATTGGAAGGATAAGGAAAAAGCGGTCAAGAGAAAGATTGACGAACATGAAGGTATACAAATAAATTAGTCGATAACATTACTTATCGTTCGAAACAATAATTTCTGAATATCACCAATGAACACAGATTTGGTCTAATGAACGACCGATCGTTCGGTGAAGCAGCCAAATCGTGTACATCCAGTTGCAAAACAACGGTCTGAAATAGTACAAAGGTTTGCCCGTTTGCGTCTGTTTGGTATTCCACGGTTTCCCGGAATCAACAATAATTCCGATGCACAGCGGTGATCGTTTAAAAGTCGATTTCGTTCAAGATGCGTCTAGTATCGGCAATGGTACATGGGACACATGCGGTTTCATAGGTTCGCCTCCACGAGTAATTCACGTTAATCCGCAGGGCTTTGACCCTGATTTGTATAAATTATACGGAAAATAAGCGCTGTCCACACGGCCATGCGACGCTTCAGTCCCCTTTTCCTTCATAGTGTCCGCGGGAATGAAACGAGACAACACGTCGCAGGGGAATACATTCCTTGGAAAATACAGCCAACGGGATAAAATTATCTTGTTGCACGCAAGTTACACGACACACGTATAAATGCATCGGGCGTTAAGAGATTATCGTGATGCAAGTGAACTTCACGAAGGTATTCCGATCAGATATTTGGGAAGTTCGTTCAGAACTTCTGTGAATGTTGTATTACGCCCGAGATTCGTCTGAGGGGTGGAATTTATTTCCTATCGAACTCTTCGAGAAAGTTCAACATGTAAATAAGTATTCCTTAATAATAAATAAGTAGTAACTTTTCAATTTGATGGTTAAACGTAACAGGCCGAACGCTGGTTACATTAAATACGAGCATAAATGTGTTCAAACTTACACTGACGGACAAAAATGTGTTCGCAAGCATTATTTATTAGTCCTTATTCCTTAGTACGAATTGCCCAACGTGACACTATTTTCTTTTTTAAAGTAAAGTACAACTTTACCAGGTTATTGCGGCCATTTAAAAAACAAATACAGTACAAGTTATCATTTTATAAAGGCCCAGATGCCCCTCCGAGCACATTTGTATGCCTCGGTCGCCTCCCTATAATCAAAATAATTTGAACGTGTCAGAAAAATGAAAATATAAATTGTGCGCAATACGGCCGACTGCGGGGGGAAAAATGGACGAGGAATGACAGAAAAGGAACGCTAAGCTAAAGATACATATTCAATTGCCGAAATGAGGCTTCGAAGCGTTCATGCATGCACGCGCACGCAGTCTTCGCATCGGTCTGTTTAAACGCACAGCCCAATGAGACATGCGTGTCGGCCGTGTATGGGTAACAAAAATACGAAACGTGGAAAAACGGAATTGACGGGAAGGAGAGAAGGGAAACACGTAATCCCTACGAATGGTGTGCAGGAACAGCAGGAAATGATGAAGAGGTGAGACAAGGGGAAGCGGTTTCGACGCGAAGGAAAAGTAAATGCGGCGTGAAGAATTGAAACAAATTAAACGCAAAGACACGGGAATGAATGCGGGAAGGTGACGCAAGCGCAAACAGAAGGTGAAACAAAATTCTAGAGGGTGGTGCATGGAATTCGACCATATTGTAACGATTTTTCAGTGGAACGGGGAGGAGTTTTTAATAGGGGATTCTCGGAATTTCTGAGTACGTTTTAGCAGGTACGATTTTTAACCTTGGAAACACGCAACAGCAATTTGAGCACGAAATCGATACTTACGACTTAAAAACGGTATTATGAATCTGGCTGTTTAACTTGTGTAGTTATAACATTTGAATAGCGCATAAGAAACTTGCACGAATACTAACTCTGCTGGCTGCGGCACGATAATGTACAATTTTTCGAACAATCACGAAGTTCTGGGAATTTTACGTTATTACCAAATGAAAATTAGGGGCTGGTACCGTGTACACACATGTCGCTCGCGCAGTTCTCCGCTGCTTAATATTAAACTGTCCGAACGCCCGCAATTTTTTTCCAACTAAGAGTCACCCGAGAATATCCAATTAACTATCTATCTACGTCGTAATACGCAGCGTGCATCGATTGCGCATGGTGTGTATCAATAATATGCAGCGATGCGAAATGACGAATAGCTGGTAAAACAGGCTAAAGTCGGTTGAAGAACGGAGTGTCTGCATCTCTCACGTTGGAACCGGAGTACGCGTCCGATCACACGTCGAAATTCTTGTTTTTTCGCGAACCCGTCCCAGTCGTTCATGCTGCACGGAATGCGCCGCGCCATTTTTCGGGCCACCGTACACGGCCCGTAATACTGATCACAGTTTCGAATACTCGCAGAAATATTGTCTTGCGTGTGGGTGGAGTGGAAGGACCGACGTCGGTTCTCAAAATTTGGATCTTCTGGCCCTCCAGGCACGCCAGATACTTTCGTCAATTCGTTGAAGGAAACTGGTATCGGAAGACGAGTTTTTCGGCTCAACACACTCATACTCATATCTACGGGAGCAACATTACCCACAATTGTAGGGGGCCAAAATATAGGGGCCTGTTTATATTTGAAAATGTCAAAGTACCTCCAGTTATAAATATCCCAACGTTTTAACTTTATTAATTGAAATGTCTTTGACTTTCCGCCAAAGTCGCGAATATAGATACGTGTATCACCGGCGACAACAATATTCCACGTGCCGTGACTATATTTTTCTGTCCGCAGATATAGCTAGTAGTAGGTGCAGCAAGTGGTACGCGAGTCCTGTTTTTGTTATAATTATGAAAATTACGAGGGGGGCACAGTAGCAGCAGGGGACCAAATGTAACACCTTTCCCTTTAGAGACTGCCTAGAGTCTACCTATTGCGCACACATAGTAATGAAATGTAATTCTCTGAAACCTGTAATTCTCACTACACATTAGTATCCATTCTCGCTATAGGTACATCATTATTGTTCAAGGTTTTTGTTTGATATTGTATCAAGGTATTGTTTGACGATCATTTGGTGTGTAACGTGACATCGCTCTCTCAACCTGTATGACAGAATTTGCAATATTTTGCAGTTCAATCATTACAGTTACGTGCATAATTCAGATTTACATTTCATCAAATAATATTGGTATCTTATTTGTTTATTCTCATTCGAAGGCATCCTCTAATATTCGGGCATTACTTGTTTATTAAAAGGTCTGTCACCAGCGAAACGTTAAAAAATTTCGACCATACAACCCGCCATGCCACTTTCGGATTTCCATGATTGAAAGCAGCAAAGGTAAAAATCGATTCCTAATTGCATGTACCTGCGCGTACCTCAGCGGTGGTGTTCGACGTTCATTCGACATTAAATATAACAATTTTATATTATACCGTCCAGCACAATAACATATCGAAGTGTCGTATAATCAAGCAAATATGTTTCATTAACTTTAAGAAACACTGCATGTCTGTCTGTTCGTTTGCAACCTGTCCGCGGTGTGACACCCTAAATACACACAATCGCAAATGTTCACGGTGTCGGTGCATTAATAATAACCTCGCCGAAATCAATACGACCGACCGGTCCTGTATCGACGGACACGTTTGACTTTTGATCCGCCGAACGTTCGAAAATCTTTCAGCTTCGTGCATCAACTCGGGGCGCTTCGATCGGTTCGCAATTTAGCGCGAAACAATTTGCCGTCACGTTCCCTCGCGCATAGATTTCCCTCACCGTTTCGACATCTACGGGACGCGTAAAACCCGTATCCACCGCAACGCCGACAGGCGTCCTGGTTCAATCAGTGAATTCAGCCGCAAGTGAAGCATCTACGCGATGTCGTGTGTGCACGCGCGTGTTCACGTATTTCTCTACCACTTTAGCACGGCGAACCGACTCTGTAGGCATTTTACGATCGTCCCTCCACCCCATTCGCCAACCCCATCTTCCGTTTCGTCCGGAGTCGTCTACCACCCTCGAAACGTCCCCGTCTTGCCCCGTCAATGACTCCGTGACATCATTCGCGCCGTCTCAATTACGCGCGCGTATGCGACACGCGCCCGGACAACATTGAAAACGGAACTTAATTCAATGGCCCGGGACGTCTTTCTCGAAACGCTATCGAATCGGGCGGATGCGTCCACGGGGGTTCGGCCTCGCGACGAAGTTCAACAGACGTCGTCTCGTCGGTCGTCGAGGGATAGCGGCGTGGACGCGTGCATTAATTGTACAGGTTTTAGGTAAATGATAAGGACCGCGATTTATGCGGGAACTTGTAGCGATATTTATCTGCAGAATGGCATAAAAACATTGCCGCGCAGGTCTATAAACCGGTGGAAAGAAGCTGTAAATCTTCGGCGTGTCATTGTGTTAGAGATAACTGGGGGATTATAAACCGGGGAGAAAGAAGTATAAAATATTTTATTTCGCATTGAACGATTGCTATAAGCGCTGCGGCTATCTGCAAGGCGGGTACGCCAGGACGAATACAAGGCATCGTTTATGTAAAACGAAGGAAAGAGGGATATTAAATATAAAGCTCGTATACATATATCAAATCGTTTCTTTTTTTTCCCCCTTTTTCTTTTTTTTTTTGCGCTGCAAGATTCGTTTTACGACTTGCATCTTATTTGCAACCACACACGCACGAACACTCCGCTCTCTCGATCGCCGCTATCCCAGCCTCGATACATTTGTCGAAAGTTGCATGAAGGAGTCGTTAAAACACGCGAGGCGTTTAACGTGATTGATCGGAACGGTGAAAGTGAAATTTCAAGGGGGTGATGCGTTTGGTACACGATAAACACCGTTGTCAGCCGTTCACGTTGCGAGGCGCGAAATTTTTCCACGATCGTGTAAAGCTTCTGTCAACTCTGTTCCTCTCGTTTAATTGCCAACAATTAACTTCCATTGGACGAAGGTGGGACAGGAAATATTCGCGGCCATTGTTACGGTTGACAAACATGTCCCTACTACTATAATGTAATTGTAATGTTCAATTTACGTTATACTCACTTCTTCCTGTTCAAAGTTGCCCACTTCGATGTTATGCTTGCGTTGCTAAGTCAAATTTCAAAAGGAAAAGAGGTTTCAATTCGGTCGCGTCGTTGAAACTATTGCTGCTACGAAAATGCGGCACATTCTGAATTAATTTTCTGAGAAAAAATTCGTTTTCGCCTCTTCGAATAATAGGTGGATAATATATACAAGAAGCTCGAGCGATCTTTTAACGCGAAAGCGTCGCCACTATGAACAACCATTCAGCTGCGGGGGGGTTACTATCAGCGCAGGCGTAAACCGCAAGTTATAGCCTTAATCCTTTTCTGAATTTCAGGTGCTTGTAGATCCTCATAGACGTTTACCTTTTGCCACAGAAATAATTGCTCATATTTTTCAAGCACATAAAGGTTACAGCGTTTTCTCGCCAAGACCGTTCGCATGTAGCGTTTACGGTCCGGCTAATTTTATATTTCTACGGATAGTAGCCACATACTACCATCCACAAGGATACGCATTCCACAACAGTTACCAATTAAGAATGTCAAGAGTACAGTTACATTCCTCTTACTATGATGCATCGGGAAATGTCTCTCTGCGATACTCCCTGAAAACCCAGTTTCAATTCCTCACCAACCCCCTAACCCTTCGCGGTCGATTAAAGAAAAAGTGTCGTTCAAGTGCACATATCGTTCGCCTGTCGTCCGACAACAGTTTCGGTGGCGTCCAGTCGATCACCGGGGGGGTGATCGACGTTGATAAATAAGTGGCGCACTCGAGAGGGCCAAAAGCACTTGCAACGCGATGAGCTTCTCTCACTGACGATGGTACTGCAACGTGGACTTTAGTTAGAATGTACATACGCGGCAGTCGGATGGTTTCAATCGTAAAACCTCGACGTCCGTCTAAACCCGCGTGCCACCTCCATCCGTCCGACCACCACTCTTCGACGAAATGACCCCTCACTCTTCTGACGAGCGAGCGTTTAACGTGTCTCCTCCCCGCGCCAGGGTCGTGCCCCTCCCTTCCGGTGCCCGCAGGCCACCATGCATCTCGTCGGCGTGCCGCTGCTACCAGCACTCTTAGTGAGTTACGGACCGCATGCAAGCGCGCATCGAACGTATCGGTGGTATCTTGGCACTTCTACTCGTACTTTTCCACGTTTCAACGTCCACGCTTTTCTCTGCTACGCGCGGCGGCCACGAGCTCCAACAGCCATCGGCAGCCACGGTGAACCGGGGCACGGTTACGGTTCTCCAAATTGTTACGCTGCCCTCCCGTGACATTTATAGATAATCGCCTAGGCGGAACGTTTTCCAAGGGAAAGGGGATCCCCGTGAAACGTGTTAGAGACTTTCACGATAAACGTTCGAAACACGATCTCGCGTGATCCAGCATGGTTCGTCCGTGGCAAGGAACGCGAGGAGACATTTAACGTGCACCCGCGTGAGGTGGTGGTATGCCAATGGTGGAAATCGGTGCTACTCGGTGCCCGGGGGGAAGTTAGAGGGGAATCGAGTGACACGCGGACACGAGGAAGGGGGCGGGACGGAGGAGCGGGCAATTGAAGTGCGCGGCGTGCAATTCGAAGCTCGATGTGCGTTGTTGTGCTTTTTCCGGAACTCGATGTGCGACCCCGTTATTTGTCGCGGATCTCTCGATCTACCGTTCGCATTCCGTGACGAGTGCGCGGCGGTGTTCGTTGTGCCCGCGAGGCGGTGATATACGTTTGAATCGTGCCCGCGAAACGTGCGAAGCACGGACGGACATGGGACAGTGATAGGCCGGTATGGTGTGGTGCACGAAAGCTGGGTTGCTAAACTAATAAGGTGCGAAGGGGAAGGACGGAAGAATATTCGGCGTCGAACCAGTGACTGTACCATTCGTTTTCCGTATTCCCGGTGTGTTGACCGCGACGTGCATGCACGTGACGTGCGCGGCGAAAGAAAAAGGACTAGAGGAGGGAAAATGCAAACTTGTCGGGCCCGCCGTTCGCGCGTGCGGTCTTTCTCGCGCGCAAATGCTACACGAGGTTCGTACGCGTCGCGTGCCACGATCTAGTGCCCCCCGTACGTTTCGCAAGAAGCGCGGCTACTTTTCGGCGGGCTGCCGCGATCTGACGGACACGAGAATTAGCCGTACAAGTGTGTTGTGTTTCGTTGCTCGCGACAAATTCGCAGTTCGACGCGTTAATCAATGGTTGGCCTGTGCTCGTCGTCGGCTGCCGGGAATGAATTTGCACAAGTGCGACGAGTAATCACGGCGGCACGGAAACACTCGCAGCCGATAATATTGGGTAAGACGCGGTACCGACGTGTACCTTTACGCTTTTCTGACACCCGTAGATGTTGTTTCGCGACGCGGCCACCCAAATTCACACCCACGCCCCTGTTTCCTATCGCTCGCGATCCCAGGTACGATCGAAGTTTCTAACATTTCGCTACGCTGCCATCGTCTAGTGCGCGAATGCTCCAGCGCCGCCCGCGCGTGTTTAATTACTTTTCTACGAGCAGCCCTCCGCGACTATCCGCGCCGCTGCGCTTCATTGCGAGCTCTCGGACGCCGGATAGAAGCGCGACGTTATTGCGGCCACGAATTGATTCGGCGAGCGTGCCTCGTTTACGATCGCGTTTTCCAGTCCTCCCGTCGTCTTCCAGACGTTTATAGCAGTGATTTTGCCATCGGCCAACGCCGCGGTTAATGATGAACGTTTCGAGCAACGCGATACAGCATTTTACGTAACGTAGCCACGCAGTCGAGACGGTTTTTACATCCGACATGTATACATTCATAATCGAAATTGGAAAAATGCCACGGTGCAGCGTCATATTGCACGGATCGCGAATAGACTTCGGTATCCTCCGATGCCAGCCCCGTGGCGGGACTGTGCTCGCCTCGACGGGAACGTACGCGCCTGATACTAAGCAATCGTACATTGAATTATCGAATCTTAGATACAAAATATGTAGATGAATATCCGTGCGAAAGCGGTGCGCCACGCGGTCGTCGAGTTCACGGGCATAAATGAAAAAGAGAGAGAGAAAAAGAGAAGAAAAATGAATCGCATTGACAGTGCTGCTACACCTTTGCACTTTGTCGCGCCACGCGATTCAATGTAAACGCGTGTCTATGGTAGCGTCATAATGGAGAACGATAAATAGGTTCGCCGATTCGGACGAGCGCCGTTCGCGCGGGGACGTGCGCAACGTTTATTTCTTGCCAGCGTGTTGCAACGCTAGATACTCTGTAACGCGTTTGCATACGATCCGCGCGGCGGGACGGTTCGTCGTCGAGTAAAATGTTACAAAGGAACAGTTGGTCGACGTCGAAAAGAAATGAGAGGAAAGAAACAACGGGCTCGGGGCTGGCCGGCGTAGTTGGCCCAGAAGTTGGCCCAGAAGTTGGCCCGATGCGATTTGATGTTGCTGAAAGAATCTGGATGGCGGGGGGGACGCAGTCGATTTTAGGGACGGGACCGTCACAGCGATTGCCGATGGAACGCGGGACATTATCGAGTCGTATGAGAACGACCGGAAAGTTCATTTTCGTTCACTTTGCAGGAACGGTCTTGACGAGATGCTACATTGTTGCCGCCGTATGGTTTTGTTCGCGACCGCGGTACTCGGAATCCGCGACAGATTCCTCGTTTGTTTTTTTCCATTCGACGCCAATACGGGAATACAGTTGACCCACGAGCAACGTGGATTCGAACGACGCGAATTTGTCCCTCGATTAATCTCGAATGGTTGTTTCGAACGTAGGCGCACTCGGTTCACCTTAATTTTGTATCGCTTTTGATGTTACGACGATTACTTCGACACTATTCTGCGTTGATTATCGCTGGATTTTGCCGCGAAGGGTTGCATGTCCGTGTAACAAATTTCGGCTGTGTAACGAACTAGAATTGGTTAACGAAGAGATTCTACATGTTATAAAAATGCAGCAATAATACATTAGGTCGTCTAAAAGAAGTTTCTGGAGTGCTAAAAATTACTTATTTTCGACTGCACGTGGTGTATGTGATCTTCTCCACCCCCCTCACCCCCCTTCCACATACGAAACGTTGATCAAGGGTCAACTGCGAAATCAATGTCATTTCTGTGCAAGTGAAAAGGTTGTAGGTAGTGGTGGAAAGATAGAGGAAAGATTTTTTTTACAAAAATAAAAAAAAAGTAACAATGATATCTGCGCGCAATAAAACGCTTTAAGACTTCGGCCAGAAATGTTTCAAACGAATGCTAAATATGTCTATGCGCTGTGCATGCATGTATTGGCATGGAAATTTCATATTGCCTCGTGCTGTGCCGTCATGTTTCTTTGGTCAATCTCGCTGTTGCACTTTCCGTCGCTTCTGTGGCAATAATTTCAATATGCACATACATTGCGTGCCGCGCATAAGAATTTAGGCTCCGAAGCGCGGTGGTAATAAACTGGCGAAAATGACGTGTGCAAGAGCGGTCGAGATGAAATCAAGTGTTACGCAGAAATATTTGATCTTGGTGGCACGGGTTTCTAATTTATTGAGGCACGTGCATATATTTCTTTGCTGGCAAAATGTCGAGCTCGCGGATTTTTAGATAAGCATGGTAATTTTCGTATCGGGGAAATTAATGTAAAACTTGTGGACGACTGGCAGTATATGCCCCGTGTTGATTTCGGTGCCTTCGAAGATCCTAGAAACGTGTGCGCGCATTATTTTCCGGAAATCGGAAGGATCTAGCCGGTCGGATTGCAAGTTCACAATTTTAAATATGCAAGTAGGTTTCGACTTTTATGTAGACGAGATGCAGGTAGCTATCGATCCATATATCGCGGAAATATATCGTGACTGGCATACGTTTTGTTACTTTGTTCAATGCGCGATAGGATATCGTGTAACATTTTTGTTAAATATAATTCCGCCATTGATAAGACATATGCAGTAAACATTATTCATAATCAAGACCTGATCAGTAAATGGAAAGTCAACTTGAAACTAATGGATGCCTTATTGTCTGTAGTTTGCCAACTGTAGCGATACCAATTTCGGGGGTAGAATATTTCGATTTTGAATATAGTTTTCACGTGCGACAAGGAACGAGCCGCAGTTTCGTTCCAAAAAAATGACTTCGTGACTCCAAATGTAAAAAAATGTAGGGAAACTTATTCGAACCAGTACATTCACCGTGCCTGATAAAAAAATAGAGAGACCATTATAATGTTTAATGCAAATTACTTTGAAAGTATAATTGTTGTTCAAAGCTTTCGCACGAAGTAAAAACGGTTACAACTTGCGGCGTAAAATATACGGAATGACGAAACGGAGTCTTATAGTTATTAAATGTGAGCAAATATTCGGATAGGTTGAATTATATTGGTTAATTAAATTCTGCATTTAATCATTACAAAATTCAATTTATTATGCAATTGTCCGCTTAATAGAAACTTTTCCGAGATAATGTACAGTTCCGCAATATGTCTATTCCTTAACCACAATATTTTCAATACATATTTATCCACGTCTGCCGTGCAAATTTATATTTTATGTTCGCATTATCGTTATCTTCGCTTAAATTGGAGTACGAATTACATATTTCATCGTCTTTTAATTTAACAGTATTTAAACGATCCTCGCATTTAATTTCACACAGTATTTCATATCGTACGCTCAAAAGGTATTTTTTGTGATATCGCGAGTCAAATACACGCTTCATTTTAACAAATTGCGCCGGTTAGATCTCAGCTGCCGAACATCTGAGTTGCCGATGGTTATGGAGAAGTAGACACACGAAATAAAGTGCTTCGCAAGCAAGTTTACATTTTTACAAATAGCACGCGCGCAGTACACGTCCCAAGAAAATTTACTCTATTCTTAGCGAAAACTTTTAATGTACCATTGAAGCAATAAAACGTCTTTTGTTCGGTATAAAAATTCGAACAACATGTACTGCCGTAGTATCGCGGGACCGGCGGTCAAACGTTAGGCTGAAAATCCCGTAATAACGCGGTACTGTCGTGCAATGCGTTAAGTAGGTTTTCGTTAACTGTACACATATCTAAATAAGATAACCAGTACTTAGCACATCGCTTATAGCGCATAAGAAACGTATAACTAAAGTGGTTAGTGGATTACACAGCGCTGTTCCATCGAGCGCACATCAGTGTACTTTTGTTTTCACTGTTCAAGCCATTCTTTGAAGTGCCGAACTTCTTGTGCGAACGAAATCTTGCTCCGGTACATGCATACGTCGATGCTGAAATTTCGTTTCGCTGCGATTCTTGTGCAAGAAATATCGTACGATAAATCACCAATGCGGTATGGACTCGTTCAGTATATACAATGTATACACGTGGAAGAGCGGAACAGATGTATGATATCTGTGTATACCTGTTTATCTGCATTCAGATCGAGGGTAGAAGGCTTCAGGGGACGGCGCTTAATATTCTGCTGATTTCAGTTAAAGATTCTGTCTAGGTCCTACGCTACCTGTACTGTACACTTAGTAATACTTTGTTTCGCCGTATAACATTAGCACTAATTTCATCTCCGACCGAATCCAGTTACCTGAATCAATGTCAACCGTTTCCCATTAACACGTTATGGCGGCGATTTTTCATTGTGCATGCATCTAACCTCACGGATGATCCTTTTCCGTATCTCCGGCTTTTATCTGCCTATTTCGACGTGACTTTTCCTTTCCTCCCATCGGATTCTCATGGCCATTTTTCGTGCATGCATCGACGTGCACCGTAGAACGGAGTGCCGCCGTGCTCCGTTGATCGGGAATCGGTCGTCGAATCGATACGACGACAGAAGACATTGCATGCCCAGATACATGCGTATGTAGTTGGATTGAAATCGATTCACTATGAAATATATCTGCCATACGGGTATACGTATATGTACCCGTCAATCGAGCAATCGATATTCGGGAGAGAGGCGGCCTCATAGCGCAGTAATTCTGAAAGAGAGTTGAAATGCCTGCGGACAAAGTTGTACATCGCGGGGACATGCATAATTACGTAGTACCACGATGGAATCTCATTTCAATGAATAATTCTTCGCGCAGAAGATTCACGTAGATCGGTATTCGTCGCTACACACTCTGCCTGCTTGACTTCCCAGGATTTCTAACGATACTCCAAGTTTAATAGTTATCGATCTAGCAGATTAGCCGGACAATTTTATTTTCATTCGTATAGCAGTGCGATCTGTTACGGGGCAGCAAAAACTATGGCCTCTAATAATATAGATAATAAAAAGCTTGCGTACATACATATTTTAATTAAACATTCTTTCTTTCATTGAAGTATTTAATAATAACGCTCTAAAGCCATCCAATAAGCTGTCCCACGATTTGAGCAAAGTGCATCATCGCCGTTGCAAATATATGACGATAACATTTACAATCGTATTCTGTTGATAGCGTGTTATCATCATAACTTATAGACCACTAATTGCACAGATATAATGTAAACGTAGGTCTAATGCAATCCGCCGACGGCAATTCAGCGTCCAACCATTTTCGCGTAAAGGTGTTTGCGCGTTAAATACATCTTTTTTTTTACAAATTTGGCGCTTTACTTGGTTCGCATTTTTAATCCGATAATGGCTAATTTTGTTAAAATAATATTGAGAATAAGCGGAGACTGTTCCTGCCAATTCGGGTTACATGTGTCTTTTGGAGTAGCTACTTCGTTGCAAGTAATGAAAATAGTTTATCAAATAAGCGAGAAATTAGTATTGCATTCATATCAATGATAAAACGTACTTCGTTTTTCATTAGCGAGCGAAGTAATTGTATGGTGTATCAGTAAACGTATTTCAAACATAACATAATAGTCGTTCGTGCTTACATAATAAATACATAGATATAGTAATATCTTGAATAACGAGGGACGAGGATCACAAAAATACCACGTGTTAACACATTTATTACATGAAAGAAGATCCGATAAAAACGTATGCCAGAAACATAACAGTACGTGTCCTCAAATCTAATCACTTTTCGCAAGTTCTTATTGCAAATCAACATCGTACGAAAATGCAATGATACAATAAACTTTCCGTCAACTGTCGCACATATGCATTAATAATAATCACGTACACGTTGCTTCTTCTCTCGTTACATTACCTATGCTTTTTTTGTTCCTTACCGCCCTTTTAACCCGCTGCCCCGATAATCGCCGTATCCGCAACCCCATGAAATAAAAGCCGAGCGATTCGTCGCAATAGCAAAATTCGCCCGATCGCGATCGATCGTCCCAACGAATCGTTTCTTCGTCCTACACGAATTCTTCTCACGTCCATTGTCCTCTTTTTCGTGTTGCAGACTGCGATACTCCAATCGGGCAGAAGAGAACGATGCCGAAGATCGGCGTCGTGCCTCGGATTATCGACACACGTGGTGCTCCTTATCGCTTCGATAAGCATACAGTAGCGGAAGGATAGAGAGCGGCGCGCGGGTCACGAAAAAACTGTCGTTCCAAGCGAATCTCGAATACTCGAGTCCCCCAACCCCCTACACCCCCCTGACCCCTTGTAAACTATGAAAGGACTGTGAAAACCGTGTGTTATCCATGTATCGCGAGGAGGTCGAGCAAAACAAATCCGCTAAGCTGGCGCCCCAACAGTCGAGCGAGTCGAACACGTCCGAGCAGATGGAGCATTCTCAGGACAGTATGGAGAACGGGGACAACAAGTCGATCTCTGCCCAGTCGGACACAAAGGCGTCCTCGTCCTCGAAGAACATGTCGAGCCGACGTACGCCGCCGAATTGCGCCCGGTGCCATAATCACCGTTTGAAAATCGCCCTGAGGGGGCACAAGAGGTACTGCAAGTATCACGACTGTTACTGCGAAAAGTGTAAGTTGACCGCCATACGGCAGCGGGTGATGGCGAGGCAGACCGCGCTGAGAAGAGCCTTGGCGCAGGACGAAGTCAGAGTCAGAGCGGCGGATGAGGTTAGTCCTTTCTTGTTCCGTCGTATAGAACGCGGTTGTAAGGCGCTTCGAAGTTCTAGCGTGCTTCAGCCGGGCTACTTTTGGATAAAGCCGCGTGCGCGGTATAGGATTTTCAATTGAACGTTGAAACGCGGCGCGCCGGATGAATTATTGCCACCTGTTACAAAGGCATTCTGATTTCGATGTTTGATGATCAAAGTGCGAAACGATAAAGAAATTGACTGTACCTTCTGTTCGGAAATTTAACATCGAAGGATTCATAACACGCCAGCTATTCGTCCAAGCGGGTGCACGGTTCGGAAGGAAAATTGATATCGCTGTTTTAAACAATGCACGGTTCATTTAAACTGGAGGCTGACAGTGACGTTGGGGGAAGGAAATCGACTCGGTTTCGTTACGGTGCTCATGTACAATTGAACAGAAGGGATCGAATCGTCGAGATTCACGGTGAAACTTCGCGGGAAGACGTTGCAAAATTTATTTCCACATTTCAATAATACGACAAACCTACTATGCACGACATCGTTCTTCATGAGTCGCGTGGATCGTGACACCGGTGTCAGCTTGGCAGGAACGAATCGTTCATGTAACAAGCGTTATCGTTCGCTCACATGATCGAAAGTTTGATTGGCAAGCGTAGATTCTCATGCTCATCGCACCTTTAACACCGGCTTCAGAGTTATAATTAAAGGCAAATTGCCGCTGTGCGTTTCCTGCGCGCCTTACAGCTGCGATAATTTCAAATATGCCGCCCTCATCTCGCCTACCGCCGATCGTAATTGATATTTTGCTAGCAGGTGGAACCACCACCATTCGGTGCTGAAGGCGATCGACTTTCATCGGTTTCACAGCCAGCTAGAAGTCTCGAGGGTAGCTACGATAGCAGCAGCGGCGATTCGCCTATTAGCAATCACGGTCTTGGTGGCGTCATCAGTATTCCTACTTCCAGAAAACTACCCCCGTTGCACCCTAACACTGGAACGACCACCCATTTGCCGCAGTCTCAGAACAGTGAGTAGATAACACGTTTCTTGTCGCTTTTTTTCTTCTTGTTTTTCTTTTTTTTTACTATTTTGTGCGCAACAATTGAAATTGGATAGGCGCAGTGAATTGTATCGTACCGACGCTCCGGAAAACGAAGCGTTTGCTAATTCTTCGTGAGGCACAATGGATATTTGAATTTCGATGAGGTTTCATTTAATATTAGCATTAGGCAAGCCTTGTTTGCGCTCAGTTGTTTCAAAAAGAAACGCACTCGCTTCTTACGTATATAAATATTCTGGGAATTGATTCCCCCCCCCCCCCCCCGCCCGCGAAATATTTGATCGCTGAAACCGGAAATTTCGTTCGCGACGCATATGCTCGCGTGGCAAGGTCTGTTTCGTCAAATAATTCCGTTAATACAAAATTGAGTATCATATATCCATACGGGAACAACATCGCGGCACAATTAACATTACGCACACGCATTTCCTTAGCACACAAAGAGTTTATCTTTCCTAGCTCTTCTCTGGGATGTTCTTCTTTCTTTCATAAAATAGAATGCGGCCGCCTAATTGACAGGGATCGCTAATGAAATTAGTAATTCATTTTTCTCATCGTTCGTGCGTCCATCTTTTACTGAATCGCATAATACAAATTGCTGCTGAAATTTATAGACCCTCATTAACGCAATATCTTCGCCATAGAACCATAATGTGCTTAATATGCAAGCCTATCCGCCCATTTACTGCGATGCACTTGCCTGTTGATGAATATATGTATATGTAATGCATACGCGTGTACACGTTGAAATCAGGATTGCCTACCTGTTGCTTGCTCCGATTTCTAGTCACCCCTCTGCTTCACCTACGAAACTCGCCCTCCGTATGTGGAGCAGTATCATCCTCCGACGTCACGAAATAACCAAACAGGGTGGATCTTTGTAGTACGGTCATGCACGTTATCCGATGAAGATTATGGTGTGTCCTTTCGTGACGTTGACCATGACTTGTACAATGAACGCACCTACCGATTACAACTGGAAGAATTCAATTATTTGCGTACGGATCAGAATTATTGGGGCAACGATGCTTTTATTTTTGGGCACGTTTTATCTTGGTACCGAAATAGCTGGTCGAGGCTAGTATTTGGCTCGTTCAATTTTAATGATTAATGAGAAACTTTCAAGCAATTTGACCGTTTGATATTATTAAACGAAGAGGGGAGAGAGAGAGAGAGAGAGTGAATTAAACTGCTACGTACTTTTTTCTACTTTGTCATTCAGAACGAACACGGAGTAAGCTTGTGAACCATTTTGCATGTCCGGGAGGAAGGACATACGTTTGATTAATTATTACTGCGTAATTGCCGAGCTCAAACACGTTTAGCTTATTCCGTGGAAGTGACCCGAATTATATGAGATTTACTAATGTTTAGTATCGGATATGGTGCGTTAAATAAAATAACTATTATATTTTTATCAATCAGTGTATGTATTTCAAATAGCTCAGGAGGAATGTCCTCTCTCTATGAAATGCTCTCTCGAGCTGAACGTAAACCGCCAAAAGAAACTGGGCCCCACTCATACCTACGAATGCGTATTGTCTCATTTTACAACCTGGGGCCCCTCTTGACTCGCCAAGTACAGACCCATCTGGTTCTCTTGCTATCTCTGTTAGTAAGACATTTCTAAGAACGTTGAGACAATTTTGCTCGAGCATAATATATTATATTTACTATCGCTAGTAAATATCCAACACTAAGCCTGTTGTTTTTATTGCACACACCAACGTTACTTTTCATTTAAAACAATTGCTTCACGGAATTTATCATATTGTATTAGTACGCATTCATATTAAGGGACAGCTGTTTTGAGTTGCGAGTTGTATAAAACATATTTCAAATCCGACTTTCCCTATGTCTACCATAAAACATATCGTATATGCCGCTTACATTACCGTTAATTGAACCCTCGTGCTCGTTAATTGCGCCCTATTCGCTTAACTGGATTATTGTTTCAGTTTCTCAGTTATTCGTATGTCTCATCTGATCAAAATTCGCATTACAATATCGAGCAAAGTGGGAATGACAACGCGGCTGAAACGGCTTACAAGTCTTCATTGCATTTTCTTACATTTTTATACAAACTCGACAAATATTTCGCGCGGAGAAACAACCTGATTCAAATTTTCTGCTCCCGGTGGGCAAATGATCAAGGAATAACGTTAAATAAATAACTACTTCCAGCGTATTGCACGTCCCGCACATTTAACATCCGAAATACTTCTCGATGTGCCGTTTTCCACCGATCTCGAACTCGCGGATCCCGACACAATCGCGAACGAATAATAAAATTATAATGACCGGATAAGGAGACCTCCCTTGTCGCTAGAGTCCAAGACAAAGGCTGTATTCAGCGGTCCTCGTCGGAAGATTGTTACACGCATGAACCGCGTACGCATATACGAACGATCATATCGTTCCCACTTATCGTACGAAATGTCGTTTGAAGAAGTCCAATTAATGAATGATCGTTACTCTGCCCGTGGACAATTCCGCCACTGTCCTCCGCTTCGTCGAAACGAACGTTCCCCCGCCGATTACCTATATACCTTCGCGACTTGCGTCTCCAATCGATGCCGTATTAACGACGAAGGTCTCGAAACTGGTCCCGAAGAACGCCAGAATGTCCTCCCCCCCCCGGCGTAGAGGCTTCCGCGACTATCGGCCAGGCGCAGACAAAGTGCTCGTATCACAGGTGATCGGGGGGGCCTTAAATAGGCGACACGGGAAACGTATTAATCGCTGTGGCACAGCGGGGTGAATCGTTAATGGGGCTCTCGGGGAAACGTTAAGAATCGTACGAACACGGGTGGCGAATGTTTCGCCCGCGTAACGATGATAGAAAGTTCGGGTCGTTCCGCGATCGGAAATGGTTTTCACGGGTTCGGCCCGACCGGCGGCCCTAATTTGAACGAAAGCCTCGGGAACGCCCGGTATAGCCGAGCGAACGTAGTTATAACGTCGTTCGCAGTGATCCCAACGAAATTCAAGCCACTCTTTCACTTGACAACCCGACCGAATGTTAACCCTGGTTTTACGAGCGTCCCCATTGGACGGCGAGTCGTTCGTAGCCGGCTAATATAATACGAACTTATAACCAAAGCCGAAACCTGGGAGCCCGCTCTCGCTTTTACGATCCGGCTCGTTTTTAAAAGTTATCGTTATTTTGCTCGCTTTCGGATGAAATAGTTTGTTCACGGACGTAAACGGTCCGAGGGAGGCTAAAAGTCCGAGGCCGCGGACTAACCACGGCGAAGTTGAATCGACGCGCATCGGCCCGTTCCGTCGTTCTGTCCGTCCGTCCGGGGGCCCCCGGAGGTTTCGTCGCCCTCTACCTCCGCCCTCGTCGACGGGCATCTCGCGGAGGGCGAGGGTGGCACGCCTTTTACGATTTCGGGAACAACTTCGATCGTTCATTCGTAACCGGAATCGTTTCCCCTCGTTGTTGCGCCTCTTCGCCCCGTTCGCGGAACAAACGTCCCCTCGTCGGATGGTAGCAACGACAGAAGACGTTGATTCAAGAAGAAGAAGAAGAAGAAGATTCACTTGTTCCGACGAGAAGAGCTTTCGTTGCGATCCAATAGGACCGACTTTACGGGTCTGTTCGTTCGGCTGGAAACCGAATTCCTATCGAGAGAGATCTTATTAAACGCCGCGACACCCAGTATCGATGAGAGTATTCGCGACCATCCTCGACCCGTCCGCAGTCATTCATTGACAACGAAACCCGTGGTCCCCGTCGTGCCTCGGCGGGGTGGTCCTCCTTTGGGACACGGACGATTCAAGGTTTGCGGTAGCCGTTCGCACGGGGACCCATAAACTCGTTAATTGATTTACAACCCGAGCATTTCCACGGATCCCTGATGACGAAATTAACACGAAAGAGCGAGCAGCCCCCCCCCCCTACCATCCTCTTTGGGGCATCCCATTGTATCATCGTTGGTAATGGAAAAGTGACGGGGCCAGCGGTACCGCCGAAAGTTCGGAGGAAGCAAACGGGCGTAGGGAATCGTTGCCTCAGCCGGGGGTGATCATGGCGGTTATATGGGGCTGTAAAGTTCGCCTTTACGACCTTGCACTTCGAGACACCGAGCACGGCCTTTTAATAACGCGTCTCTCGTTGTTATGCAGGCAAAGGACATGCCTGGCGAAAACGGTAACGCCTCGCCGGTCCGCCGATGGTTTACGTGTGCACACGGGTCGTTGCCGCCGTCGCCATTTTGAATACCGTGCGATGCCGCGCGACTTGTCCATCTGACACGTGGCTGTCGCGATTTGCCCGTTCTCGCAACTGTGTCTCTGTCCCTTCGTGTCGTTGTTCAATCGCGGGGAACAACGGTGTCCCTCTTGGTGTCGCCCTCGAAATCGTTCCCGGTCGAAACGGGCATCCCTCTGGCTTCCGTTTTGCTTGCGTATGCAGGTAATGCTGGGCCATTTTCTTATGGAACGAACTACAGTTGTATAGTTGTCGTGGCATTATGGATTTTACGGCGCGGCCAGATTTTGCTAAGTCCGAGAAGCCGGACGCGACGGGGCAACGAAGAACGGTTGACATTCGGAAACCAACAGAATCCGCGCGGGGATTCTTTATGTTTCCGTCTAGTTCAACCGTAACGAACATTGCGGATGCGTACAGATACAGGAATACCCATGCGCGTCAATATTGCACGCGTTACGGATCAGAACCGCGCGCTTCGTTATTTAGCAAACCTCTCTGAACGGGGGCTGTAAGTCATTAGTCCTACGTGGAAACGAACGAGCCGGACTTTATATTCACCCCGGGCAATATTTTACAGGCGAGATAATTTTACGAACGGGTAATTAGTAGTTTCGCGGCATGGAAAAGACGTTTAGCGCGAAGTGCCAGGAGGTCGGGAGCGTTCGAGGGGTGGTCGGATGGAATAAAGGACGCACGATCGTTAGATGGGCACTCAAGTCGATTTTATTCTGTCAGTAAAATGAAAACATGCCTTTCAGTGTTCCTGCGGGCGTTTGATCGGTTGTAAAGATTAATCACCGTCGAGATGCATCGGGGGGGCCCTGTTGGGCTGGCAAGAAATATTAATTTTTCGGACAACACGCAGGTCTGACGTATGAACAACATCCACGATAACAGGGCCGTCTTAATGAAGTTTTTTAAAAGCTTCGTAGTCCGTGCACACCGCCCTTTGAAGCAACCCGGTGCGACCGCAGTCGAGCAATTCTCTCGTGCGTACATCGGTTTGAAACGATTCGACGGAGATCGTATGCAATGCCGTGTGCTCGTATGTTACACGCGGAATAGGATAAAAGAAATCTGAACGCGGTGACAAGTGTTCAAGGCAAAGAAAGAGCATAATCCTGTTACCGGGACCGTTCCAAAGCGACACGTGTTCGATCGTAAACTGATTGCCGTTCTCGTAACGTGATAATCGAAGTGGAGAACATTTTTGCGACTGCCCCGAAAAGGTTTCCCTCCCTTTGTCACCGAACTCTCGAAATTTTTACGACCTTGGGCCTGTACGCCTAACCGGCGGCATTCTCGAAATTCTGACCCGTAAATCTCCGGGCTCGGGTCTGGTCGGCACTCTTTCTTCTTATTTCGACTACCGCAATTGATGTCCGCATTGATAGGTAGTCCACTTACAGAATCTCATCAGCAGCCCTTTTATAGACCCTCCCCGCGCCGTGCTAAACGTTGGAGGGATAACTTCTCTTGTTACATGAAACGAGTGGTGCGGTGTTTTGAGGGGTCGCGTGGCGCTCTGGGGTGGCGTTTACGACTTTCTTGAGTTACCGTTTCGCTGTCATGGTGTCAGGGACACGTCTGAGGGTAGGTCAGGACGTGGAAATTTGTCCACGGCATCTTGAACCGCTCGGATTTCTTCTGGAGAAGAAGGTAGACGTTACTTTTTGTCGCGCGTATGGCGACACCGTTTAGGTTCCGAATTTGAGGGTAGCTCCGTCAGCAATTGTTGCATCTTTAAATGGTATTTTGATCGTCTGCAGTAAATGCTACGCAGTTGTGCAAACGTTGCCAGGGGGTATCTGTGTAGAGATAAGTATGGCAATAAGCGATTTGAAAAATATTTTCGTAGTCTGTTAACCAGAGTGAGTTGGCATGGATACGATGTACATGTATATTATATATAGTTGATTATTATTTTGGGTTTGGGTAATTAAAATATCAGATATCATCGGTACTCCGCAGATGTAACATCAACGTTTCAATAAATAATAGTTACCTAAACGTATACATCCTTGCTTATCAATCTAACTATTCTCTCAGGCCCCTTTAATTTATCTCGCAGTCTTAAATAAATAAATTTTCTGTGCCACCCTCCGACAGCGGTGACACGGCCATAGAGACCGGAGTCTATTCGACTCCACACCGATGTTTCACTACACCATAATCGCGGTCACTCGAGACCCTCACCGATTTCCTGCTAACACAGTGACGGTTGCTCGTGCCCTAGACCCTCGTCGATACATTGTACTGTATTCGGATTGCTTTAACGCAGTTTTTCCCCTACTACGTACACGAGAAAATAAATAATTTCATTAATCAAAACGATAAAGAAACAACAACAAAAATGGTGGGCTATAGCGGCGTTCTTTCCTCTCCATGGGACAGCAAAGACTCCGTAGTATAGCACACGAATTGATACAATAACACCTGGCTGCAATATTAAAGAAATTACTTCCGCAATTATTGTACAAAGTTATAAGTTCTTTTGCATAGGCATACATTATATAGATGCGCATTGATAGCGAGGCAAAAGCGTTAGGATAAGAGAATGTTCGGAAAATAGAACGTTCGTATATTGGGGGTTCGTATACGTGAGTTTCTACCGTAGTTATATAAAAGTAATCCGACTTTGTCAAAGTTTCGGAAAGGATTCGATCAACCTTTGATCTATGCCTATAGGTACTCGCGGTGTCATAGTTTCGGATTCCCGAAGGTAAAAATAATTAATAATTAATAAGTTCGAACACTGTAAGCGAGCTCTGTTACAGTGTTTCGTGTACGCGGACGCAAGCGTTCTTCGTGTTCCGACCGAATATTTTGTGCGCACCCCGGTATTTCTAATGTTACTGCAAGGGACGGCCTGCAGATTTTGTATGAACCGCGGTTCTTTCGTTTCGAATGGACATCGAAATAAGGTGAAATACGAAGACCGTCTAGCCCGCGCGATGTACGGCAAATCGGCCACGCGTGAGAAACTTTTGTTGTCCATACGACGTATGGGCACCGTGCTAGAAGAGAGATAATGATACCAGCAAGCCAACGTGCCGCAAGATGATCAATAAAATGTTACACGTTGCCTAACACTTTCCTGTTTCCTGTAATAAGAAGGCCAAAGCTTTTACTCGAATTATTGTACAGCATACTTTAACAAAGCGTTCCACATGCCACGTGCAGGTTTTTCTTCTTCCTGTATCTTGCGTCGCCTTCGTTGCGGTTAAAACTATTGTGCCGTTTGGTTGCAGCGAACTATAAGTAAATCGGAGCCATGGTTAACGGGTCGAGCAAGCGTTTTGCTTATTTCTGAAAATTATGGTTGGTTACCATGGTGGAAAAGTGTGATTCGTATTTTGCGATCAGTACATTTCACTCGTTTCCTTCTCCGTTGTACTATGTACACGTCTGTCTGCATGCACAATTGTTCAACGGGACTAACTCAACGTACAGTAGATGCGTGCAACGTGCAGCGATAAAAATTAATGTAGGTATGAATTTTATCGTACAGGGTGAGGCACCAGCTTGACCACCTCGAAAAACTTCTAAATGGTACGTCTGATATAAGACGTTTGCGACTCATTGTCAGTTGCGACGGTCCGTCTCAAAATCAACGCAATATTTTCATATCTATTGCGAGTCAAACCTTTGCACATACCTCTGCAATTATATTTCTGGATACTCTGGATACTCGACTTGGTGGCTGCAACGCCGATTTTTTGAAACGCGCCGAAGTAAAAAATTAAAGGGTGTTAGGTTGGTACATTAAAAAATTTCGAAGTAACCTTCTTGGCATTTCGAAGGCACTGTTGTTCAAAATGATCAGTTTAGTCGCGGTAATCGGATGGATTACTACCGTTGATCCCTTTGGGTGTCCTTTCACAGTTTCATTTTATGATTTTCTTCGAATCCTTGTTAGGCGAATGGCAGCGTTTTTCTCAGTAAGCCGAACGACCTCCATTCCCCCGTCTTCCTTCGGACTGGATATCATCTTTTGTGATCTGCAGTTCGCCTTGATCTTTAGGGATGCCAGTGACACGAAAATTACGATCTTCTCGCGAACGAACCAATATAATACAGAATGAAAAAAAAAAAAAAAAAAAAAATTAATTTCAATTAGAAATTGTTCGGTTACCTGAATAATTTGAAGTCAACAACCGGCAGATAGATACGTACTTGGTACCGATGGTTAGACGAAGGAGAAGCGCATAAACAGCTGCATGTATTTGAATGCAAATAAAAAAGGGAACCAGGTCGGAGTTAAATACGATTACATTGAAACCTTCTATTGTCCAGTTGCGCGCGCCACGCACTGTTAGTGCAATTGTGAAGAAACTCATCATTGAGGGGTTTTGGGCTTAAAAAAGAATTGATGGTTTTCCATTTATCGAATTAATCGGTCATTTGAAATACGTGGAATGACATTCTTATGAATTCTGTCAAATATGTGACACCGGGGACATATTAACAAATGTAGTCGATCCGGTGTGCACTCTCAGAAGTAAAACGTGGAACATACTTTGAATTGCAAATAGCTAGCAACGGCGGGTATTGAATTGCTACGCAAGGGGAAGGTTTCGATACAATTGAAACGAGGCGAAGTGTTTGTTCATCTGAGTGCATTTGAGTGCAAGCCAATGGAACTCGCATAAGAAAAATTGCTTACTTATAAAGTACTTGGTATCGTTCTGTCACATGGGTACATTCTTGTGATCGGAAAGTGAATTCACGGATCGTCGATGTTCTTCACTTGCACTATAGTATTGCTCCGACTAATTTACTGTTGGCGGAGACGAAGGATGTAGGCTAAATTGCAAGGCAGAGGTATAGTGAGGTCTCTTGCAATTCAAACCGTTCCCCGGTTTGTTTCCTGTCACAGCATGTCGTTGTCTCTTGGATGTTGCGTGCTCAGTCACTAGAATCGATCGATTTCACCGGACATACTTGGAAATCATCAATGCTTAAGTGTTCTTGGACCTGCACACTCGAAAAACGTGGGCCACCGTAATAATATGTGTACACGTATACATATCGTGAAAAGCACGGATCCTGTTGAACAGCCACGAGACTCTTTTGGCTCTTATAATGAGGCCAATTACGGTGATTTGGAGCAAACTGCTGAAAGGGGTAATTGCTCGAGGAACTGGCTGTGCGATAACATTTGTGTATATTTCATATTTGAGGGTAATGCAGTAATGACGCATACTTACTCTTCATTCTGTGCTATTAAACGCGAGATTGAAATTGACTGAATTAACCTTAAGTCATTTAAATGATCGATTACCAATATTATTGCTAATTCACTATTGTCACTGAATATTGCATAGTCCTCAAATCTTTAGTCTTCGTTGTTTCCTCTAGCGACGTCTAGCCTTTCCCGTCTGATTACTTCTTTTTAAAGGGAGACAGCCATGAGCAATGAGTCATGTCGCACGGAATTCGTTTGCACCGAAATCGTTGATACCATTCGGTGCAGCAATACCTTCTTAATTGGCCAATCGATCCTTATTTGCATTGATGTAATCAACGATGGGTTGATTACACATTTACGCAATCTCGATCTTGAATGACTATCCTTTCAGCTACAGTACACGATCGATATTATTGATCAATACTTGACAACATATGCTTTAGTATTTTCGCTGCTCTACTTTACGAGCATTGTTAATATTATGGGTGCATATCGCTAAGACGTGTTGCAAACATTACTGTTATAAATTTTAACTGCAGCACGTACCTGTGTACAGTGGGCAAATTTAATTATTATCGCAGCACGGAAAATATGTTTTTCGTGTTCGTGCAGAAATATAATCGCAATATCAAGATTTTACATTGGATAATTTTTAATTAACCGCGTGTTGGTATTCGACGTCAATCAATTAATGCCGACCGCATACGATCACCGTCGATATTTAAAAATACTGTCAGGAAGTATTATTGACCGTGCAGAGGTGCACTATGGAATTCGCAAGTTCCATATTTCGATAAACGGCTTAATAATTTGATAGCAGAGAACATCAAATTGTGAATTGATTGTATTGGAGCCATGATCAAACATTTATTTACTGTTGCCGCAAGAGCTACTTAAATCCTTTTTACAATTTTCATTCTTAGTTCGTACCTGCTATGTTTACCAAACAGAATTGACGGTTATTATTAGTCCAATTTTAAACTACGTTGCATACAACATTTGCGTCCGCATGGCCGCCACACTTTCAACTATTACGTGCTTCATTTTTCTGATTATTACGATTAAAGAAATTGGACTGGAAGTAAGGGACTAAACGTAACGGTATTATCCCACGTCTGCCACGCCAGTTATTTGGGGGAGACGTATGCATAAGTTCTGAATTTAAACGGAGTATTTAATTGTCGTAAATTATGCGTAATTATACATTTCCGAGAACACCGCGGTACCACCGCCATTGTATGATCGAGCCAACAAGAGAATGAACTTTCTTCGTCGTTGTTGCAAGTTGTATTAAACGAAACGTATCGTGCTGGGAAACACGATCGATCCTCGTAACCGCGGGAATCGTTGACCGCAGGGAACAAACCGATATTCTGGCTTGCACATTATGCTGCAACAACGTACGAACCGCTCATCGATGCCCGAAGTTATATACATATTTTTTTTTTTTTTTTTTTTTACCGAAACTTGATGCCGCATGTCGAAGATTTTTATATTAAGTATGCATGAAGTATAATTTCTGAACGTAAAATAATACTGAACCCCGTGGAGTAACATGCTTTCGATTATGAGCACCGATACACATTTGCGACAATATCACATATTTTGTACGTTCAAAATGTGTAATGTTAAGCACATACAGAATTATCGGGGAAATCATGATATTATCGCGCATCGCCGATTATGACAATAATCACTGGTCCGAATACTTTCTATTCGAATGGTTCGAACGGAGTACGTAAAATTATTAGAGGGATAAAAGTATACGCTATATGTTACGTACGGTACATACTTGTATATTGTAGAAAACCATCTCAGCACTTTAAAAGCTTCCTAAAAGGAGCTGAAATGGAATACGATTTTTTTCCATTTCAGCGTTTCAAAGTAGTGGCATGAACAAGTCATTAAAAGGATTCATGATACGAGAAATGTCCACCCAAATAAAACGTATTATTCTTCGTTTAAAATGAATACTATGTACAGTAATTGTAAATAAATAAGTGTAATTTTATGACAAACCTCGCTCGTCCGAATTCCGCATACTGATGTCCCCCTGCTGCTCCGGATAATTGAGGTTCTGCTGTATCGGTTTTAAGTCTGAAACACTTCGAGCGACGGGGTGGCTGCAGATTGTGCGAATTTTGGCCAAACTATCGCGAACGGGGGTGGATAGTATAGTTGGTAACAGTCTAGTGGCTCGAGCCAGGTCCCCTTTTACGAGGCAACGGGGTTACTGTCACCTTTACCCTCGTCGTATCTCCTCTCCTCAGAGCAGCCCACTACTATTACAACAATGTCATAAAATATTATAGATGCTATCAATGGCGGTATACACTTACACGTCGAACAAGAACCGTCTTTGCAGTTCTCACTTTTTTACCCCCTTTATTTTCCCCCTTTGTTTAGGAGTCTTTGGACTTCGATACTTCCCTTTATAAACCTCGCACTCGTTGTTTCGAATTACCATAGCTAGAGAACAATATTTACCTCGTATTATTGCATTCCAGTGGAAAGTCTCGATCGCAAAACGTCTCTAAGTCATTTCAGTTCACCTTCTAATAAAATATTAACCGTCTCGCGAAGGGGGATCATTTCATTTCGAGCTATTTCCTTAGCGGCACAACATAAACGGAAAATATAATACAAAAACGAGATATCAAGATGTAACAAAGAATTATACTTGTCTCTTACATTGCATACGTGGATATGCGCGACGGTATCTGGCTCCGCACTGTGAAACATATTTCCCCAACACAAATTGAATGGTAGCATGTCGAAATACATTTTATCGACCCGGCAGTAAAGTCGCGTTTCGGCGGCCCGTTCTTTCCTCGTCGAACCCTCCGTCACCGGAGCGACAGCCATCGACTTTTCAAAGAGAACGACGAGGATTCCACGGCGAATGCAGACGAGTCACTTCATTTTCATTCCCGCGCGCGCTGCGTCTCCCCGGCCAACTTCTCGTGTCCAAACAGTCCTAAAATCTTTACGGGCTCCTACTTCTACTGGCACGGTCGGAGGGCAACGATCTTCTTGGTATCTCGAGCAGTTCCCTCCGGGGGTGTTTATGATCCCCCTCCGGTTCGCATTGTGTACTCATCCGTGCGTTCGTGTGTAAGAGCGTGCGTTTAATGTCGCGTTTCGTTGCGTGACGTCACCGTTTTCGGTTCGCGGGATCGTTAATCCGGTCGCGAAGGTGTGCGGTTCGCTAATTGTTAAGTGCGATCCGGACGTGCTTAACGCAATCGTGTCGCGCAAAAGTGATCGTGCGGACTTAGAGTGACCACGTGGTGGACACGGACTATATTCGAGACGAGGATGTCAAAGGGGATTTTGGTTTCTTTTTTTTTTTTTTTTTTTGTAATATTCCGTCTTTACATTAGCAGAGACATTTTGAACAACACGAGTGGGTGCGTGTCGCTATAGAAACGCGTATTTTGTATTTCTTTTCTTTAACAATTTACCTTCCACGCGGTATTCTTTTTAATAGAGTATTTATTGTACACTTTTCTTTTGGTGGAGTTTGCCTGGTACTGACCGGTTTGGAAGTTTACGATGTACTTCATTTAATATCTGCTAGAAAGCTCCCACAGTTTGCTAGTATTTGTTTGCGACCAGTTGAAACATACGAGGAATTAAGTACATCGTGCGTTTGACGAAGGGAGTGACGATTCGTAAAAATAAGAAATAATCGAAAAGTCTGTTATATAAACCTGTAGCGCGATTGTAACTTAAATGATACGATCTTCATGGATAAATTGATGTCCGTGTCTTGCAATTATCTTACATGAATCTTCTAACATTGCGCTACTTCAAATCAGTAATATAATTGTGGTGCTAGGTTTTTCTTCTATTCGCAGTAGCATACATATTAATCACGCAACGAGTAATAGAGTTCTGTTCAACCGTAGTGCGTTGAGTAACAACAATCGTCGAAATCGGAAACGAAAATAAGGTAAGAACCTTTTAATAACGAGTCACGGTAGCGCAGTTAACGGACGAGTTAGTTACAAAAAGGGAAAACACAGCATTAACAAAAACGTCCCTGCACATATTATTTCATATTCTTCGAATGGATGCCAGGCTACTTTCATCGATCCAAGTACATAGCCCCCCGTACATACCTGTTTTAATTAGCACTTATGCCCACATGTACACGCACATATCTCGCGCATTTTTTTCCAAAGAAAAAGTGAAACACGTTCGTCCGTTTGCGAATAGTGGCTGACGCGAGTAAGGATTTTATGCGAACGCTTGACAGGATAGAATTTTACTGCCTCCGAAATGTCGTGTCTCGTAAAAGCTGCCGCGTTCATGACCGTTCCTTCATTCCGCTCCTTCCGCTGGAACTTATTGCGATTTCACGTCGACTATTTTTATAGTCGGAGAAGAACTGTTGCAAAGGGTTTCGGTTATATCGTTTTTATTGAAATAGACGTAAAACGTCGAGTGCAGAGCTTCTGTACCGCGGGGGGGAGGGATCGCGTAGACGAAACGTCTGCAACTTTTCTACTTTCGCTCTCCTCGTCCATAAAACGACGGAGTATCCGTATGAAACAGATATCGGGGAAGTTCCTAAGCAAGAGGGGCCAGCGTTGGGAAGGGGGCGAGCCTCGAGTTTCGATCGCGTTTGTTAACGAAACTACGAACGATCGGTAAGAAAGCTGCGGCGTCCTTCTTCGTTGGAAATTGATTTGCCTGAACGTTCCCTGTACGTTTTCAGTTTGTTAATCATTCTACGTATTCCCGATACATATTCAAATGTACACTACTATATTTCTGTGAATAATTTTGTGCGCGCTTCGGTCAGTTTTACGTCGGTTCACGTTGGATCTGGCCAATAGTCTCGAAACATTGACCATTCATCGTTTCCCCCATTCCGGGGAACAGAAAATAATCGCAGCGAGCTATGTCAGGTGAATATGGTTGCTGTGCTACTTAGTGCCTTGTTAGTTTTTTCGAGAAATCCCCGAAGGAGCAGAGTGACTCCATTCTGAATTCGCCGAGCACACTAAATCGCATGTTAAACAATTGACTGTAACATGTAACCCGGGCAACCGGTATCGATCATATTTTGCACAGATGCGGCGTACGCGTGCACCAATATCATGCAAATGCATTCTTTTAAATCCAATCCCGCGCACACGAGAAGCATGACAATTGCAACGAAGATTTTCGATCGCACCTCGTACACAGCAATGTTACCCAGCACAACGACGCGTCCCTTGTCATCGACAAGACCCCTCGGTCACACACGTACAGGGTTTCGATTACGTGGCAGCACAACGGTATCATTACTACAAAGCCTGTCTCCAAACCATCCCTCGTGACAACGATGTGAACCGCGGTGTGCGCGTCCATCGAACGCACGGCCAGCGGTCGAAAAGTAGAAGGGGATTCCGCGTTTCTCTATGTAACAGGATATCACCAACAGGATCATCAAGCTGGAAATCCGTGAATTCACGAGTGCCCGTGCCGCCCCCAGGTAATATCGCACCTGTCTTCGTTGCTCGTCTTTGCCGGTCAGAGGGTACCGTTTACGGATGAGCGGAGCCGCGTTAGAAGCTACGAGAGCGAGGCGTATATACACAGGGATTTAGAGATACGGTCGCGCGTTTTCTAATGGAGGTGCGTGCATTAAGGTTTGAACCGACACGTGAAACATAAATACAAGCAGGGTCCGCTCGACGCGCGTTTAGCTTTTATCGCAGCTACACAGTACATTGCAGAAATATTTGCGCGCGCTTGTCCACTTCAATTTTTGCTGGATCCAATGTCAATCACTGTTGACCCAATGATGTACTTCATTACATTACGGGATAATTTTGAACGCACGGTTTCATTATCCATACTTACCGTTCTCGTACTGATTTGTTAACATTTGCGAGATTTTCGCGACGTTGTACATTCTTGTGGTTGCTTCTTTTGTTACATGCACTTTCGTTCGTGGTGCAATTGCTCCGGAGACACAGTGCGTCAGATACCAGAGAATACGTTCATATTATTTTGTTCGTGTGCGATATATTCGTTATTGAACTGCTTTAGCGTGATAAAGGCAACTTTAAATATTGTCCTTTCACTCGATTTACGATGATTTGATTCGGGCGGATTTTTTGTCAGGGGTTAATCGAGCTCGTTATACAGCTCGTCGCGTATCTCTGACAATGTCATGGTTACAGTCTCCGTTGTGGCCATGCACACTGCAGGGTATATCGAGTTAACGAGCAATTTCGTACAATCAAACGCACGTCCATAAAATAGCCTAAATGTATTCGCACTGTCAGAGTTGCCTCGCGTGAAAATCGTACAACCTCCCTATATCATACGATACAGCTGATGGTGCTTTATTTACGACGTCGATTATGACATTGTTATTCACTTTGCATTCTTGATTTTCACATGGATGCGGCTTGTCAATTGTACTTTCGGATAATATCTTTCGCAGTTTGATTCTTTCGAAACACCAAGTGTCCGGTACAAAGTTCGATTGTTGGATTGAACTAAAGCATTGAAATCATTAGAAGCAAGAATGTTTCGGTAATAATTTTGGAGTTCTCTTTGAATGCGATATCGATTTCGTTACATTCCTTTGGTAAATCAACCCAGTCACTCGATCTGTTCAATTCTATTTTATTTTTGGTCGAGGGACATCACACAATTTTTAATTTCCTACTTCGATGAACTATTGCTCAAAGATGGAGCATCAAATATTCTTCCCTTATTGGCCGCTATTAACGATTAGAGATTGAAAGTCGTTCGTGAATGTGTGATGATGGAAAACCCGTTGGACGAGTCTGTATCTCGGAAATTGACCGGGATGCTCCAATAATTGAGTTTCTATTATAATTACAGAAAAGTATGTTTTTAATCGCATACATTGACATATACAATATACGTATGCACGTACTCCATTTTGCTAACTATAACATTGAGGCACTGGTAGAATTTTCACTAGAGAAACCCGTTGATACGAACGAAACTGTTCCCTGTAGCGTAATTTTTCTTTCCCACCGCGAGCGTTACGTATCGCGTTGCGGGGCCTCGAAAAGGAGCATTTTTCAGAAGTGAGCATATTATCAACCGTAAAACAATATTATCAACCGGCGTGATTGTAGGTGGTCTGCATTCTGCAACGTCACAGAATTCGTGGACTCGTATCAAAGTTTTTGTTACCGGATATCGCTGCCAGTGTCGTTCGCCTCTTCTCTCTTTTTCCGTTCTTCTTCTTCCGTAGCTACCTTCTCTTGTTCTTTGAACATTATTCCCGCACATTTTTTTTTTATGTCGTTTAAACATCAGCGACAGTTACGCACGCATGTCTCTCCTGTACGGAGTACGATAATATAAAATCGCTCGACCGATGAATTGTACAGGTAGAAAAGAACGGGGCGACATTCGCTAATTATCGTACCGAACTGTAAGAAAAGTTCAGTCGGAGCATGCATGCAATTCTTAACGTGTATCCCTTTAACAATAAGAATAATTTCATAAGAATTCTTGTATTTCAATTTTGGTAAATCTATGGGTGGGTAGTTTCAAATAAATATTTCTTCTGCTCGTTATGTTATAAGGACTAATATAATATGACGCGTTACTCTTATTCTTAATTCCGACGCATGAAGCCCATTATCTTTCATACGCACTTGAAAGTAATACGACGAACAGAGTCAAACATCGCCGAAACAATAAATTTTAGGGCAAATGTACCTCAGGTCGACACTTGGACAGAATTCGTGGGACACCGTTTACATGCGCGTATGTTCTCCCCCTCTGTTCGAAATAAATTTTACCGAGTGCACGACTTAATGAAGTTCTTGGTAGACATCTTATCAATGTTTGCGTTATCAGAAACCTTCGTGCTTAGTTTCTATCGATTTCGATCGCCTTACCAGTTTGTATACGCATACATGCATACATACACCTACGTATGTTTCAACATAACTGAGCTGCGACACTTTCCACGGCGTTGCATCCACATTTTGCATCAAATGGAGCAGTCTCTTTCTTCTCGAATAAACTGTCGAATAAATATCGGCGTCATGTGTCATTCCCGACATCGTGCAATACTTGCAATCCACACAAAACTGTCCACACTGTAAATAAGTCAATTATATGGAGCATTTGTTTTTACCCTAATTCTAATTTATCGAACATTTATGGAAAGAAGTTACGACGAGGCTGGTACATAATCCTTTTCGATGCACATCTATCAGTGCGCATACGTATAAGCTATTTTGTACGCTATTTTGTACGCTACTTTGTACGCTATTTTGTACGCTATTTTGTATTGTGTATTCGTTCAAGTAAATGAAGTTGACCATAAACGTATACCTTTCGTAAATATGAAACTGTTTGTCGATATCTCTTCACATGACGCGGAGAATCTTAATAAACGCCGATTCACCGAGAAAGGCCCCACAAGCTTTGTGCAACGCATTTCTAGACCGTGCCACAAAGTTGTCCATCTGAAACGAGCCTAAACGTATACAACGATATGCATAAACAGATTGACTTTCACACTTCCATGAAATAATTAGAGCATGCTTAACTGGCAAAGGCGATTGACAGAGAACAATCTTACGAGTGTCTTGGCTACGCGCGGGACAGGAATGTTTATCGAACTCCTTCGAGTTCTTAGTACCGATTTCATCGAGAGGGACTCGTCCCGATTTCGTTTTGTACCGGCCCACTTGGGTGTGCACGCATATTCAGTTATCGTTCGTGCGAGAATAATTGTCTATAAACATCAGGTCGGATAAAGTGACTGAGGACAGTTCTCTGTTATCCGTCCCGGCGACTGCTCATTCACGAGCCCCAATATTGATCTCTTTGTAACTTCAAGGACTTCGACCATTTTTACGGACGAATCGGAGGCTTTCGCATTGAATGCTACAACGTATATTTTTAAATGTCAGGCAATACGAGTGCGTCAGGGTGGATTTTGTCAGCGCAGGCTCGATAGCGATCGGAAACGGTGGATAACGGAGTGCGTCGTAAATTAGAGGCTTTTAGACATTGCGCCGCGAAGCGTCGACTGAACGTCTCCTTCCCTTAGAATATTATATACCGTATTTCGGATATATTCAAGAGATACGTAAATACGTGTACTCGCGTTCGCTCGGCACCAACTGTGTTCCTTTGTTGTCGCACGTTTGAAAACAACGCATAGAATATGGGAAAAAGGAGGCGCTTGTTAGGAGTTGAAGTTGCACGATAAGTTATATTGAACACGCCAGCGTGAACCGGCCAAGTGCCATCCCTGCCAAAATTATGATAATTGCTTGAGCCGGATAGCCCACATCATCAGCTGTACAGACACGACTGTGCGGATGTCATCACCTGCTTGCATGCCAAGATGCAATCGATTTCGAAGGATTTTAGCCTCCGTCTGTCAGGTACCTATTGCGGCGAAAGCTGTCATTCGCTGTTATTATGTACACGTGTACGTATATTACCTAAAGCATCAAGTTATTCGTTGTGATTGTTTTTTCCTCTCTCCTCCTGTGAAGCAGTGCGGAACAAAAATGTCTGGGTCTGCGTGGTTTTTCACCATTATGTGGTAACAGGACTACTTACGTCGATTTACGTGTCGTCAATCAGTACAGACAGATGTACGCGTCTCCTCGATCGTCCTGAACGTACGAACAGTTTCAGGCGTGATATTTTCATTCGAAAGTGGAAACGACTTGCGGTGGAGAATAGTTGCACGGTTCAGTATTAATTTAAAGCTTCGTCGTTCTGCGGTGCGAGATCTTTTCTCGGAAACGCAACGGTGCACTCGCGATTCGCGATCGCACTTCTCTTCTTTTCAAACGATATTTCGAAACGAAAGCTTGGAGATCTCGGTAGCTGCGAAAGGACTAATAAAAGTTCTACATTGTTAAAGCCGGGACCATGAATTTTGTTAACCAATTCCGCCACGGCACAATCGAAGTTCGAAGTATCCTCTGTGCACGAAACAGTGGAATTGTTACTAAGGCGGTTAATTGCTTAACAAGCTCCCTCAAACATTTGCAAGCACAACTCGAAACTGCGACGCGATCTTTCCGCTCGAAAGAAATCGCTGCACAGTTATCACTACATACTAAGTTCGAAACTCCGGATGATCGAGATCGGTAGACGCTCGCAATTCGATTAATCGATCGATCGAGCATCTGCCGCCCAAACAGTTCCAGCAACAATACAGACTGACGAAAAGCGTTGTCCACAATTCTTAACCCGAATTGTTGCTGGTTTCGTGCGCCTCGTTATCGTGCCGTCAACAAAAGGGGTCGATAGAATCGATTTACCGATTACCTCGATGGAACCGGCCGTTACCAATTGCCCATCTCCCTTGCTCCTTCCTCCGCAATGCCTTACGCGCATACGCGTGTCCTTCCGGAAACCTCGTCGGCGTTGCACACAAAATGGCGTGGGTGGCCGTGAAACGTCGCCGGCGACGAGGCGTCTCGCAGCAACAAACGAGCGAGAGGAAAGAACGAACGGAGCCAGGAGGGCATAGATGGATAATAAGAAAACCGACCGTGTTGCACCAGGGGGGGATGAACTCCGTGGGTAAAAAGTGGCGAGTAGGAAGAGACTGCAATGCCTGGCGCATCGTCGTTCGAACATCGGCGAGGACAGCATCAGGAGGGACGACTTTTGGTCTCTTTCCATCCCCACGTCATCGGGACAGCCTTCCTTCGGTCAGAGGGTAACCCCTCCACAAATTTCTCTCGCTCCCTCTCCTTCTCCCTCCCACCCCCTTCCATGACTTTTTCTCATTCCACTTGGTCTCTCCTCTCGCTGAATTTCATTCCCTCCCACTCCCGCGTCGGTACTCTCCACGCTTGTCTCGTTCTATCAACGGTGGTGTAGCACGTTGCTTCCGCGAGGAGGAGAGGAATAGAGTGAACACGCATACTCGTGTGTACGGAGCACGTGGTTGGCCGGGTTCACCTGCACATGGGAAAGGAGGGAACCAACGCCTGGCGTCCCGGCTTCACGGTACCAGCACTCCGGCGTTTGTTGTCTATCCGTTAGAACGATGGGGGATGGTTACGTGCACGAGGGTGGGAGATCCTCAGTTTGCTAGGTTAAAGAGGTAGCGAAGGGTCGTGGGTGGGGAGGAAGTGAAGGGCGGCAAGAGGGGAGGCTATTTCCGCCTTTTAGAAACGACCCAGAAGGCCCCCTTATAGGCGGAGCTGTACGAGTGGACGTGCCACTATTGGCTGCCTTAACGTCTAATATATCATGTCATAACGGCTGTAGAATTATTGTCCCTGTCCATGTTCCCGAACGCTGTTCCGCCGTGGTTCCCATTGCCCTTTCTGGGAACCAGCTGCGCCCCTCCGTCGATTCACCACACCCACCCCCTTGCGCCGAACGGCGTGTCCAACCGACGGCGGCAACGAGTATCGTTGATCGTTTAAAATCGATACTTGTAACGCCGCGACGGTTAGCGAGCGTCGTTCGGTTACTCGGGCATGCGCACGCCATGGTTCCACCGCGGTGTCCCCTAAATGGGGTGAATCGAAGATCACGTGGTAATGACGCAGCAACGTGCGAGTCGACGGGGACCGGTTATAGTTTTATCGACGCCAGCTTCCGGTCCCGTGGTCGCCTAGCTTGTGAACCGCGCGAGGCGGCACCCTCGTTTCAGGGGCCGCTCGTGGTGCCCGCGTAGGTGGTTGCGACGGAAAGTTTTCCGATTTCTGGGTCGAGGAAAAGGGTATCGACAGTCGTGGACGCACGGAGTTTGGGTTCGTTTGACGAACGAGCCGCGAAAGTTCGCGCGGACGGATGAGTTTTGTATTTGGGTCAATGTTGGGCCAGTTTTTGAACGGGCTTATTGATGCATTTGTGACGTATTAGCTGTTTTATTTGTCCCCCTTATTCCGACGGCGACGAAGACATTTCCTTTGTTTAATCGATAACAGGCGTTGCACTTGTTTGCGGCTCGCGTTGAATGAAATAGACAAGTCGGCCCCATCGATGAACATTTTTCCCCTCCTTTGTTTGACTCTTTCGTTATCGATATTTCTAATGTCAATTATGCAGTGGCTGCTATAGACACGAGCTATAATAGATAGGTTTATTTTATGCGTGGCGCAATAAAGGATTGACAGGTATAAACTTCTTTCAGGGAGACATGCTATTGGTGCATGTGGTATTGGTGAACATATACATGTTCGAGGCATGCGTATAATTACTGTCGTAGTCCATGTAGTACGGTATAAAAAATTTAATTCCTGCGGCCTAAAAAATGAATAGCTATCTCATATTTCTTGTAGAAAAATCGTTTCATAACTATTTGTGTAAATTCATCCGCTCTGAATATTCAATAAACATTATATGTACCAGAAAAACACAATTATCTTGTTAGGTATGCAAGCATAACGTCTCTACTGAATAGCAGTTTAGTTTGCATGGTATTTTGTTAAAAGAAAAGTACTGATTTAAAATACATTTAGATTGTACGGTTTCAATCGGAATTAACATAACTTTAGTAACGACGTGTGCATCGCGAACCGCTTTTTCGTTTTAACGAAAGAATACGCGTAAGTGCACTACGCAACTGCGACAACGGCGCGAAATATTTTAACCGCTTCAAAATCAATAGCGTGTCCCGCTTTTGCTGACGTTTCCTCCGCATTTAACGAATACCTTTTTCGTGTGTACTTTTGGTCCGACTTATATTTAATTGTATTAAACTTTGAGCCACGAATGGCTTTGATCAAACATCTTCGAACATGAACGACAATTGCGCTGCGCGCCGGATGTAGGAGAAATCACATGTTCACGCGCGTGATGTAGGCTCAGTTTCACATTGAATCTGACATGTTTCATTATTATTCAAAATAATATCTACATACGCATCTTATTTGACTTTTTGCTGCAGATGCATAGATCCGGTAGCACGTATCTTTCATTTCTATCGACAGATTCGCTTCACTTTTTACTGCTTAAACGTGATTCCACTTCTACGAAGAAACCGTTGCAGCTTTTCCTGGAATATTCCCGCAAACCCAGTCGGTTCCCTTAATATGTCTTACAGAAACGAAACTTATCAAGGGTATCAAACTTACGGACAAACGCGTAATTAAAGTATTGCGGCAATAGGCAACATTAAAGTATTTATGTGAACTTGAAACTTAGAAAATGTTACGGCTTTAGTTCCCAAACGAAAGAACGAAAATACAGAACAGCGATTCAGCTTGAACAAGAAATTGCACAATAATCTCGCCGTCTTTAAAAACTATATATACATACATATGTGTAAGTCAGAGACTCTCAGTTTAAACAAAAAAACTTCGGCTCTTATAAGGGACACTTTGCCCCAATGGTACCTTCGCAATTTCGTCGTAACAACGGAAGAAGAATATTATCATTCAAAAAGAAGCATTATCACTATCAAGCTAATACATGTTTCTGACTTTCATGTATGCAAATTTTCAGTTGACATATGCATTTGCTTGCCACTTGTGCTCACGGCGTAAATATTCTGTGTTGCAGACGACAATGTGGAAATTCTACTGGAATATAGTTCCAAGCTTCTAGAACTTTTCCAATATCCTTGGGAAATGCTACCGTTGATGTACGTCATTTTAAAGCATGCCGGAGGTAACCTCGAGGAGGCTGTGAGACGCATAGTGGAAGGTAAAGTACAACGTTTCTAACTTTTCTTTTGTCACTCGCTGTTCTCTTATTCGTTTTGCATACATACGTCGTTAGCACTTCATTCAGTGTTAAGTGGGTTTTATTCACGATTGTCCGAATGCATTTCACGAAACGATATTTGCTCAATCGTACTTGCACCGAATACTTTTGTCAAGCAGGATATTAATTCCAATTATTTTTGTTTAACCCTAGTGGTCTTCTGTCGGAAGAGGTTACACTGGGATACCATTTTAGACAAAGTCCTGTCATTTATTATAAAGTTATTGCCCGTCTGAGTGCCGCGCCGTGTTTTCGTTCAAATTTCAAATCGTTTCAATGGCACCGTTTATGTTGGATAAATTCGAGAGCGGTATTTGCGCAGACTCATCAATGAAGATAATCAAACTCGTCAGATTCGACGGATCGGCTAATAGTTTTCATCTCGTTCTGAATTTCGAAGAACAAGTTTTCAGAATCAATTAGATCTCGTTAATGGAAGAGCGACGGAATTCACCCGCGAAATATTTTACATTTTACAGTATTATTATTAAACATATGTTCCGTGTTTGCTATTCGTTCATCAAATTACGAAGTCGTCGTGCCCGAAGATGTTTAAGGCGGATCTTTTCACGGTCCCTATTTTTACCAACAACACCTGAAGATCTATCGTGATTTAATCTACACAGCAAGACTTAATGGAAGGCTTCAGCATCAGGAAAATATCTTTTGCAACGTATATACCTACGTACGTCACGAATATTAACTGATGTAGGTATACGCGGAAATTTGGAAAACGAATTCCTACGAAAAGGTTTTCCCTACCCTTAGCTTTTGTCTTCGAGAATGATTAACTCTTGAATGTCTGCTTCTTTCTTTAAATGGCCCATCATACGAATTCGATCGATTGCGCTTGTTGTGCAAACTCGTACAAACTTTGCCAGAACGTTAGCCCATCGAAAAAATTGTATTGCTGGCCACGGTTGTCTTATAAAATACCACATTCTTGGGATTATCTGCACGCGAAGATTCGAACTGATTTCGTGACGCAGTCAAATGGAACTTGCGGTGGATATCATGAAGGTAGGATGCCCACACGATACTTTATTTTACAGTTAGTTTATTGTTCTCTTTGCGCCAATGGCGGACACATGGGAACGGTAAGAAATAAAGGCGAAGGACGAAGATTTATGGAAATGAATTTGTGAATAGAATCCGCTGCTGCAGAATATAACTTGAAAATTAGTAATGAGTAAAGCGGAAATATCTGAGGGGGCAAAAATGTATAATTTATATTCTTTAGATAATTATCAGCTTAATTACCGAAGGGATGGTTGTTTGGAAAAATATATTTTCGCAATCTTGAGAGTCCTCGAGTTGTCAAGAGAAATCTGCGAGTTGCTTTTGATACGGATCAAAAGAAGCAATATTTACTCGACAAACTGTGCCCAGTTTAGAAAAGCGTGACCGCGTAATAGAAGCATTTATTTTAAAAAAAGTCGCTCTCCTAAAATGCTCGAAACTATTTTACTCTCGAATCCGACTGATCGTTCCGTTAATTCTTATACGCAGGCATGTGCAAATTAATTTTTTTTATTTGGCGTTTGCATTACGTGTTATTTGAAGAAGTGCTACATTAACGCTGCCTCCTAATATCTTCTAAAGGCATTTACGTGCCACCTCCTATTACGCACCCTATAATTTCCTCTATCATATTATACTGTAAATATATAGCGTGTTCAACTAATCATTGTGCGAACTGAAGTGGTGTGACTTCTGTTCAGGGATAATGCGAAACCGCAAAGACAAAAAATACGACACTGTGGAAGAATAATCGAATAATATAATTGCTTCACCGAATACGAAAATGCGAAGGCACAGGGAAACTAAGAATTGTAACGAAGCACAGCGTTGCCCGTAGCCGAAGATAGTGGCACGATAGGAAATATAAACTTACATGCCTTCATATAGGTTTAAAATCCCATGAAACTCTCTAAGAAGGAACCATCTTAAGTATGCACCTCGTTGCAGAACCTTGATGTCCTTTGCATGCTGCTAAAAGTGAACCAGATCAGCTTGGGTTAACCAGGCATACCTGGTTAGTTCAAGAGTCTTAGCTGTAGGTAAAGCAAGGCCGTATATACCTACTATGTATGTATATTTATGATGTCGCTTCGTACGAACGCTTATTATGCGATTTCAGTTATGGTTTTCTTTATATTTCCTGTTTTTTTTTTTTTCTTCTTTAACCACGTACGCTTTACGAACGGGGCTGCATATCACGTTCAGTGCACCGTTCGACTTCGCGCAAGTGCATTAACGAGGCTACGAAGTATAAATAATAATACGCAAGACCGCCGCATCGTTATTAAAGCTACATAATAAATGAACATACATATTAGGAGAACATAACAATTTTTTGTCTGCCGCGTTCTGCATAGAAAAAAAGAAAAAAAGATCTAAAACTTAAGGCGGTTAATAATAAATCGCGTCATCGGCATAAACAATCGCGTCATCGGCATAAACAACCGCGTCATCCGCGCATTGTACCACGTGCGTACATTCCGATAGAAATTTCTCCGCGGCTTGCGGCGAATACATTTCCCCCGGAACTTGCCATAACGCTTGGGCAATTAAACGCTTTCGAGAATAATACCTGATTCGTGATTGAAGATCGTTTTCCGGATAATGCGGGACAAGATACATACTACGTAATAACGAGACACGATTATTCATCTAACAAACCTCTCTCTCTCTCTCCCCCTCTCCCTTAACTGCTTTCTTGACGTCAGTTTTTACGAAGGTGAGACGGTCAAGCACGTGTGAAAAAGGAGGTAGCATAATTTGTTAAGTTACCTGCTGACTGCCGCGACTACTGTTCGCACGGGTTGGTCATTATAAGTCGCTTAAGCCAGACTATGCTTCGTTCATCATATAACATCGCCGATTGCCCAGGGGGCACCCTGGCGCGTGTATCATTGCGGCACACGGTGGCATAAGATCCGCTTAATGTGCAACGGGCAAACCGCCCCTTTATTGTAAATTAAGGTGGATCGTGTCGTGAACGCAACGCGGGACCGTTTTTACAGTTCAGATCGACGAGGTGCGAAATCTGTTCGAGGCATTGACGAACACTTTTTAGCGCGACGGCATGCGCATCGTTCTCACGGAAATGTGTCCGCACAATTGGAACGGAATTAGAACGGCAATAGATTCCGAGTTTCATCGGTCGACCCCTCGTTGGGTGTTGATTTTCGTTGGAAAGCTATTGGAGAGTGACTTCGACGCGTTACGTTGACGCAAAGCTTTCCTAAATCCTCCGTCGATTTTTCTTTTCTATCGAAATTTATGGACGCAAATTCGTGTTTCGTCCGGATCGAACAGAGTCGATTATTGGTGTTCAATGAAATGCTCGAGGGATTCTGTCGAGTTTTTTTTTTTTTGTATTTCCAAAATACATTCAGCATTTCAAGCTGATTGCAAGCGTAAACGCTTTGCAACTGAACCGAAGTCAATTACGTAAATTATACGTGCTACAATCGGAACGGCCATCATTGAACGGTGTGTGTCAAACGAAAACCTTAGATCACTTTTCGCGTCCGTAACGTGCCACCGATTATTCCATTTGAAACGCGTGTCGCATCATTGACCGAGCTGTTCGCAGCCACGCTGTACAGGTGCAGTGGGTTAAGAGAAGACGAATACTCTGTCGCAGTTCCCAATTACTGCGAATAACATCCCACGTCGCGGCTCGTGTACCTTAACTTGCCATAGAAAAAACGAACGTTCTGCGGCAAATACATAATTGGATATACATAGGTCGACGTTCTAACGCTATTAACTGGTATCACGATTCGAAGGATACTGATTACAACGGCGAAGTCGTGTTACACGCGTGCCAACACCGTTTCAGGCTAAACGTGCTCGCGGGGCACCGAGCTTGCCCAGCCAGGTTGGATACTTTCAAGTCCATGTGGAAAGTCGCATTCCACCTGGCCTCTTGCAAGCAGGTACAGGATTTTACGGTTCTGGTTCGTTTCAAGTGAATACACTGTTGCGAACACGCTGCTGAAGTCGTTTGATCCATTTCCACGCGTAAAGTTCCGTTCACAACGGAACAGTTGCCTCTCGTTATTCGAGCGCGTTTGCTGCGGGATCGATGTGCTACGTCGAACGGAATCATTTTTGTGTCCTTTGTTCTCCGTGGCTTCCTGTAGTCGGAAGCCATCTGCATTATGGCTTCGGAGGTTCATCTTCTTTATATACACCCTAATTCGTTTTTCACGCCTGGAAGGGCAATGGTTAAATAGTTTATTTCAAGGGTGTGCGACTGTGAATTCACAGTAGATGGGCGGATACAATTTATTTTGCCATTTATTTTGGAAAAATTTAAGTATAAATTTTTTTTCTTAAAGCAGCATATTTTGTGAGAGGTCATGAGACATGTTTTCAAGCTCGGATAGCTTTCATCTCTTGAAAATATGATTTAAATCAACGGGAAATTATTCTTGGATATAAAGATGAGTTAGGTGAAGCAACGATAAGTTAATACAAAGAGTAACTTTCCCGATAAAAGTTGCATCCCCGAAATACAGCAAAGATACGAACGATGAGGGACAATTTTATTCATCAAGGTCGAGATTCATCTATCATTTAAAATGTGACACAAGATCTGTCAAATCCCACGTGCCTTGATACACCATTCGTCATTATCCCATTAGTCGCACGTCTTTCGAATACGATTCTCCCTCGAAGCAAAACACTCTTGGCAGCGTGTAAAACTGGGGGGGGGGGAAACCCATCGTGCGCCAATTTTGAACGACTCAAAGCCAGCAATCGCACGCGTACGTTCGTTTGTATACTCCGTTTTCATCTCGGTTTCCTCCGTACAGGGTCTCAGTTTCCCCGCGGCCGAAAAACCATCGTATCGCATCACAAACGCCTTTGACACCGTATTCCTGTACGGTTCGTTTCGTTTGTGTCGTCCACGAAATCGCGAGCCGCTTCTTGTCCGCCGGTGTGCTTGAAACGCATGACTCGCGTGCCGATCAGAACGCGCAAACTAAACGGCGAACGCTCACACCTACCCACTTGAGGCAAAGATTAATGATGCCCGGATAAAAAGAAAAATGTCTTAGCCTGCAAGTACGCCGACCGCGGCGAGCCTCGGGCAAACAGTAATGAGCGTGTAACGTCGGTGTACAGAAGTTATACCTTAATTATCCACGGACATTACTGCGACTAATGCCTCCAGAAGGCGAGGGGAAAAAGGAGGGGGCGCAGCACACTGGAGACTGTCACGTTGGCGGAAGTGTTGTACAGGTTTTGTTCCGTTGCCTGCATAGTACCCTAGTATGAATCGTAATGGAGTAACCGAAAGGCAGAATTCGCGGAGGAGCGAAATTTGAATAAATGGCGACCGCGACTTATATTGTTCGGTTGGGACAGAGATTTGTCTAAATAATTACGTTGTGCAAAATGTTCGAAGGGGCAGTTTTTATTAGGCTTTCAGGGGAGCAAGATGTACTATATTTATAACAATTTAAAGTTGCCGATGTTTAATAATCATAATATTGTATTAATTTAATTAAAAAAAAAACAATGAATCTGTTAGACTTTGAAGGTGATATACATTTTATCCTGTTTATTCCATTTTATTGAAACCAATGTATATCTGATCTGACACCTGGTGCAATTACTGACTGCTGTACAAAACTAAACGTAATTACTGAAATTTAGACAATAAATCGTAAATGTATTCGTTAACAGAAAATTCGTACCTTGTTTACACTTCATATCGCGGCCTTTCAAATATCAATGGATCACAGCTTTATATTCATTCTGTGACACCTCGTTGCCCCATTAGAAAGTTCGTTCGAGGCAAGGTATCGACATTTTTTCCTTCAACTCGAATTAATCTGTATCGCATAGAACCCAATCGTGTTCCTGAATTAGCAGGCAAACCACGTTTTCATAACAAAAATTGACTTACCCATTGCAATGTTTATAAACTGCTGTATTGTGATTCCCGCGAAAGGGTTACTTTTACGTAGCCAAAGCTTCGTAAATGAAAAGTGAACTGATTTTCCGCTGATCGGATATAATGTATTTATTGGCGTGGGTTGTCCCATACCGTGTCCTCGTCTAGCTGGTGTGATATCAAGGGAGAAATTCAGGGATATACGTTTCAACTGCGAGAATGTGAAGTAAACTTGACAGGCTAGGATTTTGCATTTCATTCGTCAGTTCTAGAACACCCGGCTCCCTAATGGTGGTGTTAGTAGTGTATGTTTAACGACAAATAAACACACGCTCCGAGCGATTACATAGAACGTAACATATTAGAAAAATATGAAAAGGCGGCGCAGCTTCGTTGCACGTTGAGTTGTGGATAGAATTAATTTGCATACGAGTTGCTAATTTACCTATGATATACTGTGACGGGGGATTTCAGTTTACCATCGTTACAAAATTATGCCGCACTTTGTTTCACTGGTTTGTGGGTTCGATCTGTCGAAGTGTCGGACGAACAGGTTCCTCTGTATACGTATAAATGCATTCATCGAAGATTATTATTATTATTATTTTGCATAAGTATTAATACCATCTTAAGGCCGTTTGTTTGTTTTTGTTCTGCACAGTGGCATGATCCTTCAACTGTGTGCGTATGCATGTTGTTTTTTGCGTAATTGGTTTAATTGCACGTTTAATTTAACTCACCTACTTTCACGGGAACAGGGTAGCGCTCCGTTCCACCGCGGCGGTCACCCGCTACAATTCTTAAAAATCTTGTTAGCGAACGCACTGTACGAGTGAATTAAAGTAAGGCTTAGTTAATTGTTTACGTAGAAGAATAGTAAAACGTCTGTAACGCCGCTGATCGCATGCGAATAATTTTTTAAACGCTTCTTCCGGGTTGACTAAAATGGTAAAGAATCGCACTTTACTTCAAGTGTACGCTTTACCTGCTGTAATCGCAGAAGGATAATTAGAGGTACAGATATATACTCGATCTAATGGCTTTCTGTATAAGTATAGTACATGTATACGATTATGAAGACGATACATTGTTTCTATATTACCTTGCAACATTTCTCTCCGATACTGTCATAATTGATGCGTCTTTCCAATTGCAGTACATTTAAATGTAGAACAACTATGATACTTGTGGCTTTCAGCAATATTATTTAGTACTTCTTAAAATATTGTTCTTTGGCTTCCAGCGAATTTTCGCGATACTCTTTCCCCAGTTATTATTCTCGACTTTTTATCACTGAATTCATTTATATGGTCGAACGAAACGAATCACAAATATTGTTACGTATTGTCAAGGATATTTGATTATTTCTTAGAGACAGGGAAGAAAATTGATAGGAAATATGAGTATTTTTAAAGGTAGTGTTGGTCCTATCCAATATAACTTTTGTTAAAATTTTGTATAAATCTTGTTTATCGTGCTTTACTATATTTTATATATAATTTCGTATTTATGATATTCTAACATTACCTCTGCGCCGTGAGAAAAAAATTTGAGCAGAAGAAAGGGAAAAGTAAACTACCTTTGCACGATAGCATATTGTGCCAGCGATCACGCGAGCTCGGAATTCGCATCAGGTGTTCTTTGGGGTTAATTCGAGTTGAGGAAAATTAATAACACGTCGCCACTTAAAAGGTTACTACTCTCAGGCAACCATGACTAATGGAACTCCTTCACTCTGAACAGAAACATCAATGATGATAATTCTGCCGTGGTAATCCCAACCAGCTTTTAGATCATTCGTATTAATTTTCGTTGTGAATGCTTTTAGACACGTTAAGCGTGTCCTTTTTCGAGGCAAGTTTATCAACGACATATTTCGTCATTTTTAACTTCCTGTGCAACGAAAACGCGCAGTTAAATATCACCTCTGAATTCCTAATTATTGTTGTCGTTTCAATTCTCGTAAAATAGATAGGGTTTACAGATTCATTGCAGCGGAAACAGAAATAATTTGTATTCTAGCTAAAGAGCAAGATAACTCTTCGAACACGTACGCATCGTGAAATACTTGTACTAAGTTTTTCAAATATCATGAATGAACATGAGATTCAAAGATAAACGAACGAGTAGGCAATTAAAAAATAAGCAAATGGAGAAGTTCAATTCTAAGTAAAATCTAAGAACAACTGCAGAGCACGTAGAAAAATATTATTACCTTTTTTATATAGTAGTAACGAAGAACGCGAAGTTACCAAATAAAAGGGTTTAAAAAGCGGCGTCGATAAAGTTACATTTCAAGCTTTCAACAGCTAAGCTGTTGAAAAGCCTCGGCTGGCGGACCAAATTAATATTCCAAATTAATGTTACAGGGGTCAACAGTCGTTCGCTTCGTTTATATATATTTTTTTTTTATCCCGAAGACGTTCATCAATGTCCAACATGAAATTATTATTCGTCACGGTGATTGTTGTACACCTGGAAATTCCGGAACACAAACTTTTGAGCGGTAGCGTATGTAATTACCTATTACTTGCTAACGAGCATTACAACTGTTTTTCGAAGTTGCCCGCCGGTTTTTGCATATCATTTTTCGATACAACCGTGTAATTACGACCGGCTATAAAAAGTGCAAGAAGCAAGGACGGTGGAAAGAAAGTAGGAAATGCTGCAAAGGTGCACTGTTGTCGGTTCGTCGCGAGAAAACCGTAACTCTTGTTAACGAAATGGTACAGAAGTAAAAGGGTTGAGGGAGAGGTTGCCCCGTTAGAATTTTTGGTGACGGGAATCGCAACAGGAGCGTGTATTATTAACGGGCGAAAACTCGTGTGCAAAACTGTGTATTAGTTTAATCACCGGTTGTTGCACTGGTAAGGACCTTTAATGCATAACATATAAGAGTTACACCTATCCGGAGATACCAATTATATCGTCAACCTAACGACGATGATGCTTAGCATCGGGAAGGTTCCCGCTGTCTTTCGATCTGATCGTTGAATTGCAATTTCCAGTGGAAACGGCTGGCGCGAATCGTTCGAAATTGTCAGAGGCGCAGAGTGTGTATCGTATAATTACTGCCTTTGTTGTTTGCTGGTCGTGATAATATTGCGACCAGGTTGGGCCGATCACGAAATTACGAGCGTGATCCCGTGTTACGTTCGTTGAACCTCGTGCAAGCAATTTTCACCCGGCCAAATGAGAAAACGAATTTTTCTCCGATGTTGCCCGTGCACGCAGACACCGGCCGGGGCCTGAAATTAGCTGAAATTTCGTATTTACACCGGGGCGCTGCTCGAAAACCTGTTTAACACGCGACAGGTGTCCGTTTATGATTTATGGACATACCCGGACTTTCTATCTTCCTTTTTCGCGGTGCACACTAATTGCGGCACATTTTATTTTACGACGACCAGTGGAAACCTTGTTGTCCCACTTTAATTATTCGCCGCGTTGGCCACCGGTATAATTAATTAAGAACTGGAACATAGTGTTAAAGCGGTGCACGCTTATTTATGTAGAAACGAAACGTCTTTGAAAACCTCGGGACGCCATGAATTTCAAATTAATGTTTCAATAATGATGGTACAAGTGCGTCGTGTGACGTTCCTTTGATATGCAATTAATTTTTTTTTAATAACCGGAGTGCGCAAAAAATATTTAAATTTGTAAACGTGGAACGCTTATTCAGTGGACGCTTAATATGCAACTTCGAATCATTTGCCGAACGGGCCGCGGGGTGTTTGAATATTGCACGGTGTCGCTGGACCGGCAAGAAAGCGATGGGTATTCATGGAATCTCGCAAATAGGAACGCGTAAGTAGTAAAGTTTGAGTTTTGAGGAAAAATGTGAAGGATTTCTCGCCGGTCCAACTATCGTGCTTTCTTAATTGTCATCGGGGTGCTGTTATCTTTACAGTTATAATACGTCGAGAAGTAGTCAAAGGGATATAAAAATATTGCCGCAGGTTTGTTCTTGTTATGTGCTTCATTTATTGCCATTCAGTTTACAATGTATTACAAAAGTTCGTTACGTTTCGTCGCGTGTAAATTGGAACTGGTCATTGATTAAATTAATCAACAGTTACGCAAGCACGAAACACGGTAAAGGCATGCGCATTGTACAAAACAAATATATTTTCAGGCGCATCTCATAGTCAATCTTTCTGCCCACATTCTTGGCCTTCTTAAACTAAAGTCGTTTCTAATAATATACGCATAAGCATCCGCCATCTAAACATCGCATCACAGACCTCAGTATCCTGCAAGTGGAACGGTTCTGCCCGCTATTCGATTAATGCCTATTAACGTTCTAACTCTACCATTATAATCTGCACTTGCTTCAGAAACCTATACGGAATATATATTTTGCAAGAATGTACTTCCTCTTGACCGTTCAAAGTGCAATTACGTCGATCCTTCAAAATACTCGGGATACGTCTTTCTTTTTCGTTTTTACCAAACTTCTAAACAAGTCCAGGCAGTTTTATAGTGTCCGGTTCGATTATTAATACATACCATGCGAAAGCATCAGAAGATCGCGCGTTTGAAAGGAAGTAACGGGAAAATCAGCATACTAATCGCAGTATGTAGTTCGGTTACCATCGCCGACGTAATTAACAATCAATTATTTGCAGGCGAAAATAACGAAATAAAAAAGGGGAAGCAAAATCTTTGAGAGTGAAATACAAGCGACGTCGCTGTAACCAGATTCCGCCGACACAAAAAAGCCCGGGCCAATTTAAGCGTGCTAGCACAAAAGAAAGATTAAACGGTGCTTAATGAAAATGTTCACTAACACAATGTGTTTTACATATAAATTCGAACGGAGTGGAAATTATCGCCTATCGCCCATGAAACATGGCCTTAGGCGGCTTACTCTCGTTGACGGTGGACTTTTTTTTTTTTTTTTGAAATTGTGGCATCGCGTACTCGGGCAAGATCAAAGGCGTCGGAAGTTTCGTTGCCAATCTGTTTTGCTTTCAAGAAAGTTCAGGATCACTTTTTATACGATTATCTCCAGTAATTACAGAGTACTTTGCTCTTATCTGAAACGTGTCGGAAAATGCGGACTTCGTGATATGTGCAACTAACGTTGTCTTGTTCATCCGAGATAAGAAACTGTCGTAATGTTGGCTTATATGGCTGCAACTATCGTCCGTGGCGTACGGTCGAATAAGTAATATCGTGTCCCGAAATTGCAAACTTTTAAATTTTTTTGCAAATTCGTATCTTTCCTCTTTTCGATTACAGTGGATCAATTGAATTCCTTTTTAATATGCGACATTGATAGTTTATTCGATTTCTCAATGACAAACTCGATGAACATAATACAGTGGAATCTCGATGACTCGAACTCCTTCGAGTGACAGAGATTCAACAAACGAAAGTTCGACGTACAGGAGCTTTTTGGGAATAAAGGAAATTTTCGTCTGACAGCGGTTTGCGAGTTATCGAGATTCCACTGTATTGGAGAAAAATCTGATTTGCTAAGTTCACGCGTGTGTGTCATTTTAATTCCATACGAGGTATTAGCAATATTTTTAATTGATAACGGACTAAAGTATTCCAGTTCATTTCTAGATTGCGGCAACAACAAAAAAAGGAACCACTTCCCTTTTAAATTTTTTCTCATAAAAATGTTGTCTCGTTTCGGACAAGCATTATAATCGTCTTCTCGAGTCGCGTTGAAATTGAAATATTATTTTGCCCCCCCCCCCCCGCGTCCTCCCTGCCCGGAAATCTTCGCGGCCACCGTACCTGTCTGTGAAAGGCGTACACCACAATGCAACGTACATGACGTTTCGATTAAACTTTCGAATGCTCCGACGATATTACAAGTACAAGGTTAGCACGCTCGTTGCGCGGTATGAAGCAATTAAACATTCACCCCAGTTCACATTTTTCTTTGCCGCGAGCGAGATGTTGCCTTTCATTATGTGATAGGAGCGCAGTGACGTGAATTGCTTCGTGTTTGCCAGGAATTCTTCTTGACAGAAAATTCTTGCAATGTAATCTCGCTGACGGTGTATCCGATTAACGTTTGTTAATTATGGATGGGTCTCCCGGCTTGGTCGGTACGGGAGACTCGTAAATTATACACTAGGGCACCTTCGAAATTCGCGTAATACACGCGTGCACGTAAAAATCGATGCGTGTAGCACCAGACGAAAATGCTAAATGATATTTGGAGCGAGAAGCGATTGCTTACCTTGAAGTGCAATTACCTGATTATTACTTTCGTGTATACTTGCGGTTCAAGTTGAATATGCATTCTATTGGTTTTTCTTTTCTTTTTTTTTTCTTTCTAACGAATTTAGAGCAATACATTTGTCGACACGTTATCGTCGCATCGTCCATTATCAGCAGACGTTCGTTCGTTACAAATTAACGCCGATGCTAAATTCGTAACTGAATGCCGATCGTGCACTGCCCGGCACGATTCTTACCAGTTAGCGCAGTGTCAAGTACCGACATACCTTCGATCGTTGAAAAATTCATTGCGCAACTCAATGTCAAGTCGTTTTCCTTCAATGCAAGAATGTCTCGGTGTGATACGCCGTGGCTCTTGGCCGCGCACGTGTACCACTCGCATGTAAGCCTCTTGTGCGTCACATATTTCCGCGATTGAACCGCTCGGTCTTTCCACGAAACTCGGAAGTGATATAATTACTTCGCACGCAAAAAAATACTTCGTTTTCAAGCACTGTTAAATATTAACCAGATGGTAAAACTAAATGATAATTTTACTGACCGCAAGATTATATAATGTGCAAAGGTCAAGTGTTAATGCTAGGTTCAATTGCACATAAGTCGAAACTATTTAAAAGCCGACGTCTTAATGTGCATTCACTGTTGCGACGTGTGATTCGCAATTTAGTTCAAGTGTTATCGGAATTTTTATCCTTGGTACGCGGCATTTCTGCAGTTTTCACGCGAGCAGATAGTTGAACCCGAAGCCCGCCTTCCTCGAAATATCGAAACAAAAATTGTAGTTCTCCAGTAATAAAAAAAAGTCTATAATAAGCGTAGTCTATAATCATTTTCTTATACAGCGTATAGTTTAAGTACTCTGCCGCGCTGTGCAAATTATTTCGTTCATTCCGCGCGTTCATCTTTGTACCCTACCTCGCAATTGTTCCTATGCAACCAGTGGACATTCCCGTGATCCGAATTTCTCCAAATAATCTACTCGTAGGAACACTGCCGTTCGTATTTCTTTCATTCGAACGAAAGTGCGGAACCATTTACGGCACTTACATACTTCAAGTTCTGTATCGTCAGAAAATTACACACCATCGCGTTTGCCACTATACTTGTGGAATTTGCGGTCGTCTAAATAAAGTCAAAGATAAGCACGTAAATTACCCCGCATTAGATTATCTAAATTTCCGGTTCCACCTTATATCGATTGCCCCATCTGATTTACGTCCAATCGTCGCTAACAGCCGTGCTCAGAGGCTGCAGATTACGTACGGCGAAAGCTGTCCACCCGAATTTTACGGCCGGGCGACGCGAGTGCCGAACTTAATTGCAAATCGAATGCACCTCGACGCTGAATCTTTCCACGTGTGCCGTCGTACGGAGATAACAGCGGAGAGGAAAAGGAGGGGGGCATGGTATCTTCTAAACAGAAGCGAATGAAACATAGTCGTATGTACAAATAGATGTGATGAACGGTTAGCGGGCAGAAGAGAGAAGTCACAGGAGCTGTTATGGCATGGATGCATTAGTGAGCAAGTGCACTCGACGTGCGAAGCAATTTAGTGTTGGCAGGAATGAGGATACACATCAATGAAGTAACACTGCTGGCCATTTTTTTTTTCCTCAAACATTCATTTACCCGGTTGACACGAAGATTCAATTAATTCGTCGATCGTTTCAATTGCGAGCGAATAAAACGGACCTCGCCAGGATGCAAAGAGCAGCAAAATGTATCATTGCGGGCTACTTTTCACGCACCTATGGAAATTCCCCTTTAAAAATGTGCGAAAGTTGATAGTAACCAAGTGCAAATGCATATTCAGATATTTATTGCGTCTGTTACTATTCACCCTTGAGGTAATATTACAAATACATTCAGCCCCTATCAAAATCCTCCGTGTCGGTATACGTATAAGAAATGTATACAGTAATGAAACAAAGCTCGAGCGCAATGTAGCGTGTACACTTTCAAGGCTCATGTATGTACGTCAAGTGCGTTCGAAGTACCATTGCGAATCGTTTCACATGCGTAGACATGGCGTTCGAGGTAGATGAACAGATACAATTTCATTAATAGATTAAAAAGAAATACATAGTCGGCACGATCGGCATGGCAATGCTCTGGTTGCACGGGATATCACGATGAAGATCGTACGCGCAAGAATGGGACGTCAGCCTTGCAGACAGAGACGGATGGAATGCAATCGCATTCCAGGGCTGTGTTCGTCAAACGAAGCGCCCATTCGACAACCGTCGACGTAATCGTCGCCGAGGAGGCTTTCCTCGTCACTGATTAGAAATTAGTCGAAGCAACGGTTTCCAGGTCGGTCGAAACGCGATGCAACAACGCATCCCTTTCTTGCATGGCACTTCTGGCGTATAACGGTTTTTTTTTTTTTTTTTTTTTTTTATAACTACATCGTCAGAAATATTCGTCGTTACCCGCAATTCGCGTTAACGTTTTAACTTGTCAAAATATTTAATCGATGGCTTGTCGGTAGATCGTTCCTTCGACAGATTAATTCACGAGCATTGCGTGCGCGTACTTCAGATCGGCGTTGCGACGACAATCCGAGAGGATCAATTACAATTCCAGAGATATTGTAACGTCCGTAATTCACTTGGAAGATATTTTAATAACAAAGTCGGGCTGTCACACAGTATCGACGAACGGTTCTATCAACACCCTATTATGTAACATCTTGTCCACACGTCGAACAATGATCTGGCCGCAAACGTGCTCGTCTTACATTTAACAATAATTTATCTCCGTTCCCTCGGCAAACGTCATTTTACGCAACGGCGTTGCGCAATCCGATTCTTTGCACGTTTCATTTCAATTATCCTAAGCGCCCCCGTCCGACACTCCGACAGGGACTCGCAAACGATCACCGTCGCCGATCGCGATTACAATCGCACGACAATATCGTGCACTCTGTTGCGTAACGAGGATCGCCACGCGTTTTCTCACGAAATTGTATCCCGCCGGCGTTGCGCTGGTACGTATACATTTCTAATCGAAATTCAGCCGTCGTCCGATTTACGCGAGTAGAGGTCGGCAGCTCGTGCGACCATTGGCATTTGCGGTCGCGGAACCGGCCGCCCGGGTCGCTTCCCGCTCCCACACAAACGACGCGACTCTGATTTTCACTTATGCAATATCACTCGCGACTCGCAACACGCGAATACTGCACTTTGATCCGTTAACAGCCGTCGAGCACACGCGCACGTTCGGCTGAGTTTTCTATTTTAGAACGTCGCAGTATATATGCGGCCCTCCTTACATAGTTACACACTGCACCGCGTGCCGGCTATCTAACGGCCGATTATTTTCACGGTCACGTAACTCACAGTGCTGTCCACGGATAGCGGGGCCCTGGACGCCAGTTATGCCCGTGGTTTGGGGGGGGGGGGGGAGGAGGAGGCCCCCCTTTCTGCAGCTGATACCGACGGCCGCGTATTTAATGCCGTTAGGCGGAGAGTGTTCGACGATTGTCCGTCTTTCTTTGGCGCGCAGGAAACGGCGCGTTCTTTACGACAAATTGGCGAATACCTGTTTTATTATTCGCGGGTAAATTGTGGTGCAGGTAAGGAAAGGGTCAGTGGGCCAGCGCGTGCAGGGTGGTAGCCTGCTTGTGATACGTACATACTCGGCTTGACCCCCCCCCCCCCCAAATTCATTTCTATGTCGCCCTTAATAATTTTGTATCTTCTTTACGAAATGTCGCGTACCGTGCCGGATCTGCAAGCTTTGTTGGACACTTTCGGGTCGATTCGTGTTTAAAAAAAAAAAAAAGTTCGGTGTACAGTCTGGTCGTCTGCACAGGTGGCAAGACTTTCTCGCGAGTAATTTTCAAAGATGGAATGATATGTAAATAATGAATAAAAAGTAACGAGTAATAATTAAAAAGTAAATTAAATTTTGTATGTACAAACGGCATTCTTTAAATAATTTAATTAGACTCGCTGACGTGACAAATGATTATTTAAACGAAGATTTATTTAGTAGCGTCCAATACGGACGAAACCCGTTCGTCCGTATCGGGCCAGAAACTTGAACGGCACTGACATAACCGCCTTAATGACAGAGCTTACTCACGAACGAGAGGCACAGCGAGGAAGAAGGGGATAGAGTCAGTTTGAGTCGTCGAATTACTATGATTTCACGCACGTACTCCAGAATTAGAAGTAGAAGGATTTCAGTCGTCGCGATTCCGCTCTCGCCTCCTCTTGCAGGTAGTGCTACACAGTGGCGAGTTAATCCGACGAGTGCACGTTAATGCGTGGCCAATTTGCGTGGTGCCGTTCGATTGCGCTCGAAACTTTTCTCGAACTTTCTGTCGCCCGAATCGATGACTAGATTTTAGTGGAGGCTAATGGTTGTTCTTATTTCCGATACGGAAATAGTGATTGGGCCGGGATACTTGTTTCACTTAGCGTTCCCTGTGCACTCGTGCTCTAGATTGCCCTTTTTTCCCCCTTCCAGTGATAGAGATCAACGATAGCTTCAACTTTTTAATTTTTTCATACTGACCGCGGCAAATGTATCTTTGGCCCCGATATTATGCGTTTGACAAAGGAAATATAATACGACAATATCGTAGAGGAATGGACGAACAGAAATAGATTGACTTGAGGCGTGCAGGGGATAGGGGCGTTAATTAGTTCACGTTGGCACAGAAGTATTGTAAATCCCTCGAGTAATTGGAATAGCTTGCGAACAGAATTACAAATTGAAACAGTGGTGTGTTGCGTTGAATGATGTGATTTCTGGCAACATTATATTGTACCATTATCCCCTATAATATCTTGAAGGCTTTGCCTCAGAGTTATGAATTTATTTTTAAGACGCGTAACTTTGAAATCTCTTCCCCTAAAACGCTGTACAATCAACATAGTTCTGATTTATTTGGTCCGCATACAATTTTACACGATCGTGTTAGGATCCACGTATTGACAATCACGATAATTTGTCATGTCGCAAATGTGAAAGTAAAGTATTGCTTCGAGGGAACAATTTTAACACGGAAATATTGTTCGACGGAACAGACGATTACAATTTCACAATGGAATTGCACAAATAAACGAGCGAAAATCGGCGAAAATAGTGCAAGCACGGGCGCACTTTATAACTCCCCGATTTTGACACGCAACGTTTGTTTTCTGTTCTGAAACGTTTCAAACTTTAGCCGTTCCAAGTTTTATGCTGAACATTCATCGAACTAGTCATTTTAATTACGAGCAAGAGCTTCGTTTTGCCGGCTTAGCATGTCATTGTTATTTGGAACTTTTACGCATGACCCAATTTATCATACGGCTGCCGGTGTAACATCGTTCAAACGCGCCTATTAATATTTTCTCGTGTTATATTGTTACAGCACGTGTTTGTGCAAAGCACTAATCGCTTCTAGCTTCACATAATATAAATGGATTAGCGCTTATGTAGATGCAGCAATATGAGTGGTAATACAGTCATGTGAATACATATAAGCAAACGTGCGGAACCATTGAAAGAATTAAGTGCAATATCCCATTGAAATATTTTCGAGGTGGCCAAAATGAAAGGTAATGCAGCACCGAATATGGTTAGGTGTATGTAAGCTGAAATTACGTACGAAATATAATACGACTACGAAAAGTCGTCAAGCGTGCGAGGGAAATTAAAATTGAATTTAATGCTTTAGTGGATAATTTTATAACCAAATTTTACTAACTAAAATGCAATTTTCCTTGGACCGAGATAGCTGCACAGATTCATCCCTGTGTTTCGTTTCAATTTTATACAAAGTCATTCGATACTTTGTTCACGGGTATTTTCTAAATTCGTTTAAATCTAACCCATCGCGATCTTCAACCGAATGGAAATTGAATTTAGCTAACATTGGTTGTAAATAATCCCGCGAGATGTTATCGATGATGGAGTTAATTGTTCATTCTTGCCACGACTGTCACTTTCAGTCAATCTTGTCCCGAGGGCAACGACTGAGACATCGAACTGTATATGGTGCACAAATAAAATACGTTGCAAGTTGGCTACATCGTATTTCCATTGCGTCGACAGGCTTTACTTGAGTTGAAAGTATCAGCAAAATTGAAGTCGAGTAAAAAGTATTTTGTTATTTTATAATCTTTATGACGGACACTTGTCAAATTAAACTCCTTTAACATACCCGAGTTGCTCGTGAGACGGGAGGAACCACTATTCACTGAAAATCATCGTTCGTAACTGAAGTTACCGTAATTAACGTTCTAATTATAAGCTCTTTTATTATCCTACATGGTCCGACGTATAATACTCTCGGCCAATCGAAGCTTGAGGATTCCTGCTCATCGTTTTGTAACTGACATGCACAAGTTTCGTGCACCCTTTGATCCCTACCGCCCGAAAGCTTGGATCATCGTCGCACGAAGAATCGAGCGTAATTATAATCATTTATTACTTTGTTTATCCGTGCCGCAGTTGCCACGTCGCGTCGATCAGGATTTCATTATCGACCGTTCTGTGAATATAGTTGATCACGAATGAAAATAGCTCAATGACACGTTAACCAGCCGCGCGAATGTACGACAAAGCGGCTAAAGTCCCGATGGTTCGATAGAGAAAACAGTTCACTCATTTGAGGAGTTTGTTGGACATGTAATAATTGTTGCGGTGGTCTTATGGAAATTGATCATTGATCATTCTTTGCATCACATTTTCTATTACTTGTCCCAGTAACTCGTCATGGCGAATAGGAAATAATTAATATTCTTGGTGGCGTGTGGCACTATTTTTATATGATCTCGTGTTGGATTATTTAAAGAGACATGGAGCAACACCCTGCACCTTGATAGGTGGCAAGTTTTGCTTTCCATTCTTCGGCCAGCTTGTTTTGTACTGATGAATAATATTTGAATAACAATCTATTGCCTTGATCAAGCTCCAGGAAATGAATCGGCAATTATTTTTAATCCTGTGTTGAATCTTTTTAATTCGTACTCAAGATTGTACCTTTCTAAACATTTAACCTTTCTCTTCGTACGAATTGCACAGAAATAATTTCGCATAGAAGCAACACTTTTGGGCTTTGCATACTTCAAAACGATATATAGCGCGCCGGTAATATTTCGTCTACGATGGTGTAAACAATGTGTAGCGCTTTCTTACAATCCATTCTCTTGTTCGTCGCAATTATCAGATTACGTCTCGTTCCCAGGTACATCGTGATTCTTCTATCACCCGGTACATTCGTGCGTGCTTTGGCGCAGTTTGCGTGATAAAATAAGATTAACCCGAGATAGGACGCTTCGAAGCAGTATATCCCTTTACACCAGTTGTTACAATGTAATGATTTTGCACTTACGTGATATTTTCTTAATTGGAAGTAAACCTCCTCTGTTAATAAGCGTGTGGGCGATGTTGAATATTTATCAAATCTGGACTCTTTTTTCCTAATATATAAATTCACCAGCCGTAGAACGCTTGGAATGCACGGTATAATACATAATTTGGGTCAACCGCAAAAAATATTGCACCCGAAATTATCACCGTAAGATGGTTCGTTGATTTTGACAAAGGCACAGAGGCGTATTTGAACAAATCTGTTACTGTTCGTCACACTGTATCTTGTTCTAAATTTTCTGTATTATTTGATGGCTGTTATCTTATGAAATTAGGGTAGAATATATTTAAAGTGTCAAAATGACACTGTGCTTGTATTTTCACACTTGTGCGTAGGCAAACGAAATATGTAGCTTCACAATGAAAATGTCCCATGAAAGTATACAAGTCTATGATATATCTCGTAAATGTACTGTCAATTAAGCTATAACCTCCTGGTTGAATTGATTATTTTGTTATTTGAAATACAATGGAAACTTTCTTAAGCTTAAATCAAATTTACTGCTGTGCCCCCCCTTTTTTTTATAGTATTCCCAATTATTGGAGCCAAGTCTCTTTTTTTCCAATTAATATTCACCTCCCGTTGTCTGATCATTTCGAAGACGTAGGCAAGCACTCGTAAACTTAGTTGAACATATAAAAAAAATTCAATGATCGTAATCACGAACCATGCAAATAATTAAGCCTGCATTCATGATGCCAATTACCGTAGCTATTCCCCTTCGTTAACATGCCTTTTATCGCCCTAAATACCATAGGTAGTGGTGCACCACTGTCCCTTTTAATAATTTTATTTCAATTTGTTCGATTTTTAAAATACGGACACGGTCAGATTTTTAAACTGAAATATTTAATTGCATTTGCAATACTGCGAAACTGATCGGAGGCATTTCGCCGGTTCTTATACATTTAATTCGAACATTCAGCAAAAATTAAAATTTGATTGCATATACATATATGGTGTGCTTATGGGTTTCTTACAATTAGTTGTCGGGAAGAAGATTGCATAAATATATAGTTCGTAGTTCCCTTGGTGCTTAATAATTTTTTATGATAAAGTATATTAAAAAATAAACCAAACTCTAATACACGCGGCCTTTATACCACGGTGAAATCTTATTCCCGATTTTCTCTTTGCTTTCTACACGTTTATTGTTAGAAAAGGTGTGTATTCTCCATTTGGCGAGTTTGAAATGCAAGAGAAATGAACAATTATTAACATGCAGAGAAGGTGCTTACGGGTGATTTTAATTGCAATCTCGTTAAAAATAGCACCATTTTAAATGAGCCGCAGCCGTTCTTTTGAATTTACCACCTTTGTTAATAAGCCCCCGTTGTGCGCGCTCATGGAAATCGTTGTCGGATTCCTCCACATGAAGCATCGTGATTTAACAAAAAAAGAAAAAAAAAATAGCTTCTCGTTTCATTTAAGTCCGCCATTAATTGACCGTTTCGCAGCATTTCATTATCGGCGCGAAAATAGACACAAAAGAAAACTGAACTGAAGAGAAAACCAAATTGTCTGGCGCAATTTTGTTACCAAAGTTCCAATCCTGTTTCGTCTCGTTACCTACCAAATGCATATCATCAACAAAATCACCATTTCACGTACAATGATTTAGCTATCGGTCGATAAACAGCTTGGACTTCTATTGATTTCAACGAATTACTTACGTTCAGTAAACGAATCTCTTCTAATCACCCCCCCCCCCCTCCCCAAGTTTCTTCCAATATATAGCCGACTACATAATTCGTTCATTTTCTTGCCCTGCGATGCATTAGGCCGTTTCTCAACGAGCGGCACTAATTAATCGATACTTAGGCTTCCTTATGGCTTCATACAGCGACGGCCAGCATATACTCCCCCAAACCGCAAAGGTGATGCCCATAACGACGCGTGTGTTACCCACCTTCCGGCCCGGAACAATGTACGATAGGCTGAGAAATAATGATTGCTACTCTTGATCAACGCACTTATCCCGCTGATAGCGATCTGCGCGTCCGCTGTATCCTAATTAATTTCGGCTGCTGCACCTGAACGCGGCGCTATCCGCAATTAGAGACAAATGACGTTTGCCCACCAGATTATTGACTAGTCTTAATTACCGGCGCGATATAATTTATGAGCCGGATAGGGTGATTGATCCATTTGGCGGACACCCCCTTTTATGTTCGCGCGGTAACACCATCGACGGAATTCTTTTTCCGCTGAATCATTTCGGCAATGATGTATGAAATTTTGCAAACAAGCTTCGTGGCCGTTTTTGTTGCACGTTGCATTCGATCTGGCATGCGCCTGTTGGATGTTCGCGGTACGTTCTTTCGGAGTTTTTTTTTTTTTGAAACGAACAAACGGTGAAAGCTCGATCGACAATAATCGCGTGCAGCCGGGGGGGCGCAGTTCGCAATCTTTTCAAACGTCGATCCCTCCGCACTCCGGACTATAAAAATTATTCCTCGAATCCTTGAATTGTCCAATTGCCGTGTCTCGCATGCAATCAATTGATTGCTCGAAGATATATTCGACAGAATTAGCCCTCCACGTTTACGAGAAATGACACGAACTTACAGACCAATCAAATACGCTGTCCCTTGCACATTAGAGCCTTGTAACTAGGCGTGTCTTAATTAGTTTAACAGACACGACACGCTGTCAACGTCTTCCTTTCATTTCGCCATAGATTTATAGTATCACACTGGCATACCGCGTGTCGGAGATTTAAGGTTCTCCGGGGGTTTAGTGATACTTTTACAAGCATCGCGACAGGTAACATTTCGCGCGGTGATAAAACGATGATGGCGCTGATATTTCAGCCTGCTGCGCTTTCTTTTTTATGCCACGGTGCTGTATAAATGGTGTCTGTTTATGGCTGATTTAGATAACACGGGCCGGACATTAAATCAGAATGTCCGTATTAATTTCGCTTTGACAAACTAGTTCACGATGCTGGAAACACGTAATGGGCTTCGGTAGTTTCAACATTTATTATCTCATTAACACGTTTGCCACCGCGTTTGGAAAAAGTGGTTTCACATAGTATGCACTGTTCTTTCACCCGTCTCATTAATTACAATGTAGGTATATTCGGATCTATTCGCGCGGAAATTAATAATGATATATAGACTAATTAATAATATTATATTACCCCTTTAATGTCACTTTAGACTATGCACGTTAAATGGATATATTATTGTCACAAGGAACGTTTAGAGTAAATGAGTTTTTTAAATTAAGAGCGCTTGTAAAAGATTTTGGTGCGCAGTTCTTGAATAATGTTGCCAAGGAAAGCCTGTTTGACGAAGTTCAAACAGAATTTGTGAGAAAAGGTGCGTGAAAGTACTGAGCAAAAATTGGTAATCTATATTTTGACACATGTACCCTATTCGCCATTCGGAGAACCCGAACAAGCCATGCAAATTCTATAAAAATAATTAATTCGCTATATTTGACAATTTTGGGGGGGATACGTGTCAGTTAATGTGAAACGATCTGTATAGTACACGGGCCTCAGAATAAAGTCACAAGAACGCCAATACAGAGATAAAAATGTACGGAGCGCTCTTTAAGTAAATAAAAAAAAAATGAAGACACGGACGCACAAAATTGACCAACGCTCTATAGTGTCTACAATTAGCTGAAAAATCGAAGCGCGCCCGAAATTATGATAATATCGGTAACGCGATTACTCGTTATACCTTTGATTCGCGTACCGTCTAAGAATCTCTCGTTCCAAACGCAGAATGCAAACATCATTCGCACCGATGCGCCAACATGCATAAACTGGTGCACGCCCGATCCTTTGTCATTTTCTACAGTGAGAATCGCGTAACTGTCACTAACGTTCTCACATACCGGGGGTAACCGTGGTTACCTGCCACGGTATGATCGCCGGGCGAAGATGATAGCTGCAGTTACGCGTCGTTGAGTGATCGGTCTTCGCGGTCAAACACTATCGTCAAACGTTGCGAAATTCGTACACTCACGGACGATGATTACTTCCACGGTGTTCTATAAAACAGCAGAGTGGTGCATTCCATTGGCGCATTTGGAATATTGCAAGAAGTTTGACGGGCGCACACACTGTCCGCCGTAAAGCGATTCTTCCGTGGACAACGACAGTGTCCGGCAACGGCATGCCGCGGCACAGCGAGGCGCAAGTGGACCCTTTTACGAAATTAAATTTCTTCCAGGCTCTCGTGAGACGAATTCTATTATATCGTTCGATATTCCGCCGCTTCTTGTACCTGGCATACGGCGATTTGCATGCACATTGATGCGCGTGTGCGTGTAACGAGTTACGAATGAAAGGGAAGCGGGAACAAAAGTAAGAAAATGAAAGGTGGAAGGTAAAAATAAAGCGAGCCACAATAAGGAGGAAAGCGTTTAGTAACCCCACAGCGATTGCGCGAGAATAATTTAGAGAGAAGCCTGACCGCTCTTTTTCCTTTAACGAGTAAGTGTTGCAATCAGTTGTTCCTTTTTATAAAATTTGAAATCAAAACATAATTTTGTCGTGTCGACTCCGCTGCTCCAGCGAATATACTAATGACGAAACAACGAAAAAGATTAATCGGTATTTGAAAGAATAAGAAATATTATTCGATCAAATCTTGAAATAATCCCGTGTGACAGTTTGTGGCGCCGATATTGGATCGACGAAGAACATTCTCAAACGTCATCTGCCGCGACCAAAATGCATGTGCATACGGGCAAGCTAATTAGCTTCGGCGCTGCATTGTGAGAAATTACCACAACCGTTGCATTAGCCTTAGTCACGGCGAAGAAAAAGATAACAAAAACGTATACCGCGTCAAGAATTTGTTTCCTTCGCATCACTAACCTGTCTCACCAATTTTTTAAAGCACATGTCAGTCGATGAACATGTACCCCCGAACGTTCAATAATATGACCGGCAGTAACAATACTAATAAGAATAATTCAACGCCTATGGTCTCATCGGCCTCTTTCTTCCGATGAATATCCTGCCGTTGAATAGCGTCAACACCTGAATCGGTTGAATAGAGGCCGCTCAAAAGACAAAACGCGGATCGCGTGTCCCGAAAAGTGGGTAATCCTTCGCTCCTTCCTCGCGGTTTCGCCGCTGAATCGATGGGCTCGCGGGGAAGGAAAAGCAAAAGTGAAAGAAAAGAAAAGAAGAGAAAAGTACAAAATAGTGTAGCGGATGGCGGAACGGTGGAGAGAGAGGGAGAGAGAGTGGGAGGGAGAGAAAGAAAGAGAGAGAGAGAAAGCTTAAATGGCCCGAGGGCATAAAATGGTAAACGGGCCTTTGCACGCGGGAGACATAACAGCAGGCGAGCCGATTTATATGCGTTCCTTGGCTTGTGCACGCAGTTTACGATATGTAAAACTATCGGGACCGGCATTGTGCGACTACGGGTGCCCCGTCGTAAAAGCGGCCATTCGAACTGCCTCAACTTTGAAAGACTTTCGAATAATATTGCAAGTTCTCAACCATTCACGGTCTGCCCTCGACGGTGCTGATGCTCGGACGGACGCTGCTGGAAGGGTTGCCTCGCGTGATGCAACCGGCTACCTCTTCTCGTCGTTCCCTTCGTCGATTTCGCGTTAGAATTAATTGTGCACTGCCGACCGTAAGTCGCCGGGGGGTGGGGGGGCACCCTTAGTGTCTTGGGGTAAATCTGTATTGCGATATATGTTTAATTACTTGGTACGACGTGAACGGTTCTATTAATGCGCGTGAAAGATGCAGTTTTGATAACGCGACGGGTACTTTACATGAATTGATATGATTAAGATATGATTAAGCCACGCCGATCGCCAGATCTCAACACTGTTGAGAGATTACGGGATGGACTGGATAGAAGTGTTCGAGCACGTTGTCCCGTGCGAGCGAACGATCCGTAGAGAAATCAAGTAGGGACTTTAAAGAAGTTGGTTCGAGCTGCCAACGCGAAACGGGGAGCGTATGTATGTACATGGGCATATGAAAGAATGCGTTACATGTGTAATCGGTAAATAATTGTTCGAATTAAAGCCGACACTACTGTGTGTTCCGTGATTAATGGACGGGAGTGTACGTTTGTTTCTGTGAAATGAATCGCATACAACCGATTAATGAACGGCGTGATTAATGGACACGTCGAAACACTTGCATTTCTATTTATCGTTCAACCCTTTATACGCAACGCTCTTAAGTTGATAATATTCTGATAGGCGGTAATAATGTCAAATGGTAGATCAATTTGTCCGTGTCTCGGTGTAATTTGAAAGATGTGTGAAAAGATATGATGAACAAAATTTTTCATTTCGTCTGTTTAATTTGAGGTTTAGAGTTGAATCAACCATTTTAGCAATTATCCTTCGAATTATTTGACACGAGACAATTGTATATAGTTGGTTCAGATATATTTGCTATTCCTTTTGCACATGTTTACTATTCCCAGGCGCTGTTATACGTTCATGCCATTTCTAAATTACATATTTTTTACACATTTACAAATTTATGAAATAGTGCACGGGATGATAATCAGTAAGTTTGATAAGCAGTAAAATGAACCTGAACGAAAAAGGGGAATGGAAAAGCTGTCGTTTGTCGATACATTATATTTAGAGTGGTGCTGGTGTTCACGTCGAATCGTATTAGTGACGTCACGCGATTGTTAGCGGTACCGGAAGTTATGGTAATTACTGTAAGCCATGGAGAACACGGGTGCAGCTGCGAATCCTATTTTCGCAGTCGCCCAGCGATATTTCCATTCCCTTTTTTCGAGCGTGAAATAGAAACCCCTCTGACACATCAAAGCAGAAAAAGGAAAGGCAGAATAAAGTTAGATTTGCGAAGATATTTTTAATTTGTTAAAAGTTGCTTCATCGAGTCTAATATTTCACACTATTCCAAATTGAATGCGTTCCGATTTGGAAATAGGAATGCTTCTGTATTTTAGTGTACAAAAGTTGCTAATTTCTACTATTTACAACGGGAGTAAAGTCTACGTTTCTTTACTATAGATGCGTATCTTAATTTAATAAACAATTCACAATATCCTCAATACTCCAAAACCGTCTCCCATTGGAGTCGCACTTTTTCTTTCATTAACGCAAAAACGGTAAATACTCTTTCATTGCCTTTGCCATATAAATTCTTTCCGTCGACCACTGTCACATATGTGCGTACGAAACGTCCCCGAAGAATTTGTTGACGATCGTATCCTTCGAATCGCTATAACGAAACGAATGAAATCATCACGAGACATTTGCGCATTCGCGTCTCGCCGAATGCCTGCCATCGGCCGGTCGAACTATTTGACGCATCCGTAGCAATTTATCATAATTACACGGCGGACATACTCGATTCGCAATTAGCCCCGCGGAACCTGTTAGAAATTCCGTTCCCCGTTGGCGACACCGAATCATAATCGGCGGGGCAACCTGCCGATAATTTTTTTCAATGCGGTCCAAATTATGAATTATCGCGCCGACCGCGCACGTATCGAATCGAATTACACACGATAAGGGCGCGGGGGAGGGGGGGGGGCGATACTTTGCTGGCAGGCGTCGCGAGAACAGAATCAACCGGCGCGGCGGCCGTGCATGTGAAGCCACGCCATTAAATATAATTTACGACTGGTGGATCGTTTTTATGTCCGGCTACGGAGCACGGAGGATTCATCTGGCGGGCCGAAGCCACGAATAAATCATTCGATATCGAGCGGGGCAACGGCGAACGTAACCGAAAACACGACGAGATACAACCGCAACGAAAAACCGAACAGCCTTTGTTTTGGATGTTCCGCTCCAAAGATGGAATTTTGCTTCCTTAAATTGGAAACGACTTTTTGCTCGCTCCGCTCCGCTCCTTTCCTCTCCACTCTGTTTCGAGTTAATGAAGGTGTTCGCGATAAACGTTGCGCGGTTAAACCTGCAAGTATCCCGGATAATGCTGATACTGGAGGGAGATGTGTGCGCGCGCGTTATCTCGAAGGCTTCTTTCCGGTGTTCGCGACGATATTTCAGAGAGTGTATATTCGTTGGATCGGCGGGGACGGTGTCTCTCGGCTTTGAAATGATTATCGGTGATATTGGTTGCGATCACGTGGCACCTGTTCTGTTAACAGTGGTCCCGCGTATTGTTCGTTTTCGATTGAAGTTAAGCAGAATACACGTGCCTGAGGTGAGTTCGTGACACATATTTGAACAACAAAGGAACAAGTTCGCAGAATTAATTACGTTTCACGCCGACCGCATTGAAACGCGTTTCTAAAGTACACCGCGCACAAGGCATTGCAATCGAGAGTTTAAACGGCAAGATAAGCCTTGAACCGTATCCCCCGTTAATTTGTATCTGCGGCTTGCAAATTTTCGAGATAGTCGTATTCGCAACGAAATTAACGATACAATCATGCGAATAGGATGCACAATATTATTCAAGGTCTTTTTTTCCCCGTTCTTTCCACGAACGCGATCGTATTCTGCAGATCGGTTTCCAACCTCTCGATTACGTGGTTTGCAATCAGATCATCATTTTCCAAATGCAAATGGTCATTTTGCATTTGCAAAAACGTTCTGATCTTTTTTAAAGGGTGTTTTTCCTCTAAAGGATAAAGAATGTACGGTTCTAACTTGTTTTTCTAACTCCATGGATCATTTGAAAGTCAAATACAGTTGACTTCTTGCTATTATTAATTACTTCTTGCACGTGATCAATTTTTGCGCTTTATTTTCCACAGTACCTGCGACAAAGAAACGTTAATAAAATATTCGTATGATATTGCGAATTACTATGGTATTCACAAAATACATTTTATTGCTATCAGTGATATTCAAGTACCAAGGATCGCCTAGTTATATCAGCGCATGATCGCGATTATTGTTCGTGAAACAAACTCGTTATGGTATTACACGATTGTTAACTCGAGCGTTTATAATACGGCGTAATTTCTTGGCCGACGGAATCTATCGTTTCGTCGCACGGAAATGAACGAAGAATGTCACCTGTGCCCGGCTGGGATGTGTCAAAAAGTGTCGTTTAATCGGGGCGGCTGTCAAAGGGGAAGGATATCGCAGTGGCCTTCTTGGTTAACGATATCGAACGGGTCTATTCAATTTACAATGAAAGTCATTTTTCACTTTCTCCCGTGGTAATAAACTTCATACATCTATCACTTACAATTACACTTCTTAACCAGGCCGTTTTCGAACGGATAATTACGGAACGCTCTCACCTGCGATACGGAGATAACGAGTACACCGACATGTATATGAGCGTACTAAATTTGCCCAAACGCAACGGCTTCCTTCTAATTTCCCAATTGAACACGCGGCGAACCGTTACCTCGCCGTTGCGCGTACGATGCTCCAGTAGTAAATGTCGTTCCTAATCAGACGCTACTCGAAATCCAGTTGCCCCTCTCGCGCGCAGTTCGCCGTTGAAAGCGCGGAACAAAGAATACGAACACTTAAATGACATCATAACCGAAACGGGGCACGAATAATAAAGTCATCAAGGAACGGAATGAAACGCCTGCACATTAAGCAACATTTCCCCCCTCCGTCGTTTCGTTAACCCCTTACTTTGGCCCCCGTATCATTTCGATATCCTGTTTCAAATCGAATCAAGATCGTCCGGTACAGTTCGGCAGCCACGGAACACCGGGGAGCGTCAGAGAGGAGCCCGGGGGGGTGGGGGAAAGGAAGAAGAGACCTCGAAGGATAAACGTACCTGCTCGCGGCGAACATCAAGGTACAGTCCGCCGGTAAAATTCCCACAAACCGAAGGAGAATGGGCGCAATCGTTCCCGCGGGAGCATAACCGGCGCAGAAATGTCGAATTCTGACAGGAAATGCATCAAGCCGTGTTATACCACCGAAACCGCAGAGCCTTGAGGAACGCAAAACGAGGAGTCCGGGTGCCCCCCCCCCCCCTACGATGGCCGACCGCATCGGGGCAGCGTATTTTTTCGTCGGCCATAAATCTTCCCGGTACGTAACGATCGCATCGTAACCCGATCAAAAGGGACGACTAATTGCGACTGTAATCGTGCGCCGTTTCGCTAGTACGAAGAGCGGGACCGAGCGTTTAAGGGGATGCGCATGGGGGGGGGGGGGAGTTCGTCGCGAGCCTGACGAACGGAACGTGTGTATCTCTTCATCGTCCATTGGCGAACCACCAAACGCGGTGGAAACATCGGGACTCCGTTAATTAGCTCGACTAACGCGGGAGTGGCAACAATTAAAAACTGAACGGCCGCAATTAAGCGATGGCAGCACGGGACCCCGGGTAACTGGCGTCGAGGTCGCCGCGTTTGTGACGTGGGGTGATAGGTCCTCAGGAGCGAGGACCCTGCGGTACACGCAGGCCGTTGTGAAAACCACGCCTCGAGGGGTCCGCCATCTTTTAATGCATGAGCGGGTGAATTCCTATTGGTCATAACGTGGTTGAATTCAGGGTGGCACGTTCGCAGAATCCTTTTGCCAGCATCTCTCACGGCCGAAGCGGGTCCACTGTCCCGGGTACTGGCTTGACATGATCATTAAACACGTGGAAGGTAGACGGATGGTTGGCGGTGGGCAGCCCCCCCTCTGCTCCCCAACGATCCGGGGTGCTTTCCAACCTCGATGATTTGTCCATTTTGTCGGTGAGCGGACGTTGGACGGTTTTTGTGCTTGCTGCGAGTCGAGCCGAAGAAATTCGACGGTTTTGCTCACGGGCAGACGCGATGCGAGGGAGATCGCTTTCATTTTTGTGCATGGTGATCGGGTGGTAATGGCGAGGCTTAGGGTACGTAATGGTTAATTAGTGTTCGAGTTTCGAGGGGCACGTTGGCCCTGTAAATTAATATTTATGGAGGTGCACGTAATTTACTAGTTCGTTACTTTTAACAATTCTCTTTTTCGTCCGTCCCGTGATCCCGCGGATGGCGGTTTATGCTCCGAAGGGTTGAAAGTAATTATTCTTCTCTGCGATCTTGTTAGCGTCGCGCGTGTTTATTTTCAGTAATAACTCGACCTTGCGGAATTTATTTCGCTTGTATTTTGCATCGCCGTTTACGCCGCAGAAGCGCGTTGCAAAATGTTCGGATATCCGGTGGAAGAATTAGACGTAACAAGTTCAGGATTTATGTTGGCTAATGGTGCCTCCGATAAGAACGGTCGTCAGTATTTCCTGCAAATTTGAAGATTGCAGGTGAAAATTTCGTGAAGTCACTCTCGTTAGAAGCGAAATAATATAACAAAAAGGAAAAACGACGCTACAGTATCGTTTCTATCTGCAGATGAATATATGTAAACGTAAATTGATATTTTATGAAATATTGCGAAGCATATGTTCGATAACCCAACCGTTATGGTCGGAACGATGTTAACGCAATAATTGAATAGCGTAATCTTTTGGTCGATTGTATGAAATATTGATTTTCGCCATTGCGGCAATTGCGAGCACAGTCAACGAAGACACTGAAAAATCATGTGAAAGGAAACGCAAAGGTACGTATCACTGAGCAAAGAACGAAGATCAGGTATGAATGAAACCCGGCTTCTCGAGTTACTCTGTGCAGTCGCGTTTTATTAACGGTCAGCGGAACAATATTATACGGTGTCGGTACTTTCAGCGGGAGAAAGTACCGATTAGCAAAAAATAACCATAAGAAGTGGACTATCCGTACATTTTTCTCATTTTCTCTGTTAACACGTTTCTAAACAAGTTGTGTTTCTATTCGCGTAACTTCCTCCCTCCCCCCTGTTTTTCGTTGTTGCATGCATATACCTACTTCGATGTTCTGGGCAAGAAAAACATATACTAAGAAATGATTTAAGGTATGGTGCAAAAAAATACTTATGCATATTCGAAGGACGAAATTTTGTTCTTCGAACTGAAAATTCGTAATTTATAAACCGCGGGTCCACTGCGGCGAGGATTTATTCTGAACGATTCTGCGTTGCAAGATAAAAGTGCACGAGTTCAATTATTCTTACAAAATTCTAATGTTAAACGTCAACCAGCTAATACTGTTTGCTAAATATTCCGGAATTTCTTTGGGTATTATAATCTGTGTATAACTGCGTATCATTTGCCGACCATCAATTCATCATTATACGCGTATGATAAAGCGTCTGTTGTGCTCAAGAAAACAGCAATCCGATTTTGATTAATGATTTTTCAGGCATAACGAAGCGCACGAAACTAGGAGGAAGATGCTTCAACAAACGATTACAAACATAATTTTGCATAGTAGTTACAATTAAGAATCAACAATTTCATAATCGTGAATGCAATATGTCCAAGTAATTATTTGCACGGTTAGTCATAGACGTGGCCAGTTACATCACGTTTACACGTACATATACGTATCGTTACATATGAAAATGCACGATCTACTGTTTCTGTTTCTAGAAAATCTAAAAGTCCAACGACTGAACATACATATGCATATAAATTATGTCATCGTCTGAGCTTGTAGTGAAACTCAGATGAACGTGTTCAGCATGACAATTACAATTTGTCAGAATATTTGTACTTAGTAAGCTAGTTAGGCCGTCACTCTGCAATATACACGATTTTTCTTTATAATTCATCTCATTTTACCGAGTCGTCTCCATCGAAAATATACGACTCTAGGTACATACACGAATTTCGTACAAGTGTTGAGAATTTAACATGCAGAACAGAGACGTCCACGAACCAACATCTAATTCGGTGTTTTTCTTTCCGCTAGCCAATCACGACATTCGCACGATGCACTTTTGGAAAACAATTAGACTGGTCCAATCTAGTCGGACGTTCTGCTGCACCGCAACGTACACCGCGCCCACGGGGGCGCCAACCTACGAGGGACAGGTGCCCTACATAGGGTGCACCACCGCCGAGTGCTGTCCACCTCAGGCCAGTTCTGCATCCCGTGAATGCTCTCATACTGGCCACCAGAGCACCGGTCAGCCCTGATACAACCCTCGAGAACATTCTGCTATTTAGCCTCGGTAAGTTATACTCCGTATGTTTTACAACATGCTGGGTCGTTGGTCGTCGTTCAAATGTCGACCGAAACGGAGATGTCGAAAGTTGATAGTTTTATTAGCTATGCGTGTAGTATAGGAGTTTTAGTCCAGTCTTCATTATTTTTCTACCGCGGATAGGTCCGGCAAGGCTGCGAATATAATTATTGTAATAGTATCTACAGGTGGCAAGTGGCTCAATGACACTGTGTAAGTTGTATCGAAGTGGGAAAGTCGAAGGACGAGGTGAGAGAAAAGATATTAGTACATTTTGGGAAGGCTTGGTGAAATGCTTAAAAAGCTTCTGACCGGCTGTTTCTAATAAGATATATCGAGTATGGAGCAACCAACGTATGATAGATTCCTCTTTTTTTAATACGGTGTGCTTATTACGCGGAGGCATTTAATTGCTATCGCAATAAAATTTCAAGACGTGATTTCTGGACTCCTTTTAACAGGATATCGAAATTCTCGATATCACGAACAACAAGAGTGCTAGGTCGAGCTCCCCGATACGTAGTCTTTTTCTTGCAACCGTTATAATCATGCATACAAATTACACGGGCGTTACATTGGAGCGATGAAAGTGGCAATTAAAACCGGGACAGCCTTGGTGGAACGAAACGAATACGAATCTCCAAACGGAAGCCCCAAGACGGATTAGCTTTCGTTTTAGGACGTGAAGCTTTTTCGCTCTGTCGTTTCCTCCTTTTCCCCCGACACTCTTCCTTTGTCCGGAACGTTTGGAGTCGGGGTCGTAATCGCAAATCCGGCACACATAAAGCAGATTCTACCTATAAATGCCCTTCCATTCGAGAGCCAGCCAGACCGCATCGCTTAGACCGGCAATGTATTCCTCGGCTTCTTTCTGTTTCCTCCTTCCGTTTCTTTCTTTTCCTTCGCAATTTTATGGCCGCCCCCTCTGGAACTTACTTCCGTTAAAGATTTTCACGATTGTTGGCGAAACTCTTTCGCGTATCTCGCCCGCCGTTTATTCCCGTTTATTTTCGTTCTGAATATTTGACAGCGCTGCTCAAAACGTGAAACGTTCGGCCGACATTTGGAAACAGCAGTACTGTAGGATGGCGACGGTAAATGTATTTAATTTGTGTAATAACGTGGAAAGTTTACGCGAGTATTCTGTTACCGTTGGCGAGACAGTAAAGCGTTATAGTAATGAGTTTCTTGCCAATGTTTTTTTTTTATACGGCCGAGGGATGCGTCGCAGCGTATGAATAGAGAAAATCAGAATGCACACGATAAATTGACCAATAATAAAGAATAAAATGTAATTGCTTTGGTCGGCGCGCGGTCTTTTGTTAGATTGCATGTTTTATTCAACCGGGGGGGCCATACGAATGGTAATGCGGTTCAGTAATTTAACAGCTGAAATTATGCAACTAAGGTGTCTTCTTACGAAGTGACAGGGGAATGATATGTGCAGAATATATAACGTGTAAATTTCATTTAATTACTGCAACTTAATACGACGAATGTTGTTTAAAACATTGGAAGCGTTATCATTTACGGCGAAAGTAATAATATTTTTGTGTCGTGACAAGTACACAGTTGTGGGTTTTTCTTAATAGTACGTATTGTCCTCGAGTGATTTCAAATGTTTAGAGCAATAGAACTTATTTTATTTTTGATATGCGTACTTTAATTGCGACGCGTTGTTTAAATATTTTACTACCAATGTCACAGCTGCGTGAAGCTCTATATTGATTAGTACATTGATAATTGTATAATTTATATTGAAATGACATATCTTGTTACGCGTATCTTTAGTGTACGCTTCTTTTCGCAAACTTTATAGCTACAAAAAGCATAAACTTTTATGTCGGGAATAAAAGAAGTTCGTAAAACACTCCGATTTTGGGCAGAGATTTCTACAAAATTGCCAAACTAATTCTAACTAGAAGATCAAACTTTTCAACGCAATTGATCGAATTCTGTACTACATTACGTGGTTTATCGTTGAAGTGGAAATATTATTTTTCCAGTATCCCTATTTTAGACTGATTAGGTTGTACAGCTATATTTATTAATTACTGTTCTCACCTTTTCCAAATCTATGTTACACTTTCGTTTGTCGGCCTGCCGATTCAATTCACCTGGATACGTGTACCGTGACGCGACACAAAGTGATCACGGTGAAAAGTTTCGACGACGGAACAAAATAACAAAAGCGTACATTCCTTTTGCACACATTATGGAACAGAGTATTATATGGCGACGGGTTTAAGATACGCTAATGCGCCGGTTATTCGCGTGTTCGCTCGAAAAAGTGCAATTCCCAGTTATTATTCCAGACCATTTATCTAGTACTAACTAGGAGCCAATTGCAAGGATATTATAGTGGCATTAGTTTGACCCGCTTTATGTTAACCAGACGGTGGGAATAGGTCGTTTACGCTTTCTATTCGAGAACGTTTCCGTGTGTGTTTTTTGCGTCACGAGAATACAGACTGAGATGCACATAAAGTATTTTCCCTGGAAATTATATTCGATATCAATCAGGTTTGACAGATACTTGCTTTCAGCCGTTCGCGACGTCGATTAAACAGAAGAAATCGACAGATAATATTCTATGAAGGAGAGAACAGTGACAATAACGGCGTCGAGGCGAAGGCTCCTCGCCCTTTAAAACGAGTCCGGACGGACTCTGGATAAAACCTTCGCCCCGCAAAGTGACAGCAATCGAGAGATCCGACAATTTTGCAGCGAAAATTTAATGGACCTTTTACTTTGCGGGGCGGTGCATTTGCACGCGTGCAACATTTGTTGGGCAAACAACGGGAAGCGAACTAGGGGTTGGAGAATGGCAGCTACTATAAGTGTTCCCGTAATCTTTGAAAGAGTGACGTTAACGTAACTGTGTATTATCCATTTCCACGAAGAAAAACATTCGTCATTTCGAAATTGTCCGCATGTGTTTCACACAGCTGTTACCGCAAGAAGTTTCCTGCAAGACTAACTCAATACTTTCAGTTTACTTTGCTTCGTTTAAGCATATATGGCTTGCCGGTTGTATTACAATATCTATTATATTATACTCCATTATATAACGAAACGAAGTGAAAGTGCGAGAAGACCATTTCTTAGCAACATAATTGTGCATCAATTCAAAATGGAAGTTCGTGAAATGTGAAAACATTTGCAGAAAATCCGGTTGCTCGGGGCACGGAAATATCGGATCCACCCAAATTTTCTAATCTATAATTTCTCCACCGCGCCACTCGACTGCACTATTTTGATAACAATTGTTTTCTGTACTTCAGAATTTCAGCAAAACATTTGCGGTCAGTTTAATGAATCTCGCGAATATTTGACTGGCGCGCCATTAACTCGGAATAAATATTTTCATGGCCAATAGTAATAAATTTTCTTTCTCTATTTTACGTGTATATCTTAGCCTGGAAAAGTTGTCCAATTATCCACCTAAAGTTGCCGATCGTTCAGGAAATATTTACACAGCTTGAAATACCCGGGAGGCATAATATATTATATGTTGTATGTGCACCTCTTGTGGCAGTCACTGTACATTTATTAATTTTATACGCACGAAGGTACATGTATGTATGTAACATTTGAAGTAAAGTACAAATTCGCAAATTCTATAACGAAGCAAACTGCTATGTGTCGCATTTATCTAGAACCAGTTAACGAGTTGTAATTTTCATCTATTGTTGCATCGTGGAATTGTACGGTAACCGTGGCGGATACATCGGGGGCAACGTATTTGTCGTGGCTACCATAGAACGGTGAATCATGTGTACCAGACAAGAGCATTGGACGTTGGCCAAATTTAAGCTCTAAAGTCGCTGTTCCACCGAAAGATTCCGCGGAGAGATACGATAGGTCAATCTCATCGCGTTTATACACGGTATTGAGGCTTTGTTTAAATAGGGAACAGAGTCAATGATTCTGCGAACAATAAGGGATACAACTGGTATGGGTATTTTTCGTTTGGCAGGGTAGAAGGTAGAAGACAGAAGGGGTAACACGACGCCACGTGGATCCTTATTCCGAAAACGGAAGTAGGTTTTTTTTTTACATGTTCCAGTGGATAACGTCAGCTCTAGTGTAAGTTTCTTTGCAATCGTGTTTCAGGAGAACCATCCATTTCGCGGAAAGATTTTTTAGAATTCTTTAACGTTTGGGCATAGATTCGCAGAAAAGTGAATGTATAATTTTACATTCGCTTGTACAGATAGCTTACATTTTTTATGTTCAGTAAATTGCAATACACATAATGTATAGAGACACGCAGGGGAAGATTCAATCTAAATTGCGAATCTATACTTATTCTGTCGAAATTATCTAAACCTGTATTTCACGCTCCAAACATTTCGCGAACTTTTTAATACAATTTAATAAAATACCGATAAAATAGCACCCGAAAATGCTGATAAAATACCCCCGCCTATCGCGGTGCAACAAATTCGTCGAATTTCTTCGACGTTGCACGTCGCACGTCGCACGTTTGGGAATATATTTTAATTTATCCCAGTCGTCGCGGGTTCACCGGAACGTCCATACCGAAGTAAGAAATTAATAAATATAAGGATCCGCGGCGTCGTGTCGTGTAAGTAGTATCGGGTATAATTTACGAACCGAGTAACGGCAAGGGTTATCCGCACCGCTATCTCCGGCGAAATTGAAAGTTCTCTTAATAATTTCGAATAATCCGTGGGAAGGGAACGCTGCCCAGCGAAAGAAAAAGAGTCACGCGGGTCGATTGTAGTGTTCGGTTTGATTAGCGACTACGCCGTCCGGAGGGGGTTGCTTTCGCCTTCTGCGGCAAGGAGTATCAATGTAATCAGACAGGTCGCTCAAAGCGGACTTAACGACGGCCGTAAACGCGGTTCGCTTTACAGCTCGCGGCATTTTTCCTCCCCCTTTCCACATACTTTGCCTTCCTCCGCTTCCATCCCCGCACCGTTCTTTCCCCGTGCTTCTGTCTGAACGTTCTACGCTTACTGTCAGCCGTCATCACGGCCCCGTAAGTGAGGGGCGTCCATGACTCCAACTTGTTTTATTCCGACCGTAGTAAACTAGCGGAGTTTATGGGACGCGCACCGGCAAAAGTCGAAATCGGCTCGCAACTCGCGGCGCAAGCGCAGGTCCGCGAGGACGCGCCGGAACTCGCGGGCCCCGTCTTCGACCCGCTAGTAAACGCCTTGAGGACGACGAAGAGAGGATCGCGAACGTCCGGCCGCGAGGACATTGTCCGTCCGCGGAAAATGTCGGCCTGTTTGGTTCGCCGTCTTCCGTAGACTGTTTTACGGAGTTCCGCGATATCGTACAACAGATATGCATGTGCAAATGGAATTGGTCCGCTTGAGGCTGCTGCGATTCTTGAACTTTTTGCTTGAATTACGCTAACGCATTGTTGACGGGTTGTTTCACTCGCGGGACGTCGTTTCAGATATAAAAAGTTGAACGGCATCGAAATTGTAATTGAGCCGTTGAACAGATAGGGGAATAGTTGATGTATAAATTAAGGAAACATTGCACAACACAATCAGCTGTATTGTAATATTAGCTTACATAATGTTGTATAGTTTAATGATTGCATAAACTGATGCACGCGCAAACATGTTACACTTATCTGTAGAATACCAAGAACAATCTATAGAATATGGATGAGTGTCTACGAATTATCTGCGAATATCCGCAGACCTTAGATAATTACATCAAATGTATTTACACGATCAGTATCTGTTGTTAATATTTTCAATTCCATCAGTGCAGTCGTACTGTTCTCTGAACGACTGGATCTTGAACAATTTTGCGTGTACATCGATTAATGAAAAATAGTACCGCTTAAAGCACAGAACGCAGAGGGGTGAATAACAATCAAATTCATAGATGTGATAAAATTTTGATACTGGTTCTTCTACTATTAAAAATAGGTGCAAGCACACTCTGCTTATAAAATAACATATAATTATAAATAATATATCTGAAAATAATTGTTTGCACGCCCTTCGTAACGAAAGGGTTAATACAGCATTTAATACGCACATCAGCGCGAATATACCTGCTCCAGAGAATACGGTTATCGTCGAAACTTGTTACCATTATCAACATATATACATATATCTATAGAACTATTTTACAGTTCTATAGAATTGAAAACGATTAGAATTGCATACTCAATCATCATATAACAGATACAAAGCGATTTCTATACCTCGGGATCGACCGTTTTATAAAATTATCCAATGCGCAGGACTTTTGTTCTACAATATATCAACAAACACGACGGTAATGAAAATCTGAACAGCAGGGAATCGAGAACCATAAACGTTCACCCAGAACAGGACGATATCGTCGGTTTCGAACGAAGGGAGATTTTATTAGTCGCATAAATTCTCTCCTATAATTTAAACACGCGCGTTCGGGATTTACAACTGGACGTGTAGAAAATATCCTGTAAACACGTTAAGGGGCAATCGTGCAGTACTACAACCGACAAGACAGCGTATATTTTTTTTACAGGCATAAGTGTGCGATTGTAAAGATCTAATCCCTCTACGGATATTACGAGATAATGCAATGCTGCGGGCAAGTGTTCCTTTCCTATTTATATATTCTCTTCCCTCTACCTTTGCGCACGCGAATCATATAAAAACCGCGATATTTATATCTCGATCCTTGATGAGAGAGGGACCCGACCTCTTAAGGTCTTACTTAAGAAAGAGCGGAATCTTTATTTCGCTAGAGCGCGATCTTTCTTTCAGGAAATCGTCCCCCGCGAAACGTTCGCGGTGGAACGAGATTCGTGATTTACGTTTACAATATACGATCATTTCGTTTGCCAAAATTTATTGCTGAATTTGCACTTTATTATATTTCACTTTAACGAGCTATGAAAGGCGAACCTGCTTGTTCTACTTCCGAAAGCAAAAATCCTAATTGCCTGCCTTGCCGCGGATTATTAAAACGTAATTTATAGGCACAGTAAAAATGGATAATTTATGTACGGTTTCAGTTATACATGTTGAATTGTATCCGCAAGGAGAAATCGGGTATTATGAATTGCGGCGGACCTAGCGAAAGGAAATGTTTCGTGGGATTCTAAAAGAATTTTATGGGGCACAGAATTTTCATACTACGTATATCTTCCCGAACTAATAAAACAACACGCGTTTGTCATGTTTAATCCGTAAAATACGATGTAAAATCAACAGCCTATGTAAAAATCGAGTTACCGTCACAAATGACGTAGACGTAGACTCGAAAGTCTACGATATTTCCCCGGGAACGCGCACTTCTCGAATAAAGTCTGTTGAACTCATATAAGATAAAAAAGTTATGTTTGCGTACATTAGCAATACGCGATTGCTTTAAATTGCTGGTACATGAACACTTCTCGTTTCTAATGGTCCCATTTGATAAAACATGACAAATAAAAGCTGTTACAGCAATAACAATTCGGAACATTTTTACTTCGTAATACTCGCGTTGCATGAAACAAACTTCTTGTAGAGCGTGATCTTCTGTAGCGCGTAACGCGTTAACCGCGTTACACGGAAGTCCGTTGTACTGTCCAATATAGATCATCGAGGTACGTTCGCAAAACGTTTACCGAACTTTTTTTTTACTTAAAAGCACCGTGTAAATCGGATTGATGGCAGTTGCTTGCGCGCTCATCTGAAGCCAAGCGAACGCCGTGGAAGCGTGCAGGGAGCGCGGGCGACGGAAAAAGGCGGCAAATATGAAAATTGAATTGAGTTTGTTTAAAGTAATTGCAGTGGGGCGCGAGTAAAAGGAAAAACGGAAAGGGGGATGGAAGGAGTGGGCGGGGGTGGGTGGGTGGTGGGGGCAAAGCAGATAAACGTTGCACGAAAGTACAGCCGGCCTTGACAGCGATTGTCGGCCCTATTCTTCAAGAATGGAGGCGCAATTCCCAAGACAAAGCAATAATTAACAGCAGCGAAGTGCGTGAGCCGACGCTGGTTCTTCTTCGTCCCTCTCATCATCGTCGCGTCGTTCACGTGCAATACATACGCGGGGCCGAGAAACCAGAGAGCGTTAAGCAGTATAACAGGCCCGGCTCCGCTGGCAAAAGGAGTTTTACTACTTTCTAACCACAGTCGCGGGCTACAATTAAACCCCCATAAAACCCTGTCGTAACTTTTTTAAAAGCGACCGACCGCTCTCCCGCGTATAGCCGGCTCCCTTCGTTTGCTCGGCAAAAACCACGCTGTATTGCATCCTTAATGAAGCCCCGAGACGTTGCGGGTACCGACGTCTTCCGGTCGGCTCTGAACTACCTCCGCGGCACGGCACCCCTCTCCACAGCCGACTGGTACCAAATTTCTCGAAAACGCTTATTTTCGGAACGCTCCATTTTCACGGCGATTCTCGAACGGAGTTCGTTGTTAAACGAGTTCCTGTTTTAAGTGTATTAACTGGGGATGCCCGAGTGTGCATTCGCGGCTGTTCGATTTGATTGTATTTATATTATACCACGAACGTTGCGGACGAACGGAAAGATGCTTTAATAATATGTTCGCCTTGAATTGGAGAGCTTCTGATGCGGGGGTTTTTTTCTTTTTTAATAGGAGGAATGAACATTGACGAGCGAACGTTGATTAATAGGTGGCGTGGAAATTTAAAGTTGACGATAGGGTGATGTGTAAATCGTTCGATTTTATACGATATATTTTCTTCGTATCCGAGTCTTAATATATTATATTCGCAAATATATTTTGCTGTTTTAAACTATATTTTTCGTTTCCATACTAGACGTTTCCAAGGTTTGCGCTGTACAGCAATTTCAAAGCTTCCCGGAGCGTTGCACCGACATACTAAATTTCGGGTCGCTCTGCCTAGAAATGTTTCTGTGCTGAAATAGCGAAGCGGGTTTACAGCGTTCGAACCGCCACTTGACTATGATTTACTTTATCGACGCTAAATTCATGCTGTTTACTTCGGACTGATTCGCATTAAGCTTCGAAGCTCGGAAAGCTTTTCCCTGTTCGATTCTATTACAGTGCCGCGGCAAGTCTGGGGCATTATTTTCAATAAATATCTATGCGAAACCGAAGGAATCATTCCACCTGTCATCGCTCGACCCTGTTCCTCCCCCAAAAAGAAGGACCGCCCCAGCTCAATTACGATACACCTCGTGCTGCAAACCGCGTTCAAACAGACTCGTCGGAGTTCTAGCTGCTTCATCGACAGCACGGTTAAAACAAATCGACGAACGTGACACGTACGCCGCTCCGTTGCGCTTGGCGAAATCGGCCACCACGAGAACGAGGAACGAGGTGTTCCTGTGGCCCCTGGCCAGGAAGGCTAAACCTTCGGACCATCCTTCGATGGCTCGGTGGAAACAACGCGCACACAGTGGCGAGGCGCGAGGGTTGCCCCGGCGGACAACGGAGACGTGCAAGAGGACGTAGAAGAAGGTTGAGGAAGGAATCTGACAAGCGGGCGTGCGGGGCTTTAGCGAGGACTGACGTTTACGGCTCGGAGCGGTCGACCTAGCGCCAGTAAAACTTGAGAAGAAATACAAGCGAAGTCCGCATCGACAGTTAAAGTCATACGCGCGAAAATACAGCCGGGCTTCTATGAAATACGACGTCTGTCGGGCGCTTACCTCTGGCGAACTAAAGTCGCCTGGGTCCACCCAGGATACGCGTCTCGTTAATGAAAAGAGCCCCCGCCTCCTGCCGATCTCCATCGTGTCCATGACCGAATGGAATGAATGGCCCACCCGCGTTCGATGAATCGGCCCGATTTCTCATGCTCCCGACGGATCGGTTCGCCTTCAGTTTCCCGTTTCTTCGAAGAATGGGGAGGGACGGGCGACCTGGAACCGGTGTCATTCCTCGGGGCAAACGCAACGTTTCCGGGGATTCGCGAGTCCGTAGATGGCCGACGAGAACTCGAGATTATGAAATTCAGATTCCCGTTCGTCGAAACTAGATTCCAGTCACGGTCTTGTCGCGGAACTGTGTTCCAAATAATTCGACGGCAGATTTCTCGCGACTGCGACGAAGCTGGTCATTCTAAACCGAGGATGACCGGGATTAATAGGATTGCCTGCCGTGTAGAAAATTAGTTCACGCATTGTCACGAAAAAGAAGGGTGAAACGAAGACACTAAGTACACGGTATCGAGCGAAAGGACAAAAAAAAAGTGAAAAGCGTCACGAAGGGGGTTGAGTAACCGGCTCGAGTGGCCCGTGATTCGGGTTGCACGCCGGATAGGTATTATTTGAAGCATTCGCGCTGATTTTACGGCACTCCCACCCCTTATGGGGGACGCGAACGGGGTGGTAGTGAGAACCCGCGAAGCACTTACCGGCGGACGATAAACTTCCACCCACCGGGACCGCAACCACCGTGGCCGTTTCCATTTTAGCTACGTGCCTGAATGTCTCTTCTTCTCTATAGATGTTCTTTACGACTCCTCGAGCAGTCCCCGCTCGTCTCGAAACCTGCCTAGATCATCCCTCGGACGGGGGAGCCTTTGTTGAGAAACGCTGTTCCCGGCCGCACGCCCGCAGCTTACGTATCGTTCCAATTATTTCCACCCTGTCTCTGAATTAAAGTCCTGTCGAAAGTGTATCCGACATTAACACGCGGGTCGTAAGACGCGAAGGCAATTTATTTTTGGCCGATTCCTTGGCGCGGCCACGGGAAAGACGAGTCCTCGTGATGGGGATACCTGATTAGCTCTGTCCGTACACGCGGTTACTGCGATCCGCTGATCCCGCTGGAAATTAAACGCGATTCCCTGCATCCTACTTTAATGGTCGACCAGTAGAATACAGGCCGCGGCTGGTCAGATAAGGCCCAACTTAGATAAGTATTGAATTTGCCAGAGAACAAAATGTAAACGGGCCGAGGCAACGGCGGAACATTTGGCGTTCGAATATTTTTACGCCGCGATCAGAAAGATGCATCGTTGATACCGCGAATAACTCGGATACGCCCGGTTTCGTTCGCGATGGCGATTATTCGGGTTGGATGCGGTGGTGTGTGCGTGTAGAAAATTCTGATCGCCCCGGGAACGTTTACGCGAACATTCGGTTATCTGAGTAATATAGACTATCCGTTGAAAGGGAAAGTAATGCCTCGTTGATTTCCATTTCACTGCATTTTCGTAGGGATTCTTCGTTAACTGCTTACGCCGTTTTTGTTTAAACACTACGTTTGCTTGTAAAATACGCGCAAAGGTTTCGTTAATGTAATTCGTGTATCATATATGTACGTACTATGTATTCACGTTCAAGAATCTACTAACATAAATTAGAAAATGAATGTCGGAAAGTGAACGTTCGACTGTTCGCCAGTTCTCGCATTCCAGATAAATGTGATTCATTATACACTTTGCGAAACAAATGTCACTGATCGACTAATTAGCGCGAAAAGATTCGCGTCGCTCTTCTCGCATCCTGATCTGCGTTATCGTGATTACAGTCGGCCGAAATTTCGAGATTTAACGAAATGAGAATGGGTGAACGGTTGGCTGTGATGCCGCGTTGTGTAACAGGATTGCGAGGAGCGTAGTTGTAAATCATACTTTTATGAGGCATTCCATGGCCAATTGGGCGAAGACGGCCGCTTTGATAGAATGGAACATGAACTATGAAGCGGTGCACGCCATCTCGGCTGTTCCTTCTCTTTCGATACTTCTGCCTTTATCCGACCGTCTTTCGACGTTTCACGCAGACATCGATCGAGGTTTTACGACTTTGTAATTACGGATCAGGTTCGACGTTAATACCACAAGGGACAGAGCCGGCGTACCTTTATTTTCGCCTCAACGCTCGCCCATTTGTTTGCGGAATTTGTCGAAACATTGATGCTCGTTCGGAGGGATACCGATTGCTGTTGTTTCGTCGACACAGGTCCTCGTTACGCGAACGGAAAGGAAAAGTCGACGTTAACATTTATGATTTTTCGATTACGTATCATAGTCAGGATAAGATTTTATAGTTGAACATAGAAGAGCACATATGAAATAATTTGTGCAATTTTATATAATGCTTTCCAATTAAAATTTTCGCGAATCCGCCTCGTTACTTTTCTTGATCCACTCGAAAGGAGACAGAGGAGCAGTACCTCGCTCTTGTTAAGTGATCACCGTGCCGGAACTCCTCGACGATTACTTTATCCGGGGACTAATGTTACACTTAATTTACGCATGGAATTGCACTCCAGGAATATAGAAATCACGCGAAGGCTCTCTATAAATAATATTAGAGCTATCAAATTTACGTTGCCTCAGTCACGAAATCGACTTTCGAACTTTATTGTCTATTGCCTCGAAATACCACGCGCATTAAGTTAATGAAGTTGTACGTTGAAATAATAATAGTTAGTATTTTTTTCTTTTAACAATTTAACTGTTTAACTGTATAAGGGTAAATAAATAGAAAATAAATGACAATGAAACTTTTCCATCCGAGTATCTTTCTACCAAAACGGTTCGCCTGGAAACGCGATTTTCAATCGATCTTCAGCGTATTCGTTTACCTACTTCTAATCGCTATAGAAATATTAATTATCAGGTCTTCCACATTTATTCACGCTGCATCGTACTCTGTTCACAGTGGCCGCCTTCTCGTTGCATGCAATAATGATTATCGGCAATTATTTTAATCGTTTGCAGGAGAACCAGCTAAACCGGCGGAAAAATAATTACGTGGCACATGTTCATTGAATCATACGACGCGTTTAAGTGGTGTCCTGTGGGTCGACGCCTGTGACGCGATTTATTTTTCATAGTCTTCGTAGCCACCTCGATCATGCGTATCCTTCTTTTCTGTTTTTTTAGTGCGAAGCAAACCCGATCATTTGCAAAACCTTGTCCCTTACAATAAATCATTTAAAATCGGTTCAAGCGTGAATATAAATTGGAGAGCGGACGGTTGACGAATCGAAAAGTGTGTCACTCCTGGTATCTCGCCGTCGGGCGAGCATATAAAAGGAATACGAATGAAAAGAAAGAGAAAAGTTGTTTCCGCGTGTTCTCCGGCACAGACGTGTCACGAAAGAGAGTCGTAAAACAGGGCGAACAAGTCTGCGATTCAAAACCGGGTGCGAAATACAACTCGTACGTGTCACGTACTTCGGCGTTACAATTTGCGCAAAACTCGCTCGCCTTTCCGCTTGGAACGTCGTCCCGATGGCACGCCCTGTATATCCCTCTGACGAACAGTAGAAACGGCAAGTGTTCATTCTTCCCATTTGTACGAAAGCGGCATCAAAGTAACAGTCGATCATTCGCGCGGCCCGTTTCACGAGTGGAAATAATATTCTCGGCTACGTTTCGCGGGTCAGATGTGTAGAAAACTTTGATGGGGTCGTCTCGTGTAAGCGTTACGACTCTCGTTACGAGACCCATTGAGAGGCCCTTCGTTTTCGCCCCGTCGTTCTACGTCCTTTCGGTAGAACATTCTAAATTCTATTACGAAATTCTGCCCACCGAAACGATACTCGTCGTTCAATATTCTCTTGGTCCAATCAAATTATCGCGCCAAAAATATTTACGTTACTTCCGTCAGTCTGCTCAATGAGCAGTTGCACGCTAAACGTTGGGGGGACGGCGCAGTAACGGATGTCGCAGTATTTTACAAATCTTCGAAAGCATTCGACGAACTTGCAGTAACAAAACGACGTTACCCGCATATTACACAAGCTATCACATATATCATAACAACACTTCCCGTTGTTCATTCTCCAAAGCCACCGCACCGAGTCCATAAAAGCTGACGAAAACCGCGGAACAAGTCCCAATAAATATCACCCGAACCATACGTCAACTTTGATATTTTACGACGCGTAACGATCGGGCCCCGGGCTCCCCTATAAAGCCGCGCGATTTTCTCGACTCGGGAGTTTCCTGGAAGGACCACGATTGTCGAACGGGGGAGGGCAGTTAACGCGGTTCCACGCTTCACGTATTCATTTTCGGCTCCTTTATGCGCGATCATGGATTGCCTTTGAGCACCGTCGGACACGCTCGGGCTATCGTCGATTAAAAGGGGATCTTAAAAACCGAGACCCCCGAAACGTCTACGAAAATCGTCCAGAAGTCCCTCCGCGCGGAGACAAGGCAGGTCTTTATCGCCGCGATGCTTTTCGAGGCGTACATATGTCGGCGGGACACGTTTTACGATGCGGCCAGGTTTTAGTGCCGAGCGGAGGTTTCGCTTCGCCAGGATTTTCTGACGTCGCGTCGGCCTTTAGTCTGTTTCATCGTCGTGGATGTTTTCGCGGATACACCGGGGCTCGTCGATGGAACTCGGTTATACGACGGAAATTATTCATGGGGATTTCACTGAGGATATTGAGATACAGATGATCTTTTGATTTAACGAGTAGGTATGCATATACCGGGGAGGGGAGGGGGGAGAGCTATGTCGATATTTCTGACGGAAATATTGGATATAGCGCGGAGAAATTAACGCGGTTCTCGAAATCGTTGATAATATTCGAAAACGAAGTCGCAAATGGATAAATCGTATTCTACGCCTTCGACTTATCTTTTAAGTAGAATCAGCCCCCATCCGGTTGTACCGCCAGTTACATGATGCCCCTGTACGTTACAGGACAATCTATCCTGTCGATCATCTGGTTGAGCTAGTTAATTGAGGTTCTCGTTGCACGTTGAAAATATGTTAGCACGAGGACAGTCTGAAATGTTCTTTTTCTTTCAACAATGATGGAACATTTTTTTTTTTTTTTTGAACGTGTAATACGTTTCATTTTTCAATACATTCTCCACGCGTCAGACCGAGAACGTTTCAAACCGCCCGCGTAATATTAATGTGGTGTTACAGTAGAGAAACATTGAATACCTGTTGTGTTAATCCTTCATGAGTTGTGTAAGTGCAATGAGTTACGTAAATCTCAAAGTTTCCCTTAGAAAATTTACCGCATAGCGCTCGTGCTTCATTTCTTATTAGTACCAGCGGTGAAGGCACAGGGGGAGAAATTATTATGTCGTAATTCTATGTTAACCGAGGTGCACAGCGTATATATCAGCTGGGTAGAAATGCTCGTTCTTCCAAAGTAGGCATGCGTACGTATTTTAATTTTTGCGAATCACCGATTTAATTGTAAATTATTGTAAAGTGGATTCGTCTTTTAGTGCTGGTTAATTACTTTTCAGTGTACGATATTTGTTTCGTTAATTTATTCAGTTGTTAAAATATATTTCAGTAATGATGTTCACTTCCCCGTGCATGTTACCCGTCCCGTCATGCATTCCTTCATTCTACATTACTCCACGTGTACGTTTTACGTTTTATGTTCAATCATTAGTTTCGTTACCCGATGTTAATAACATTGCTTTGTAATAACAGCGGGCGATGAGAATAATTCTACGTTTTTATGGTGTATAAAGTAATGATTTACCGATGTAGAAAATGTTTAAGAATTGTTTCGCCGCCGGCTAAAACGTTTCATGGAAAACGGAAGCCCCGATGTTAATTACGTTTGAAACACAGAGGAGTCGAGCAATTAGTTCGGTTGCACATGAAAAATCTGCCGGGCGGAAAATTATTTGATATTCTGTTTCTCTTTTCACGAGCATCGGATGAAACATAGAATATCAAAGATCTGAATTTCGATCAATTAAAACTTTACGACAGCCTGTTTAATCTGTTTGCTAAATTAGTTACAAGCCATTAAGGGATTTATGATGATTATGGATAAGGTATCAGACTTAGGGTATATCTAATTTTATTTTACCATATGTCATTGTTAGCTTCGTGATTGTTAAAAATATTTGAAGGAAATTACATGTTTTTCTATGGTCGACACCTTTTTAATTGCTCTGCAATATTCTTGAGTTGACACGTTACGTCTTCATATTTATTTCATGCCCCACATAAACATGTTGTACTGCAGGTAAATTTTTAAATGAAAATGATAAGAAATATATTTTGCCAAGTCTAATTGTATAATTATTGCGCACATTAGCCTTGTACTTTTGTAGAGGAAGAGCATAAAATATCTAAAAAGGGTATAAACGTTATTCAATTTTTTTATTTTATTCACTTGCATATTAATTCCATGGTTTCACGTGAATTTTGCAAACATTTCGGGAGTGCTAAACGCGACACGAGATTTTAGTTTATTGTGGTTTTGTGTTTCATTTAATCACAGGAGAAGAAGGCACTTTTACTAAATACTGGTTTTTCTTTTAATTTATCGATTTAACTTTATAACAGCGATACTCCAAATTACCTGCACCACAGCGAAATACTTACTCTGCATCATTTTCCACTTAAATCAAAGTTTCAGATAACTTGCGTCACGTCGTTTATTGCTATTCACAGTTTCAAATATATTATACTGGTGTCTTAGCTTCCCCATGATTCGATACAGTCGCATTTCTTCCCAACCTCTGCCATAATTTTGTATCCTTCTTAAACAAACTGTTATTCCACATACACCCGCCGCGCATCTTCTACAAACTAAAAGCTGCCGAGGGGCGTATAGCCGGGATGAAATGAAACTGTCCTAAAAGACGGCCCCCCCCCCACCAACGTTATAGAATGCACCGCGAAGAGGAACCAGCGTGTCTAGACTTCCGAAAAAGTCAGCCACGACCCCTCCGTCGTCTCGGTGGAGCAGGAAACCAGGTCTGGCCTGGCGGGTGAATGGCGGGTGGGTGCACGTATGAAAACTAAGTCCGGGTTTCATTTGACTGGCTTTACGAGGTAGACATAAAATGGATTTTACTGTCGGCTAGTTCGCCAGTTCTCGAGTTAGTAACATTGCTTTAGCGAGCATAATATAGCCCCTTGCCTTCCTTCTCCTTCGCCGCCCTGTCTCTCGCACTCCTTGGCGTTCATTTCACCTTTCCTTTTCCTCCATTCCCCTTCGTCCTTCGTGCCGGGCGCGCACATCCCTTTGCTCGTCGTTCGAACGCGACCTCGTTTCTCGTTTCTCGTTCTCTCCTCCTTCTCCACCCCGTTTCTTCTCATTTTACCGTTACCCCTTTTCTGTTCGCTTTCTTCTTCCCCGTACTTTTCTTCCCTTTTCGCTTCTCCCCCTTTGCCTCCCCTCCTTCGCTGTCCATGTACAACCACACCCCCATACCCCTTTGCCGACCTGTCGCGTCCTTAGAGTCACGCCTCGCGGCGAATTTCCGCCAAGACGGTGGAAAGTTTTCGCATGAGAAATGTCTCGCCGACAGATTTAATATCCGCTGGATAAGGCGGGGAACGTTGGTCGTTAAGTTAACTTCGAATTCGTTTCCTGTAGCTGTTTCGGTAGCGGTCTCAGCCCCCGCGGCGTTCTGTTACTTTTTCCCCGGTTAATAGGCGCTATTACCGATCGTTTTCGGTCCCACGCTGCCGTTTAATGGCCACCTTTTGGCCGGGACACTTATCTATATGTTGGCCCGTTCCGATCCTTTTCTCTTTTGCCTTTTGTTGGCTCGCTGTTCGCTTTCTTTCCCCCGTCAGATTATTATCCCGTCGTCGGCGACTCGAATCGGGTGCCGATGTGACGTGTGAACATTTTATTGGGGAATCGTTAATTTGATCGCGCGGCTCGATTTGTTGTTTAATTGCTCGGGATAGGTTTCGTTGATCGTGTTAATGTATTCCGTTCGCCTGTTGGCGTACAGTGAAATGTTGTTTCGAAGGGTAATAGAAATTTGGGAGTAACAGGAGAAGGAAACACGCGATGTGCTTCATGAATTTATTACAGATCGGTGTAGCATTCTGTTGACTCTATTGATCGTGAATTTGCTGCTCTCCTATCCGGAAAATGCTTCCTGAATTACCCAAAAGGGGACGGATTTCTTCTTCTTTTTTTTTTTTTGAATACAAGAACTTGCGTGCCGATAATAATGTGCCATTTCCCGAACTTCGACGATCTATTCGCAGCAAGCCTCTCGAATATCCTCGAAGACACGGGAACGTAACGTTCGTCCCGCGTGGAACATCCATCACAATTCCCAACGACCGCAACAATATCGAGCGCACGGCTCACCACCATTATTAAATTAATGCGGTAACGAAAAACTTTCGATGCTGGCCGGCCGGCCACGGACAAAGGCAAAGCGTTATTCGAAAGTGTTTCGACAAAGTGTGCGCCGAAATGTAACACATCGCTAACCGCAGGACGAACTTTTTTCTTTTTGACTTCAGATCGATTACAGGCCAGTCGGTGAAATAAAGCGACTGGGGGGAACAGGTCGAATCCAAAGAGAAACGATGCCCGTGTGTCATATATCGAAGCGAAGAGGACGAGGAAGGAGTAGGAGAAGAAGATGACCTGGAAGGAGGGAAGCACACCCGCCACGGACCGTTCTCCGTTCCATCGTGATCATCGTTCTCCGAACATTTGGATCGTCGTTCGAGTTGCACGAAACAACACAATTTACAATTACCCAGAACGTAGCTCGAGGCTGGTTGAAAAGAAACGAAAAAAAAAAAAAAACGAAAACAAAAAACGAGGCGCATCCACCTGGTTGTTTCGTGCAGATTCTCCTTTGCCCCTACCGATGGAACAACTGGTCTATCTGTTCGGTTCACGGACGGATCGGACCATGTCATCAACGATGACGAAACACGACAAAGGCAGGCAATGACTGAAACTTTCTTCCTAAATCGATCGAGAGAACGCGGGGGCCGTCGTTCATGGACGATCGACGGGTGGAATCGATGCCCCAAGGTGTTTCTCCCTCGTTCGAACAACAGCGTTGCGATTCGAGCTCGTGTTTCGAGCACAAAAGGGATACAGCCGCAAACAAATTGAAAGAGCAAGAGGGAGAACGATATAGAGAGAAAGATGAAAGAAGCGCGAGAAAGAAAGAGAGAGAGAGGGATGTGCATATATATATATGCTATCTCTCACGTTTGCTTCGCAGGCGTTTCCAACGTTGTTGCTCTTGCCCCTTTTTTCTACACTGACCGAGAGAACAGAAAGTCATGAACGTTTTTGTGAGTGGTTTGTGGGATGTCGGGGTTCACGGACAACCTATACCTCGGGCATCCTTCATCCTTCCACGTCCTTCGGTTTCTTGATCGAATCTGCCATCTTCCCTTGCTTCTCCTCTACCTTCCTCCCTCTATCCCTCTCTCTCTCTCGTTCCCTTCTTTTTTATTTTCCTCCCTGTTTCTTTTTTTTATCATCTTCGCGTTTCGGCCTTCGTTTTCTCTCGCTTTATCCGTCACGATGTTCCTCTGATTAAGCAGCCACCTCGCGATCTTTCTCCATCTATGATCTATAATCTCTCTCTCTCTCTCTCTCTCTCTCTCTCTCTCCCTCCCCCTGTATTATTCGCAGGGTTGCAATGCGCAACGCGTTATTGCGACACGAATCGAGGGGCCCACGTCGAGGCTAGTTCGCGCGATTACGGGGGACACGATCGACGTCGACCGGTTGCCGGGGTCCAGTCGCCCGTGAACGCGATAGCTCGATGGACTTCTCGATGATCGAGTAGCGTTGTCGTGCCGAGCTTTTGCTCGCGATCTAGCTCGTCCTCGAAACGGTGGACGCGTTGCCCACCTGCCTCACCCTCCCCGCAAGCGCAAAACGAGAAGCGCAACGCGGCACTTCGAATCACGGATCCTCGCCACGACGACGACGTCGACGACGTTGCGCGGTGTCTCGATGCGTCGCGGAGGTCACGAATCGGTGTTCGTCGGTTCAACGGGCGCCGCGAACACGGACGGTTCGAGGGAAACGACGCGACGGCGGACAGGTCGCGAAGAGTGTTGCGAGGGTTGCGAACGGCGGGCGTGCGCGCGTAAAAATAATTCCGCGAAGGCGCCGGGACAATTTTAGGGACCGGACGCGCCACAGGATCACGAACAGTCGAACGACGCGTCGCGACGTCCCGCGAAGATGTTCAGCGGGAGCATCTCGAGGCGAGCGTTCGCGTCTCTCGGAACGGGCCACGTTCGTTTCCAATCCGGCGACGTCAAACTCGCTCGCCGCTTTATTCGATCAACATCTCGCTCGAGCGTTCCGATCGACGTTCTGGCGGAACGGATCGGAGTTCACACTTTGCATACCGACAGCATCGGACATCTTTTACCGATCGTTGCGCGCTCCTGCAGTTACGTCGAACTGCCTGGACATCAGCTTTATTTCCATCGTTTTCGTTCCCCCCGCGCATTCGTTTCGTCGTTTTGCCTTTTAACGTCTGAATTAAACGTGCCTCGGCGCGTCGACGGGACAGCGGTTAACAGTTCGGTTAACACCGGTGACCGGGCATACTCGTTCCTCGTCGAATGTGCAATTAGATGCGAGGATTGGCCGTTCGCGTGTCGCTTCCCGAGAAATAATAGACACGGCGACAGGGTCTCACGTGACGCAACAGTTCACGCTGGCGCGAACGCGAGTCGCCCGGACCACGAAGGAGGATGACACCCCCGTGACGATCGGTTTCGCGACGCCCTGCGATAAAACGTTCGCCGTGAAAACTGGTCGTTCCGTGTGCCGGCGAATTAATTCTCAAACGGGAACACCGCGAGCTCCCTCGATATATGCCCTTCCGTTCTGACGTTCGCTTCTTTCCCGCGGTTGGTTTCCTCTGTTTTTTTGTTTTTTTGGGGGGGGGGGGCGGTTTTTTTTTATTCCCCACGAGGAACACCGCCTACCTTATCCCACCACGGCCTCGTCCTTTCTCGTTTTCTCCCCCCCCCCCCCCCCCCCTCTCGTTCTTTTACTTCTTTTCGGCTGTTCCATGTCGCGGGAACACGTCCCGAGAAAAAACGAGATCCGATGCGTCGGCCTGATTGGTCGTTACCGTTACGGATCGTAATGAGTCGTCCTGTTTAAATGAATTTGCGGCTCGATAACAAGCACGTCTGCCTTTCAATACTTATCATTCGGTTTTGCGACGACGATGCGCGCCCCGGCTGTACGGCGGCGCTTGTCCTCGCGGCGTCTCCGCGTAACTGCGCTCACAAATAGGCCAATTCGATGGCGGAAAGGCGGAAGCTTGCGCTTTCGTTCGTCGCTTTTCATCGAAGAAACTGGGATGGAGCGTGTAAAGGTTGATCGAACGATGAACAGTTGTATTGGATCATCGGGTGAACCAGTTCGACGTGGAAAATATGCGATCGCGCGTGATAAAACGCGTATCAGTCGGGTGTCGAGCATCGTCGCAGCGAAAGTTGTGTTGAACGTTATTTCTTGCGGATAAAACGCGGATAGAGCGATCGCCGTTTGAAGCATTTACGAGGAATTCGACGAAGGTGTTAGAAGCTGGGGCTGGGTTCTTAATTTGACCAGGCCAAACGGATGAAAGTCGCCGGTGCGTTCAGGACGCGTTGAGCGAATGAATTTTTTTTTTTTATCGTTCGGGGGCTGTTTCGATGAATCGTGTTCCGGCGTTGAATCTTCGACAAACTGTAAGAAGCTGTGGGCAGCTTTGACGGATTCGAGAGGAAGTGTACGGAAGATTCCTTCGGGAAAATCTTAGAGATGTAGGTAATTATTAGATGTTTACTTTGTCAGGAAATTATTTTTACATCGAGCTCATGTTTCTTTAGCGTAGGTAATACTTTCTGTTCTCGTTTAACGCAGAAATTGTACAGTGAGGTTTGAATTTTATAGTTACGATATTGTTATAAATATAAATGTTTATGAAGTTTGTGAAGAAAATACAGTTCCTTTTATGATTTTATATTTTTCTGCCGAGAGAACGACGGTCCTGTCGATCTTGACAATCGTGACGAAGGCTGGCAGACTTTTTTTTGTTGATTGAATAAATTCGTCACTACTTTAGAGCCTCTCTAATATCTAATTCTAGCATGTCTTGAAACAGGTAAAGGATTCATTCAGATAAGTATTATAAATTTGTGTAACAAATTTCTGGTGGTCATTGAAATTGAAATGGAAATTGCGCCCCCCTCTGTATACCGGGCGAAAGTCCCCAGAAATCATTCCTTCATCTACTTCAATGGGGCTTGAAAAATTAATCGGTATTTGCAACAACAAACAAGATCCCGATACAGGTCTCGCAGTACCTGCCGCAAGTAATCGAGCACGTGGACTTTTCGTCGCTTCTCCCCTTGTAAATCTAAACGCTGCAGTTATGTTCCGTAAGGAAATGCACAATTTGAGTATCACTGTCTGAATATATTCTCTAACTTTCAGCCTCCTAGATTACAAATAGCTGGACACCAAATACTAGCGGACATCTTAAATTCGCGCCCCCAAAAGAACGACGGGAATAATATTCTGCCATGGCGAAGGCAATATGCAAATTCGACGCCGTCGGTCATTTTGATACTTGGGAACGTTGCTGCATTACTGTTTATTTTCACATTTTCCGTGCAAAACCTGAGGTCGTGTCTCAAGAAACACGTCGGGTTACGATTGCAGCATGACGCCGCGCGCGATGCAATTCGCATAACCTGCTATTTTGTCGCCCACAAAGCCCCCTGTATCTAATAACGTGTCAGATGTTCCGTGCGCATCCCGGCATGGTAATGTTCGGCATAAACGATCGAGTACGCGGAGACGAGTTAATGTTCAGCACTTTCGACCTTCCGGCAGCTCGTTACTGAAACCCTGTAATTTGTAATGGAAAGCTTTTGACTTCGATATAGTTACAGATGTCCAGAATCTGTAATGAGAAAACGCAAGGTGTTCGACGTTCGTGCACTTCTCGATCGGCGCCGTTTACCCCCGCGCCATCGGCGAACGCACGAACGGATCGTGAATTTCACCGGAGCGTACACGAGGAACCGGAAGTGCCGTTCACGCTTCCGCTGAAACATCCTCGCCGCACCCCGATAGAAAGTACATGCGTACGCTGCGCGATTCATTAATTAAGAATTAAAAAAAAAGAGGGGGCCATCGCAAGCAGGGCGTGGTCTATTCAGAAGTGTTGTGAAAGGTATAAATGGTGCACGAAAAACGGATTATTCACAATTGATATACGTCGCTGTATCTGAAAGAGAATATATGAGAAACTAATTTATTACGAAAAATGTATTGCGAGAGGTTGCACTGGGCTTTAATAAAATGGTGACAGAGAAAAAAGATGGTTGAAGAGGGTGCGAGCTTGATGGTGTGATGCGAACTCAATTTATACCTGTATTTATTCGATCGACTTGTTGCATTTCGTCGGAATGATTCAATCGCGACCAAAAACCAGATATTCTTAATTGTTCAGAATGCTTAAGAGGGCGGGCGGGCTTGTTCTCGCGACCGGACAGTGAATCGATCTATTTTCATTTTTCTTTTTTTTCTTTTTTTACGGATAAAGTCGATGCTTCGAACAGGAAACCGAATATAATATACAGTGTACGAAATTTCTTTAGGAATGTTTAGTTTGTTAAGCAACGGAATTGACCTGATTGTACGATTAAGAGAAACTCTGTTAAATCGACTTAATTTTTAATGTGTAAACTGTGCTTTCCTTTATTTGTTTAAGTAAGGTGGATTCTTTTAGTTTTGTAAATAAGCTATTTAATTAAAGTGACCTACGTCCATTAATCCATGTCTTTCACTGTTTCTGTATTTATACTAAGTTACAAATTCGTATTATTACCTCGTTTACGTTATTCTTCCTTTACGAACAGTCTATTTTGATGCTTTTATTCAATACCAGAATCAAACAAATCAGCTTATAATTATTAGTCTGTTTTGACGTTTATTGTGTTCCCAATAATGTTATTTTATTGTATTGATGTTGGAATGAACGCGAAACAATTACAATCTACAAATATGTAGCTGGCAACTGTTTATCTGATTGGTCTTTCAAAGTATTCATTTATTTGTATCAAAATTGACCCTAAAGTAAAGAAATGAACCAACAACTTCCGTTAAAAACTTCAAAGATGATTACACTTTAAAAAATGTCACTGGATAGAATATCTAAATTAAATTTTTCCTAAAAATTGATTCATAGTTTCGTCAAAGAAGTCAAATATTAAACCTGAGTTTCATGGCTGAATAAACAAATTTTGTTTACTAATGAGCCCTGCCAATGGCATTAAAAGAAACATGATAACAGGAAACAGTAGAATATTGTACAAAATATTCACGTATTTCACAAAGATTTTGCAACACATTTCCACATTATACTGCGTCAAAAGTTTTTCCTTTACTTAACAAATTTATTATCTTTAACGGATCAACGTTAATCACATTTTATTAAGACAAGGTTTGAAACGAAAGAAAACATTTCCGATCATCACAAGTTACAATTCGAACACTTCGGAAGTAACAATTTAATGGAAATTTATTGTTTATCATATAGACAGAATATCTCGTAGGTCGTCTCGCGAGGACGATGACAAGTTCGCAGGTGTTCTAAACCGTATTTAATCTCTAATTGAACGGACACCGTTTATAGAACAAATTTCAAGGGTTTCATTTAATCGGTGCCGTAAATCATGTGCTCTCTGCCACTGCTGCATGGCTGCTTGCCTATTTTCTCTCGTGAAATATGCTTCCTCCGCGATGGCGGCGCGAGTTTTCCCGTCGAGACACATGCATCAGTGGAGCGCGCCCGAGGCGAATTTTATTTCACACGCCGCAAGAAAACCTAGTCACGTTTCACGCTGATTTTACGACAATCATTCGATTTCGTGCAAAGTTGTTCGATGGTTAATTAATCCATTAATACGTAGACATGCCATCGCCACGAACACGTATGCATTTAGTCTTTAGGATGCCACATTTACTCTGGAATTGAATCTGATTATTAATCATTCATCTACGCATTACTATCATCATTATTTTATAGACAAAATCGTCTCGTTCGGACCTTCACGTTTATATATTTTTCATCGACTCTGGCACGATATGTACAAGTTTTTACACATCGATGCTATATCGATTCGATAGCATCCTCGACGGAAGCTAGATTTAAACGTGAACATATAAACAGCAAGCATGCAGTTTAAGACTTTCGGGCATCGAAAGTTCAAGGATTAGAACTTTATTACTTCTACAAATGACTAGATTGATTAATGCTTACTTTTATCATGTCGTCGATAGAGGAAATTAATTCATAGCTCGGTGTCAAATCAATCGCAAAAATTTCGCCTCGGTACATGTTACTAATTACCTTCTATCATTGCAGATTAATATGTCGAAGGAAAAACTTCGTAAAAGCGTAATTGCCATACCGTTGTTTGTTTTTCGAAACGTGCAGTGTAATGAGGATACAATAAATTACTAATAAATCATTTACCATCAATATTTTTATCCAATTTACATATGTAAGTAGATTCGCAATCTTGAATAACGCGATATGTTGATCTAAAGTCGTGTAATAGCTTTGGAATAATTAAATTAAATTCACAATATACTTCAAAGTGGTGTCTATCAATGCGGTCGTTCTTTAATTCTGCTTGTTATCCTATCATTTCAATCTTATGTATTGCTGCATACAAAAATTAGAAGGACAATAATTAGGTAATCTGTGTACTTCAATAAATAACAAAAATCTATAAATTTCCGCCCAACTTTCTAAAGCTTAACGATTTTCTGAAATGGACTTTGACAACGCTGTCATACTATAAATGTAAAATATCCAAGATTCCATTTCGAATTACATATATGGATAAATATAAAGAAATCTCCATAATTTCTAATTCAAATCATCGATGTTTAGAACACGATGGCCACTCGTATTCTACAGTTTTCGCGCCTACCAAGATCAACGGATTAGTGATTAATAAATATTCTAAAGCACGCTATTCCTATCCGGTTAATTACATGAAAGTCAATTAAAAGGGGGAGGCGAAAGTGTCAGTAGGATTTACACGAAGAGAATATAGTGGAAGAGCTAGACATTTAATAATCAGCAGGTGCAACTTCTGCAAGGATATATTATGAAGGCTGTCCTGTCATGGACTTTGCTGGAACATAAGATAGGGTTCTGTCTATTGATGACCAGTGATTACTATGGGTTCTCCTTTTGACGTATCGTTTCCTAAACTATATAGCTAGCATTAACAAGTAAAAAGGAAATCTGAATAGAAACAATCGAACCTCCCTAACTCTTCACGTATGTTTCGCAAAATTGCACGCCTCAAAGGCACAACGAACCCCCGTCCTATATTGCACACGAAAATTATTACGAATTAAACTCGCGCAAGACGGTGGGATAAATGTCGACTCGGAAGTACCACCGGCACTTTTCTCGCGGGTCCTCCTTTTGTCCACTGCGTTTCTCGTATTTACGCGGATGTAAACGACGAAACGAGCGAATGGACATAATCGAGAAGCTTACAACGCCACGGCCGGTGACATTTTCGTTTTTACAGCTTGTAAGGTATCGCGTAAAAGTTGCCGAAATGATGGTCGAGGAGGGGGACCACCGTGCGAATGGAACGAAAAGAGGCGGACAAGGGCGAAGGAAAAATAAAAGCATAGGGCGGTAGCGTATTGCACCCACCTCGCTGCGATTTATCTACTCCTATTAATCGATTTAACTAATCTTGTTATTTATTCGACAATCCATAAACGCGACAGCCGTTCTGCGTCACGCAGTCGAAGCCCTCGCGATGTGACCTCGATGGATCGAGGCAAAGGACGATATGTACCTTTTAAATCAGACGAATATGCACGCAATTACCGATAAAATCGCAACACACGGAGCATGCACGTATCTTTACTCGTGACTTCACTGTATTCGGCGTACCTTTCATTGTTATACTATTATGGATTAAATAAATATCGATACGATCAATTGACGTTGCCTAGGTTGGAGCCCCGGATCTTTTATCCATCCTTAATCTCCTGTTGGATTCGGTATATTTTTATATTTCTATTCTTATGTATTCGCATGATATTGCGAGTCTTGAGATACGCATTGTTTCCGCGCTTTATTCAACGTTGTATTTGTTTGATTAAAATTCACATTTCCTGTACACGCAATCGAGAAGATGCCTCAAATTTTATTCGAATTCATCGTTCACCTATAAATGTCGAATGCGTCGGGCAAAAACAATACACGAAATGTGCAAATTTTAGTCGGCAAAACCATTATTTAACGTTATTCGCTTTCATAGGTTAGCTGGAATAATTCATCGAAACCTCGCAGCATAATCGACACAGACAATAGAACCGTCATAATAGATCGCATGGGTACATTAATACAGTTTCCTCGACACTACACGATCGGCGTTGCTGATATTATTTTCGAAAATACTTCCCAAACCTCGTTGACTGTGCACGACGGCTCACAGGAAGTCCGCTGAATTAGTTTAATAAAATTGCTAACGACTAAAGACGCGGATTCATATTTTTTACTCGTCGATTTTCTAGTCCAACTTATTAATCAGTCTACATTTTTGCGCGCCGCCTTTCTTTAAGGCTCAAAATGATTGATGATGGTAGAACAAATTGCAGATTAATATCGTGGTACCTGAAGTGCCATTCAAAACCTCGCATTGATCGCTTGATCGCTTAATGCCCGCCTTATCGATAAAGAAATTCCTTTTCCTTCATTGGTACAGTGTTAAATGTAAATGGCCGAGGGGGGGAGTGTCAACTTTATCAAGACGCCTGATGCGCCGGTCGAGGATGTTGTTTTGGAGTATTGAAACTGGTTACCAGCAATACTCTTTTTGGGCCACCGATGACGCATGCCTGTGTGCGTCCGTGCGCGTGTTTTATTTTTTTTTTTATTTCCATACGGATATTTATTTCACATCTTCCGTCGCGTGTGTTGGCACTGCCGTGAAAGTCTGAACGTGTTCAAGTTGATGCAATTAACGTATCCGAGCATTTTTTTTTCACGCACACGTAGGCGGAACGCGTGTATGCGTTGCAATAATTATTGGTATTTGTGCAATTAAAATTTGTCTTGTAGTTATGCTGGCACGCTGCCTTTCGATTCGTACGTCGACTTTTCAATCATAACTTGACTCGCGCACAGTAAAACCAATCGCATTCTAAATAGAATTACGCGCAGTTGCTGTGGCAGGAAAAAAAATGTCCGTTTAATTATTTCAAACTAAAAATGAAGAGTAACAGGCGTTAAGTTATCAGTATATCCGAAAAATATTGGATCATCGTTAATTAATCGTGCAATTAACACAAAGAAAGAGCGGAGCAATAATAAACGTCATTCGCTCAAAAATAAAGTTAATACGGAATCGCGTTGAAAAAACCATGTATATAATGTTATTCCTACATTCTTACTTTATTTAGTTACAATGTCATCACACTATTTCAAATTTTCATTAAAAAGTATATATAAATATTTAAATTACTTAGAAATGAATATATGTAGAGAGAAATGGATAATAAAAACAGCATTTAAAACAAATTTAAACAACGGAAAATTGTACATACGTAAGCCACGTTATTCTGCACACGAGTTCCTTTTATCCCATTTTCCAGCATACGTGATTGCCGCCTTATAGATTTCGCAAATGCGCCTGTCACATATAATTTGGGACACGATTTAACACGAGCAGAGAACAAAAACAATGTTTATCGAACAGGGTCAGGCTGATATACAGGTTGTATTTCAACACGATGGCCGGCGTTTGATGCGAATAAGATGACACGAACTGAAGAAGATTGAACGATTGCACGACTTATGCAGATCGGATGGGGCACATGGGTTTGAGTAGCCTACATACTTTGAAATAAGCCGAGGAACTCGTTTCTTTTCTCCCGACTACCTGCAAGCTACTTGTCAGTGATTGCGCCTGTCCTGTTTGCCAAGGTGGTGAGCTCGGTGGAAATTGTTCACATTGCCCGCCGCGATTTTGATCTCTTTGTGGTAATGGTGCTTGGGATGGCGGATATTACGCGCTTTTATCCTTTTCTCCATTATCCGAAACAGAGATTTCACGTTGCTCAATTTTTAGTTCGATTTTAGTTGAGACACGAGGCGCGTCAAACTTCGTGAGTTCGAAACGTATTATTAGAACAGACATAACGACGATTATATCTGTGGTGTTTTCAATCATTCACGCGCAAAGATTAAAATTTCCCTGCATCAGAATCATGCTCGTATATGCCGCTTTGCATCTTATTAAAATTGTCGCACCAATATTTCCATCCGTCTCGTTCCTCATCTAGAAGCTCGTCCATCGAACGGGACAAAGCAAAGTTGCAAATATCATTTGCGAATGATAAACTATAATTACACGTGCAATATTTATCGATACCTACGTAACGCAATTTTAGTCCCCAACAATTCCCAATTGACCCCACGTTATTCCCAACAAGAGTCCGATTCGAATGATTCGTCATCCCGCAGTTGTCCGAATATAATTCGCACGCGCGCACAACATGCATTGAACTAAACATGCCAGTAATTCAGGTTTCTGGGACAGAACCTTCGGGCGTTGCCATCTTTGAAAAATCAGCCGCGCACCGGCAAGTTCTACGACTTTTTCCCCGTACATGGCATCCGTCGACGGCAGAACTCTTTCGGCTACGGCACCCGTACACGCAATGCATTCTTCCTAGTTCGTTTCTTCGAAAACAAAGAACCGTTCCTCATCATCTCGGGACCGCCTCTTGTGTGCACGAACACGTCTCGCTCGCTCCGCGTGCTGTAATTTGTTTAAATGTAACAAATTAGCAGTTCAAATGGTTCAACTGTGGCCGCGGAGGCAGAAATTTCTGGAAATCCAAAGGATTCGAGCGTCGTTCGATGATTCGGGTTCTAGCGTTTAAAACCATGCCGGTGTGGCGTTAGTAGAGTGGATCGCGACCACGTAAATGTAACTTTCGGTTGAAAGAATCCAGCGTCGGGAAATGATTACTATCGACGGAATTGTATCGTTAATAAATCGTAATTTCTCGACCATCGATCAACGCAATCAGAAACGGATGAAGTAATAGCGGGGACAACGATTAGGCACTATTGTTAATAAAATCGGTTTGATCTGTCTACGTTGAATTTACCAAACGGTGATTGAATTGGAAACCTTTGGGCAATAAAAACTGGTCTTCGTCGCAATTGTAGACAAATAAACGTTTAATTAAATTTAACGATAATCATCGGTTTTTGCGGTACATTTACTGCGGTTAGATATATGTACGCGTAATAATTGTGACGTTAGGTGTTATTAAATTCAAAGCTTTACGATTACACCAATGGCGCCCATAAAACCGCCGTTGTCCGTGACTCGGAACTTCACGATTACTGCTTGATAATTTCTCTATTCGCCTTTTCCTCCCGTTCCCTGTTCCTCGGCCACCTTTCCGTTGAAAGCCACCGGGGAACCGCACGAAATGTATTGCTTTGTTCGAATTCGCGATAAGGTTTCGTGCCTCCGTCGGACCACCCGTAATTATGGCCCAATTTTCGTTACTCGACCTAATGCAGCTTAGAAAAAATACAATGATGCCGTAAATGCATAGAATTAAAAGCAGAACATTAATAACCACCGAGTAAAGAATTGAGTATTACCTTGCCCACTGAAATTTGGTCAGCTTAAAAATATATGTTCACTGTACGTTTATTGGATTAACTAAATGTTCCATTGTTGACCACCCCAAACTGCTATCCCAGTTACCATTGCAACATAAGTGTTTCGCTCAAAAATGTGGGAAGTAGTTTACCGCAGAAACATTATTCGAATTGACTCGGAATGCTTGAAATTGTCCGACATATCCACTCGACAATCGAGACATCGTGTTGTCGCAGAAATACGACAAATTTCCCCAAAAATCGTAATCATTCCGGAAAATGAATGGACAAGTGTCCGAACAAAATAATCCTCGTCTAATTCTGTCTTATCTACAAACACTTTCGTCCCTGTTACTGTACAAGCCGTCGAGATTGCGCTCGCCTATAGATCCTAAATCCGGACCAGGCAAACGGACAGCAAAAATGAATTACTTTGCCAAGGTAACGTATCAACGGGTCTCTCTCTTGGCACCGGGCGGAGTTCAAGGGACACGCGCGTACCTACGTAATGCGTGCAGGCAGCCGAGAACTGGACAGATGAAGGGACAGGGAAACAGAAAACTGGAACGGCGGTGAGCAGCGAGTTGCGGATGCACCGCGTTGCAGGGAGGTGCACGAACAAAGGGAGCGTCGGCTGGTGGGGAAGGGATAAATGGCAAAGCAAAAGGCAAGGAAATTTTAGCACAGAAAAGCTTGTGCGAGTCGGCCGAGTCGGTTCGAGGCGTATAAAAGCGTTGCATCGCCTTAGCCACGGTATATTTCTGCATTATATAAGCAATATAGTCCTTAGTTTATGCCCGGGACGCCGCAGTTAAACGTTGCGAAGACTTTTATAGGCCTATACGCGGATTCCCGTACTTATGCCGGTTACGACGCCCGGCGTGTTTTCCACTCGGATGCAGATACACGCGTGTGCACACGTGCATCCTCGCGACGCGTCGCGTCGCCGTTTCTCGCCATCACCGATGGGAAACACATTCGTTAATAGACGGATGGCTCCCCTCCGTCGGACAACGAAGTGTTAACCCTTAACCGGTAGCGTGGATTTTTCATGGCGAACAAAAGACCGGTCGCGCGTCGTTTTCATCGCGAAGGGTTGCTTCAACACTTGATATCTCGTAATAGCCGTTTATCGATCTATCGGACTCGGCCGGATGCGTTAAGTGAATGACAACAACTTGGCGACGTACGTCTCTGATTGCGCGTTTAAATAATTCCCTCGTCCATATTCGTACCGCTGGACGGGCATGAATGTTTTACGATTCGAGAACTCGAGATGTTCGTGAAAATATTTTGATTGTTTTAATATTTTTATTTACCTCGGAGTATTGTATCGCGATACCGGGTCCGTCGAAAAAAAACGCGAGATAAGGTTTCACGTAATTGCGAATGAACGACAAAGTTTTTCTAATTAAGGGCGTTGAGGGGGGGTGGGGTGGTTAGATATCGTCGTTTTCGTAGTTTATGCAAATTTTTTCTTTCTTGAAGGACTCAGTTGTGTATCCAATAATTCATGCTATTTTGTATGGAATTTATTGAGATATCTGGCCAGCCTCGACGAACTTTTGATAAAGTAAATATAGATGTATGTTCTACAATGTAGAGTCTACACGATCGAATTTCGTTTCATGCCTTTCAGTTTCCGGCAACTGTCTTGAATTCGGTGTAACACGACAGGACAGACTGACAGGAAGTGCATGTTGAGATCATGCATGTGTTACGATCCACCTGATAGTAGGTGGTCGTGAAAGCTTTAACATTGTGTTCACGTAGGGACAGTGTCAGAATTTATTCAATGATCACGTGTATATGACGCTTGTCAGGTATATTCTTTTATAAGCGATTATTTTACTCGCAGAATATATTGTACGTGTAAGCAAATAAACTATATTTGAGCAAAAGCTAACTTGTATCTACTGTTAATATTAATATAATCGATTACAATTCTCTATATATACGTACCTATAGTATGAACGTGGTAAATTAATTTAGAAATTGAACCATTCGATAAGTTTGTGTTATTTTGTATTGACTCATACTACTCGCGCAATGCATTTTTCACTTCCCGCTGTTTCGTTTCATTCTCAATTGCTTCGGGGAACGGGTTAAATGTATCTTCATTAATATTATATTATTTAAAAGCAGTATTTCGACGTCAGTTTTAGTATAAGGCCATCCAAACCAGTTTCCTTTTTCGTCCCCCCCTCCCGCAGAAAATGTTGCTTATAATGTAACATTCATTATTACGGGTCTTTATGTATTATTCATTAGAATTCCTGAAAAATCGCGGCAATTATCGTAATTACATAAAAATCGGTACATCGATTTCTCGAGGAAGTAAAAAAGTACCTATGACAAGGCGTAATGATGGCCATACTTGCCAATACTTCTTTCCGCAGTGTCACTTACTTTCACATTTTATTCCAATTAATGGAACATCGACCGTTCATTGTGGGATAATAAATTTTAAATGTATTAACACTCCTTTCCTCCGTCTTAGCCAGTTCGTGGAAGCGATCGGAGAACCTGTTATCTATCGTTTACATCGGCTGTCAGTACATCCATGATAATTAACGTAAGTTCACCACCACCTGTCCTTATCAATGTAATTATTGTCGTGCTTAAATATATAACGCCTTTTGAAAATTTCGTTACGAACGGGAACACGCACCGCGTGGACTCGGTCCATCCAAAGGATGATGCAAATCGAACGGGGAAAGTCAATCGACGTTCTCAATTTATCGATCAATCGATTGCAGCTCAATATGCAGGTATCAAACGTACTTTTTCGCCACGTCGTTTTCAAATTACATCTTTCGCGTGAACTTATAGCCTTTAAAACGATTGCCAGAATGATGGGAAGTATATACCGTTCCTCACTGTGTTTATGACATTCCATTCCTTAATGTGATTCTCGCACGATATTCGAAGGAGTCTGCATCGCTTTGAAAGAGAGTAAGCGCCATTATTATACATATACGATGGTTTCAACAATGGTAGTAGCACTGATGCGCCCGTCCATAGTCTTTTGCAAATTGGCCTGTGCTTTCGAGAAATACGAGCACGAATTTTTTTTCTCGGTTACAGGTGCACTTGCCGTGGAATTAATACGTTCATGAATTAGGTGTGGTTAACAAACCGTATTATTTTGTTCCCGTGGTTTACGTTTATAAATTAAAATATTCTTCAAAAATATCCTCCATATATTTAGATAATGCTATTGTTATATAGTGAATAATATGGCATACGCTCGGAGTGAAAGCATAGTGAAAAAGAGCTCTCTATTCGTATTAGATATGGTTTCATTGATATTCGTAGTAATATAATCTTCGTTATAGAATTATGCAATTGTCATGCAATAATTGAATGAGAGTTATGATCCAATAATATTGGAAGTCACAGTTTTTTTTATTTATTTACATATATCAGTTTGTTCTTCAGACTGAAAGATCATATTTATCTTGCCAAAGTAAATGCATATGCAATTGGCAATGACTAATGTCTACTACAAGTTCGAGGTCTAATTCCTTTTCACAGCGCGCTTCGACGGAATAGTTTTCTGTGCAAATGTTATTAATGTTACAAATAATAAGCGTCAACGAAATTATTATTTCGGGGCGAAATTTAAAAACCGCATCCCATTTTCTCGTGGGCGTACCATACCATGGTATATTCAACATTTTATTTATACTTTCTTGTCCCCCCGTTGTCAATTTCGATTATACCAGACTTTAGTGGGTAACGTGTCCCCCTCGGCCACTTACCTCTCAGTTGTCATAATGCATGTTACAGCAAGCGACGTGTGGCTTTTCTGTGCACGATATTTTTACCTGATAGAGCCCGATGACTTGGCGACTGCTTACTTCACCGATAATTCGCGAATATCGACGGCCTTACGATTACTAAGAGACAACGTTCAGCAGAAGAATTGAGCTGCCCTCTCCGTACCTTGCGAGTGTATTAATCGTGATGCTACAATTTATATTCCCTTGGTAATGCAATTTGTGACTGTGGCCAAGGACGAACCATAATTTATAAAGAACAATCGAAGACGTTGGCGTGAAAATTGAAATAAGCTCATTTTTTTATTAAATTGTAGATACTTTTTATCGATTGCTACCAGAAGCAGATCGTTTTCAATATTAGGATTTACACGGATTCGGCACGACTGTTTTATATTTCGTTTCGTTTGTTCACTTTCTTTTTCTCATCGAATTTTATCCCCAGTTTACTGCACGATGTGCCATAACACCTATGCGCCAATACGTGTCGTTTCTGTCGCGTCGCATAATCTCGAACTGTTAACTATTATTTGCTTATCCATATTCAGACGTTATTTCCCGCGCGTGAAAATGCACACGACTCACAGCGGCAATAAAGTATACACGTACGTGTGACTATCATTTTATTTCAGGTTCCACGTAACCGATAGCATTACTAAACTGTCTCCTTCGATTCATCCAAATATGCATCATCATTGATATTGATCTTACTGGTCTGTAGTTTCATACCATCAACCAGTAATGACCTCTCTAGAGAAGTGGCCTTTCAACCTGGTTATTATCTTAATTTCGTTTCCGCTTTTTATCCCTTCAGCATTCACAATTATTCCGCTTGATGACTGTTCGTATTAAAGTAACTGTCAAAAGCGTTCTTCCAAGCATCGAGGGCTGGCAATAAATACTCGTCGTGTATGCTTTATTTGCAACATATTTTATACTCGGGCACACACGTACCATTTAAAGACAAATTACGGATCCGGAGTACTACAATTGTTAATTTCGCGAAACCGATCGCATCTGATCATTAATAAATTTGATGGCCCCCCTCCTTTTAACGTGACAGCTCCCGGCCCGTCGTGGCCGATTCAAACAACAAGGAGAAACGCGAACAGAAAAGTACGAGATCATGGAATCGCGAAATTACCGGATTCAGGTACAACTAAGCAATTAAGTATTCGTTCTGCCGCATCATTTTTTCGCCAGAAATTACCGTCTGTTCCCGATAAGTATAGGAAGGAAATTTAAATGACGGTGAGAAATTGTACGAAGAAACTGTTCGACGACGCGGATGTACATATGTACATACAGGGTGTGTTTTAACTAGGGGCAATCATTTCACGGCCAAATCCTGGGGTGTAGACGCCGGAGGATGCTTTGCACGAATTGCGCAATCTTTTTAGTTTTGTTCCCCGGCTGTGATGTACTTTTTAATGCGAGGCTCGTGAACGCCATATCGAAATCTCCTGGGAGTATACATCATTGATCTGATAATGTTAATATGAAAAATTGTAAACAAAAGGCCGTGCATTGTTCCCTGTCAGTTGAATAGAATTTATCGCGCCAGCTTACACCGTACCCTCTTGCGCGACCGCGAGACATAGAAGTAAAGTGAGCAATTGAAATATATTTCGATGAGAACCGTGGACAATTTATTACACTTCATCTTTTCCTTTATTCGCAACGTTTACCGAATTTAGTTGACGAAACACTGAAATTGTGTAATTTGTGCAATCAAACGCAATTTCACTTTTGTAGGCAAATGGTGCAGGTGTATTTTGTAATGTGGTGCACCTATTATTATTAACATTTCAATTAAGCATTTCAGTCTGGACTATAAACTATAATAACAACTTCTTAAGCGTTTAATGTTATTGTACCACTTATAGTAGCAACCACATATTTATTCCATTATTTACAGTACGTGACAGTAGTAGGTCTACACTTAGCAATAGTAAAATATTCATATGTTTCCTCTTGTTACTCTTATATTATACTCTTCTATTATAACTTCCACTACCACAAACGTATGTGCACACGTAACTGTAGGTCTTGTCACCCCTCGAACAGCATAGTTTCAGGGGGCTTGTATATAGAATTTGCCGTCCGGTCGACCCCCATTCTGAACATTGAGCGCAAAATGATTCGTTTCTTTCTCATCGTCAACATTCTATAGCCATGGTTAAGATCAAAGCAACACGTGGAAGGTTTCTCTCTCGATGGTGAAGAAAGCAGCTGCTTACTTATTCCGCTGCTTTACAATAAGAATATAATTTAAAATCCGTTCACGCACGTTATTCGCGTAATTGTACGCGACATCAGCAACAAATCTAATTTTATCTTGCTATGTCATTCGGCGGTGTTCGAATATCGAGTTGTTTCATAGTGCGTGCATTGAAATAGTTTCACTAACTTTGCAGCCTCGAATATGTCCGCAAATTTTACAACAGGTCTTCACAATGGCCCTCCCTATTCAGTCGAGACAATTGCGCAAAATTTATCACGTGTTTCCCGAATCAGTGTTCCAAAGGTACATTCCACGAAGTGAACTACACGAACTCCAGCGACCACGAAATTAGTTCTCAGCTGGATACAAAGTGTATACACACCCCGACAGGGACAAGAGCAGGTATAAGACGTGCATGTGCATGATAACCAACGTCGCCAATGGGCGTGAATGGTTCATTTCGGCCTGAAGGCAATCTAGACCTGGCTACCTGGTCCACCTTAGCAGGCTATCGAGTTGATGAAATTTTACGAGAAATTACGTGCGTTTCCTTTGATGGAGGCTAACTGTTGTAAGAGTGTTTTTCGAGGCTCCGCAGGCGAACGTAACGTGCACCTTCGGAACGAAGAGGCGTTCGAACTGCAGATTGCAAGTTTCCGCGAGTTCCCGGCCTCGAACCGGTATTACCCAAAATTACTGGATTCGAGCAACTCGTGGGACGAGCTTCGAAACACACGAAATATCCTAGACGAGACCGTTGGCCACGGATACGGATAAGCTGGAAATGTTGAGCGATTTGAATATTTCGAGTACGGGTTCATATTCAAAAGTATTTGAGTGAGTCTGATAAGTCCTTCAACGTTCTAGACATTTCAGTCTACGTTCAGTCAGCGTGCAAATTTCTACATTTTCAGCGAAGAAGTGGACCGAATGCTTTTGCGAGGGAAATTATTTTACAGTTAAAGCCAAGCTTGATATTATGATTGATATATTCAAGGAAAGTGAAATCTTGGTTTACAAAATTGTCTTTCATATTCGATCGTGAAATTCTATTACTTATACATATGTCATACATTCATGATATCGGGGCAAGGGGGATGATGTAGAATACCTTTGCATTTCTTTTTAAATTATTCTTCTTTTTATTAAGCTTGATAAATCTTGTATCGGGTTTCAATTAATTTCTTCATCGAACATTTATTTAATAAAACGGCATACACGATGCTACGATACAGAAATAATATTTTTATATGTAAGTGCAATTTGATTTACCAACGTTCTCATTCATATATCTTAATTGGAAACTTCCAATAGGGTTACGTCAATAGATATGTATATTAACGTTACTGTGCGACATTGTTGTAATTCAAAGCGTGAAAGAGTTTTCGTGTTTTAAGAAATCAGTCATACTTTCATCAATGTACACAAACAATGTGCACAACTATCAAGAAACGTATCGAACCGTGCAAATTATTCATACGGAAGAAATTTCACCGACTTCAATCAAACCTGCTCTTGAAATAGAGGCAATTATAGTTTTTGGAGACCGAGTTCCGGTGTCAGCTATTTAAACGTGGTTACGCAAGCATTTCATGGGCGTCTACACTCGCATATGAAATAAACGTACGCGTTTATGCATACTATTCTAGTGACAGTAAGTGTTCCATTTTAATTCCATAAATTCCACAGTATCTTCGTGATTGATAATACGCCCCATGACGGGATCGCATACTTTGCTGCCTTATCATAAAAACGATTCCTTATTGCGGGCAGCATTTTTAAATCTACTGGTAATACTTTATTTAAAAGGACAAATGCACGCTTTAATCGCCCACGCCGATGAGTTTGCAAATTTTATCCGCAATACATGCGACGCAGATATTGCGGTCAGTGCGTAATCTTAACGCGAACACTAAATTGGATTTCATTCAAGTAATTAACTCGCAAAAGCGTATGCAAATAATGTTGGAATTTCAGGCTAATATTTCCGGGTACTCCTCCTAAGCACTCCTTTGTTCGCCGCAACGAACACTTCACGCTGTTGTTCATCCAGCTTTCGTTTCCCCTTCACATGTTTCCTTTCCGCGCAACTTGAATCGCCACTTCCTAATGCAGTAGGCGTGCATTCGGTGTCTGGATACAGGATCGTGTCGCATCATAAATCGGATATGTAGATGAAGAGCCGTTTCGCTGTGGCCCCATAGCATTTTCGAAATTATTACATGTGGAATTATCTGCGCGCGAGTGAATTATTGCACGTTTATCAGCCGGGCAAAGGTATGATGGAGCGAAACGGGATCACCGGCCACTATGAGGCCGCACCGCTCACAGGTTACCAAATTATCGTGCCAATTAGTGGAATGCTACCTGCGAGTCTGCGTTATTGGACAGATGCTCTGCTTAATTTATACAGTTATGGTGGGAGCGATTTATGGTCCGCAGTCCATCTTACTATCGGGGAAAAATGTTATACTATAATTCGTGGAATGATGAAACGTGTCGTAGATTCCCAATATTCGTGGGTTTCTTTCGGGAACAAAGAAAATATGTTATTTTACATACAGCAAGCACTAATTTGCAAAGAATAGACGAAAGTTAGCCGCATAACTTACTGAGACATGCAAAAAGCGACCAAAAAAACCGGTTTTTTATTTTTTTAACTGCGGCGCACCTAAGTAAAAAATCTGAAAAAAATTGAGAGCAGTATTATCAATAATATGTACCTACATAAAAAGTATAATTGTAGTTCGCCGATTCCTTCAATAAAAAATCGGCATTTGTCAGCATTTTTTGACGTTTTTCATTTTTCGCGGCTCGGGTTTCGACTTTAAAAATCTACAAAACTCCTATAATATGTGCCTGCATACTTGAAATGTCTGAGATTTTTTTCGAAATTTTTTGTTCACCAAAACGGGAGATATTGAGGAAAAACACGATTTTTGTTTTTTCGCTGCAACTATCCTCCCGGTCGAATTACAGGGTTGAAACTTGGTACGAATTGGCTCCTCTTGGTAACCTATCGAGTTACATCCCACAAGCCGTATTAGATTTAGGGGCACATTTTACCCCCTTAGCCGATAGAAGCTCCCTACAGCAGAAATCTTCCACACCAACAGAACCGCGAGTTCTTTCACCTGCCGCCAGTGGAATATTTGGCGCACTGCCATGAGCGTTCTACTGCGAATTTATAGTATATTTATTATACAGTGAATTTTATTTGTTTAGACAGAGGTGGGCATTAATATTGTGTTACAGTTAAGCCATGTTATAATACACTGGCCTATATATGATGGTTCACGTTTACACGGAATAAGATAAGAAAAGAAGGTCTACGATCTTGAGGTTAATGATTATGTTTACATTAACCTCAATAACTTGCCCATGTTTTATTTCCGTACAAGATTAATTAATCGTAGATATCACAGCGTGCGCGTTGCGACAGGATTTCGTACGTAGATATATGTCCGGTGAGTGTATCTGGCAATAAATCCTGTTCTCGATGCACAATAACATCTTGCGCAATTAACCATAACCTATACTCCGCACACCTTTTCTACTCTCCGTAAGCTTGCGAAGCTTTGAACGTTACGACGAGAGCAACAAACATTTTCGTGGTCCCTCTTTGTACAGGCCGGTCGATTATGAATCCAGAAATTCAGCAGAAGATCCTCAAGTTCGAATTATTTATAAACAACGTATTGAAAGACGATCTTTCCAAGTTAGAGCAGAAGCTTGGTTCTAAGAATGAAGACGTTGCAGAGTTCCTCCAGTTGAAATCAACAATAGCCGCGCTACAGAACAACGGTCTGGATAAGAGCGGTTTCAAAACTCAAGTAGACATCGGACAGAGCTTTTTCATTGAGGCACACGTCCCCGATGCTTCCACCATTCTGTTGGACATTGGCTTAGAACATTACGTGGAGTTTTCTTTAGACGACGCCCTGGTCGTGATTAATGTGAGAATTAAGCTTCTGGAACGACAGATTGCCAATCTTCGCAAGGAGATAGCAAAGACGAACGCTCACATTAAATTGATTCTCCTAGGAATCAGAGAATTGCAAGGATTCAATGATTCTACGTAAACTATATCCTCTGTATGGCAGTGCAAACTTTGTAGCACACCGTTTGTACATACCTGTTGTGCAAGATCTCTGTACATAACAGAATTTCAAATAAACGTTAAATGACACAGGACAAAACATTCGTTTACTTGTTCTTGTAATTAACAATTCATCGTGGAGATCACGACCACCAATCATCCTCAGTCAAGTTGCTTCGCATAATTTACGCGGCCGTTTAATTCAATGCAAATCATTGACCATGCTCGATTAATTTCCTACCCCAAACGTTGCGCTTTTGTTTCCTCGTTAAGCGCAGTTACGCGAATTTGCAAGGACCTTGTACCTTGCTTATATACGATAGAGATCAATCGTGAACGGTGGCAGTGCGTTTCTACGTACTGGACGTTACACTTCTATTTTCGCCACGCACCTTCGCCGTGAAACGTTCGTTTTGATGTCGGATTGGCAGAGTGCACCGCACGCGGAGAGGCACAAAGAGTTTCTCGAGAAACTTGTCGCTACGTTGATCGAGTGCACCTTCGAAAGTGTGTCCCGCGAAAATCCTGTGCTGAGATGGAGGGAACCCGCTTATCTGCAAGACATCATAAACTTCAATTTGCAGGAGGATCCGAAAAGTCAGGACAACCTTCTGGAAATTGCAAGCAAAATTTCCAAGTACAGCGTTAAGACGGGACACCCTTATTTTATGAATCAGTTGTTCTCCGGGTGAGATGTCGAAAGGTGCACGAGTTTGTTACTTTCAGAACGATTGCACGAATCACATAAAATTTTGTACAGGATCATGTAGCTTGAGATATATTGCGGTTGCGAATGAAATTTTGTTTCACGGCCGAAATTTGTCGTCATACGAATAAAAGATAAGCGGTGAATCGAAAGATTGGCTGAAAATTTGACGAACCCTAGTTACGTCGCTTCTAAGTATTTCTGCTCCTTCGGATCTGAAAGATTCATACGCCAGATTTGAATGCGCGTAGTGTTTCGAAAATAATGAATAATACATATGGGGATCATTATTTATTGAAACTCTAGAAGCATGTTGTATAGTGCTCCTGTGAGTACCTCTGCACTAACAATGAGTAATACCACTCTATTTGTTTTCCATACAAACGTGCCGTAACTTTGGGTGCACGGGTAGAAAGAGCTATTTGTATTGCTTATAGTTCGTATTGCTTGCCTGCGGCTTAATTCTTATGCAATTATAATTACTCACTTTACAGACGAGAATACTATTCTTTAGAAATCAGGCGATCGAACTTATTTTCACGTTGCATGTGTGTTAATAATGTCTCAGACTTCATTATTCATTTTTCTGAAAGATACGTGACAGTCTGTCAGTGTGCGAAGCGAGAATGCACTGCTTCAGAAGTAATAAGCTTTCATGTTAACTGCATGCCGTACCCCTTTGCCATCGACCTTATTTCATTAATATAATCTTTGTTTGAAATATCTGTTATATTTTGTTCATTTCCCTGAAAAACGTTTTAAGAAGCAGCATTACCACGTAAACAATGTGTAAGGCGAGAAATTGAATTCCATTTTATTTGCGCACATTCCGTATGGAACTGAAATCATGAAAATTGTTATCACTCTTAAGGTATCGAGAATTTTGACGATAGTTTGCTCATCGTTCTTAATAACATTAACGATGATATTCATGCATTATTAATTATAAGTTTACCAAGATTCATTCGATCAACTTTATTCAGATTGGATCCCTACGGTTTAGCTGGACAATGGCTCACCGACGCGTTAAACTGTTCGGTGTATACCTACGAGGTAGCACCAGTATTTACATTAATGGAGAGGACCGTGATAAAAAAACTATTAAACATGTTCTACACCGAAGAAAACGGTGATTCGATTGGAGATGGTCTTTTCTGTCCAGGAGGTTCTTTCGGTAATGGTACTGCTATTAACTTGGCACGTTTCTGGTTTCGAAAGAAAGCTCAAAACGTAAGTATACGTGTACCAATGAATAATTAACATCAAATCTGAATCCGTTTCTATGAAATCTTAATTAAATTAATTTATACAACTGCCCAGTCAGCCAAACCTGCAATAGCAGATTCTGCCCGCGTTCTGTTAGCAGGTTTTGCAAACAGAATGGCTGCAGATTTAATGCAGAACCTGCTGAACAGAATGTGCAGAGAGATTGGCAGTAGAAACCGAGCAGAACCTGTAACTTGAACCATTTTAATGGCCGTCTAAATCCATTCGAATGGCTCAAGTTGCAGAATCTGCTAGGTTTCTGCTGCTAAATTGCCTTCAGATTCTGATTAGCAGGTTCTGTGTGCAGAACCCAAGCCAAACGCGGGCGCAGATGGCTGTTACGGTGCTTAGTATATAATTTGCACTTCAATGTATATCGAAAGTACAATTTATTGTTTGTAAGTTCGTACGATGAGACGATTTCATTTTGTAATCACAGGTTTTTAAAAGTAATCGTTTCGTCTGTCTATAGATATATCTTTCTTTATTAGTTAATTAAACTTCGCGATATAAATCTCTAGTATATGCAGTCGTGTAAGATTTAAATCTTCACGTCCAATATATGAAATGTGTCGACTGCAAGAAATGGTGCAATTTAAACAGAAACTAATCTGATTGTAAGAGAATTCATTTACCCGGTTATCGTATTTTATCTGGATGTCCAATCATTTAAATGTAATCACATTTATTATTATAATTATTAATAACCATTGCTATTCGTGTTGTAGGGGATCAATATACCATCCTCAGCTCTGGTCGTTTTCGCATCCGAAGATGCCCATTATTCGATTTCGAAATGGGGGAACGTTTGCGATATAGAAGTCGTGCTCACAAAGACCGACGAGTATGGTAGAATGGATGTTAACGATTTGAGGGTGAACATATTGGAGAAGCAGAAAAACGGGTGCCATCCATTTTCCGTGTTCGCCACAGCAGGTATGCGACGCGACGAAATGATCGCACGTGAAAATATAGATATGTAATACTAAAGAAGCCGATTTTCATCAACGTTTTCAATCGCTTCTAATCACGCTCGTTTTCAGGGACGACAGTTCTTGGCGCCTTCGATCCGCTGATCGAAATCGCAGATATTTGTGACGAATTCGGCATGTGGTTGCACGTGGATGCAGCATGGGGTGGCGGTCTGATCTTTAGCAAAAAGCACAGCGTTCTATTGCGAGGAATACAAAGGGCAGATTCTATTCTATTCAATCCGCACAAATTACTAGCCGTTCCCCAACAATGCTCGTTGCTATTAACCAGGCAGAGAAGCATTTTTAAAGAAGCGCATTCGAAACAGGCGCCGTATCTCTTTCAAAAGGACAAGTTTTACCCCACAGACCTGGATATAGGGGACAAGTATTTGCAATGTGGACGTAGGCCGGACGTGCTGAAGTTTTGGTTCATGTGGCAAGCTAAGGTAATCCCCATAGATAAGCAACTTGGCACGGCCAGTTTTTGCTTTTCAACGATATTATTCGGCCAACTTTCCGGCGTTTTCCATTCGAATATGCCCCTTCTCTAAAGATGATGCCAAGTCTCGTAAGCTTTCGACACAGGAGAAGAACCGCCCGTACTGCACACAGGCCCTTGTCCTTCCCTTATTAATCCTTAAGTGTTAACCACTTATGCAAATATGTGAAAAACTAGCCTTGGTAGCATTTTTTCCCCTGATCATCCTTGAATGGCGCATCTTGTACTTTGTGGTTTAAGCAACTGCTGCAATGCACTCCGTAGAAGATAAGGGTCTGTAAGCTCTATTTCAAGTGCTTGCCGGTATACTTATGCATAAATTAACTTCCCCCGTTAGGAATAAAGAATGTTCATGATATATACCTATTCGGTGCATTTTCAAGATCATAAAAGAAGCTCCTGAAACTCTGAAGGGGTTCTGCCGGAGCAGTGCCTAGAGACGGGTTACTTTCAAAGCTTCCATCTCCCATTTACGCAATTTCGTTTTATACAGCGATTGAATTGCTTCTATTTTCAATGACCGGCTTTGGCTTTACAGTTTTATACTTTTAACGGCGAGGAGGCGCATAGATAATGGCAATACAATATGTGTCATAATTCGGATCTCATTTCTTCAATTAATCGTGTTGAATTTAACAAGTTGTAACAGCATTACGAGTAAAAAGTGTGAAGATGTATATTGTTACGTCGAAGTACGAAAATATTTCGGACACCGGTAGCTCACAATTATTACCAGAAACGTAATTATGGTGGCCCTTATGTCGCTCGGTAATATACATGTTAATGGAGAAACTAATGCATCCTGTTCTAATATTTGCTTTTAATTAAAAATATACGTAAATGATAATATTGGTTGGCTTAATTATTAACAGAGCATTATTTGCAATAGTTACTAAATAATGTCAACGATGCTGTTTCGGAATGTTGACTTCATTAGTTGTGCTGAAACGTGCAGTTCTTTCCTTCGTCGGGTTAATCGCACTGATTACATCCTATTTATAATATAGCTTTAATAAATAATTCGTATTCAATGTAGGAGTATTTTAAGTTGATTAATAATGATCCAAATTTGCCAGTAATAATTTTCATGCAATACAGATAAGACTACACCGATTAATTTGTAAAATTTCACACCTTTAGTATTGAAGTAATACCCTGTTTCTTTTTATGCCCAAGTCTTATTCTTATTCCCGGTAAAATTCAAAGAAATTTTAATAACATTGTGATTTATATTTTAGTCAATTTTATACACTGTGTCTTTACTGACATGCCTTTTCTAAGAATCATGCGACTTTGTCACGGCTACGTACTATTTTGTAAGCGTTGTAACAATGGAAATTAATTTATTTCAGGGTACATCAGGATTTGAAAAACACGTCGATCATTTAATGACACTTTCAACTCTGTTTAAAGAAGAAATTGGGAAAAGAGATGGCTTCAAATTAGTAACAGATTCGTGCTTCATAAACGTATGCTTTTGGTACATTCCACCGTCTTTGAGATTTCAAAAATCATCATGCGATTACGGAAAACGCCTCAACGAAGTAAGTTAAATATTTTGTCTAAAATATAGAAGTATAGAAATCTTGTCGCCGATAATGATTGTGTATTCAGAAGTAATGAATAGAATATGTTGAATTTGTATATCATATAATTCGTATTTAAGAATTCATCAAAATAGTTTCAGTATGCTGTTCTTTTGAGTTCTTTGTTCTTGCTATAACTTACGCAAGAAAATTGAAGTTTAAATGAAGTAAAAGTATGTGTAAAGATCGAGTGCACGTGTAAAGCTTATTTTTATATACAAATTTTGTCAGATTATAGTGGTGTATTGTTACAAGCATTATTATTTCATGTTTTACTATTATATACTATTTCAAATTTTAACAACTTGATTACAAAATAAGATATCAATGATTGATAAGACAGAGCTCTACGTGAACTCTCGTAGATATTTGTGTCTGCCACCATATCGATTGCTGATAGTTAGCTCGACTGATAAATCGCACGTACATTTTATCAGCAATCGGTGAAACGATTTATCCGCGATGATACCAAATTTGTAATATAAATTTAAATTACGGAATAATCTATCGATTAAGGATATTCACATTCAAGTTTTCCCTTTCGAGCAGGTTGCGCCGAAGTTGAAAGAAAAAATGACCAAACGTGGTAGTTTAATGATCAATTATCAGCCACTCCACGAGAAGCCAAACTTCTTCCGCTTCGTTATTCAAAATTCTGGATTATGCACGCGAGATATTTATTACGTCTTCGACGAACTGGAGAACCTTGGAGAAGCTATGTGACGAGTTATAAAATGTGCGCAACTCAGTGCAAACAAGTTTTAAATGTTACATAAAAATCCTGTTATAATTAAAGTAAAAAACGGTGCGGCAATGTTTCATTCTCCTCCAGTACTCTCCTACTACGCCAGCTCCATGAATTTCGTTGCAACGCTAGCAAAATCATTCACACTGGATTGCGATTAGAAATACTTTGCAGCGTTCGATAACAATTCCAATAACATTCTTATCTGATTTGTCCCGAATGAACTAAGCAATTCTTACGACGGCAATTAATTCGCATCAGTTGGCGAAGCGAAACCTATCAATCGGTTGATTTGATTAGGAGAACGATTGCTACTAAATTTCCGATGTCAAGCTACGAAGTTAATTCGAGACCACCTAGTCGTAGAGCCCGCGGCGTCGTGATGTACCGGTCGACTAATCCTGATTCGTGTGACAGCATATAGAGAAGCCCTAGGTATATCTATAGGAGTGCGTTTGTAGTATGTGGAACATAATGATTTGCAACCCCGGCTGCACGGTTTTTCATTGGAAACCGCTGGAACCCTTCGACATTGCTTGCGGATCGATCTGATTAAAATGAACTGCATCATCCGTGTTTTGTAACTGTAACAGGATTTCGATTCCTTCCACCATGTTTGTAATGAAGATTATTGATGACGAAAACGAGAAGAATCAATTCCTGTTTGAAAAGAATTTCTTGTTCTTCAAGTTTGTAAAAATATAAAAGGCAGTGAATAATTAAATGTTTTATCACTGGTTGATGATTTTTTGTTGGACCAATTCAGTTTTCAGTGTCAACACAGGAATTTTATTGCACCTTTGTCCAAAGCAGATCTCTGGATTTTTCTTCCAATACTGGTTTCAGTGAACCGTATCGCGAATAGTTCATTTGTACTACGTATAAAACGCGGAATCGTTGCTGCTTCGCATATTTTAATCAAAAGGCACGGATATATGTCGTGCCAATTGGTGCGTGGAATCTGCGGCAAAAATTCAAACATGTTCAAGAAGTGACTGATATTCACATACATAGATGTACAATAATGTACAATAATATGTGTTATCATACTTGTAGAAAAAAATAATTAACGTTTCAAGAGTTAAGGAGATTTCATGCTGGTTTATGCACATGTACAAATGCGATTCGTATTCGATGTAATAACCGCGCATTTCCTACGTGCCGCATTTCATTTAAATTATATTCCATTGAAATTTCGAAAGCTGTAAATACCATTATAAAACCAAACGTAAAAGATGCATTTAAAATTGTATATTCGGTCTTTTCCCAAAATAGTGTTTTAAATTAAATCTTGTCACGCTTGATCACGATCGCGATAAAGGGAAATAATTAACGACGCTATCTAATTATACCAAAACATCAAATTATTTTGCAATGGTCATTGCCCCTACGAAAATCTAATGGGTACAGTTAAAAGGTCCGCCATCGAAATGATTTCGATGTGATATTTTCGAAAATGTGATGACCCAAACGATCCCGTTGATTTTTGGCCGTGCAACACCATTCTTTGTTAGAAATACGCTCGCATAATTTGCATCGCATTCGCAATAAACTATGTTAAGGAAATGTTTAATATTTAATTACCGGTATCGTTCGATCGGCAAATTTCGAGCGAACAATACGAAGTGCCCGTATGCATAATTAATTTGTAAAAACATGCTTAACGATCGTGACAATCGAGCGGAATTTTGGATCGTCAAAAGTTATGAAATTCGACAGGCAGCCGCCTATGAATTACAAAATCGAATGGTCTCGCGTCGGCATAATACGGGCATTGAATAGCTTGCTAAACATGTCAACGTTGGTCCATTCGCCGCCTGTTTATTTCGTTTCGAACGGATTGTATAAAATAACAGCCGTGAACTCTCCTAGCGCGTTGCAATTATCGTTAACATTTATTTTATTTTATTACTCACAAACACGAACTTTATGAACTAAATAGGTCGCTCGTTTAATTGTCATCCAACTTCGATATATATATTTCGGTAATTTCATCCGCATCGCGTTCGAGATTATATTTTATCGATTTCTCGACCAAGGTGTGAAGTGTAATTTAGAGGGCACGGCAATCGGACGCAATCTACAGTCAATGTTCAAGCAATATGCTTCGCTGTACAAGTCTTGAACGTGTTTCTTTATCGTATTAAAATAGGGTGTGCGAGAAACCCTTTACAGGGAACTGTGCTTGTGTGTTATGTTCCTGTCGACGAGTCACTGCTAGGGGTGCTTGCCCTGCGGATGAACTTAGACAGTAGGTTGCCGCCACGAAAGACGGTGTTAACGTCGATAGTTACTATTCGAATCGTTCAATAACCCGAATGTCAGTCGATATCTGCAAACTCGACGGGCAGAATGGGAAGGGTATCCCAATTCACGTGCCACAGGTACATTTTTTTTGTCTCTTGTATCTTCCAACGTATATACCGTTCTCATTATTGTACGTTGAGGTGTCTAAAGTGAATGAAAGTTTGCGCTTATTTGACCGAGACAACGTTATCGCCACTATCCTCGAATTAGTGAAAAATTAATGCGACGATAATTGTATAGAAATACATTGTACAGAACACAGAAGATACGAATGCGTTTTCTAATTTATTTCGTATCGAAGAAGTGCCTGGAAATTGGATTATTTTGCGTGGGAAGAAGGTTTAATTAGTTATCGGTGTATTATAAATGTGACTGTGCTTCCAAAGAACATTCATTTCCATATTTATTTGTTATTGACGCTTTCAAATTCGTGAAAGCTTATGTATGCCGCGATTAAATGTTCACGCTAATTTAGTACTGTGATAGTAATAATTCAATGGCTACTGCGGTTTGTTTTATCGCGTCACGTTTTCGGGAGATAAAGGGTTGACGTTAATAAAAATTATTCAACTGGAATTACATGTTTTCGTGTATATTATTTGCAGGATAAAAGAATCACAGTTTTATTAATTTACTGATGTTACTTAGCCACTTAGATAACGATACTGAATTAATCGATACCTTGCCGTTATAATTCTTTGTTGATGTCCGACGCCCTGGCGACTAATACTCAACATGGTTTCCCTTCACAGGCAGCTAAATAGTTTCATTGTAATCTTTCTCGGAACAATACCAGAATATTTTCCTACCATTTGCCAACGTTTCTTGAGAAACAACTACATTTTATTATTTATTATTGAAATGTTAATTAGTGTTGGATAAATAGAATTTTTTACATAGAATTCGATATGCATGTAGTTTAAATGTGACATCGAAATGTTTGTTTCTGAACTAAAATTTGTTTACCGTATGTGACATATCTTTCATTCTTTTATGGTTTTACATTTACTTATCGTTTTAGAGCGTGGGTCTCCTGGAAACGTATCGCTACCTCATGGAAGACGCGGCAGGTCAGCTTCAATTGTTTGTAATTTATTAATAGTGTACAAATAATATGTACATGTATGCAATACATATTATTTGTACGCTGTTTCAGGCAATCGTATGTAATATTTAAGATAATTACCATTGCTTTTGAGGTGCTACTAAATCGTTGAATATCGAATTCGAGTAGCAAGGAACATAACAATAGAGAAGTCGAAAATAATATTCTTAATTAATATGTATTTTATAATCGTTTAATATATTATAGTTTAAGCATGCATTACTTTGTTCGATTGTTCATTATTCTAGATCCACGAGTGGCAGATTGGTTGTTCATGGGCAGCCCCTTCCCATTGTTAGGAATAACGTTCCTTTATTTACTGTTTGTTCTACGTCTTGGCCCGCTGTACATGAAGCATCGAAAACCGTATAACTTAAATAAGATTATGATCTTCTATAACACTTTTATGGCAACGGCGAGTGCCACTGCATTTTACGGGGTAAGTTAATCCCACCCTTTCTAAGAACAGGAGTTTATCTTAACAAGTGCATGTAAATACATATTCTTACACCTGTACACGTCTCGTTGAAAGAATGTGAAGCGGTATAAAATGTGTAATACTATATTGTGCCTTTCTTTAAAATTTCTCCACGACATAATTTGATGGGTCTATTTATACAGAAATTAAATAAGAAGATTATCGCGAATAATTAACATAGACTTCAGAGGTTTGAAAATATAGAATATTTCTGGCGTTGTTTTAACTAAACATTTGCACCGACTATTAAATCATTGTTTACCTAGTGTTACGATATTTGTATCCTAATCGACTTTCTCAAAATTTCCAGCTGCTTACATCGGGTTTCACTACGAAAATTTCTCTCGGCTGCGAGGCTCATACACCGTCTCATGATTCCGAGTCTTATCGCGTAAGTACCGAAGGCATTAAAGAAATACGAATTTCGATATAACGAGTTTTGTGCCGTTCTTAATAGATGGCACGTTGGGTGTGGAGGGTTGTGATGCTGAAAGTCTTCGAGCTGAGCGACACAGTTATCTTCATATTAAGGAAAAAGTACAACCAAGCGTCCTTTCTTCACATTTATCATCATGCATCGACCGTTCTTCTTTCTTGGATAGCGTGCAAATTTGTTCCAGGTAAATCTTTACGTATCAGAGAAAATTTCGTTTCAACATTAATACGTAATAGGCATGCTCACGTTCTTTCAACGGCCCGCGATATTTCGCATGATACATTCAATTTGCTCCGGTTTTGTTCAAAGCGAAATTCTCCGTTGTTTATTCTATGAAATAAAATTACCTGTTCACGCTTTATTATTAAATTTGCTGCATTTTACTTACTAACATCGCTCTCTCGCGCAATTAATTGCACGCGCCACAGGTTTTCATGGAAACGCTTGAAATGCTTTTAAACTGTTGCTACATTCTTTTCCGAATCCATTGGGAAACCGCGTGACTTCGTTTCGCTTCGACTTATTCGCGATCCTTACCTCGGCAGCGTGTTAAGTGACTTGCTGTTGTTTGCAGGCGGCATGTGGACGTTCACGATTATGCTGAACTCCATCGTGCACGTGATTATGTACACGTATTACCTGCTCGCCTGCTTGGGCCCCGGAATGCAAAGGAGGATCGCACCTTGGAAACAATACATTACGGGGTTACAAATGGTATGTTCCCATTTTCTATCCGGCCCCGCTATCTGCCGCGTTGCACACACACACACACACACACGCACACGCACACGGCCCCGGAATCCACGCATAGATGCATATATTTGCCGCGGTGTTCGTTGCACGCCCGTTGAATTGCCATGCCGGGGGCGTTATTCGCTCATTTCACCGTGCACCGTCGCGTATCCCGTAATCGTAAAGTTACATTCACTGTCCTGTAGCGAATTTTTCAAACGCGAAATTGCTATTGACGTTCGACCGTCGCGACGTCCAACGTGGCGGCCGGCCACGTAAATTGATCTACATAAGCGAATCACGCGTAGAAAACACACCGGCGGTTGCGAGTTTTTGATCGAGCGTTTGCAAAACTGAGTGATTGAGTAATGGGGATCGTGTAGAATACGCGGGGGCAGCTGGTCGAGTGGACAAGTGTGGAATTAATGGCGTGGAGCAAGGGTAGAAGTTCGTTAGACGCGGTGGTTGATGTTATTTTGTAATATTTCTGTTATTGTAGTTGAACTTTGGCGCGCTGTTCGACTAATTTGGAATTTATTCTTTAATTTTTGAAAGTTTCGTTCGATTTCTGAGGAATAGCTGATGTTTCTGTATTTTTGTTACAGGCGTCATTAATTACTGGCCGTAGAATATTTAATCTTGCGCATAAGTTGCTCCTAATTATTCAATTACTCAAACTTAACTGTTAAACCTTTTATAGTTTTCAGCTTCCTCTCGTTTTTCGTCTCGTTTTAACATAAAGGATTTATGTTTCATAGAAATATTCATTGAAATATTCGCGTATAAATTCATGTAATTATTTCTGTGCACCGATTGCGAAGTTTCAGAACTGTTTGTCTATAATTTTAGCACGTCAGATCCGCAAGTTTTCAATTCGAGCCCGAGTTGTCTCAAGAAAATACTCAGTAGAAGCGGAGGAAATAGGATGGAAAATATTTAACTGCGTAATCCGGACAGTGAGTCCCGACGGAAAATTAAAAATCCGAAACAACCAAAGCACCTTTTAACCGTGCAACGCTGACAGTCCCGCAATTAATATCCCATACCGATACCGCCATACCGTGCGTAGTGATTGCGCCACTGAAAATTTCATTCGGGCCGCCAATCAAGCTCGAGGTCGCGGTAGAAGAATGAATAACAGCTGCTCGAGATCCGTTCCATCTCTCCGGGCAAACAATGAAACTGTGCCGCCCGTTTCGCCACCGAATCTTCGCGTTTAGGGGCGCGATATATATTTCTCGTCAATGGCCGGCACGAGACCGCGTGCACATAAATTCACACACGTTTCGTGGCCGAAACGCGCACGTTCGCTCGTCCGCGGCCCATATTGGCCGGCACTCCTGGATTTTCAAACTCGAGAACAGCGTTTTTTGCACGAGGGTCGAACGGCACCGAAGTGCCGGTCGCGAGATAACACCTGTGTGTCTGCGGCAATTGAACTTTCGTTTCGAGTCCCAGCGGGGAGCAACGGTGTACACGGACATGGGGAAGAGGCAATCGCTCGCGTTGCGGCGTTTTTTTTAATTAAATAATCCGTCGGCGGGGAAGTTTTATTTCTGTACGAGGTATCGGCGGAACGATTTATCGGGTTACGTGGTCGTTTAATTTCGAGCAAAGCGTTTCACGCTGCGCCAGGCGAAGCAGGGACTTCGACTGAAGGGGGCGACGAGAGGCTGGAGTGTCATTTCGCCTACAACCTGGCGAGGGCTTATTAAAGCTGTGCCGTGCGTGAACAACGTTGCTCTCATTTCACGTTTCCTCTTTAACGCGACCGCTCTTTTTTCTTTTGTAGGGCGGTTTCAGTCTTCTCGGCCTTTCGTTGTCCTTTCGCGGTCCTTGTGCGACTTCGAGGGTCGAAGGCTCGCGGCTTTTGTTCGACCGTTTGTTAGAACAGTATTCGTTTCTGCCGGACGTTTCGTTCGGGTCGAAATGGGCGACGTATTATTAACAATGTTCGTTGTTTCCGATTGCAGGTGCAGTTCATCATCATGATATGCCACACATTTCAAACTATGTTGCCCTCCTGCGAGCCAAATCGAAAGCCAGTGGCTTACATCTACATGTCGCAGATACTCATGATCTTCTACATGTTCTGCGACTATTACAGGAAATCCTATCTCAGACGAAAGACAGAGTAAGGTCGAACGAAACGAGTAATAAAGACGGGTTAAATGCAGAACGTCCGAGCTGTAACCTGTTACGTAGCAAGTATTCATTTCACGAAAGGGAAATGGAAATGCTTGTCTTTGCGGGAATACATTTTGTGTTGACGGTCTAAATTAATTGCGCGTACTTATCAAGCTTTCAACATCATTTCCGTATTTTTTATTACAGTTATTATACCATTTGTTCAGTATTTGCCACATTCACGTTAACATAAAGGAATGTCCAGCCCCTTATTATAGGACGTAAAATGTATTGCCGAACATTGCTTTCGACTTGTAGAATTACGTAAATACATTTGCATACTTTCATTCAAACGCAAGCTCGATCATTACTAATCCCCGGTTCGCGCGTTATAGGGCAATTAAGCACGGTATCATAATCACCCGAAAATAATATTTCAGTCACCGGTTCAACAATAAATTTCCCCTAAATTTGCCAATTAATACACCGTATATCGATCGTCGGGCATCTTTTACAATTGTTCCATCGCGAGCCCGTGCACCGGTTGCGTTGCCTCAATTTCACCAACACATCGAGCCGAGGCGAATTTCCCAGCGAAGCATTCATTTGCGAAACACGGTAACGGTTATTTCATTCGAATGATTGTTCCTTGTGTCGGCAGGTGATCTGGGGAGGTAACAACGACGCGCCGCGTAAAAGCAGGCTTAAAAAATTGCACTGCGTTGTTGGTAATGAAATGGCGGTGCTCTTGATAAATCTGCAAACGCTTGTCATCCTACGAAAAATGCAAAATAATATTCGTTGCTCGAGACAAGAATATTCGTACCAATATATTAATTAAAACATCTGTCGAACTACCGAATTTTAAATCGATAAACGCCGAAACGTACGATAAATCGGGCCGTTTCACATTGCAACAACGAACCGTAGTTTCCAGTTGTTGCAACATTAATATTCGTCCCCGATTGCACGTCGACGTGGCGATAGCGCCGCGAAGAACTAGAATGCACCGATAACAGAAACGTCGCTTATGTACGTCACGTTGGTGAAGCGCATTAGAGAGGCACGCATGAAAAAGCGGAAACAGGCTGCGATACAGCGGCGAAATTCGCGTATTTCGAGTCAGCTCGCATTTTCCTCGGGGTAATGCTCTCGGTCGAATTCTTTTTCTTTGGAATTCCCTTGTTCCCTTTTTCTACGTCCCTCCAGATCGAAACATATTGCATTTTGTTTCCTTTAATATCGACAAGAGCGCAGCGGTGGCGTATTGCTTGCGACACTGTAGCCACGGTCGTGATTTTATTAAAATCCAGCCGACAGTGGATCGACGTTAACGTTCGTTCGGGCTTTTCGCAAAATATTTGTCCTCTTTGCCGCAGTGGTTTCAAGCAACCTGTTTTTCGGTGGCTTCTTTCGGATCAGAGAGCCATTTGATGATACATGTTTTTGCTGTTGTAAGTTAACTTTGCCCCGAACAGAAGCGCGCGGGGTAAATCGAGAGATAAGGGAATCGTGCGAAAGTCGGACGTTAATTATAGTTCCATATATAGGCGGCGTAAGATTTTAAGCTACTCATTGACGCGTATTTTATACATGTATTGGAATAGCAAACTGAAATGTTTGCAATAAAGTTTATTGGATATAGATAAACAAGCGTTTTCTTTGTTGCTGCAAGCGTGAAACTTAAATGTACGGTTTAATATCTGATTAGTGGATTGTACAATTAAATGTCCGCCCTTTTGATAATATGATAATATGGAAATGTTTATTAATCTGCGATGTTAAATGGTGCAAAGTAAAACAGCTCTTTGGAGAATATTGCCCGCGTTACATTGATATTGATTTTTAACGAGCAGGTATTAACGATCGCTGGAACCATGTAATTAATTTGATGCGAGATGAATTTCACTAAATGTATACACACAATATATTATTAAACTGTTCAAACTAATTTAAGAGTATTTGATTCGAAGGTGATTAATTGCAATCATAAAATTTTTATTGATATAAATAATTTCACTAGCAATTATTGTCCAAGTGAATTGCACGTTAAAAAACATAGCAATCTATCAAAAGTTTCTATTACTTGCCATTAAAGTATCAAACAGAACTGAACCATTGACGCGTAAGTAGAAGCAGACTGCCGGTTATCAGACATAATAGAGGAGCGATTAACAAGTTCGTAAAAGGGACTCCAACCTTCCACCTTGTAACGCGTTTATAAGTAGTTCTGTACAAAAGTTAATTAATTGACTAACAACGTATAAACTTTCTGAGCACAATTAAAATTCCGCTCAAGTGTCTTAAATAAATTTTTATTCACCCTTTCGGCAAAGTAAAAACTCTCCCCCCATCATGTAATTAATCTTCAGGCTTGTTCATATTGTCAATTAAGTTAAGAGCGAAATTAATTCACTACCATTGCTCTGGTCGAAGTAAATACCGTTTATAACCAAACTACCGCAACATTGTACATTATTCCCAGCGCAATTTTTTCTTTATTTTTTCAATTTATCAGCAAACTTTTTGCTGTACTATTCGCAGATTCTTTTGCAAGCTGGCGTTATAGCAAGGCTAAATTTAAATGCATATCTCTTTTCGCAATCATCGTACTCGCACGTGGCCCCGTACTCTCTGGCGGACATGTGTGCTCAAAGGGGTGGTATTAGAGTCACCATTATCCTGCCCTTCCAAAATTAGCATAGAGGATTAGCGCGCCCGTGGCTTGAAGTCGACATGCATGGTTGCACGCCGATAAGACTTTATTAACACCAGCTTAATTCATCTTGCAATTTCGGTCCACGCGTAACCCTTTCCAGTCCGCGAAAGCCCGTGACAGAATTTAGGGTGGGTCGCGAACACGGCGCAGAGTCGGTAAGAATTTCACGAAGTGACCAGGAAAATGAAATACCTCGTTCACATTTGGAAAATGAAATTTCGATCGTATTCTGTTCTGCGATATTATTGGTAATTACTTTTCTCATTTTTATTGCAAATTTTTATATATTTTATGTACTGTTATTTCGATATGTTGCGCTCAGCTTTAATAATTCTGTGCGTTTGACAAGTGTCTGAGAAAAGTCGCAAATTATTTTATGCTTCTGATTGTGATTTATAGAATTGCAAAGGATTGTTGCATTTAATTTTCGTTTGCAAGTGCTCAAAGAAGTTATGGTTCAGTTATTCCTTAAAAATCTATTCGTGTTTTGTGTACGATGAAACGGTTTTTTTCTTATTCGTCCGTCGATAACCACACCCTCAATTGTTAAAATTTGAATGCTCGAATGATTACCAAGAAGAAGTAACATTTCTTAAAAAAATGTTCCTCTAAAATGAAGTTTCTGTTTGCCCAGATATTTATATTTCAATGATTCCAAACAACCAAACTCGAAGCAACAGAGATTGAAAAAAAATATATCACAGGTACGAAAGCACCGCGGTCCATCAAAGTTATCAATATACACAAAAACAGACAGGAGGAATTGCCAATATTTCCACTGCTTTAAATCCATCTCGTTGAAACTAAAACAACAGTTGCTTCTTACAAAATATACAAACGACGTTTGTACATGTTTCTTCGTTTAGCGATGCCTCGGCGGAGGAACGTTATTCGTTGCATTGAATTAATGATATTTAGAGAGCAACACGCGAGTGTGCTGCTTTTCGCCTGAAGCATAAAACGATGGCACGAGTGTCCTACACGACTCCATGCAATACTTACAAGCGCGATGGAAAATGTGGAAACAGGGGTCCGTTCGTGCGAAATGTATGACCATCTAGAGGGGGCTGCGTCGTCCTTGCCAGCTGAATTCATTTTTTAGACTTCGCGAGGTTTACGCGTGTCCTGCGGGCCGAAGTTCTCGCCACGCCACAACTTTAGCGATTTGAAAAACGTCAAGCAGTCACATGAGCCTCTGGTTCTCGGGGAAAAAATTCTGGCCAACTTTGGACCACTGGCCAACGTCGAGAAACGTCTCATAATTTTTATCGTCTTTTGAAGTCGCATTATAAAACTACAAAACGTATTTCCTGGATTTCGTATTTCGTTGGTTAGGAAGTGAAACGTTTCCTTTCCCCTTTCTCGGTATGATTTTACATGTTTTCGGAAGAATCGTTTTCGTTACACTTGACGGTGAATTCGAAATTCGAATGGACCCGGTTTTATGCGAAACCAAAGACAAAAATAGGACGGGCCTTTATTCATTTTTATCCAACCACGCACTCTCAATCATTGTGGTGGTTTTTCATGCGGAAAAAGCGGCGCAGGTTGCGAGCTTAATGAAAGTTAGTCCTTTGGTTTCTATTATAGCTGCACCACTTGGTAAATTCAGGAACGGAAGTATCAAAAGGGAGAGAAATAGTAGGAAAAATGTGCCTTCCATTTCGAAGAATTCAGCTAGAATGATTCATTGTTGTGAATTGCAAAACAAATATTACAATGGAAAGGAAAATTTGGAAATGTCAGATTCAGGCCGGTATACACACTTCTGCATCTATTTAATTGTGCACTTACAGTTCGGACAAGTAGTTTGGCATTTATCCGAGCGATTTTCATTTTTAGGTAACTATTCACGTCTTTTAGGTTTGTCCTTTTTTTTTACACGAGGCGCCGTTTTTAAAAAACGTATTTATTGTAACATTTGTTACACTTTTCGATGTCCTGCACACGGTACGTGAAATATTTGATGAGACCTCCACGATTCCAAAACAACTTTCATTCAAACAATTACACAATGTAAATTCATATTATTAATTGGAGGTTCCACGATATTAAAATGATTAAAAGTTTCGTTCAAGTGAAATGAATTAATGTTTCAAAGTTCTCTCGCGATATTCTTAAAAACGTTGCTCCAATTTTCGCCGGACAAATCGTTAACTCATCGAACGAATAATTTTCTAAAAAACATCTCTCGACTATTCTTTCTCTATTTTTCACGGGGTATCGCTCGTACCGCGATGACACCGGTTGCGACGCAATTTCGCGTCGCGGCAGCTTAGAAGCGGTGCCGTTTTTTATCGGCCAAAAAATTTTTAATTCCCTCTCCAAACTCATTATTGCCGAATCGCGCGTGGCCGTGACTCTTTTGCAGCACGGCCAATATCGCGAAATTTATAAGACAAAGGGTCGCCCCCATATTGCGATGCTGCGCCACGCTGTGCGAGATAACTGCTTGCTTAAATACCGTCGAAACGCATACACACATCCGGCGGATACAACGGGCCAGATCGCGACCAACTTCCGGCCCTTTGGCACGATACGACGATTCGAAAGCTCGTTCGGATCGCATGTCGTAATCGTATATCTTTTACCGCGCCAGCCCGCCACTGGCACACTGGGATAATTGTGCAGCTCATAGAACGGTTTCTTGTTGTCGTGTAAAAGTGCACCGTATTTATTTGGGGGTTTTATTTACAACGGTGCCTATTTGATGTAGAAGTCGCCCGGCGTTAGTTACAGCGAGCATGTATTTGCGTCCTGATTTATTGTTTGGGAGAAGTTCAGACTCTGGGAAAGTTCTATTACGAGACTTCGAGTTTACTTGGAATTTGTAGGGGGCAAATATTTGCTTTGGGGTGAATTTTATTTCGACTCGTAAGTATAATACGTACGTTGTAACGTGGCAGGTAGATCGAGGGGACATTTGAGAAAATGCGAAGAAGTTCCTAACTGGAATTGTAATAATAAAAGAACAGTCGATTGCTCGTGTTATTGTTACATAAATAGAAATGACGAAATTGGTCAAGGAAATACAAACGGCATGGAGAATTTGAATGATAATAATATTAATTCGCAATGATTTATTGTACTATGATATTGTTCCAATCATATTGCCATTCGTATGAAGAAAATAGTATAATAAAAGTATCAGTTGTTTTATTTGATTAAGTTGCGTCAGTACCATTCCTGAATTTTCCTTTTCCGAATGTCTTGACGCGTTTGATTAACCTTCATGGATTTAATTGTAACAATAATGCCAGTGCTTGCTTGCATCAATTACAATTCATTAGAAATGCCGCTGGGACAATTAATTAAATTGTTTAGACAGTATTGGCCACGAAATCACGGTGTTCACGTATTTTTGGCGACTAGAGGGGGAACCAGACAGAGAAGATCGTGATATTTACGATCCTTATGAAACCATAGGGTGTTGCGATGCGGCTCGGACGAAAACATGGTTGGCGATAGCATTCTAGAATTTAATAACCACCGAGCACGGACTTGAACCCATTTAGAATTTAATACTAATTTAAAAGAGATTAGTTCCGTATCCGGCTCTAGACAAGGATCACTACCCTCTCAACCATCCCCACTTCCTTCTTGCAGGGTGAATTTCAGGGGTAGCAACCGGGCACAGAAGCCGTGTTCCCATGGGGGAAGCGGCTTAATTAATTGAGCTTAATTTAAATTTAATTTAATTTCCCCTGCACTCTCCTCTGTCTCGTCCGCTCTGCCCATAGGCACGCGTGTCTTTTCTCGTCTTTGGAAATCTTTAAAACAAAAAGGGTCAGGGCTGAACGCGAATTTTTACCTGTTAATATAAATGAGCGTTTTTAGAAATGCGCAGATTGAATGAACAAAGTTCAAGACATTTTTACTGTGAACTGTTCTTAAAGACTAATCAAATTCTGGTCACATTTCCTCCCGAAGCTGTGTATTATAAATTTTTACTGAAATAATTTTAAGAAGCATACGCGTTCTTTGAGATATAACCAGATTTGTTCTAACGCGCAGCGAATTATTGAGAATCTTGTTTATGGAGGATATGAAACGTAGAGGGAAGTTACGAAGATCTTCTTCCGAATAAGACACTACCCTTTGTAACGCATAATGGTACATTTCCCCTGTTAGCAGAACCTGGCAGACAATTCGAACTTTCCAAGCATTCGCAAACAATAACAATTTTCCTCGAAGTTGCAATTACTTTCGTTTAATATTCGCAATGGAAGTGCTTACCGGTAAACTTCGGGCAAAGATTAGAAGACCAGCAACCGTTTAAAGTCGTTACCTTTCCAGATCTACACTCATAAATCTTGACGATTGTGATATTAAACAAAAAACAAACGCCAGCCAGAAACGTTACCCAGAATGCATAATACATAATACACATCTATCATATACATTGTACGAAATACATCTCGGGAAACTTAACTTCCTTTCAGAATTATTTCCTGCCGAGACAAAACTCTAGGGACAAACGCCATTGCTTTCAAAGTTAATAACGATTCAATGCGGAAAAATTGTTTTCGCGGAACGAATTCTGGTCATAAAGCCGAACAATACGTTTCTCCCCGCAGCTTTATATTTCAAAGAGCCAGCAGGGGGAGGGCGGGAAGTTCGAAGCGCTTCCAACGTCGGATGATTTACCTCAAATGTAAATCATTTCTTCTCAAGACACGGAGTATCGAGGTCTACCGTAACCCCTACCTGAACGCCGAGAAACGTTTCGTATCCCGCTCGTTCTCCTCGGCCGGTTGAATATCCAAAACCCTCTAGAAACAACTTTCCACCTTTTTTTTTTTTTCTACACGAAGGAATTCATCTTGCGAGGAACTTTCAGTTCTGTTCTCTTGTCTTGCGCGAGCCCCTTCGCGCGATTGCTCGCCCGTAAGGAAGAAAAGAGCAGAGAACCGACACGAAGGAAAACTTTGAATATTTACAGGTGGGGCGCGTTCCGATGTTCGTGGGGCGCCGCTTTAAAATTTATTAGGGAATATCGATGAAATTCCAAAGCGATTTAAGAAAAGGAGACAGGGGAAAGGGGAGGGAGGGGAGGGGGCGTTCAATGTGAGGCGCGTGCGGTTGAGAAAATCTCGCTGAAAACTATGTTCTGTGGAGAACGTGGCGTGGGTGGAGAAGGGAAGTTTATTGAATCTGGAAATTCACTCGGAAGGTCGCATTGAAATAATTGAAACTGCTGAACCCACGGTTTTACGACCGACAGACGATTTGATTTATTAATACGCAATGTGAAATGCGACGCTCAAGAAAGTTATATTGGAAAAACGAAGAACCGGGCTTTAAGTTTCGTTTGAATTAAGTGCATCTTTCTTGTTTACCGTTGAATAGCTCATTAATATTGAAACAGTTAAATCTCGAATGCAATTTTGATTAAGGGTTCGAGAAGTATTCCGAAAGATTTAGTACGAATGTAAGTAAAGCTAAAAGTTATCGTCAGAACTTGAAAGATCAATTTAATTATCCTTATTAAAAATGAAGACAGGCTGCGAGCATCTACTAAACTAATTGACTAAGATTGATTCGCATACATAGAAAATTCATAAAATATTCTCGCCCATTACAAAATTTGTAACGTATGAATGACATTTCACTCAAGCAATCAAAAGTTTGAACCTCTGCTACTGCCATTAAACTACCCGTGGTTACCTGGAGAATATACTGGATACCAATTCGGGTTACACAAACCTAAGGACCCCGAACCACCCTTTGAGCAGTAGAAAACTCGGGGTTAAATATCCTGGAACGGAGAGAGGAGACATTCTTTTGTTCCTTATGCAGATTGTGTACAATTTGTCCGAAACGGTTTTGTAATTCTAACGAACAGAAACATTAATTCGTTCGTGCAGCGGTCTAGCTGAATCCTCCTGTGGCTCGGGGTTAGAAACAGGTACATTGTCCACTTAATATGCGTCGGAATAAAACATCATTCGGTTAGGCGAACTTCCTTGCATTTTTTCCCCCGTCGACTTTTACACACAGAGCTCTGAATATTCATCAGTGAAGTACGACGAGAAAGTTCAACCTGCAAGAAGTGGACGACCGACTTCGTTAGGATGTTCCCCCTTCCAGTTCAAAGTTACGGTCTTGACTGGAGCCTCGGATAAACTTTGATAAGGTAATATTGTTACCAGTACCTCTGACAAACGAATAGCTTTCTACTTTGTCGTGGAACATGCCCGATGCCGCGTCGAACGGGACGGATGAAATAGAAAATTAAGAGAATGTCGCGCAAGATGGAAACTTTCTATAATTTTTGCATCCAATTCGAGGAGTGCGCTGGGTAACGATAAATCGACGATCGTGCGATTACTTTGGGAGCACGCTCGAAATAATGAAGGACTTGTGCCACTCCAATTTTCTCGCTCGTCTTACATAATTGACCTTTCACCGACTGCATTTGACCGCCGTTCCCGTATCTCAATACCAGGGGTATTCATTTCGATCATTCGGAGACTAGTTGACGCTATATAGTGCAATGTAACAAATAAAGATTAACGGAATGTAGAACATTTCTCTTAACCATCCTCCATACGAAGCAATGAAGATCCAACGCTCAACCAACCTCCGTCGCTAGCAGTTTCTCCAGCGACCAGTAAGAATTACACCGGTAACAATTCGTTCTAGCGATAAACGGATTACCAGCAGCTACGTGTATCGAACCGAAATTAATTCGATCATGGTCGCGGCGCGGCGGCGAGGAGAGAACAAGAACGGGAGCGGCGCGAAGGTGTCCGAAAAGAGGGCGAATAGCACGAGGGAAGGAAGGGTGGAAACGGAGGAGGAAGTGAAGTCTCGCCTTATCCGTGGCATTCCTCGTTGTTTGAAACGGACGACCAGTTGCGAGAATGGGGGAAAAAAGGTATGGAAGGAAGTGTCGCGGATGGAAGGGCTAATGAGGGAGAGGCTAGATAATGTCGTTATAATAAGTAGCTCCGCCGGAGACGGTAAGGTTGTGTTTTATAGGGAGAATGCTCCTCGTTTCTAAAGACTTTAAATGTCCCCGCAGACGTTAAGTGACTCGGAGTGGAAGTCAGATAGCGTTTTATTGCTATCAGCCAACCGTGCCCCATGGACGAGCATTATTTTAGCTCTGGTGGGCCGCAGCTACTTACTCGGTTGCCGTACATAGTTCATCCCCATCCCCGTCTTCTCATTCCAATAGGGGCGAATCGAACGCGTCAGTCATAAACTTTTAGCACAAATGGAAACTTTAATCGAGCGTTCGCCGCGTACGTTGGCTTTCCTTTAGAGGTAATTTTCAATTTTATTTTTGCGTCGGTGCGGCAATTGTTATGAGATGCGAGGGTACCTTTGGATGTAACATTGTAATACGTTACGTATTTGTCGAAAGTGACTGATTTAAGGCACGGATGTGTAATTCCGGATTGTCCTGAATCTGTAATCTCCAAAAACATCATCGAAACTTCTAACAATATTATAAATACATGTAATACATTTCTTTTAGACAAATACTTATGTTATATAATTAAAAAACAATTAAATTTTATTAATTGTTCGCAGATATTAATGTCAAACGAGACATTACGAATTTCGTATCTTGATTTAATTATTTCTCCGTTAAGTATGTACTTCGTTCAATAAAATCAGGATAACAATACCAGTAGTACTCCAAAGTCAGATGCATAGCTCGGAGTAGTTGGGAATGGAAATTCTTTGGATGAATATGCATGCATGGCTTCTACACGACTACAGCCACATTGTTATGAACCATATCGTCCTTGTTGCACTCTAACTCGATGATTTGTTTCTGCCTTTTACGATGAAAAATTTCCAAAGGGTACAACCTGTTCTGCTCGCAACAACATTCTGACACATAGAAGGGAGAAAAATCGCCAGAAATATTTTCGTCTCGGCAAAAGGTTCGTTACATCGTTGAATGCTTTACGATTTTAAACCTGCAGATTCCGTGGAATACGTGGTTTATGTTAATCTTTAAATCTATGCGCATGTTCATTCTAATAAATGGAATACAGTATGTCTGAATAATGCTAGTCTGTTTCTACTGACAGTGAGCAGAATTTTATTTATATTACATTGCAGAACTGTGGGGACTGAATGGAATATTGTCTAGCCTAGTGTCTAGTATTTCCTACGAATGTTTAAAACCATAACAAAAGTCCGTCAACAATAATATATTTTTAAAGGTATCGGTGATCGATATGTAATAAAGAATATTAATATTTTGCGACCTTTAAGCAGGTATGATTTATTGGATTATTCAATTGCATGAATTGCTCAACATTAATTAATATACATGCTTATGCACATTTCATATTAAAATGCACTCGTGAAATTGCCCGAAGCTTCATTTCTCCACCATATGCTTTCGATATACAAATATTCGATTACTTCGTTTCGAACGCGCTAATAAAAACAGGTATTTTACAAAATATTGAAATATAACAGGCAGTGATAGAAAAACTAATCAAGTATACTGGGCAACCTAACATCATGCAAACAAAATAAAATAGTCAATCCTTCATAGAAGTAGCATCCATTCTTTCAAACGCTCTGTCCCAAATGAAAATTTTTCCTTCCATAGACAAGAAATCACAACTACGCATAAACTGCGTACATGAACGAGAAATGAAAAGAAACACACACACACACACACACGAAACCTGCGCAATACAGCGGTCAATCTGAAAGTATTGTAGTTACAACTTCAGGTATTATATCGTCTCAATTCAACAGCATCCCCCGAATCGATTTCGTGAATCCGTCGCGCCCAAGATTTCCAGCGAACAATTAATTTTCTCGCGTCGCGGAATACTTTATCTCATTCTATCGCGTCAGCTTTTCCGTCTGCCTTTCCACCCGCATTCCGATCGAACGGTCCAGAACCGCCGGTTTAACCGTCATCCGCGAAGGAACGCACTCGGAGAATCGAGCCAGTCCATTCTTTCTGCGCGGATCTGCACGGAATCCGGCTCGCGGTACACAATACGCGAATGGTCAACGTATGACCCGGCCGTTAAAAGTTCGATCCTTTTCTGTGCCTGAGGAGGCGAGACGGTCAACCGAGGCGGTGGATTATCGTTGAAAACGTCAGCCGTTTGCACAGTCGGTAATCGTTCGGAAAAAATTCCCCGTATGGGCTCCAGACGATGGCCCAAGAGAGAAACGCGGCGCGACGGACAGGTATATCGTGGGTTCACGTGTGCCACGATCAATCGCCCTCAGGACCGTGGGAAAAGGAACTTTTGCCGTCACGCGACGGAAGAGAAATCGCTTGAGCATTCTGGTGTCCGATTGCACCGGCCCAGACATTCTATGGAGAACTTCGTCGATCGTGTTTGTTCGCGATTTTTATCCACGCTTATAAAGTGAAATTGGCGGAGATGAAAGTTCGTGGCTGCGTTTACTTTTACCTCATCGATTCTTCGTTACCGTTATTGGACGGTGAATTGGACGTGCGTGGCGCATATTCGTTACCGTCTGCCGAAAATTTCGATGCACGACAGAACATTGGAGAAGGGAACGGATGGACGTACCAAGTTGACCCATCCGAGAAAAGGGGTTTAAGTAAAGCATTACATTGAAGACCCATCTTATCTATAATGTTTGTAGAACTTGCAAAAGTCGACGACTCTGGTTTACAGCATAAATCAGTCAGGAGAAAGCGTCTCGCCGTGCTATAAAATAAACCAGTTGCCCCGAACTCGTGGAGGACGACATCAAGAATCCATATTACGTTTGAACGCTGGTAAATGGTACTAAAAGTTTCTGCCACCTTAAACTGGCCGCTACGATTATACGTCGCGATCCTCTGTAGACACCAGGCAGCTCGACTTCAGGCGTGTATACATAGGTAACACAGCGAAGAACAGAAGGGAACTGCGACGGATTACAGTAACTGAAGCGAACAGCGTAGACGCAAAGCGGGAGGAGAGGCCATCCAGTTTCTCCATCCCACCTTCGTCATTCCGTTGGTTGCCAGAGACAGCCGCAGAAACTTGAGAATTTATGGCTCTGCGGCCTGCGGATTTTCGTTTTCTACCGAACGGCTCGTCGTTGGATATTCCGCGCTCCCGTACGACGATTCCAATGGAGACTCAATTAATATTTATGGGGATGGTTCCATCTCGCCACCTCTCCTGGCCGCCCTCTTAGTTGCCGCCGCCAACCCGTTCCAGCCGCATTGATTAAGCCCCATGGACAAAAAGGAGTAACCGCCGGACGATCAGCGGCGCGTTTAACATCGATTTTAAACGGGAGCTTTGCGGATCCACGATTTCGCCGTGTTCCGGCGAACGTGGAATTTATTCTGCTGTTTGTGGAAATTACCTTCAGTTTGAGTTTAATTAAAAACGATTGTTCGGACGAGGAGGGGAAGGAATGGACTGGGACTTCAGGTTGCCTGACAGTTTTGTTAAATAGCTTTGGTAATTAGCGTTTCGATATATTGTCCGGTTGATTTTCATTATTTTTATATTAATTTTAAGCACGGATGTCGATTCTGATTCGGCTTATAAATTGAGTGGGTGCAAGAGGCGGCCAAATTCAGTAGTATATGCGGTAGTCTATAAGTATAATAATTATATGTACAAAGTTATTATTATAGGATGCATATGGAGGTGATAATAAAAATAATGGGTGATTTAATTTGATAAAGGCTATAGCCGGATCGGGGGGTCGAATGTGCCCCTAAACCAAATTCGCCTTGTGAGGTACCATTCGATAGTTTATCAAGAAGAACCAATTCGTGCCAAGTTGCAACCGTGTAGCTCGACTGGGAGGGTAGTTACAGCGAGAAAACAAAATTATAGTTTTTGCTCGGTTTCATCCATTATAGCGCACACAAAATGTTGAAAAAAATCTGAGTCATTGCAATTATGGAGGCACATATTGTATAAGTTTTGCAGATTTTTAAATCGGAAACTCGAGCTGCAAAAAATAAAAAACGTCAAAAAATGCTGAAAAATGCCGATTTTGTATTGAAGGAATCTCTTTACCACAATTATATTTTTTTTGTACATATTATTAATACTACTATTTTCAATTTTTTCAGTTAGAAAAATTAGAAACCGATTTTTTTGTTGTTTTTTGCGTGGCAATGTAACTTATACGTAACTTATAAAGAGAACACAACAAAGTTGCAAACAACGCCTCGCGAAAACGCAACAAAGGTGCAAACAGCGCCTCGACAGAAAGCAATAAAGTTGCAAATAACGCCTCGCGAAAACGCAACAAAGTTGCAAACAAGGCCTCGCGAAAAAGCAATTAAGGTGTAATCAAGGCGTTGCGAAAAAGCAACAAAGTTGCAAAATTCTTGACAAAAATTTGCAACAATGTTGCATTCTCTTACAGCCTAATTTGCAACTTTGTTGAAAAAAATTAAGGCGCACATTGTTGCACATTTTTGTCGAGATTTTTTGCAACATTGTTGCGCTTTTGCGAGGCATTGTCGGCAACTTTTGTGCCTTTCCTTATGGCTCAATTTGCAATTTTGTTGCGTTTTCTTGAGGTTCAATTTGAGACTTGTTTGCGTTTTTGGGGCTCAATTTGCAACTTTGTTGCCAAAAATTAGGCGCTATATTGTTGCACATTTTTGTTAAGAATTTTTGTAACTTTCTTGCGTTTTCGCGAGGCGATGTTTGCAAATTTGATGCTTTTTCGCGAGGCCTTCTTTGCAACTTTGTTGCCTTTTCGCGAAGCGTTGTTTGGAACTTTGTTGCGTTCTCTTAGGGCTTAGTTTGCAACCTTTGTGCGTTTACATAGGGTTCTATATTTAAAAAATGTTCTCAAAACATTTGTAAACAAATAGTAATCATTGTCATCATAGTTAGGAATGAAAAAAGTTAATTCACGGAAAAAAAAATTAACCGGAGGGGGACTCGAATCTACAAAGAGTTTGTAGTGGTGTACTAGTCCGACACCTTACCGCGGAACCATCGACGCCGGTGAAGGTGTTGTGAATATTTTAGGATATAAACCGACTATCGTGACTTCAACCGCCTCGTTTTATTTACATTCCTCGATTCCTATGCTGGTCTGCTGAATGTAAAAACATTGAACACTGCATAAAACACTTATTTCGCAAAGAATAGACGAAAATTACAGTATTACAATTACGTATAAGTTACTTTGCCACGCAATAAACGACGAGAAGATCGGGTTTTAACTTTTTTAACTGCGGAACAAACAATTTAAAAATCTGAACAAAATTGAGAATAGCAGCATCAATAATATGAACATACAAAAAAAAATATAATTGTAGTAAAAAGATTCCTTCAATACAAAATCGACATTTTTCTGCATTTTTTGACGTATTTTATTTTTTGCAGCTCGCGTTTCCGATTTAAAAATCTGCAAAACTTATACAATATTTGCCTCCATAATTGCAATGACTCAGATTTTTTTCAAAATTTTGTGTGCGCTATAATGGAAGATACTGAGCAAAAACTATAATTTTGTTTTCTCGCTCTAACTACCCTCCCAGTCGAGCTACAGGGTTGCAACTTGGCACGAATTGGTTCTTCTTGATAAAGTATCCAATGGTACCTCACAAGTCGAATTCGGTTTAGGGACCCATTTGACCCCCTTACCCGGCTATAGCCTTTGGAATTTGCTTCGTATGCATAAAACTTCTTCGACGCATCAGGTTTGATTAGTTCGTGCATTTTTTATAATTGTCACAAACCTTATTAATAATATACCAATGAAACAAATGTGGATTTTCAATTTCGACGGTGTCTAAATCGTAACAATATCACACTGCAGGGGGGTGAGAAGAAATTCTTGATCCTCGAAAATAGAAAAGAGTTATTCGATTTGATTATAAATCTGTGTGGTAAATCGTAATTTAATGCTTTACAATTAGCGCAAGGCAAATATTTCACTGTTCACGTTATATTAAGCAAATTTTTAATTTTCAAGCTTTGACGCAAGCGTTCAAATACTGCCTATTATGTTTCCTTTGCAACTGTTCCCATTTGAGTTATTCGCGTTTGATGAAGGAAGGGGTTATTTACAGTCTAAGAAATATTTTTGCTGCTGTTCTAAAAGGCCGGATTATAGGTTCACCGCGGAAAAGCGAGCTTAGTCTTGTTTATCTACGTTCTGATGAGATCCCTGTCGAGGGTACTCGACTTCCGGTTAACCTGGTAAACTCATCCCACGTTTTCCCCTGTCCATTTCCTCACTCATCTTTGCACACGTCTCCGTAATTTTATGAATTGAATCGTTCAGCAATGTAAACGAGCCGCACACTGGCCGACGAGCAATAAAAGCCTCTGTTGAAGCGGGAAATAAAAGCCGGTGAAAGGGTTTTTGTTTATGATCTTCGCCGGCTGTTTGAAGGCAACACTGCTTTGTCGAATGAAATTTTAATACCTGCTATAAAATGCTATTCAATATTAAATTTATAAAAGGTAGGAATCATACCAGAGAAAATGTTAATAAATTAAATTTACTTTACACAGAATTACTGGCATGTCTGGAAATTTAATAAATTACGTACCTGGAGTTAAAAATATGTGACGAAGTATAGAAAATCTATTCGGGTAAATATTATTCGTTATTGAAACTACGATTCTGGTTATTTAATGCGGAATTAATTTCTAATATTCCGCAACTATTACTGTTGCTTCAATTTTATTGGGGAAAGATGTTTAATGTGCTTGATAGGGCATTGCTTATCTGTCTTTAGAAGATTAGACAGCTTCTTTTACAATTTATTTGCAATTCCACCGATAATGCGTCCGAGAAAAAGTTGCAAAGCCCCAGTCGTTCGTTTTTCTCGATCTGGCCCTTTTATTTATCAAAGCGTACCTTACACAGGGTATTCGGTAATTTTGTCGACAATATCGTCGCTGACCACAAATTTGAGAATAAAACTATGGCGGCAGGGGGCAACGGCTTCGTGAAAGAAGCTTTTTTCCAGTCGGAGATCGAGGTCAGTTATAAGCGTCTGTAAAACGGGAACGAGGATTCCCCAGGCGGAAATAAAAGTAAATTAAAGCATGCGTAGTCGGTTGTTTAAAATCTAACAGCCAATTACTAGCCTGTTGGTATTATCATCCTTGCTGAATGCACCAACGCTCCTAGTCTTTTTTCGTCTCGTGTATCTCAGAATTTTGTTCTTTTACGGACTGTTTCAGTTTAATAGCTATACGATAAGGTTTATCTGTACGATTTTATAAGAATAGCATTTAGCGTTGCAGACGCGAGGACGGCTTAAATAATGATATTTATCTCGTTCGAATTTCTTCACTATGCTTGCAAAGAGACGAATAATTAAAGAAATTAATTACAGAAACAAGATTAAAATACGCTTTGATAAAATTAATTGTATCGGAATAGTTAAATGAAGTTAATAATTCTGTCAAGTGTCTCATATTTTTTTCACCATCTACATCTATCTCGTTTATTTATCAACAATCGTACTTGCGATCATAAATAGTACAATGATTCTTTCAAATACCTATGTTCGAATAAGACAAAACTAAGCGCCAAGTGCAGTTAAAGCGCAGATTTTATTCCAAAATTAAACCACAGTCAATATGTCCTTTATTTCTGTTCTGTCTACCAGTATCTATTAATTCTACCCTTTTCAACTATACTTCCAGCCCATCTCCGAACAGCTCAGCAACTAAACAAATAAAACCAGCCTTCAACGTGTCACGTAAACGTTTTTATGATTCGTGTCGTCGGTCCAGGATTTGCTCGTACAGAAACGAGTCAAACAGTAAGAAGATCGTGGCCGCCTTTTTTGCTCAATTTGGATACACAACATTAAATCTTTATCGCCGGCAAGGAAAAAGGGGTTCTCGTTCTCTTCCCTCTGTATTTCCCTTATTTCGAACCCTTCCCCCTCTCTGTTCCATCCATTTTCTACCTCTTATTTTTTCGCTCGCATCGCCGCCGCTGTCCTCCCGTAAGAGGACCATTCTCGCGCAGTTTTTATCTCCCATTTCGTTCCCGTTCCTTACACCCCTTTTAAACCAGCCAATTCGCCTCTCGAACGAGAAAGCGGTTTGGGCGAAATGCAGGAAGAGCGTCGGAATTATCCGGTTTCTAGCGGATAGCCAGTTATCCAGGGTACGATTACGCTCGAGTTATGCCCGGATGTCCTGCCGACGCGACGCCGAGCTCCGCTGTCGTCCCTTTTTGCGTTAGTCGCGGGAGCGAGGAAATTGTTTCGCTCACGGCCACTACTCGGTACATCCAAGGACAGACGATAATCCGAAATTTCATTTTTCGTTCTTTCCCTTCATCGCTTCGCTGCCGCGTCGGATTAGATCCGGTCCAAGTGATAACGCCCCGCGCCTAGCCAGACTGCGCGATATATCGCGACGCGTGCCTCTGGGTGTACTTAAAGAAAAATACCTAGGTAGGTACTTCGCGACAGACATTCGATCAGTCGAAACAGGAGGACTAATACAATGATGTACGAGGGACAGCGTTTCCAAATATTTGATTCTTAAGTCCGTGGGAAATTTGATTGAACTTGGTTGTCGATTGATTTTTCATTTTCGCGAATACGTCAGTCCTCCGCGGTTAATGTCAATGTTGATATTTTCGTGTTCAGCGGCCGGGCGCGTTGTTTGGCTTATTTTTATTTCGCTATCAACGCGATCTTTACACGAACTTCAAGCGCGGCTCCTGTTTAGTTTTTAATGCACGACGGAAGGCCGTCGGTGGCATCGTTATCGGGTTTCTCCGCTCTTTTTAATTTATCGTCTTCCAGCAACGCGCATTACGAAGATACTCGAGAGGATGAATGTTCGAGTCGATGGCTCTCGATGTTGAAGTGGATGAAGCGCTGCGGTACATAAGCCTGGTCCATTAATCAGCTCGCAAACGGCATTTCGCAAACTCAGGGCTTGCGACCCGACCTCACGCTATTGGCCAGCCTACCTTTCACGAATTTATAGAGGCCTCAGTGAACACGTTGATCTTCTTACGATAAGACCCCGTGTCCCCCGAAATGTAGTCATTTTTCGATCGATCCCTCGTTATCGATATTCAAGCATATATTACGACCCTATTCTTTCGATTCGTCCATCGGTTAAGTAACGCGGCATCGTCGGCCAGTCTACGGTTGCAGTTCTACAGATAGAACGGAACGGAATTTTCAATTATCGAATCGGACAATATCCCGGACAATAAAGGATAACAATGTTTCCCCGCTTCACTGTTCGATAATCATCATTTTCTTAATAATACAACAGGCTGATTCACTGATTCACTTGAACCCCAGACCACCGAATAGTAAACGAACGACCAAACGAATGAAAAGAAAGCGGCGGAAAACAGAAAACGTGCCTCCTTGCATCCGTTCCCACAGTTCCACAGAATTACGTCAGATAGGAATCAGCGCGGCGACGTTATTTGCAGCGAGCACTATCGCTCGAGCCCGCAATTTGTTAGCCCTCGGCCGCAATTTCGTTTTCCTTTCGTTGCGCGCACTTCGAGCAGAACTACGGCGATCCCCCCGCACCGGTCTTCCCTCCGTCGTCGAAACGATGCCAGTCGGGGGCTTTGCGCCGATTTAACGTGTTTCAAGGAGCCGTGGCCTTTCTCGTCAGCCGCTGTCTGGCCGCCGCGAAACGTAGCCCAATACCGCGGATCCTCGGAATTATACGAAGCGGGGCTGAACTATTTATCAGGCACGTATACAAGGACAGAGCGTTCCCCGCATAATCCACCGGGGAACACGGGAGACGCGGGCAAGTTGCCATTGTTCCAACTGTTCGAAATTCCGCGAACTCGTCGTGGGTCCCCGGCTCTGTTCCCAGCCATCGTCCATCCGTCCCGCTCTGCCCGCAGGCTTTACCCGGCCCATTGTGTCCCGTTCTCCGAGTGGCAGGACCAATAGACTGGTATACGGGGTCACCATACGAGCCGCTTGACACGACTAGCCTAAACGGAAGCAAAGACCGCGAATCTAGCTGATGTTCTTGTTTCGAGGCTGCCGCTTGTGAATACGGCAACTTCGTCGACTAATCGGGGGCCTTCATCTTCGTATTGTTCTCCCTGGATGCTGGACTCTTCGGGCGAACCGTCGAAATACCGCGTAATGCTCGTCCCGCCGAATAGCGGATACCCCGGTTCTGACTCGGAGTAGTGCAACTGTTGATTTAAAGGGTTACCGTGGCGGGACGATGTACGGCTCGACGGCAAGCAGAATTTTTCGGACGAGTCGTTTGTGTTTGGTTGGGGGATGGGGTGGATGTTAATGATGTTGTCAGAATGGCTGCTGAGATGGCGGTGTTTAAGGAGGTGGGTCGTTTTTTGGCTTGATTGGAAGTTGCTACGTATTTCTGTGGGGATTCAAGGATCGACGAGTTTTCTGTTGTCGCCGATATTCGATGGTTTGGATAAGAATATTTATTACGTGCCCGATTTCGTTGCATCCAGAAAATGTAACGCGTTGAAGCTTCTACGTGGGTCATCTAAGTAATTTTCCAGTGCGTTGTATTTGATTCGGTAATTAAATATGAAGCACCCTCGACGTGACAAAATGAATGATCAGTTCAGTATATAAAATGATGCATAATATGATTAAATAAATTACTGTGCAATCGTATAGCGTTTAAATGTAATATCGTATCAAATAACTCGATCGAATTACTTCGTGGACAAATTGTGGTACAATTATAATTAATATCATTGGCAACTTTCGTTTTCATTATTTAACGAACGAACATCTACAGTCTTGCCTTTTGAAGCAATTATTTGAGAATGTCGCGTTACTGTCGCTGCTGCCGTGAAAATTGGATTCCACATCAATTCACGAAATTCATGCTAAACGATATGATTGAATTATAATTTTAGATCACATATGAATTCATAGAACCATTTCATCAATTACTCGATTAGTAATGAGCATTATCTATCGTAAAACCTGACAGTATTGATTCATGGCCGGCTCACCCAAGGCATGTACTTACTGGCATGAATGTACCTTGCTGAATAGCTTGCCGTACAATCCAATTTCGCGACTGCATCAATTTACATGATTCGTCTGAAGGAAGAGTGATAATTATATTGCTTCGCACTCAAAATTCGTAGAGTTACAGAAACGCTTGTACTGTCGTAATACCCATCCTGTCGATTCGCTAACGAAACAGTTAACTTTCAAATCGTTTACACGTTTAATTAACACAGCACGAAAGTTGAATATACTTTGTCGAACGAATATTTTTTACAACGCGGTGCTGACGGGAGAATAATAAAAAAAAGGGAGCGACCAGCGATGAAATTTGTACGGCGTAATTCTTTGAAACTCGCGCATCTTTTTACATTCGAAAAATAAAGGCGTTTCACATTGTAGACTAAGCGAAGGCGCAAATATTCCCATTGCGTCGTTTCTATGGCGAACACATGCATCACCCTGTGCTGCGACAAAGTGATCGTAAACGTGGGTTCACTTTTATTGGGCGCACAAAGGAACAGCGACGAGCTTTAAGCCTTCAGCGTTTCAACTGACGAGCAACTGAACTTCACCAGTAGGCTAATGAGAAACGTCAGGAGAACGGAGCGGTGCTGACGACGCACTTGCTGTGTTCTTAACATCTGTGAATCGAAGCGAAGTTATGTCGCCATTAATAGACGTTTCCGAGGCTGTGTAAATCGTATTTACGTGACGTGTTTCGATAAACGAGAATGTTTGTAGACTTGAGGGAACATTATTAAGGTGGACAATGAGAACATTAATAAGGGGTGATTTTGGTGAATTTGGGTGAATTTCAGGAGATATATTATAAAATGAAAAGGATTAGAAATAGAAAATGCGCATATTTTTATATGCAAATTTACATTCATGTGAAAAGTATTAGATCAATGATTTTATTTTATATAATAGTATAATATACGCGTGTATTTAATTATTTCATGAAAATTTAATTAATACTGCTATACACTTTTCACCGTTCATCGATTTCAAATAATTACAAGGAACGAACTTTTGCATGAGTATAATTGATCTTGTTGAGCGTAGAAGATGAATGGCTGTTGAAGTCGAACTATTGAACGACCTGCGAACCCCTGCTCGAACGAGAGAATTTTTCAACGAAACACCTTATTTATTATCAGTCTGATAATTGGAAGCTATCTTCACATATTTCCTTTAGCGAGTATTTCGTTTTCAGGGCAGATCAGTTACGTAAACTAAAGCCAATCCAATCACGCGGAGAAACTGAAGGCAACGGTGGAAGTAAATCTCAAATTAAACCATCCTTCTAAACCCCCGTAAGGTGTACACATAAATTACCGTTCATCTCCACATCGACAACACTATTATTCTTACCGTACAATTCCAAAGAAAAAGGAGGAACAAATTTCACAATTAATCAAACTTAATCAACATCTATCCAATCAATCGCACTCGAGCTACCTACAAATGGACACGCATGCCTCGTCCGCGAGTTTCACGACGCTGCAGGTAACACAACGGAAGTGAATTCGTCTCCAAGGTACAATCGATACCAAGCCAGAGCAAAAGGTTGCACCAGACCCGAGAGCGAGATCGCCGGAAGATTATTCCACGTAGAGGCTGCAGGGACGGAGGACGTTCCGACCAAGACGCCACGTCCAGGACAAGTTTTTCAATTACGAAGTACACGCATCTAGAAGGTGGACTGAGGAGATATAATTGGAGCGAGAACAAACTGAGTGTAATATGATCGATCGTCGTGCAGCGTTGGTCAACGTTGCTCATTCGAGGGTCACAATTACATCTTTATCGAGCAGGGGCCACACGTACTCGCCACCGTGATACATCATCTCCCTGTTGGTAGCTCGTGGCACGAAGTTTCGAGGTCCGGCAAAGATTTATGTTGGTCGTCCCGAGAGATGGAACGAACTTGTAACACGTTCCCATCTAGCTTTGCTACCTTAACCGAACCTCACGCGAGTTGCCGGTGGAAGAGTAGAAACCTCTTTGTTGTTGAAGCAATGAACAGCATCCCTTTCAGACCCACGTCTAACTTCTCTTTTTTACGATACCCCGATTACAGGACGTTCGTGACTATATTTGAACGATTTCTCGTTATCGACAGAGATTGTATTTTTTGGGCAATCGTGCGGTTTGAAAAAATCGCGGGACACTTGTCAGTTGTGCAATCAATTTGGACGGTGCAGTCTTTAATTATTCCAATTGTATATGGTTCTATCGCTCGCGGATATACATATATCTAGACGGCGTTGAAAAAGAAAAGGCTCCGCGAGGAGATTACGACAATGGATGCAACAATTCCACTACGCAATTAATTTCATTCTTTTCCGCAGTGTCTTCGAAGTATTTTCCATTCTTCGAATCCATTGTCCACCGACTTTTGTCCGGGAAATAAGCGATGCTTCACAAAAGGGGCTTGCTCGCATAATTCATGAGAATTTCTTGAAATAAATTGGGAGCGGCAACGAAAAACTGTGACGAATCTGTTCGTCGCTGCTCCCGTCTGAAGTACTCCTCCTCGCGTTTCGAGCTTATGATTGGCCAACTTGCATGAAAACGACGTTATTTTACGGTAGCCCCCCGCGGATTTGTTGCTCCCGGTGATCCGTGTGTGCGCGAGCGCGTGCACGTACCTTATCCGGAGAAAAAGGAATTAAAAGAACGGCAAACGGAATGAGATAGAGGCAAAATGAATCCGATTCATTGATCGCGCGTTTCTCGATCTGTATGCTGTATCCTGTGCACGCTCCATTTTCCATTGATACGAAATTCAGTTTCTTTTCGTCCGCGAAACGGAGCGTGAGCAGGAGTTTCGTTGAAAAATTTGATAGATCGGAAGTGTATGTATATAGGAAGTTACTCTGCACTATGTGCAAAAGGAGCGGTTGGCTTTTAATTTGATTTCCCTTCGAATATTCGCATATTCCGCGATATTGCTGCATAGATCGGACCGGAATTAAAGATATGAAGTTAGTTGCATGGCTGAATGCACAGAATCGAGAAAGGGTCGTAATACATTAACCAGCAGTTTGCTTTATTTACGAAAGATATACAAAACTCTGGACTGGTTATTCGTGATATTAAAGGTACTGTTAGGTTTCCTGGAGATTGTTTTTTATTTTATCCTCCAGTTTTCATACAGATACTGCCGATAAACCAGTATGTCATCACGACGTAGCTGTATTACGGGGCACGGGGCACTCACAATACCAGAGCGAGCTGTAAAAACCGAGTTAAGAAAATGTTCTTCGCCATAAATGAAATATGTACCACATCTTGCTGTCATGTACAACCAGAATAAAACGACGTTTCCATCTAATACGGTCGCCCACATTTAGCATTATCCCACTTTAGCAACATTTCCTATAAAGATCTTGAAAACATCCCTTACGAGTTAAACATTTGAAATGAACAATTTTTAAATTTAAATTGAAACCGATAAAAACGGGCCCGAAACAGAAAAAATGTCTAATGAACATAGATCCTCCAATTGATATTTACGATGGAGAATTAACTTCCGTTGCCTAGAAACGATCGTAACACTCTGTTAAGACTTCGGCAAGTCGAGTATCAGACTCTAGCTTTCGACACGATACCTGACAATTCTATTCAGAGACATCTGGCATAATAATTTGCGCTCCGCGGTGGCCTTTCTAATAAAGCTACCCTGAGCCAAATTGTACGCTCCTTTTCCGCCTTCCGTCTCTGAATAGAAATTAGCGTATCGTAAAACTACGCCGCTCCGGTAGAAGGAATCAACGACAACACTTGGACCCACGCGGCCGATACCGTTAACCTAGGCGAGCATACCTGGCTACCCCAAACCTGCGAGCGAGGCCTCTGATTGGACGACACTTGTGTCCAATATTAGTATATAAGCAAGCATCTGTTTCAATAAATTATTATTCACAAGGGAACTACGAACGAACAACAACTCTCTTTCCTTCCGCAACTATACACGTGCCGGAACGTGAACATTCCGGCTGGTCCTTCGAGAAGCAACAAACACCAACCATTAGTCGGCACACACCTCGTGCAAATTAACAACAACACCAGAACGATCGTAAGATCAACCGCTGGTATTTAACACACTCTATTAACTTAGATAAGCCCTTAGGAGATTCGGTCCCTTTCTTTCATCCCGCTCTATACATCACTCATCAGTCAGGTACTTCTCGCGTTATTCAATGACTCCAAGGGAAACGAAGAAAGGCTCGCGTCAAAACAGCGTGAGCCAAGTGAAAAACGTTGGAGACGTTCTGAGCACTCGCGCAAATCTCTCGTATCAAATGCAGGATCGTCAACGATGACGCTAATTGCCGCGCGTTTGAATATACGGAGAGGCTCGTTCGCGCGTTCCTCGTGCCGCTTCTGCGGGAAAGGGGGAGGGAGGGAGAGAGAGCGAGAGAGAGAGAGAGAGAGAGAGAGAGAGAGAGAGAGCAGATCAAACGAACAGGGCTACCGCGTCATTTTGAGTCCGTCCAGATGCATGCATTTCAGATTATGCACTCGACTGCAGTGCTGCCAGCGATCGTCGACACAGAGGTGCTTCCGTGACTCGTCACTAACCACGACAGAAGATATTTTGCGCGGTTCCCATATGCCCCGACAATGGCGGGCGGACGTGAGCACCGCTGAGGTAATCTAGACTCTATTGCCACTATCAGGACCAACGATCAGGGTTGCTTGTTTCTCTTTGACCCAACCGGGTCAACTGGTTGCAGTGTCAACACGCCGGAAGTGCTCCTATAACGGCCCCCTTCACGAGCCTCAGACTCTGCTCCGCGTCATCCTGCTCTTGCAATCTCCTTTTCTTTATCCTACCGCATCTATCGTCTGACTCCGGCCAATGGGGAGCCATCATCGTCAGGCCGGTGCCGGGTTTTGTCGGAATTTTTTTCGCAGCGGCCCACAGCGAGCTCTAGCTGAACATGAATTTCTCGCGAGCGCAGAAATTCAATTTTCTGCACGCTATCATTTTTGTGCGGCTAGTTGTACACCTGTTATTGTGAATTTGGTAATAAGAAACGTGTGAGAATAGGATAGAAAGAATAGAATAGAAGAATAGAGGAATAGAATAGAAAGGACAGAAAGAATAGAAGGAGTCTAGAATAGTCGGATTAAAAAGTGTAAGTGTCTGGGAAGGGAAGTGTTGCAGGCATCATAGGGGGGTTGAAATCTGTGAAGCTGATAGGTGCATTCTTTTATAGAGTACATAAAAGTTGACGCGCAGTAAATGTATTTTTAAAGGACGTGAAATTACGTTTCTCAATAAATTAAAGAAATTAAACAAAATTGAATAAACATAAAATAATTCAATCACTCTGCGCCATTGTACTTTATTAATCAATAGAGAAATATATATTTCTATTGCATTCATATAAACCACTTGAAAGCGTTAAAGTCGTATCGAAGAAACGATCTGAATATCTCCGTGTCAATGCTCGCTTTCAATTTATATTAAGCCTACCTTACCTATCATGAATGTCGAATGTATTTCATTGTCAAGAAAGGTATAAACCGATAAATTGCGCGGGTAGGGTAACTCGTTAAAGTTACGAACACCTCGAACCAACCACGGGGGCGTTGAAAAATTTACAGAGTGGAAGATTAATGTTCGCATAAAAGGGAAAAAGAAGCAGGTGGAAGACACCGCCTGTACCGCGATACGAGGTGTTTTATCAAGTTGTACACTTCTGAACAAAGGATGAGCAAACGGAGAACTCGCAGTAAGCTCTGTGAGCTTGAACGATTCGCCTGCAAGTTTTCTCCGCTATCTCGATTTCCAGTCTCACGAGACAAGCGATTTGACTCCTCGAAAGTAAATTTACCAAATTGGCTGAACCGGGGAGCAAGAAAGCCTTCCACGATCACGCTGCAGCGCTGTGCTGGCAATCGAGGACATCGCTGTATGAAATTTTGGTACAGGCACAATTAACTTTTGATGGTTTATTGGTAGTTAAATGATAATTGTTGTGCAGCACAATACGAGGGACATAATTTCTATACTTTATTGTATATATGTATGGGATAGTTCTCGTGGGTTAACGGTATGAAAATATAATGATGGAAATGTTGAAGTATGAAGTACTCCTTTTTTCAATGAAACAATACGTTTGTTTATTTCGTTTCGTTTTCTACATCTACATTCTATATTTTCCATTTCAAACTTTGGCGAGCGTATTGAAAGAAAGTTTACTACTCGAGGAACTTAAACAATATTAAAAGGGTTCTTTGCATCATATTTTTTCCATAAATTCTATTCATTTAATGCAGTCGCTTTCGGCATGCCACCGAGAACAAATGTTTTGATCAAATGCGCCAGGTTTAAACAAGAAGAAGTTTCCTCGATATATCAGAAAATTGTTTGTTAAAAATATCATGTGTGGAGGAAATAGTGACAGATTAGGATGTCCGTGCGAATTAGAAAGCGGAAGCATATCATTGATGCTTCGCTCGACGCGTCGCTCGTTCGAATTCGCTCGAATTCTTTATTCCTTTCCTATTACAGCGATGCCGCACAGTTTAAGAAAGCTCTGCATGCAAATAGGAAACAGAACGGAGTTATATTCTCTGCACTTCCTTCCAGCCCCTTGTGGTCCTTTCATTAATTGCTCGTTCTCTCCCTGTGCTGCTCCCTCGGTTCATGTTGCATGAAATAATCTTTTCCTTGCGTAACGAAACTGCTAGTGTGACTGTTTACAAATGTGATAAGAAGGAACATCGTTCTATACTAAGCACTTAACCCTTTCATAGGTGGTAAGCAGTTCGCTTCCGTTGAGCAGAAATATAACTGAAAACTGTATAACTGAAACGATGCAAATACTTATGAATTTCATTAAAAATGTTTGCAATAACGAATAATTTTGCTGTTAGTTAGTTTCGTTGCATCTTAAAGCTGTTTGAACGAGTGCTATTTCTTTACGCGGAATAAACAGTTAGCTGCTGGGAAAATTTTGCGGTGATAGAAAAACTAGTTGTAGAAAATGTATTGGTTCTAAAATATTAATACTAAATATTAATATTAAATTAATATTAAAGCGATAATTACAGGTGCATAAAAACGGCATAAATTATTTAGATATTATACAGTTCCTGTTAGACTTTAATTCGCGTTCCATGAATTTTGGTCTACTTTGTCGCGTTTTCCAGTAGTACAACCAAACAATTAGTCAGCCTCAAGTGTGAAAAACAGAGACTCACCAACAATGATCACTCTTCGTTAGGGGAACCTGCTAATTATTCATCACAAAACCTTTCTCTATAAAAATTACAAATACTTTTTCTGATTTGGCGACACTTTGTCTATTAAAAATCACCGCTAAGTAAATGACTGTAGTTGCAAGCAAGTCGCTAACAAAACGTATACTCTAATACGCATGACCGTCCCTATATTCTACATATCCACCCCTACGGTCGTACAATAACACATCCGTTGCTACTCAAAACAATGCGCGCTACGAGCAAAACAGCGACCATTCTTCAGCCTAGCCGAAAAGGACATAGCGTAACAATTTGAAATTCCCTTATTACCTTATTACCATTCACGGATTATTTTTACCCCGATATAATATACCCGAGTCTCTCGTCGATTATTTACTCCCGTTTCAGGCCACCCAAGTAATTCACTTGCCACTTTTTCCAGCCCTCCCCCCGAGCGACTCGCGGTGTAGCGGAAGCTCGAGGCACGGCTCGCGACCGACCAACCAACCAATCATCTTTCTAGCTCGAGCTGGCCGCTAGTTAGCCGGATGTTCAGGCTCGCCTGGTTATTCATAGAATGAGTAATTCCGGGCGGGCTCGTGGACGATTCAACGTGGGTGTACGTTTGTCCGTCATTTGGTTTGCCAGGCTGCGGGCGAGGCCCCTCTCTGCTCACCTGGCCGGCTGGATGGATGAGCTTGTCGTATTTGCCATCTCTCTTTGTGACGTTTGCCCTGCTTCATTTCCCACTTTGTTGAACTACGAAGACGATGGGCAAGGCTAGAACGAAGCTGAACGCTCCGAGGAAGCACACGACGCGTCGCGTCTCGGGCCGAACCCGCGGGACCGGGCGCAGGAGCGGGTTTCTCGTTTCAAAGAAAATGAGGCTAGCATTTTAATGAGACACCGCTGCCGGGGTGAGTGGTTCGCGAGAGACTGGCAAATAGATTCGCTGATATCCTTCTTCTTTTTTTCTTTTTTTTCTTTCGAAAGCCCTCCAACCTTCAAATGCCTCGTTTTCATAAGCGGACACACGGAATCGCGTGAATCGCGCGACCCCATCCTCTGCCATTTCTCCCCCCCCCCCTCTCTCTCTCTATCTGTCTTTCTGCCCTTTTTCTATGCTTCGCGCGCCATTGCCATTTCCTTCGAGTCTTTCAACACGTCTTAAACGCACACCCTCTCTCCACTATACGTACCGAACGGACGCTGCGCATTCACGCGTCTTCGCGTACACCCTTCCAATGCCTTTCCGCTTGTGGACCGTTAATGGTTAATGGAAATTCCTGGATACAGGGCGCACAGCGTGGTACAGGATAGGCGCGTGGATGCACGAGCTTTGATCCGAATGACGATTTGTGAACGCCAGTTCAAACGTTTCTGTGAGATTCGGTCTTGCCACGGTTCCGTTCCCCGCGGAACCGATAGCCTTTCGCGTTTCACTTTGGCCCGTTCGAAGTGATTACCTATCGCTTCGAGCAGGTGAAAGTGTTTTTTCTCGAATTGGCGGGGAGGCGCTCGGCACTGGGGTGGCGTTCCATAATTCAATGGAATCGTGATCGTTAAGAAGTATCAAATCGTTTTCGCGGCGTCGACGACGACATTGAAGGAGAATTCATTCTGCAATCTCGACGACGGTCTACGCTACTGATTTATTCGATAAATCAATGGGTTGGTTCCTGAATTGTTCGCTCCCTCGACCTAGGTGGCCGTGAAGCAATTAAGAATCATGATTAACGACTGCCCCTGTAACTCCTGAGGAAGTTTGGTCAGGCAAGCGTTTCATACGTCGTTGGCGACGGTTAGACGAAGCATTGTAATTGTACACCATCGGGCGGTAGTGAAGATTATAATGGGCGTTCAGGGGACTGTAGAATTTACGCGACGTAATTACTATTCAATTTATATTTGGGTGGTTTACACGAACTTCGTGATTTATTTCAGTAGAATGTATAAACAAGAAGTCGGGCGTCACTGTCATACGTAAATGGTTTAAAAAAAATGTATTATATATTCAATCAAATGCTAATCCAGACAAATTAGCGTGTTGTTATTTGTAATATGTATTTGTAATGTATTTGTAATGTATATGTAATGTATTTGTTATTTGTAATGCTCAATTAACATGTAATATTCTAAAATGCTTCATTTACAGATAAACGCTTTTTGAAAAATGGAATCAGCAGTGTTGAAAACGTCGGTGACGACGAAGAGCACCGCGCAAACTGGGAACGGATTCAGTTTGGAATTTCACGGTTGGGAAACCGACCACCCGATTTAATCCATGACATTTCCCGTAAAACAAGCCAAGATTCACCGTCGGTTTGTTGCTGACCTAACGAAATGTACCGCGAGAACTCAATCTCTTTTTAGTGCGATTTGAGACAAAACAACAAGAAACAAAGTCAGCCCTATCCCGCAGAGATTTAAGGGGTGGATTCGCATGGATTCTCTCTGAAATCCGAGCTGCTCTAGACACGAATCTATTGTTACATGGCTTGAACTATGAAAAGCTACATCTCGAGGACTTCGAAAAATTGTAACGCCTCAGAAATTGTATAGAGAAGGCGATACATAGTTTTGTACGTGTAAGCTATTCGTAATTCGCAACTGAATGTTACAGAATTATTTCGATGTGAATTTGTGTTAATTATATAGTGTTCTAACAAGTTGTAAGTAATTTAATTTCAAGATCCCTGAATGTTGTATCATGAAAAGTACAGAAGAAGATTCTTGAAATGTCGCATCGAGCTACTTCTTGCTACTTTGTCAATTGTCTTAATCGTTCATCCTTTCTATTTTGCCAGTTGTCTTCCTCTACCAAACATTTCGCAATGCATTAGATAAAAATTACAAATTCCTTTCGTATATTACACCGTTTCTGTATTTAAAACAGACTCTACTAATTTCCCCATAAACCATGGATCTGTATGCAATGCGTAGAAAAATTAAACTATCGGTAAATGTGTTTTGTTTCGTGCGAGTATTCCTTCTTGTTATTAGATGTTGCTGCTATCTTTCAAACGCTGCACGTCTGCACGCTATCTCGAATCATAATTCCGGGCCTCAGATGATGTTGAAGAAACGGTCCTTTGCAGATGGAATAAAGATGGGGAGCCATTGGGCAAACAGGAAACGTCTACGTTTCAAAGAGTTTCTATGACTTCTCATCCGAGGCTGCTTCCGGCAGGCAAACGGTCTCTGAAATCTCCATCTCTGTTAACAAACCATTAAAGTTGTACCGCGGTTTGCTCTTGCTCATTAAGTGAACCTTCGTCTTCACCCTTTTCTAATCTTCCATCTCCCTTCGTTCCATCTGACGCGCTCAACGACAATCACACGCTCGGCGAGTGTATTCAAGCTTCCAACACTTTCGCAGCTGCATCGATTATTGGATTCGTTCGGTTCGTTTCAATAAATCTCTTAAAAGTCAATGAATCTCGCGAGATTTATTCCGCTGCCCCGCCGGTTCGAAACGGCCGGCACAATTCGTTTGGTAATATCGTAACATTAATTTATATGGAAAGAACTTGTCGCGCGCGAAACTCGGTAGAAAAGTACAATGTAATCGACGAAAGGTGTTCTTATAAATTATTATATTATTTGCGGACGGAATTGTGCGGGGTAGAATCGTAAATTGATATCTAACTGAGAAATTATTTTTCTTGCGCTTTCCGTGCAGTAGGATTGGAACGGGACATGTACAGCGCACGCTGATACGGTTAAACTCCAGGAAATTTTCGCACCCCTTTCTCTCGACGCCCCGGAATTCAATAAGTCGTTTATACCGAAACGTAACGTGGTGAGCCACGCGGAAAAGTTTACGGTGCTTGTTAGTTTCGGGGCAGCGGTGCCTTAGAAGGTGACGTAGAATCTTGGGAGCGGTTTCGCCAGCAAGCAGCGCCACCCTTTACGATGCACCCTGTAGCAGTTGATAATATCTGGTAAGCCATTACTTCCGTTTTCCGGGCGGACCCTGTAGCTTATCTTAAACTGAGAAGGCGGACGAGGAACCATCTAGGAGATTTAAAGTAAACTGCAGCCGGCTATGAGCCACCACCCACTGTGGGTTTTCGTCTTACATTCCGTCCCTCTATCGTTTTCCTGCTTTCGTTGCCCCTCCCCCCTTTTATTCCCCTTTCATATTTTCGCCCATCTTTGACGGTTCGCCACGATTCCGTTTCTACCTTCGGGACTACGTATTAGTTACAGACGTCTCTGTGTTAGATAGAAACGCGATGGACGTGATACTCGTTTCGTTGGTTGCTTCCGTTATATTTCACTTCAACGTTTGTTTTCTCGTTGCCTGACCTTATTCTGTTATAGTGAACTGATGCGTACGCTGCACTTGCGAGTTTCTTCTTATCACGGACAGACTTGTACGTATATAGGCGGATTGAGGAATACCTGGTTACACCGAAGTGTGAAATATCGACCTCTCTGATATCCCGCAGGTAATTCAAAAGAAAATGAGGCCCCACTAAATAGTAATTGGTGAAGGCGAACCCATGATTCTACGAAGTTCGCGTCTATCGAGAAACAGTTACGGGAATTGTTTAATACCCGAAGAACAGTGAAATTTGATTAGTCGAATGTCTACGTCCTTTCTATCCCCAGAGGTCTCTCCTTCGTTCTCCCCGTCGATATCGTTTTCAACGGTGGAAAACCGAGAATTACAAAGAGCATGCCAGGACTGGAGATCTTCGCAGTTTCATCGGAAGATTCGATCACAGTAAAGTTAAATTTTCATTTTTTGAAATTTCCACCTTCATTTCGAACGTTCTAGCGCGGGAGCGTCTTTTGTGACTTCATGATGCTCCATAGGGGTTTTCCCACGGGAAAATGTCTCCCTTTTATCCTGTTGAATAAAGGTTTCCGTTCTAGTAACCTTTCCCTCATTATTCGTAAAATATTTAATAAACGATATTTCTACTTTAAACGAAGTTATTAGTTATACTGGACTTTATTATTTGCTTCTTTATTCCTTATATTTAGTCGTCGTTGAATAATTATATTCTGTTAAAAACATTGTGTCGGTGCCCGTGTGTCTGTCCGATCAGGTTTGATTTATTTAATTTCATTTTTATTTAGTCGAACGTATTTGAAAGAGGAAAATTTTGGCTCATTTTGGTCAGTACAACTTTCGGTGGAATCGTGCATACACATGTGTCATTTACACATTACTGTACCCTTGATTGCTTCGTATGAATTTCGCTATGAATTTCAGTAGAATATATGCATAATAAGTCAGACGGCACAGTTAGCGTTGGGAAATTATTGTAGTGAGTTAAAAACGAGGCAATAGAACGTTCGTGATGAACTGATTACTGCGTGAATTATTAAACAGGCATAATTTCAAATATCTATTAAGCATATTCCATCACGTAATGCTATGCACAAGTAGTAAGTAGATACAGCTTTTCTATACACGTGCAACATTTCGGATACGAAAGTAACTGACCTAACGAATAGCCGTTGTCGGGGTCGTGCCAACATTATGTAGAGAAACAGAAGAACACCAGCAGCCACCCTATAGGGTGGTTGACAAATGTCCGGCAATTTTTCAAGTTCCGTTAGAAAGGAGGAAACGGAACATCCCAAAGGTTGTCGGACTTAACAAACGAACGAGGGTTAACGGCGTCCAAGCGGAAGTGGCATCGACAGGGAAGCGTTGCAGAAGGGTGAGTCATCAAAGATTCGCAGGGCTATCCCCTGAACAAGGGTTGGTACCAAAGCTAAGCGAAACGCCCACTTCCTGCGCCGGGAACAGGATTATCGGGTAAGCAACATTTGAATCGGTGCGTCACCGTTGTGACTCATCGTTGGAACACGAACGGCAGATGTATAAAAACTGCAATGCGTTAACTGTCAGACGAAGGAAATCATGTTTCTTCGTGAATATACATCGAGACCTGCGATTCGCCTGTGTCAAATTTTCTCGGAAACATCGACCATAGGCACAGCTCTCACGCTTCAACCGCGGACCGCAATTAATGTCCGTCACAAGTACATCTGAAGCCGACACACCGGACAAAAGGAAACTTGACGCGTCGAAGTAAACGGCCGACGTTTAGAGCGAACGCGCAAGGAAACGAGTAGCCATTCTTGCTCCCACCCGGCCGTTCCGCGCCGTCGAAGTTTACTATTTGCATAACTAAACTGTTCCAGCGGTCCCGGCAGCAGTTGGAGCTGTTTAGTACGGATACAGGCACTTTCCCCTGTCGGCTACGAAGTCGCCGAATATACGTGCAGGTGGATGCAGGTGCATGCGAGGCCGCTTAAAGGCCCGACAGGTTTAGACCCGCCCTTTCTCCTTTACCTTCGCTGACCGTCCCGTTTCTTGGACGCGTCCCGGCTCTAAATTGCGTGAACCACACTCAGTTTGTGCAGGGCTTCCATTAAGCTCGGGATTATCTTGAAGATGTTCGCGGTGGAAAATTTGCCGAGTACCGACGCAGAGAGTTTGTCGGAAATTCAGTACCAACTTCGTAAATTGGCCGGTGCGGCGAAACGATTTGTGAACATTTCATTTTACGATGATTTACGGTGGCTCGTGAATTGCCCGAACACTCGTCTACCACTCTTGTTCAGGCGCGCATTTATCAAGTCGATGATTATTTGTCAGCGTTCTTCGCGAAATGTCGCTATTTCAGTGGGACTGAGATTTTGGCAAATTTTCGTTATATTTATAATTAGCGATATTGGCCTCAAACAAATTATTGCTAAAGCGTTCTGTTCCGTCCGTAGACGGAATTTGTATTTATTTCAAGGCGCCAGGATTGGCGATTGGCGCCTTGGTACTCAGGCGATAAGGGCCCGTGAGGCCCGATGACAGAATTAGCGGTCCAGCGGCGACGTTGGCCGCCCGCGTCGTAGGGTTTCCCACGGCGAATTTTCCCTTTCCCTAATTATTAGGGGAAGGTCTTATTTGGCACCCTTGGTGGGAGCTATGCCGGATTGCACCAATAAAGTATCTGTGTTTTAAAAAACATATAGAACTCCACCCACTCGGAGTCCACCTTGTAGAGCATGATGAGCCTTTAGTTTAGTTTACCACTAACCAGCGTAAGAAACAGTTGTACCTAGCCATAACACCGTTGTCTATCTACTAATAACCGAGCTGTAGTTCTCAATAAAGTATATCGCATTGATTAAAAAGTGACGTACGGTCGAAACACGTTCTGCCTTTTGTTTAATAGGGGAAGTCTTTTCCCTGGCACCTTTAGGAATCCGAGAATGGACTCGTTCTTGTAAATGCGAAAGACACGGTTCTTGTGCGTCAATTTATTGACTTGTCGATCTTTGTACTTTGCCTCCATTGTCGAAATATCGCGTAACTGGAGACCGGCAGCTTTTGTTCCGAGCTTTGCGTTCGTTCGTTACGACAACCTCGAGCGGAAAAAGCTTTCAATGCATTCGACGTCATCGGCGAAGACAATCTCGGATATTGCGTCACGATTCTTGCGTCGCCAAAGGAGTCACACCATGCTCGCTCGGATTTCTCGGAACTCCAGTTAGTGTCCGTGGCAAATAATGAAATGCAGATAACAAATGCTTCAACTTTTTAATTAGTTTACTTAATGTAATAACTTTTAATTTAATTTAATGAACGTAATTCGGCCGAGTAAGATGTTTAGTTATATAATATGTTTTATAGAATAGCTAGAATTACATCTCAATATTTATATAATACTTACATAATAGTTATGCAATAATTATATAAACGCCCTCAACGAGGATAAGAAAACTTTTTGCAATTCTACTCGTTTGTGTGATAAACATTCGGCGCAAATTATTTTACATCGGAAAGCAAGAATTCGGTTTCAAACGTTTCCGTGACGAAGAAATCGTAATGTTCAATTAAACGTTCTGAACTTGGCACAGAGACTATTATAATTTTACGTAATAACTTGCGTAAACATATATTTAACTCGAACGAACTTCTTGTAAAGTTCAAATACATGGTTCAATATTATTGCGTATCAGAAGATCGATTATCCGACAACCGGGTTCTTCAAAATTAACAAATACTTTCGTTACAGGGTAGCGCGCATACAATCATTTATGCAAATATCATTTAAGTGATATCATTATCGTATCGAACGCAATTCAAATAAGAGATTCGCAGAACGTCGCAGATGCGTATTAAATTTCATGGTTACCCACGCCACAGGTATCCGCGGGTTTCAGCTGAATCAATTAGCGCAATTTCACGGCGGCCACGTTTCACGTGCGTTCCGCATCGAGATAAGCGATATACAATAAAGACGGTGGAGATGCATCGCCTGCCCTTGGAGAGTTAAATCGCTTGGACCGAAACAAAGGGAAACAGAGATAGGGACAGGAACGGTCGTGAAAATGAATGGTAATTGGAGCATTTTAAAACTCATCACCATCATTTCGTCGAGCTCGTCTGTTGTGGCCGCGGCTTGTTCGTTTTATCCGGGCCGTTCGTACTAATGAACGACTCGGTTCCCGGTTAAATTCGTTTTAAATACCTGATACCCGTGGCATTCGCCCGCTCAAAACAGCAACGTTAACACGCGCCTGGCCGACATGTGACGACGGAAAAAGGTCAGGTGGTTTCGGAACAATCCCGTTTTACGCCATTTTCCCGTGTATTTTTTTTGCTGCTCTTCCCGGGTATTGTTCCCGATACCGAGCAATTAACATTCATTCCGTAGAATAATTCCTGCTCGCGCGAACGATAATAAAGTTTTCGCGTTCCTCTGTTTGGAAGCTATGCTCGTCTGTCAGCCATTCTGCAGCAGAGCATTTTTACGTCACGCTACAGGTGCGTTGTATCGGCGGATTGTTAGAAAAAAGGAAGCATTGCTCGACGTTCAAAAATTTCTGTCCCTTTGAATGCGGGTTTGAAAAATTTATCCCGACACCCGGCTAGATGGATTTTTCATCGTCCGAACGGTTCGGTTCGCTTTCTGTTTACGATACGTTGATGTTTCAATGAGAAGCGCACCGCGATACCATGGGATTTTATGAGGCAGTAAACTTCTGTTATGCGGGTTTCGTGACGACAATCGCAAAACTTTAATGGGCGTGGAGTTAACCGAAGAAGCCAGGATTGGATTTATGTGGACGGTGTTAGGAATCGCAAGCAAGTCTGGCATGTGGACAGATTTACCGTCCCTTTTGGAAAACTTATTCACACACTTTGGTGTTCTATCGAGGTGCGTTTTTATTTATCCAAAAATGTATCACCTGTTTGCTTCTTAAATTGATCAAGAAAATAGTTACACGATACTTTTGTATCCAGCCAAAGAAAAGATTGTTTTCAAGATAGTAATTGTTATTCAATTGATGAAGCTTACTTTTCAATTCGATTGACATAAAACATTTTAAAAAATTATAGATATTTATGCAAGCTGTATAAATAAATTTGAAGTACTTATTTAAATTTAAAAAAGGGTCCTCTTATTGCACACAGAATGGGTTGTGTACAGTTCCAAGTGAAAGTTGACAAAAAATTCGTGTTGATTATCGAACAACAAATCAAAATAAATAAGTGCTATCCTTTTAATGACTACTCCACAATTTCGATAATTACATCATTACATGGCGATCCAATGCTATAAAACCAATCAAATTTCCAACAATAAATTCTGAAAATCGCAATATTCTCCAGAGACTGGAACATTAATATACAAACAAAGAACGTTTGTATTCTTTCACAACCAAACTGACTCCCATCTCCTTCCATCCCAATCAATCTACAAACGCATCACGAGCAAACCTATTCAAACCAACGACACACGAAAGCATACATGTATATATTTCATAAAGAGCTCATACTGATACAGCAATTTCCGTACCCCAAATTCAGCTATCGTTTCCCTTTTTACCCCAACTCCGTGGGTATCTCGCAGGCTTCGGCGGGGTAGATTGTTTAAAAGCGGCATTATTTCTCTGCTCAGCCGAGCGGAGATCTAATTTCTCGCCGGACAATAGTCCACGGATTCGATCAGACCTACCTTCCGTCTCAGCCGTCTTCCGACTCGACCCCGCACAATACACCCCCGCCGTCCAAACGCACCGCGCGCGCGCGCACGTCCGGGTGTGCACGTACGGAATGAACGCGGCGAGGAACGGCGCGGTGCCGCCTCGCTCCCCGATTTTAATTCCAATTTCGAGTGTAAATCTGTCGAGGCGTTTACAGCCGCGAAATCGTAAAACTCCGTCGGCCGAGCGTCATCATAAATTTAATATGAAACTTCCATAAACATAAGCGGAAGCACGGCTAGGGCTGCGACGACAGCGGCTGGCGGCAAGTTTCAAAAGGGTGGAGTGAGCTGGCCTTTCGACCGAGGCGACAAGTGACAACAGCAGGCCGACGCGGTGGGGGGGGGGAGGCAACGACGGGGGCAGAATTTCGCCTGTTGTTGGCGGCGTAACAGACGGAGGGGCGGGTGGGAGTTGTTTGCCGCGTGGGACGACGGCGAAAAGTTGCTTCGAGAATTAAAATTCGAGCAACGCGATGTTTAACGTCGCGCCGCGCGACTGCCGTCGTCGGCGATCCTCTCCGACCTGCCGCGATGTCTCGCGTGTGCTCGTCTCGCTCGCGTTTCGCCCCGTTGACGTTCACGCGTCGCCGACGGCGAAAGGCGCGCCAGGATCCGAGCGGGTCGCCAATCATCGGCGGACTTTCGACCGGCGCGATCGAACCGCGAAAGCGCGCTCTGCGATCGGCCGTTTAAACCGTCGCTTGTATCCGATTAACAGCCGTTATCTGCATACATTTTCGTCCGCGTGCAAATCAGATTTCGCACGGGTCGCGCGATTGTTTAGGAACGAATGGCCGGGCTCGGTGACGCGCTCCGTAGCCCCGATTGTTCCAAGTAATTCGCGGATGCGCCGCGCGGATAATGATCCCCTTTTTTCGGGCGCAACGATTAGATTCGAACGGTATGAATAATGATTAATCGGGTGACGTTGGACGGCGTTTCGAATGCGGCGGTGCCAGGGTCCGTGGATAAGCCGAGGGGTCGTTCGGTATACGGTCTGCGAGGGGTCGTATTATCTGTTTCATTGCGCGAACGCGTTGGGAGCTGAAAGCATTATAAGTCACGACTGTCGCAGATCGATTCTACGCCTTTGGTTTCGCGGAAGGTGATGCACGGGAAGGTGTCGCAAATTGTATGCAACAGTTATCATCTGTATGCAAGGAAAATCACTTTCTTCGAATGTTATAAAAAAATTGAAGAAAAATTAATTGCACGATGTGTACAATGTTATTACATGCAATGTAACATCTGAATGAGAATAAACGAAACGAAAATATTAGTAAAGAATCGAGCTGGTTTGCGCGAGAATTATTAATATTTAATCTCTAGGTAGACACCTGATATATCGAAATTAATATCGTGGAAATTAATAGTCACTTGTAGCGTCTAAACAGTCCTTAGCTTAGTTCGTTAATTTGGAACGTGAAGGCAGCAATTACCCTGTATGTAATTCGTCATTACAGAAGATTGTATCCTCATTTAAATGAGCACGTAACGTATGAAGTACTAATGCAACGTGACAGATTGATAAATGTAATAATGAAAATTGCGAGACAAATGGAATAATAAATTTCAATTGCGGACGCATGAACAATTTAAGGCTATAAATATTAATATGCGAAAAATGGAGGTTGCTTCACCGGCGTACATTTGTAACCTTGATTGCAGCACAAATTATTTTTTAATTTTCTTGCGTTGATTGTACGAAACTGTAAATAATAAATTCCAATCGCACAGCTTAAAGCGTAATTTATTGTGAGGGTTGAGCTATATATATTTTATATCCCTTTCGTTCGTTACTGTAATTATGTTCAAGTTTTCCAATGGTGGTGATTGTATTCTTCTAGTATTATACTTTTACGAAAAATCCTTTGGTTTGAAGTGTGCAAATTCTAATGGTAATACAAAAATTTGTACTCTACCGCAATCACTATTCCACCTACTACTAAAGTATATATTAGAAATGTAAATTAATAAGAATCAAATATCAATCACTATTTAATAATAAAAATTTATTAAAATGTTATCTTTTATCACGACTAATACGGTTATATAGCTACTCACAAAATTGACTGTACACTAATAAGAAATGTATATCCTTCACGTACAAACAATCAAATTGACACAACGAAGAAGAGGATTAAAGAAATGTTTCAGACCATATGAGAATATAAAATAAAAATACTTTCTTTTTTATTACATTATATGCATTATTATACTCTTGACTCATGCACAAGGTGATTTCGATCCGCAAAGACATTAATTTGGAGCGCAATATCTGTACATATTACATACAGTGCAACTGTTTCACAAAAACGTGTTCCAGTACTACTTCTCTGGCATAAAAGGAACGCCACGGCGGTTTCCGAGCGCAAAGAAATACAATTCTTAGCCTGAGCGCGGCTCAAAGGGCTTAACTAGTTTCCAAGATTATCTCCTTGCAACCGGACCTCGGTGGGCGTGTGTCAATCCATTTGCCGGCGCACGTTACAGTTTACCCTTTGTGCGGAGCGCAGTCCCTTTCAAAGCGATCGTACATCCGCGTAATTGTGAGTTTCTTCAACGGGAACGCGTCTCTCCCGCGCGGGCATATCATCTCCGTTAACGAGTCCGTTCGTTGTGAACGCGTTTGTATCGAAGTCGCGTCGAAAAACCGACTATAATCCTTGGTGAAAAAGTGTCGGCAATTTTTTGACATACACGCGCGCGAGTCATACGCCATCGATTTTTTCCCCGTTTTATTTTCGTTTCCTCTCTCTTTCTTTTTTTTTTTTTTCCCCCTGGTCGGGAGTCCTAGCGAGTTGGTTCGACGGAAAGTGGGTCATCGGTTTCCAGTGCGTTCAACTCCGTCGACAAAAAAATTTGCTGAAAGCACGGGCAAAAAGTGAATTAAATGTAACAAACTGTGTTAGCCGGCGGCGGCGTTTACGACGCAACGTTTGTATCATTTGTTACGCGCGAGCGGGGGAATTTTCAGGCCGGCATTCCCGAGCGTTGAAAATGAAAAACATCGCGGAGAGACGTGGCCACTCGTTGTTTGCTGCGTGGAAGCCTTGCCCCCCCCCCCGCCCCTGTTATTATATTATAGAGCGTCGAAAAAGTAATTGTCTCGGTCGAAAAATGTACACATTTTCTTTTGTCGTGGTCAACAATAGCACGCCCGTTGAATGTGTCTGTTAATTACAATGATTATCCTTCGTGTAACTCATACTATAAATTTTCGTTAGTTGGATGTGTAATACAGTAACAACGTAGGAAGTGGTATATGGAAAGAATTGTTTCGTTGGAGAAATATTATTAAATTGTTATTAAATTGAAAAATATTATTATTAAAAAACGAACATTGTCACTGCGGTGTAACATTTGGAAGATTAGAAAAACAGATTACGAGAATCGAAAATGGATCAGGATCGTTCCCACCTGAACATTTATTTGACAGAAACTTATATCGAGCCGTTCAAAATAGCCACGTTACCGTCGCATTACCTGCGACGAAACGAAACCCAGCAATAATTCATTTATTCCCGTGCGTAACGTTAATTCATTCGCGAGCAATAAGAATGTTACATTCGACGTCGCATACGAGGTTCACGCCATCACAGAAGTCGCGTCTCCCGGCACAAGCGTTGAGTTTCATAAAATTTCCGCGCTGTCCGAGGCAACGTTCGGCGAAAAATTGCTCGCGATTTCGCTCCCTCCACAAGTCTCCTTCTATCCGATAACGCCGCCAGCAAAAAAAAAAAGAAAACGCCGCGGTCGAACGAGTTACACTTTCCTGCGACGTGAAAATCTAAGCGTTGAGAAGAAAAGGGTAGAAAATTGGCAGGAGAATAACGTTAAGGGCGACGCGGAACTTCGCGAGTCGACGCGTACCCCGGCGTATCTTCGCGTGCGCTCCGAAAATGTCTGTGTGCTTAATGCGTCGCGAAACCGAGCGTGGAAAACGAGCGCAGCGAGCTAATTCCCTCGCGTGTCGTTTTCCCCGATTTCCTCCCCCCGGCCCCACCACCAACCCCTTTTGCCATTTTCCGTCGTTCGCTTCATTTCTCCTATTTTTTCTCCCCCCCCCCCGCGCTTGTTGTTTCGATTCTTCGTTTTTTCATCTTGCTTTTTAATCCATAGCGAGAATTATTCCGAGTCGATGAACGCGCGCAGGGATAATCGGATTTATCGACCGAGACAATGAAGGATACAGCTGGAAATAGCGGTGTCCACTTTCCGTTCGGCTCGCTCGCCCGTACTTGATTTCGTTTACATTTATGCCGGCACCCCCGTACCCCCGTGGCCAGAATTTTTGCCACGACACCGGCCCAATGTGGCCGGGCGCCAAAGAATTCGGCTAACGCGGTTTTCGACGGGTTCAGGCCGGTTAGGCGTCACGATTGGGTCATTGAAAGGGATCCCCCGCGCTTTCACGGTTAATGATGATACGTTATCTTATCGGGAGAATGGGGTTTTTTTGCGACCGGTTACAGTTGGGCGGGCCGCCAAGTATTATATTTCGGGCGCTTGAACGGGGGATTTTTGCAGGAATCATGGAAAATACTTCGTTGGATGTAAGTGGAAAGATATTACTTGTTAATTTAGACGAGGTACAGCGAACTGTAAGAGTATAATTTGTTGTTCTGCTGGGTTTTTTGTTTGTTTGGTAAACGGGCAACACCGGTTTTAAGGATCGGGAAATAATTTGCAAGGTAGGAGAAAGTAGTAAGTTAATGAAGTAGTTGAAATTAACATTGTTACGAATTTAGTTGCACGTCATGGACAAATCACGTTTCACGCTTGCGAATGAGGTGTATCATTATTTTAAATGTACAAAATAGACACTTACGCTGGCAACGAGTTGTCCTTCAAAAATGCACCCCGCACGTTTCATTGAGAGCCTTGTCCACGGTTCTTGCACGCCTTCGAATGCTTCGCCTTAAGCGTTAACAAACCCCATTAATTAAACCGGACGGGCGTCGATTAATTATCTCCGGTACAGCAGATTTCCCATCTGATCCTAAGCACCTTTGTCGCCGAATAAATTTGCATTCGCAAGCAGGCAGATCGGCGCTCACACCATAATCCCCCTTTTTTCCTCGCACCGATTTTTCATACCTCTATTTTTCTAATTCTACATTTCACGAGAATTTCCCGACTTCGCGACTACATGCTCGTTCATTTACGGCTTTCCGTCTATACACTTTCCTCGATATTCGATATTTCGAAATATCCCGCCGGCTATCCACTGGAGCCACGTCCGAACCCAGCTAAAGGCGTTATTTTCCATTGTGCCTTTCGATGCAAATAATCTCTGTCGGATTTCACTTTATTTATCACAAATAACGTGAATCGTAATCCTCCCGGCGCTCGAAACGAGTTGATATCGAATGGGCGGGGTGCGAGCGTGCACGGTTTTATCCGGTGCGCGATACATGGGTAAAAAAATACAAAGAAGCTAGAAAGCGAAACGAGAAAAAAAAAAGGAAGCAAAATGTGGGAAGATCAGAGGGACAGTGTTTATCGATCCATCGTAAACAGAAAGATCTCGCAGGTCCATTCGAATTCGTGATCGTTATCGGCATGTTGGGATAACGCGTTTGCAAATACCAACGGACACGGTGTACCTATTGGAATAAACTGCTTCGTGTCCTAGATAATTTGTCACTGCAAAATCCGTCGGGATTATTTGTCGAGCTAATAATGTGGGTCCACTGTCCCTCGGCCGCTGTGCAAGCGATAAAATCGGCGAAAATGCGCCCGCAACCGAGTAATTGCACGCGTATGTATCCGTGCTCGCATCTTCCTCCATAATTATCAATGAAAATCAACGGAATTGTATCGCACGTCATATCCGTTCGTGCGTGTCCTTTCGCAATTCCCACGGATCATCGTTCACAGGTTGGAAAAAGACGCGATACCTTTTACGAGACAATTGTAAGAATAATAGATTTTTCTTGCGATCCACGATTTTGGATTGGGCTACTAATACGGTTTAGTTTAGCTGAGAATATTTTTTCTACAGGTAACAAATTAGTTTGCGCTTTGTATTTTAAGTAGTACGAGGTAACGATAAGGTGAACCGTATCGTTTTAAGTGGCACAGGTCGATGATAGCGAGAGATATTTTCTGTAAGTAGTATAGACCGTGTATACGGGCTAGAAGATGGCTGATATATATGTTAAGTAGTATAAGTCAACGTATACGACCGCGAACGCGTTTTCTTTGTCACTGGCGCTTTGAATAGAGATGAAATAAATATGGGATACTCGGTGCGGTATTAAAAGTCTCCTGTCATACACCGTAATTAATGTTTCAGCAGAATTATTATCAAAGATTCTCGTAACTAACAACAACATTCATATTTCCCGATAATTTTATCCAAATATTACTTCGCCTCATAGAAATTCGTACTGAAATTTAACGAAGGATAACGAAGAGTGGAATCGGTATAATTTCGTACGGCCGCAAATTAGATCCATGAACTGCGATTCTCTGTAATTCTGTCACAACTTCGAATACCGCCCGTGCACCTATGAAACTTGCCTGTCCTCTTTCGATATCGTACGTACCGCTAACCGCCAATCGTTATCAGTCAGTTTCGCTTTTATCGTTTCAGTACGATATTTTGGCCTCGTTCGGCCACTATATGTATGAATACGAACGACCGAAATGTGGGACAATGTATCAGACAAGCGACAGTGCGGATAATTACACATTGTCGACTCCGTTAAATTTTGTAATCATGGGACGCACGTTATTACCGTCAATAATGTCGAACTGCTCTGCTGGCTGAATCGGATTATTTTAATATGTTATTCGTGTTTTAGCGGCGCGACAATCGCAATCCAGGAGAACGGGACATTTAATAACAGACACACGGGCAACATAGCGGCGCCATTCATGGTAATTCGAGAATGCATCGATTATTCACGCGTTTCTCTTGACTTCAAGACACACGATCGCATAAACTTCGGCGTCAAGCGGCGCATTTAACCGAAACTAAACATCGTTCGTCAAACGCGACGTCGTTCTCATGTATACGGTCGAAGAAGAAACGAAGAAATATCGCGTTCTGGCGTGGTCACTTTTCGACTGCGAACCTGATTCGATTGAATTGGAGTGGTGAGTTATAAATCGTCGCTATTCAATACATTCTTTCTTCGTGGAACACGAATATCGTCTCTACTTGTTTCAATTTCACGTTCAATTTCAAGTTGCTTCACTCGTGGATAATTCGCAAAACTATTCGGTAAATTCTGTTGAAGGATGTAATGAACATAATTTCAATTGTGCAACGATTTTTTTTTATTTAACCGCCATGTATACTAAACAAGAATGAATTTATTGCAACATATAATAGACATGTTTTACCTGGTTCCCATTCATCGATGATTAATAATCAAATTGTAAATATCGTTCTCTGCATTCAAACCTAAATTTCACTCCATCCATTTGCTAACGTATTTTTCATCCGGAAATTGCGTTCCAGCGAACACTTGCTTGGGTATGCAACGATACATAACACTGTCCGAAATATCAATATATAATCGCCTCAAGTCCCAGGGGCTGTTTTCACATGGAGTCGCACGAAAAACTATTCCCGTTATTTCAGCTTGATTTCCAGCACGTGTATGTCGCAGTTCACCCTACACCCACCATTCCGCCGTCGTTAAAATGATAAATAGCGGACGAGAAAAGTTATCGCGCAGCGTCCATACCCGAGGTGGTTGCTGATCGATATCACGAGGCAGGTGTGTTCCCTGAGTTGTGTGCCGTGGGACCAAACACGGGCAAATTTGATTGCGATGATACGGGAAAGCGACACCACCCAACAACTGTTAGCCATGTTCTAAGCGACCGATGGCGCGAAATTAATTTAAAAATTGAAATCTCGCATCCGGTATTTAATAGGAATTTTTGTGCAGCAAGAGGATCTTATTGTTTGAGCGCCGTTTGGTAAAACGTTATGTTTACGGGTCCATACCTGACAAGAAACCCCAGGTCGCTAATAATCCTGGTTGTCCGATGCGACTTTGAACTCACGATTAAAAACAAAAATTATTCGAAGTAATTGTGCATCGGTGTGTTCCTTGTTAGCTCGCCTATAAGATACGATACTACTACGCGAATGTAGAAATTAATTCAATTAATTTTCTCTTTCGTATCTAAGTGTCTTACAATTGAGGCCAACAATTGAAGTTATCAATTACCACTGAAGTGTCGAACTGCAATCGCCATAATCTTCATATGAATGCCCATTAATCATTCATAAACGAAATATAATATTTAAAAAGAAAAACAACTATTGCTGCATTCATATTTTGTTGTTCATTAAACTGGCATTTTCAACATTTTTAACTATTTCAGCCATAAAAACCGACAGCTTCGAAATTGATGCCCCGCGAAGTTTCGCGTTGAATCCCGTAAATTTATAAATTTGTCAGGTTTATACGTTATTGGTTCGTTAGTCGACGTTAAATAATCCTCTTCGAAACGATTGATAATCGAGGCTACTTTTTGTTTCTATCCACAACACTATCTTTCGATCTCCATTTGTCATCGTGGACACTGAAGCATCCTGACCGTTGGCATTTATTCCCTTAAAAAACTGATTGTACAACCCGCGACGAGTCAAGCTCGAGAGGCCAATACCTGGCCTCTAGTGCTTTTCAAGCCCCCTGCTAAGTTTCCTCCCTTCTGCGCCTCCTCTGTCCCGTACTTAACCTGCTTTCACCCCTTTCAATCGGCCCGGCTTCTTTCTTCCACCGATTAAGATTACCCACGCAAACACACTCGACACGGGGCGAAGCGAATACCTTGTGTATGTAGCGAGAACTATTAACTGCATTCACTTGACCCTTTCTCGAGTGTCGGTTTGCCTATGCCGCATCCTCCGCTTTATCGGCCGTCGAATTGTCTTTGCGTGGCTGACATAGAGACACACAAATCGTTTCGACGAAGCGGATACCAAAGAGGAGAGGAGAGATCGATGCGGATGGGAGCTGCGCCCTAATTTCACGTTCGTTCATCGCCCGCACAGAACGGACGACAACCGAAGAAACGAGATTAAATTCTTCTGAACGATCGTTACTGAAACTGTCACGACCCCTCCAGATGGCCTCCGCGTTCCTAGGCGCGGGGAACGTTCGCAACGGGGATGCGTTAATTCAATTCCATCCTTTTCCGCGACTGCCTTCGCGTTTTTGCCCCTCGGTCGTTCGATTAATCTCTCCCTCAGTTTCCTCCTTGTTCAATGTCGTAGGAACTGTCTTTGGGTGATTTCTGTTCAGGTTCGTTTCTTAGTATCGGCCCGGGTAGTGTCATCGTATCGGTGTTTTTAATTGGGGAGGGAAGATTTTTCTTATCGCTTATACATTGCTAGAATTAATGCTGAAACGACGCGCTCGCCCTTATGTATTGTAATATAATATAAAATTGAACGTGACGAGATTTAATTTCGACACTTTTAGGGCAGGCTGTTATTCGCAGCGACGGAATTTCTAATCTGATCGCGAAAAATTCAGTGGGCGCTTGCTGCAAAAAGTTTCAAATCACGAACCTTCTTCGGGGGGGAGTAAAATATTCGATGAAACGAAGGGTATTAAATTAGAGATTGGAGATCTTACATAGGACGTAACTAACGAAATAAACAAAAAGGAACGGACTGAACAACGAATTCCTTCATTCGGTCTAAAAAATTACTATCCCTTCAATAATTCACGACAAGATTTCGTACGACCAGGTGATTCATCACACTTGCTTATTATTATTAATGCACGGTATACTAATTTCGTCAAACTGGCGGTATTAAGAATGAAACGGCCATTATTTCTTAACATCCATATTATACACACGTTTCCATAATGGCCAGGTGCCGGCACCATTTTTGCGACGCAATTTATCATCATGGCGCGAATTTGATCGCATACCAGAGGGACCTGGCTCGACGTAATGGCGATGACGCAACGCGTCGTGAGATTGTGTCGCACTATTATTAAGCATTTTGCGTAATCACCCTTAACGTCGCCATGGCCGAGCGGGGGCCATTCTTTTGTTCCTATCCCTTAGATTCCTGCACACGTCGCCGACGGTCGCGGTTGCCGTAAATGCGACGGACAGGGACGGTTTGTCAAAGAACATTAAGCCCGTACTTCTCATTAATTACGTGCTCCGCTTCTTAGCAGAAATAAACGCCGTTCCACTTATTAATTCTGGCGTCGGTGATTAATCTCCCGCGACAATTAAATTGTTAACGGCGAGAGGGACGCGCGTCTCCCGACGGAATCGCGTGGAAATAAATGGGCAAACACCGGGCGGTATTTGATTTCACCGGCATCACTTTTCTCGTTCCGCGTCGTCGAAGTTATTTCGTCCGAGACTCGTTCTTAATGTTAGTATCCGCCCTTAAGACATTAAGGCATCCTCTCTGACTGTCACACTTCGACGAACGATTAAGCTACGGATTTGCTGTTGCTGAAATTGCAAGAAAATGCAAGAAATTGATGTTGGAGTATAGATTTAAAGAAATTGGGTTCGACCAAACAGCGAGCTGATAAAGTGGGGCGAGCTAGAACTAACGGGACAACCAATTTTGGAACTGTTTCAATTGTAGATTTAAAGATTAAAAAACGTAAATCTGTGCGGTTCAATTTTGGGGCAATACCGCTGTTTCAATATACGATACCTTTCAGATAAAATTGGATGGCTTCGGGGGTTCAGTTATATGTAATTGATCTGGGTGTATCCAGTTACAATTTGAAAATTAGTTAATTTCGTTGCTGCGATGAAAATTTGTATTATACAATTAGGTAGAAATAGATAATTAGATCTTCATTTGTCTATATAATTGCAAGTTTCTAATTACCCTTGCATACGCTCAACAACGACCTGTTTCCCCGAATAATTAGGTATATGGAGCGCGGTCACAGTATAGAATCCTAATTAACTCCTTGGTAATACTCGATGCGCGATGAAAACGGAGTTTCCTTGGGAACGGTAATACGAACAATTATATTGTTCGGTGCGTCTAATCGCACCGTGATTTACTGCCTCCGCGGGCCAAGAATGATGAACAGCGACGTTGCCAAAATAGATATTTACGTACATTAAAGGTTTATTCAACTTATTAACAATTACATGAATAATGGAAGAATACGAAACTCGAAAAAATACAGATATATAAAACAGAAACGCGACACTCGAGGACTAGCCAGTTGAAAGGCAGCATCTGAAGAACATTTGGTCTACACGCTGCGAGCGCTGAACAACGACTGGCTTCGAATATTTCGAAACGAGGGGAATCACTGCTAGTCCCCGCAACAATACTTTCAAATTCCTGCGATATTCTGAAGACGCCAGACATTTTTAAAACCGAGGACACCGAATATTTCATTGGCAATGTATTATACATGGAACGGATTCTTGTTAACGTTGTTAAAATCAACGCGATATTCAGTAAGGCCGACTTGGGCTGCGTTCTATCAATCCCCGAATAAAGGGAAAACATTTACAAACGGCTGAAACATTTATAAAAGCTCATTTTCCACAAGCACGAAATAAAGAGATCTCCAGGCAAGGGGAATACGACGATAAAACTCGAAACTTTTGCCAGCCACAGCGCTGTGTACATTCTGATCCTGTTTTATTATGCATCTGCTCGGGCGATTCTAAAGAAGCTCCTAAAATCTTTCAGCTTCATAAACCGCAGCAGCAGCGGCAGCAGCAGCAGCGTTGGCAGGATATTTCTCTCCAGTTTCTCGCGAATTTCCACCTTTGCCCGCAACGAAATATACCACTGTCTTCTCAGGCCTCGCTTTCGCAGTTTTCGAAATCACGAATATTTGTATCTGAGCCCGACAGTCGGCCGTACGTATCCCGGTAGGAATCGTTCGGGCGTACAAGAAGAATAACTCCTTCTACCCCACATACCGATACGAAACGAGGTGCACGGTTACTTCGTCAACTTCTCCCCCGACTGAAATGACTTATGGGGAAAGGGTCGCCTTGCAACCACCCTAAGTGCTGCCCTCCCCCACCCCCCTCGAGGACGTTCGAGGGGTCGTGAAAAGGCGAAAAGGCCGAGAAACTCGACGGAGACGGGGACAAAATTCGTGAATCGGTTATAGACAAGTCGGAGGAGGGTCTGTCAGTCGCAGCTTTAACTCGTTGACTGAGTGACTCACCGCTGTTGGAAAAGATAAGCGTTCCTTTCCTCCCTTCCGCGTTCCGTTCAGGAACAAGCGGCCGCGGTGTCGCGAAACGACGGAAAAGGCACCGCACGTCTCGTATTTGTCACACTGTGCCAAGGGGTTGTCGGCTAGTCGCCGCATAACTCTTCCGATGCCTCGCGCACCGCAACCTCGACTTCAACCCCTTTCCGACTGCGGATCGTCTTTTTCCTCGTCTAACTCACCCCTCGGTCACCTCGCTTGTCGCGAAATGTTTGCCTTTCCCGATTCTCTTGTCTTCCTCTGTTAACCCCCTTCTTGCCTACGCCTTCTCTCCGTTCTACACGGATCCCGTGTCTTTTTCTAACGTGGACATCTACCGCGGCATACGGTACCGGAGCACATTTGAAATTTACATCCTACCCGGAATATCTGTCGCGGTACCGGTCGCGGCGCAATTTGTTTCGACTCGTCGTCGATCTGCCGGGCCGGCTTTTAACCTGTACTGTGCCACGATCGATCCACTTTGTGGGATATTTATGCACTCGTTAGGCCCTTGCTGCGAGGAGAACGGATTGGCAGATGCTCGTTGTTAAGGTGCGAGAAGGCAAGGTTTATGGCAGTACGGCATAACAATAAAATAGTTAGTTATTGTATGAACCCGTGTTAAAAGTAAATATGATTATCACGGTCCCAAGCCGTACAAACTTGGGTGGTCCTTCGAGCAAAATCTAGACGGCACCTTTGTGCAAATATCCAGGGAAGTTACGCCCCCTAACACTGGTGCTCGAAGAAGTACGAAACGTCGCGATCATTGATAGTTCGTTGTTCGATCTGTTTGCTCTATTGGCATCGTTCGGTTTCTTGGTATACCTAAATAACGCTTGCCTGCATGAATTCGTCACGCAATATACGCGTACGTAAAGGAAATTGAAGTATGCTCGTTGCTTGTGTTCCTATTACGATCGGCTGACAACGCACGGACCGGTTCCACTTGCGCGCGCGGATTACCCTATTTTAACTTATCTCCTAATGAAGTGTGCTGCCAAATCTGGGAAACGTGAAATGGTCCTTGCTAATTATTACACGCATACGATTATTATCGAACACTCTTTATGTTAATCGGCAGCAAGCAAATCGTGAATCAATAAACTGCACGATTAATTTGCGTCAATCCATCGAAAGTTCTCTCAAAGCGGTTCGCGCAGAGTTCCCCGCTTCCGTAGATCATTTAAAGTGATTAAAAAGTCCGACGACGTCGGTCAAGGAGATTAAGATCAGCTCGTTCGGATTACAAACTAATTCCAGAATGTCCCAACAGATTGGATGGTTGGACGTTTCCGGTGAATTTGATCCTCCGCCGACCGAAATCTTTGACGTGTCCCGATCGATCCATTCCCCGTGCAAATTCCGTGAAAAATCACCCCGCTAAAGGCCCAAGGCGTGCACGCGTGTGCTTATGCGTCGCGAAACGTGAAAAACGTCGAACGACGGGATTTCGAGAAATCGAAAACGACAAACTCGATATATACGGCAGCTATCTCGTTTCGGAAATGCGGTCGAATTTGCGCCCGAAATCGCGGAAATTCCACCACTTTCATTTCACAGGTCGCGGATATTCTGTTCGTATAACCATTCGGATCGAACCCGTATACGAAATAAATGTGCGACGACGCCCTTAATCCGGCGAGGCCTCGAGAGTATCCGTGACGATCTCCGACCGGCGAAAAATATTTCTCGTGTTGCCCGTTCATGGAAACGTACGTATCCCCCTTTTTTCTTCTTCCGCGGTTCATCCGCCGATTCGGTATTTCCGCGGCTCTCCCAGTGTTCCATCGCAATCAACGTTGAGTAGGAGTTAGAGGGAACGCGGATACGAGACTTCGGCAACTGTATTCCCCCGACATTTATTCCGATCTTCGACAAACTTTCTCCACAATAAAAATTTCATTCGTTTTAAGTTGATCAAACGATCTTCGCGTGCTCTTTTTTTTTCTTTCTTCTTTTTTTATCGGGAAACTTTTACAGCGGTAATATTTTCGAAATGGAGTAGAGGAGGGAAGTTACGAGGACTTTATTTGAACAGAGGAATATCCTCCATCCCTTCTTCGAAAGTAATTCTCTTTATTGATGACGGAAGTTTTTTTTATTGCTCCGAACGCTCGTCAAGATATCGGCTTGGGGAGGGAACGGTGTATGGTTTCGGTGCCTGTGCATTTAGAAGTTTCGATTTAATTTAAGTCGAGGCACAGACGATGCCTGGGGAATACTTCTTTATCATCGGCTACTCTGCGTTGTAATATAATTATGTGTAGATGCTTGGATCTATTCGTTCGAGTACGAACAATTAAATGTCGTTTCGTATAAAACGAGTTCTGCCATAAACGGAGAGTGTGTACACGAACAGGTTCTCGTTCAAACAAACTCATCCCCAGTGTTTGTGTTGACTCACTGATGAAAGTAACGCCAGGTCTAAGAAGGATCTGCCCTCCGCTCGAAGAGTGTAACGTCATCCACGATCAGTGAGACCGAAGCAAGAGGCAGTCCAGGACAAGAAGGGGCAACCGCAACCGCAACCAGAACCATGACGGGGGGGGGGGGCATGTTTTCCGAGGGAACGATCGCCAAGTTGCCAAGTGTCACGAAACCGACGCGAAGGAAGGAGGGGAAGAGATAGTTCGAGATTAGGGGTGACGAAACTTTCATAAAACATACTTCCCACGACACGTTCGTCGACTTTCGTCTATTCTGTGCTCGGAGGGGGATTTAAAAGCAGAGGACTTGGGGGATAAGTTGGTCGATAAGTACGGGTATATTGCAGCAGTTACGGGGACGGTCACCTCCCGCGAATTACACACCTCGCCGTTCAACTTTGAACTGCTGACAGTGGTAGAGGGCGATGAAAATAAAGAAAAGAGCGAGATCTCCGGATAGAAAGATCGAAAGTTCCCACCCGGCGGTAAGTTGATTTGCAAATATTTGAGTTGTGTCGTCGGTACTGTTCCTGGTCGACAGACACTCTTAAGGGGAAACGGTTCATGGGTCTATTGAAAGTTCATTGTGAAGCAGTGAATTCTCCTTCCGCATAAAATCCTATCGAGACTCTTGCATTAAGTTATAAGAAATAAATGTGGCTAATAACTGGAAACATCTCTATTCATGTGTGCGACCTTTCTTTCATCGCATTTCCGGACTTGGCTCAATCTCTTAAATTGCTCGCAAGTTCAACATCAGCGTTTCAAACACGCTGTCCACCTCAATCCACCCCGGCGTTATTTTAAAACGGGACAATCATGAAGAACGTTCCGCTTGTTTGCGAGGAATGAGAACAAAAATGCGCGTTGGAACAAGACGCATTCTGGTTTAATTGAAACATGTCAAATATGAGAGCAGATAGACCCGAAGTACGAGGACGGACTGAATGTAATTTATTTCGGCGACATCTACGATCGTGATGCTTCTCGAAATAATATTTCATTTAATTTGCGAGCGTTCCCGAGGTCGAAGACATTGGGCAGCTGAAGCCGCACGCAATTCTCTCGAAACGAAGGAAAATGCGAACTTATATACTTGCCGCACGCCAACCCATCTTTCTTTTCAGATTACTAAAATATTGACCACCGTTCCCTATAAGATACCTTACGCGAACCTCTATTTTCCAGTGGAAGGAAATTTGAAGCTCTGTTTGAAGTTAAACATTCGCCAGAAATATAGTTCACTTGGCGCAGCGATGTATTATTCCTAGAATACTGAGGGAGGGTGAAGGGTCGTGTCCTCTTAAACTCGATTCTTCCCATTGAAATGACGAATGCCCACGCTTATGCGTGCCTGCACATTCTTTTTGCCGGTTGAATATTTCGGGCGTGCAATATTGCGTATTGCGTGCGCTTCGCGAAGAACAGTATTAAATATTAACGCACAAAAAGCAATTCTGCAAACACTGAAAGCCTTCAGTTAATTAAAACTGGTTTTATAAAGCATGTCGTGCTATTCCGGTTTCAGCAATTATGTAAAGCTTCTACATCTGCCTAGGTTTGCACAGACGGAGGAAAATATGTATTGGAACGGCGCATAATTGGATACCATCGGCTTATGAATAACGTTCTGATAAATTCTGCTAATAGTACGTCGTCTTTACAGCGTACTCGATTCAAGTAAAGTAAGGTCGGACGGTTAATTTGTTGCCCGGAGTGTTTTTGTCGAGCGATCGATGCCTGTCTTAATATACCAGCAGCACGATCGATTGTTGTTTTCACGGCGGGCACGAAAAGAAGAGTCGTCTGTAATTTCATTAAATTCTTTGTTGCCGCTCCAAGACTTGTTTGCGCCCGTGGACGATTGATTAAGATGGGGCACCCGCGACTGTCGAATTAATTTTAATTAAGGGAGGCCCTCTTCGTTACCGGCGGCACTAACTTATCGTACTTCTTTCCCACTGCGAGTGTTTCTTTGGAACACGTGAGAAATAGTCGGGGATCCGTTTGGAGATTGTAAAAGAAATTTATCAAGCCGTTCGCCCCGGGGGAAAAATTCTAAAGGACAGCGCACCGATTTCGATAAGAAAGCGGTGAAACACAGCGACGAAAATATCGCCGATGGTGACGTCAAGGATTGATTCGACTTGGCACGAAATGAGCCGGCCACGTTCGCACGAATATCGTCGTACGTTTCAAATAATTAAACGGCCTGTTCTGCACGGTCGACACTGTATTTTGTACTAACAAGGAAGTTATGCAAACAACAGTCGTACATTTACAATAATGAGAACAGATTATACTGGACGATAACTGGACCAATACGATGAATAATAAAAAATACAGCCATGAAGCGCGATCACTGCGCTAGCCCCCGTATTTCGATGTTGCTTTGTTTCGTAAATATGCAAAACAGAGATCGTAGATCGGCCGAAACATCATAAAACCGGGAGCGGTTTCGAAACTGAGTTTCGAAATCGATGAAAAATATTTTTGAAGATTTACCTCGACCGTCGGGGAACGCAGTAATAACGAAATATTATTTACCGGTGTCGTTTGCGTACATGCTATACGTAATTTACAGCAGGATTGTGCCGGAAATTTTTACGAATATTACGCATTTACTGCACGCACAGGCGTCGGGAATAAATTTTCCAGATGTTTTTCATTTAATATTTTTCGTATCATCCGATTCAAATCGCTTACTGTTTCCCGTTTTATTTACGCTTTCGCGTTTTGGGTAATATCGGGATTATTTGGGTGGAGTCGCTTAAATTGCGAACGAATTCGAAATTGAATATGGAGGAATGTTCGTGAACATTGCATTTAATGTTTCATAACTTTCGCAATAATTTCGTGAAAGTGCGCGCTTTGCAGCACGCGTAACCGAATAATTAGAAGATGTAGATTGTTGTAAATATAACAAAATTTGGAAGTGAAATTACCAGGGTACGTATATCTACATTGTTTCATATTCCCGCTGCTATAATTTTGTTACGGATGTTATCATTCTGCAGGAAGAATTCGTTTACTTATACCTTGCTTAAGTGCTGACGTGATAAGCACACGTTTACGCGACAAAATATTTGAAAGATCGGAGAATATCTCAGGCAAAGTGCGTCGTTCTTCCGACGAATCTTTATGCAACAATACAAACGATTTGTCATTTCGGGTCAACTTTAAGAGGTTTTATTTCGCTGATATTTTTCCCCCGGTAATTTATCGAAGTTTATTCTCTTTTGTGCACTAATGCTTGGATGAAAACCAGAGTTCCGATACGAGTTGCAGTGGCTTAAGCGGGTTATGCATCGATAGATGCGCTAAAGAGGATTAAGCGATGGCAATCTTTCACGGTGATACACGCGTCCTAATTTCAACGAAGTTCACGCTCAACTGCGAGAATTGTACAGTTGCACAGTTAATTCGGCTTTACGTCGCACGAGCTCGTGAACGATAGAATTTTGGGAATTGTAGTATCAATTGTTTTCACGATGGATATTAGCAACAGGTGTCGCTACTTCCATTATTGTTACTATTTTCTTCCATTGTTTTCTACTTCTTTATTACGCAGCATCCTCGCGATGAATCGACTAAACGGTCATTAGAAACGTGGAAACGATTTGTGCTTTAAAATTATATTTTACTACCATATATTGAAGTTGCACCAATCGTTAGATTACATCTTTTGAAGAATCCATCTATTTCCAACCATAACGGCAACTGAAATTTCTGATAATGTTTTCATTTGAAATATGCTCTAGTAATTCTATAGTATTATTAAAGCAATGATATTACTCGAGAAAGCCGTCGTGCAATCAAGAGTTAATTTATGGTCAATTGCAATTATAAAATCATATAGTATGAAGCACATTGTACTTAACGCTTAATTAAATTAAAATATTTTCACTAATGTAAAACGTTAAATTCAATCAATAATATCCGGAATTTTATACATATTTATGTATATAAGTAGTTGAAAATTTGAAGATCGAAGGCACTAAGACCCTTCCTCTCGCTGATATACGACGCGAACGTTCGCTCGTTCGCACATAGAAAAAGAGATATACCGATATTGAATGAACGTATCCAGCTGGAAATTCTTTCAGCAGCCAGCCGTCGTCATTCCGTGACTTGTCCGTTTTTACACCGTCACCAACTTTTGCGTCCAAGAAAAATGAGATAATGGTGCAGTATATAGTATCGCGGCGATGTTTAATACTATTCGCGGAATTTCGCTTTATGCACGGTCCTCCTTTCTCGTGGATTTCTGTTCATGCTTTTTATGTGCTCGTCCATGCATCATTTCGGCGGTTCTTGAGGATCATAAATTATGCCGTCGTTAAAAATTCAGGCTAGACGCCGGTGCAAAAAGCAGAACTTTTAGACGCTGCGGTTTTCCTTCGAATCACTTGCGCCTCGAAATAAATGAGGGAAGAAAAATTGAGTACAGAGGTTTCCAAAGGTATCTGGCGCACATGATGGGGCGACATCGCTCTTAAACTGCACGGGGATATTTTTTTTAATTATTCTGCGAACCATACATTGTCAGAGACAAATCGTTTGATCTTAAAATGGTGAATCTCCGACCCTTTCCTTTTCTATTTATGATCTATAAATTTGTTAACATTAAAGAAACGCTTCGAATTGAAATTCGTTTAATAATGTGATTCGTATGCAGTTACTTGTTCGCTTATAAGCATTCGATCTTTTTATTCATTGTATAATATTTAGCTCTTTGTGGTTGTTATATAAATAAAAATATTGTTACTTATCTGGCCATGCAACGATAATGAAACCAGAACTTTTTGAAGAAATATATGCAATTACTTACTATTGATATCATATAATATTAATGGTGACTCAATAATAATATTTTATTGCGTTAGCAGGCTAAAATTATTCTAAACGATATTCATTTTCTTCCATTACTGCGGCTAAGTTTCTCACACTTTAGAAGTTATCGATTCTCCTGGCATATGCCATATGCTATTGGTGAATGGTAAGAAATATATCACCGAACTGTAACGCACAGAAAAGTTGTACTCAGAAAATTGTTTCCCGCATGTTAGCCAGGGACGTTGACTTTTAATAACAGCTTCTGTCTTAAACTGTTCGAAGTTGGAGCACAGCCATACACAACGTTTACCTAAAGATCGTAAAGTTCCCATAACTATGTACTATGATATTCTTCGTACACACCACCGCAACTGTTTTGACAGTATAACATTGTTTTTAAAACAGTTAACGGTTATCATCCAACCTCGCATCAAATATACTTGACCAACATAAAACATGACAAACTGTGTTTAGGCATCGTTATAACTATAAAATCGAATCAAACGCGAAAATTCTTGTATCGGAACAACTTAGTAGATACACACTGATCCGAATACTGACATATTTTTCAGAATCCAATAAAGAGCAAAACCACGAATGACAGAAGAGTGTTCACCACGTAATTCGTCACAGCGTGCAAAATTGAACACGCAACCCGTGCCGGCGCTTACGTGGCCAAAGTTTTCACTCCTGTGTAACCGATAAATCCAATTATTCAACGACGTGAGTGTCCCTAAACAAGGGGAAAGGGATTGCTCGACGTGGTTGTATCTTCGACGTGTCTAAAGGTATCGTGAGCCCGGTAACTGTGTAGGGGTTAGTGTGAGAAAATCGCTGAAGCGTTCAGCCGTCGTGTGTCACGGACGTTTATGACTTTCAGACTACTTTAAATGTGACATACAGTTGGTCATGTAAGTGTGCACTCGCGACCGCGTGCACACACATGGATTAAAACGTGTGCATGCATGCCGGTACGTGTAAGTGGAACGCGCGTGGACAATGACACGTTTCGAATCTGTCGTAACGAGACGTACAAAGTTCTTCCTTGCTCGGCCGGGGTATTTTTACGGTTACGAATAAGTTCAAGTTTAAAGAGGGTAGCTGGGTGTATTGCGGTTTACGAGCATTCTTTAAAGAGACGTCGCGCGCGCTGACATTCCTCGCTGCGTGTTCTGAAAGCCGCCCAGTTTGAAATTTCGGAGGTCTAATTATTTTCGAAGTTGGAGGATAATTGAAAGGAACTGTTTCGAGAGATTCCTCGGTGGTATATTAGTATTTCCGCAATCTTTTCATCTGCGCGGGGGTGGTCTGGTTTTATTACACGCAAATAATTTTATTTTATGAAATTTTTAGGCTTTCATAAAGCTGGGCTAAAATGTAGAATTAGAACAGTGTGCTTGTGGCTTTCAGAGAATGAATTGACGTGGAGTTTTGTTCGGAACGATTGTACTCGGTTTTTCACTGTTCTTTCACTGTAAAGCACTTCTCAAGTTGAGTAAAAGATGATTAGGCTTATTATTGTGAATCGTTGAGTCGTCAGTTTAAAAGGTATCGAAAGTAGAAATTGCTTAGACTGTTCTCCACATTTTGCAACAATATTTTCTATTCAGCTCTCGATGTCTTTCGTAATTGAAATTTGCGCGTACACATAACGCAACAGATTGCTCTCGTTGGTTAATTAACTTCTCTGAATTTCAAGAGTTCGAGTTTCCAAACGCTGTTCACGTTGTTAAACCATTTGAGATTTGAAACGAACTTTACGTCTGCCGAACAGATCGCTCCTAAAACATCTAGCATTATTTCTATTGCCCCGTGGTAACAATGAAACTTACGAAAGTGCACTTCGCAGTCACGTAAAGCTGCGTGCTCGTGTTTTGCATTCTTGAATAAAATTCTTTCTCCCGTTCCCAATTCTTGGGAGAACCCCTGCGTCGAATTCAGCGTTCTACTTTTGGAATTCGACAAAATCCCCGGGCAATGTCTATCTCGACTGGCAAAGAAGCCAACCAACAGTAAAGGAAAATAGGGGAAGAAGTAAGGAAAAGCAGTCCGCAAATTTTTATTAATCTATGTGTGTAAAGTGTCAGCCCTCTTAGCCAGTGAATCATTTAGAAACATTAATGCTTGACGAGCCAATAGAAAGTTGCGATCGTAACGAGTGCAGAAGGCTGACCTATAAATTGTGTAATAGGCCATACACATTACTCTGTACCCCAGATCCATAATTCACGAAGCTCTTTGCCCGGTAATTGCCAGCGATACACAGTCTGGTCTATAGGTAGAAACTGCCAGCCAGCAATTACGGCCTTCGTGTAACGTATTTAAACCGATTACAAGTCTGCTGTCGCGAGTTTCGCATAGAGTATCGTTTGCAATATCGAAACGTGCGCGGTTAACACTTGTCCGCGAAGAAGCAGCTAACAGGTTTCGCGTAAATTCTATGGTCGAAATAATAATCTATTCGAGATCACAAAGTATGCTGAAATTTCAATTAACGAATGTACAATGGATTAGCATAGGTTTTCAAAATCTCGTACAATAAAAATGCATGCGATATTTATTTATCTTTCAGTACAATTTACTAACAAGGCGAATTCAAACGATAACTTTGCACACCTTTAATATCTCAGAATTATCTCGATCCTTCGACCATGACCAGTGCCTGCAAATAGAAGATCTCATTCCATTCCCGATGCCTGTCCTTCCTTTTTCTTCGCTTCCCCCAATAAGAAGAATTTTACTGTTGTTTCGAAAATTGCGTTCATACATATCGGTTTCTATCCTTAGTAGACAGTAGTATAAGCGCGAAATCATCATTGCTCACAGTTCTGCAAGTAACATTCACAATATGGATGAAAAGGTATGAGAAGTAAATGTCCTCGACTTGTTTCCAAGCGAAACATGGCTTCCTCTTCGCGACAATGCGTTCAAGACGAGCTTATAGCGCTCTTACTATGGAAGAATTTCGTGCTCAGAGAAACCTTGAAATTGAAGTGGTACTTCAACCACTCTGCAACTCAGGTGTTGTCCCTTCTGGCATTTTTCTCTTCCCCGGAATTCAAATAAAGCCGGATGGAAGAATATTTTACAATACAGCGTTGCCGCTACAATGATGAACGTGGCGAAGCATCACAATCGGTTCTCATCAAAAGATTCCCAACGATATTTAACCGACTACCCGTAGTACCAACAAAAGGCTGATTTAACGCAACCAAAAATCCCTACCGTTTCTATCACCTCTCTTACAATTCCACCACTAAAACAAACAATCCCAAAAATCCCTCCCACCTTCGTTTACCAATAAACATCGCCGACTTCTCCAAACAATCCAAGCTTTCCCAAACCGACCGACGAAGGCAAGAACGAAAGAAATCTTTTCTTCGCAATTCGCGTAATAATTGGAACCACCCTGCCCAAGCAACCGCGCGAATCCCTTACGCGTGTCGACCTTAAGTGGCGAACGATGGGATCCCGTCGTGGAAAAGCGAGAAGACCGGCGAAAGTCGAAAGACGTCGTGCAGAAGGGGCAGAGAGAACGAGCTGTGAACAGCAGGCTAATTTTCCCCGGAGAGGGATTAACCCCTCACGGACGAGGAACGGTCCACGGAGAAACGTCGGCGCTGCAGAGGGCCATGGGGGCAGAGAAGACGAAGAGGATCTTACGGAAGAGGCTCTTACCAGTGGCGGGTACACACGTAAGAAGAGCTTGCGCCCGTGAGAGGCCGAAGATGGTGGCTGTAGAGGCGAGTCGTCTGTCGAGGAATACCCGGGGCATACAGTCCGCTTGCCGCCGCGTCCTCCGCCGTTATCGGCTGCTTTGCATTTCGTTGTTATTCAGAAATAGTCGCAAACCGTCTACTGGCCCGGTTGCTTTCCCACCGTATCCCGTTCCCCGCGGCGCGCCCGATTCACCGTCTTTGTCACCCTTTTTTCCCCACAGAACTTCTTACCCAACGAGATGTTTTATTAATGAAAATGAAGGGGCTCCCTATATTTTCCTTGATCCTATCGTCGCTTCCTTTGGCGCCGCTCGTCCCGTTGCTCTTCGCGATCCTCCCCCGTCATCGTTTCCATCTTGCCTCGTCCTCTGATCCTATTCGTGTCCGCCACTGTTCTTTTACTGTTGTTCTACTCCCATTTTCGACGAGGTCTCGATCCGAACGATTCCGCTGCCGCTCCCTTTTCGTTTTCCTTCGATCGGTTCGGTTCGGCTCGTCCGTCGTCGTCCACCGGCTGCACCAACTATGTCTTAGCGTCGCGGTGCGTTCCACGACGGCCAGCGGAGTTCCGGGCGCTAATATTACTTCCCGTGCCGGAGTTCGGCCTCCGGGGAATGCGACAACAAGCTACGCGCGAAATTAATTCGGTCCCGGAACAAGCGTGCCACGGTGGGCCGTGGCGAAATTCTATGAAAAAGGGTCGCGAGGGTTCATCGTGCTTTCACCAGATGTAATAAAGTCGCGGGGCCGCTGGGCGATCTTAAATTTTATTACCGGCGAAACGGGCGTTTCGACGCGAATAATTGCGTCCACTGGCGCCGGTGCGTTTCTAACGCGGGGACGCTGCGTCGTACTGTTTGGTGTAATGCGCGACGAAACGGAGAATAGGTTATTGCCTCGCAATCTAGGGTCTCGTGGACGCCGCAAGTGAGCGGTCCTTAGACAATGAAGATATTAATTGTTTTCGCGAGGGTGATACATGTCGCCGGTATTATGGGATTGACCTTTGTAATAGCTATTGCGCGGTGAATAATTGTCCGGTTATATACGGCAGCGAACGAAATTATTGCAACTTAATTGCGATAAGTCTTTGGGGATGAGTTTCTTTAACGTTGTGCGCATTAACCGGCCAAGAAGACAATTCAATCAACGTCGAGCATTAATTGACACTCGGGGCTCTGTTACAGAAATATCAATCTTCTGGTTGTTTGCGTGAAAATAGCATTGCAATAAGTTCAATGGAGTAAAAGTTGTTACAGTTTTTCCTGTCAAATTGGATAGTTTAACTTTTTTCAACTGATTTATTCAACCAATTAAGTAAACAAATAAAATATTCCTCGAAGCGTCATAAAATTGTCACGTTCAACATTTTGCGAACTGAAAGGTAACAAAGTATCCGCAAGGCATTCGTAGAGTTGAAAATCGAACACAATGGAAATACCTTACTTATACGTTTCTCTATATCGATGCTGGAAAGCAACTTTGCCGTAAGCGTCGAAATAATTTATAATAATTAACGATCTTTATCCCTCCGATAATGATCTTCTCGTCTTTCGATGCCAACATTCCTGAAACGACTTTTCAACGAAACAATTATTCAAGGGACCGCAATCCTTTTCCAACAAATACTTTTCCTTCCTACTCTGAAGCTGTAGTTTCGGTGTTTACGCCGAAATGACTTTCCACCGTCGATACGTGCCTTCCGAAACTTTCCATCGGGACGTTTCGTCGTGTACGTATCGAAGACGAGCGTTTATCACGCCGAAGCACAGCGTACCGCGCGAATCGATCGATCGTGCAACAGGGAATCCAGTCGAAACACTTTTCCGAATAGTCTCCTTGCGCCGTGACGGGTCGCATTTATGGCGCGGAAGAGGAATTTCAAGCGGACGGCCGATGAAACTGATGATGGCAGACGGAACGTAGAGCAGAACCGGCTGCTGGTTCGGCTCGGCCGTAGGGCGCATAAATGCACAGTCGAGCGAACAAACCGTTCGTCTGGCTTGGTGGCATAGTTTGTCGGGGTGTCGCGGAAATGGAGGTTCGTCCTGTTTCAACCATCGTGGGCCGTCCTTCGTTTCTACCCCCCCCAACCCTACATCCGGTCCCTTCCCGTTGGGGAATTCCTCTGTCCTGGTCAGTATGTTGGCGGCCGGTGGATTCGACATTAATCTATCGGAATCCATTGGTTTATCAGATTATGGCAGATTGAATGATTCGTTAGGCTTGGGTTCATTATTGATATTGATCTTCTTTCCCTGTGTGCCCGAAATGTTTGCGATTAATTCTGCACGGGGCGAGGCATGATCGGCCTTAGTTTGAGCCTGTTCTTTCTCACTATCGCCGTTAGTTTGATTGGCCATAGAGCCTGTGGAACCGTTGTGTTGTCAATTTGGAAGTAGGATGTACGTGACTGATGAATAACAGCAATTTGATAGGATAATGTGAAACCGATATAAATTTCGTGTAGTAGTTTTCTGGAGGGTGGGACATAGTTTTATGAACTTTTGGAGCAACTTGAATGCTTGATTCGTTTCGTTAAGCGCGTTTTAATACTTTGTTTCTGTGTGTTCGCGGGCGAAGGGTGGAAAACATTTTTCTCGCAATGATATTCAACCCGCAAGCACTACGATAAACGATGAAATGGGAATGAAGCAGGTTAATGACGCAAAGGTACATTAGTATAATATTTCCCTTGTAATCCAATTGAGTCACGACTTCGCCGAGTAATGAGAAATCGGCGTGTGCACACTTCCAAAACAAAAGGCAATATGCTTTATCCTGAACCGTCCAATCGCTTTCAATGTACAGCGAAAGCAATTCCAATCGCGCTGTTTGATATACATGTATACGCAAATAATTAAACCGTCCACCGTCGTTCATAGTTGGTGACATGATTAATCAAAGCGAGGTAGCATCACCGACGCAATAAAATAGCTGTCTACGACGAATATTTTTCGTTCAGCAAAAAGGTCTCGTTGCTCGTGGACAACAAACATCTGGTAGTCGTAATTGTTGTGGTCAAAGTGCATACCCGCAAATATCGTTTGTGCCTCCTGTTTTGCAGCGAGTTAATTACAGGAGCGTGGACTATTATTCGGGCGCAGTATCAACTCATAGCCGTGTTATTGGGCGTACATTTAATACCTAAATTTAATTTCCTCTGTGGCCGCTTCGCTACCGGTCCCTTGTCCTTTGTTGTTGCTGCAATTTCATTGAGCACTACTGTTGATGTAAACGACGACCAAAAGCTACCCAGGAACCGCGACCTTCGCGGGGTTAAATTATTCGCCATGTCGAAGGCTGACCACATTGTAGATCGGGGTTTGTATCGGCTGTAATTTCTCGTTTGGAAGCCGTGCGATCCGCTGAATAGTAATGGGTGCTATTATGCCTCTGTTGGAAAATTGACAAAGACTGGGAGAAACGATGGTGAATTGTTGGGATTATCCATTCATAGTGTTACCCGACACCGTTTGAAAAATTTGCATTCACGGATTTATGTATTGTCATATTTGCAATGTGTAGACGTGAACGAATCTACGTTATATTTGGCTAATTTGTATGAATTCCGAAATCTTTAGCCTCCGAGCAGCTTCTTAGAACATTCATTGATTGGCAAAGTTGTTAATTGGTATAAAATTGTGTAAATTGATTATTGCGAATCAATGGAAATGTATTAATAGTTGTACACGCGACTTCTTCTCGTATATCTTCGTGCCGTGAGGTATTCAATGTTAGAAGAGTTTACTTTGTTCTAGAGTGATGCTACTTTTTTATTCGGAAGAAAACTAAGCCTGGCGCCACACATTTAGAGACCTATTTGCGTGTGTATATAATAAACATATGCTCATAGTGGGAACCTACTAGCTACTTACTACGTGACAAACTTTTAACCTCGTTCCAGTTGTACTTTAACCTAAGCCATTACTTATTGTTGCAACTCTTGTTACCTATTAATAGTCTATATGTTTCCATAATTATCGTATGGTTTGTCCAAGATGTGTGACTGGCCTTGTAAAAACAAATAAGGGGTAAGCTCGCTCTCGTGTAAACAACTTTCACTACTATTGAAAATAGAATTAAAATTATCATTTGTTAAAGCAAAATTTAAGACGAATTTAGTTAACGATTGAAAATTAAGATTAATTCAACAAGGGTTAGAATCTGCACGCTTATTATCAATCCTATCTGTTGTATCAATATATTATATTGTATTAATATATGTATCGTTCTAATTTATTTTATCCCACCAAATTCCATACCTCTTTGAAACACGAAGGATCTCCCGTGATAATTCTATTCGTAGGAGCAAAGCGACCACAAGTGTGCATAATACAGTACTTGACTACCAGTAGTAATCAACTGCATTGGTCAGGCGCGTGCACCTCGCGTCGAATCGCACCTCGACCAAAGTAAAACCGTGCAGTAAAACCGGGTTGGCGGTGGGGTTGGGGGGCAAATCTTAAATTGCAAATAAACTTAAAAGCAAACGCACCAGCAGCGCGGCAACGCGAGCGGTGCAATTTAAACAGTCACGATCGCAGTAAGTAGTAACGCACGCCGCAAGTCAGCCAAACAGTTTAACGATCTCCATAACCCGCTGACCTTATAACTCATCCCAATGCGAACTGCTCAGCCAACTTTCACAGACTTCTACGACGCACCATCCGCACGTTTCGCCGTCCCTTTAAAGCACGAAAGTATGATATAACAACACAATAAACCTGCTCCATTCACCACCACCACCGTTCCCAACTTGCTACCTACTTTCTCCCGTTTCCCTCGCCTTGCGTAATAAGCCGTGAGGCTCTCGCGTTTTCGAGCAACTACACCTCATCCAACAGCCACCCTCCACCGCCACTACACCTCACCCCCCTATCCGCTCCATTTTGTACGCGTCACGACAGCCGAGGCTGTCTGGGTCGATGCATAAATAGGTTTGCCAAAAGTTTATCGCGGATTAGTTTCAGCAGTGCGTTCCGTTTCGGCCATAAGAAACGAGCCATGGAGAAGACCGAGGATAAGCATGTCGGTAAGCGAGTACACAGGTGGAGGCAGCGGCAGGGCTGGCTCGAGTACACCAAGGGTGTCTACCCACTTGGCTAACACACTCATCCTCGCTTCTCCGCAGCCTAGCTCCTGCACGTTCTAGCGAGTTCAACGAGGCAACTGCTTATGGCGTCATAACCAAGCTCGCGAAACGCTCGTCGACGACGACGAAGGCGACGACGACGACGACGACCCGTTTCACGTCGCGACGGCCCGAGTCTGGGGCCAACGCGGAGCTGGCTCGAGGCCGGTTATTTAGAGTTGGTTGAAGTCGCCTGATTCCATTCTAGAGTGGCACACGCTACCGCGGGTCATCCGAGCGTACACCAGGGCGGCATGAAGACGTTTAGGTGGGTAAACCTCGACGCCTTCAACGAATTTTCCGCGTGGAATCGGGCGCAACGCTGGATGAACACCCGTCGCCGTCGTCCTCCTCGTCGTCGTCATCGTCGAGCTATCTTTGTTTGCCCCATCACGTCGCGAAACTATAACACTGTAACGGTGGCGACGCTCGCGCGATCTTAGGGGCGCGATGCGAAAACAGGCAACAAACGTTGAAGAGGGATGCCGGGGGTAACTGTTTGTCGACTGTGGCGCAACGTGCCGGATGAAAGTTTCCTTGCGCGACGCCCTGCAAATCGTTCCACCGGGAAACGATTCTTGCCGGTATCAACTTCTCTGATCCTTCTGTCGAAATTTGTACGGCAACTGAGTTGCTTGTCTTCTCGAGAAGTTCGGCGCTGGCTGCTTGGTGTAGTAATTTCGCGAATGGCGTAGCTGGATCGCTGCGCGAGGATTTCTATGCGGGAATATATTCGAGTGCTACATTGTTCAAGGTTTTTACCGTTAGTGCGTTATGCAATAGTGCGTTAAATAATTCTATTTTATTGCTACGAATTGTTAATGCTTTCTCTATTATTGAGGGTATTTCGATTGGCGATATTTTATGGGGATTCGTCGGGTTTACGTGAAGATTATTTTCTGGAACGTACGAACTTCTGTAATTTAAGTAACGTATTATCTCTCTTTCGGATAATACACTACGGTAGAATCTTCTTTTGCTGCGTATTTTTCAAGTAAGCCTTCCCAGTAATTTCTCCAAGAAAACGGGACGGCGAAAAATAAATTCCCGACAGTTTCTAAATGGTTTTTAGCTTTAATTTCGGCGGGGGTTGTTGCTAGAAAAATAATAGTTCCAAAGGTATTCGCGGAGCATTTTCGAAATCCTGGATTCCCGAGACAACGAAACCACGAAAGCCGCCAGAGGATTTGCCAACTGCAGAGTGCACTGTCCCGTGAAAGTTTTCTCATGTTGAATTCAGAAAGCCATTCTTTCGGAAAACGAATACCAGCTGGATACTCCGTTTCAGATTTAATTCAAAAGCTTTCCTCCCCCGGCCCCCTGGAACCGTAATAATCTTGGTGTTTATCCAAACAGGAGTAAAAATAAATTCTTACGAGACGGAGCAATGAAAGGGCAGTTTTGACAATTCGAAGTTTCAAACTATTCTTCTAACTGCGGTTATCGCACAAACGAGGGAAAACAATCATTTATAAAATAAAATTGACCGACAATTTAATACCTTTCGGAGAATAATTACATTTGCCAAACTTATTCTCCAGAGTGCCAACTTGAGAACCAGCGCTTTCGAATAAAACAGTTCCCAAACAATGCCAAAGAAAACCATGCAACTGTTCCGAGTAATGTGCGCTGTACTTTAATTTCATTCTAACAAATTCAGCGGGAATGTAACTCGAAATTTCGTGGGAATACCTTGACCATTTCTAAAACACGTGGAATAATACAACGCGTTGTTACTCCAGCAGAATAAATTTGATCGCGGTACGTGTACGAGAACGACCCGCAATGTATTCCTCGAGTGTTCGACCGAACGGGAAATGCTGATGATATATTATTCAGGGAACACTTATCTTCTGAAATAAAGGTCGATCTTCCTTCTTATTACGGGCTTAAGCTTTTGTCCCAATTTAAGGGGACTTGCGCTGAGTGCATTCCACTATTTGACTCAATTAAATAAACGATAGCACGCGGGGGGGGCGACCCTTTTCTCATGTGCACAGTGCCCTTTCAGGCTGATGTGTCGTGGATTTCCCGTCGCAAAGCTGGGTCCATCACTTTCGGGCGGAAAGCTCGAGGCAACGCAACGACAAGAAAGCGGGCGGAGTTTTATTCGAGTACACAGCGAGGTATAAAAGTTTCCTGATGCAGCATTCAGAAAGTCGTTCTAGCGAGCGTGGAAACGTGAGCGCATTCTACTCCTAGATTTAATACACTCCTATCTTATTTATGAGATTAGATGGCGAATATATGACGGTGGAGTAGTGGGCCGAAGTGTTTTGCTATAAAATTTTTCTATTGGAAATATGATTGATCCTTCGTAGAGTTGCGTGCTTTTTTAATATTTCCGTGTATTTAGCTTTATGCAAGGTTAGCTGTTGTACTTAAATCGGTCTATTATCGTGTATTTCGGAAGCTGTTCCAACTCGAAGTTTCAATCTATTTTTCGTGTCAAAATTAATTAAGTCCCTTAAAAATACAGCTGATTAAAATTTAACAGAAATTTTATACCGGGTATAAGGATTTTACAGTAAATCGAGGAATGCAAAATATTGCCGGGTAAAGCAGATTGCGATGGGCAGATATATTATTAGTTGATTAGTTTGTTCTCAATTTGCAAATATTGGCCTTTATCATTGAACAAAGTGCCTTTACATATCAAACTGCCAAGACTTTATATCTACACGAAGACGAGCAAGACGTTTGCATGGGAGAAAATGTCCGCGCAATAGTTAAAGTGGTGTACAGCCTGCGCCAAAATTTCCATCGGGGTGTGTCGGAATTTCGCTGATCGAGAAAACTGTTGTGGATTACGCAGATGGCAGATTCGAAACATTATTTATAATATAAATAACAAATAAATAAGAAATAAGAAATATGCTCGAATAATAGGAAATATACAAAATTTCTATACCATCTTGAGTTATTTTTTTAAAGTATCCAATCCTGCATAATTCAATACTTACTCAATACTTTTCACCTTGACCAAAAGTAATTCGTTATTCCGATTCTTCTTCGTACCGCTTAATTTTATTCTCCGACCTTAACCAACAAATTTTCTCGTTTCCAAAACTTTTCTCTCCTTTATTATGTAAAATACATATTTGATAAAGAAACGAAAGAAGTCATACGTCCTATATAAATAATCGCAATGTAAGATTGCATTTTCTCGCATTGAGATGAATATATTATCAGTTACATTCCGACAGTCTAATTTAGTAATTGGTACAACAGTTGCCCGAAAAAACACGCGGAGTTATTGTCTGCTTTGCGGTTGACCGTAAGGTTACAAAATGTTGGCTCACTTCGTGCCTTGGACTGTACCTCGAAGCTCCCTGGCGTAAGCTCAAGCTTGGCATGGGGTCGGAGCACATTGCACAGCTGCAAAGTACCGCATTTTCTAAATCCCACGGGTCGAAAGGCGCAAAATTCCTTCTGACGAAGTAGCGGCGAGGAATATACAGGTGCAGAGAGTTTCCTTAAACTGCAGAAAAGGCCGAAAAATACTTGCGCATAAGGTACAAATAGTATTTGCAACGACAATTTCGTTCACGAAGAATAACGTTGTTCGTTTTATTACCGTTCGAATGACGAACACGCATTCCGTGATACAATTAATCGTCAAAAATACCAATTCATTACGAGTGCCGATTAGTTGAAAAGTGATTTACAAAAATAAATCTTCTGCGCCACGTTGATCTTTTGGTTCAGTTTCGCTTTGCAATAATAATGTTTAATAATAGTTTATGCTCTACTCTCTTAAATATGATAGCAGTAAATTGGTAAAGACTGTATTGTGGCGTGAATTGATGCAAGTTAAATCTGAAAGATCTTAAGTTGAGAAATATCAGAGAGATATGAAATGAGAGTGATACGCTGGGGGCGCGGTGCCTCGTGGTCACGTAAGATTGTCTGTCTAGATGCAAACCTCAGCAGTATACATGAACATCGCGTTATCGGCAGATATGAATGCAAATTTCCGTAAACAGATATCTGCCCTTCCGATTTGTTTCGACCGAAAGGAATGCCCTCCGTTTGACAGCAAATACAATCGTGCATTTAATGTTAAAATTGTATGGTTTATTCCTATCATTTGGACGCTGTATAAAATAAAAGCGAAACATATTTGGCATTCTTTTTTACATTTTTTTTTTACATTTTAAAAGCAGTTGGACAGAAACCTTGAAGTCAGCTCGTTATTTTCCAAACGATAATATAGTACCAAATGGGTTGCCAACGTAATGGAAAAAAGTATAACAGACGCGCAGAAACAAGAATTAATTTAAAGCAAATGTTTCGAGCTCCTGTTATAGTAGATATTGTGAATTATGAATACAAAGTGGAATCGATTTAAACGAAACGCCATAAATATAATAAAACGGTATTACAATAGTTCTAGAAAGAAGACAAGTAAAATGCTCCACGTTGGTGGTACTTTCTCTGCATTTCCATTTTGAACGTTCGCTTTAGAAATTCCAGCGATGGCTTCTGTGTTCGTTATGCTCACTATATTTTGCGTCCACATTGCGCTGACCGCACTCAGTAACCCTTTCGTTCCTTTATCGACAAAAATGCGCAGGGGCACTCAAGTCTCTGGGAAATGCAATGGTGCAGAAATAGTCGTTTAAATGAACTTATTAATGAAACCCAAACATTTGCCCTTCCGGTAAACAATTTCGAAACCTAAGAATATATTTAACAACGATGTAACGAATCATTAAATTTTCTGCACAAATTCCCGACAATTTACGAGTACTTGATATATTTCGCAAAATACCTATTAATCGCCGGCGCACCAACCAGACGTATACTTTGCGGAAAGCAAGTTTGCTGACATCATTTTCTAGCAGTAAGTATAACGAGGGAACCAGCAACAGAGGGATTAACAATTACCCGCCGTTCCTCTGATCATTTGGCTCGTCGAATTTCCAGAACATCGGCTCTGTAGAGCAGAGGAAGAAGCCTCTGTTCGTGCACCAGTTAAGGCAAAGGAATTTGGCTAACTACCAGTGAATTGATTACATTACATGTGCCTTGTAGACCTGTGCGGTGCAACGTGTCAACCAATCCGCGTTCAACAAGCTAGTGCAGCGGGAAATCAAGTATGCGACTACAATAAAATATATAACATTACGACAGTTACTATTACTGTAACTATCGTAATAATTATGTACCCTGAACAAACTTTCTTGCGCATTAAGGATTCGAGCGTTAATTGTTATGGTAAAACGACGATATTTATCTCAATTTAATTAAAGCTTCTTACAAGTCGCGTAAAAGGTGGACAGAATAAAAGACCGAGCGTTGCATGGTTAACTCTTCACTCTATTACAATCCGGAAAAAATTAGACGGGTTTCAATTAATTTCAACGAAAAGAACTCCGTGTAGCCGAAAAACGATTTTCATTATTTCACTGACAGTTATTCACAGAGGATACAAGACCCCCGGGCGACCCCTGACCCTGCAATTTGCTTCTTCGTGATCTCAAACGAAAGAATTACCGGTCGATTATTAATTGTGAAATTCGACGGTGTTTAACGCGCCGCGAACACGCAATAAACAACCGGGGCGAGGTGGAAACGGGAGGAAATACGAATGAAACCGTGCTGGATGCGGTTGGTCGACGGTATAGTTGATTTATGAACAAAAATAATGATGCACACACGAACGATTCCGTAGGTTAATCAACAAAATGATTTTCCCTCTGTCTCTCCGGCTTTCACGAGGAGCACGCGTACCAACGGGAAAGGAAACGCGAGACGCTCCAGTGGCTCGCGAGAAACGAGCAGTAGAAAGGGCCGTGAGGATAATAGGGTCCCGAGTACAATAACGTGTGATCAAAGGGAGAGTGTCTAGTTATCCGAGTGCAACGGCACAAAACACACGGAGAATCGCGAATCGATAGAGGTGAAATCGTGTTGGCGAGGGTGCAATGCGGCAATGGCTCACCCCTCCACACCCTTCTCTCCTTTGCCGCTCTCAACAACCCTCCTTCTCCCTCTATCTGTCCCGATATCTGTCCCTATCTTCCTTCGCATCTTTCCTTTCCATCCCCTTCCCCACGTTTCCTTCCCTCGCGCCGTTGCGTTTCATTCTTCTTGTTCGCGTTCTTTTTTTCTTCCTCACCACCGACTGTACTCCTCTCAATTTCCTTTTTCTCTTCAACAACGCTCTCCTTTTCGCGCAACTTCTCATTCTCGCTATCTCCCTCTCTTACGTATTAGAGATTTCCGTTTCTCCTGCGGATGCAAGCCACTTAACTCTTTCAGTCTCCCGCTTCTCCCCCTCTCCTGTTCTCTTGCCCCCCTGTCTCTTGCCGCCACGATTCGCCGGGGTCTTTGCCAGCGGAGGTGAAATCAGCAGGCACCACCTCGCTATCAGAACCACCCTCTGTCCGACTGTCCCGGCACACAGGAGACCAGTTAGCGCTCGCCGCGAGATTCTTCTTCCCTTGACTCCTTTACCTCCGTCGTTGATTCCACCCCCTCGAAATCTTTCGGTTTAATCGGGGATGCTCGTGGCACCACCCCGTGGAGAAGGCTATACGCCATGGTTGGTTTGTAATCGATTGTCCACGATCTGCGAATAATTGCGTGTCGATTTTTTGGCCGCATCTGACACCTCGATCGAGCATCTTTAAGAACGGGACCAACAGCGTTCACCGCGTACGCTCGCGTTATAGTGTACACGATTTAACTGGAGCCTCAGGAACCGACCCTTTTCGTGCTAGACTACATTCGATGTTTCATTCCAATTAGTCCAGTTAACTAATGCAGTTAGCTAGTTTCCGCATTGCTTCACAATCCCCCCGCGCCCGCCGCCCCTTATACCATACATTTTACTATTTACCAACGCGGCCAACTTAAATGGAATGAACGGAAACACTATACCGAGGTACTAAAACCGGTCGGTACAAAATGAATTTCGGTTCGGCCGCGATATCTCGAATTGGATTAACTTGCGACACGAGAAATCGATGGGTATCGCTTGATCCTAAAGTTCATACAGAGCTGCAAACTGAACGTTCAAGTGTTAACCGGTTAAAAGAAAGACGACGAATCAAGCGGCAACGGGGCAAGGAAATTCAGCTGACGTAAAAACGACGTTCGGTTGGTTCGCAATTCGTTGGCCTGCCGTCAAGATCGCTACCGCAGTCTACGCAAAATTAGACCGAACACCTTGATCCATCCCGACGCGATCGATGAAATCACTCGTTCATGAACCACGAGGAACGTCTTTGGCGCGACATCGAAGACAATGTGATATTAGATAGCCGTCAACGGCGTGATTTGCCACGGGCCAAGGATTTCGGCTGGCCGTTTCGCGTAATTACTGCGGTATCTGAGCGACGCTTAATCCCGTTTACAAAGCATTACCTGGCTAATGGATACGCCGGGTCGCAGGGTCGTGGCGCAGCAACGCCACCCAAAGTCTCAGCTGCTCTATATATCGAGCACGAGATTCATCGAAATCGAATATGTGTCCGTCCCGTTGCCACGCGGTCAATGCGTTGTGGGATTCGGTTCGCTCGGGGGCAGATAAACAAGCCGGCAAGGTGTAAACAGGTGCACCGGTGGAATTTCGTTCGCGAAACGGGGCCAACTGTGAAAGAATATCTTGGGAAGGTGTTATTGTTGCAATCGTTTTTGAAACGACTTGCAAATGTCCTCGAGTAGTTAAGATTGTGGCAAGTGATTGATTAGTTTTTTATAGAGACCCCGGTATTTTGTAAAATATGATATAATGATGACGATGTGAAATATATGATTCCCGACAATATCTGTGTGATCGGTATTTGAACATTTTTGTTTCGCTGTTCCGACGCTGCTTGTTCAATGGAAAATTAAATGATTAGTTTGATACTTGTACCGTGGAATTGTTAAATTATAAATATACTACGAAGAGCTACCTGCATTCCCAAGTATCCAACTTTAGTTCAACAACTTTTAATCAAAATTCTGCGGATTCAAGCTTCGTATCCTATAATATGCCCCTTGCGCAAAACGAACAGATTTCATACATTTATCCAGTCAAACGAAATTGACGTTGACAAATATTAAATCAAACGCAATCTAAAAAACAAAAGGAAATGAAGATTGATCTGCCTGCATCTCTTATTACAAATTCACCCCCTAAAACCGCACTGTTATTTCTGTCCCTCAAACGTACACGGTACGTGTAAAAGCATCGGCCACAATGTAACAGAAATATAATCAATCTCCGCTGTCAATATATGCACCTGCATTACCATCGTTGCACTCTGGCGATTCCTGTTTCCGACCAAATCGACGGCGTGATCACCGTGCAATTTCGAACCTGGTTTAACAAGGCTCCCTCCGAAATCCTTAACAACGATCGAAGGACGTACAGAGGGGTTTGAGCAACTCGTCCAATGCCTGTTCACGATCCCCGTCGCCGTCTGGATCATCGTCTCAGGTCCGTCATTTGCGGACGTCGTAGAAACTTGGCGTCGTAAAATCAAACGGTCAAACTTGGCCGTCCCGGGGTAGCACGGGATCAACCACAGTGCCGTATAAAATAGCGTAACGCCCGGGGTACGTCGATCGGAATCAGGTGCAGCCAATTTGGCCGGCGTCCAAAACCCTTGGCATGTAAATCCAGTTTCGGGGCATCAGCGCTGATGGTACCGACTGGAGATCGAGCGGAATAGCGTGCTCTCGACGCGACGCGACGGTCAGGGCCGATCGGCAGTGCCGCACCAGACCCGTTCTTCGTTTGTTCCGCGTGCAACGCCGGGTCGAACCTTGAAAAATTTTCTCGCTGGGAAATTCTAGCGATGGAACGGTCATTGTTACGCGCGGCACACTCTCGACTATTATGAGGGACAAAGTGTTATAGTCGCTGGGAGATTAAGTAACAAACGACTATTGACTATGTTTTTATCGTTGCATAATATGTTCGAAATAATTTTGTAGACTTTCTGATGTGCAAAGTCATATGGTACTCGTGGTTCACGTAGATAACATGAATTTGTCCCTGTCATTTAACGGCGAATATTTACTGATTGTGAGTTATGTAAACGCGATTTGTTTCCGAACTTTCCTCGGAAAGTGTATTATTGTAGTTTGATCTTTAACAGTGAAAATTGAGCAAATGGATTTTAAGTTACGTATTCATTGATTAAACATGTGATATCGATTGTCGGAGAATAACGAGGCTTCTTTCTAGTACTTTTTGACATTCCTCTGCATGGAATGATATCAAATTGTGGGTCGTTGTATTCATCTCAGCATATGCTACTATAATATAAATAACAAATCTTGATTTGCAACACAAGAAGAAACGATTCTCCGTATAAAGATTCATTCTGTCAATTGTTCCGATCCGTACCGTCTTTAGTATAAAATATTTTCGCGAGTCTGGAATCCCCCCAGAAGTTAAAATATAAAACAATATTTGTACACGGGCGTAATTAATACACGAACGAAATCACACGGGTCTAGTCCCGATAACCGGACACTGATTTCCCCTGCATCCTTTAAAATGCCGCGGCGCGCATTCACTTCGCAGACACGGCTCAAATACCGAGCGCACAGCGTGCGAACGTCATCGCGCGCAAACGTCACGAACAAAGCGTCATCATGCCGTTGCATTAAAATCGGCGCGGAAGTTTCGAATCGTTCGACGCGGGGCGGCCATTCCGATATCAAAGTGCGCCTTACACCGCCCCCCGTTTCGATTTTATTTCCCCGATTTTCCACATCGAACGACCGGACTCGCAATTTTCCGCCAGCGTTGTCGCGTGCAATTTCTCGCCCGCCTTCCGTAACTTACTTGTCGCGGGGCACCGCCCGTTCCGCACCCCCTTCTGGCGTTCTCACGCGAATGTTCCGCGGCACGACAAACGGCTTCCTTTTATTAACGCACAGCGTCGCGCCGACGGGCAACGAGAGACGTTCCTTTATTTTTCCGGCCCGGGTCTGACGCGAATTTCCATATCGGGGCATTAACGACGGAAGCGCAGGCTGCTCAATGACGATAAAAGTAAACGTCTCGACGAAAGTACCGTGCGAAACTCATGGGCGACGAGCACGCGATCACCGGGGCGCGACCGTGCGTATGCACACGGCGCGCGGTGTTTGCGATTTGCGTGCACCTATCGGTGGCACACGGACGTGCGACGTGCCCGAAAGACGGGATCGCCCGTGCAACGCGAATCCGCCGTTCGTTCGTACGTTTCGACGGGCTTTTTCCGCGAGCTTCGAGCGTTTCGAGAAGGGAGCGACGCGACGCGCGAGAGGCGTCGACCGCGGCGGGCGATAGTGAAAAGCGGCACGGTGATTTTCTTGTTGGTACCTGGGTGTTCTGTTGCGCGACGGATAGCTCGGATTGAATGCACACCTTGTTCGGCGATTTTTATGAGGCGCTCGGAACGAAGAGTTTCATTTCGTCAGCGCACGTATCGCTTGTGGAATCGTACGCAGAGACATTATTATACGACTTCGGAACCGACCTGGTATCGTGTTGCTGGAAGAAGATATGGCAAAGCTGGAAGAATTTTAGTAACTTTAAGAACGGCGACGAGAATGAGAAAATAGTAACCGGAATACGTTGGGAAGAATAACATCTTTAGATTTAGTACCGAGAGAAGCTTCAAATTTGTTCCTATATAGTTATGGTGTAAATGCAACACCTTATAATATCGAAAGTGGTGCGCTATAGTGAAATATTACCTAAATACCGAATGCATCTCGCGGAACAATTTGACGCGGCAGTGGAATGTACATGGTAGTCTATTAGAGTTGTGGATGTTGTGCACCTCTGTGTCCAAAGCACTAGTTGATAATGCACTCTCTAATATTATCACTATCTACGCTGATCTGTTAGATTCCCTTTGAAGCATGTCTTTGCATTAGTGATTACCGGCAGTGCAATTGCAGTTTGAGGCACACGCGGCTGCACGATAGATTATCGCAAATGATCCCGTCATACCGCACTGTTTCATTTATAGATCGGAAATCGTATACTTCGAGCGCCACAATTCATGAACAAAACGGTTAAATTGTTTCAATTATTTCATATGGGTCGCAGCGCTGAGTGTCCCACTGATTCTTCAAAAATTACTTAGCATATTAACATAAAGGACAGAAATCTACTCCTTATCTCCCCTCATAAAATGTCCCGACTACCCTTTTTTATACAAAAGTTCACCTTCGACATTCCTGACGGATTTACACAGAATCGGTGCACGCGCGTTCACGCGCATTCTCGTACGCAAACGTCACAGCTAGGTGTCGGTATTAACGCAATCGATCCTATCTCAAGTCAGATCAAAGTCTTGCACCCTCCATTAACACGATACTTCTGTCGAGTGAACTCACCTACGCATCTGCTAGGCGACAAAGGATCAGGGAGTGTGCATCGACGAGGCAAAGCATCCTGCACAGTCAGACATACTTGTACAATGGGCCCTCGAATGTTTTTCGAGTGGTCCATGAATGGGTTCACCGGCATCTCGAAGGGAAGAGCCTCCAGTGCGCGACAATTTCGCTAAAATTTGCACGAGCAAGTGGAAACGGTTAAAGAGCCCGTTACGACTGCTCCTGTTCTCCTTCCGTCCACCCCCCTCCTGCCCCCTTTCCATTCAGTTTCTAACCATCGCGCTGCTACTTTGCCCTCCGTTTATGGGTGGTGGAACTTAGGAAGCGGTGCAATCGCGTAGCCTCTTTCAGCTCCATCGAATTCGCATGGAAAAAACGTGCGGGCGATTAGCGGCCCGCTCGATTCGTCACGACACCCCTTCAACCCCTCTTCTCGAAGGTCTCTCCCTGTCTGACGACGTTTCCCGTCGGCGTAACGAACGGAGGTTCGTGGACAGCGATGTTCGTTTCTCTGCCATCGCGCGAAATATCTCGAGCTTTGATCCTCCGGGAAGCGATTAAGATAAACGTGGAAAGGGGCACGTCGCCTGTCGGGCCTGTTCGAATTTCACCCCCGGTGGCTGATTCGCAGATTTGGTCGCTCCGTGTTTGTGCCAGGTCTCTTTCTGTTTAGCTTCAAAGTAGGAATTCCGGTGATCAATGATATTCATGGCGGAGCAATCGGGTAAAGGAGTTCTTACTTTTTATGTTGTCAGGAATACGTTCGTCGAGTGGAGTAGAATAACCTACGGTTCAATAGTGTTCAACGTCTTTAAAAAATTAATAGCGAAGCATTAAAAGATTTCGCAGCATACCAAGCATACACAAATATTTCATACAATAGAGAAAACGTTAAGTTGCACCTCGTTTTATTACCATCGTAAACCATGTATTTGTCGGTTGTTCTGAACTCTAAGGTATTATTACGCAGAAAAATCATGCATGATATACGAACTCCTAATTCCTAAATTCGGTTCTACATTTCGACACGTGACTATGAAATACTTTGAAGGAAGCAGGCTATAATAAGTACTTTATGGAATCGCAGGAACTATATCCATTGGTGCCCAGGTTACTCGCCGCCTATTACGACGCATAACGGAGGCGACGAACCCCGCAAATTTATTGAATGCAGGCACCATAAATAACACCAATGTAGCTGCGAAAGTAACTCGGCGAAACGTTCGTTGCGCAAACGGGAAGCACAGCGGAACGACACTTTGTACGGTATCAGGGCGTAATTGGAATTCTTAGCGTTCGGAAGAACATCGAATGCAAAATGAAGAGGGGGTTGCCCGTTAACGAGACGGAAACAGCTACCCCAAAAGTAGACGCGCGATAATAACGGGACAAGCGGCCAAAATTGCCGTCATCTACGCGAGGTGTCGCGAAAATTACGTCGGCCCTCGATCACGATGAGTTTCGAGAGGCTAATAACAATAACAAGTTTGCCGATGCTCCCGGGCGATGATGTAGGATAGTTTGCGTTACCGTGGCATCGCAGACAAGCCAGATTTACACGGCAAATACAGAAGTTCGCCATCAGATCACGATCGATCTGTCTGCGGACACGATCCGCCGCGCAATCTTCGAGTTAAACGTTTCTGGAGGTGCGAATTGCGACGCGTGGTACCGCGTGAACTGAACCGGCGCGTTTCGTTTAATTGCATTGGGGCTGTAATGGAATTAAAGTTTCATACAGCGGGCACGGAACGCCGTTTACATTATCACAGTAGACAGGAAGATTATGGAACGCCGCAGAAAGGACATTCGCGTAACGATTATTTCGCTCCTTTACGAAAGCCTGAGTAATTTCGTAGTAATATCGTAATAATAATTTGTATGATTGCAGAAAACCGTGCACGCGACGTAATAAATTGGAGAGACGTGAAGAAAAGTGACGGCCAGAACTCGACTTGGAATTATATTAGCCACAACGGCGTAAAATCATCGCGAACCGTGGTTCAATTTCGATTCGCTCGATCCCACGAAAATCGAACATTATACCCGATACGCGGCCTCGATAATTCAATATCGCCGCCACGACGCGCGATTATAAATCGGAAAATAATTCACCGGTATACATCATCCGGCGAAGCAAAATAAAAAAAAAAAATGATCTTCCGGCGTTCAAGCGACAAAACATAAAAATCATCGGAACGTCGTAAACATATCACGAGTGTTCAAAACGCGGTGTAATTTATTCCCGCTGTGAAACACCTGCCCGCCGATAAATCATTCGAAACTGAAAGAGAAAAGAATCATGGGGCAAAAAAAAAAGGAAAGCAACGAAGGGAAGAAAAAATGGCATTCTGCTTGCCGTAATGCGCCGTCAAAGCCAACAAATAACAGCCGGCGCACATTTCGCGTTACGATTGCAGCGTTTCCCGGTCGGACCGGGGCGTGTTTCTTGCGGGTTGCACGCGACCCGGTCACCTGCTGACTCCGTGCAGGCCGTGCCGCGACATTTGAAATATCATCCCGGGAATCGGCGTCGGTTGACTCCGGTTAACGAACACCTTTGTTAATACGCGGGCTGAATAGGCACCGGCGTGGACGTTCCCAGTAATATTTTAACGGGGCGTTATCGGCCGACGTACAGGTTCATCCGTTACTCCGGGGGGGCTGATCCTGTCACGCGGCCGGAATGACGTTCATCGATACGAGTACCCACCTTCGTTCTCGAAATGGCACCGCCGGATAACCGAGCTTACGCGGCCGTTGTGCACGCTGAAACGACGGATAGAATGACTACCGAATGCCGGCATTATCGTGGCGTTTTCGAAATTGTAAAACGCGGCGGTGCACGCACGCGTACCCCCGGCCATTTGTCGGCCGCGAAATCCTTGAACGCAATATAGAGATACGGGGGATGAAGATCGTTAACAATGGTGGGTAACGGTGTACGCGCTGGAACGGGATAAATTTGCAGCGACGAACGCGTCGCGCCCGGCTCGCGCGGCCTGGATTTCGTTTGATGAGAAAATTTTGGGCATTCGAGTGTCGCCGTTGGCTCGGTAATTCGGGCGGAATTGGATCGAGGGGGGTATTCTTTGTGTTTCGATGCCGCCTTTTAGCGGAGGGAATAGCATATTTTGTTAGCGCGTTATATTAGGCGACGATTCGCAGCGCCATTCGTTTCGCGCGACAGAAGAAACGCTCGCGCATTTTTATACGTCGCTTAACAAAACCAAACAACGCGCAGCAATTATTTCTCGATCACTTTCTAATATAAATTCGGGGGCAACGACGATAAGTAAATATCAGTTCTACAGTAGAGCACAGCGTATTACGGTTACGAAATTTATTTGTTTTCTTTCTTTAAAAAACCGGGAAGAAAATAAGATTCCATTTGACGCATGGCGCACGTTTTCCCCATCTAATTCTTCGCTCCTTTTAAACAATTTGCCATCTGGTAAACAGTTTTTTAACGTATTTCGGAACAGCCGCGACACTCACGTTATACTCTTCGAGTGGCCCGTCATGGAAACGATATCGATGACAACGCAGGGGGTGCACGTTACCGTTGCAAAGCGGGTCGCGCAAACGAGGAATATAATCGGTTTAAAAATCCGTGAACGGAAAAAGGGGTCGAGTGGACGCTAATACTCGTCGCTTTGTTTCGTACGTGGGAGCAGAAAGATCAGTCGAAAGTGCGTGTATATCGCACAGGGAAAAATACAGGGAAGTATTTCGTATGGGAAATCATGTTACGAAACGTTCCAATCGATGGGGCGGTGATTGAAGTGCAACAGCTACAAAGGGTGGTTGCCGATGTCAAAGGAAATCGAGCAGCGACGATGCTATAGGATCGCTCTGGAGATATTCGGCCTTTCATATTCTATTTATGCGGTGCTATAGTCATCCGATGCCGTCGCGAACAGTGTCGCTGCCGGTGGTTTCCAGTCCTCCATGACACAGAGGCACATTGTCAAAGGGCTTTTTCTTTGATCAGGAACACTGTTTGCCCGACGATTAGACGCGCCTATGCTTTGTTCTCTAATTTCCATTGTCTTTGACGGCGGTATTCGATTCGATTGTAAGGCAAGTCTCGTTGAACGACGATGAAACGTGTTGCGTAAATGTTTTCCTTACATGCAACAGAATTTTAGAGGCTTAAATAATTCTCGGCGAATTTGTGATTCCGTTTGCGTTACGCGGCATCACGGTTCACCGATGGGGCGGGTAATCAATTTGGTTGGCGTTTTGCTAATCGAATGGAAGATTGATTAAGCAATTTAATTTCGCTCGGTTTAAATTGCTTCTGATTAATTGACCCGTATTTCTTCTATAGAATTCGGTTGCGAACAACGATACGCAAAGTGTTCGTATGTTGTGCGATGTTCATAAGGGTGCGGTTTCTTTGGGATATTAAATTACACGAATAATTCTTCACGAATTTCTTACGGATAGTCGAATCTTCGTGCTGTTTCGTGCAAAATACGTTTCAATAATGAAACTAAAGAATTAATAGTCGCAGTGTAATTGATATACAGAATTTTACTTTCAAAATGTTCAATGCGATTGGACTTGCAAGAAAGACTAATTTCTACTATGTTGCACTGGTTAATGATGTACACGCAGATAACGGCGTTCTGACAAATGCGAAAAAGCTGATAGCAGATTTATGCAATTCGAATAATAATCACGCGTACGCACCTATCCCGAATACGAAAGTAAAACGTGTCCACGAAAAAATGTGTAACGTCGCAGCAGTCGCGTGTAAAATGTAACGCGAAGCACGGAAGAACAAAAATACAGGAGGGAAAGTTGCAACCGAACTCTGAAACGAGGGAAATCGGCTGTTAATACTTGAAGCTTTAAGAAGCAACGGACGATAAGACGGGAGTGCAAACCCTTAAGTCAGCCCTTGAACCTCCAACGAGATCTTGGCTGTACTGACTTCACGGAAGCACGGACTCTCTGTTCAGGTATCCCTCGGGACAATTTCGTGAGATCGGATGCTCTCGTAGCAGAGCAGCGAACCGGAGATCCTTTCCTTCGGGGCTCTTCCTGTCGGCCTGTACGAGTGGTATCCTCTGCTGTTCCAGAATTCCGGGTTCGTTTCGTTTACGATCAAGTTACGGGGTCGTTTCACGTATGAGCGGCACGTAGGTACCAGCTCGACATGATGCTTTCAGTTTTCCACCCCTTTTTTTTCTTCTCCTTTTTATTTTCCAATGGACCCGCCTCGAACACCGCATAATCCACCTTTTGCGAGCAATTGGATACTTTGAAGCGTTTTACCTCGCCAATGGTATCAGAAATGTGTTACTATGTACTGGTTTCTGCCCCGCTTTCCTTGTTTATCGATTCCCTCGCCGCGTTAGTAGAAATCAGTGACTGTGATAAAGTTGTCGGTCAGGTTTTAATTGTTCACCGTGCGATAGATATGGATTCTAATTAAGCTTGGATAATTGCGCGACGCATTCTGCACGGATTGAATGTAAATTTTATTCATCTGCCGTATTAACATGTTTTGAACAATTATTTCTAGACATCGGAATATATTGCAATGTTCATTTATTTACAAGCTGTTCGGTACGGTTTTGCGTAAGAATATTCACTGCTGTATTTGTGAAAAATGTGGAATATACAACGAACGACTGAAATTTCCTGAATACGTATAAAAGTGTAAATATTTACGTTGCCGCTGCGTTTGGCGTTTATTGCAACAAGAAAGAAATCAAAATTCATGGGTCTGGAGCACGTGCAGATACGTTTCTTCGCCGTATACGCGTTTACGGTAGCAGTTCACCATACGTCTCGTTTACATTTCCTAGAATCGTACGGAGTTGTACAACATTAATATTCATTGTCATCATTCATGTATCGGCCATGCGCGGGGTTGAACAAATTGAGTACAGCAATCATATTCTGCGAACGATAAAGAAATCTTGGTGCGCGACGTATAACGAACGATCCTTTAAAATTCGTCGCGGCAAATCAATTTTATTCCATTGTTCCCGTGCGTTGTTGCGTTTGAAAAGGAATTCGTTAATACGAAAATAGACGATGCAATATCATTTTTTAATATCGTTTCACGGTACGTATGGACGAACGTACCTATACCTCGTAACACTCGTGACTCTAACTCTGTTGCCGCTGAAGACGAAGAAACAAGATTCGATACACCTGTTCCCCTTCTCTGTACGCGAGCTGTTAACTGAAACAAAAGTCCGTACCAGTGGCCAACGTTCAATAGCTAATGCAGAAATTCTGGAGGAGGGATGATACGATGGGACTTACATACGTCACTGCTATCCACCTGGTTTATTAACATCTACCCTTTAGCTTCCTGTGTCCACGAGTGTATTAACCGATCCGCCCCCGCAACGAGGTTTACCACCCTCTCGTGTGGGTGCACACAAACGTAGATCTGAACGGTTCTACAACGTGGGTCGCTCGTGTCCCGCACGTTTATGGCAAGCAACACCTCGCGCCACAGACTATGACTGGATAGACCAACGAGCCCGAATAACTCAATCTGACCCCCGCGATAACGAGCTTTTTCCTCCACGGCCATGATACATCTTTCGTGGATGCGTTTCAAAAATTTATTGCAAAACGTTCCTCCCTCTGAACGCCGTAATCGTCGCTAATCGGAAGAAATTATTATTTAGACGCAGCTGTATTGTACATGGGCAGCAATTATTGGGGCCATTGTCGGTTGAACGCTAGCAATTATTTCTAAAAATAACACCCCCTTTTTCGATCGATTTATTTTACATACGCGAAAGACGAGGGATTCAAACGATATTTGAGTTGCATTGAAACGTTGTTCATACTGCTGATCCGTCCGTTCATTTAATCGTAAGAAAATTACAGAATGTACTTAAAAGTTGAACAAGAACCACTCTTCGATGATTCTCTTTCAGGAACGAACTCTTCCGTACAAAAAGCAGTAGACCGTCCTTAGATTAATCGAAGACGAACTTGTTTGCATCCAAACGTCTCGCGTATCGTTCAGCCTGCACAATATAAATCGCGAGAACGCGGGTCGATCGATTTTTGATCGCCGCGCGGAAACGCGAAGGAAGACGCGCGACTTCTCAACGCAACAGCAGCGTCATCCGGTGCAAACATAATGCAACCAGCCAACTCGATCTTCGTAACAAATCGCGCGAACGGTCGTCGAAAGTTCCGAATCGAAGTGGCCGCAAATTGTCCAAGCAACAGCGGATACCTTCCACCGTGACTCACGCGCTCGGATCATCGCCCACATCGAATCCCGGGCCCCGTGCCCGTTCGATTATCCCCGATATAAATTTATCTGCGATCTAAACGCTCTGCGAAATCGAGCCGTCGTTATTCCCCCGGAATTTATCCACGCTCCTCGACGTTTATACGATACGACGTTCGCAGCCCCGATTCCATTGGCGGGCCGTGAATTTCTAGCTGCCGGCCGGCTAGGAATCGACCGGCTATAACGCAATCGACGAATCGATCTCGATAGCCCGTTCGTTTCGTATTTAGCCGCTCTCGGGAGCGCGACGCGCGATGCATCAGTACGCGAACGTGGAAATCAACGGTCCGAGGGCAAGAGGCGAAATGAGTTTCCGGAGGCGAGCGGCGAAAAACGGCTAATGACGTCGGGCAATCCGGCGGAACGACGTTAGCGGACCGTCGAAAAAAACTCCATCGCCTGAACCTTCCGTATTTAATAATGGTGTACATCATCCTCCCGGCTCGAGGTGATGAATGTTCCCGGGGCGTCGCGACCCGAGCACCCGCGCGAGTTTAAGCTGCAGCGCCGAACAAAATTTCCTATTAAAATTTTCTCCGTCCTAGGTGAATATTCGTGGACAGGCGCTGGGACAATTGTTGTAAAGCAAATGTCAATTGATCGGCTGTGATGCGATTCGATTTTTGTGCGGGCGTTCCGTCCCACGTCGGGCCCCGAGTTCGCGTCGACAGGCAGCGGCAAGCGGTTTTCGCGACACGATTATTTTATTGGAATATCTTGCGTACGTGAATGTAAGTTCGCAATGTCCCTTTCAATCGTGTATCCTTCCGTTTCAAGTAAGCCGAATCCTTTGAAATTTTTTGATTGGTGTAATATTGTTCGCGATTGAAGTACCGTTGAAGCAACGTCGGTGCAACGAGTACAGAAAATGTAGCGTGTGGCTTGATCATTCGTAAGAATATTTCAGTAGAAGGGGACGGGAAGTAAATATTTCCACACAAAGGTAGAAATCGCTTGCAGGCGTTAAAAAACAAATTGCAAGACCAACGTCGAGAAATAGATAACGAAATTCTTCCCGGCAATCGATTGCGTAGAACAATTCGCCGAGCACACCAGCGTACTTAGAATACGAATAATCTCGCTAACGAGAAAACTTACCCGAGTGATAAATAAGCAAAACGACTTTCAGTCCTCCTTGAAATTCTCTCTGATATCGTTTTGGAATCCTGTGCCGTTACCATCTTCGACCGAATGAAATGGTTATAGCTTCTCCCATTTCTCCGGTAAAAAGCAACGTGATTAAATAATATGTTGGCATGGAACTCCCGGCAAATCTTAGAATCGACTGGCTTCCGCACGGTTGTAACCACAAATAGAATTGATTTACCGTGACTTCGCCGTGGGCACGTTCTAGGGAAGCGACCGAGAATTCTGCTCCTTCCGTGGAACTTCATGGCCGCAACTGGGAGAACGTGATGCATTATTTGCGAGGAGTTTATGCGCCTGTTAGCCAATGACTACGTACCGTTGGTCTCTCGTTCCGCGTACCCTTAGCCACGTGGCGATTGTGCGCGCTCTTTGTATCTCGAACTTGGTCGGGCCGTCGAAATTAACTGTAATTTCCCTCGGACCCCCGGGTGCAGATATAAATTTGGCCCAATACAGTTCACGTCGATGCATATAATTCGTTCAAGAAAATCGTGATTGCGCTCCCGTCGCCGTAATTATCTTACAACTGACGCGGGCACACTCGACGCGATTAAAGGGGTCGGTAAATTTTCACCGAAAAATTGTCGATCTTTCAATTTGCTGCGACTTCGTGAAATGCAATCGTATTAACGTCTGACCGCGCTCGTTTTAAAGGGCGAAAGTCTCTACTTTAACAGCTCTGAGTTCGATTTTGTTCTTGCAGACTTTTTATGCGACGCGAGAGCTCGCGAAGCGTAGGTACCTTTTTTTGAAATGGTAACTCGTTCGTAGCATATCGATCGGACAGGAAGCATTGGACAGAATCGATTACCATCTCCTTACAATTTTGTATATTCCCTTTCTGTATTCAAAACTGCGGTCGTATATGAAAGTAGACGAACTATTCGCGACGTAGAAAAGTGTCAAGTGCTTGGGAACTTGTGCCATTCAAAAGTATTCCCATTTTTATACACAGAATTATGAACGAACTCTGGCACTCCTTTTAATGCCTTGTCTATGAACGAAATAATTATTCTCCCTTGTCAATATCGCCCTACGTGCAATACACATATTCTACAACCCTCCGATGAACAACAAACTCCAAGGTATTTAAGTCTCAAGCACCCCGCGTGTATCATACACCCGACTGCATCAGATTGCACAGTGTGAAGCAACACGTAACGAAAACGTCGATGAAATCTTCAGGCACTCCGCAAAGGGCCACCTCCGCACAGCTCTGTGTACATCTATCGAAATCGGGTCGAGAATTTATTGTAATCCGTCTGGCGTCGAGTATTCTAGGAAAATTCTCGAAGTTCGAACAGACTCCTGAGTGTTCGGCGTCCCATAGAGTACAGGGGCGGGGAGGGCACAGGAAACTCCATGGCGAACTCGGCCTTTCCCTTCGGAGCGTCGAAGTTTTGGCACGCCCGCGATATTGTTAGAACTTTCTTGCAAGGTATGCCGCAACGAGCCAACCCTCCCCGCTTCTGAAACACGGTACGTTTGCACCCTGTATATCGGAAAAGCCGCGAGCGTCTCTTTAATTGGACGCGGTCAACCATAATTGGAGAACGCTGCGATGGGAGGAAAAAGTGGTTGGATATTCCTATCCTTGCGGCTCTATCGATCCCGCGACCTTCAGACGGGAGAATTTTCTATGAAAGAGGAGCACCGTGGAAACAAAGAATCGGTATTAACGAACGCGCGCTGAAGATTGTTCCAGAGCCTTCGAACCCGGTGTGCACGTGCATATGCCCGAGTTGCTTAATTTTAAATGCATTCAATTGTGAACTGTTTAGAAATATTAGTAGTTTGATATAGTTACAAGAAATTGGTACATGATGGAATAAATTAATAAACGATACGAAATAGGAAAATCTGTATAGGAAAATCAATTATTCAAATTCGACTAAATTTCGCCAATTTCTAATACAAAATCTGTATAAATAAACAATACAAATACAAATCTGTAAAATACATTTTCTTAATGTATGCTTAATCGAACCGGTCGTCGGATTCGGACACTGAAAATAGTAAAATCCAATCGTGCTATGTAACTGTGGGATATCGTGATAGGGAATGGAATAACTTCCCATTCAATACTTGATATTAGCTTTATTATCCTCCAGTCTTTAACCAAGACTCTTCTTGAACTCTGTCCATACACTGACTCTCGCACGCATCATTCACTCCATATATTCTCTCACTTGCAGCTTCTCTCTCGTTCTATCCCTCATTCGTTCTCACTCATTCGGACCCACACCGACACACACACCCTTGCCACGTGTCACAGGTCGACAACGGGTCACCATGCACTCAAAGCTTCACGTGCATTCCCAGAAAGCATTCGCTCTTTCCCAGAGATAAACATTCGTTCGACATCTCCACTAACACTTCTCATTCGCACCTCACGCTACATTCGATACTTCCCGTCATACTACGGTTTTACCTTACACCTAAGGCGGAGACGTGGCGCCGGCTTATCGCCGCCACATCACCCCCCCGCCAGTGATTGACTTAATCACGAAATTTGCAATCGGTCCGGGAATCGCACTCTTCTTCCGGACCGCGTAATACGTATGCTTGGATCTGCTGTAGTCAGGATGGGAGGCGGCAACGCCGGCTCCTGCAACAATGGTGATGGACGGGCGAACCGCCCCGTGCTCTCGATCGGCGTGGTTGCCGATGGTTCTTCGGGCTGCCCAGGTGACGCTGGTCGCGCTGCCCCGGGCGTCGGCGGTGCTGGATCTGCAGCCAGCAAATACGCCGGCTTCAGCCGATCCACGGTGACCGTGACTGGCTTACCCCGAATGTTCAGTGAAAAAGTCCGAGTACCTCGACTGAGGACCTGGTACGGTCCGTCGTATGGCGGCTGGAGGATTCCTCGGACGGTGTCGTTCCGCAGAAAAACATACTCCGCCACTGCAAGGTCCTTAAAAACAAATATCCGCCTCGAAGAATGGTTGCTGCCAGGCGTCGGGGCGAGGGTGGCGAAATACTCGCGCAACCTCCCGACGAAATCCCTTGGTAGCGGCTGCGAATTTCCGCCCTGTGGTGTCAGGAATTCTCCTGGCAGACGCAGCGTCTCGCCGTAGACCAGCTCCGCTGCGGTGGATTGCAAATCTTCCCTCCAGGCTGCGCGGATGCCCAGCAAAACGGTGGGAAGTACTTCCGTCCAACGGACGTTCTGCTGACAGCGGATTGCTGCCTTAAATTGGCGGTGGAATCTTTCCACCATCCCGTTTGCTGCCGGGTGATAAGCCGTCGTCCGCCAATGTGTTGCCCCTGTTAACTGGGACAATGCTTTAAACAAATGCGACTCGAATTGCCTGCCCTGGTCGGTGGTTATACGCAGCGGGGTGCCGAACCGGGACACCCACCCGTCGTAAAAGGCCCGTGCCACGGTCGCGGCCTCTTGGTCCCTAATCGGGATGGCCTCAGGCCAACGCGTAAAGCGGTCGACACATGTTAGGCAATACCTAAAACCCTCTGAAACCGGAAGAATAACAATGTCTATATGCACGTGTTCGAATCTTCCGGACGGTGCGTTGAAACTTCCCAGCGGCGCGGAAACGTGTCTGCTCGTCTTAGCTCGTTGGCACGGTACGCAACCGCGGGCCCAATTCCGGCAGTCCGATTTAACCGACGGCCAAACGAATCGTTCCGTCACCAACTTTACCGTCGCGTTAATCCCTGGGTGCGCGAGGCGATGCACCGAGTCGAATGCGCCTCGTCTGAAAGGTCCTGTGACAAACGGTCGAATGACCCCGCATGATACGTCACAGACCACTTCGATGCCCGTACCGGGCAGCCGTATCCGTTCGAACTGCAAATCGTTTCGAACATCTCCCCGCATGTACGCCTGTAGTTCCGCGTCGTGCTGCTGAGATTCGGCTAAATCGGCATAGCTGAAAGATTCTGCGACCTCCTCCAACCTCGACAATGCGTCGGCAACAACATTATCCTTACCGGCGATATGGCGGATGTCGGTGGTGAACTGCCCGATGAAATCCAGGTACCTGAATTGCCTGGGAGAACATTTCTCGGGCTTTTGCTGGAAGGCAAAAGTTATTGGTTTATGGTCGGTGTAAACCGCGAAGGATCGCCCCTCCACCATGTGCCTGAAATGCTTGACCGCCATGTAGATTGCCAGCATTTCTCGATCGTACGCGCCGTAATTCCGTTCCGTGGGGCTGAGCTTTTTCGAGAAAAATGCCAACGGCTGCCAGTTCCCCCCGATACGCTGCTGCAGCGCAGCTCCGACAGCAAAATCGGACGCATCGCAGAACAAACCGAGCGGTACCCTGTCCCGTGGGTGCGTCAACAACGCTGCTTGCCTCAGACTTTCCTTAGCTTCGGCGAAAGCTGCAACGGCTTCGTCGGTCCATGCTACCTTGGCGTTGCCCTTGGCCTTGTCGTGCAAAAGGTCATTGAGCGGGGCTTGCACCTGTGCAGCCCTGGGCATGAAACGTCTATAAAAGTTTAACATACCCAGGAACTGTCTTAATTGTTTCGCGGTGGTCGGCTGCGGGTAGTTCGCGATCGCTTCCACCTTGGATGCCAACGGGCGAGTACCGTCGGCTGATACGGCGTATCCCAGAAATTTGACCTGCGCTTGTCCGAAATTGCACTTCGCCGCGTTGATTGTTACGCCGTACTTGTTCAACCGCGCGAACACCTCCTCCAAGTGGCGCATGTGCTCCTCTTCGGTCGAAGATGCCACCAATATATCGTCGATGTACGCGTACACGAAATCCAACCCACGTAGAACTTCATCGATGAAGCGCTGAAACGTCTGTGCCGCGTTCCGCAACCCGAACGACATACAGGGAAACTCGAATAGCCCGAACGGAGTCGTTATCGCGGTCTTGGCAATGTCCTCCGCGGCCACCGGAATTTGATTGTAAGCGCGCACCAAATCTAACGTTGAAAACATTGTTTTCCCGTGAAGCGCGTGAGCGAAATCCTCAATATGTTTCACAGGATATCTATCCGGCACTGTCCGCGCATTTAACGCCCTGTAGTCGCCACACGGCCGCCAAGCGTCTTGTCCCTTTTTCGGCACCATGTGGAGCGGCGACGACCACGCACTTTCCGACGGGCGCGTGATGCCGAGGCGCATCATTGTCTCGAATTCGCGTCGCGCGGTCCTCAAGCGGTCGGGTGCGAGGCGCCGAGGTTTGCAGGCCACCGGCGGTCCTGGCGTTGTGCGAATATAATGCACAGTTTCGTGCCTCACTTCCGCGGGTGTTCCCACCGGTCGCGTAATGTTCGGAAACCGGTGTAGCAACTCGTGGAACCTCGAGTCGCCGAAAATCGTCTTTACCGTCGGCGCTGACGGCCCGCACTCCCGCACTGAGCGTCCTGGCACCGTCATCGACGTCACTCGGTCCAACAGCCTACGATGGCTAACATCCACCAGCAGCTCATAATGCGCGAGAAAATCCACGCCTATTATCGGCTTCGACACGTCGGCCACCACGAAACGCCACGTGAACGCGCGACGGAGCCCGAGGTCGAGGCTCAACGTAACCGTCCCGTACGTAGCGATTTCCGAACCGTTCGCCGCGTACAACGCGTAGGAGGTTCGCTCGCGGAACCCGCGAGCCCTTGATCGGGGGAAAACGCAGAGATCGGCTCCGGTGTCGATCAGAAACTGCGTTTTTGTTGTCCGATCGGTCACGAACAGGCGGCGCGACGACGACGGGCAATGGTCGCTGGTCGCCATCAACGACTGCCCGGCTCGTTTCCCTGGGCGGACCAGTTACACGGGGGTTCGCACCGTACAGCGTTCGTTCCGAATTTGAAATGGTAGAAACAAGCCCCACCACGTTGTTCGAGACGACGGTCCCGGGACCGCGATCGCGGTCGCTCTCGGCCCGACGCGTCCCGTCGGTAACCGAAGCGGCGCGGACCCGTGTTAATATCGTGCCGAATCGCGGCCAGCTCCTGCTGGAACGTTGCCGCCAGTAATGCCATTTTCGTGCAGATCTGTGCTTCAAGCTCACCTATTGCTGAGGACTGACGAACAGATGGCCCTGCCGAGGCTTCGGCTACCTGCGCTCGTGGGCCCGTTGCGTCGGCGACGGTGTCTGCCAGATCGGCAACTCGGTCGAGTTCGACATCCCGCTGCGTGGCCAAAATAACCTGCATGCTCGCCGGCAGCCGGCCCATCCACAAGGCCCGCAGGATTTCCTCCGACAAGGCTGCTCCTCCCAAAGAACGCAGGTGGCGTAGAAACTGCGAAGGCTTCCTGTCGCCTATCTCCTCGTGCTCCAGGAGGCGTCGCGTTTTCTGCTGTTGCGACAAACCCACCCGTTTGATGAGCTCTGCCTTGAGCTTCGTGTACGGCTGGGCCGGGGGGGCCAGAATGATATCGCGAACTTCCGCCGCGTATTCGGGTTTAAGTGCCCCTAGAACGTAACCGAACTTTGTCGTTTCGGTTGTCACCCCGCTCGCGTCAAGACTGCGTTCGACCATACCGAACCACAGTTCGGGGTCGGTCGGTGAAAACTCCGGTATACGCACTGCGACGCGATTGACCGCGGGCGAGCTACCCCCTGCCGGGGACTGCTCGGATGGCGTTGACATCGTCTCACCAAAAAAAAAAACGGATGATACGTAATCGCGAGATCCGCACTGTTCACTCCCGTAGAGATCACGTCGGGGTCACCAATGTGGGATATCGTGATAGGGAATGGAATAACTTCCCATTCAATACTTGATATTAGCTTTATTATCCTCCAGTCTTTAACCAAGACTCTTCTTGAACTCTGTCCATACACTGACTCTCGCACGCATCATTCACTCCATATATTCTCTCACTTGCAGCTTCTCTCTCGTTCTATCCCTCATTCGTTCTCACTCATTCGGACCCACACCGACACACACACCCTTGCCACGTGTCACAGGTCGACAACGGGTCACCATGCACTCAAAGCTTCACGTGCATTCCCAGAAAGCATTCGCTCTTTCCCAGAGATAAACATTCGTTCGACATCTCCACTAACACTTCTCATTCGCACCTCACGCTACATTCGATACTTCCCGTCATACTACGGTTTTACCTTACACCTAAGGCGGAGACGTGGCGCCGGCTTATCGCCGCCACATAACAAAAGCCAATACTAACTTCAACTATTAACACGATTTTCGAACGAAATCTCTTTGAATCGAACGCATTATCATGGAACTAACATCACTAATTCTTCCAATTGTGAGGCAATATACGCGGAAGGGTGAGTAATTGATTAACCCTGTAATTGAACGGGACGAAAAATTTCACCGCTAATTTGCTGTATAGATCCGGTTGAAGGATAGCTGGGGCGTGGCTAGAGAGTTTACCGGATGTTTAGGTCTAATCAGGATGGATATGGCGAGGTGATAATGAGGGGTCGCCACCCTTGGGTGCCACGTGGGACCGAATGAAGACAAATAGCCAGGCTCTACATTCGCAGCCGCTGTATAGCACGCTCATCGGTGTTGATGGCCGTTGTTATATTCGATGTCAAGCCCTCGCCATGCCTCATTATACGCGTCATACGAGCGAATGCTGAAAATGAGCTTGCACGGACCGCGATTTCATAATTGGGCCAATTTCAACATTTCCGGATATTATTTACGGATTCTTGTCATTGCCCCCTGAGCATCGTGCTTTCTGTTTTACACGTTTCATCACTTTGCCCAACGAGTAGTTAAACAGGTTTCTCCGCATTGTCCATTTTTTCATTTTCTTTGAAATTATCTATTCAATTATATTATAGTGTTTTGAATAAATGATGCACTCGATTCTGACCACCGGAATGTAGCAAAGTGCATAAATTTGGCGGACGCATAAATACGTATAACTTTGGGTATTTGTTTTAAGAATCGTTTTTTAGGATTATTCAGAATATTCAAAATATCTATATTCAGAATATCTAGATTATCCGGACCAGTTTGAAAATAATTGTACTACCATTTGATTTGATTGAAAATACGAATAAATTGTTCATCCTCGAAGAATAATAACGGTGTAGGGTGTGAATGTGAATGTAGCGTTCTATCGTTCAGAAAATCAATTTATTATAACTAAGTAAATAATCACTTCGAAGGTACCTCTGTAGAATTCAGTATTGCTTTACACAAAATGTTACATGCAACTCTATAAAACAGGTCCTAACAAATAAACGATATTGCTAAAATGTCGCGCAATGATATAGATAATATAATAATGTCATTTATAGTCCATTGTTTAGAGCGCAAAATGGAGCACGATGTCGCCTATTGTATTGTCAGAGAACCTGTAGCTCAGACCAATATCTTCAACGAGCATGCACAAGGATATCTCGTAAAATAGAATGATGAATTTGCAGCAGAATAATGCTGGTTTCGATGCGCTTCCAGTAGAAATCCACAGGTCGTTGTATACGACGTGCGAGGAACAAAAGCACCAAGAATTAAGGTCGTGGGGAGCATTCGCCAGTGTTTGGGAACTCAATGATGATCCTGACAAGGGCGCGTGTAGTAGGACGCGGCGAGAGTAAGGGCGTGTCGAAGCTTTTCTTTTTGCTGCGAGCAAAAACTCCAGCGGTGAACCCCAATAGTGGAGAGTGACGTGGAAGAAGGGTGAAATACTTTCCCTTTAACGCTATAAATTGTTCGACCTTGTTCGATAACCCGTTCTTCGATCCCAGACAGCGTTAGGAGGATAAGAATGATTACGATTAGCGATTTTCATAGACGAGAAACGTAATTTCGCGTCACGGTAGACGATTTTCTGTGATCAATGATGTTTAAATAAATTGTAACGCTTCATATTTGAGTGATTTTCATTTCGTTCCGACGCGATAAATAATATCTATGGGCGTTATTGCAGACTCGTATTATGCAGATATTATAATCGCATCGGGGTGGAGATCGGAATAAATAATCGTACCCGCCACGATGCACTGCGTCGAATTTAAAGAACCTTAACAAGAATGATGGATAACCATATCTAAGCCCATCATATATATTTCCTAAGAAAGGTTTACCACCCTCCTCAACCCAAAGAGCTTCATCTCCCCCCAACAAAATCGTCATCAATAACAGGAAACGATTATCCCTCAATTGCCTAATTCGTTCACCGAAGTTCCAGTACAGTCAAAAACTCGCATGCTAGAGAACGCTTCACCGACAACCGAAGCGTTCACAACCCTTTCCGAGATACAGCTTGAAATAACGAGCCACCGTGAACGGCTCCTCCGTAATGAAGCCTTCTCTCCACTGTCCCGGCATGACACAGTTCAGCGAGCCACCAGCCAACTGGACGTTTCAATGCCTCGCTCATCGTGAACTGCAGGCCCGCATAAACTTCCCCGCCGTAAAGAAAAGCAGTTAAACCGCGCGAAAGAACGAGCCAGCTAGCGGTTGCGGCTAATTTTAGACTCATAAGATTCCGCCGTTTCGCCGAGTTCCCTGCCACCGCTGCGGGCTATATGACAGATCTCGCGTTCCGTGCTGTCGACTCACAAAGCATCCTTAAGTCAAGCTTCCCCGGGGCGATACAATGCCGAGCGACAGGCCGGCGCCGTTATTCCACCTTAAAGGCGGCTCCGCTACCTGGCGAACCGTTTCGCGCAGCGAGGCTGCCTCGCGATGTCTATATCGGAGTTCCAGCTTTGTCGGCGTGGATGCAAAGCCGGGCGAAACAACGGGCCTGGGATTGAACGAAACGTTTGACAAACTCGGGGCCATCCGTGGCGCAGACGTCGACGTCGCGCGACGAGTGGCCCGTGATTAATTACGGGCGAAAGGATCAGCGTTGTAATGAGAACGGCTCGCGGAGCATGTCGAGTGGGGGCGGAATTTTTGTTCGCCTGCGTCGTCTCCTTTGACGCACGGTGCCGGTCTTTGGGACGACACGAACCGCTCTGTCTCTTGCTGGTTTTCGGCGTACGAAGCGAATTGCGGCGAGGGCGAGACCGGCCGCCACTTTTACAGGAGACGGTTTTGTTTCGAGCGGGGCAAGAAGGCGTGAAAGCGGCTAAGAATGGAGGCTTTCCCGGTCGGCTTTAACGCCACGGATGTTTTGTGGCATTGCGCGAAACCGTGAAACGAGGGAGAAAAGCCCGCGTGAATGTCTTGTTGTTTCGCGGAACACCTACATTCAGGATGGCCTCTTTTCCTTTTCAACTCGAGGGCGATGTTGGACTTCTTTTTTTTTATTCGTTTAGTGAACGCGCAAATGAAAAGGGGTTATAATGCGTTTGATACTGGTGGATTAAGTAGGCTGTTTCTCGTCGGTGTAATGATTCGTGGCAAATGTTGGGGATAGTTGGCAGGGCAGATTTCGTTCCGAGCACGGTGATTGGTGGAGCAATTATTTATCAACGAATTGTTCTTAGGTGTAAATCGAATTTGTTTAACGACGAAGACGTAACTCGTTTCATGGTTACGTTTCAATCGTACGAATATTACGGAATTTCATCTGTGTTCGATTTGTTCGAATCATTACGTACTTCTGAATGTTGCAACATTTTTCATTTTTCATTTACCTCGCAGTGCATAGTATAACGTTTCACTGCGTCGCGTTCTACCAGTTTACTCGATACAAGAGCTCTCTGTTGCCGCGGACTTATTTGCCAGTTGGCACAGTAGAATTGGCCTGTATAGGACAGACGCCGCCGCCACTCGCAGACTTGTAAACTAAAATTGTTCTCGCGAACTCGTCCCCGCTATTTCGGGCTGAAATTAATTATGCTCGTACTTATATTATACAAGAGCGTTTAATGAAGTGTTTACAATGATATGAAAAAATAACGCAATAGTTTTGTAACGACAAATGCGTCCTTACACCATTGGTAATAATTGTACGCCCACCCTGCGATATTCAATACCAGGAATCAATTCCCATGGCAACAATAAAACATTATAATCGTTGTGTTTGACATCTTGAATACCGTAGACAAATTTATACGCTCCCCGTCTTGATCGTTCGAATTCAATCATCTAAAATCGTATTCTATAAAACTGTCGGCAAAGCAATTCGGCAGAATCCGTCCGATTTTACATGCGAATACAAATCCCTGCTATTAGCCCCGAGGAAATCTATTTTTCTATCAACATACGATAATGGTTACGACGGCTCTCAGACTTCATCGGCGAATATCCTCCTACAATGACAGACCGGCATGAATAGACTACGGTCACTTCTCGCAGAGAACGCTCAGCTGACTATTTCTCATGGACACGCAGCGTGCTTTCATCCTGAGTTACGTCGACACTAAACCGTACATCGCACGCTAGAGTCAGCCTTATCGTTAAGAGCAACATCCCTGATTATCATCCCGACGAACCTTCGCCGGGATTACCCCCGCCACAGAGATTTATCGACCCTACTTCCACTTACCAGTCCAGAAAAGCGGTCAAGAAATTGTTTTATTCATCTTTCTCTCTCTCTCTCTCTCTCTCTCTCTCTCTCTCTCTCTCTCTCTCTGTTCGACTTCCATGTTTCACCTTCTTCCATTATTGCTTCTCGTATCAACGTTATTGGAAAATTGTATTCACTCCTTTGACGGATAAACAAAAATATGTAGACTGGCCCGGAGTCTCTGTTATTTCGTAAATAAATGACTCGAGCGTGCACGCTCGTTGTTTTATGAATGTCCGGCTGCGTTTGTTAGCGATTCGTCGAATTACAGCAACGAGAGGAGTGCATGCGCTCGTTAGGTTAGCGAGGCACGCATGAAATTGTTTAATTAGCGACCCATGCCTCCGCGAGGGACACGTTGGCAGAAGGGAACGGCTTCGCTATTCGAGCTTCGTTGAACAATTTATTTTAGCTTTCATCCCCTTGCGATGTTAGCTTAATTGCAAATTATGCTCAGAACAGGTTTGCTGGGTCGCGATTTCCCGTTTCAGGTATAGCGAGTGTTTGTTCTTTGACGTAACGCTACTTTTTACATCGCTTTGACAGACTGAGCCATTGTCAGTTAACAAGTTCGCGTTACGCCAGGCGGATGTTTTAGAAGGAATTTAAATAAATTCGAATAATCCCGCATCCGGTTTGTTCTTTAATTATTGCCTCAGCTGTTCGTTCGATCGTTTAATTTATTTTGCAAGAAGACAAAAATATCGAGGGAATTCCGTTTACGCTGATCCAAATGAAATTTATTATATTGCTCGCGAATAAATATGTGCGGTAAAGGTTGTTCGAGAATTTTCGGACCAATTATTGTAAATATTACGCGAGCATAGAGTTACGTTACTGCGGTTGTGCTGGTTAATTGAGAACTGCATGGGCAACATATTTAACACCCGTTATTTTATAAATGATGTACCGTGCAATGGCCGTGTGCGATATATAAGTCGCCGTTAATATACAACGCCTGTACCTGTTTCAGTGGCATTTATCGGAAAGTCAGTGTCGCCATAAATCATCCAATTCCTGTTCGTGATCTGAAACGTGCCTCAAATATTTTAATCGTGGCACGGAGAAAAATAGGGCAGCTGCGGAGTGACACGCGAAATAACGAAATGGGCAAGCACGTAAGAGAAATGGTTTATTTAAAGGGATGAAAATGTGAGAATCACGCAAAGAAAGAAGCAGAAGGCGTTTCGATGTAGTAACCGTGTTCTTGTCACTCAATTAGATTGTCCCGGGGATAAAAGTGTTACGACCATTCCTTTACTGCGAATACATTAGCATTGTGTCGTACATGAATAATAAGCTGAAACGGAAAACTCTGAGCGATCAGAAATCCCTTGGAAATGTTGGAATATTGCTAACGACAATAATCGCCCCTTTGTCCATTAAATGAAATTCAGTATTATTGTATAAAATGTTGAACAAAAGTCTTCGCTTCTATTGTGTCTCAAGTATGAACAGGAATACAAAATTACGCGAAATCAGTATATACGATTTTCCAAACTTTCACGCATGTTCTGGTTTAACACGTACACAAATTAAATTTTCGCGGTTTAGTCATCTTCTATAGCTTTCGATGCACAAAATAACGTGGCCGGAATAATGCAAAATTCGAACAATTGTGCACGATGTATGCAGATGGTTATAAACAATAATTTCATAACTGTGCAAATACGTTTAATCGTACTTTCTTTTTATCAAACGTGTTCTAAAATTGCTGCTCAACCCATGGTAAACTTATTATGCCAATTTTCTTGAACGTTAGCATATTCATAAAACGTTTGTTATCTGCGCAACACTTTTTATGAGCCATAAAAATTTAGTTGGGGAAAACAAAAAAATTTAACAATTCCAAGTCGCGAAATTTGCATAATTAACGGGTCATCAACCTGTGTCGGCGTTTCCCCACAAATTTCAAGACTTCAGTCAAATTGTCCTCGTCTATTTTAGATAACATTTCAGATAATTGTTTGAAATATTGTCTGTCATAGCTTGAAACATGAAGGACCACTTATGTAGCGGGGAAATTTTTCGCGTGTTCAACAATTCTTTTTTGTGAGATAGTCATCGGGACCGAAGCTTATGCCTCGTTAGTATAACATATACCTCTATTATATCAGTAATGAATCTAATTTCGTTAACCACCCATAACATTAATATTAATATTGTTGGTCGTGTTCGATGCTTACTCGAATATCGTCGCAAATTTAATTGGAAACACATCGCACAAGTTCTTTTCTCCGTGGCATCTATCAAAGTTTAGATCAAACGTGCAGTGATCGACGAAGAAATCAATGCATAAAATAAAACGCGCTAATGTATTCGCAATGAAATGTTATATAAAGCGTCGTCGTCTATTTTTCAGCGTTCAATAACCTGGCACATCCTGTGTAGACAGCCACGTCGCGGATTAAAGGGAAACTAGAGTAGATCGAAGGTAGAAAGCCGAGTTGAAAGTGGATACGGCTTTCGAATGGCGTTGTAGCGACAACAAAACTCCGCTGCCGCTTTAATATAACTTTCCATGGTAATACATTGAACTAGACGCAATCTTGCTTGATGCTTTGGAAATTTAATACACCCTCCGCCTGGGCAATTGAAATTTAATTCCATGTTTCTGCGAAACAGAACAATTTCAAAGGTAGCGACGCTGTGGACAATTGAAAGGAATGGAACAATGACGGGTTCAGGGAATGAACGGTCGCTTCCAAAAATATACCCGACTCTGAGGTGTTGCAGCAGCTATGTAATTGTGTTTTCGAATCGAACGGAAAGTAGGACGAATTATCGAGCTTCGTGTAACTATGTATTTTTACCTCCTTCGATTTGCAGAACTAGGTCTTTTTAATTAACTAGTTAGGTATTTATACTTCCAACATATGACCCAGCAATATCAAGGTGCCTGTTATTATAAAGGGGAGAAATATATGAGAATCATCATAATCCAAGGTAAAATGGAATGTAGTAAATGTGAAGGTGCGCCGTATAACCGTGTATGTTAAATATAATAAGTAGAGACCGCGTTGAATTCGCTTGGACGCAAATTAGCTTGCAACGACATTAAGGGACAACTTTTAAATATTACAGCAGCAAATATAATGTTGCCCGGTGAATGCGACGAACGAGTGACAATAAATGAAAATGTTCCTATTAATATTAATATACGAAATAACGAATGTGCATTTCTACACTACGATTATCCTGTATCATTGTAATATATTAGTATCATCGACGAACGGCCATAGATCAACGTCAAATCACTAATATAATCGAAATGATACATCGCCGCGGCCTTAAATCTTGATCGCTTGATTCGAGAGGCGAAATAATAACGTCCGGATCATTTTGTAAACGAAAAACGGTTTCATGCCTTTGGCCGAGTTTAGTAAATTCCAAGGATGACACGTGCTATCTAATCGTCGGTAAAACCTGGAGGAACGTTTCCACGATAGTTTCAAGAGACTTATCGCCGACTTTCAGAGGATATTGCTACAATGTCGCGTGCACGTAGTTCCCGCGGATGTGTCCGTGTGCTTTACTGCTGACAATTGTGAGTATAAGAGAGCCCTGATGAAATTCCCCTAGCGGACTTGTAAATTCTTGTAGATTACTGATAAATGTGTCGCATTGTTTGACTCGGCTGTTATCGATATAAAATGTTGACTTGAAACATGGACACGGAGATAATACGTCTTGAGAGTGTACGAAAAACAAAGCTAGACCAGTCCTCTGTAAATGTACATTTCATTCCGACATTCAGTCAAAATTTCTTTCAGTTGCATTTATGTAGAATATGTATTGCGGTAACTGCTGTTACGGATTATTTTGTACGCGTCGTTAAAACGATGGCAGGTATGCGAAATAAATAGAAAATTAAATTTGCCAACAGATGTTGTAAGCTCATTTTTCTCGGTTCAAACGGACTAAACTGTGGCATTAACAGATAAAGGGGGTGATAAATGTAATGGGGGCATTATTCGTGATGTGTATTAACGCTCGCGTGCAAACTCTTTAAATAAAACGGAACCATTAAGCAGATACATACTACGAAATCGTGATGAACGATTTCGTCGGAAAGAAAACTCTCACTGGAATCTGTTAGTGGAGCAACGAATGTACTTAGGTTCCTCGCAATTATTCAGCCTCGATCAGTTTCCTGGCGAGAACGTGAATTGCGAGCGAGACAACTGTAGTTGGATAAGGCATGAAAAGATTGCCCGTTCGGGACACTTCAACCCTTGACTCGTGTTTTCAGGAAAAATCAATTCGTTCGCGGAGCCTTTTACTGGCACGTAATCTTTCCGATTAACCCCTCAACGATCAGGTCGCGTCGATCTTACTTACAATTGCTTGAGTTTTCTCGCTGCAGCGGGACATTATTATTATTGATAGCGACCAATGAAATACGATCAAAAAGGACTAAAAGTGTCGTTAACCTCGGATCGTCACCACACCGAGATAATTGTTTCTCAAATCGTTATTTCCTGCGCTGCTTACAATTTGTAGAAATTGTCTGATTGCTCCCCTATGGTTCGTGCCATCCAAAATCAGCATGTATTATTTACGAACGAGAATCCGGTTTCGCGGAAGGAATAAAAGCGGTATGAAATATCTCCGCGTTGTTATGGTTACGAGGTATATTTGGGATTACCGGTTAAAGAAGAATTATTTTAACATACGCGATACGAAACATTTGGCGCAACTGTCAAAACACAGAGGCCGCTTGGACGAACGGAAGATTCTCGGTTCGCTGGTGGTTTTTCTGCGAATTCTATTTCAGTGAGATGCCACGTGCTGTTCATTGGTTAGTTAACAGTCCCGGCTCTGCGATGATTAAAATTGATTCGTCCACAACCGGGCGAAAAAAGACGAAGGGTTTCGTTGCAACCGCTACAGTGATCTCGGAGAGGAGATAAAGTGATATCCAGAACACTACGGCGCGGCTGATGAGCACTTAAGATCAATTCCTTTAATGCAATGGACCCAGAACCTTTGTTTACGTACAGTACTACCCCCTGGCATACGTCGTGTGACAGAACAGTAGTGAGGCTGTTAGGGAAAACTTCGTTACTAGAAAACTCATTAACGAAGCGACTTATTAAACGACATATATTATCTTCAAAGCAGTTGAGGCTATATGTTGTTCACATTTCCATATCGATGGCTTTTCAGGTTGACGTAATTTTCGGGATTAGAAAGAAGTGTGCAGGACACAGATCTCAAGAATAGATAGCTGTTGAACCACTGTTATTAATGCATTTCATGATAGTCCATAGATTTGTGCAATTATTATTGCGGAGAGATTATTATATCAATGAGATTTTAATTAAAACTGTAAGAATATAAGTTGGGATCTTTGCACATACCAAATTGAAGTGGAGAAATATTTAAGATCATGGAGCTTGTTTATCAAATTAGTGCGATATGAATAATTTGTATCAAATAACGTTCAGATGGAGGATACATTATACGTATCTTCTATTAATTTCGACAGAGTATTTTGACCATGGACAATCCATTTTCACTAATGGTCATACTAATTTCCTTCCATTTCCGTGATCTATCAATCATACTTCATTCATCACTTCCATTCGGCTGTCAGGTATTTTTGTTCAAATAAAATTCATTCCAAATAATAGCAGTTTCCATGGTACACAGATACAAAGCTATTAATTATTGTACCGGAGGTACATCGAGAATACGTTGTACAGCCAATCTGATTAAAAGTTTAAAAATAATATTCATCGCAATCTCAATCAATTGTTTCGCGAATAATATTTTCGAGTATATCGTTTTACGATCGTGTCTGACGCCGTTGATTTTAATCACCTTGAAATTATTACGGAACGTAGGTATATATAGAAATTGTAGCGAAATTGGGGCCATAACGGTTTAGAGGAGTAAAGAGAAGAAAATAATAGGTGCAGCGTAAAATAATTTTACACGTCAGTGGTGTCGTATGCTAATTACGCTGGAATGCATCGTACCGGTGTGCAGTACGTGTTTAAATAGAAATTAAGTAATGTGCAGCGTCTAAAATTACGTACCAAGAACGTTATACGTCCAACGGCGTCGCTATAAACAGCAATTATTCGATTCTAATGTAGATATACAAAGTAATTTAGACCTTTCGTGTTCGTGCTAATAATGACCTTGTTAGATCCCATGATGGCGCATTTTTTTTATATGTCGGATAGAAATTAAGTCGAATCGTTTGCAAAGCTATACGTCTTAATTAATTAATTCTTGCATTATTACTCAGCCCTTCCAAGTTCAAGTGGAACGCCTCGCTGCTTTATTCATATCAATTTATTGTGCGCATTTTTTAGGCATATAAAACTGATCACAAGTTTGCCACATTGGATTTAATGAGATTGTTTAAACTGCAATCTAACGATGATATCGCACCGGAGCTACTGAACTAAGTATATCAAAATTAAATGACTATAGCAACCCATAAATATAATAGCAATCCACACGTAATAAACACATATTTTCCACCAAGCTTATAAATAAAATAACAATCGATCCTAAGTGAAGTCTGATCTCGCAATTATAACTTCCGAACTACAGGACGAAGAAAAGCTTATCATTTCAAATGGTTATCACCCGAGACAAGCACCCAATTAAACCCAGAAATCAGACCAATGGAATAATACTTTCACCTTCCCGAGACTAACAAAACGGATGCTGCACTTCGAACATGACAAAGTAAAAAAGCGAAAGGAAAATTAAACCGCGAGACCTGACAAGATCGACTTGCCAAAAAGTCACTTCACAGCATTTGCGACACTGCGAGATATGTCGTATTGCCAGCACGATAATAACATTTCACGGTAGCGACACGATGTTTTAATCATTCTTCCAATTAATTCGCCCCGCTCATATTGAAGCACGATGGACACTTACGCCAGGGTACGGTGGCCGTGCAATTCCGTGATATTGTCCCTTTTCAAGCACCGGCACCAGAGCGACGTCCAATGTCGAAGCGCAAACAATGACTGTCGACGTACGTACAAATCGCTGAAAAATTACGCGCAGCTAGCGGAACGGCTGTCCTCTCGTGGCGCGGACGAGTCGCATCAATTTCTGAACGGGACCGGGCTTGTACTCGAGCAAACCTCATCTCGTATCCGTTGTAACAAGCTTCTGTCGCGGTGACCGGGGACACGAGGGCGCCGTGCAACAGAAATGGGGATGACAGTTCTGGAAACGAAAAAAGGAAACAACAACAAAAAATACGGGAGAAAAGGGAACAGGAGAGGCGCTCCGCTGATACGTCGGCGGCCAAGGCAAGTGCCGCTTTAAAGCTCCACGGGCGGTATGCATCGTGCTGGGCGACGAAACACGCGAGCCACTCTTTGTGTCGAGCCGCCTGACCGCCGGAAGTCGCCATCTTTATCAGTGGATCGCGCGTTCGCTGCGAGCGTCACGCGCGAAAACGCTTTCCCGAAAAAAAACTTCACTGCGATCGACCACGATAGGGTAACAGAGAGTGAAAGACAGAGTGAGAGAGAGGGGGGGGTGGAAGAAAGAGGCCTCATGGTGGACAAAATGTAGGTACATCGGAGCGGCAGCGCTGAGGGAGATAAAGATAAGGTTTTCACGTCGAACAAAAAACACGTGAGAGAGACAGAGAAGGTGGAAAAAAGAGAACTATTGAACAGAGGTAAAGGGGAAGTGTGTGTGCGTGTGTATGTACAAAGAAGAGTATGGAGGAGGAAAATGAAGAGGCGCAGCAAAAGGGTCCGAGGTAAAGACGAGATGAAAGGGCGGAGAAGGAAGATAGGAATCGGTGCGCGAGAAACAGCGGTAAAAGGAAAGATGAGAAAGGAGGCAATAAAAATAAAACCAGGAAGCGATAGAGACCGGGTTGTTTAAGTAGAGAAAATCGAGGGAGAAAAAGGGTGAGCGCGTTGAGGAGGACGTGAATGAAGAGGAAGACGGAGGGTGCTCTGTACACGTTGGCATTAGGAATCGGGGAACAGTTGGCGAGAACGTGCACGTTGCTGGATTTTGACGCGAGAGCGACGCGGGGCAAAAAGACGTCGCAGCAACACGCGAACGTGACCGGTGGGTCCCGTCACGAAAATACTTTTTGTTTTTCGCCGGCGTGTTTTTCCGCGCGACGCTTATCGGCCCGGTGATTAACACGGGAAAGTCGCTTGTACGACAACGTTTTCCTTTTTTCCGCTTCCCCCTTTTATTTTGACGCGGCGCGATTTTTGCCGCGTGGAATTCGTTCCGCGGCGTACGACGATCGCGGGTATTTCGTTTTTAATTGTACGCGAACGGGTCGAGCGGCGGTCGTTTCGCAGACGGGAGAATTAAAACGCACGCGCGCCGCCAGAAGTGTGAGCGTCGATAAATCAGAAGGGAAGCCTTCGACGGTCGTAAAGCAATGAGAAGTTGCGCGAACACGTTATAGTTTATGAACGCGGCGATAAATCACGCGGGGCCACGACCGAAGAAAAACGTGCCGCCGTTTCAGGGAAAAAGCGTTACGCCTTGGAAGCTCGCGCTTTACTTCTCCCCCCCCCCCCGGTAAATGTGGCGGACAGCTTGCTCCTCGATTCCTTCGAAATCTTTATTGTCCGTGTACTCGTGGCTAAGCAGTTCCATCGGTCGGCGCAGGAAGGCGACACGTCGATTTCGTTGCGCACCGTCTTCGTTCTCGTTCTCTCGACAGTTATTATTCGCTGCAATCGCTGTGCGCGGGCAAGCTTCGTTTCGCGGGACCACCATATACGAACGAAAGAGACGAAACAAGAAAACTGAAATCTGCCGGATCAAGTTTATTGGCACTTGTGAGCCCGCGTCGAACGGGCCGCCGACTAAAAGCCAACCGTTCCTCTTCTCCTTTCATAAAAGAACCTCCGGGCGAATAAAAGGACACGGTTGTACACCCCCTTCCCAAATGTGCGCTGCCACCCGCCCCCCTCCCGGGAGGTAGGGTGAAAAATAAAAGGGCGAACGCGGACAGCGAAGATGGGGGTAAATGGCGCTGGAGCACGGAGGGTGGTGGGCGGGTTGGAAATTTGAGATGGGCTGCATGCGAATACGGGACGGAGAATGCAAATGGACAATAAACCGGCCTCGTCCAGCGTCTACCAACGGTATATCACCGGTGACACTGGTAGTTTTAGTTTATGCCGCATGCATAAGAGGCGTTTCGCGTCAGGAGTCCAATGTCCGATGCGATTCACGCTGCGTGGATCCAACTTCGCCGAGGGTCCTCCCTTTCGTTTCTCTTCGTCCCTTCGTATCATCCTCGGCGTCGTTCTTATTGAAACTAGAGCGATACGCTCAGCCGTGGTACGATATTTTTCATTGTAGAATGGTCACAGTGCGGATGTTGAACATTCCAAAGAAACGCCCCTCCGTTATTCGTTCGCAAAGAAATGTAAATTCGTGCAGGCCGGTTTAGTTGTCGTTAATTAATTGTATAAAATTGTTGCGGCGCACGGTTATCATCGATGATCGCGAATTGGTGAATTACGAGGGGATGACATTTAACTAAGCTGTTGAAGTTTGAATGAACGTAGAACCCTTTCTCATTCCTATCGTTATTGTTTCTTTACTTTATCACAGCAATGTTCTGTTACAATATTCTTCCTATTCTTCGGTATTAGTGCAACGCTTGACTTACGATTAATAAATGTGAGATTTGGTTTCGATCGAACCAATGGATCCAGCAGGATTTTTATATTCCGCTGATTCGCTAATTTCGTCTCGTTACGCTAATGTCACGCGTGGAATGGATTTTCCGTTTGCGACTTGAACCCGAAATACTTCATTATGAATGGAACGTAATGTAACGCGAAAGCATTACATTTTCGCGAGGAATAAAAAAGCACGGGAATGATGGAAGTGGTATTGTGGTTGGCGTGAATTAGGGGTTGCCATGAAAGTCAGAGTGAAACGACGAAATTGCTTGGGCGTTATTTCATTTCTCTGTGGTCGAGCAAGAACAGATCTGGATAATGAATGAATAGAGTTGGACAAAATTTTCCGATTACTACTTTCAAACATGGCACTTAATGCAAAATTTCTGTCTCCCCTTAATGATGCATCTGGCCGTGATATTTCGTTGGAAAATATTTCGCAGGTGATAAATGGAAGGTGTACGAGAAATGATATTATTTCACAGTAGAGATAAAAATAAGTGTGGTAATGTTATAAAAATTGTCCTGGTGGTTATTCTTAATTAATTTGATAACAGGACTTAAAGTTCGATTATCGTTTCCAATAACTAATACCGGTTCTAAAATGTCTGTGCAGTGGTAAAATCGTAATGTCGAATTTGACTTGTCCCTTCGTTCGCACGTTATTAAACGAAAAACGAATATCCAGTTGGAAAGTAGAAATATTTATTGCAACACGTTCCCTCTTTCCATCGGATTCTTTGCTGGAAATTAATATTGGACGAAACAGATCGACGGAAATGAAAATGCTATATTATTAAAACCATTATTATTTTCTCTCGCGCAGAACAATAGTCGCTTAATCAGAATTCGCGAAAGAATTAAGAATAAATTGAAAATACAATATAACATAAAACAGATTCAACAATTTACTAATCAAGTCTGACACATTAATCGTGCATCGATCTTTGTGATACAATTGCATTCAATGAAGCGATTTACATTTTTAAGCATTGCTCGCACGGAACACAACAGCACAGCAAGTGCTTTTCCTCGAAGGTATCGCGTACAGGAAATTAGCATACCCCGTATGTCAAAAGTTTCATATGTATGCGAATAATAAATGAACAGCAGTTGATTCCTCGTCGCCAGCAACGATTGGCTTGATTTATAATTGTACTCGTATCATACGGCCGGCTTAAACTGTCGCCCTTTCCCGTAATAAACAAGATTCTATCGAGTAAATTTAGTGCGGTTTAATTGAAGCAGTTGCGGCACTTTTTTGCGAGCGATACCGCCGGCGAGACGCTTTAACTCGTTTCGATGTACTCGGCTGTGTAGCATCACCGCAACAATTGCGCTTGATTAATAAACTTTCAATCTACCGTGATATTGTTATCGTTGCGAATGAAGATCTCAAGGGTGATATAATTTGGCATTGTTACTTTCATGAATTCGAGACGCACGGGAAACGTATATGACACATGCAGTGAATTCAAGAAACTCGAGATCGTAGGATTGCGGAGTTATGTTGTGTCATTGATTTTGTGGTATACTAGAGAGCATATACATATGTTCTTAATGCACAGATGTGCATTAACCTATGTATAAAGTTAACAAATGTCGTGACTTTAGAAAGGAACGTAAACTTAAACTAATCAGACAGCGACGATGGGTAATGATTGAATATTACAGGAACAAATGTTATTTGTAAAGTGCAGAATATTAATGTCTCGTTGAATCTGTTGCATTGTCGAGAAGCAAAGCTTACAATAAAAGACTTCTTCGAGTATTTAATTTTAAGCTACTCGATGAAGCTGCTGGTAGCACTCCTGATAAGCACAATAGTATGGAATTGAGCGAAACAAAGTGAAACTGTAAAAAGTGTTGAAATACATAACCCTATTGTAATCTATTATATTTAAATCAGATGCTCCCTTAGATCCCTCAAATACTCTATAGCGCCCGCAAATGTTCCTTTCGTGCAATAAAATCATGCGTATACGTCTTGCTTGAAGATATGAAATATTCGAAAGCTCCGATAAAACTTTATCAATTCAATTAACAAGCTGGAGCCCCGTCCGCACTTTCGGATCACTCTGCATGTTTAATTACCTCGCATACGTAACCCTTTCTCTGCTGCAAGTGTCTGATTAAAAATGCTAATGCACACCGCGGCGAGGCATCGATTTTCAACGTCTCGTTAACTTCGTTTCCCTTAAACTCTGGCAGTACTTGCTCTCCCCCTCGTTTCGTTGTACTTTCGCGAAGAGAACGGTAGTCGAAGTTAGTGGCCTCGAAAGACAGTAAACGCCGATGTTGCCGATGATGGCAGCAATTTAGCGGTTTTAGTGCCTCAAAGGAATTCCACGTTCTCAGGGGGTTGGGGGGGTGAGCGGTTTTGGGTATGTAGATAGAAATTATCAGGGCCCTCCAACTCTGACGGCTTGACGTCGATGCGAAACATCTTAATGGCTTAATCATCGATAAATGTACACCGTATCAGTTAAGCTCGGGGGGGGGGAGGTTGCTTAAGTGGTTCAATTAAGACGCACTCTCAGATCGTCGTCGTGCTCTTAGCGTGATGTACATACTTCATTAATTAGACACTCGCCCGATTCTGGTTATTACGGGAGTTACGTGTACGTGGAATAAATTTAATCTTCTGTATGCCCTTCGTCGTCGCGTATGTTCTTCGTAGAAAATCGTGACGCGTTCCGTATCGTTGGAAAATGTATGTATGGCTACACGAGTTACTTGGTATTCGAGTGCAGCGAGTATTTTAATGCGATTATGGTAACGTATGTCGCGTAGTGATATCAACGCTACGTCGGAACTTGGTACATGCTATTGCCTTGTCCGCAGTTTGAGAGGAATTGAATATGTAACGGTGCCACTGTGCCCGGAATGTCAAGAAGGAAAATTGGTATCTGGTAGCAGCTGATGAGAAGGAAATGCGAAAACTGTCGTCGCTGTTCCTTGGCACTGTTTTGGTAACAGACGTATCTTCGTCTCTTTTTTTTTTATTACAGAAGCCCTGTAGGTTTATCTAATTGTTCTGCTCATAAAAGTGGATTAACTGATACGAGGTAACGGGGCCTCGCAAGATCGTAGAACTGTGAGTTGCAGAATTGAGGAGGTGTGGATCTGTAGAACTATAGGGCTGAACGCGGTAGAAGTACCGGGGTATAAAACTGCTGAATTGCAGTCTAGAGTTAGGGAAACGTGGAAATCTTAAACTTGCAGGATTCTAAAATCTAAGAATCGTAAAATTGCAAAGTCGCAAAGCTGTAGAACTGCGAATTTCGAAAGCTCCGGTATTGTTGGCTCGTATAATTGCACCGACGTAAAATCACCAAATGCTGGAATCCTTATCGTCAAATAACACGTTTGTAAACGGAAAATAACAGAAATTGTCGTTGCGTTACTTCACTCTCGAGTCGTACGAGAGATGAATTTGAATTTGCTAAATGGCGACGTCGATCTGTGAAAGCGTGAACCTGATCGGCAGAAATTTTGATCTGCAAAAATAATTCATTCGGAGTTGAAAACCTGTACACGGTGCCTCCTGAAACCACTTTGTCTGAAGGCACCGCAGTGGCACACGGTACCTCAACGCCCCAAAATCAACGCTGACATCATTCGATACCCATACAAATTCAATACTCTACACAAAAAGACACCCCGACATTTCGCATACCATTAATCAGTCCCAGCAACCAAGATATCAACCCCAAACGATACCGAATCCTCGCGAATTCCCCTCGATCCCCCATTCCCGGTACATCAGCCTCAGTTCACTAAACTGCTAACCTGAAAAGCTCCCCCGCCTTCCTCGTATCACGACGACCCCAATTTCCCAGCAGGCACGGGCCACGAATGCGCGCCTATAAATGCCGACTTTGCGGTTAATCTCTCCGGAAGGCCGATACAGGGGTCAAGCCGGGCAGCATTCGTAGAATCGCGCCGGTGTCGGCGGACTATACACGCCGTCCAGGCGCTGCGCTGGCGTCTCCGTCCCCCTGTGTGGATGTACGCGTACTTGCATGCAAATATTTAATTAAAGCGGCACTAGTGGCGCTCGGCATATGTGCCCGTCCCCGCTGTGTCCGTGCCTCCACCCTCGAGGGGGTTGAGGCCCGACGACGGTAAGGGGTTCGTCCAAGCCGCCACTGTAAATATATGATTATGCATGAGCTTCGTCAGTGCTGAGTGCACTTTCACAGCCGCCGTGCTGCCGCACCGCCGTATTAACCGGGCCGTGGGCTCCGCGAACGATGAATTATGACATTTTATCGAAACGACACCAGCGATCCGCTGATTCGGCTGAAACGGGACAAGATCGTAGGCGAGAGGACGCTCACGATATTAGAACTAGTCGGAATGACGAACCATCGTTGATACCGTTTGACCAACACTCGATGTCATATTAATCTATTTGAGTACCAAGATGTCATCCCTTAAGGACACTGTACCCACGAGAATCCCTCTCATGACACGTCCCGAAACTTCGAATGTCTGTATTATTTGGTAATATGGCGAGGAATTAAACATCGGTACGTATATAATTATTTAGAGCAGAATAGTGAAGCAACGTAAGGGAGTTTATGAATTCATGGACGGAAGTAGAAGATCATAGAGAATCTAAGAGTGAAGCGTCGAGGGGGATAAAAAGGAGGAGGCAATGGCAGTTGCGAGAGATTAAAACAATAAAGGTGAATAAGAATACGAGAAACAATGACACCGTTCACTTTAGAGAACGCTTCAAATTTGCTCTAAAATATTTTATGGATTTCATGTTCAACATATATGTGCATACGTGTGCACCTGAGAGCAGGTGCTCTAAAATCTACTTGAGAGATCTCAGTGATCATCGTAATTTCACTATCAACTTGTACCTGCATTGCATCCGTGTTTCAAGCATCGACATAAAATATTCTTTATTATGATTACCAATTGTTCGAAGATAGGTACTGAATAATTAGCAAGGCTCTTGATACTAATTCCGTTCGCAGCATAGTTTCGAGTGCACGACCGTGCATTGATTTCTGTTTCGAGCACCGGCAATTATTATCCCCTTCACACTCTTCGAACTGAATACTTTATTTATACGCATATTCGCAATAAACTTTCGACCCGAAAGTTTCGAGTGCTGGCTTTCGTTCATCCCCCAACAAATACCGCATTCATAACGCATATTTCGCCAATCCCTTGCTGTCGAACATTCATTAACTAGGCTCCTCTGAATTATTATAAATCCATTTTTATGGCTCCGGCATTGCTGGACGCGGCGTTTTCAAATTTTTATCTCCGCGCCGATCGGAATTGATTGCAAGGCGTTCCACCTTCCCGGAACAGTAATATTTGTCTCGTTTTAGACGAGATTTTCCTACGCATATTGTGTTTTATTGCTGTTTATGGAGCTGGCTTTCTGCGAGGCGTACAATTCGGCCGATATTAAAGGAACGGAACGAAAGTGGGCTCGTGGAATCGCAGGAATTTCACAAGACAGACAGTCAGCTGTTAGAGATCCGCCAGTGGTGTCTTTGAAGTTTCAAATCGCGCGCCGACAGGAATATTGCATGAGGATTGCTCAGGAGGAAGTTTCAACTTTTGATACGGGTTTATCAATTCGGAGAACAGGTAACAATAAAAGTTAGAACACAGCGTGACGTGTCGTCGTAAGAAAAAGGGTAGTCATTGACTGGCACAACCTTCATATTTTTTATCATACTACTGAACAATTGTGAAATTCGAATTCATCGCGTTTGTTGTTCCATATCGTATATCTAGTGAGTGTCTCAGTACTTAAAATCATGAAGGATATTCAATGAAATATGCGCAAGTCGAACTAATTATTACGAACTAATGTAACGGGGAAAAATGTAAGGGAAACGAAACTTTCAATTTCAGCGTTACGCATTACCTTATCACTACTTCATTATTAGAATTCAGATTTTTCGTCCAAACATACATTTGTACACGTAAAAAACTAATAACACTATCTCTGCGCCCTGCGTAACTAAACTTCGTTCTCCAAATGTATGCCTCATTCGCTAAGCTGTTGCGTTCAACTGTCTCTTCCCTCACGCGCTAAAGAATTCCTTTTCACGCAGGCCATCACTCCTCAAATATTCCCACCACACGCACATACGTACGTACTCGGCCGTATCTCGACCTCTCAAACACGCGAACGCTTTTTTTAAAACCCTACCGTAACCTCTGTCGCACTTTCGTTTCACTCGTGAAAACTACATTCCCTTATACGAAACACGCATGTGCTCGCTCCCGTACACCGCGCGTTCCTCTCGCGTTCACAATATGCTCAAAGCGAAACAAAACTTCCCCGAGCAGAAGAGTAGCCTAAGGGTACATTATCGTCTAATGAATTAGCCTCGTGCAGATAGCCCCAGCAAAAGGAACTAATTATATGTACACGTCCATAAAACCCATTTCGCGCATGCTCTAATTAATTTCACATTCAAGAGTAAAGAATAGCAACGTTGTCGCAGCAAAGTCGAACTTTGTAATCCTCCAACACGTTATCCCTTTACATCCGCTTCTCGTGGCAACTTTAACCCTTCGCACCCTGCACCCCTTGCAAACGACTATAACGTCCGGCCATTTGCGGTCTACATCTGTTTCTACGTTCTCGTCCCGTTCCCCGGTCTGATTTATGACTGGAGCTTTCGGCCACGGTCCACAGGATGCCCCCGTTGTGTGCATGCGTGTGCAAGACTCGGTCACGCCGACGATGTCCCGGTTTTATGGGGAATCACGACGCCACGTTGTCCTGCTTACCCCGTGGTCGAACTATCTTCGCCGAAACTCCCGTTTCACGCGTGACGGTAACTTTTGTTTCGTTATCGTCTTGACGTGACCGTGTGTGCACCTGGTAGGCGAGTGCAGCCGGACTATAGGGGGATAAGCGAGAATCGGTTGGACTGTCGATGAATGGTATCATTAACTAGCCCCGTTCGGCGTGCTTCGGTGTCGACTCGACTCAATTTCGATGTGGATAACCGCGCGTCTCGGTCTCGGATGCTTGGCGGATTTCGATTAAAGGGGCGAAGGTGTTGAGTTCGGGGACGCGTGTTTTTTTGGAGGGGAAGTTCGACAACTGGGAATGGCGGAGTTTTCAGGGAACGATTTTTTTTCCAAGCCGATTCAGCGCGCCGCTGCGCTGCCGCGCTATGCATTTTAACGGCGGGTAACGCAAAAGTTAGAAGGTACGCGAAAAAGTAAAGGGAGCGTTAAAGTTTCAACGCACCGGCGATGCACCTCTTCTCCTTCGTGAATATTTTTCTGGGAAATTTGTTGAAAAGGAAGCGAAGTGGTATTCCCCGCTACACTCGCGCAGACGCCCCTGTAAAAAATACATGCGTGATCAAAGTTCCCGCGCTGCTTGCTATTATAGTGCCCTATAGCCATTAAACGTTGTAATGCTACAGTATGTAGCAGCCGACTGCTATTCATTTTCTCAGTTTTCGATTCGGACTTTCGCACGGACTTTTAATACGGCGGTGCGATTACTTTTGCATGTAGCTAAAAGGAACACGAACGAAAAATTGTATTACCGGTGTATTGGGGGAAGTTTGCTCGGGTTTGACTAACTTGAAGTGGAACGTGCTTACGTTTGAGGTAGAATAGTATAACGTTATCGGGTGATTAATCGAGGACACTACTCTTCCTGTCAAACGAGGTTACCGCTAAAAGTGTACAGCAAGTGCAGTGACAGTCACTTCCGGAACGAGAACATTAATTATGTCTCGTATAAGCCTAGTGACATGAGGTGCAACTTGCAATCAAGCTGTTGTAAATGATAGCTTCAATGTTATTTCAATTCAATTTAAATTGATCAGGTTTATTCTTGCAGCCACTATTGGACAATAAATGTTAAAAAATAGGGTTACGAATTTTCTCTAACATTTTTTTACTCAAAAACTTGTAAAAAATTAGGAACTAGTTATCTAATTATCATTAAATTTTATTTACGATTTCCAAGTTGCAATAACAATTAAGGTATTAGATACCCTTGGTGTAGCTAACGTTTTGCGAAGTGAAAATGTTACGAAACCTTGTTTCGTTAATCGCGTTCTCTAAGATTTTAAGAAATCTGATTTACAAAAGCCCACTTTAATTAATAATAACGAGGTATATCTGTGTCGTTAACTTAACAATTTGTAGTTCAGCTGCATGCAAGATTCGAAATAGAATTTCCATCGTTAATATAATTGTAAAGCATCAAAATAGAAGAGCGAGAATTAAAATGAACAGAACTTATCCCTTTGTTCCATCGACTTTTCGCGCTCCAGCTTTGAGGCGGAACTCTTGTCTAAGCCTTTCACGGTTAACGAGATTCACCTTTGACTGCCGTCCAGCAGACACTGAATCAAAGGGAAACTGCGAATAATTACGTTCATACGTTCGTGCTGTTCGTCTGAACAGATTAAATATTACATCCCCTAGAAATTTTTGTTATTTCACACCAGGCATAAACCTTTGTCCTGCAATTTTTTTTTGTAAATATAATTCATATACAATTTTCGATCACATCGAACATATTGTACATGTGCAATATTGAACCCTTTTTCAGGAAAGCAAATGTTTAAGAGAATCTTTATTTGTTTCCCGATAAGAACCAGCAATAGTTATAAAAAAATTATTTCTCCCAGTACTGTCAAATAAAATAATTGATCTTTCAAGTGAGAAAGGTACGATAGCTGTTGTCAGAATTTTATTTCAAATAATGGACAAGTGATTTATGAAAAATCGGGCCTTCCCAAATTTTGTGATATATCTAGTCCCTCGTCAACCTTCATAAACAGCTGAATGCGTGAGTAGTCCAGGAGAACCATTTACTGGCGACAAGCAACACAAGAAGGATCTAATATCACGTTTCATTGAATATTCAAATACCCAATGGTGTACGTACCACTTCATAATGGTTTCATCGTGCTCTCAGCAAGCAATGATGGGATATACCAGAGGACAATGCTAACTATGTACGTAATTACCGTAATTAGAGATACCTTTCACGACATCATTCAACGTTCCCCCAATAAGCACTGTAGCGCGCCACGAAACAGTTATACGTTTAACACGGTTCAAGTTCTTCCCGATTTTTTCGATTGAAAAAGCATAATCTGTCTCGCTAAGGTTTATTACACGTCGCACTATCCTTATTGTATATTCAGAAGTAAATTACTGAAGTGAATTCTTAAAATATTTTCATAAATTGTTCACCAATTACATTATCGAATATTGCTTGGTATATTCTTCGTATATACTACACTATTGTATGGACTTCCAGGAATATCGAGCGCAGATAATATTTCTAAATACTCGAAGTAATACACATCCTGCCTGGACACAGAACGTCCCCCACGGTGCCCCACAAAAACAGCCACACCCTCCCCGCTATCTTTCCCCCAAAAGCGTCATTTTCCCGGCCGTAATCCGCGTTAGAACAGCAGCAAGTGCAAAATCGACCGGTCCCCCGCCGACAACGTACCCGCTCGTTTGCACAGCCCTGCGGCGCGCAGACAAAACCGTTTCGATACAGTTTCGCAAATAGACCCGATACTCGGACGGAAGGCATAAAATCCGTTCTTCCGCGATGCTCTCCATGCAAATACCTGGCCGACGTTGCGCGTCCTCCTACACCTCCGTGCGCCTTATATCAATTCCGTCGACGTACCTCGGACCGTCGAGCTCTGCTGCATCGCAAGCCCGCCCCAGGACAGCGCCCCGATTTAAGAACAACCCTCCCGTAGGAAAGGGACTCTTGCAAATTCGATAACATCCGGGCGGAACGTTCGACGGATAAGTCCTCGCGGGGCAAACGGGTGCTCCCGTTCGTCGATCTTGCCCAGAGACAGAAAAACTCCGTCCGAAGTGTCACGCAGTTCTCACGACTTATCGGGAACTTTCGTCGACCTGGTCGCCGCGAGTTTGCCCGCTCGCGACGGGTCGTTGTGAAGCCGCGCGACGCGACGGGAGGACGATTAAGAGCGCAAACTTGCATCCAAGTCGACGCAGCCACGGCGTTAACACCCGTGGTCGCAGATCCTCCGCGGTCCAAGATGCGCGGCCGAGCGTTCCGCGGCGGATAAAACGGTTCGCTTGGCTCAAGCTGATTCGCCGCGTGCAGTTTCGCGACCGTTCTCCACCCTCGTCGCGTGTTTTCGCTGTTCGAAGCGAAAGCCGCGCCGACCTGAGCCACGCTTGGGGGGGATTCACGTTGTCACGGCCGACAATGAGCACGGGGTTTCCGTGTTCCGCCTTCAGCCGAGCGTGGACGAGGCGGCTTGTCGCCCATGGAATTGTTGCAACGGGACGGCGCGATTCTGCTTGCGATTACGGGAGATGCTGGATGTTGAACAACGGAAGATGGGGCGCGTTAAATGCGACGGAACGAGCGGAGCGTTTCCAGTGGACGGGGCGTACGGAAGATCTGTTCGTGGAGGGAGCGGAAAATGAAGCATCAAAGAGCACGAAGAAGCGCACGGCAGCGTGTTGTGGGAATTTAGTCACTTTCCGGAAGGACCGTTTTACGTACTTCACCCGGCACGGGTACGTCGCGTGATATTATGTGGGCGGCGTATGTGGACGGAAATAATTTTGCTGGGTAATGCAAGAGGAATCTGTGGTCTAATAGAATAGAATAAAATGAGAGGAATTTTGTTATGCGCGTTTATTTCCTGTATATTGATGAAACGTGTGGACGGATGATAATTCAACGAGCGGCGATTGCGGTCCCGTAGAAATGTGTGAATTTCACCGGGATATAAATGAAATGAGAAGGCGATTATTTAATTTTGTAATAAATTAACAAAATATTTGGTCTTGTTATGTGTAGCTAATAAATGGTTGTGACTTTCAAATCTTCAGATGACTTAGGTCAGTTTCAAAAATAATCTATATATCGTTGTTGATCTATGAAGGTCCAGCTATTGGTGCAATAGAAAGAACGTTTTTTGGAATGTGTGTACATTTCGTTAGGATGCACTCAAACCAACATTGCACGGGGCAAAATAATTTAACTATTTTCAAATAACGTAACAGCGCTATCGAAGAAGTAGCTCCGCAGTACATTTTCAAATCTCTACCACTCATCTCTTTATTTGAATAAAACATTTCAGACGGAATATTATACTCGTAAAAGTACGGACAGAATAATGTACAATTTGCTAATCGAAAATTACAGAAAATTATTTCTTAAAGTTCGACAAATGCCACCTTATCACCGAATACGACTTTAATTACCGAAATACAGAATACCGTATTACCAATTTGGTATTCACCAAACGAAATGAAAAATAATATTCGAACAGATCAATAACCGACAGAAAAATAATTGAACAGTATCCGAATTCGTTGAACCAAGAGCCTGCAACACCAAAAACAAACTCGCGCTTCAATAACCATTTGCCTCCGATTCGATCCAAAAACAATCCCCTCCAACGCAGATTCGTTGCGAAAATTTTCAACCCCGCGTTGAAACAATTTCAACACCCGCGAGGAAATTATTTAACGAAGTTGCCAGCCGCCACGGCGATCCCGCCGGACCGGACGATAATCAGTCACCAAGTGTTCATTTCGGAGATCTGCCGGGCGATCGGCGGCGTGCGAGAAAAGTTAGACTTTACGAATCACGAAGCGCACCCTCGGCGACACCAGCTCCAGAAGACCAACTCCCCCGGGCGCTTCTTCGCGGCTTAAAGAGACGGTCGAACCGTCTGCCGGTGGGCGCCGATTATATGAATCATTAGTCACTGTCCCGCGCAGGGGTGACTTACCCGTATTTAAAATTAATGGCGCCGGTTTTGCGATACTCGCGAGTAGAATTTTCGCATGCGCTTACGTCCGTGCACGTTCGTGATCCGTAAGTAAATCGAGGACAAAGAAGGGTACGCGGCTTTAGGCGAGACTGCGAGAAGAGGGGCGGTCGACGGCGGTCCCGGGGCCGGAATGAAAATTATAGGGACGAGAGGTGGTACGGGGGCGGATGATCAAAGGAGGGAAAACGGGAAAGATGGTATCTGAACAAAGAGGAAAACGAGGTATAAACCGAGGTGAAGGAGCGCGGATAGGGGTGGCCCGTATAGAAAAGATGAAGAAAGAAGGGGCTGGTTGAATAAAAGGGGTGAAAAAGCGAGGAAACAGGGAAAGTGGGGAAGTAGTGGTCATAAAGAGACAACGGAAAAGGAAAAGCCGGGGGGGTGGAGCCCGCTCGCCATGAGTCGTCGGTTTACGAGGGACGGTCGGGAAGGAATAAAACGAGGGAAATTTTTATTAATAATCCGACGAGCTACCGCAGTCGCCGCCGCCGCCGCCAGCCGGAACGAACGGCATCCGTAAGAATAAAATTAACATGGAGAAAAGATCCTGGCACGCCTGACTCTGTCATAGATATATGACATTCGCTGATACTAAATACGCGGATGCGTATAAATATTTATGTGTTGCCATACACGGATCCTTGCGTTACGGGTGCGCGCGTATACGTCACGCCGTACTGCGAAATCGTATTCCCTTCTATCTCGAGGGGCATAACCGTATTTCTGCTTAGGACGACCACGGTTTCCCTTAGCTGCGGGGTTCTTGCCGTCGGGGACCCTGTCGAAATGTGGATTATTCGTTCCACGGAACGGCGATTGACACGCAGAATCGTGTAATATGAAGCAGTTCGACGTTGAAATGCACGCGTTCTGAAAAACGTTTGATACCGGCGTTGGGAATTTGTTCAGATTTATCGTCATTTATAAGATATATATGATTCGTTGCTGTACGCGGCTAATAAATAAATAAATAAATATTGCGAGAACTATTATTTTTCGTTTTGTAAAATATTGAAGTGAAACGTGTATATTTGCGTTTGGTTTTTTCTTTTTAATTTTGTTTATATAATAAATTTCATGGAATCACAAAGTATGGGAATTCGGTTCCTTTTTGGTATATTCGTTGATTAATATGCATGCGTGTAAAGAATATTGCAAAATCGATTGTTAGTATAATTATTACGAGCGGCCTAAGCAGTTGGAATAAGTCGCATCTATAATAGTTGTAATGAAAAGAAAGATCAAGAAACTACATTTTCATCTCAGCAAATATAATACTCTTAAACGAACAACAAACTTGTTTTACGGTTTTCGCTTACATTTTCCATCTATAACAATGATTAGCTTTTTCACGAAACCATCGGTACCGTTCTCACAGATTCTGACACAATCTAAACCGCACGACGGAAAAAGAAACAAGAATGAAAGGAAGAGGTAAAAGAAAGGGATGCGCTCATTCTTTAACCGTCTGACCATTCGGTGGTCGAAATTTCCGCCACCATTTTCACATCTTATTGTTCCACAAAGCGGCGAGTTCATCGGTTGCGAAGCGCGATTACGCCCAACCCTTGAACCCAGCTGGAAAATAATTTAAAGCCAGCCCGCACCGTTTTTACTGCACGCAAGCTGGCAAAAAATTTCAACGATTCGACTACGAAACAGAGAAAGACCCCAGGAGGAATTTATTGACAAAAACATTTAATGACCTGGAACGCAATTTACGGTGCGAAAAGTCGGCCAATATTTCGAACGAACCGATGTATCTCAATTCTAATATGACGAAAGTAACCGTAAATAATCGCGTCGCACAATCCGACCAACGTCGAGATTTTATAATTAAAAGTCACGCCCAATCATCGAACGATCGCTTCAGCATAATTCAAACGAAACACGACCGCGCATCGTTTGGCGGTCAAGTAATCGATTCGATGACGATTGACGCGTCCGACGAGTGTATCAAAATTTGAATAGCTTAATTTGGTCCTTCCGCGCTGAAAGATCGCGCGGTCAGTCGCGTTCCGCGAACATAATACACTTTGCGGAATTCCCGGGCAAACCGAGCTTTTTCATTAGACCCCGCTCGCGACAGGTGAGAAGGGTGGGAAATATTAATATTCCCGAATCCCCGGGCTCGGTATTTAATGGTACGGCTGTTAAAGCCTCGTAAGCTTCAGCTGCTTTTTCTTCCTTCGAACAAGCTCAACGGGGTGGGATCGAAACGCGGAAGCTGGAAATTCGTTCGACACGCGCGCCAGAACTTTCTTTGTTCGAAGTTGCACTATCGATTTTGTCGGTTAATTTTTGCAGATTCGTGATGCCAAGGAATAAAATAAAAGGTTGATGTAGTATGCGCAATTATGCGCGCTGGATCTACTAGACGTTCAGTTTGAAATCGATTATCCATATAATTAGCATAACATTCCTCGTGGCTGGCAATTAAACGTTAATACATTTGCTGATGGAGATATTGATATTGTATTACTAATGGTTATAAAGTGGCCTTGTGATAAAGTAGTGAGTAGTACTTGCGATAAAGATGAATAGAATGACCTAAAGACACAATTAAAATGAGTGTCAAATGTTTAGTTTTTATTTCGCATACTTTTATCCAACATTTTTGATTACGTAAAGGAAACCTGAAGAATTGCTAATGGTTATATATGTAATAGGTGTATAATGGTTAATGATGTCGTTAATAATTTTCCAAATCTTCTGAAATTGAGATACGAATTTCCTACCTTTAATCATAGTGCGAGGTGGGTAAACTATTGTTCGTAAATATTTAGTCCATCCATTGTTTCATTTGCTATTCGATCTCCTATTTCATCGCAGGATTCCGACAATTTGCAATATTGAATTGCCAACAATAAATATTGAACCTCCGCGGAGTTCAATATGCAAGTCATACTTTCGCTAGGGAAAAACATTTTTTCACTGCGATATTTAGATTGGAATATTGTAAACAAACACTATTCCTATTATCCTTTTTCTAATACTCACATGCAGTACGAAAGGGTTAATACAGTTAATTAAGAAAATACTGTATTGCCGCGGCTAGATAACAGACACAGTTGTACTGTTCATTATAATTAAATGTTTTATCAAGTAAGTTTCATAAAAGCCGATCACTTTTAAAGCTTTAATAAAATTACTTTGCCGTTATTCAAGTGCCATATCAATTTATTGATCACATTCTACCAAATTGAACACTTCGATAGATAACCAAATATTATGCAATCACCGAGACACCGACAAAAGGAAAACCATGCAGGCTTTCCGATATAAATATGAACAAAATAAACCTCTTTCAATTAGCAAAAAATAATTTTCCCTGCAAGAATGACGGACGCAGCTTTTAACAACGTTATTTCACACATTAATTCCATATTCAAGATTATTTTTCCGCCGAGTGGATGCTTGACCTGAAGCAGCTCTACAAATCGAATTACTAAAAAATCGAGGAGACTAAAGAGAGCAAACATATTCATCCTGTTCATTTAATTTCCCGCTGCACTTAAACTGTACTTCAGCTATACACAACGAACAACAAGAAAAATAGACTCCAAGGTTCTTGCCAATCCAATTTCTCAATCTACGAGAAAATTCAGCCACCTTTACGAATTTTTATTGCGCATGAAAATCGTATGTCAGTAATTTACAGTTAAGGCACGATCTGCTTTCAGGAATGAGCAATGCCCAAACCGTTCGCCTAGATCAGAAGAGCAAAAGTGTGCGCACAGTGCATAAAAAGTGGTCTCCAGGTCGTATCAGGATTTAATGGGCCGGATGCGGTCAATTATCAGCGGCTGTTGCTTATCGAAAAAACGATTCCGATGAGCCGCCAAGTAGAATGAGCTTAACGACCGGAAAACGGGTAAACGTGCGGTACGCGACGGTGAACGTGGCACGATTGAAATGCAAAAGGAGCGTCGACCACGGTTGTGCTCGTGCCACGGTTATAGTTCTCGCCGGGGTCGGCTAATTCTTGCGGGATACTTGATTGCAGCTCGCATTATGGAATCGTGGTATACGAGACGTGTGCATAGGCGAACAACGCACAGTTCGTATGTATACGATACTTCCGAGGTATTGAACAGAAAATATTATTTAACGTTGGGGAATATGAGAGCATAGGTAAAAAGTTTCGCACCTGAGTGATGTAATAAATTCGTCTCTCGCGTGGGAAAGTGTTCCTTTCTCTTTGTTATTCAACTCTTGAAACTTTTTTTATTTCTGTGGGACAATATCACGATAAACATATTGGTAATAATTCGTAGAATATCGCTTTTGAGAATTGGCCAATGATTTAATGATTAAGAATTTGGAATTCTTTTACATATTTAAAGTAAATCGCAAATAGACCAAATTGTGGCTATCACTAGAATGGATAAACTGGGTGCGCACCTGCTGTGACACTGAAACAACAATTCGGTTGAAACCCTGTCACCTGTACAATAATATTGTATCAATAAGACTTTATATCTGAACTGTAATTTGTAAAAAGCGGTGTAAAACGTTGGGGTTACATGGACGATTTATTCACATACCCAAATTAAAACAGATTCTCGCGGCAGAAATTGTGCATGCTGTCAATCCGATTACAAATATTCGGACTCCTTATTCTGAACAATTATTATCGTATCTAGTGTCTTCGAAAAACTCTAACCGAATTTTTTACGCGAAATCTTGAATAACGTGCAAACGATCACCAACCCGAAGTCCGTTTTCTTGAACTGCTTGTACAAGTTCAGTCAATGAAACTTTCATCGACGATACCGACACACTCCACACGCATGCACAAGTGCGACCCAATTCCCAAGCTTTATACAATTTCAACTATGTGGCAATTCGTAATAACGGGCCGCTCCTAATCTCTGGGTCATTCTCTGTGTACGTGGCTGGCTGCGTGTTTAAAGTTCCATGGAAGCGTGGTCACGGCGTGTAAGTACGGAGAAAGGTATGCCACGAACGTGATGATAAGTACGTACACACGAAATTCTGTACTCGTTCGCGATCCCCTGGACCGCAACAGCTTCAATGAATGCTCGATGCACGGCAACTTTTGTCGGTTCCTGGCTCCACAACGTGTACGCGACAACGGTGCCAGAGATTTCGGTGGCATGGATATGCGACACGATCGCTGGCTATGGACAATTTCTTGCTTCCATGCTTGGCACATGGTTGTAAAAGATAGGAAATATCTTGACAAAGGAAATCAGAGGTTGTTATTTTTTGGAGGTATAAAGCGCAGCAGATGTTTAATTCTTTCTAGCGATATATATTATTGTTGTTTTGAAAAACTCAAGAATCGTTGGATATTATTTTAATCATATTTAATGATCACTTTCCGCAGAGATTTCACCCTGTCTATCGTTTCGACTTTGAAGAAAACGTCACGTCTACGTTAATCGATACGTTCAGGACGAGATGCTTATCCCGCGATATAGAAGGGAGTCCAAAGACGCATTTTCGGCTTTAATAACACGTGTAACAGACAGCTGAATAAGTACACGAATGCAAATACAACGATTGTTCGCAATCCCCAAATATACTTCACTCTCTAAAATTCCCTTCCCAAATCCTTATTCTAAAACTCTCCTTTCAAACCTCTCCAGTAACGCATTACATTCTGTTCCGCGTAAATTCACCCTTACACGCATCTGTAGTCTTATCCTACGCTTAAAAATTCTATGATATGGAACTACTACTCGAATACTCATCCGCTATTCATCACCGACTCCTTTATACCTCAAGTACCGAATATAACAAAATCCATATACGTGCCTGCTAAAGAAGGTCTTATCTATAAGTGCACGGGCATTTCACTGCGTATTTTCATACCCTTCACGATCTAATCCATGAGAAAATGGCCTTAATTGACACAATAAGAATTTAAGCGTCCAAAATTTTCTGTCAAGCTTCTCCCACGAAGATACTGCTCAGAATAATATTTTAAAACCATGTACATATCCGTTTTACTACACAGATCACAAATCACGCTTGGCTGCCCCGAATTTTTCAACGGTGGTGTAAAGAAAAGTTAAAAAAAATTGTATAACTATAATAACGTAATAACATATTAAACAACATATAAAAAGTAGATATAAAAATTCTATCAATACTCGATACAACGCATGTCGCCCAGAACTGATTTTTATCTCCAAACCAGAACGCTATTATGGTGTTAGAGTAAAGAATTCTCACATCAAAGAATAACAATGGCCCTGCTGTATACGAAAAAAATACGGGTGCAGCGCAAAGTAGGCCAAGAATTGCGCACAGTCAGGGCTCACAGGTGCTTCGACACCTTCGTGCAAGTTCGACGAAGAGGGTTGCGGCCTGAGCGCAAGCTTCCCTGCTCAAACCGGGGTTAATAAACACCCAGGGGTCGGTTGCAGGCCGATGACGTGGATCCCTGGATGGGGGCGTTGAAGCATCGTTAGCTCCAGCTTGGAGGTATTCACCTTCGCGAAATAGTTTACGCCGGGTCCCCGCCGACCGGTCGAGCTGGCCGCTGACACGTATTTAAGTTCTGCGGCGCGAGGTTGACGTGCTCCACGAGAACACCCGCGGGTAAAAGAAGACACCAGGGCATAATGCTAGGGGTAATTCAGCGTTTTGCCGGTGATTGGGGTCCAGAGGGAGTGAATCGCAATGTGCTTGATTTAATTTTAGAGAAAGGAGGAGCAGTCGTGTAAGTTGCTGGCTTGACCTATGAAACGTCTAAAAATATGTCTGATCACAGTAAGATGTAATAGCAACTTGTTCTACAGAACACTACAAGAATATTAAGTACTAAATAGATTTACAATACGATAAAAATAGAATACTAAATACATTTAGTATTCTTGCGCATAATATTTTATTCGTAAACACTATTATTAATGCTATACGTGTATATCAATTTAAGGGATGTACCTTCCTTCTTTTTGTACTATGATAGCAGACAAGACGTGACTGAGATATCACGTTAAATATTGAATAATATTTGATTGCAGTGCAGTGTGCGTTTGACTTGTAGCTGTAGATGTTTAGTTTGCTTTCTTTCAAGGTACAAATGTTACCTGTGCCTACATGTCGAAAGCTTCTGATGTATCCTGATTAGAATTAGAATCAATTTATTGTCAATATTATCGGCACCTATCTATGAGACGTGAAACAATTGAAAAGTATACGAGCTTATTTAGAACACGTTATTATTGATAGTAATTAATCGCACAAAACTAAGCCATCGTAGAAAATGTAATTAATAATAAGTATCGACGAATCCTGTCAATTATCGAAGACATTTTCATAGATGCAACTAAAAGCAGTACGAAAAGTTTCATTTATACTGGCTACTGTACCCGATGTTTCAAAAACATTCTCACCTTTTTATCAAATATGTATCGAGAATGAGAAAGCATTGGGATTCTTAGAAATTCGAAAATTGTAGCTGAGAATAAGATAGCGAATCGATCACGCAGGTTCTATACAAATCAGCTTAGAAAGACTTACATATCTACTCGCAATTTCCGGTAGCTTCTTTCCTTTTAGCTACAAGTCTTCTAATTCACACTGTTTACTTTTCCACTCTCGTTCCACGGCCTGTGGCTACGAGAAGCTGTCAGTAAGAGAGGTTCGATAAAGCGAAAGGCAATCGGGTTTCAGGTCTCCATGGGATACAAGCTTCCCGATAATGCTGAGACTGGAGGGTAGAACGCAGCGACGGAGAAAATTCCACGTATTTACGTAACTCTACTTACTGCTCAACAGGTAAAATTTGTTTCATAAATTATTAATACTATTAGATTCAAATAATACTCTCAAAAAGTGTTGCAGGATCAAAATCTATTGGCTGTTACCCTAGAAAAATAGATAAAAATGATACCCTACTCTTTATTCCGCGTTATTTACAAGTTAACAATATTAGAAGTCAAAGTAAAGCCACGAACCAATCAGCATTATTAACGTTCAACTTTCCACGGCCCTGGCTGGTTTGCAATTAATTTTTATCGAATTAATCAGGCATCGCACCGGCAGAATATTTTACAGCAGAATCGATACTGTCAAACTTTCGCATGCATACCGTCTATATTAACTTCGCTGTTCGTTCTCGCATGGGGCTTCCGACTTATTTAAATTCAAAAGTAGCTTGAACAGTAGATATCGATGAAAAACGATATTCGTGGTATCGATTCGTTGGTCAAACAAGTTCGCGGATAAAGTGGACCGGACTGATGGAAACGAGATGGATATAAAGGGGAGGAAAAAAAAGAGAAGAAACAGGAATAGACGGATAAAATGTAAATGACTATTTGCTCAGTTCGGAATTTTCGATTTCGGTTGTTCATTTCCCAGTTGCTCGTTGCGAAACGATCGATAAAGTTTCTTCGATCCCGTCGTGATTACAGTCGAACGACTGCGTCACTCAGCCGCGTTTCATTGTCGCAAGTAGTAACCGCAACATGTACACAGACAGCCTATTGTTTCTATTCGTCGCTGCGCGACACTTTAATTTTCGGATACATGCTGGTACGCACGAGAGCTAATTGAATTAGCTGTTTCTTCGTTTATTTTTTGTCGCTGCAGTGTTACTCGACGGTTTCTAAAACTTGCAACGATAAAATAAATTGCACTACTGCGACTCCTTGTTCCCATTGGTTACCCGTGTTTCCGTTCCATCTGATCAGTTTGATGCGTAACGCGCGTACGCTTTGCTCAGCTGTAAATTAACTGTTCACGGCACAGTTTTAATGGAAAGATTTACAACTGCTTTGCTTTGGCATTAACACGGCGACTCTTTACAGAGCATACTTTGAGCTTTGTTATTATTCTCTGTTACCGTGTTGCCCAGATAAAGCAACATCTTAATTAAATTGCGAATATTATGCTCGAGTAATTTTAAATTACAGCGCGCACTTAGTTTTAATTACGGGAGTTGCAGAACTCTTGCGCTATCATATTCTGCGAGAGCGTATTTCGAATAGATAAGGCTTGAAAAATAAATTCGCGCGATGAAGAATAAAACGATTTCGTAACTATTTATTTTCCGTGAATTACGATTGCACGTGCGCTGTACCCACGTGAGAAAGCTAACCGCGCCATAATAATATTCTCGGGACTGAGAAACAGAATTATCGGCGACTCCACCGCACATTCATATATATTTACCATTTTCCACGAATCGCAAAGACTGCGATTCAGTGAATCGTCTAAACGTACCGCAAAGATCTCCGCGACTGGAGTACACACGAGCCGTGGATATTCGCGTATTGCTCGGCTCGTCGTAAACGTATTTGCCCGAGTCTAGAGTGGCAACGACAGACGAGAAATCCGTAGACGTCGGCGAAACTAAAACATTTTCTCAGCGCAGGGCGAGAAGCGTTTTCTCTTGTCCTTTGTTGGCCGCCGTTCATCCCGGCGAATGCGTGGACTTAATGCCTGCTGGATTCAATAACCTTCCATTGGATTATCTACTCTTCGTGAAATTCTATTTCGAGACAGGAAAAGGATGCCGGTGTAAAAGGCCTGAGAACGCTGTCCACCGAGGAAAATCTCCAATGGGCCGTTTCACCTGCGTACTCAAGAACGTTTCAATACGTCCCCGTTTATGTCTGGAGCTCTATCGATAACGAACGATGGATCTCGAAAAATCGCATAAACACGCCTCTCGAGGCGAGCATGGAATTTTATCGTTAACACTGGCCATGCTACTGCTTAACGAGCACGTGAAATATGGCCGGGTTAATGGTTTCTAATAATATCGACACGCGGGCATCGCGTAACAACACTTCAGCGCTCCTCGAAGCCGTTCGACGTCGAGAGCCGAGGTTCCGTAATATCGACGGGAATAATGTAGCCTCGAGTACGGCTGCTCCGAGTGATCGATGTGGTTTAATTGTGTTTTGCTCGTGTTGCGATTAAGGAATGTGCTGGGGTCCGTTAATTAAAATTTTATAGTCGAGTGTGAGAGGGAAATAAAAATAAACGTGCTGAGATTCGTTGAACGTGTTGACCGTTGGTATTGTTTGTAAAATGAGAAATTGAAACCTGCAAACTGGAATGCCAAATACGATATTGTCTGACGAAAAAAGAAAAAAAAAAACAACACGAATGAAGTGCCTGCTACGAAAATTACACACAGACCAAATCTCTCGAACCGCAGTAGGAAAAACTCGAAACACCGCGATAAATCTCGAAAGCAAATGACACGCTCCCATTAATCCGTAACAACGCTCTCGGCTGCTGCCTTCGAAAGAACATCCGCCCGTCGTTGCAAATCACCGTGGCTCGGTGAAAAGTCACGTTTACCTCCGAACGAAGGCATCGTAAACAAGTTAAGGAAGCAACGTAACAAGCTGGCCTTCCCTCTTGCTGGCTCGGCGGCCTTATTGTTGTAACGAACGCGATAAAACGAGACGGCCCTATTAAACTGTTACGTGTACCACTGCGGGATACTCCAGGAGTTCTGTTTGATGTAGGGATCGTTTTAAGGGCACATTCGTAAGTTTCGCGTCGACAATGTAAGGAAGGTCGGTGGTGAGTTGCACAAATTCAGTTACTCCGTCTTCCCGAAAGCGGTCACGATCCTCGCCTCCAGATGCGGGGCATAAAAGCGGGCCTTTAACCCCGCGGCCGTATGGACAGAGACGTACGAAACGGTGGACGGGTCATTTCGGGAACGAGGATCGACAAGGGCCGTACGTGCCGAGTACTGCTGACGTCGGTCTCGGTGCGATGCGATTGAAAATAAGGAGACTTTAAGACGGTCCTTCCATTTCGAGGCCGGAGTGCACATAACAAGGTGTCAGGTTTGTATGCTGCCATGTGCTTGCGAGGGAAGCTTCTTAGAGCAGTGATGAGCAAACTGCGGCCCGCCAGAACACGTGACACGCGGGCCGCGGGACCCATTTGCTCATTGAACATGCGTATAACGCATTGAACACATCAACGCATTGAACAACGTTAATATGTATATGTTGAAACAAAAAAACAGAAGAGAATCTTGCTTCAAATCGAATAAGAAATGGCTGATTTACGTCTTAAATTCAACTAATTGATTAGTGTATTTGAGGATTTAACCCCTTCGCATCGGAGAACGAGATATCTCGCCGCGCGATTCCGTTCGTGATATGCTTCGGACGAGATATCGTGCAACGCAATGCCTTTCATGCGACGCTGTGTACGGAATATTTCGCATAGCTTTTTATCGTAACGCTGGCGAGTTATAATTATGCTGTACCTAGCTATGTGGGTTATATTCGTTCATGAAATCGAAAATTAATCAAACCAGCAAATGCTACCTAAGAAACAATAAAATTGAATCTTTTGTAATACAAGGTTGAAGAGGACATTTCTATATTCAATTAGAAAACATTTATATAGAGGTTCAACTTCTATTTCTATTACTTGCATCTACGCGCTGTATGTCTGACCATCGGCGGTCCACTACTACTTGCGCTCACATAGTTCCACTTTCTGCAGTTCCCTTCCCCAGTTCAATGACAATTTCCAATTCATTATTGGAAATTATTCAACTAATTACTGTGGATATCATTAAATAACGTTCATGTATAACTAGCAATAAAAATAATACGTAATTTCAACCATGCTGAACTTGTTCCAAAATTTTTGAAAGATAAACACATAGAACGGTGTAACTAGTCCACTGTTTGCTGATACATTGAAACAATCTGACTGTCTAGTACAAAGCAACGGCAATAGAGATACATCTCGATATCAACGAAAAATATGCAATTATTTACTCAATTAATGCTCTTTATAGCAGATACATGATTAATACACCAAACACGCGGGGAACATTTCTTATAGAACGACGTTCTGTAAATTCATTCAGTTCGATCGAAATCGCTGAGAAGAATTCCATTCATGTGCAGGCAAATAAATGAACAGAAACTTTCGAATGAATTCGATCCCGCAACGAGTTGATTTAATTACTTCCAAGCCCCTCGTATCCAGAGCTCCATAGTTGACGACGTTCTATCAACGCACACAGCATGTTCCCAATCCCGGCTAACAATCGGGCAAATTATAATTGATTCCCTAATGAAAAGTCGGGGCGAAGGCAGGCACAAACCCCGACGAAGTAATTACGAATCTTCTGTGAGGGAATCGCGGATGCTAATCCGTAATCGACGTGCTGAGGACCACTGACAATGCGTCACAGTGTCCTCTCTCCCTCTCTCTCTCTCTCTCTCTCTCTCTCTCTCTGCCTCTCTTTGTCATTGTACGCTAGTATGCTAGATTATGGAAGTTAATAACTCATCAGTGCGCCCTACTTATACTGCTACGTGCTGTCATAATCGGCTCATGAATATCGTATTATGGCACGAAACGGTAGCAAAATTCGCTTCCACGAGAGATAGGCCACCCCTATTTTCCTCCCCTGATTAGGCCCCTTGTTATCTCAAAGGTATTTATCAGGTGCTACGTGACAGAGAGGAGAGTTGTCTATTCCCCTGCCTAATGCGTGAGTACGTGGTAAGTTGGATCATGTCGGACCTGAAACGCGACTGGGATCGCAACTTAATCTCGACCGCGATTTCGGGCAACTCTGTACCTTAAGCAATCACCTGGACAAGTTGGGGAACATTGTAGATTTTCCTGAGCGGAGCTGTGAAACAACGAGCGTAAATACGTTGGCCGTTTGTTTCGAGACAATTCGTTCGATTGCACAATCGTGCGTATTAGTTATCCTACGTTGCCCGCGTCGGGCAACGCACGCACATAATAATGAAATTCCCTTGAACCCATTCGATACATCTGCTCCACGTTCGCGAAACTCGCAATCTGTGATTCATGATTGCTCTCGATCCTCTAATATCCGAACCCATCGAATACTTCAGCGGTACAAGGAGCCCGCAGTGCAGAAGTGCCAGAATTATACAACCACTAATTCCCGGCAATGATCCGAAACACTCGACCAAAGTGGCCGCCCGCCATCAACTCGTATCCACTTACATTTCACCATTACCGTTCCCTTCTTATTACTTGCGTCGCGGGTCACGGTTCCAGAAGCCCCCGAACGAAAGTACAGCGCGGCCACAGCGAGAGGAAGGCTCGTGTTGAGAGGGAGCGAGCAAGGGCGGCCGTTGTGAGTACAGTTGGGGACAATTAGGGCAGTTTCACTGACGCAGGAAGTGACATCAGGTTGCCGTGTACCCTCGGGGCTATTGTTCCCGACACGTACAACCAGCGTCGACTCTCGACTATCTCAACCCTTTACCGCTCATCCCCACCACGCCCGTTCAGTAACTGTCAGCCGCCCTCCCGGTGAAGCCGGCGTTGACCTACAAAATGCAGCAGCTTGTCGAGACCGGTTGCCAACGGTTTGCGACAGGTTTACGCGAGGAACCACCCTAACTGGCCGAGACTATCGTGCGAAGACGCAAACCGTGTCGCAGTGTCTCGGTGCTGTTAAAAGGGAAGGCGCTCGCGCAGTACGCGAGAACGGCGATACTGTTGGGAAATGGTGGTGGGTGGAGGTTTGTAATAGCGTGGAATCATGGTAAGGGTGCAGGTTTGGATATGTATTTTGTTGGATGGTGATTGTCGGATTTCAATCAGACGAATGTTTGAAGGAAAGTAGAAAGTCCCTTCTCGTTCGGGCGAAGCGCTGCGGCGCGATTAGTTTGTCACTTCGTTTCGAACAAACAGCGAGCAGTGTGTATTTGAAACAATCACTCGATAGACTTGTTAATAGTACACGTATATTATTTCCTACAGTACAGCGAAACTATTAAATTACTGACAGAAGCCAATAAATTGCACACCAGAGAGTGTGTGCCGCAATTTAAAATTGATTCCACCGTGCACCACCGAATCATGCGATATTTATACCCGTTCGAACTGTTACAAGCAGCAAACGAAGCTGTTCCTACCAAATATTCGCTGTCGCGACCCCGGGCCATGTTTATTATTCCCGTCTTGATACAACGTTCTCAAACGCCGCGCTGCTACTTTCCCGAATCAAATGTACACTGGCGGCGCGCATTCATATTAATAACCCGTTCTATTCTCGGCCGATGACGATTTCGAGTGGAAACGTTCGCCGCAGAAAGGAGCGCCCGAGTTTTCCCAGACCCGGAGCAAACAGACTGGGAAAACATCTTTCCGCGTCCCAAGCGTGTTCTGAATAGGGGGACATTGTCTCAAGGAATCTCCTCGAATCGTTTCCGGGGACGCGTTATTTTTATATTTTCGACAGGCTATCTGAGACCACGACGTCCCGACAGTTTCCCGGCGTAATGGGCTGTCGGAAATTTGAATAATCCTTGTATACGAGCGTCGTGGTGGACAGGCGGCGCTCGTCCACGCGGTCATTCGAATTTATTCGCACGGAGCTGAACCACGACGGCAGCGTTCGATTCTGCGGCAAATATCCAGCGTAGCAGTTTCAAGATTCACCGGCGGAGTGGCCGCCACGAAACGGCCGGATTTCATTGCCCCGAGCCACGGCAGCATATTTCGAATGAACCGAAAAAGTAAGTTCGCGCGGAGCTTGAAACTGCAATGGCCGAACTTCGATCGTTCTTTTTACGATCGGCCTTGTAGCAGTCGAAACAGCGGCTGCAACGGCAATTAGGCAGGGCCGAGGCGTAAACCTGCAATTACGTCGAATTACAGCGGACAGGAGCCCTCCCTGGGCAGAAATGGAATTTTCGAACGCGAAAGAGATAAGAATGAACGGCGGCCCCAATCGCTTTCAGATGAAAATGGTAGTTTAAGAATTCTACGATACTTCTCGCCGTGACGGTATCCCTGTAACATTTCGGAATATTTTTATCCCTAACTGCCCTTATCTACCGGGGGAATGTTCACGCGCGGTGGAATATTTGCTGATTAGAATGACCCTCGATGCCGCGTCGGTTATAATGAATGTATAATGTATGAGTTCGGTTTTTCGCTGAGTGAGTACACTTTGGTAGAGAAGTCTCGTTTCGAAGTACGAGACATGTAAATCGGGGGATATTAAACGTTGCGCTTATATTAACTAAACAATGCTTTTCTGCGAGAAGTGAACAGTAAAAGTAAACAGATTTGTCGTCATAAAATCGTTCTTTTATGAACAATTTGCATTAATGTACTTGTAACTACATTTGTATTGCAAATTAATATTTCATATGTTATAAAGTTCATCAAAATAATATATCTATATATATATATATATATATATATATATATATATTATATTTATATATATATATATATATAAATTAATATGCAGCATAAGGTATTGAATGCTTAGCAATGATACGTGGATAACTGAATAAAGAATAGATAAAAAAAAACGCGTTAGTGAATTCAACTAAATTATATTCATCTGACGAGTGGTAAAGATAAAGGGGAACGTTACACTGGTGATATAGAAGATCGCATCAACGGTTATGTAGCTTCAGGCTGGCACACCCCATAGAGAACCCCATGGGCTTTCCTACCGCATTCACGGATGCATCTACCGACTACATCCGCACTAGGAGATAGGGTTTTACCACAGACCACTGGCAAATATTATTCGTAATAAACCAATTACAGGATACGTCGGTTTCCCTTGCCGGGACAAAAATACATAGATGACAAATGCCCACCTGCGTGAGTTTGCGTCGCTTCTTCATTTTTGTTTAAACAGGAGCTATGAGCGAGTGAAAGCTATATTGGCAGCAACCCAATTGGAAGAGCATACGTTTCGCCTGTTACACAATCATGGAAACGTGATTGAAGTGATTGCAAATACATGAAAGCGGTTCCATAGACGTTATTCGTCTATAGTAGCCCGCAATGAACGAATACCATACTCTTGGAAATAGGAGTGGCTGATTAATTGAAGCGTTTCGCTGTTTAAAGTAATTTCGATCTGTGATCAAATTCGACAGAATTCAAGGGAAGAACATAAGTAAAAATAAGTACGGTAAATAAACGAAACAACTGTTACAGGAAACTACCCAAGTAATATACATACGAATAGAAAGGCAGAACATAATATGCTACTTGTTTCGATATCATAAAAAGGGTGAAAAGTCAACATATAATGAAACGTAAATGACGCCAGATAAGCGTGATACTTTTATGGAGCTTCAGGATTGAATCTCGACCAATCCAGCTGATACAGACTTGAACGAAAATCGAACGTAATCATAGTATTACAACAATGCTTCTCGCGAACAGAAAACTGGAAAAGACGCCAGGAAAATAATTTAATATAATCACACACCCGTGACATCGTATCCAGTTGCAAACTTCGTTGACACTCCGTTCGAAATTATACGTTTAATTTAAGCGAACTCATTAAATGACAACCAATTACACTTCGGGCCACCGAATTTTAATAAAACGATGATTAAACTTTACTACTTACAATACGTCCATACGAGCACTGCAACGACAGGGATCCAAACTTCAAGACAAGTAGCAAGAAAGGAAAAGAAGAAAAGATCCGTTGAAACGATTCCAAGTAATATAATGGTTCTCCGCCTTCAATCGGGGAGAACCTTCGGGCATAGAAGAAAGGTCTGAATGTCTGTCCACCTAAAAAGGGACCCGTGGCAAACGCGTGCCAATAAAGCGAGCTCATCCCCCGTCGCGGCCAATGGCGGCCAAAAAGTTCGCGCGGTCGCCCGCGCGAGGATCGTGGAAATCGGAACCGGCCACCTTCGAGGCCGAATTAAAGATTTTCCGAGGCGTGCCATTTGGCGCGCTATAATAACGAATTTTATCGCCTTCCCACGGAGCGGCGCGGCAGGAACCGGCGGCGGGCCGCCAGCTTAATTACTTCCTCGCTGTAAGGACTTTAAGCCGCTTTCTCATTTGTTTGAACACGCCTGGGTCCCGGGCTGGATGAACGTACTGGATACGTTCGTTCGACCACTTCTTATCTCGCGAACTCGCCGTTTACCGTGCTCACCATCGCCGCCCTTCCGCGTGCTTTCCGCTCGAAGTTCGCAGCTTTATTAGCCCCCGCGATCTTCAAGTCCTCCGGGCTGTTTGAGAGGATCCAGGTTCCCAGCCCTCTTCCCCCACTTGGCCTGTTTCTCTTTGTCGCGACTTGGAACGCGCTTAAGTCACGCGGTAACTAGCGCGCCGAGGTTCACGTTTCGATTGACAGTCCCGAGTCTGCGGAATCTGTCACGGTGGATTTGACGACGACGTTACTTTGGGGCGCGATGTCGCTCGTGTTTGGAGAACGGATCGCGTGACGCTTCGCACCGATACGTTTCGTCTGAATGCGCGGCGGATGGGTACGGTTCGGTTTCTTGTTCATTTGGTGTCGACTGTTTTAGTAAATAACGTGTGAGGTCTGAGGTGTTTCATTGCGAAGATTTTCGACGGGGTTATTGGTATTATTCTATTTATCAGCGATATTTTGTCACTGGTTGTTCCGCGACCATTCTAATTGTTGATTATACATTTGGGTCGAAATTCTTTATTTTAATTAATTTCGTAGCCGAGTGTAGTTCAGATATCGTGCTTTCATAGTGGACGGTAATATCTTACCGTTACCTTTAAAAGTCTGATAACGTGTGCAACGTGGCGTTGGCTTGATCTCGCTCAAAAAATTCAATTGAACCCAGCCGAGACCGTAAAGATTCACTTTAGAATTAGGCATAAACATCGTTTGCAGGACGGTGTTAAAACTTTTCGCGCGTATTCCGCAGTAACTGCGTCTCTGCGTGTACTCCCTAGAAAAAGTTCACGGTTTTTCGCTGGCTAAATTATATTTGCCGAAACTTCCCGGCGGAATTTTCACTTCGAAAATGCCCGGCAAGTTTTTGAAACTCTATTCTCGCTAGAGTTCACGCGGCTAATTATAAAATAACGCGCCAGCAGTAAGCAGTAACGAGTTTCTTATCACGACCCCGTGTAATCCTCTTGGTAACATTCGAGTTTGCATTCATACGGTACCGGCTTCCCTCGGTATCGAAGGGGGCAATCTTGGGCCCCGGCATCGAACCACCGTGGAATAACGCGAAACGAAATTGAGACGGCGTGGAAGAAGCAAATTTCCCCTTTCTTCCAATACGAGCTGCGAACGCGGAACGGCTTGTGTAATCTAACTTTACAACCTGAGAAGTGTACACGTATAATAACCCCGCGCAATATGTTCGCCCGGAGCAGATCTGATAAAAAGATCCTCTCAGATCTATTACGGAATTTGATAACGAAAATTGATTCCGATATCGAGGCGCTTGCACCGTCGGATATTGGTGCGCTATTCGTACGGTACTCGGACGCGGAAAATTTAATTCGCAGGTGAACGGTGTTCATCGCGAAGTGTTCATCGCCCGTGCAACATGTGTTCAATAATATCCCACAGATACGCAGGCGGAAGGCATTTTGTAATCGCGTGCCGTATTTTCCGAGCGGAATCATTTTAGAAGTAATTATCGCCGGTGAAGTAATATTCCAGTGAAATTTCATCGCATACTTCGAACAAATACTTTGCGCGCACTATTACCGCGTGCAACGGGGAAATTCTTGATTTCGAAAGTCTAACGCCGCTGCGAAAGCGGAGACTCCTTTCATCGTAATAACTCGCGTGAATTGCAATTTAGTTGGGCGGCGCGCTGAAATAAAACGGAACCGATCGATAACGAAATAACGAGTACTTAATAGCGGCAATAGCGGTCGTAATACCATTCAACGGGCTGAGTGTGCGGTGCACTTTGCCATCGAAACTGCTTGAAATAAACCCATGCGGACACTTAACCTCATTGATCGGTGTAGATAGTTCGCCGCTAGTTGGCAGAAAGTACGATTCCTTTCATTTATTGCTGAAACTCAATCAAGTAAAAGCCCGCGCTCGGACACCTTTGCGACGACACCGATTGTATCTATTGTCTGTTGAGCGCGTTACTTTTATGCATTAATCAATTTCCTGTCTTCTTACTTGCAAATCGGTAACGGTCGATTACCGGTCATTCGCGAGGCTCCGCCTACGGTTGCAGGAATGATAGTAATAGTAATTGTTTGCGAATCGTTTGAAGCAATATCTATACGCTTAGCTGCTTGTATCATTTGTTGTCGAAAACATGTAGATACTCGGGGCGCGATGTTGTTTTAATGGTTTATGATTGCGGAATGAACGTTCCTATTAGTGGAATTATTTGAAGCGCGCATCGTGTAAGCTTATTGAGAGACACGTTGCAATTGTGAAAATGGAGCGCAGTGTTTCAAGCTGCAAACAATTCTGATAGATACTTCAGAGCCGGAGGGCATGCGGACTAAGGGAAATACAAAAATATACGACTGATCAATTAAGGCAACCCTTAACAAACCTTAAATGCACGCCTCTCTCACAAACAGTAAAATATTTCGGAATTTCCAATTCGTCCGCCATAAAGCTACAGAAAAATAAACGAACAATGTCCATCTCGGGTCTTCGCGGTGTTTTATTTAAAAATAAAAGTACCAAGGGTTTAATTGCAAGATGCATCAGAAGCATCAAGCGGCTACGATAATTATCTGCACGGTACGATATTTTTCCAACCACCACTACGCATTCAAGATCGCGATCCTTACAACTCGTTAAAATTTGCAAAATAACAATCTGCTAATCCTCGAATATCCTCCAAGCATCACTTCCACCAATTTATTACCCCGCACCTATTTGCCCCCGTACTTCCACTACAACTTCCTCCCCGGTGTCTGAATCACAGCACCCATCGAGTTCCTCGTTCATCCAGCTTCCAAACTACCCAATAACCGTGACATTCATGCCCGCCGCTATCCCGTCTATTTTGACGGGGTTAAGCAATCCCCTCGGCCAAATCTTACCGAAGCCCTCTCTCGGTTATTCGATTACCCCAGCTCGCAGTCGCCGCGAGCAGACGAATCTTCGCGGCGCCGCCACGGGTTCCCCGATTTAATAATTACGCGACGGCGCCGAGCGCGAAAAGAATCCACCGCCATCCGCGTGATTGGCGAATAAATCGGCGGATCGGGCAAAGGAGGTTCAGCCGGTGGCGACAGCGGGAAAGAGAAGCGACGGAGAAGAGCCCGAGCGGGTTGACGGCACCCATAGAAAGGGCGACGGTCGTCAGAGGGAACGATGGGGGCGAAAGGGGGCCGCGAGGCAATATTTTCACTTCCAGCCCCTTGTCCTTCCGTTCTCTTTTTCATCTCCGCGTCGCGCCGCGTCGCGCCGCGTCGTTGCGTGTCCCTCCTCCCTTGCCGCGCGACCTGCTCGCCCCAATCGGGAGTAGCGCCGCACGCCAAATGAAAATCTATCGATCGCGTTGCTCTGTAGGCGGATTTAATTTAATTTGCCGCGCCGTTGTCGCCCGACAGTGTCAAGGAGCCCCGCGGAGAAACAACGGGAAAGGAAGGATCGCGGCGCGGGGTGGAATGTCCGGGATATCGGAGGGGAAACTGTTGCTCCTGTTCGGCTGACTCGACCGTTTCGAAACGTCTTCGTCGAAACAATGACGCGCGGAGTAGGTCGGATATCGGCGTTTTCGAATGGGTAGAAAGGGGCAGTGCGTTGACCGGAGGGGGCGGCAGGTTTATTTAGGGGCAATTAAACGTTTCATTTGATCCCAGCACGAGAATGTTTTTGGTAGATCCTTGTAGAAACGTGCAGTGTTTTAATCAGTTTCCGATGGAACATTACGGACGAGGTGAAAGCTCGATAAATGTTGCTCGCTGTTTTTCTAGCAAACATTCGAATGTGGGAAACGTTACTTTGGATAATTGTAATATATTCAGACAGGACAATAGAAACATGTAAGTTGACGAAAGTATAATGTTATACACGCATGTATTGCGTGTAGAATCGAAGCAATTATAGCGCTTAAAATAATACTTGAAGTAAAAAGTTACAAATGTATTGTAACGCGTTAACTTACCGGAGGTGTACCTTATTCGTTTTACCCATGTTAATTATCGTACAGTAAATTTTTTAAACTCTGTCCTTGATCTGTACATTAAGATTAAAGGATGAATGTCTTATTCTTACTTGTTCCATCGTGACGATCGAAAAGTTATATTGATTACAAGCTGCGTAGGATTATTATTGTTATTATTACTATTAACTAACCAGTGAATTATTATCATTAGCATTAATTGATCTTATGAATGGACTACATTTGTACACGTGAAACATGTTCGAGAGTTTAAAAATACATTTGAGGGTAAGCCTTTCAGAAATACATCTGCAACACCTGCAACAATTACGCGAGATCAAACGAAATTGATCTACTCGGACATGTAATTACACGAACTCGCGGAGAGGAAACGTGGCGGGCGATCTTGATTGAAGTTCTTACCGGTCTATAAGACTTTTGAACGTGTATCAAACAACCGGTGCAAGTGCACTTGCTTCTGTCTGTCGTTGAACGAGAAATCAGCCAGTGCTGAGAGTCAGCTAAAGTTTACAACGATCTGATACAATAATAATCACGGGCCTTTCTTATGTCGCGACATTTATTTCTATCGTTCCATAGTACTCAAGGTAGTTCAATTTTAAACCGACCCCCGGCACAAATATGTAAACGAATAGCAAAACTTATTCAGGTCTAAAAGTCAGCTTCTTTCACTTCGAAAGCAAATATTTGAAAATCTGTTCGTCTTGGGAAAATAGTTGGCCATAAACATTATGCGTACGGGCCAATCGTTTGCGAACGATACGTGGTTCAGTTTTTTCTGCATCGACGTAAAGAAAGGGTCACTCGCACTATACATTTTGACCGTGTTCGTATTTATTACACCAGAGATTGAAACTTTATCTCGGCTTGCCACTTGCTTACGTGTGGCGGACCTTTCAAATAAACGAAGAATCCTGCGGCGAGTTTTTCGATCCCGCGGCCCCTCTTTTTCTCGACGTAAGCTGCTTTCCATTGGACAAGACTAGCGTTTTTATCGGAGGAAAAAACTGGTAGAAAATTGTCCTCGACAAATGGAGTGTCGAATCGAGAAATAAAGTAGTGTTAATGCGCGACAAGTGACTGAAGTATTTCACGTTTAATTTATCACGAGTGCAAGGGACGAAGAAGCTATTGTTAATAAAAATTTTGGAGGTGACGATTTATTTTTAAACGGATCTGTATATTTTTTAACTATTATGCAATACACACATGTAACGCGTGCATATGTCATTTTATCATCTGATATCAATTGAAATACAAACTGGGCGTGGTACATTTCACTCGAAACAGCCGAGAAAAATATTTAGAAGAAACGAATTGTCCGAAATTTGCGTGATTTATTCCAGCTGGGGTTGCGTTACGTTTCTGATGTTCGTGAGAAAATGTCAGGGCAAAGAATTGTGATCGGCGACGAGACGACGGTAGAAACTTTTCTATCCGAACGGCGACGTCGGCCATAAATAACGTTGAATAATTGCGGCAGTGAATGCGGCCGCGATGAGACTCGATAATCGGTCGGAGCTGCACGAAACGAATAACGAGAGAAGAAACAACGATGCGCAGAGGATCTGGCCAATTTACATGTCAATTCGTTTATTGACGCCTGTGTAGAAATCAAACAATAGCAGCGGCCAATCGAATCGTATAGTCGCATTAGCTCGCCATTGAATTCCGAAAGGGAATCGGTCGAAATCAATTTAATATTTCATGCCCGATGTCGTGAACGCAGCCAATTCTGCGCTGCCCGTTTATTTGTCACGGTGCGCCGTACGCTTGCTTTTATTTTGGCAGAAAGTATGTAAATATTAGATATGCATGTATGAATAATAATCGATCGAGGGAGAATAGAAATATGCTGGCCTGTAACCTTGCGCAATAGACTGTTACAAACATTGCTGCACTCTTACTTCGTGTTCTCTTCATTCGATAACGCAAGTTTATCAAATCTGTTTAAAGGTACGCGTTGAACTGAATTCTATTCAACAACGTTTTATCAACTCACGTTTTTACCATCTCGCGAAAATCTTTCCGCGTTCCCGTAACGTAAATCCGTGAAACGCAAAACAAATGATACATTAATTTCGTCGGTACTACTTTATACATCGCAACCAATTTTTTAGTTTCAGCACGCGGATCGACGACAGGATGTTCAATTAACGAAAATATGAGCAGGCATTCGGTGCAGTCGAGCGAAAACGCTTTTGGCAAAGATAAATTCGACCCACGGGGGAAACGCTGTTCCCAACAATATTCAAATGGAAGAAACATACGAGGGCGAATTTACGCCAACGCTGAAACCATCCGCGGTCTCGCCCGCGAGACAGAAACTTTACTGCGTGGAGATCTTCGCCAACGGCGAAAGAAGCTCGCATTAGTTACGGTTATGGTCGCGCCGGCTTTCCTTTTTGCCGTCTCCTCGCCAGAGAAACACTTTAAGATCAATAAAATTGGTCGAACCGGCCGGGAGTCGATGCAACACGACGGACCGCGTTCGATATTCCCGTCACGTCAAACCAGACGCGCCTCCGTGCAAGATAAAACGCGCGGAAGTAAAGGAAGATCCGCTCAAATGTCTGGAAATAGTGATTGCGATAAGCGTAAACTAGTTACGCGATAAGGTGTGTCGAGTTGGCGAACGGTCTTCGTGGCACGTGGTGCGAAATTATTTATTCTATTACTCACTTCGACCAAGGTCTTCGAGATTCACTGGGCGTTAGATTTCTCTTTGCTATTTTCGGTCAACCGTTGAATCAGTATTTTGCGTTTGAGAAATGGGACATTGAAGGAAATGGAGAATTGATGGTTTCGATTAAGTGAAGATTCAATCGACGTCCTTTTTCAGTATCTGAGCTCGCATTTTATATGATGTTACTTTTTAGCAATAATGTCCGATCAAAACTGTTCAATAAGCTGATAAGAAGCATGGCTGTTTTACTGGGGCGAGTGATGTGCAATGCTGTCGGGAAATATGTCCAAAGTGTATAAATATTAGGCGAGCAATTTCAAACGTATCAGTAAAACGTTGAATGATGCAAACATAATTGTAGGCCGTGTATTTCACGAAGGGCCAAAACGATTCGCGTCTTTCCTAACACGATGCGATAGTCAGGGATCGAACGAAGTTATGTCAGAGTACTTTGTTTTCTTTTAATTTTCACCGACGCGACGGCCAGTTTTCATAACAAGGAAACACCTGCAAAGTGCTAGAAAAAGTAAAGAAATTCTCGCCGGACTTATCCATACTAATCCTGGACACAGTTTCCAGTGGCAGCCTTGTTTTGCACAGTGTTCGTTCGCAATATTCTCTCCAAATAGGAACTGTAATGAAATTTTATCCGATACACGGTCTAAAAGTTTCCCTTCCCGGGAAAATTCTAGGAATCCCGAAAGTCTCGAAAATGTTTCGAATAATAAGATTATAAAATACGCACTTTGTATAAATTGCATTAGCATCGCGTCCATTGATTCAAAATTGTATTGTGTCAATTAAACAGCGTGTGAATAATTACATTTTGGAAATGTAATGCTTACTGCAATAATAACGTAACACGAGGATATTAATTCAATATGCAATTTGTGGACAAATGAAATTCTAACAGGATAAGTATAAAAACGTAACGCTTTTGTTTTGACGTATTGGAGGCAATCAAATTCTTTGTAATTTCTATTTAAATATGAAAACGAAAGAATCGACTTAAATGTATATCTTAAAATCCAAAATTTAACTCACGTTGCTTGCGCCACTGAATTCAATCCTTGCTTTTCAATAAAGTAAAATCATTCCAAGTCACGTATAGCATTGCATACGGCTCGACGGTTCAGATATTTCTGGGAAGAAATACAGGTGTATAGAATGCGGTGCACAAGTAGGAAAGCAGTGCTTTCAAAATTTCGAAACCTTTCTTCGTCACTTGCAGCGCATCAATTATACAACGCCAAACGGTCCACGTCTTGGTTGTTGCCGCGAAGCAGAACCACCTGTAAAACTTCTTCAGCTGGAACCGTGGTACACGGCGTCAGGTGCGCTGCTGAAAACAGTCTGAGATCTCTCGAGTGTTACGTATTTACAAAGCTGCACCACTACTTTGCACTTCGCGCATTCTCACTTCCTTTCGCGATTTCATAGTTGTCGCGGAACATCCATTGAAACTGAGAGAAGAAAGCTAAAGATAGTTTTTGTTTGAGACCTCGCTATTCAGTTTTAGTTAAAAATATCCTGAAAATGTATCGATTATTTAAAATTTAAAGAGTTAATTGATCATGTTCCTCGTTTTAACGTTTACGTTTTTATTTCTCGCGGGATTTGTATTACGCGCGCGTGATTGCCAGCATGGTTTTAAAGAATCATGATATGTAAAACAAATGTTAAATTGGCTTAATGGTTTTTTACATGGTAAAGTTTGATGATTTTATTTGAAGAAAATCGTATACATTTCACTTGGAACCCTACCCTTCTCTGTCAGAATCATATTCATTTTGAATCTCACTTATTTCAATTTTATTGTGTATAACACAGTTTATCTAAAATAATGGTAAACTCCTGTGCTATAATAACTGCGAGAGACTGCAATCTGTATTCTTAAAATAGCTACAGTTCGAAGTTCAATTCTCAAGCATCCGAACTTAGTTATTATACAATTCTCAGTCATAATTGAATAGGCTCATGCAGTGGTAGGTGTTCTAATTTGGAATAATTGATTGAAGTGGCTTAATTGAACTGCATTTAAGCCACGGAAACGTTATGATATCCGATCCGAACGAACGGCCGCTTCGAATGCCAGGAAGTCACGATGGTCAATTTCAGAAACTGCCACGAGGAAACAAAGTTAATCCCCGAAGTGTTGCGTGAGGAAGTCTAGTATAAAAACTGTACAGAACACACCACGAATATAATTGGATAATTGTACGCCGAGAAGTGCAGGTTCCCCTGTGAATATATAATTTTAATTTGGCCAGGCAAGCGCCCGAAGTTACGTGACGCAACAGAATTTGCATTATGCAATGCATGTTTTTCTTTTTATTAAACATCCATTTACAATCGGGAGGTTCTTTGTCTGAAGATTAAGTGACAAGTGGCACTAAAAATCTAAGCACAGCGGTGCAGTACTGCGTTAACTGTTGTAGTTGTGCACGTTCACGAGCACGAGGACCGTACTACACAACAAGATTAACTGACAGTATAATGGCGCCGATTAAATTCTAGGAAACTACTCGAGGATGCATGCATCGCAACCACCCGATACCACGAGAATGTACAGCATAAATCAGACGAAGCTCAGGGCAATGAAATTTCAGCTTCTATTAACTAAGGCTCTTTAATATGTTAGGATTGATCAATGGAGATTAGACACAACTTGGTTAATTAACTTTCGACTGTGCACAGGTGGATGTTAAGCATTGGTACTATAATATTTCGAGAATCCAGTTGTTGATTATTATGATTCTGTGAAGTAACACCATGATAATTCAGCGAAAGGATGAAAATTTTTGAACTTTTCAAATGTAAATATTAATTGAAATATGCAAAAATATGGTACTAACTACGGTTGGAAGAGAATGATGAAGGAAAAGAAAACGAATCTTAACGAAATAATGCAATAATTTCTACGCGTTACGTACTACGCAATACCATTATATTATACAAAGGTATACGAGTAAACAAATGATTATAACTCGTCGCACCTTTGCAACGTATTGAATATGCAATTGGTATGTGCAATTGAATTTGTTCGGCAAATAGTAAGCAAATCGAATCACGAATTTTTCTGCGTCGTCTGCAATAAATCCGTCACAGTGTTGAAGGCTGTGCTTCAGGTCATAACAGGTACTATCATCGCGTCAGCAACTGCAGAACCACAGTCCACGAATTACTGCAATTAGGTACTAACCGCGGAACACGAAGCTTACCTCCTGATAGTATTGCGCAATACAGATACAATTAAACGGCCCATTGTTCGAAGAGGCGAATGTGACCCAGGAAGGAACCACTTTGTATATTGTACGATATAATGTGTGCATTAAATTTTTCACGAAACCAAGAAAGTTTCATAACAAATATCTACAGAGCGCGTTCAAAATTTATGTGCACGCGTAGACACGCACGCAGAATAATTCCTTATAAAAAAAAACAAAAGAGAGAGGAAAACAATCCGCAATACAATTTCCTCAGCTCGATGCTTAAGTTTTCAAGAAAAATCGAATTCGAACGTAAACCCTTGGGACGGCAAACTTTCGTTCTACATTTTTTCGTAACTTTTTCATGAGTAACCATTCGACCCACCTCAAGCCGCGGAAAAGGGCGACACGAAGAAAAATAAAGGGAGATGAATAGAACGAGATGGAAGAAAGGTATATTAGTCACTCGACGGGGACCACAGTAAAAAAAAAGATGTAAAAAAAGTAACGTCAGAAGCACTATCAGATAGGGTTGCAAAAAGAATCAAACGATTCGAGCAAGGGTACCGCGGGGATGAAAAAGAGATCGAACAAAACACCTAACGAAATCCCACGTAAATCTCACGTTTATTGTGCGCCCATACGACGTTGACACGCATTCATAGGTGACGCGCGAGAAAGAGACGGGCGGAACGGTTCGAAGCAAAAACGCCGGCACGGAATGAAGGGAGGGCGGAGACGGAGTCCAGGAATTTCTCCCGTCGTTTTTCGTTAAATGCTCGCCTAACGAATCCGCAGGCCGGACCGGCTTTTGACGCGTTTGTTGTTAGTACGCGAGCGAACAATTACCCCCTGAGTCATTCGTGAAAACCGGACGAAACGCAGGGAAAAAAGGGAAAATAAACCGGACAGCTTTCGACCGGGGTGGGCAGCTTCGAAAAACCGGATGATTAATCGCATTGAGCTCGTGCGCGCGTTCTCAACCCCTTTCAGTTGTGAAGCGCGGGATTCAACGGCGCCAGAAAATAAAGAGCCTTCGGTTACAGAGACATTCTTCCTGGTGTTTATCCGTATTCGAAGGAGGGACAAGTGTGATTGCAGCGAAAAGGACAGGGGAAACAAAGGGGATTGAAGGAGCATCGGATGGCGACTACGGTATCCGCGGCGATAAGGGGTTGAAACGTTTGGAGACGAGGGAATGATTTGTTGGAGTTTCGCGGAAGGGATTATTTTTACGGTCAAATATTAGCGGCGGGTATAGGCGACGCGCAGTTGCATTGTATTTTAAGGATTGTTCGTACGAATTGTTCACTGTGCAATATTATTATACGGGGTATTCGGTAAATATAATCTTTTCACGACGATATATATACAATGTTGACTTTGTAATCCCGCGGAATGATTGTTGCTATTGTTTCGTAAATTCGTTTTGGAGAACCGGATTGCGTTTTTACTGCGAAATGAGAATGAATGTTTCAACGGGCAATTTTAATTGAATATTCGCTACCTTCGTATTTTATAGAGGTAACAGATGCATTAAATTAGGCTTCATCTTAATTGGAGAATAAATTAGCTTCAGGTAGATGCTGTAATAATAACGCGAGAATTTCACATTTCTTTTTTTGCCTGGAGTAACGCTTTGTTCGCGACATAACTAAATCAGTCACAACAATGGAACTGGAAGAATAGGAAAACGTTTTAAAAATGCACGAGATGTCGCGGAACTAGCACTCACCTGTTGAAGTGGCGAAACGTTCTGTTGTGCTGAAAGGTTACTTAACCAGAAATTATGAATTAAATTTTTACGCCAGGTAGAGCAATTTAACGCGAAAAATTAAATTGCCTATTACGGCACACAAGTTTGGGTAACATGACAGAGAAATCTCAAAGAATTTGCAAGCGTACGTGATAAGTTACGTCCGATACAAAGCGTTGAATAATCATTGATTAATGCTCGATACGGTGTATTTATTATAAATGCAAATTTCCACGCAACATTGACTAATCTATGCAGTAACACGCTACTAAAATAAAGTAGAATTTGTATCAGAGAAGATCAATTCTAGTAGCATTCAGTGCTCAAAACGAATTACCCAAATCGATGCAACTAAATTTGTGTGCATTCATTCAAATGCCATAGTAAATGTATTCCATTAATAATTCTAATAATATTATTTAATCAACCGCACCTATTATCACAAAATTGCCACATCACCGCCTCTCTGACAACGCACCCGTAACGTTAAATTCTCGCCAATCCCTTCGCCATAAAGATTTCCCATCGCGATTCCCCTCCGTCTCTCGCTGCGAGCTTATCCTCGATAAAACAGCAGCGGCTCGTTGCCGAAGATTTCACGATAATGGCACGATAATTTCCACGGGGCCAAGTTAATTCGTAATACGCGCAACCCCGTTGTCAGTCGACCGCGGGAAAGCAAGACTCGCGGTCGGCCGAGTCGAACTCGCGCCAGATGAAAAGGTAGATCGCCAACTTAATACGGTTCAACCTGGCCGGCTCCGGACCAGTTTGTACTCATCCCTGGCTGGGAGATTGATGAAAAGTGGGATTCGACGCGACCATTCGGCGCTAAGCGGATAACCTGGCTGTTACCCTCGCGCCCTCATCCACCATCTCCCTTTCAGTTATTTCGCGCGTTCGTCCGTATTCTGTCTTAAATTATTGCGTGCGCCCACGTGGAGCCAGCCGTCTGAGGGCCGCGCACATTCGACTCTCTAAACTTTCAATTACGAACCGGAATACGTCTCCCTATTGCGACCGCGGTGTGTCACACAGGAGCCCATTTACTCTCTTCTTCGCCCTTGGCCCCTCACTACTGTTTCCTGGAGGACGTACTGAAACACCGGCCAAGTAAATTGGAGGATGGTAATCGGGCCAGCGCAGTTTTCCCTAATTCGGCAAGTCTCCTCGAAGCTCATCTCACTCTCTCTCTCTCTTTCTCTTTCTCTTTCACTCTTCATCGCCTGCTCTTTCTCTCTCGCCTCTTCACTCCGACCGGGTACAACGTGTGGTCGTAGTGCGAAATAATGAATGGCTCTCGAGTTTCCACGGCTCTGAATTTCGTGGACATCGTAACTCGCCATCCCGCCCCGTCAGTCCGCGCAACCCTCGTTCAGAATATTCATTCGAGACTTCGGGACCGCGCGGCGCCGTTTTAAATCCCTTTGTTACGCGGCTACGTTATACATACTGATGATACGAATTAGGCGTGTGCCGTGCCCCGACCGGATGTTCGTAAAACGAATTTAAAACGACGCACCGGCGGCTGGTACAGTACGCCGATTGGACAAAGACTGATTGCGATCTAGGTGAATTTGTTGTGCAATGATGGCGTGGTTTGTTGGTCTTTGCGGGGGATTAAATTGGAGGGGAATGTCCAGTGTATTATTGGTGGCCGTGAACCAAACTTTTGTTTTGTTTGATGGTTTTAAGTGACGCTGTTTAAGCTATAAGTATTGTTTCCGGAAAGAAAAGTGGAGTTTTGGACATAAATAAATGGTAATTGTTTCGGTGTTACTGGAAATATTAATGGAAGAAGTATATTCGACGCTTGTATCGCGTCGGTAGGTGGTAAATAAATTGCTTTTCCGGTACCGGAAAACTCATTGTCGATTCGAAATACGAGATACGTTTCGTTACAGCTTATTTCAATCTTGCGCCAGCTTCAAGAAGGCATTGAACGGAAACCAGAAACGACTAGAGCAATTACAAACTGAAATTCCAAAATTACAATGCCGGGAATTAGAATTCACGATTAAATCATTAAAGATTTTCGGGATAGGGGACGAGCTTTCCTTAATGTTTCATGAACAATCGAGAAACGATACAGTAGTTGACGTAGCCAGATACAAAACCAACATTGCCAATTTTCATTCGCCTTAATAAAGTCGCTGTCCTTTTGTAGTTTCTTGAAATATCATGTTCATCGTCCGACCAGTCGCCAGTCTTAGCACGGGCTACGAAATAATGAATGGTCCTCGAGTTTCCACAGTCGTGCACTCTACGAGCGCCACTTCTAATGTCCAGGCTCCCCTCATTCGGAATATTCATTCGGGACTTCTGAATTGCGTCACTTTAAATCCCTTTGTTCCACGGCTACGTTATACATACTGATGATACGAAGCACGCATTATGTGCAACGAGAGAGAATACGTACGAGTGTACGGGCGAAGCCGCGAACAAAGTAAAAAGCTTTTATTTTCTTCCGCCGTGATAAGAACGGGCAACGACTAAAGGCGAATGAGAAAAAAAATGAAACTGCCTTTTCCCGTGAAAATATCCCCTAACGGGATGCCGACGTTTCTCATTGGGCAGAAAAAAAAGAGGAAACGGACGGAGAAAATAGCACGAACGCCCATTGCGAGATCTATTTTGAAAATAAACCACGGAGCTTTAATCGGATGAGAAATTTGTTGATTAATCACAATTCGTTGTATTTCATCATTATTGCCAATCACACGATGATACGACGCGTTCACTGATTTCTCCGTAACATAAGAATTTCATTTTAAATTCGGTTCGTGCCACTTTCATTTTACTTCAATTCTATACGCCCTTATTTATTTCGTAATTAATTTACGTTCGGGTAATATGAACCAAGCGTTTTCTATAAACAGTTCTACTATCATTCCAACACTCCTAATTAAATGGAACCTCGCGTTTATCCGATCTTACTCCTGTCGAAATTTAACCAGGAAATTTATGCCGACACCGCGACATTAACTTGCCATTAGCAGGCCTATACATTGTCCTACAAATTCTCACGTCTTAATCATCAATCCCCGTTGATCTGGATCAAACATGTTTCAGCATAATGAACGTAAATCGCGGGCGAAAGTGGCAGAAGCAAACATTCTTCCCCATAAACGTTTCTTACGAACATTCAAGCTACCCTTTAATCGAGATACCCTTTTCATCGGCCACATTAATTCACACAAAGCGTGCAAACTCCCCAGGCGAGCTGTATTGTAATAGTTCACGATCGGCGAACGTTTCTCACATTCTCGGCACCCGCGTTCAGATAATTTCGCAACTTATTGTTTATGAATTTTCGCCGCGGCGCTCGCAGACCCGAAACGGGCAGGCAAAGGAAAGAACTTGAAGATTAATTGTCTGGCAAAGTTTGAACCCGCGATAACCACCCCCGATAACATCGAGTCACCTTTCATACCGTGTAACAGAACTTTGATACGGATGCGACCAGATAGTAGTCGAGAAAATGGGTGAAGAAGGGGGTTGGAGGGAGGGGCGAGCAGCGTTCAGAAACTCGTGAAACGCGGGTCGAGCAACTATAACTTAGCCTCAGCCAGGGTTAATCGTCGTAATGCCGTGATTTAATACCCGGACAAGACGAATATCCTCCATTTCTGGAATTGATGGCGGGATGCACTTTGCAATGACAAAAGAAAACGGCGCTGAATTCCTGAGACGTTCGCCCTTAATGCGGAATTTATTATACATTAAGCAGTCGCTGGAATAGAAAGACGACACGATGTTCTTCGTGGATCGAGATTACTTGTTGAATAATAAACGTTCGCATAACGGTACGATCGTTTGGTGGAAGCTTTATGGTCCAGAAGTGGGTATTATTTGGGGTCGCAACTATTGTATCTTAATTTGAGAAAGTATTTTAAGGCTTAGGCCCTTCGGATGGTGAAACCAAACACGATATACGATCGATATTTGATTTAATTGTTTTAGAAGTGGAACCTTCACCAAATGTTGTAAGCATAGCGTAAACATTTCGGGTAAAGATCAGATTTATGCAAATATTTTTTTTATATTTATTGTTCTATAAGTTTCTAATATGTTATATGTATTTCAAATGTACAATGTCACTTGAGCGAGTGAAATATAACTTATCTAACATCAATTACCGAACAGTAACGCGTTAAGCTGCGACTAGATTTTCACTGTATTGGGGAATTTCGTTTATTCGAAGGAACTGTCTGTTTGTCTTCTATGAACCAGGATATAGTAGTAATGATATCGATTTCATCACTTTACAATTAACCGTATGGAAAGCACCGTGAAACATACCAATCCTACGTATTTATTTCCAACATTTTCCAAGTGTTTAGCATTAAAACATAATCGAGCCGAAATTACGCGCATTTCGATTTATCTCACAGACTGCCCGGATATTCTAACCATCCACCCCGAACAAACAATAAATCACTAATGAAGCTATGCAGTGTGTGGCCGCGAAAGAGAACGAAAACGGAATTCTGTTTAGATTGGATTTTTCACCTGTATCCTCCTTGCCGATAAGTGGGGCTCGTTAAAATCGACTGGGTCCGACCTTTCTCTATCAATTGGTTCCTTCTGGCCGTTTCGGGGGAAGTTTTTAACGAGTTTAACGGGCAACTCTTTCGGCGGAACGACCCTCGACAGTCAAACGGGACGAATGTGCGGTTGTCAAATGTTCCACCGGAATTCAAGCTCGACCCGAACCGGCCGAGCTTGAAACGCTTGCGGAAACCCGATGAAGTTCAAATAAATGTCGTATTTTCTGATCGTTACCGAGAATTCTGTTTGCCGTAACGCGAAACGACTCGTACGATTTCGCATTCGATTTGTACGCAACTGTTTGCGCCGTCGCAGGCACGACGATTTTTAGCAAACATCTCGACATATTTACGAACGAATAAATCTCTATCGAAAATTCGTCGAACGTTTCGAACAGCGCCGAGCAAGACGCAACCGTTAGACGAGATACAACAGGCGGCCACGCCGAACGAAGAGACTGCGGCGCGAGGGAATTAAAAGGCCCGTCGTAGCATCGGCGTAACGCCTGTAAAACGAATCACTTCGCTGAATTTCGCCACGCCAAGGGAACAAACAAGCCGGCGAATTCTCCACAGTCTCGCATCCCGTTACGAAGCTGGAATCGAACATTGCCCGAACTTCCGGAACGTACCGCCGTTCGCGAAACTAATTAGAACCCTCCACGGCGATTCACGATCGCGGGGATTAGTAGCGCGGCCCGTCATTACTCAGAAGTTTGATCAACCTCTTACGCGCCCTCGGACCGGAAGCGGATCTTAATAAATGGCCAGGTCAGAACGGCCGGACCTTTTCCAGACGTATAATAGAGGCGGGGAAACAATGTGCGCTCCGCGTACCGGAGTCATTATCCTTTCGTTCTCCTTGCGGCTTACAACCCGTCAGACAATCCACGGTTCGAGGGCCGTCCGACCGTCTGTTCCACTATTTTCCTACCGTCTGACCGTGGCTCCGTGCAAATATTACCATCCGCGATACGCGACAGGTAATTCGCGCCGCTGTACGCTCTGCGTGGCCTTCGTGGAACGAAAGTACGAATCGCCGACCGCAGCGACGGATACGACGATAGCCGATTTCGCTAGAGTACGCTGCGGGGAAATTTTTCACCGGTCCGATGTATTTTACCGAACGCGGAAACGTTATGCATATAGGAACAAGAATTTTCACGGACAAACGGACGATTCGGACCTGAAAATTGCGAATAATGATTGACAAATAATTGGCATGTATTGCGTTCTGCTTGAGTGTACATTCGCGGCCGATGTTTGCTGAAATTTGTTATTACAGAATTATTCGAGCCGATCTCGTAATGTCTGGTACACTAGTGACTATTATTATTTTAATTCATTTTCGTATTGGTCGAACGTATCTGATTTCCCTTAGAAAATTGCGCTTATTATTTGCGCACGTCGAATTTCACCGGTCCTGGCCCTCCAAATATAAACCGTTCACAACAAAATGAATTCTACTACACGAACACGTGTACGCATTCGCATAGTTTTCGAACTAGATTGCCTAGCATATTTCCCCCCGAAGTTTCAGCGTATTCCCCCCCACATGTATCAGCTCACGGGAACGGAGTTAACATTTTTGCGACAAAAATTCCACCCAGATTTCTTCCACTGTAATATTATGTACACACGGGGGGAAGCGGTATTTTCATTTGTTCCTGGCCACAAATTTTCCACGCATAAATCGGCCGAATTTACGGCCCTATAAAAGCGCCGCCCCCAAAACGCCGTAGATCACTGGTGCAATTTGCAAGTAGCGCGAAGTGAACCGGGCCAATACACGCGTCGCGACAATCTTCGCATATTTCTCCGCGCAAGACACGCGCTTTAACCTTTAATTTAACTTCCGTTCAAGTCGAAATACGTTTCCGCCGGTGAATTGTATAGTTCGCCGGCCGGCAGCAATATCTCGGGACGTTTATGCGAGGATCATACTTTCCGCGGTGCTTCGCCTACAAAGTAAAATATGCTCGCTATAATTCTGCGAAACGCGCGAAAAAGATAAGCGACCCCGCGACCGGTATCGTCGAAGCGTTTTGCTGGAAAGTGTTTCTCTAGCAATCGTGTGGCTGTTTTTTTTTCTTCTTTTCTTTATGGTAGAAAGCGCGGACACGAGATACAGGCTGTTGTGATTTGAATCCAGATTCGGTCGGAAATGGAGGTAGTCACGAAAGCGTGCAACGAGGCGTCGCGACGCGTCAACTTGTCGAAACAATTCTTTCGGCCGTTCGTCTATCAGCTGGAGCAGCGGTCGACAAGAATTATCCTTTTATCCCGGGGCAAACGCGGGGGATGGTATTATTAGTCGAATGCTTCTTGGCTGAACGCGAAAGTTAATTGTACAAGTTGTACTGTCATGATAGCAATGTTAATAATACGGCAGTCATATCTTCTTTATTGCATCGTGTAATGCTTATTTCGCTTCGTACCTTCGAGAATAGTTGATTAAAGTATACACAGTTGAGGGACATCGTGGTGTAAAGTTTTAAGAGTTGACGGGATAATAATGCTTTTTATTTGTTGATTATCTACAACCGGTTTCTGATTAGTAAATATTACTCTCCCATTTCTAGTTTTGTATAAATTGGTAAGGTATGTTTGTTGAACGTCAGTAATGAATTAAAATGCCTTCACTTAACGACTTAATATACTGGTCGACAATTTTTTAACGTGGAGTGTTAAAATTTATTGGCCTCAGTACTCACTGTCACATGAAGAATATTATTTCGTTCTTCGTTTTCATACTCATCTGACACTCATTTGATTAAAACTATACTGCAAACCGTGAACACGCAGGTCCAATAAAAATGTTTAGCGTTCGTTAAAGAGATACACGAATCTGCGGTAACGATCAACAATATAAAACAATCGTATCAGCTTCGCGATATTGCTCGCAGAGTGCATAGCGGAAATCGTAGCGAACAAATCAATCTCGTCTCTTATCTCTTATCTCAGCGTCGAATACATCCACGGATCTTTAAAACGCCATACCCGTTCCGTGCTCTCCGCCGCCGCTAACTTCTTCCATTTGAAATACACAACCATCGGCCCCGTCTGATTCGAAATACCAATACTCGAAGCCCCAGAAAGCGATGTCACCGTGCCAACATCGTTTCCCAAGCCAAGAAAACGGATCGAAAGCTCGCGGAAACTTTAAACAAACTCGCCAGAGGTATAAAACTCCGCGGCTACTCGGCATGGCTCGAGGGCCAGCGATGTTTGCATAATGAATTTTAGAAACCGAATTCCCCAGCGCGACTCCTCCGATCCTCCAACCAACTTCTCGTTCCTGGACTCTCTCTCTCTCTCTCTCTCTCTCTTTACGCGCAAGAACGAAACCGCCGCGCGATAATAATTATGCTCGTTTCATTGGTCAGCTGTGTTAAGGCGAACCGTGTTTCTCGCGGTATCGCGCAAAAGAAACCTCGAGGAAAAATATATAAAAAAGAATCGAGAAATAAGAATGAGCCGAAGTTTCCACGATTCTCTTTTTGCCTTCGTCCTGCCTAATTCGTCCCCGTCGAGTTTGTTCCAGTTCTCGTTCCCCATCGCAGTCCCGACGGTCGCTATTAAAACGAGGAAAACCCCGACGATGCGGCGTCGTGCCATGAATAAGAAATTCATTTTCTTTTCCTGCATCTGAATTCCGGGGTGCCCGGCTCTCTACGCTCCCCGAATATCCTCGCGATCCACTCCACCGGCCACCTCTATCGTCCTCGTCCCTCTTTTACTCATCTAGCCGGCGTTAATCCAATCGCTAATGGGCAAGGTAGCCGCTCAACTTTATAGTTACAAGCGTAAACTTCATCAACAGCTTCCAATTACTTTTCTTTTCCCTTCTTCGCGCTGCGGAGCCGCGTTCTTCGTCCACGGCCGCTTCTTGTCGCCCCCCTCTCGTGCCTGTATTATCCCGTTCGTGCAGGAAATGAAAGGACCCCGGGTTCGTTTTAACGAACGCGAGCGTCGCGTCGCCTCTGTCGAACGAACGTGCGTCGCGGCGTTTCCGCGTTGTCGAAAGGAGCGTCCGCCACTTACAATTAGCGCGATTATAGAGAAATTCAATTAACACCGCTCGCGGGGAAGTGTTTTCTTGCGAGACACCCTGGCTGGCCGGGGGGAAACGACTCGTCACGGGTCCGATTTACGTTTCGCGAAGCCACCACGCGTCAGACATGGACTGCGATTAAATGCGCATTTATTTCGCGTGTCGTTTCTCTTTGTCAACGCGTCGGCGTTGTTTTCGTTTGTTAAATGCGTAATTGCGTTTGCAAATTTTTCCAAAGAGCCCCGTCAATTGTTCGATGAGCATCGCGCGCGCGCACACACACACACACACGCGGGCGCGCAACTGAATCGAACGAGAGCCTTGCTGAATCCTGGCCGATAAAAAGAAAAGGGTTTACGAGTTCGATGAACGTTGGCGATTGCGTCGGGGCTGAATTATTTAGCAAAAAATGAGAAAGCGTTGCGTGTTAACTTGCAGTTCCGTTTTAACTTCCGCCGAACGTATTACCAGACTTTTTCGTGTCGTTAACTTGCGTCCGAGTAGGGGAACGAAGAGGGCGACGGGACATAGGCATGTAGGAGGGTGGGCGGCGAAATTATTACGAAATAATTACAACCTCATTAGTCACGTGTCGCTTGATGGTTGATCGATGATAGCGAGATTGAGTCATCGGGTTGTTTTTGTTGTTGAACGATATTGAGTGGGTCGTGTGCGCGTGCGCGTGTAAATATCGTTCGTTTATTTATTGAAAACCAAATTTCCCGACGCCGACAAGTCAACTGGCTAGTTTAATACATCGTGCCCCGATTTGGAAGATATTATTTCGCGAAACGATGGAATCGTATTTTAACGAAATTTTATAAATGCAGAGATATATTGTCACAAAAATCATATTAATTTGTATCTTACCCGAGCATCCGGCTATTTAGCAGTACGTAGTCGAGTTATTAAATTAGTTCCATTGAAATTATTCGCAATTTATTTCGGTCAAATTTACAACGTATAAGAGACGCGATCCTGCGGATTAAAATTTTATAGCTTCAAGATGTAATTACACTTATTCGCGTAAAAATTTTATACTGCGATCGCCAATAATTAACTACAACTATAGGAATGTGTTTCGCGCGGAAAAAAGCTTTCGCAGTAAAATGAACGTAAAAGTGAATTTAATACAAGTGTATGTATGTCGCGTTCTGCTATGAATGGAAGTTCGTCGCACCTTTATTCTTAACCGGCGTGTAAACTTCAAACGTGACATTCTAAAATGTGAACAACGTTCAACTTTCAGCAAACATAAAAAGCTCGTTACCAGAACAATAAAAAAAGATCATATTTCTCGCTCTCCATGCAAGACCGCCATCAATAACGTCGCAATAATGCACGTACACGGACGAAATAACACATTTCGCGGAAAATAACGAAGCATGTGTAAGTAGAGTTACATTACCCATGCCCAAGGCTATCTGGTACTCTATTTCGGCGTTCGCGAAACTCTCTTTTAAAATTCTACTATTTAGGCAACAGCATAATGAATGCAGGTTGCTCAGATTCGTATCCAATTTTCTAAACGAAACGTATTTTGCGGCAAAAGTTTGAGCTTACACATGAAATAACCCCTTGCCCCCCAATAATTCCGAAATAACATTACAGAAAGAATTCTCAACACAGAATTGTCGAGATATTTCCAGCGAATTTCCAACATTTCATTAAAATGTATTACTAATTGCGATACCATTATCTGTTATATACATACGAGGAAAAAAGATTTCGCTGAAAAAATACTTCCTTCCACAACTCGCAGAAACCCCGTTTAAAGGATTACAGCTGCTAACCCAGAATCCCAGTATCTTGGCCGTACGAGACAACCAATTCACAAAATTCAACGGTTCCGTAATACCATCCCGGTCAGTTATATTTATGGTCCATAAAAAGAAGAAAAAAAACGTACCCCTTATTAATCATAGCCCCATCGGCATTCGCTAAAAAAAAAAAAAAAAAAAAAAGAGCGGAATCGATAAGACGTGACCATCGCCTCGAGTGACTCTCGAGTTTTTCACACGATTTCTACCCATGGGAACGGCTCCTGTGACATCCAATGGATTGCCCCGCAGCATTTTCCGCTCGTGTCCAAACTCCGGCTGCCTTTGGCGATAGATAAAGGCATTAGGATGGCCACGATCCCGATTCAACTCCTTTTTTTGCTGCGAACCCGATGACTGGCCAACGACGGGCCAGAAATTTACACGCGTCACGTTCTCCGGGCGGTGGTTTCAATTTCGTGGAACGAAATTGGCCTGGATTTCGAGAGAGAAACGCGTTGGTCGTCGTTTACGATCGCGGCCTCGGGATTATTTTCCAACAACTCGATCGTTTATCCTACTTTCGTTTCCCTCCGTTCGTTTATAAAACGGGCAGAAAAATTCTCCTACGGACCGGCTAATAAATCTTTTATCCGATTATACGTCAATTTGAGTGGTACATGGGTCTAATTGATTGAAATTCGACAGACATTAGATTGTTGGCTGATGGTTGGGGTTGGGCGATCGGTCCGTTAAGGTGCTGTGAGGATTCAATTAATGATGTAGCTTCGATTGGGTTGCTTTGTAGTGGCTTGTAAGATTGATCGTCGCGAAGAAATTAATGTTCGGTAGCGAATCAATGAAATGAATAATGAGAGTCCGTACTTTTCTACGGGGACACCGTGGATGGTCAGGTAGAGTTGACGTTTCATTTGTGACACCCTCGATCCACTGGGTTTATTGATTCGTTTCATTTGGATTTAATTGGGGTCGATTAGGACTCGGATGTTTATTGTTTATTGATCTGCGTTTTATTTGTTTTTATTTGCTCGCCTGCAATTAGTGTTGAGGACTGGCCCGTTTAATTATTAGTATCAGTTATGGGATAATATACGTAAAATATGGAAGTTTGCTCCGATAGATTGTATCCCCTTTTAACAATTCTTAAGATATGAAAATATAATATTGATGTTATTATAATATTAGTTATTTGATGGTCGCGCAGAGTTTTAGGAATTTGCAATTATTTCATAGTTTCGGTAACAGTGGAAAGTGAATATAAGTTGTAAACATAAGCGGGAAGAAATTAATTTTACGAACCTAATTATAACGCTTCTTATTTAACATAGGTTCAATATAAAATTAAACGACGTCTTACACAATTAATACCCAATTCGCGGATACATTTCTATTCGTCCGTCTGGCCTTCCTGCGCCACAAGCGATCATTAATAATGAAATCCCCAGTTTTAATTATCTTGTAATAGATTTCAAGATTCTTCCGGCTTTCCATTACCGACTCAAATATTTGATCTCACAAGATCGCTACCCACTCCCGCTCGTGTTGATACAAAATTCAAGAAACGTCCAAAATGGGCCCATTTTTATTTCAAAGTAAACCAGATCCTCGAGAATATTATAAAGGAGGGAACTAGACTTTGCATGCAGCAACCATTAAATCTTGGTACACTCGAATTTTATTTCGCCAGCGGACAGTCATATTCGAGGTGGACAAAACAGCCCCTGAAGTACCCCTAACAAAATCTGTTTCTCCCATTAGCAGAAACATATCAACATTGAAAAAGAAACCCACAAATGTACCATTGTGTTTCTCTTGTTTTCTGAGAAAACTCTTATCCGTATCCGTTCTCTATTCCAGAGCATGAATATTAAAATCCACAAGAAGATCCATATGTGAAATAATAGCCAGTTCTACGCCTACTCGAACAACAGGTACACGCCTCTTGCCAAAGATGTCCTCAAATTCTAAACCCCCTCCGGCCCGTTCGCCTGTCCCCACTTCAATAACCCCCGACCCGCTCTGACGAACATGTCAAACCGTCGAAACCCAAACGATCTACGAGCGTAGTACCGTCTGCACGGCTCGTTGCCGACACCGCTCAGTCGCGGCGCGTCGCAATTAGCCGTGTCTCGTGCATAATAGCCCGAACCCCGTCTGCGTCGAGCGACGCGTTTCGTTCCCTGTCGTTACAAAATCAACCGTTTCGACGTGCTCGAGACGCGTACCGATTCCCGTTCATCCTGCCGGCGAAACGCCTTCGCGCGTCACCTTTGTTCGTTTCGCCGTCGCGGCTTCTTCGTCGCGCGCCTAAGAAGACAGTTCGGGGGGTCGTAAGTGAAACTAAGCTGCATCCCCGTTGACTGTGCAACGGCGCCGCGCCGCTTGTACAAATTCCCTGGGATCTCGAGGAGCAAGTGGCCGGAGAGCAACGCGCCGGTCGGCTTGCTAATGCTGTTTAGCGGGTCGCGCGAGGACGCTCGCGTGCGTTCGTGTGATCGCGTCGACGGGACGGGACGCGACGCGAAGCAACGACTGGAAATTGTCCTACGGAGGCTGCACTACGCGCAGCACGTCCACCTTTTCCCTCTAATTTCCCGTACGCGGGCACGTCCGCGTGATAGCAAGAGTCAGCCCTTCGCTTTTGGCAAGCGGAGGGAGACTCCCTCGCGCTCTGCCCTGTATTAACATCCTGGAAAATTAATGCCTCGCTGCGCCTCGTCGCGTCCGCCCGAAAGAGGCTACGCCTTAACGAACTTTCGGGAGGATACGCAACCGTCTCTCTGACGCGGATCCGCCGACGACCTTTGCTCTTTTCGCAAATTTTTGTTTTAAACGTTTCGCTTCGTCTTTTTGTTCATCGGGGTAAGCCGGCGAGCGATGAACCAATTTCTTTTTTTGAGGGCGGGGGGAACAATCAGTGAAGAAAAGTATGTTTGAAGTATGCTGGGGGACCGTTCAACGTGGAGGAAGATACGGGTCTTGAATGCATATAATAGGAAGGAAAATTTGTTCTTTCGCTTGGGTCCTTTCCGCATTCAACGAGCAAAAAGAATAGTTAATGCGACTCGCGAAACAATGTTCATCGATATCATTGAAATGAAGCAAAATCGAAACACATGTATAGCCTACAATCTCAGAATCCTGATTGTTCTAATATTTATCAATTATTGCAATAAGGCAGAAGGAAATGTTCGACGGGCAATACTACCTTGATAAATAGTTGCTCCGCTAAACGTCGGTAATTTTTCAACTCTCCAACTGTATGCCTACTATAAGTCGGACAGGCCTATTATTCTATGCCCCGTTTGCGGTGACGGGTTCCCTATAAATGATATTGGATCGCAGTTGTCGCCATTTGTTAGATCGACGTGCGCGCAGTCCGCTTGCAAACCGCGTTTTAGCGTCTCGTTTCTTTAACACGCGCGGTCACAAGAGTCTGGAACACACCGAGACCGAGGTAGTGAATCGTCGCTCGTATTTCACCGCCAAGACGCAAATTGCGTCTCGAACCTGCGACGATTCGAACGGTACAACGTAATTCCGCCCATTTCGATTCGTCCTTGTCGCGCGTTAATTGCACGTTAATTGACCCGACCGGGACGTTTTCGAAGCTCGTTACCTCGTGGCCACGTGAGAAATGGTGTTTGTTGCGAGGGTTCGCCGTTACGAAACTTGTTGCAACGCTTCTACGACTTGTCGCGTTCAGCATTTTACCAGGATGCGGAGGGGGGTGGCTGAATGAGTTCGCCGTCGTTTGTGGGTTGGAAATTGTGGAGGAAGTGTTCAGACGGGGCGGAAGATTCGACTGCGGTGTTACGACAATATCTTGTTAAATATGTTTCCGTGGGGAAATTCGTTTTTCGTTGCACTTTTGTGGTTTGCCAAATTCCGGTTGATAAAAACGTGTTCTGGAGATATCGCAATCAAATACAGTGGAACATCCCGTATCCTAGCACTCTGTTATCCGAGGAGCATTTCGCAGCGACGTTTGCGTACAATGTGTGTAGAGTTTTCAATACTCGGTCCAACGAAATTGGATCACAAGAATTCACTACAGCGAACTTGAAGAATATGCGCGATTTAGCAGCCAAGAAGGTTTGGGATCCTTAAATACTTTGAACAGACTTTATATCGATAGTGCTGATACTATTTTTTTTAAAATTGCGCAAACCCTTCGGTCCCGTAAAATCCTGCCCGCTTACAATGTTTCCGCGGAGAACGACTGGTGGAACGATGTCGGGCCCAGAATTGTTACCGCAGATTGCTACGATGCCAGGGACACTGCTTAACTTTTCATTCGCGCGGAAACTTCAATCTAAACTTTTCTTCTACGCCCCGCTGGCGCCGCGTCATCGACCCGTCCCGCTCGCGTCTACGCAGGTAGCATGTTGCAACATTCGTAAAGGCGGCCAGATGCACGCTTTCGTCAAGATTTTCCGCGGGTGAGCCGTCTTCGATGGCTCGTTTCCGCTCTTGCCGTGGCGTCAATCGAAACTTCGAGCACCGCTCGTTCTGCACCCCCCGCGGATCGAATCGACGAGTGGCCCGCGTTGCACGCCGGACGAATTCTGTGCAACGAGGGTGCAACGAGGGTGAAACGAGGGTGCAACGGGATGGCTCGTAATAAATGATCGCAACGGATCGTAAAAATGGAGCAAGCGGGACCGTTCGCGTCGCGACCGCGAACTTGCGGTAAACGTGCGGTGCTGCTTGGCGCGAAAGACCGATTGGGAGGTGCAGGCAACAGTGATAGAGAAGACCCATTCAAGGTAGAATGTGGCCGATGTACTGCGCGATCCGGAAGGTGTGCGAAACGATGAACTCTCCGGGCGAATCTTCTCGCAGGCTGATAAGTCGTTGCGGACGATGTAATTTGCGAGGAACGCGTTTGTACGTCGCTTAACTTTAACAGGGGGATGACGAGTTAACGTGTTATTGGCGAATCTACTTTTCTCCGTGCTAACCGGTTAATGCTGGATTGATACCGAGAACAAAGATATTAAATTTATGGAATTAGTGGAATTAGAAAAATGTTGCGCTTGGAATGCAAGATTCTGGTCGAGCATATATTATTTGACAATGTACGCAACAAACTGCTGCTTCGCGTGCATGGGTGTGCGTGTCTGTGTGTGCGCGGGTGTTGGTGCTATTCCACCATATCCCAGCGTCAACCTGACAGTCTAAGGCAACGGAGAATCGCTGGAAGCATGCTAAAAGGATGAACGTGCGCATAAAGTGAGTGAGGCGCAAAGTATGAGTGACAGTATGTTGCCTACATGCTGTTAGACGTGTCTTGTGTCAAATATGACTGCTACCTTCCGTCGCTGCAGCTTCACGCGTGTCAATTATTTTGAAAAGTATTTCCAGCAAAAGTTGCTCAAAGCGTTAAAAGCTACGAGCGAGTATCGTTCCGCTTTGTGCAGCAATGAGTTGCTGCTTAATAGAGTGCCATTTATTCTTCTCTGTGCCATTGTCAAGAGCTACGTTCACTGTTTTATTTACGTCGCGCTACATCAATTGGAGGGAAACTATTAATTTTAAATATTGACCGTTCGCGATGCCGAAATATTCAGTGATACCGTGGTACGAAAGCGAGCAATGCGTCTATTTATTGCGCATTATCGCAATTTGCTTGAATTAAAAAATAAAAGATGGGGTGCACAGTATTGCATTTATTCGCGGTCATTGGAAATGTTTCTGATCTTACGCGAAGGAAATAATTTATCACGTCGGGCTCAGGCTGCTACCTGCGTTTTCTGTAACTTCTATCCTTAACTAATTGATCGTGGATTTCGATAGCTTTAGTGCTACAGTTTATGGTTTCCAAGATCGATACTTCAAGTTTATGTTGCACATAAACGGCTACGCATTTCCACTCTGAAGCCTTATCATCGTAACTCCGGCGCACTTTATTCATTCGAAATTTGAAAAGGAAGTTTGCACGAGGATAGTACAGAACAGAAGTAAATGTTAAAAATGGTAGTTAAGTTTGCTGGGTTTCTGTCTCTATAGACGTTAATTTTACAATTCAAGATATCTAATATTCTTTCAAAAATTATGGAGCTTCACCATCGTGTAAAAATACCGAACATTCCGAACTTTTTCTCAATTCGGTCCAATGCAACTGCAACTTTTAATTAACAATTAAAACTTAAACTATAATACTTCGCACCGGTACGTACAGCTGCATGAACTGCAATATGCAATATATTTTTTTAGAAAATCTCGTGTCGCGATATTTCGATATTACAGTTTAATCGCTTCGGGCGCCAATTTATATTCTTGATCAATAATTTCTCCATCTATCGTAAATAACGCTCGATTGGCAAAGTCTAATAACAAATCTGCTGTAAAATAATGTTTGTGGTCTATTGTGCAAAAAACTGATTAAAGTACCCATTATGAATGTTCACGGCAACACAAAATTTATATTCCGCACTCGATGTACATTATTTGCGTAAATTAGCTTAGGCAACTATGTAAATTAAATTTTCGAGGTCGCGCATGCTACAACGCGTATATTTCATCCATAATTAGTAATTTTTCGGTCAGCAATTTCGTTTCGGCAATGTTCACGTTCACAAAATGAAAAGTGTACTGCGAAATTGTAATATTTACGAATGAAATTATTCTTACTCGTAAAGATGGTCCCCACATTTTATTGCATTAATGGGTTCTTCCAACATTATCTAGTCATCATTCTTTCTATTATCGACGATAAGAAGGAAACTACTGACCAGAAAAGTGAACCAGTTTACTGATTGCTCTTCTGGCCGCCTTGGCGAAGCAATATTTCCATTCTTATACGCTAATGCAACAGCAACCAATAATAAACAAAACGATAGCGAAACGCAAAATGGTATTCAACAAAAACTCCCTACAATGTTCTTAAACTGTCGTGCAATATTTCTATCCAACACTTGCGATGGGACTTCCGTGTAATGTTCCGATCTTTTCATTTCCATTCGATTTTCGGTTCGTAAATCCCGAATTTCATCGGGCGAAAAAGTGTCGGCCCGTGCTGCGAAACAATATCAGCACGTTTTTATGGAAATCGGACCGAGCGACGGCCTAAACGGAACGGTCACGGAACGTTTGATGAAATATTCGACTGCGGATTTCACTCCATCGACAGAACGATCGACGAAGCAACGTGACATACAGAATCGGCGTATTGGCATCGCTACGTACTCCCGATACGCCCGATATAGCCCCTTTCAACATTCATAGCGTATCCGCAGCGTCCGCTGGTCGCATCCGTGTGTCACTTCGCAGCTATCGACCCGCGATTATTTACGTGCCAGTCCGGACATCAGACACTGTCGATTATCCTCGGCTGACGCGACGCGGGGAACTCTGCGGATCGTATGCGGATCGCGGCCGCATTTTGCACGCGTTGCAGGCTCGTCCGCAGCGTGAAAGTAGACGTAGCCACTTGGGTTTCGTCGTAAATCGAGCACCGAAGCAACGAACGATCATAAACGGGGAATTTGTTGCGTTGACCAATTTTTAATAGAGGATCCATACTTCACGGAAGGCGTCTGACGTCGACAGATAGCTACATTTTATCTGTTCTCCCTTTTCTGCATAGTCGGGTGGGTTATTCGAGAGTCGTTAAATGCATAATCCCGTAACGCTGCGCCGAACTTTCGGCCGGCCAGGTTCTTACGGCAAGAAGGGTATAATAATTATTTCGCAATCGGAAGATTTCAGATTGCCCGAGCGGCGAGTAGGACAGTCGGTGCATTGTGCTGGCCACGATTTGCCGAAACAACATTATAAACGGAAAATATTCCATTTTCGAGGGAAAAGCGAAGGGTTATTAAAATTTTATACTTTCGTGCATCCTCTTACGGCGAGTATGTGTCTGTGATTTTTTGCGGCACTTTATTACGAGAAGAAACTTTAGAAAATATGAATAATCCGCCGCGGGCAACGTAAATAAGTAAATTGCTTCGTTAAATATCCTCGAATAAAAGCAGCTTATGCGCAAGAAATTTTCTATGTCCGCGACGGCCAAGTGTAATCATTAGTCGCAAGGAGAAGGCGATATAATAAAGAAAAATTTGAAAAATATAAAGAATCTTCTATTTTTATGGTAACAGCGCCCTAACTCTTGATTGTCTGCGAGATAAAAAGAAAAACATGCGACGTGAAAACCTTGCTCAACTAGGAACTGTATTATTCATTGCAAACATGTAGTTCTTCTATTTAAACTTGCGCTGTTGACTTTCCGTGCCTAATTACAATTTTTACCGTCCGCTTTTATCGACCCCTTTGGCACTTTATCTGATGGCAACGTTGAATATTATATTATTCATGGATATCAAGAGTGTCTAACTTTACATCATCCACGGCTTCGGTAAGAGTGAAGCAAGGGAAACGTAGGTGCGACATATTGACATACAAACGTATTTAACAGTGGAATTGAAAAATTGTACCCGACAGCATAGGCTGAGGGAACTAACTTCATTCATGCGTAAATAAATTCATATATTGGCGTTAACAGCATTAGAAACTACTTTAGCAGTAAAAGGATTGGACAGGTGTTTATGATTTCGATTTTGACACTTTGTGGAATTAGTGCGCTTGTTCAATTAAATGGAACAATATTGAGCAGTGTTTAGATGGCGTTAAAATGCGGTCATTAATTGTGGGACTTTAATGTTTCCCCCTGTTTTACATACCACCATCCACTTGCTTCTGAATAAATGGAATTTTAAACGAAAATTTCATTGAAATATATTTGAACAGAATACTCGATTGCGTATTACCGCTTTAGCTCTTTTAATTGATTTGACATGCTTAGAATTCACAGTGCACTGAAGTTAATCGTTAATTAAATCTGTCTGTTGGTGGATCGTACTTCAGTTCTGTGCTTAGAGGACGTTTTGGTTAATTCTCTGATACGATAGTATCATGCCTGTCCCAGTGAGTATATTTGGTCTTAGCTCAGTAGACAAATATGAGACAACAGACGGCATCAAAGCGGGCCGTCTAGCTGTGCAGGCAATTACTGAATATGATCGAAAGCTACAATCGCAATTATATTGGTTCACTCACTATGTATTTTGATTAAGCTATGTACCATCAAAGGGACACGGTAACAATATATGCAACGTACGCATTCTATGTTGGAGCAAAATAATAAATTAACTAATTGCAGATGCTGCATTCGATTCGATTATGTTTGCATGCTTCCACAATCTCCTCCGAATCTAGCTGAAATTCTTATGATAATTGGCAGGTTATCATTAATTACTTCTAAACAAATAGAACCTCTGTTGTCTTACACGCCATTTAAAATTATACGCGTCTGTCTGAACTTAATTTTTTAACACTCACGGAAAGCCAAGTAATAATTTAAAACACTAACAATGTGGCAATAGCTGTTAACTCGTCGCGAGTGCAGTATTATAGTTTCATAATAGAAGGAATTTAATTATAGAAATCGCGCAACTCACAAGTCTAACTGTTTCAATAAATCCACCCAGCTATTGTGAGACGAAATGTTCTCAATTTAAGCATTTCATTAAACCGCGCGACACGATTGCTACGAAGTAACGAGAAAAACGAGCTTTCTCCAATTTCACGCGAAGGGATGACAGCGGCGGCAAAACGTGTCAAGGTTTCCTGCAATTACAAGAAAAAAGCTTGGGCATATGATTGGCGATCCGAAGTACGTTTAAACAAAGCGTACGTATCAGGCTAAAGCCGATACTTATGTAACGGCATACGTTGTTCATATCGATCACGACAGGCTGTGCTTAAAATAATACACGTTTCTCTGTAGATTTAATGGGCGGTTTAGGTACGTAAGTGCAGTAATTTAGACTGCGATTCCATGACCATACCGCGGGCTCGTTAATTATTAGAGAAACGATACAGCCAATGGATATCGAACACTTTACGGCACGGTGTGCATTTGCATACCAGACATTCCCGGGCAAAATATCGGGGACATCTCCGGAGATATTTTTGCATTTTCAAATAATACATTACTCGAAAGCGACGAAACAATACGGTGTCGTTCGGCTACTTCGCGGGAATGGGAAATGGCTCGTGCCCGATCGATCCCCACGGAAATTTGCTTGAACGTATTAAAGGGAATTTCGCAGAAGTCGAGCGTTCTTTCTATTATGTCAAAGAAACAATGTTCGACGAACCGTTCAGGAGCTCTGTTTTCAAGAACGAACCGCCCCGGTTGAAAGTAGTTCGTCCTCGCGGAAACTGATGATATTTTGCCGAATGGCCAGTTGCGAAACGTCAACGACAATTGCACATACTTGCGCAGATTACTTTCTTCTGGCGAGAAGCTTAATGTGAATTGATGGGAATAAATGAATCGGAGATAAAAGTAACAGTTATTGCAAAAATTGTTTAGGTAAAAGTTATTGACGAAAAGTTGATTTTTATTCTAATGGATCTGATCATTCAATCTACAAGAAATTTTTGAAAAAATAATGTGACTAAACATTTTGTAGGTAAAAGTTATTGATGATAAGTTGATTTTTATTCTAATGGATTTTATCATTCAATCTACAAGAAAATGTCGAAAGAATGATGTGACTAAACATTTTTTAGGTAAAAATTATTGATGAAAAATTGATTTTCATTCGAATGGATCTTATCATTCAATCTACAACAAAATTTTGAAAAAATGATGTGACCAAAAAATATTCATTTTTAACTTCTCTGGTTATGAATAACGATTACGAATGACTAAAATTCTGTTGGTTATAACCATTATTAACGATCAAAATTGTTGTCGATTACAAACGTTTGTAATCCAAACCAAATCTGATATGATATATCTATGCAGTTCTAGGGATTCAATTTTATGAGTTCACCCGGTATCCAGATTCTTCGCCGGCTGCCGGATAGGTGGGGGATCCACACGTTGCCACAAGCGCGCACGTATAGAGAAAGTTCAATGTAGTAGTAGTTACAGTTTTTACACTTCCGTAGATTTACCATTTTTTAAAATAAATATCATTAATACGAATATTTAATTACTAATATTTTCGAATTATTTGTATATTCTGCAATTTATTTCTCGGAATCGGGATTGTTGGATTAAAAAACGCATGTTTTGTAAAAAATTACATTCTTCGCGTTCTCGTTTAATTCGTATTCGGTCTCTGTACCTCCGCCTATCATTATAATGTAAAATACCGGGAACCTTGTGATGTGCACGCGTAAAGAACTGAGCATTAACGGGATATACGCGCACTGTCGATTGCATCCGCCAACAGGTGCACTAATCACGGAGCCCGCTTTCTTGTAAGATTATTAAAATCGTCAAAGTTTCAAAGTACTCAAAGGGTTAATTACCCTGCAGGATATTTATGGCTGGGTTGCTCTCTTCCCTCGCTTGCCGGTGAACAGAGGTGAATAAAGATGGAGCACGCGGGCAGATAAGGGGTAGACTGCGAACTATCCGCGGAAAGAGCCTTTCTCTTCGTGTGTCATTGTCAGGGCTTGGAGATAGATTGCTCACACGATAATTGATTTCCTACGTCCCCTTGTGACGAATAATTATGCAGGTTTATTGAAAAAATGAATAATGCGTGATTTATATACGCAGATATTCCTCTAACGAATCCTTCGGAACGTTAAGCGTGATTTCAATTTACGCGAGTCCGATTATTTTGCGCAAAATGGAAGCATTGCAAAAATTAGACAAAATTTTCGAATAATTTAGGCCCCCCAGTTTTAATAGTATTATTTAACAACGATGGGAGCCATATTAGTAGCATGCAAAAAATGTAGCTGGATATCAGTAAATTTCGGTAGAACTTCGCAAGGCTCAATATTAATACCTCTTACTAGGAAACCGATTTCTCCAAATCGCAACGGTTGTTGTCATGCAAAGATTGCAATTTTTTCTCAAAATACCTATTGGAATAGTTGTTGAAAATGAGTTGTCGATTGTATAGTACGATTTCCACCCACCATTATATTCTACAATGTATTATTCCATAAGTTAATCATTTTCCTGGCCCATTAGGATCGTTTCGTAACTTACGTACTGAATTTACAAGGATAAGTTCCTACTATTTACTCCAGCTGGGTAATGAGCTTTCGTCGGATGGCAAGTACTACCTTACTGAAGTTCATTATATTGTGGTGCCCATAGTTATTTGTTTAAATTAAATTATTTACTTGGTAGACGGTTCACATTAAATTAATATGCACTAAAAATTAGAGCCATGCATGAATTCCTGTAGGATGAAAAAATTTGCCAATAGGATCTGCCGCTTAACGAGTATAGTGCTTGCTTCTTAAAACGAGTTATACATTTTATGCTCAGGTTCGCTTCATACTAACGTGACAAGTTTTTTATTTATACATGGACTGCTAATTATTATATACGATTTGCAACAGTCACTCCTATTGTAATTGCGCAAAGCTTTTGAAGCATTACGCTCGCATGTGAAGAAAGGTTTGCGCAAAAGGAACTGACGATTGCACATGGTAATGATAATAATGGCAAGTTCGGGCATTTGCGTGCGAATTAAAAAGAAATTGATATGTAGAAACGCGTAATTGAACAGAAACTTTCAAAGATCTCGGTATTCGCAGTAATCAGCTCACTTCGTTATTAATGTTTCTTATTATACGTCACATATTCCATTTGTCGACAGGGCGGGTACGTATATTTTCCATCGCATTGGTCATTCGTCTTGATGCACGCAGGTTGTCGCGGTACGAAGAGCAGGTTTCGATTAACCGAGTTCCTCGTTTGAAAAATAAGCAACAAAATTAAGACTCCAAAAATAGCTATGACTAGAATGGGGCGTAATGCCTGACTGAATGAGGCGCACTGAAAAAGGAATGGCCGGAGGAGAGAATGGCTCTCTTAAATATTCGAATGCTCGTCGAGTGCATTCAAAAGCAGTGCTCAGACTCGGTACGCGATCATTCTCAGCGATATTTGGAACTTTTACACATATGCATGCGTTGTCTTTTATAACGTATATATTTCAGGCAATTTTTCATGTACGTATATATATTATCATACGGACCGTATGAAAAGGTACGTGACGTACAGACGCTATATTTTTTTTTATGCGAGTGAACCTATTATTTCGCTACCTGCTAATCCGGTATCGCCTGGTTGGTATTAAATTTTGATTTAATAAATATTTTAAAATAGATGGTTCTTTAGCAACTTCTGTTCCTTTGCGTTAAAACGTTTTGGTTACACAATTTTCATTATTAATTTGCAGCCATGACTTAAATATTGTTTGACAATTATTGGTCGACGTCCATTTAGGATAAAACCCAATTATTTTTTCGCACGTCTAAAAGGTTATCTAATTTTTTTTAAATTCGAAGCACCGCTGCTAATTTCCGAATCCAATTACGCTTCCACGACAATCTGGAAGAAATGGCGTCATTTTAACGTGCCCACCGACAAACCAGACCACTTGCTGCGAACCAATTTGGCCAAAGTGGTCACGATCAACTGGGTTCGGTTAATTTTGAGTAAGGTTGGTCAACCTGGCGTCGACTATGGCGACACCGGATTAGCAGGTAGCGATATAATAGCTTCGTAACATTAATTCACAGTCTTATTTCGCGAAAGTAGAATACAGATTGCAATTGCAATTGCAAGTCAAGATCGGGATGCTTTGGATTTAATTGACACGCAAAATTCCACGCAAAATGACAAACATTAATATAATCAAAATGCAATCACTTTTCGCGGAAAATATCAATGCTAATACAGCAATATACTATGGTTTTATTATCAACGAAAAAAAATCCACAGCATCGGTACCTCTATTAGCAAAAAAACAATTATTAACAGGGTGTGTATTTCATTCATTTGTCCAAACAGATTATAGCCACCAAATATAGCCAGAAAATATAATATTCCTTCGATTTCGAGTCAAACAATGCATCAAAAGTAACCAGCGAAAAATAACACAGATTCTCCGTAAACTATCACCGTTCGTCCCATAAATTTTCGCAAATCGCTTAATTCCCATACGCGGCCGTCCCTAATTTTTCTCTTTTCTACGCCAGCAAACGCGCCAGTCAAATTACCATTAACCATTACCCTACGCCCCGAACGACCGGCCTCGCGCCGAATCTTCGACGCCACACGGATCCGCGAAAACGGCAATCACCGCGAACACAAAGATCCCCCCGGCAAACAAACCATCGAAACAGAATCGACCGTGTTCCCTCTCGTCGAAACACGAAACACGCGGCATCGCCGAGCGCAGCCTGTCCAAAATTCGAAGGACCAATTACGCAGACAGCCCCCGGGCTATAGAACAACGACGATCATGAGTGTTCACCGCCTCTGTATCCACTACAAAATCATCGTATTACAAAGGCTGGATGGGCCGTAATTGCATAGCTTATTCACGAGTAGAACGGAAGGTGGTTCGCGGCGACGCGACGGTGCAGTCTACGAGGACGTGGGGGTGTAGAAAACGGGTCGTCTTAACAGAACCAGAGACACGGCTGGCGCATAGAATAATAGGGTTCGTCGGCGTGCCGGGTTAGCCCCTGTTACCAAGCCCCAAGGTGCACAATGTATGCAAACACCGTCGTCGCGCCGCAGGATTCCCCGGAAATACTCGAATTACTGGCACCCCGTCCGATAGGTGAGCGCCCCTCCCCTGCCTTGTCAGACCAGTTTCGCGGCCACCCTTTAAAACTAACGAAGACACGGCTATCCACTTTTCTCGCGAAAGGCTCGGGTGCGAGAGGAAAAATACGGGAACGGGTTACGGGACTTTGTCGTCGCGCGATCGCTCCGGATTATCGCTGGATACATAGGTGCCTCTTAGCGGATAGGATAATTCAGAAGTGTAACTTCACTTACCTGAGCGGCGGTGATCCCCGGGCGAATCTTGCGTTTGGTTATAGACGAGACGGGTGATTGTGCGGGGCGGGTCGATTTTCACGGCGAATTAAGGTGCTTGATTCTCGACGCATGCACAGCGGGTGGTCAAATTATTGGGGCTAAAGTATTCGCGTCGGAGTGAAATCGCAGCGACAAGGATTTTGTGTCGGAACAATCATTGTTCTTTGAAAATACACAAATCGTTCAATTTGTAATTATACAGAAGAATCGTTTCAACGTAAGATCGTTAGTTTATGCTGGTGGGGCTAATAGGTTGGTCGCCCACTGTAAATGTAGCAATGAATACGATACAAGCTGGACCTTCTGGCAATGGTCTCTCGAAAAATACAGTCCCGGTTGAAGGACTGCGACGCAGTTTCGGAAAGAGTACAAGCCACTGCTTTGCGAAGGTTCTTCTATTTGACGAAAGTATTATTTGATCTTTACGAAATGAATACTGCTAAATGTATCAATATAATAATATTACTATAAAACGGTGTACTGGTTGTACATCAGAATCTCAGGTAATTCTAAAAGGAATCCGGAGGGGGGAAATAAAAATTGTACAAAATAAAACGCAGGACAAATAACATAATTGACAAATAAAATCTGTATTAAAACGTTATAGTACACAAAAATTGAACGTCCATATACACGCGACAGTACTTGCAACAAAATGTTAATCCGAACAGTACAGCTAGTTTCGCCGTGGACCAACACGAATCAGGACATAACGAAACGGTCGTCTTTCTCGTTGTCCGGCGAAGTAACAGAAAATGTTGGGGTTAACCAAATAAATCTTCATTAAGGTTAAAATAATCCCGGAGCATACAGTAATGTACCAACGTTGAACTATGAACATAAAATTATACGGAAAGAAGGGATCAGCCGTATCGTTTGTATTTCCCACGGTCGACAGAGCGTACGGCGTCCTGGCAGAAATTAAGACCGAGGCTCGAGCGGCTGCTCGAGAAAGGGGTTCGGCTGTCGGGTGTTTCCTTCACGGCTAAAATTTTCATGAGACCTTACACCGACACGATCCGAACACACGCGGCACACCAAGATCTCCTTCACGTACGGAATGGAGAACGCGACGGTCAGTGGCTACAGCGAAACGCGATTCGGCTCACGTGCGACCGAAATTTTCGGCTGCTCGTTCCGCACGTTTTTCTTCCCTCTTAATAGAGTGGATCGGGAAAAGGTTCGGGCCGGGAGTGCAAGAGGGGCGAGGCTCGTTTCTGTAAAACAGATGAAACGTATTCTCTTTATTTCGTATGCCATCGAGTATTTATCTTACGTGACCGAACAATCCTCTTCCCGACTTAACACGTGACTTTTTTAGCGAATGAAATTCGGACATCGGTGACTATCCACTAGGGGTCAGGCTGTCTCGCCTATTTACAATAGATCTTTGTACAAAAACTAATCTCATATAAACAGTAAAACGTACGATCCAACGACCGTGTACACGCGCGAACGGGAACGAGGGCCAGGCATACGTGTCACCGCGTGCATCCAGAAAATTCGACGACGTCGCATCGTTAAATTGGACTGCCCCTTATCGAGCGCCCCTTTTCCCCTCTCGTTTTACGTTCGTCAGCGTACCCAGCGCGGCCATAAAAATCTCCAGGTAGAAAAAAGGGACGAACAGTCGAACGGAATTCCGTCGCGATCCGATACACCCGCGTCAAGCGTCCGTCTCCGATCAACGTCGCGACGTTCCGTGAGCTGCTGGGGCAGCTCGAGCGCGTATGCGCGTCCGATTTTCTCCAGGCCGCGCGTTTCACGCGGGCAAGACGCGTCTGGATGCCGAGCCTCGTTACCGTCACGACGATCTGGAATTCATTAATTTTGTCGCCTCCCTCCGTCTGTCCCTTTTCGTTTCGCGTTCCCTCTCCGCGACACTTCTTTCTTCTATCCTTTGTACAGCGAACGGTCCTCGCGGTGCTTCGCGGAAGTCGCTCGGAAATTCCGCCCGTCGACGCCAGGAAGACCCAACGCGCCAACTAGATTCCCGCGAATCCGACTCCGTTTTCCCGGGCCTGGAAACGACGTTCCAGCACTTCGTAACTAGCTTCTCGCGCGACAGCTCACGGATCCGCTAGAGTTTCTCGCCGCTCGGCGACACTTTCCTCGCGACTTTTATATACAACTCTCTTGTATTCGATTCGAGCGCGTCACCACTTCCGGCTGATGGAACTTCCCCTGCGCGGAGACCGACGAGGAGACTGGCCTCTGCGGCATCGACGACAGACCCTTGCCCGACCTCTGGAGGCTGTAGTACACCTGCAATCAATCGAACGTTTTCTACGGTTTTTTCGATGGGCACTTCCGTGTTCTTGATACATGCACCGCGAGGGGCGGATTTTCGCCCTTTGATGCACCAGGGTTGCATTGAAATGTGATTTAATATTGGAAATGCGTAATATTGGGAGGTGTACGCAAATAGACTGCGATCGATATTGCAGGGGGGAGGTGCAATTTTTGCGACGAATTTAATGGGCCGTGTTTCATATATTTTGTTATATCAGTGAACCCTTTTCGATACTACCCTTCCTTTTGACTCACCTGTGCATTTCATCTATCGTTATACAGAAATCGCGTAATTGACCGGCCGGAGCGCCTGATTTGATTAATTTTACGCGTCGAAACGCGTGTCCCGAAGGAGACAACAGAGTTGCTTCTAAATTGATTCAAAACGGAGCATTTCTCGACGACGTCGAAATTTCGAACAATGATCGACGCATCTCTCTGAAACGTAATAAGTGCTTGAAAAAAAAAACGTCCATCGAACGCACCGATCCTTATCGCGGTATGGCTCCGCGGTGGAACACACCGACGCCTGAATTAGAATCGCCGCGCCGTCGAATCGATTAATCAACATTGAAATCCAGAAGCTGCATAAACCGTTCGCTCGATAGCGACCGAAAAAAATTCCGATTTACGATACAGCCGCGTGAAATACGAACACACCGGCGAAGCCCGCCCCCTCGCCCTCGCCGCCCCGAATAAAGAAGGGAGAGAGAGAGAGAGAGAGAGAGAGAGAAAAGTACGCAGCGCGGGAAATGCAAATTGCATCGATACTTGTGAAAATTGCAAATTCGAGGTCGGAATTAATAATGGAACGGTCGATTGGGGTTGGGATCGACGGGCCGGCGTCGACGGAAATAATCGAAAACCGCGACCGGTTACGTAATACCGGGGAAAACAAAAACACGGGAACGAGAGCGTCCAGAGGGAATATCGGGTCAGTTAATGAGGAGGAGCACGAGCAATAGAAGGGGTATCGGGGCGGTTGGCCGGCGAATCGGTATTAAAATTATTCAGACACTTAATGGAACGCGACCGGCGAGCGCCGAAGGGAAACGGAAGTCGAGTTCGAGACGAGTTACGCGCATCGGGACTGGCCCGCCCCCTCCCTCCACCCCCCTCGAATTATCGAGGAAACTTCGACGTAATTAAACTCGCGGAAGTGCAGATAACCCAAGGCTTCGCTAAACCGGAAAAGTTAAAGTGGAAGACCGGCGCATATTAAAGCGAGCGATCCTTCTTCTTGGCCCGTGTCCCGGTCTCGGCGGTCGTTCCCGAAACTTCGAGTATTTAAAACAACGTTGTCGGTTTGGTTTACGGGGGACGGCAGGGTTCGGAACGGAGGAGAACAGGTAACAGCTTGGACGAGGTGGGATCGATGGTGCTACATCGGCGGGCGAGAAAAAGGAACGCGGTTTCCCTTTGAATATTGTATCACGTTTTATCGATCGTCCGTTTGGTAATTCGCTTCAATCCCCTCGCGCACCCCCTTTCGTCCCCGCTCTCTGACGCGCCCGTCCACGGACGACGAGTAGGGGCGGGCGTTAATTGCTTCTCATTAATCAAACGGCCCCGACTAAATACACTCTATCAGATATCACGAAAAAAGGGGGACCGATTAAATTTACAGACAGTAATGAGTTTACGGGGCTAATTGTCGGAATGATTTATAATGACCAGCGCGACCGATCGACTAGTTCCGCTTTTCAGCTATCGGCCAATCTAGATCGAAACGTTTCTGTCGTTTCTGCGCGTCGACGGACGCGAACGGAATGACTGCGGCGACCGGACGAAAGAATGGAAAACGGTAGGAACGAAATTCCGGTGATCTTGGAAATGTTTGTTCCCTTGCTGCGAAAGTTTTGCAACTCTCCTTCTCTTCCCTTCGGTCTTTTGTTTTTCGTTTCTGAATTCTCAACGCGGATGTCAATAGCCGGTGGATCGGTACTTCGGGGCAATCGTGACGCTTCAGTTTTTACGGGTCCCAAGATATTTCGTTCGGATTAAGCAAATCTGTATTTTCAAATGAAATTCTACGCCACGATAGTACAGTTAATGTTTGCAGTTTCGAACGTTCGTTGAAAAACATGTTTCTTTCTGCTTCGGGGAAACGCTTCGTTTCCCTCAAGTGTGCATCATGCATTCGAAAATGAATACCGAGCGGAATGTTTGCAATGCCGGCTGAAATAATCATAAAATTTGGGCCCGTTCCGCGTGCGCAACGCGGAATAAAAATATTCAATTTTCAGTGCAACCAAATTGGAGGAACAAAGAAAATATTGATGGACCACTGCGCTCGCGTTTTATCGTCTGCTATAATTTCGAAACTCACAGTGGTATACGTGCGCCGGGTACACACAAATCCAATCGCGAAACACGAACTGGAACTGCATTATCGAATTAATGAATTGTGCTTATTTTCGAAAGCAAACACGCGAAAAACGCCGCGGTATTTGGAAAAGTGCCTTGAAATGCGAACTGAAATGGTAGAATTCGATGTCACGCGATACATTCCCATCAATTGTACATCACGATAAGCTTTCGAAGGTCTAATAACGAAACTTGAACTTTTACGTTTCGTATCCGTTTCATCTTTAATATATCTCCCGTCTGGATTTTCGATCCCTCCAGACCGATCGTATTACATTATTCCATACGATTTCTCAAGCACTTAAATCTCGTATAACATTGCGGCTTAATATAAATAGCAAGTTGCCATTTATTCTACTACATCAATACAAAGCCTGAAACGAAACGACCCGCACATTCTCATTGGTTTCTCAATCATTTAATTATATCTAGGGGGAAGCGGATTATGCATTTAAATGGATTACCGGCAAAAATTAAAATTCTGTAAGTCTAGGAACTTGGAAGTAATACGGTAGAAGCGGTTCGTAATATAAATACACCTTTCGGGTAATGTACTAAAGGTATTCAAAAGTCTCCTACCTTCGCACGTGCGTGGATTTCTACGAAAATGGCAATATGTTTCTTCTTTACAAGAAGGTTCCACGTCGACAATACTGCTGTATGAAATATGGTGGACAGTGAAAACATCTTGGTTTAAAAACAATATCCGATTTACGAGACATTATTAAAGAATCTCGAAGTATGCAAAAGGCGACGGAAACTCTTGCACACCCCTAGTACCAATGTTCCCTATCGTTTGGAGGAAGATCCCCTGTAGACTCACGTTCGCGTTGTTTCGCTGATTGTATGCGTCCATCGCCATCTGCTTGAAGTCCGCCATGGTGGGTGGATTGCTGTAGGTGTTCGCTTGGGACAGGTGGTTATGGGGATAATTTACGGTCGGCGTTGGCAGACAGTCAGCCAACATCGAGTCCGATGGTAGATCCAGATCGCGTTGCACGATCGGCCTTTTCTCCGGTGATATTGCCTCGTCCATGACACGATCTTTCTTTCTCCGTTGAGGCGGTGTCTTGTATATCGGGGTGTACGTTAAGGGTCTTCTCTCTGCGAACAGATTCGAACGAAGCCATGTAAAGCTCCACGTCCCGCGTAAGTAGATTAGTCGATTAAATCTAGACAAGAGCGGTCTCTTTACGTGGACAATAGGCCAGAAGCTTACACGCAGCGCCAGCTTTATTTAATATGCCGCCGGAAAAAAAAGAAGGGAAGGAAGAAAAAAAATTGTGTTGCCCCCGTGTACCGACGTGGAAACTTTCACCCTCGTTAGTGGATTACCGGTCAGAAAGTTCAAGCTTAATTTTATCTCTTCGCCGCTTCTCATCGTTGGATAACTGACGGTGGGAATAAATTACGCCGGGCATAAAGTAATTTCAGCTCAAGGAATTTCATTTGAAATAATTGAAATTCCATGGAATGAACGAAAAAAGAGTTTTCGCACACGAGGCAGAACGAGGGCGTTTTATCGACGATGGTTGGCGGGTGTCTTGTGATTAAATGTAAAACAGTTTCCCCGGCGATTTTTCATTTCGAAAATTGTTTCGAAAGGGCTCGTTTATCTTTTCACGGATTTTCCCGCTGATGGAGCTGGAAGTAATGGCATGGGTTGAGCAAGCAGGCAGCGAAGGAAGACAAATTCTAGCGCCCCGTAACGTTTCCTTCGCGTTTCTTTCAGTGGACCGTGGATCGCGGCATTCGACGATCAGCGAGTTCGGGTTCAGTCGCGTTAACGCTGAGACGATAATGTAGATATTTGATAAACACAAATTGATCATTGTTCATTGCGAACAAAGGCATCGCGTTTCCGATCTATTCGCGCGTATTGAAGCGTGTCAATTTAACCTGACAATGCATTTCGAAATTCATTGCCACGAGACGCGGATATATCTTTGACGGTAAAAGAACGCCAATATGTTCGAAATTAACATTCGCGGACCTTTGAATAGGAAAAGATGAGTTTTTTCTTGAATTTTCTTTACCATACTCTTTATCTCATATAAATCCTACAGTTGCCTATTTCTTATGTAAAAAAGTAACAGCATATTTGAAGGGTGAAAGTAGAGGGACGCGCTAACCAGAGACATCGATTAAATGTCAATCACCGATTTTAATCAAAAATATTTAATACAATATATACATATATATTCATCCTCCAAAAATATATATTCATTTAGCAAAAATGGTACACATTTACGAGCCGAAAAAGAAGTTTAAAATGAGTCAAACGAGGAATTGTATTTAATATATTCATTACGATAGGCGTTGAACAAGTCCACCGTTCACAGAGACCTGGACCACATTTCATAAAAACCATTGATTGGCACGAACGTAATGTTCTCTGAAACTAATGCGAATTTCGCGCCACGCAATGCAAGTTAAAAGTATCGGATTTTTCATGATTTTCTACCAAGAACAATCTACCAAGAACACTATTTAAAGTAATCCCGAATAATAAAACAAATAACGTAAACCACCGCGTCAATAATCCAACATGTACGACAATTAAAAACCCCAATAAAGTCATAAATAACGTGCGAAAAGGATCGAGCTATCGCAAGCTGGGGATCGAATTCTCCGTCGCGATGAAAAAGACAAAAAAAAAAACCAACCGCCCCGCAACATAACCGCGCTCCCCGTATGTACGACCGCACACGTACGCGTACAACACGTACACGCTGGCACACTCGCTTTTATGACCGCCTTGTATGCACGTAGGTCGTAATTTGGCCGCACGTTTCGAAACAATCGGAAACCCGTAGACTCACCATACTCGTTCGGTATGATGTCCGGATCGATGTCATCGACCGCCTGCTTGGTCTGTGGATGCACAGGCGTAGTTGCACCTGCATTAGGTGGCTCGCACACGATGGGAGCGTGCTTTGGACTTCCGGGACGGCCGTTCGAGTGCTTCCGGTAGAGCGCCGCCAGGATTCCAGCTACGGCCAGGGCCAAAAGGGTCGCTGTTGCTGCCAGGCCCAGCAGCAACGGGCTTAGCATCGATGCGTCCGTGTTCCCTGTCAGGGCAGCAATGCAAAATGCTCGATCAGCCGGAACTTCCATCGGGCTACCTATCTGCTCTGCCTTCCTCGGTTTTGCCCCTGCTTCCCGATTATTGCGGCAAGTATATTTTTACCCCGCGATATACACTCTCCCTCTTGCCCCCCCCTCACTCTCTCTGCCTCTCTCTCTTTCTGTTGGAGAGCGCGTTCGCGCCACTGACGTTTCAATTTTGTCGGGCGACGCCGCTAAATTTATTGTTCCAGAAGCATTGTTCGCCCCTTCGCGATACACGGGGACTCGGTTACGTTTCCTCGTTTCGCTGCTCGATACGGTGTTTCACGTTTAAGGCACTTATCAAGTGTGACGCTGAAATGGTTTGATATCGGAACGGTAACATCGATTGCTGATATTCGGCGAGTAGGTTCGTTTAAAATGATACATACTTGTATATCGATCGATTGCTTGAAAAATGAAATGGAATGCTGTGAAGCACTGATTTTTCGTTTAGTTATAAGTATGGATTCGTACGCGGAAGTGGGATTGTTGGTTTTGAGAATTCGTAAGGGTTGAATCACGAATGTGCCAGGGGAATAGTAAGAGTGTTACGATTTGGAAAGATATGCTTATCGTTAGTTTTTCTGTTATCGTTATTCTTCAATGTTATGGAAAATGAACATCTGATGATAGTTTTACGAGTATCCTTCCTTTTTATTGACGTTCTGATCTGTTTAGTAACTGTTTTTCTATTCTGCGTTGAAACGAAACTGAAACGAATTTTCATAGAGTTTAATCAGCGTTTTTTCATCGTTTATGATTTTACCGGGGATCGATATTCGTGTATTGACAAATAATATATTCATCCAAACCAATTAACCTATACTTTAGGGTGAAAACAGAATTTAGTTACAAATAATTTGCTAACCTTTTAATTTAATCGATAGCATGGTAGCCTGTGGCTATTACTACAGCCCACAAGGGATCAATAATGTTTTAAATTATGATAACCCAGCTCACCTGTCCATATATTCGGGCATAAAATTGTAAATTTCATAATGGCAAATATGTAATCATGTAATATAAAATCAATTTAATTTGAATATGACGCTGCAGACAACAATTGATATAAGTAACCGCATAAACATAGATAAACGTTTAGAATATCTTGCGAAGTACGATTGTTTCCACCGAAACGTCGTACAAATTATCTGCGTACCTTTGTTACCTTTATACTTGGGCAACCACAAACCGATTACGTAGATACCCACATGGATACACTGTGCATTAATAATAAATAATGCACAACATTGATTTTCATCGCATCGATTACGCGTACTCGTGTGCATAGTAATTTTAATGGAACCAATTTAGCACTATCATTCAATTTGTTGTTAATAAATCTGATTTTTTAAGGGCGACCGAGGTGCATTACACGTTAATTATCTTCCAAGTGAACTATAATAGTATTGTGATTGATGTTCTTGACGCTTTGCCGGATGAACGAGGATCAGTAGTTTCGGTAAAGCACTAGTCAGACGACCACCTATATGCGTATTACTCCACTTTATCTGTCGGATTTCTCTCTCCATCTATTCGTAACATCAGTTCTCTCTTTTCACTGTTCATTAGTACTAAATACTAATTGAGCTACGTCACACGTTGCAGCTATTATGTCATAGTAGTCGTGAGTTACTAGGTGATAAATAAAAGTGACTACACATTTATTAATACCGTGTTTGATGTTTAAATTGTGAAATTTGATTAGCATTATATTGGCAAAAATATTTCTTAAATTTCCTATCGTTAGATGCAAAATATACACGATTCACGCACGTATCCCTAACACAGCCGCGTATTACCAACCGCATCATTACCCCTGCATGTACTTTTAGTACAGTAGGTCAGGGTAATATGCAGGACGATAATTAACGGAGGTATGTGAATTAGGTTGCTATGACGATTAAACCGCGCTACACATGTATATGCGATGTCCCACTTTAATTATACCACGGGATTATCTTCGAAATTAGCTACCGTTAAAAAAGCGTTTCAAATAACTTGCTTTCAGGGTTCACAATTACAGCTTATTTATATTTGAAGTAGATGTACTCTATCATTATCCATTACTTAGCAGATGTCGGAGAGAACGACGCGAATCGAGAAATATTACATAAACTATAGAAATAATATAATAATAAATCTATTCTGGCAGAAAATTACGTTCCCCAAGCCGTGTAGCATGTCCATTCCTAATTTAACTCTTTAACCGAGAAATTTGAAACAGGTCAGCGAGAGTATTACAAATATCTCTTCATAATTATATGTTTAAGATAGACAACGAACTAAAAAGGGCTGAGCAACATACATATCAGTAACACAGCACAGATAAGATAAAAACTCTTGCAATCCCTCGCCCAAGATCTCCAACAATACAAAAATATCCAATATACTTTGAAATAAAGAAAATCCATTCCTTTGTCCCCTCGCACAAACCAACCACTTCGCAAACATCAGCCCGACCCTTCCGCGACATGCATAATACTCGAGATGCTCGAGTGTCTTCGAGCCTGTCCAGTGCAAAACCAACCCCCTTGTCTCCTGCCATTTTCTTCTTCTGAACACGCACAGCGCATCGTCGACAGTCGATTTTCACCGATCGAACACGCGGTGCGTGAGCGCGGACGCGTGAATGCGTGTGCACGCGCCGCTGCAGGGGATGAATCGTAAATCAGCCGTTAGGAGGCACATTCGCTTTGGGATTTAATCGGGGTAAAGCTAGTCGCGTGGGTGTCGCGCGTTGTAAATTTTCCCCGGTCGCGGCGTGCGTAAGCGTTGTAAATTACTGAACGGCCGGTGTCCGTATCGCGCGAACCCGCGGCGCGATTTTGCCGTTTCGATTTTTTCCACCCGGCTCTGACGGTGTCGTGCCGGCTAATTGGTGTTTGCGCGAAAATGTTTGCCCGGCGAGTATTAATAAGGCTGTTTGGTTTCGTTGCGCGGCGTGTTTGCCCGCTGTCAAGCGAACGGATTATTCGTTAGGTATTAATTGGGAACTTTCCTCGGGGCGTCAGTGACACGATAATTACACGATGAGAAAACCTCTCTCTCCGTCATGGACAGCGCCGAAGGAAAGTTTTTGCGCAATTTACTCGCCTTTGTTTTCTGTTTGTTCGGGGTTTTTTTTTTGGAAGAAAAAGTTCGATTGAGAGGTACGCGAAAGTTCTGGCGAAATTGATCGTTGGTTACGTTAGCCCTTTCGGTATTGAGCAACCCAGTGAATTAAGGTTCTCTGTAAGGGAGGAATTTCTTACTCTGTGAGGATATGTTAGGCGTCAATAGTATTCAAAGGGTTGATTCGATGGCAGATACAGTTAGCAGTCGCTGGGGATGCATTTTGTCATGTATTTGTAGTTTGTTAGTTTTCGGGGTAGAATGTGAAAATGTTGCAATTAGGGGGAATACAAGAGATAGGAATTCGAGGACAATGTACTTGTGAAGCTTTTACTAATGTGTAAAAAGCGCAGTGAATTTACTGTGTTTTGGATAACATATTATAGTATCTCTACTGCTTTTATAGTACATAGTGTCTGTTAGGTGTAAACACATTAAACCCTAGTTATTTACTTACACGCCTTCTAAAATACTAAATTGCTTTGAAGCATCCTGTGAACAACGATCACGCGGAACATATGAAAATCTGCCTTTAACAGTTTTATTACAATATTTAGGAAACAATAGCGGCCCATCATGTACCGGCATTCAACGAAACGAAACATTCCGTTGGCTATGGTTAATTGGAACAAAATTGATTAAGTATGCTTTATTGCAAATAAAAACGTAGACGAAATTGTTAGTTGAATGAACGAAATTCGAACAATAACACACGACGGGCTGATTTGATGTGTCAACGTTTTTAATGATATTCGAAAACGTGAAAATTTTATTTCAGCCCCGTATATTCTGAAAACCTCGCAGAAACACTGCATTCTATGAACGTGTGGCGTGATTGCCGTACCCGATTGACCGCAGATGGTTTTCAAGCAACGACCGCCTCATTTTCATGGAAATTTCGCATTCATTGCGCTTTTTTGTTCCCCTGGAGCGTATTTGAAAACTTCACGGAATAGAGTCGTTAAATTCGCGAAAGGCTTCCGGCCCGAAATAAACGTGAACCAAAGCAACCGTAAATTACGTATGACGGCACGACCGTACGGCGAAGAAAATTGTGCAAAAAATTCAATGAAATATTTAATTTCATTCCCTGTACTTTCGGGCGGCACGAAATAAACTTCGAAAATGAACGGCACGCACCCGCGCCGCCGGTTGTTCGTGAAAACCGAATCATTTTCAATTTGATACGCCGAATATCGACAAAACATAAGCAGACGCAAATATTAACGAATGTTCGCGTTTCAACGGGGGCAAACATTAATTTCAATCCGGGCCAATAATTCAGGAATATTGAAAGGTAATAAAAGATTGCTATTGATACGACGGTGTCGGTGTTTTACTGGTACTGCGAATGCCCAGCAGTATCGTAATGCTCTCTTTCAGCAGTAGAATCGTTGCGTCCAAGTGTTTCGCGCGTTTCGTACAGATCGGAAACGACAATGGATAAATTAATAATAAGCGTGTGATACAAGGAAATTAAATGTTTCGTAAACTTTTCGTAAATTCCGAAATACACGAAAGATATTTCGAACGATTCGATAAAATTAGAATCACGAATAATTGCATAATATGTACGGACAATCGATGAAACCATAATGAATGATAACAGTATCTTTATGCATAGAATCGCCACGGACTCGATGGTCATAAACGGGCGCAAGCGTTCCCAAGCAGCGCCCCGTCGAGAAAATTGAAATAATAAAATTCTCAGGAAATTCTAAAAGCTACCCCGTAAGACACTCCCGCGAGATTATAAGCTCTTTATCGCCCGGTAATGGATAATTCTGCATTCAGAATGCGCCGTTGCATCCGGTCGATTAATCCAGCAGTTTTTATCCATCTGGACGCTGGAGCCAGGATGCGGCGCCAGAATTCGACTAAACACGGGCTCCTTTGAATTTATGCGCCGGTACGGACGTTAAAATTTCGATCGCGGAGATCGTTCGCTCGTACGGAATGGCTACCTCGTTCAAGCAGCATTTTCGTTTTAATACCCGAAAGAAAAAATCGACGACAGAAGCTAGCAGGAAACGAAATATAAAAACTGATGGGAGTGGAACGAAGCCGCAGGAAGTTCCTGTATCATGATGTTTCAATGGAACGGCGCGCGTTTCTCACTGGAGAACGGTGTTACAGTCTCCGAGAAGGTAATTAACGGCGAGACCGGTTAAAATTGGCGAATGAAATAATAGATCGAAAACCAGTGGAATAATTTATAGCGCGTGACGTAAGAATGATTGTCGCGAGGATCTTCGGGAATATTCTAATTCTAAACGATCGCAATTTAGCTATTTCCAAGAATTAACTGATTATTCGGTGGATCGATGGAACTAGAAGTAGTTGAACGGACGTAGTTAGAGAAAGGAGGAACTGATAAAGGATTGAGCTGATAGTTTTCGAGTTGTTCCGTTTATCAGTTTATCAATTATTAGTTCTAAATATACGTAGCATTATATGGATCAGTTACAGACCTTACGTCTATTGTAAGGTGTGTTCTTTTTACACACGAGAGTACATATTCGACGATTCTTGAGATCTCCCACACTGGACTATTGTGCAAGCAGTTTCAATGCGTTGAATGTATTCGCAAATTAAAAAAATGCAGTATCTACGGAACGATGAGTTCACCTTCTCCATTTCTCTTTTCAATGCGTTTCACGATCACAATGTAATTATAATTTCGAGCAATGCAACGAACTTTATACTCCTTTCCTTTCAATTGATAGTATATAAATTTTTTTTTAAGTTATTGGCATTGCCAGTTATAGATAACAGCCATGGAACAACTTGTATTGTTACTTATTTTCCGCCTTCGTTTCCCGATATTCCGATAACCGAGGAACTTCGGTCAGAAACTTCGATTGTTAGGCGCGGGCCTTAATTATAAGAAATTTGCGCACGGTACTCTAGTTCGAACCTGCATCATTGTATACCTTACCGTAATGGTAATGGAGAATAAGTTGTGATAATAAATTCATACGCAAACGAGTTAAATGAGTACAACGATTCAACTAAAATGATCTCTACAATCTCTAACAAAAAAAGAAACAAAAAAAAACGATAAAATTCACCCATTCAATCCGCAGCGTTACTGACAGGTCGAAACCGTTCCGTATTTAATAGTATCACCCGACGATCAGTGAAAACAGAGTGGAATCGAACCGATCGTGTAAAATTTAATTCAGCCGTTACGCCCCGCAACGGCTGTCCATCGATCGTTGAAATTTTTAAAAGAGCCGTGAATCCGCAGCGACCCTTACCAATCGCGCTGTCGCAGATCGTGCCGCGTCGAATACCGGTGCCGGACGAGCGTCCGGGGAGCATTCGTGATACTCGTTAAAGTTTGATTAGACTTTGATTGCCGGCAGAAAGCGGACCAATTTAAACTCCACGTAGCGCACGGCGGCCGGTGTGTACAGGCTAAAAAGAGTTTGCAGCGCGCGGAAAAGGGTGGAGCGATAACGAAACGACGTCCGGTGATCAAGCGGGCGCGTCGCGTCTGGACCGTGGAAGAATTCAGCCCGAGAAGTGTCCGGCTCGGGTTGTCTTTCTCTGGCGGCGTGGCGCACGGCTGTTTACACCGGAATATGTCGCCAGCGTCTGGTGTAATTAAACTTTTTCCGCCGCGAAATTGGTTGCCCGCCGCTCCCATCACGGTGTTCCCTTCGCCGGAACACACTCGACGGTAGATTAATCGGTCGCCGTGGAAAATGGCAAACGGTGAAATTGCTCAGATGTACGTGCTGTGAAGTGTGTACCGTAATTCCCGGCGAATCTCGAGGCAGATACGTATTTAAGTGCGATGCACGTTAATAGGTGGCTGGTAGGTTTTAACGTGTTTGATATTTAAAGGGGAAAAGAGAGGCAGATCGATTGTGCCAGTTTCGAGGAATTGGATAAATCGTTTGTAACTAGCGATATCTGTCTGCTTTCTTGTTAAATAAGTTTTCTGTTATTATCTTCGATTTAAAAGTTGCCCGATTGTTGAATCTGTGTTTCATATAGATGAAGATATTATGAGATATGGTAGAGTTTCGCTCAATATTCTGCAACACTTTTCGCATCGAACAGTGTTTCGTCAATGAATAGAAAAAGGGAGATGGATTGGTTTGGGTTTTTTTTAAGCTACCAAGAAGGGAAACAAGGTGAAATCTGTTCGTTACTGCGTTACCAGATCCTTTTCACTTTATGCATTACGGCCGCGCAGCGACAAAACAAGTACGTGACGGGAGTACGATACAACGTCGATTGATTTAAATAGTAATCTCCGCGAGAAGCAAGGAACATTTTGCGCTCTGCAGCATTTCCAACGGATAAAGCGAACTTTTGATAGGCATCGATTGATGCTTTTAACGATTCCCTCTGTGCGATATTTCCTGTTTTTCCTTTTATTTGGCTTCCTACGGCGCTGCACGGGAATTTCGTTTGGTCTATCGGTCGGTTCTATGGACATGGAACAGTTTCAGTTGGTAATTTGCACAGAGAAGGAAGTTCCTTCGATTTGCTGCAACTGTGCGTGTACAGTCGCACGCGGTTCTGTTTACACCAGAATTATGTTTTATTTTCGTTTCTGCATCGAATACGTGGACACATCGTGCCTCGTAACATGATAAACAAATAACCATACGAGCATAATACCGGGTACCATGCAACTCTCTGTCGTGCCGAATTTGCACGTGCATTAAGTGAATAAATTAAATATTGTAATATACGTTCGCGTGTAACGTTCAATATCAATGAGACGCATAATTTCGAAACATATTGATCGTGAAACGAAAAAGAGGTAGCTTTGCCTTTACAATACTTTACAACTTTGCGTGACTATTACCCATACTATGGATTAACTTCATTATCATTTCTCGATACGTGCACCCTTCACTTTTTCAACCCACAACAAATTCGAAAGACTTCACGCCCGAAGTGCACCGTACGAAACGCTTAAACGCAAAAGAAAGAAAAAAAATGCATACAGCGCAAGTCTACCGCGCCAGTACCACTGTTTGACATTAAATCATAACGCGTTTCGTCGTGCAATTACGCGCCAGTGTTTGCAAGAAATCACCCAGCCGAAATCACTCCAACGATCCATGTTCTCCATCTGCTGAAACTGTCTAAATGAGCTTCAAGTTTAGTCGTAGAGCAGGAGTCGTAAGTCTGGCGTCTCAACTATTCCCATTGGTGGGCCAAACATACTCAGCCGGCTTAAATACGTTCCCTGGACTGTTTGCATCGAAACTCGTGAGCACTCTGTCGAGCCACCGTCCCATTACTAATTGTGGCAGAAACAAGAGCAAATAATGAAGGAACGACGGGGAACAGGTACCGGCACGCCAACTGTTGCCAAATATTGATATAGCTGCTGCTAGGTTGCAGTAACGTCGGTTGGAACTTACTACCTGCCATTGCAGGAACAACAATGGCAAGAACACCGCACGTTTACTGCGGGTGCTACCTTTTATAGCGGAAATAACCGACTGAACATGCACGAAATTCTTAACGCAGACGATGCATACCCTGGTGCAGCGTTGCATGCCATTCTGCGTTTCGACCGTCTTTCCGCGTCACGTCTCCTCAATATATGGCGGGCAACATTTCAAGGTACTCACCAATCAACGGACTAGGTGTCTTTTCGCGTTCATCGAGAGGGAAAATGGATGGGCGATCGGTTGGGCCCACTGATTTGGGTATGCGTCGTAATTCTCGGCGAGTTCCATGATTTCGTGTGATCGACGTGTTGAGCAATGTGATTTAGGATGGACTGGTGTAGCTAGAAATGCTATATTTTCTTTGTGCCTATAGAATCGGAGCTTTTCGGTTCACAGGTTCTTCAAAATAGTTATCCGCAACTTCCCTCTCATTTTAGAAATGACGAAATGCAACAACTGACTCATTCCATACGATTTAATTGACAATAAATCGTTCGGAAACCTACCACAGTCATCCTTGTAACTGTGTACCTTCGTAACAAAAATTAGAGAAAATATTTATTTCAAACTTCAGTATTTTCGAGGGAAAACAGCTTTTGCATGCACACCAGTTTGCCCAACTTAATAAATATCTGCCAACTAAATGCCCAAAATTTTTGCATTCCATTTTTATTCCGCACACGCCAGTTTTATAAAGCGAAATATCAGCACGGCACGCCACCGGCCAAGCAAACAGCCAATGAATATTTCAAGAATCCGATCTCGCGAGGATAAATCGTGCCACCGTGTATGCGACGACGCATCCACAGCGTTGCATGCTTCGAAAAGCGAGGCGGGGTTTCGCAAACAAAGATCAACGGTAAATAAGGTCGAAAATGGCTGAGAATTTCAAGAGAGCTGGTCCTCGTTCCTTTATGAGTGCAACTTCTTCAGAACGGAATTTGAATGCACTCAAGACACTCTCCCCGTCGTAACCCTGTGTTGACCATGCACTTTGTTTCGCCTGCATAAACAATGCACAGACGGCTTACCGTTGAAGTGAAACACACGGACGGGCGTGCGTCGCAGTTGCGAGGTAGTGTGTGCACTTGAAATCATTATGCAGCCCGTCCCGCGGTCTGACAGGTGCCAACTGTCACTTAAGCTATCTGTCAACACTCCTTCAGAAACGGGGTATTCTGTGCGCCAGGTAGGAATGCGCCCGGAATGACGCGTGCCTCGACAATCAAGGAATACCGAGAAGAATGGAAATTCGTCGCGACGACCGCGGCAACTGTACGGTATGCGTTCAACCGATAATCGTGAATCACATTTTGCCAAGCGAAGCGAAACGAACTGCGCGTGGCGCGAATGGTATTTGAATATAAACGTTTCGAGGCGCGTACATTTCGCAGCGATCGATGTTTTAGGTTTTAGTCGCTGGTTAATTACGCGTCACGCCGTCGGAAATATTTTCTGATGGGTCGCGCGTTATTTATTGAGGGAGTTGTTGAATGTTTAATTGTCGGATGCAGGCTCGAACGGTCGGTCAGAAATTTTTGCTCGAAATGGAGCTTGGTATGCGGTTACGTGTAAAACGTTCCGACAAATTTCATATTTCGCGTATTGGAATTAAGAAATTAAAATTGCGCAGACTTTCCCGGCCGATCGTGCATATTTAACAAATCATTTGTAGTCACCCATAGAATATATTAATTATTTCGCTTTTGCTCGCTCATAAATACCTTATCGTTGATATCAAAGATATCAAAGATACGAAAGAATGAGTACGAACTAAAGTTATGCAGTAGAACTTAAACATAGGGACAAAAGCATAATCGTTCTTGAAGTAAATTTTCACCTGGTTGAATCAACAAATTACTGATAACACAAGTTTCCCAATATTCTTTTAAATTAATTGTTAATAGCTGTTATCAAAAATGCAACAACGCGCACAGCTCGAAGAACAGCACGAAAAACATTTACCAACCCTAACGAGTGAAACGCAAGCAATATTTCGCAACTGTTCATCCCTATACAACAGCAAAAGAAACCCCGTCTTTTCCTCCCAACGAAAGCCATTGTACATCCCGAATCACGTCGAAAATGCGTGCGACACAAAGCTCCGACTGCTTATCAAATCGAATTTAACGCTTCACAGAAACAAATCCCTAAAGCACTGCTCGTAAACTTGTCGCGACAAGTCGGGCATCGTTAAGTCTTATAGGTTTAAGCCCTTTCTCTGTTTCTCCCGTGGCGTTCGCCCCCCCTGCAGTATACGGATAAAAAAGGTGAAACGGAAAGAACGGAACGTCACCTCTGTGAAAAGGTAGTCCATGCTTTTGCAGGAAGTTTCGAAAAGTCGTCGGGCTCAGCGGAACTTTTCTGCGTTCTAAGCTCGCCGGAAGTGGAGGATGCGCGTAACCGGCAAGACCGGGCTTGGCCTTAAGGCTGTCAGGACAATTCGTCCTAAATCGAAGCAATCTCGCAGCAAACGGAAAGCAATTCCGAAAGAATTGCATTCTAAAACCATGCACGTGCCGGCTCCGGGCTAAACAATCGACCACCGTGCCGCACATACACACGATCGGGACACCGATCTGGCTGCCATGCCGGAGTCTGTCGAGGACCTCGCGGTCGCGGTCGATACCTCGTTAAGTCAAGAACGGTGAAACAACCCCGAAGGTATTTGCTTCGCGTTCAGTTTTTTTTTTTGTTTCGCGTCGTCGGCCGGCAATTCAATGCGCCTGATTCCGCGAACGATTTGAAGGATCAGCCGGTTTCAGGTGGTCGATCCCTTTTATCGGCCGGCATTTTCTTAGAATTCGAATGGCGTGGGGCGACGTAATTGGCTGAAAGGGTTGGAATCGGTTCGTTAGTTAAAGCAATACCGAATCGTTCGTTGACTGTCTGTCGACGCGAAGCCAATATTGCCGGCGTTGATGGAAAAATTGCTTCGGTGTCGCGAAGCTTTTTAAACGCTGGCTAGCAATTATTAATTATGTCGTTATACGTTTCGTATTCCTTGAAGCCTATATTGATTCCAGGTGAGGCTGCAGTGATTTTGCAAGACAGTTTGATGTTCTTGTAAAATTCGAAACAGTTTGGCACGTGCACAGAAGGGTAGTTGCGTTACTTGCGACGAATAAACGAAGATGCACATTTAAGGCACAGCGAATTTATTCGAGAAGGAAAGTGAATGTAGATTGATTAAAAAAATTGTGGAAAATAATTGTGCACCTCGTATCGTTAGATATTGCAATGATTTTGAGTGGAAAATATTTCTTGTACGGCAAGATTCGGAGATTTTATTAAAGTTTCCAACTTGAATTTCTAGCCACACTGCGACGGGCATTGTCATTTTTTGGCAGAGCATTGAGGGCGGAGATTCCATTTATGAATTGAATTTTGGTAGTACTAGAAAGCTCTTACTCAATGTCTTTCCCAGCAGAGATGTGGAAGTACTTTTGGGATTTTCTGGAGCTTGGACGGGTCGTATCGTAGAATCTGCTGGTGTATGGTGCTCCAAGGATAGGTACTGGCTGACTGGGGTATTCAACCGAAGGCATAACTTGTATTCAGAGAAGAAGTTAGCAAACCGCAGAATAGCTTCCAAATGCGAGCGAGATTATCGAGATTAATGTACATCCATACGTCGTGCAAATTGAAAAATCATTCCCAGTGTGAAGTCCCAGTCAAATGTACGTGCCCACTAATGAAACGTGGTGTTCGAGGCAACGCCATAAATATCCGTTTCAGCACAGAATTATAATTATAATTATAATTATAAATCGTAAAGAAAATTGTTCCTTACTGAACAAGGGCCAAATGCACGCCGGTGGTTCAAAACGCACGACCCTCCGACGAATTCTCAGCTTTGCATAAAAGAAGAAACGGGACAGCGGAAAAAGTCGCGGAAGAAAAACTATTTATCACCCTCCTTCCACTACCCTCATCAGCAATATCCTCTTCGTTTTTTCTCACCCTCGCTCCCTCCAGGCCGGGTCTTTGCGCCCTGTCCCTTACTATCTCTTCCACCACCGACGAAAAGATTGTTTCAAGACGGGACGGCCGTATTTCTTATTCCACGATCCGCGACAGGGCGAACGCGGCCAACAAAGAAGAAACGGGGGACGCGTCGCCCCGTCAGGAACAAAGAAAGCCTGTCCCATGCTTAATTTCCCTAATGGATTAGCCGGTGCTCGTTCAACGGCCGCCGCAGCGAAATGGTAAAGAGCGATCCTGTTCCCGGTTCATCCCCCTTTCGTTCTTTTCTCGCTCGTCTCCTCGCATCGCCGTGCCAACGTCGACGACGTTCCCCGACGCGACCCGACGTTTGTCCTCCATCGTCCCCGTACACAAAACAAGTCCCGCTTCGTCGACGCCAGAGAAAACGTTCGTCCACTATCCGTTGTCCCCGTTCGCCGCGGCAAGACAAGACTCGTCGTCTCGCGTCGGATCTCTCCACGTTTCTGAACACCGTTACCTCGATTCGAGGAGGCTTCGAGGGACATCGGGGGCAAGGTGCGCGTGCATATTTCGCGGTTGTCATTTACTGTTCCGCTTCCGGGAACAACGCATGGCGCCTTTCGACGCGTCGTACGAAGCGCAAGGGAGTTTCGGCTGATTCGAAGCGTTGCGTCGAATAGAGTAGGCGAGGTTCGTGGGAGTATCGTCTTCGAGGACAACGAGTCCGATGCCAATCCCCGGATCGTGCACCCGTCTCGGAATGGAGAACCCCGGGGAGAAGCGGAGGCAACTCGCAGAGCGGAAACGCTGAACGAGCGAGGAGAGCGGCACAAAGGCCTCCACACTCGCGACATTCTTGACGAACTGACCCCAATGATCGTTCCGTCAAACGGAGACGAAGCAGATAGGCCGCAAATTGGCTACGATCGTCGAATCAATATTTGCTGCTCGCCACCCTCGCACGCGGGCAGCGCCCGGTGCGCAAAGCCGTCGGGAGGCGTTCGAATTGGGAGCGGAAGGGGCCGCAGGTGGAAAGCGAAGATGCAGAAGAGGCGAAAGGCCGATGACAGCCGATAGCGAACCGGCGGGGGTTGGTCGCACTGGAACTCCCTGGCAAACTGAATTAACCCGAGTGTTGACCGACGACGGTGCGTTGTCAAAGACGTTCTATTGCGACTGGCGGGCTGATTCGAGTAAAGTCGATTATAATCGATCAATCGCCGCCGCAAAGGGAATCGCCGCGGGCAATTTCGCGGATATAGAAGGCGATCGTGCGCGGGGCACACGGCGTCTTCTCGCGACCTCCCGCGAGATGTGTACGCGGAAACCGAGCGACAGATTCGTCTTTGCGTCGACGAATCTCCCTGGGAATGGCCTCGCGATAAACCCGATCGTTGGGGAAACATGAGTCGTAATGAAAGCACGGTAAACACAAACAAGCTGTGTATATATACACGCGTGTGTGTGTGTGTGTATAATCAAATACCGGCATGGTTCGATAAATTTCATTGTCGTCTTGCTGCTACGGGTTCCAACTTGAAAGGAATGACTTTGATAAGATCGACAGAATCGGGCGCAGGGGAAATGCACGCTTTATGCAAGACGAGGGGATTGAAATTATCGACAAGCTGGAGAAATGGTCCCTGTATGTGGGCGACATGTCGATTGGTTCGTTGGAATTGCATTAAAAATAATGGGTATTATGTTCCAGCAATATAATTCTGGATATAATTCAAAGAAGTCGAAAGTTAGGAGGTACATATGGAGAGCTGGTTGAACGTTAATTTATTTTTAACTAGTTAGTTCGAAAATATAACATAAGTAGAACAAGACGCAATGATTCCATTTATTGTTACCATTGCTTATTTGCTTCATATCAGAGGATAATCCATGAAACAAAAGGGTGTCCCTTCAACTAATCAAGGTAATGGGTCTTTTCATCCGAACAGTCTCGAGTCTTCGCGTTATTTAATTTGTTGCTTACAAAAAGAAGTGGAAGGATGGGCCAGGTGTCTCGAGTCATATCGCGATAAGGATCAATATCGCCGAATAAACGTTATCATCGATCCACTACAATATTTGCAATAATGAACGATCGTGAAAATAGTACCAACGCCGGGCATCTGTTTTAAACTTTCGCCAGGCGTTCCCGCGTTTCACATCAGCAACCGTTCCGTTGGTCAATATGAGGGGTGTTTCATCCAACAAATTTCAACCAATCGTACCAAGTCCCATCCACTTTCCTCTCATCGGCCCGTTGTCGCTACAAGACGACACTCGTCACAACGCTCTAATCCATACAATTCTGACATCACTCACTCGCTCACTCACTTTACTCTACGCAACCGTTGCAACACCACCCACACCATACTCCCCAACTAATTCGTCGAACGATCGTAATCGCTGCGCAAATGGATCTGCCCCATTGATCAGAGGAACAGGTATTTATCATAGCGCAGCCCCCGCAGAAGATAGGGGCAGGGGGGGTAGCGAGAGCCAGTGAAACTATGCTGACGCACGGACACCGGAACGGGTACAGGTGTTCGTTGATTGAGTGTAATCTGTTTTGTTAATTGCAAGGTCCGCAGAGTCCGATACCTGTGGTCGCGTACCCTTGCTGCGTTCAGCGTTGCCAACCAGTTCGACCTATCGCCTCGCCTTCGACGTCGCACACGAGAGGTTGCGAGCCAGACCACCGTCAGGCTCCCTTATGGGGCCCATGGCGTGCGTAGCACGGAAACGGGGGGCTAGTTCGTGGGGCCGGTTAACCGACCAATTGCAATACGGACTATTCGCGCGATTGCGATCATATCCGGCGTCGTTGCGTCGGCTACGCGCGGATATAATCGAGGGACGGGCGGGCAAGCGAAATGGGCACGTGAAAAAGCGAACAATTTTTTTGTCCCAGCAGCAGCTCAGTCATTGTTCGAAAGCCACTCGCCGACGGTGCTCGGCTGCAGTCATTGGCCGTCACGTCAGCGGCTGTTGACCGCGGCGACTCTGGCGTTTTTCTTTTTTCTCTTTTCCTTTTTTCTGTTGTTTTTTTTTTGTATTTTCGTCCTCTCCCTTTCCACCGCGAGTCAGATTCGGCAAACCGCGTGAAAAACGGCTGCGCGGGATTTATAGGGAGCTTTGTGCGCCGTTTTTGTGGCCCCGCGACCTTTGCGCGATTTCGACGAACGATCTGCGGCTTTGTTCGATTCTTGGCCAATTACGGCTGGGAAATGTCGATCGGCGAAGTTACGGTGACTACAAAAGAATTATGGCCCGGTTATATATTCCCGTATTTTGACGGTTGATTTTATTCGCGCGGGCAAAGAACGTTCGGTGCACGTGGAACGATACGAAATATCCGCTGGATCAGTCTGAAAGGCGGAAACGTTTAGGAAAATATCGATGATCGTGTTCGTGTCGCGTTAAATTTTTAATAAACGTATGAAATTCGTATGGAACTTCGAGGTGGAAAAGTCATCCATGTCGTTCAACGAGAGAAATATCTCGCGTCTTCATCAAAGGCAGACAATTTCGAACTTGAACCCTCTCGGCTGAACCGGATAAAGTTTTTCACGCTTACTTTCCGGTTACCTACAGGGAATACAGGCTACCACGAAACTCCAAACCCTCCCACTGATTTCGTCGCCCCGAGGCATTGTTATAATTTACGTTTAGTCCAATATTGCGCAATTAAGCATTGCATAATGAAGTGTATGTAAATAAGCATTACGCGATAATATATACGAACAAGCGCACCGTTACAGGCGGCGAATTAATTTCAATGCATCGGTGTTTTCGTTCTCACGTCTCCATTTCACGCTTTCGTTTCAAATATAAAAATCTCCGGCAATGCTGGACGGTTGAAGGTGGTCGCCCGATAGAATTACCCCTTTGCAGAAAAGCTGCGCGACACGTAACAAAGTAATTAAAAATTACATAATCGGTAATTCCGCTGGAATAGACTGCAATATCGGGAGAAAATTGGCGCCCGGTTTGTATCACAGCGGGATACCCATGTTCGATAATCCTCTGTACACGACTACGCGAAGCCCATATTGGAAAATGTATTTGCACCGTGGACGCGGAACGAAACAATACAGACTTTTTTCTGCACAGAGAAATATCGTAGGATCGAGCCGGGCACGCAGCCGAAGAATAGAACGACTTAATCAAAGTTTAACGAGAACCGGCGATATTTCTAGTAAGAACAAAGAACAATCAACAATGATCATTCGACGCCCCTTTCAGCGCGTGGTGGAATTTCGAGAGGCGTATCTATATCCGATATTCGATGAAGAAGGGCGAGAATACCTTTTCCAATTAAATCTCCCAATTTACAGTCTGTTCGAATTCGTTTCCTCGCCCCCGTTAATCGTACCGTGCCGCGACTCGCGAACAGTCTCGTGGCCGGGACTTAAATTTTACCGGATGTTCCGTTCCCTTTTTTCTTTCCTGTTTTGTCAACGCCGAGAAGTTCGTTCCGCGAAGAACGTCCCAGTTTTACCTAGCTGCCAACGCTCCCACCTACCCCTCCCTGCAGATAATGCGAAAATAATCATCGTCGGTAACGAGAAAACTTCTCGACTCTTTACTGAACTCGATAATGTAAATAACCCTCCCCTCGAGTCACAGCCGAATTACAGAATCGCGGATACGAACGGTCGTCCCCAGTTTTAGATCTACGTATTTCTGCACGTCTTATTTCGTAAGATATTAATTTCATTCGAAAGACGGTCTTATATTAATGCTGGTTCCAATTGTGCTCCGCGAATCCGGCATGGCTTTGCTAATGGATGGTAAATGATTTACGTAGACCTCTCATGGAGGAATTCGAGATTTATTTTGGCGCAATTAATGTACCAGTTTGGAAACTGGCATCGACGAGAGAAGACAATTTGTCTGCTAATATTGCCCAACCTATGCGGAAATAAAAAATTCTGCCCCAGTTTTATTTCGGCTGCGATAGAATTTTCACCGAGTCCAATGAGGGTATCTATAAAAGTTGAACCTTAGTGTCTCTATTTTTTTTTTAGATATCGGATCTACATTCGTTTGTACGACCTTTGTGCCGGTCGAGTGAAGCAATTCTTACTAATAAGTACGAGTGCATCTGTAATTCCTTTGCTGTATCAACACGTATTAAATGGTGAATTTTCTGATTCCGCTAAGAAAAGTAGAAAATGATTGAATCGATCACATTAGTGCAAAGAGAATCGTCTGAACTAGCTGTCACGCTTGACTTCTTCATTGAAAATATTTTCGCGCGACAGGAAAGCGAAACATTTTTACACCGTTATTTATCAGCATCTCTTATTCGCATTCGACAGACAGCGCATACCTTTAATTACTGCCGCGGCTGTCATAAGCTATACATCACCACTATCAAAATAACAATCAAACAAGGAGTAATTGCATCGTAGATTGCTTATCGTTGGGGGATATCTCTTGGTTAATTGTTTCTGCATTGCGTGATTGCATGTTGTTGCGATTAATAGTAGAAACGAACACAACAAAAGCAGCGGAACAACCGATCGAACCGGATAAGGAATTAAATTGAGTTCCTCGAGGTATGGATATTTCGTATACACCTCAAGGAAGTTTCATAATATTTATTGCTGCTCGATATTTATTGAATTGTAATGATATGTTCTCGTAATGACCAGGTACGGTACCGCGCGGGCCTCTTAAAATAATTTTGGTGCGGCAAGCAAATTTATGACGAATATTGATGAATCGCGAAAGTCAATATTCAGAGAGCAATACTTAATACTACAGTAGAGAAATTACCTCGGTAGCTATAGCTTCGTACATTTCGCGGGGGCAGCATTTCAATGAACGCCAATCCGTTACAATTAAACGAATCAATTTTCTTTCACAGAACGTGAAACTCATGATGGGCTCGTTTCGATGTGAAAACACTCATCGATACAAGCAACATCGAAAAGTGCAATCTGCATAGTTCTTAGCGAGTGCTCGAAATTAAAGGAAATTGCACGAGCTTAGTTCAGAAATTATTACAAAAACTGTATACGATGCACCGATAACATTTATACGAGAACAACGGATGGAAAGTACTGTCTAATACCCGTTCTATATTTTCTAAATCCAACTCCGCAACAACCCTCCCTCTATCGCACAATGTTATCCAAAACTAGTGCCAAACATTTCGCCGACGAATAACCGCGTACCATAAAATTACTCCGAGACGCACGATTCAATAGATAAATCCTTTCGTTCCAAATAAATGCAATCGATCGAGCGGGGAACGTGAAACGCAAACGGTCGTTCAACTCGCTGCGATTTGACGTCTGACAAAAGTCTCGCTAAACCCGACACGAATTAGAAAGTCAATGCGCTCACCGGTCGTGTACATGGCGACACCCTTCAGGGTCACTGGCTCGAGAATGGCAGGTTCGCTCCTCCCCTTCGCATTAATCGCGTACAGAAAAAGTCGATAACTTCTTCCTGTCGTTAGTCCTGCCACCTCGAAAGTTGGCCCGTTCGGGCTGGCCTGGACCGTTTTGTTCAGTAGAATAGGCCCGCCGTCCTCGTCCGCCACCACCTCCAGCTGGTAGCTGTAGATCGGAAGGCCACCGTCGTAACCCTCCAAGCATCGAACCAACAGACCCGTTCCGGACTTTGCGTTCAGTTCGTCCGCATCCAGGGGGGCGGACATTTCCGTCGTGGTGCAGTTGTGCAAAGCGTACGGGCGTCCAGCTGCGATCACCTGAAAAATATGTTCTTGGCATGAAGAACGTTTGCTACAAGATCGACGATTTACCTGGGAATATGATATTATTCAAAATGCTAGAATCGCCTCTGGTTCGATCTGGTTTGTTATCAGAATGTGGCCTTTAAACGCGGAACTCCTTGGAGTAGAAATTTATTGAATTGTTTCGAAGTGCAAAGAATAGATTTTCGAGGCAGGTGTGCAGGAAATGCATTTGTTCATTCAGGAGGAACGGGGATTATTAATGTCCTGCCATCGAGATTAGTAATTGAATTGATTAGTGCTCGGTAATCGTGGATGTTCATAGAGTTGAAGAACCCACAATAGTGTCCAGAAATATTACGATCCTCTGCGCACTAACAAGGTATCGAACTTTATCCAGACACATTAATCTCCTGTTTAGTCGTCCGAGCTGTATCGTAATAGAAATTAAAATATAGCAAATATTAAATTCCCCGAATAATTCCCTTTAACCGTTCCACGTGCGCCTCGAGTGACATTATCGCCACCATAATTTACCAATAATGGTACGTCCTAAAATGTTACGGGAATGAAATTTCAATCCACTACGGCGAAAGTCTATGAAGTCCACAATAGGAGAATGTATTATAGTATGCTAGGAATTTATCGTTAAAATGCCGGCTTGACACGCGGTTAGCTCAACCCTTGCCATTTGGCTATACACGTACATGTCTGTGTCTGTGTGCATCTAGGGCACTCCATAATCGATATAACTACGGTTAGATTGAACAGATCAATGTAACAATGATGCGGTATTGTGTTGACTTAATTAATTGATAGTGTTTGATTGATGAAGTTGATCGAAACCGATACGCGGCGTCATACGGACACTCATTAATCCAAACATTCGTGTGCACGAACGAACAAAAGAAGCGATACTTTTTCACGTGATCTAGATACGTGTATTAACGACACTGATTAATGAATCACATTGTGCAAGCTAAAGGGAACACGACGAAATCTGGACCGTACGTAGCATTGATCTGTTGAACCGGTTCTCGATAAAATGTCGATCCGTATGAATATTTTGCAACGAGGTTGCGTTTGTATAGAATATCATTTCGGTAGAACTAAATCTGTGCACGGGAGGTAGAAGCACCGATTGAACTGGACAGTGAACTGGTCAATTCTGGAATTAAAAAGGATTGAAGAGGGCAAAGAATATCTGCGCCGATAAGATTTAATCAATTAAAGAATTGCGAGGCACTCAGCAGTAAGGAAGAAATAGTAATGTTACGAGGTAGATGGTATGAAAAATGTATCTATTTCTGTAGCCATGTACCGCGAGAAAACAGAATTACGGCATTCAACAAACATTTCTACTTGTGCGCAACAAGAAACTTAACGACCGTGCTTAACTATGAAAGCGAGCGTGTATAACTGTAGTATGTTTACGATTTGCGTTCGAAAAAAACCTGTTCCACGAGGAGCACAAGCAGATTAATTAAGAAAAAGTCGAGGAGAGGCGAAAGGGTCGGTATTATACGGAGATTAAACGACGCGCGGAATAAAAGATTCATCAGAAAACTTTTTAGGCAACGTACCGAGGATTAACTAGCTTCTTAAGTAGAAATTTGAAACAATTTCTCTTTCTCGAGCATTCGCGGTTGCCCAAGTAGATATTCTTTAAAAACTACGGCGAACAAATTTGTCCGCCTTCATTGAATAGATTGTCGGACGACTTAAAAGGGCAAACGGGAAATTGTTGCATCTGCGTGGGAGAATTTGGATTTCGCTACGTCCGACAATTGCGTCCCACTGTTAGCAGAGCCAAAGTCACGTATCAAGTTTCATTTACCTCGGTTCGTTCGTTCGGAAGATATCGTAACTCACACACGGTTGCACCGACATCACTTCGAAAATGGTCAAATCGTGTTCATGCTCGAAACGTGCAAGTCTGTCGAAAAGTCAAAGTCGAAATTTTTCCACTGACCGTGTACCGTGTACGGGGTGTGGCAGACGTAAAATGCCGAATACAAGAATCGAAATTAACACTGCTGCCAACGTCAGTAACTAAGAGAAGATTTTGCACATTTTCGAAACTACGAGGTCTATAAAGACCTACAATTTTGATCGCGTTAAATTGGAAATAGTTAAACTTTGCGTCTATAAGCCTAAACACAATACTTAAATAGGAATTTATATCACAAGTAGAAGCAGCTGTTTTTAAAACACGTGCAAGTCAAGAAATAAAATAAAATTCAACGTTTCTACGTCATTGGCGCTTTATATATTTATCATTCCACCATTTCTGAGAGAAAGCTATTTAACGTCATTTCGAAATGTCTAAACGTAAGTAACGTTTAACTTAATACTCCACTTCGTCCGAACATTCTATCCTCCATCAAGTATCGAGCAATCCGCGCTTTCCACCAAGGGCGTGCATATTTCTTAATATAATATGAGCAGATTTAGGATAACCGCGAAACAAATAGAAGAAAAAAAAAAAAATACTATAATCGTTCACCCCAAACAGAAATAAATTCCGTATCCTGCACAATTCGGAGACCTTGCGAGACCTTGCGATTCAACTTATTCCGAGGAATATTGCACGTTCAACGATTCACTGAAACCTGCCGGCGAATCGAAGGAGAAATGAGAGAAGTGCACTTACCTGAAAGAGGCACGGTGCACGTTGCTTGCCAACCTGGTTGGTCGCCCAGCACGCCACCGTTCCGTAGTCCATTTCCGTTGCCGGCGTATAGTTCAACCTGGACCCGTGGAATTGTTGGTACTCCTTCAGGCTTTCGGCGACGGACGGCGTCCCGGCCGCCGCCACGTGGGAGTAACGAGAATGTGGTACCTCCACCAGCTCCCCGGAATTATTGAATGTCCAGTGGAAAGTCAACGGCGCCGGATGACTTTCCACAGAACAAACCAACGATACGGTCTCCTGTTTCAACGCGCCGACCACCACCTCGCTTCTGCCCTCTTTGCAGACCGGTGCATCTGCAAACGAGTGTCCACGTTTGGACTTATTAGACGCGACGTTCAAGAGATTCACGCGAATTCCGGGTCGTTCGAGGTACAGAGTTTGGATTCCTGATACAGGGAAAATGTGTGCAGTACACGCGGGGGGCGCTGGATAAAGTTATATTTGATGCGTGCAATTGTAACGTTTAAGGGAACTGTTTTCGAACTTGGTTAATACGATATGGTTATTTATTACCGTGTTGGTTTAAATGATAATTGAGCATGTTGCTGATTGTACGAAGCGTAATTGGGCTTCTTCTGCGGATATTTGACATGGTTAATTGAGGCAAATGTTTCTGGGTTTGCGAGTGAAGCAGAATATTCGAATGTTATGATGGACATTTTTATGAAATTGTATGAGAGATTTTCGATCGAGAATCTATGCACAAATGAACTAAAAAAAAGAAATAAAGGATGAATGGAAAAGGGTGGCTCGTCTATCCCATGGCAATTGCGACTTTCCAAACGTTTAACGCGTAATTCATTTTCTGGATTACTTCTATCGTAATTTAATCCGCCCAATAGAGGGGTATCGTCGTTAATGAAACGTTTCACATTCAACGTGGAAAATTATTTACGCAGGCATACACGTAGAAACTGATTCTGCGATTATCATTTCTTTGATACTGTCAATTAATATTTTAACCAATGCACGCCGACTCTCGTACCAAAGCTTAACCACCTCGACAAATCAAATGTAATTGCATTAAAAAATTTACAAAAACCCTGCTCTTATAAATGATGTAAAATAAAATATAATAATCGAATCATCGACTGCCCAGAAATCTTGATACCAAATAACTTCTACAGGAACACAACATTTTTTTTAATGGATTTCTCTCCTCCCTGAAAATCATCGGTTTATAATGTAATGCTTAATAGTTTTGCTCTACAGATATCTGGTACACTAAATTTTGGAGGGTTTTGACCCTTAATTGAAGTACACAATATTATTATACGCCAAATGACTGTAATGTTATGAAACAATGCTGACGTTCTTTTTAATTTTATCGACCGTACATTTTAAACCCGCATATGGAGTATTACGTAAACTGAAGGGGTCAACCGGATTAAATTGACCTAATAAAAGGCTACGTTTCGACAACGTGGCATTTCTGCCGCTATGTTTTCAATACTCTGAACGCCTATGCAGAAGTCGTGCTACTTGAATTTAACCAATTCGAGTGGAACTTGATACATGCTGAGGTGGCTACTCACCATTCTAGCACGTATCCCAGCTGAAAATTAATTGTTTTCGAGCCAATCAGCCATTGTTACCTCTTGGATCCGTCTAATTGGGTCGCAAACGTCGATGCTTCGATAATGCTTGAGCTGTACTACTTTACGTTCGAAGGCTCGCACATTAATCGCATCGAATCACGTCTATCATTCGTTTGAATTTTCGAACGACCGCGAGTCGCAACTGTTTCGCTTAGTTCCGAGATTATTGAGCCAACGTCTTGACATCGAAAATAAAACCCTTTCGGTAATAAATTTTAGTTATCGGTTGCGTAAACTATTATCTGTTGCACGTACGCGTCTTCCACGTTGCACCGTACTTCTAACGTAAAATGTTTTTGAGGTTTACGAACATTTGGAAGTTCAGGTGGTAAAGACGATCCGCGTTAATGCGATTGTTCAAACAACGAATACACGTTCTCGGTTGCGCGTGCAAAAGTTTTCGCTCGAACACCAAATTCCTGCAAATTCGATCTCCGATCTTTCGCTTCAAAAGTGGTCGTTTTAACCAATTGACCCGGTTGAATTATCGAACGAATTACTTACAGCACAAATTGCCCCTATTGTCTACGAATTAAACAATCGCCGGCCATCTATATTCGTCTGTTCCGAAGTTCCGCGAACATCTGCCCAACGACGACTGAAAATTCCCCTCTACCATTCGCTCCATAATAACATTAGCCTCGCCTTTCCGAAAGCGTAGAAACGTGATCTTAAAACAGCTTCTGTCTGAAGCCCGATTCCCCCAGACCCCGACCCGTTGGGCGACGAGAAAATTGGTCCAAACGAGGTCAATTAAGACCACGTCGATGCAAACTGACGAAGGGATCGATGCACGAGGAGGCGTTTAATATTTAAATGGTGGGAATGTAAATACGCGGAACGGAAGAACAAGCAGAACACCATTGATTCTCCGCGGCGCGTCTGATTCGATCGATCGCTTAATAGGAAATTCCCCTGACATCGGTATTTGCAATAGACCATGGCATACGGAAATTCCAAACGGCACGGGGGATGATTTACGACGGAAGCACGAGATCACCGGGCGGCTCCGGTTCAATCTGATGCGTTTGATTCACTACTGAATTAATTACTAATACGAGAAGTCGACGATACCGGATGCACGTGGTATCGCCGGGACTCCATTTGTCGATTCAGACGCACAGCAGTCGGTTACTCATTAGTACGTATTGCCAGACGCTCGACGTTAACCAAGACGCGTGAAACGATGTCTTACGGCCGCACTCGTAGGACGTTCTGGGCACAGAGGGGCGAAATATTATTCGGAGCTTACTTGTCAAGGTATTTAAACAATATTATAAATCGCATCGAAAGGGTGAAACATGCAATTGTTTAAGTACGGAATGGAACGCAGTACTTTTCACGGAACACTGCGCCTGCTTTCAAATTCGTTTGCCAGCAGTAATTTATTAAGACAGAGGTTCCTGCATTGGAAAAATAACAACGTGGTGTATACGAAAATATTCAGAACAATAAAATTCGAACCTTAAGATCATTTAAGACAGGCCTGTGCAAATATTCCATCAGTATATGATTAACACTCAAAATACATTCGGTTTCCTACATGAATTGTAATGAAAACACACTGTTCAAAGGACGACTTTAATACTCAACTACATTTTTACATGGTGACGCGTGAAACGTGCCGCATGCAAAGGTGTCCCCATCGAAATAACCAAAACAATCAGCACGGTACGAAAGAAATTTGCCAAACAGCAAAACACGAAGATCCATCGCGAATGAAATTTATCACGAGGGGTAACTCAATTTTGCAAATTCTTCGGTAACCATACTCGAGGATCAATGTCACCAATCCACCATCGTGATGGAATAGAGAGGGGGATTTTAAAACATTAGGATGGATTCGCGGTCCCCCCTTGTATGCCCCCACCCCCAGGCTGGCTTAGCACATTGCCAGGCTGCGTTCACCCACACATGAATATTCAGTTACGCTTTACATACATTGAATATGCATCGTAGTCCTTCCTTCCCTCTTAGGTAATTTACAAGATGCAGATACGCCGGGCTACCAGCACCGCCGCCGACCATTCTAATAGAATAACTCGTGCTGTGTGTTTTACAGAAAACTATCCACCCTGTCCTCGCCCCATACCACCATCACCCCCGCACTATTCTCACCCCTTTCTGTTCGCGCACCCTCTCCCAACGATCCTCTAACCGAGGCGACCAAAGACCCTCGATTCACACGATTCCGGTTCGCGTACTCGGCCGCTACTTGCCATCGATTAAGTAATTATCGAGTTGCCGAGGCGGGAGCTGGCAAATTAGGGAATTGGTCCGGGGATATCAAGCTGGAGTTGCAAGTCTATTCGTGAACCCTTCCGTTGTTCTTGTGATTAACGCGCGATGCGAGGTCGCGATCCGGGCGAGAGAAACGCTTTTGTGCGGTCGCGACGGATCCGACGTTATTTGGATCGAACTTTGCTAGCAGCGTTTGTTTCGTTGGTCAAGTTTGTTCGCGCGGGTGTAGGGCGTAGGTCGGACCACTGAATGTTTCTTTGATGTGCAGTAAAGCAGAGTTGAATGTAGGGCAACGCGATGGAAATGTAAGAAATTATGATTGGAATGTGGTCGTTACAAGTTATTTGTTTTATAAATCAAGAATCAGAGTTATTGTTTAGAGATTATAGTTCGTCGTATTTTGTCAGCTGTTATCAGTAATAAACGAGAGATATACTACTTTAAATAGAAAATACATGTGCAACAAACAATTATGTATTAAATATGTTACTGCGATAAAAGTTTTCTTCTGTGTTCGCAAAATTAAAACCTATTTATTAGCGGGATAAAATATTAAAAAAAAAAATGTATTAATATAATATTTTCAATATTACTACTGGAGAATACGTTTATCTGGTCATTGTATCGCATTTTTCGTTGCTAGACGTGAATGTAAGTATGGTTGAGGAAATATGAGGAGAAGGATATGTGAACTCACACATTATTTGAAGCGCCACCGGGTTGCTGGCAGTTTTTCCTTCGATGTTGACAGCAAGACAAGTGTAATCACCAGCCGAGTATCGGGTTATACCCTGAAGAACCAGAGAATGATCACTGAGGACGATACCCGCCGTGACATTGTTCTTTAGCTCTCTGCCCTGGAACAAATAGCACCACTTGGCTCCAATATCTATTTTCCGTGAATAATAGCAGCGAATGTTCGATGTGCAGCACTAAATCCTATTATTGGAACGTTATTATATATTCTAAAGCTTTGTGAGATTATTCTTGTGGTCACTTTTTTTCAAAATTTTGCATGCTAAATCTGTGCGAAAATTTGGCAGATACAATTTCACTCCAATATCTAGTCCGATTTAATAATTGAATGAAGATATCAGTTGTTCACTATTCGCTATTTCTCTCACAATTCGAAAGCAATGATACAAAAAATAATAGCATAATTAATTCTCGCAAAACCAAATTAAAAATATCTGTACCTGAAGATAACATTAATCGTTTGTCAGCACAACGACTATGAAAGTATTTATACAAAACTCTTCATTAAACTCATTTCCTTTTTCTCCATTAGTCGAATAGAAAATGCAATAGCAGTATCGGTCGAACGAGTACGACTGAATAAACATTGCCTCTTAATTATTAAAATTTCACACTATTTTCGATCATGATAATGTACGGTACGCTACTTTTCAAAGTAGAGGCACGGAGATTCGTGTAGCAATAGAAATCTTACTACTTATTCGACGCACTTTTAACACCTATGGAATGTACATTGTGCCACAACTTACGTCTTTAAACCAGGCGAGCTTGTACACTTTTGGATTAGCCCTGACCGAGCACTCGAAGTAGACGTCATCGCCCTCTTTGATATAATCTGGGTTCAAGGTCTCGCCCATCTTGAGAGTCACCACTGGCTGATACTGCACGTCCAACCTCCACTTATCCTCCAGAGCGCTGTCCGGAATAGAAGGGTTCTCCGCCCGACAAGTCAGATATTTGCCGTCGTCGTCTATACTTGGCACGAAACTCAGGATACTGAGGCTTTGGTTATTTTCCAGGGGGTGCTGCCGATAAAACGAAATCTTTAGTCAATATCACGAAACTGATTATCGGCATGCGTTCGTGTTTTGTGTAACGGGATATGAGGAACAGCTTTTAATCAACGATGCAAATATCGTCTAGAATACGATGAATTAAATACTTTAACGAAGACTACGAAATTATTATGCGATTTGGTTTACTAGAGAAAAGGCGATTGACACGTGTCGATGTTTAAATTAGATGCAGCAACTACTGTGTATAGTTTGCTACTAATTTCGGAAAAATTGGAGTACATATTTTGTGCAGATATTCCGTAGTGAAGAAAAGTTCCTGAAACTCGCTTGTATCCGCCATAAATCAATACCTAGGAGAACTGATTACTGAAGCATGTTGGCAATATCACGAATACTTTTACATCTCTTAACACTTATTCCGTTTAGGAAAAGACTGCACCACTGCAACCCAAATTTGTCACACATGCTACGTAATACTAAAAAAAATAATAATATTATACAAACAGCCAAATGATCAGTTGTGTATTCAATTTCTTTATAAATGTTAATTTATTTCCGCAGTAAAATACTCTTCTTACAAGACCCGCGAATATTAACAATCCTACCCAGAAAGCACCGAGAGGATCCCGCCACCAGTGGCAGAATAAAATCAATATACAACCTTCCAGAAGTCGAGCTTTTAATTACCACGCTACGTTCGTACTATACCCGGCGGTGCACACGTATTCCCCACCTTTCACCCCACCTGTTTCCTATCAACCTCTTATCCGCCCTCACGAGACCGTCCCTCAGTACCGAGCGAAGATTGACGTCTCCCGAATTCACGCAATCGAACGGCAAACAGATTTCACGGGCGGCGCGTCGGCGGCCGACAGATTCGAGGAAACCGTCCGAGAAATTCGTCACCGATTTAACACGAAACTCCATTAGACGGGAACGGGCGCCGCGACGCGAACGAGACGGCAACGCAAAAGTGCAGAATCGGTGGTAGTCCGTCGCGGGAACGTTAACGATTTTCACGATTCATGACGCGGCCGCCTGGAACTCGCGCACACCGAGGGCAAGGGAGTCACAGACCCGAACGGAGACAGACGGCAGTCTTTCAGCTGAATTCGTGCTTTCTGTTTCTCTTTAGAAGCGCCGTGTGTAACCTTCCGTTTCCGCGATGTCATTTTAATGATAGCGCCACCAGGCATGCATATCGAGGAGAGCCACGTATCCCACATTGGTATCGCGACGCACGATGAATGGAAGTAACGGATCGTCAGGATGAATGTCGCGTCGCGAGTTTCCACGCGTCTCGTTCTCTCCCTATCTCTCTACCGTTCTCTCTATTTCTTTCTCCGGCTTTTTCCGTTTTTTTCGTGTTTTAACTTGACCGACGTCCTTTTCCGTCCATTTCGCTCGTTTTTTCTTTCGCCTAGCCGACACCGCAGTGACGGTTCCCCTCATTTTTCCCCAGCGTAAGCTTCGCCGGCTGGCGGGCTCTGCTCGCCTCATTGCGACACGATCGAATCCCTCGATAAAGCTCTGCGGACACTCGAATGAGCCGAGTCGATATATCCTGCGGGGAAATTGTGCGCGGCCTACGATCAGGATCGCGCAGCCGGATACGCTTGGACGCTGGTCTTATCCGTGTAGAAACCAGGGAGGTCTCTACTGCGAGTGAGGCGAAATTTCGATTCCATCGGGTCTCGGATTTCGTTCGTGCAAGTATGCATTGGGTGCATGATATGGGTATCTCGAGCGATTTTGTTCTATTTTAGTTAATCAGTGAATTACTTGATTGGCCGTCGGGGTAAATACGTAGTATTAAGTCCGACTTGTGCCTCGAAGTGTTGAAACGAAGTAACACTTGAATTGCACGTATTGTAGGATTCATAAAAATGCATGATCCCCTCGCATAAATTCATTACGAAACAAGGACCACGTAAATGTAACGAACAGCCGAATATCACTCGCATGGCGATACAGGAAATGTCACGCGGAGAAGAAACGAAGCAAGGACCGTTCGTAATTTATCGAGTGGCACGGAAAGTGGCGTCGACGAGGAATGTACATTATGCACGGTAAATCCAGTCGTGTCCAACTCGTATATCGTCGGCCCTCAAGAAGGTGTCGACACGAGTCGATGTGAGCGGAGCGGGTGGGAGAAAAAGGAAGCGGAGAGAAGCGGGCTGGTAGGAGGAAAAACGAAATAACTTCATTTTCCCCGACTTCCTGACGACGAATCGTCGCGAACTCCGGAAACTCGTGGCGTACCGCTTTCGAAAATTCGTTGACATCCGCGTAACTCCGGACTCCGAACGCTAACGTGGTCGATTCGATTGGCGACTTTCGCGATTCGCCGCGCCCGTGCTTTTTCCATCGCGCGGCGAGCTCTCCTTCGATCTGCATCGCGGAGGCAGCGAAAGCTCGCAGCTTGTTTTCGAAGTGGCGTTCGCACATTTCTGCGTACGCTTTATGCAACAAATACAGCAACGCGGAGCTTCGCGATTTCGCGTGTTGAAGTGGTTAGGAGGAATGAAGTTTAACCGGACGCGATGAGGCGTGCTTGAGTTTCGACTTGAATGGGTGCAATTGTGATTAGAGTTTGTGGAAGGTCTCAGAAGGAAGTGGTGTACGAAATAGTTCTGAAATATTTATTCGGGCGTCATATTTCGGTGACAGTATATCAATGTAATATACATAATGTCCACCGACTACGATTGTATCGTTAAATTTAATCACGTTAGTATTTTTAGTTTGGATAGGCGAAGTAAATAAGAAAATTTTGTTAATAATGTTTTCGTGATAGATTCATTACCAAAGAAATGTCCATTTTGACCTGGACGTTCGCGAAAACAGTTGGGATTTATTTCGGGTGGAACTTACGTATTGAGCCATTTTCTTAATCTGCTTGTTCGACTTCCACCAAGTAATTACTGCCTCTGGTCTGGAACCACTTGTCCTGCACTCCACTTCGTACTTCTTGTCGGCGGAAACTCGGGATTCTTTGGTCAAAATGTGCACGACCAGCGGCTTTACTGTAAAGATGCACCATCATATTTAGGATGAGGTCGATAAATTAGTACTGAAGAAATGAGCGCAGTTCCTCGGTAGCTATTGATGCTAATAAAGATACTTTCAGATTACTGCTTTATTAAGAAACCGGATTTAATTCTTGTTTTCCTCTTTTCTGGAATTTCCCGTTTAGAAGTAATTATGATTCTGAAAGTGTTAAACGTGAAATCTGGATGCATCGTCAAGCTGGCTTCGAGTTAACAAGAAAACTTTGGTTCGTCCAAAATTCAGATTGTCTTGAAACTTTGCTAGTTTGTACAGGAGATCGAAACTAATATCGGGTAATTTCTATTTTGAGCTAGTTTTCAGTTCTTCAGGCACGTGTAAAAAATCTTCTGTCCCATTTTCATTGTTGTGCAAGTGTAATATGATCTCGATTGATAAGTTCAAATATATGCTTATGTTATATTATTATTAATATTTATGCTTGCGTATAACCAGAGGCAGGCGGAGGGGTGGAAAAAAGTTAATTACGATGCCTGAAGTACTTGCAAATAAAATAGACTATTCTATTCGAGAGTTATTGTTATTGGACTAATTCGGATTTAAATAAATATCATACCTTTCGGATTACGAGTAAGTTTTAATGAAGTAGTACTCATAACTTGGCACAATCGTAGAAGAGAAATATTTAAAATAACTCTAGAGTGTTATTTAGATAGCTTAATTAGAAATCCATACCTTGAGGCACTGCTATTACATAATTTTAATATATCTGTTTTTAGCTGTACATTTCATTTTGTGTTGGACCAGTCACCGTATAACATCAACCGTTAATACCACTAATTATTACACCACTAACGCTTATTAAATAATTAATGAACTCCAACCACATTAAATCAAATGAAAAACCACTACTTCTACTTAAGCAATAATTTACAGAATAAAATATATATACAGCCATATAATGCATCGTACTCTAACTTTGCGTCAAACTGCTAAAACCATTTCAATATTAACTCCTCCAAAGTTCGTAAATTGTTCCCACGCCGTGGTTCAAAATTTTCAGATTTACGAAATTCCCTGCGCAATGCGTAAACAGAAGTACGCCTGCTTCTCATAAATGTATATCACCTTAAACCACAAGGAAACGCAAGACATAATCCCAACTGCGAGAAACGATAAGCGCACAACCAAATGGAGGCATAAAGATTAAAGCCTCGTGAAAATTTCCACTACACTATTGCGGCACCCTGTAAAGCACGTTCCGTGTATAACCAACTTTCATCTAGTTGCAAAAACAAATTTCCTCCCCGAACAACTTAAGTTTAACTAACTTATGCGAGAACCGCCCCACCGAGCCGCTTCCGAACTTATCCTCTTCGCTCCGTCGCGTCGCGTCGCGTCGTTCGCGAAAACTGCAAATTATACCGTGGAAGCATCCTTCCATTTTCGTCGTGATCCACGCGTCTGCATAACGAAAACGGATCCAAGGGGGCGATGAGACGGAAATGTCTAATTTCGCGAGGCTGTACTGGCACGCGTTTAGCAAACGGAGACGGGGCTTTTCTTGAACTTTGTCCAACATTCAGCCGAGTTGTCGCGAATGCTTTACACTTTCGCACCGTGGTTGAGATAAAGTGTATTATTAACTTTCGCCATAAATATTTACGCGCACATTTACGTGGGTAGAAACGAGTCGAGCTGGTTCGCGCTGGATACATTCCCGGTTAATAATTTTGTTCGATGATTATCGTGTCTCACTAATGTATGAAAAAGTTGACATTGGCCCAGCCAAACATTAATTTGGAAACGTTCAATAAGTAATAATCATTTTTTATTTATGAGAATTTTTATTGAATAACGCACTTCTCTTTTTCATCTGTAATGCATCGCCGTTTCGCACAATTGTGTTTGTTTTAAATAACGCCAAATCATCTTGTACTGCATAAATTTGGCATTATTTTTCAGCCAATCTGACATGTAAAAACTGAACGAGTAATGCTATCAAATCGTCCTGATAAACGCCAAATCATTGCACGGCCACCGAACTGAATCAACAGTGGTAAGAGGCAGTAAATTTCGAATCAGACGGTAGACGAGTTAGCTTTTCGATAAGATCGCAGTGTTTCTGCGAGATCAACACCGAGAAAGGCAGAGCTACGCGAACAATATTCTTGAAGTTGTATAAACCGAAGGGAATTGTAAAAGATGCACGTGTCTTCTGAATATCGCGTTGCTCAGGGTTAAACGGACTCTTTCAAGACGTTTACAGCCGCGTAAACTTTGAAGAGTAGCAAAGAGGGGGCCGTATTACACGGTGGAAGAGCTTCTTAAAATCCTGTCGACGCAGTACAGAGATAAATCTCAATTATTTAATTTCTTGGCAGCCGTAGCCTTCGTGTTTCGGGGCAATTCAGCCAATTGAGCGTTTCAAGATTTACAGACATTTTCTGAGGAACGATTTTAGGTTGAAAATTTGAAAGATGAATTCAAACTGAAACATATGGAAATAAATCTAATTTTTGCCAAGTTTCGTTCGTGGAATTAATTTTGGATCAATAATATATATTGGCCAGAGATTCAATAGTTATAAAACTAAGGCAGCGGTCGTAAATTATAATTTGTGGTAAGGTCAAGACTTAAAGACAAGAATTAATTGTTAAAAAAGAATTAAATCATTATAAGTAAAATAGAGTACAACGTAATAACATTCTCAATTCTCTACATTTCACAATTTGTGTAATTATCGTCAAAAATTATACAGGACGTAATTTTCTAATAAGCAATTTGCCCCGGATATTTAATATCGTGCAGTGTGTCGTTTCGTTATGGAAAATGTATGGTTTCTTGTTCATTACGAAATACGCAAATTCGGTGACACGTTTAGATTTATCGTGTGCCCACATTTTATTGCAAATACCATCGCTTACTTATACCGCGCAGTTTTGCAGGCCGAACGGCAGAGAATATTGAATATCCTATTAACGTCATCGCTTGTACGTTGCCTACGGAAATTCATAGCTTGGAATGTATACATCTGTCACGGTAATGCATATATGTACCGCCTGTCCATTTCCATCGCCGATAAATCTTGGAGCGTCTATTGATTGCAATTATTGCGTGCTATATTGGTTCGCCTTAATCACCCGAAGTAAGGTATGCGTGACGGGTGTCGAGTGACTGCAACATTTTGGTCACATCAAAATTGCTCTACGGTTCTATCGTGTCCAATAAAATCCACAGATATTGATACGTACGACGTTGGATATATAAAAATAATATGCTTATGATGTTTCACGCATAAACGTTAATTACTTTCCAAATATAACAGGCGTGAAATATTCGATACAAGACTATTTTAAACTCTCAGTTTTCTCATCGCTCAATTACACATAACTTTTCATTCATACTAAATATATATAGCACGATGCATTCAATTTTGACTAACCTACTTTCTCTTTCGCCAAATAAACTCCGTAAGTAGAAATACTTCCACGGACATCGCAACACGCTGCCGTCTGTGTACGCGTTCCCGTGTTATAACATAAGAAACGATCGCTCGACGTACCGCGCAAGAAATGCCAGCCGACGGAGAATAACCGAGACAGTAAAGAGGCGTCGCGTCGCCTGATCCCACGTGCGAAATAAATGTTAATTTCGATGAAATTGCTACCGTTCCCAACGTCGCGACGCTCCGAATCGGTCGCGACATCTCCGCTCGTTTTTCCCGGTTCTGTCGCGGCCGCGGAAATTTAATATTGATCGAGGCCGGAAACAAAAGGTTAGTTGCATCTAGCGCGATCCATAATACCACGTTGCCCATCGCGCGGTCTGCCTCGTAAATTCCAGCGCACGCTTATGCGCCGCCGCAACCAGCCACTCGTACAACCCCTAATTGCCATTAGCCGGTAGCCACTTCTCTGAAATTGGTTCCTCCGTTCCGTTTCGTGGCCTCTCTGCTACACTCCGCGCCGCAACGGCGATCCTCCTCGTCGCCCGGACGCCCCTGCTTCAAAACCAGCCCCTACACCCATCGCAGCAGATACACACGCTCGCGTTTCTAAAGATCTTCAATCCCGGGTACAGTCGATTCTCTGTGCAACAAACGGAATTCCTTGGTGCTTGTAAGGGGATCGGAGTTTCGAGGGCCTCGTTCGCACGGTGAGGGTGGAAACGGTTTTCGCCACGTTGGAGTTGCAATTAGAAATTTGTTACGATCTTGGAATATGAATTTTACGCGATCCCTTTTTTAGAGGGTTTTCGTTTCGGTTGTGTTGCGCCGAGAAGATGTTTGGCATTTGCGTTTTATGGGGTGGAATATCACGGGGGAGGGGATGGAGTGTTGTGAACGAATTCTGCGGATGTCAATTAGACGGGATAGGTTGAGACAGGTTTCAGATTGGTCGAATTATGTTGGGGAAATAAGCGAGACTAGGGACGAAGGAGATAGATTATTAGGAAGATAGGGTATTGTTATGTGTCTTTGATTTTTTGTTGGCTTCGATCGTTTTTCCGGTGTTAAATTATTTAGGACTTTTTGTGTAACCGTAGGACAAGAAGTGTTAAATGTCTGTTATGATCTTTATATAGAATGGTTAATAGGTCACCTCAGCGTTTAACTGTGATGCGTGTCTGGCCACAGCGCGACCCATTCCACTTGCGCTTGAATTTCAAGTATATTACTGAGTAACGCAGAACGAATTTTGGAATTGTTTAAATTGCAAATGTATAAGTTTGCTTAATTTGATAAAACCTTGGAGATTCGGAGCAGATAAAGGAGAAAAAAGCTTCAGGATTGAACTTGTGTCAAAATGAAACCATTAACCAAATGGATGGCCAATGGTCAAACTGGAACATGTTGTCAACTGAAATATTTTGTAAAATATTTAACGAATGCTACCCAACTTCGATAGCCTTTCTTGATTCCTGTTTATGCAATAATTAAAAGCAATAAAACTACTATTGTCGAAGAAACTAAAAACACGGCACTTTAAATTGCTCAAGGAAAAATCATATGAAGGAGATGGACTCTCTTCAAAAGATCCCATCGAACGCGTAATGTTACATGTGAATCACGTCGCTACATTGTTCGTTCAGCATCAGAATGAAGATTGGAGAATTGAAGAAAATACTAATCTGCCTCAACGAGGTGAATAAACGTCGCGTTTTCAAGGGAAGCTTAATAAGATAGAGGAAAGATTGCGCAATAAATCGCAACCGGGGATCAGCAATTTCAACTTTCAATTAGACCGTAATGTTTGAAAAATCGTGGACAAGGATCGCGAAAGTTCGTTTCGTGCGAAACGCGTCAGAAACACGTATCAAGCATCGATAAGAACGGCAAAGCTGAAATCAAAGCCTGTATCGTTTGGTGCACGAAGCATCGCGTGTCGTTGTATCATGATCACGCCTTTCTCTCTTTCAAGAAACCGAGGTGAATCGACGCTATTTTCTGCGATCAATTAAGACAATCGTACTGTTTTGCATTTCTAATTGAAATTTTAATGCTTGCGACATACTGTAGCAATTGTTCCAAGATTTATTTATTCCTCCAAGATAATATGTTGAATTCTTCGCTGAGTTATTTCAACATCCCTATACACATCGAACAAATGAAACGAATACGATATTTCACACTCGGTCGTCATGTTAACTAATTGTAAGTTAAGTAACAAGTCGTGACTAATCAAATGTATCTGCGCGATACTGCTATTGCGGTTCGTAAAAAAGGTATATTTATCTACCAATACTTTCCAGCGGCATAGTTTCGTTGCTACGTCCATCTTTCACTATACTTTATTATCCAGTAACCATTGAGACTTCATTACCTCGTTACGTTTCATTCATTCGTAAATTCATTTGCACGCCGTCGCGTCGATATCTTTCGTTTCCTGGAAATGATTGCATTCTTATTATTCCAAAGCAATTTACCTGTTTCGCATATTACATTTACCTGCCTGCGTGTTATATCATCTTTTAGGAATCCCGAAGAGTTTGTATTCGTTTCGACATCGAAGTGAGGCATACTGTACTTATTTTAAACAAAGAACAATCCCTCGTGTTACGTTCACATATCCTGTACTGTACTTGAAAAAAATGAACAAAAGAATAACAATATCTGTTCAAGTAACAAAATGTCCCGAATGAATCAACATTAATTCAATTGTCGACGCTGAAACATTACGATGAAATCACCTCGAAAGAAAGGTGTAACGAACATAATATTACAATATCTCTGCCAATTACAAAATCGTCGCGAAACTTTGATATTCTATATGAAATAACACTAAGAGGATGAAGAGATCTTTATTGCACGCAGGCATAACATCTTGCATGTAGCGCAACACTCACGGCGCGGATCGCGTATCCAATAATTTCGTACAAATTAAAAAATTAGAGCCGCTAACGCAAAATGCTAAACGTATTTATACTACATGTGTAGCTATCGCATGCAACTACGCGCGCTGGAGTTTTTTTTTTTCTCTCCAGCTAGTTGACGACAGAATTTACCTTGCGCTGTTATCGTTAATCTTAGTGTGCAAGCTTCAACGGCGACACACGTTCTATGTTCTATTGGCTGGCTGTACATACGTCAACCATTTACATAGATGTGCGCTAGCCGGTGGAATTGTAAATTAACACCTGCATAGTTAGCGTAACGTGGCTCGCCTTGATGTCGCTACGCGTGTTTATGGCAGCGTTATCGTTTTCTGTTTGAGTAATTCCATAAAAGTCAAACTGTAGTTTCGCGACTAAATGTGCTGCACGAATACAGCCGATGAAACCTTTAGATTCCCGTTTTACTAGAATAAGACTTATGTGTTTGTTTCGTTTTACAAGATTGTGTGGTCCGAGCTAGGCACCGGAATTCCAGAAAACAATGCGTTATAACATTTGACCTGACCGGTTATAAATAGGCAGTAATAAAATACCAATGGTTTCGTATAATTGCGACAATGATAAGTGTTGCAGTAAACGTGTTAAAATAAAATTTATCATTGCTGCAGTGTACGTTGAAAATACAAATGTGCTTACTGTTCAAGGATAATCGTAAACTGCATCACGAAATGGAGGTAGATCGAATGCAAAAAAAGTGATATCCTAGCGAAAACATTAATTCAATTCAGTGCCATAAATTGTTCAGACTACACCTGACCTTTTAAACGTAAATCTTGCAAAATTTATAGTGCGGGGTAGCAGTTAGATGAGACTCAAGCATAATTGTCTTAAATCTTTCAGTAAAATCCTCGTTATTCCGACTTTCACCTTCACGCCCTATTCAGTATATTAATATATTTGAAACATATACATCTGATTGCCACTGGAACACGTACTTGCAACGGCCAGGCGCTCGGTGCACCACTTAACAATAGTTGCAAAGTTTTCGGCTTACTGTTATAAAACGTAGCAAGTTTTAAAGTCGTCGCTGAGAGCAGCATGAAAAATTGAACTTCTTCCTTTTTTGGCACTCCCGCGGGAATCTGTACATTACTCACTAGGAGAAAGTGCGAAAGCATGACCCGAGAATGCATCGACGAGACAGTAAATCAATATTAGAACTTTAGAATCGTCAAAAAAGATTGATCGTCCAAGGCGCTGAAACAACTTACTGTCTCGCATAAATAGAGTATCGCGACGATCATTTCAGAATATTTTCACCGACATGCTCAACACAATGCTGACGTAACAAGATTTCACGTTCACTCTCAGCATGGACTGACAGTTCAGTACTATTCGCAGACCATAAAAATAAGTCCCCACAGATATTTTTCTCAAGCGATATATCAAACAACTGAACCCGCTCTTAAAGATAATGCTCCCAAGAAAACATCGACCGCTCTTCATTCAGAATTGATTAATCCCATCAGAGCAGCCCCCGCCCAAAAATCTGATCTCTCGCGACAAAAGAAATCTATTACGCTCTCCCCATCTCGAGCATTCAACTCGATGAATCGGCCGGTACGCAACCTACGAATCGAAATTTGGACAAAATCGAACCGAATGTAGGCTCGAACCACACACCGCGTGTTTGACGACGAATCACGTTTCACGTGACAACCGACCGCCGAATGATTTCTCGCGTAGGTACGGAATAATTTGCGCGGCCCGCGAAAAAGGGGTCCCGCGTCGGGCCTGTTATTAATTATTATTCCGTGAACAATTTCGACGAGCCGCGTCGGCCGCCGGTAAATATTGCGGGTGAACAGGAATATGCATCTGCATGATCACGGAATAGTAGCGTAAACGTGAACGGACGCACGTTTCACGAGTGCACGCGCTCACGCATTCGGCTGAACATTCAGATCGACCGGACGTGAATTAGCAGCGGTGAGCGTGGCGATATATTGTATATACATTAATAATACCTATTAGTTCGTGGCAGTCTTTAAACCATAATTGGCCAGCGTATTACGCGAATTGTCGGCGTTCAGGTATTAAAAGGGTAATTATTTGCTGAATCCCCGCAGGAGAATCAGGCAGCGCCTAGTTTCCTGTATACATACGTGTTTCCTGTAACATGCATTTTGCATCTGCCTGATTGCGGCGTACGTAGAATTGTTTTGCGCGTCGGAATATGTTGCGCATTGTCGAGCGGAATTACAATGTAAGCTTCCCGACAGAAATTGACGTGGCACACTTGCGTCAACATCTTTTGTATCTGTCATCGGAGAATGTATCTATCAGGGTTCGCATTTTATCATAATTCAGTGCTGCGTTGTACTTGTGCGTGAGAAATGCCATTTCATTTTACATATGTACGTGGAAATGGGATAAGGTGAATGCAGGTTGTCGAAAGTGCGCCGCGTATTATTGAAGCGCGCCGTGTCCGCCGACATAACGATTGCAACTGCGCGAAATTAAATGTAAAATTGTAATTACTGTTGCTACTGCCAGGCAGGTATTATTTCGAGAATTTTTTTTTGCAATGTAACTTAACCGCAGAAGTAGGAGGATGGAGGGAAACTGAATGTAATCGTTTCCTGGCTATAATTACAGTATTAACAAAGGTAATTAAAGTTAGTTCACTTTATTTTTCTGAGACCAACATTTTCCCTAAACAGCCGATCAGTAGCTTATTTTCCATACTGTGGACTTTAAGTACAGTAAAAAGGAACAATGAGAAAGTACGAAATATTTTCGTGAGGGCTGATTACAAATTTTGAAAATATTCTATCACAAATATATTATATATAAATATTCTATTGCAACATCAGATTCGAGACTCTTCTTCTAGAAAAACGGTTCGTTCGGGAAATCGGTTGATTGTAATCGCATAAACTGTCGATTAATGAAACGAAATCTATTTCTTACATTCCCCTGCACAAGAAATACTTACATCGATAAAGCGATAAAAATCGAAAGAAATCGAGGCACGAACTCCGCCGCCGGACAACCTCTAACTTGGCCACGGAGGTGAAAAACCGTACGATCGACCTGGGACCACTTTAACGAAGAACGATAAAGTTTTCGGGCAACACTCCCGAAAAAAAAGAAATGAAATGCGAAACTAAAAGTAGAACAAGAAAAGAAGGGCGGTGGAAAGAAAGTCGCTTCGCCGTCGAGCAGTGCGCCGCTCGAGAACGTTTAATTGGCAATCGAATCATCGATCACTAATACGCGATACGCAATTAAAGAGTGAATTTATGGGCGACGGGTCGGGCAGGGCCGCGAAAGCGAATGCTTATTATTATTCGTTCTATCGAATGAATCTCGCTGCAGCTCGCAACGCTATGAATTAATAGCCGTTACCCGGGGGGGAATGTATGAAATTATAGACGGTTGTTTATTCCGCTTTGCCAACGTATGGACGTTACTGTTCAAATCGACGAACCGCAAACGGATCGCGCTCGTACGTTTAAATTTATTTGTCAACGTTCTTTGGCGGGGGCTAATCAAACGAACGGGCCCTGTCAGTTACCGCGCGGGCCAAGCAACATTTGTCAATTACGAATTTAGGCGAACGGCCTCCGTGAGGCAGGATAATTGATTTCTGAGCGCGTTTTCCGCGGCCAGAGAAATTCCACCGACTTGACTATTATTATACTCTACGATTACACTGAACACATTGGTCTCGAGTCGTTGCTATGCTCCGAAATGTTAAATGAATTATATAGGAGGATAATAAAATAGACATTTTTAGCTTTACGACGTTTCTAAATCGAAATAAAGTGACATTAATGTTTTAGATACTGCGATATAGAAAATAGTATTACATAATTGGAGAATAATATTTTGGTGGAACAGGCTGCTTCTAGAAATGAGGATCTAATGCTTGATTCATTGATTTATTTTTCGTTAATATTAATCGTTAATAATTAATCTGGGACACTGTTATACTCTGTATCATGATCGTTTTAGTTACCCTCGTTTCGAAAAATCGGATCCCCGAACATATATGATTCGATTTATTGATGCTGAAAAATTCTTTGCTATCTTCAGTGTTTTATGGTACACTGTGCTAAAGTACAAACAGGGCAGACCTCGCCAATACACGAGATTTGATATAAATTAAATATCGGAAATTATTAATACCGTTAATAGAAAACATACGTACAACATGAATTTTTTAATTTAATAAAAATATTCGTCTCGGTGTCCTCTACAACGTGATAAGAAAAAGTATGTGTTCCTATTTATAAAACCGATGCTAATCTCATTGGTACTGGTAATCGTCATTAGAATGAACTGCCATCGAATTATTTTACTGACACCTATTGCACACTCTGTACTCTGGAACTTTCGTTCCAACCGTTTTCTTTTTGTCAAATGACCGCGAGCGGCTGAGAAATCGCGCACCGCGTTAGACGTAGCACCCCGCATATGTAATGTCGTCACCCATAATACAACCAGCGATTAACCAGCCGGCGCGCAATATTATTGCACAACTTATTGCACAACTCGGCGAGCCCCGAAGCCGTCGGCGTAACGTCCGCGATCGAGCAGCGCTCGAATACCGTCAGATCGATCGACAGGATCAAGGCGAGCCGCGTGTTAAAGCCGGCAGCTCGCGGACCCAGGTCCCTAATGGTTTCACGCGTGTTTACATTAACCTTATCGCCACGTTCGAATAGTTTTACCCCTCGTGGCTGCGATTCACCGAGCCCGGTTCCAGCGCGGCGTTTCCAGGTCCTTGGGAGTCGAACGCCCGCCGTTCAACATTCGCGCGATATCTCGCCATCCCCCGTGTACCGCTCGTTCCTCGCGAGCAACGTGAACGCGTGCCGTTGCAAGCGCGCATTCTGCCGTCCTCTGCTACAACACCACCACCACCACCACCAACCCGCCGCCAGAACCGAATCACGTACACCGGGGAGCGCGATCGCAACGCACACACGGATCCTCGTCACCGTTATCGACCAACGATAGCGCAACACGCCAAGTGCCCCCGTGGAAACACGGAATCGAATCAGAGGGGGGGCGCAGAAAACACGCGATCCACTGATCCGTCTTGCGAGAGGCGTTACTGCTATCTCCAGTGGCCAATCTTAAGCGGACGACTAATAGGCTCGGCGCGTGAACACCTTGTCCCGGCAGGACCCACGTGAAAAGGCGTTCGGTGTTGCCGGCGGGGTTCTTCGAGCCGCGCGAATTCGTCGTGGAGAATTGTTTAACCGCGATGGCAGATAGGGCGATAACCGTGGCGCAGGGGCCGATCAAACGGAGGGTGGTTCCGCGCGAACCTCGGAGAATATTACTTTGAAGCGTTTATCGGGTAATCGAGCACGCTGGATTTTCGTCTGATTCCCTTTGAGATTGCGTCGGAATTGTACTTCAATTCCGCTGCCCGCACGGGGATGTTTTTTCTTCTTCCTCGACTTTTCTTTTCATTCGGCATGACCGATGCTCCGTTCGTTTCGTGCGCGAGTTCGTCGGGCGGTGGGACTGTAGCGACGAATCGCGGGGGTCTCGACTTCAAGCGGAACGTATCGAACGATGTTGGATGATATTAGGTGTACGAATTAGATTTGGATTGTCCGGCGATATATTTTCGCATATGCGTTGATTTGTTCCAGCACCGAAACAATTACACGTATTCTAGTAGCGTGTAAAATCTAATGACCTATACCCAGATTTCCAACCAAGTCAAATAGAAATCTACAGCTATTTGTTGTACCTAAAATATCAGTCATTTAAGAAATAGTTACTCGCCCATAATCGTACTGCAGCACAGTTCGAGCAACGCAAATAACGCTGCAATTCCGTGCAACGATGTTGCAAGCCGTATAAATTAAAATCGTGGAACGCAAACAGGAAAATTTGAATTCAATTCACCTTAAAACGAATCGACTAAAATCAAATTTTACATTCGGATAGCAATGACGGTTTTCCTTTCGTCCCTTTCTATCAAAGAATTTCAGCGCGCGGATATTCGAGGCAACGAGCGCCGAGATTTGTACTGTGCTATCTGAAACACCGCTCCACGTTTTCATGCGGTCGTTCTACTTATATCGCGGGAACACGCGCGAACCAGAAGCGGGGATATAAATTCTCGGACGCGCGTGCAAAACGTTTCTTAATCGGTCTTCGACTCGGCTCAACGTGCTCGCGTCTGAAGCCGTACAAAACCAGACTGTCTGCCGCGGCTCAATCGTGTAAGCAGCGGGTCGAGCATGACCCGTGCGTTAATACGGCGCAAAGGCAACTGGTTTCTGCATAATTTCATTGCGAAAGTCCCGGGCAACGAGGGCCAAAGATCGCAGGAAACACTCTACCTCCGATGTTAATGCTTTTCGAGTGACGTCAACCGTGTCACGTTTCTATCTGCTTATAGCGGTGGGAAATATGTAACCGTTCAACCTGGTGTTCGTGCGATTTTACCAGGATAGCCGCGATGCAAGCGCGTACGATTTACAGATGCGGAGCTATTTGCGTGCTGCGCCAAAGTGATTCACTGCATATCCTTTAAATTCAAAGTAAGTCGAACTATTTTTCGTTTGTACTTGCGTCGGATCGCGACGCGGCACCGAAATGACGAGAAGAATAATCGATAGAACCGTTAGCCCTTTCGCGAGCCGTTAACTGAAGAGGGATTGAATGACTGACACGCTACTCCTTGACCAGATATCTGGAAATCTTCAGTTTTAAATTGCGCCAGGTACAACGGCACAATTATCGTCGAGTTACTGCAAGTAGGTCGTCGAATCTTTCCGGATGTACAGAAGTAGCAGCAACGATGAGATTTAGGCGAATAACTTCGTTTCGAAATGCAGCGAAGAGGAAGACTGATTAATCGCGAGAAGCGATAAAAACTCGGTAAGAGAGCGAAAGATATTTTACATTTACAGAGAAGACATTTTCTGTCATTCTTAGAATCTACCTTCTGCCGTGATTCATTTTCTCCGAATATGCACTACGATTTTTAAATCGAATCAAAAAGTAATCAAATGCTAGGAGCTTAAATTGGTTTTAAATAGACACTTAGAATACATTGCATTGCTTAACAATTTATAAATCTTGAAGTATTTATAATTAATTCTACAACATGTTTGAAACCAAGTCAGGAATTTATTTCTTCTTCCTGGCAGTAAGAATATTTTACATTACCCCGTGAGTATGTCCGCAGAATGATTGTGTTAAGAAGCGAAACGACTCTTCCCTCGGTGCCTCGCCATCAATTGATACGTTTTTTTAGAATTTTTTAATTTTTTAATTTGAACGTTTATGACGTGTATCCGTTGAAAACTACTTCTCTCTTCCATTCGAGAATAAAAGCTGAATCCGTAAGTAGATGTAGGAGAAACGATCCCATAAACCATACCGATTTAAAGATCCCGAGTATCCAGGGCACAAAACATTAAAACAAGGGTGTCCTGAATCACCCTGCCTAACAAATATACAACGCGAGCCTCTATCAAATTGCAAATATATTGAAACACTCTAACCGCTATTTACCAAAATACCATCCTCTCCATTCACCCCTCCTTCCCATTCATTACAACGTTCTCAAACAAATGCCGCGCTCCGTTTCCAACGGAGACGCTCGTCAACCGATGGCAAGTCTCCAAGGCAGATTGAAATTTACCAACAACCCGCCCCCCCACCACCCCCGCGACCGTCCACCCTTGAAATGAGGCAAACGACCAATTCAACCAGCAATGAATAACGACTTACGGTTCACATCGAGGATGACCAGCCTGGACTGCGACGGAACCAGGTTGGTGTTGCTGGTCTCGCAGATCAGCCGGGCCTTCAGGTCTTGCCTTCCAACTTTGGGGTAGGACAGGCGGTTAACTGTCACGGCGGACTCGGCATTGTAGTGATAGGACTCGTCTATCACGGTGTTCTCGAGGTACCACGTCAGCTTTGGGGGCGGCCTGCCACCTCGTACCTCGCAAATCAGGTTGACGTCGCTCCCCTCGTTGTACGGTTCCTCTATCCTCGAGATGTCCCTCGTCGTCCCGTCCAGTATCACCGGCCTCGACGAAGGTACTGCGTGAAACACATCCACGTATACATACACATATACGCGGCCGGTAACGCACACACCGTGTGCATGATTGAATCAGCGGAAATGCGGATTGATTATTTGTCCGCCGCTTGAGAATGGCTGATCTATCGGGCTGTCTGCGTGCCGGCGTGATTTACTCGTGAGAGATTGATTAGGGCCAATTGAGTTCCGCTGATGCGAGTGATTTACCATTCGCTGAATACTCTTTTGTCGATGATTACGCGCAAAACGGGGTTCGAGGGGGGAGCGATTAAAAATTGGAGTATCCGCGTTCGTCGAATCGACGCGAGCGTGAAACCGTGAGTAACGCGGGGCTTGTGCCCGGAACGTTTCACCGGAACCGGGATGCCCCATTGTTTTCTTCTTTTGCCCGGGTAGGAATATTCTTTGGCGGAAACGTTGGGCCGGAAATAGAATCGTTATGCCGCGTTGAATATAAATTTTTGCCCCGAACGTCAGACGGAATAGATGAAACAAGTGCTATGTAATTTTACGTAAATGTTTTTTGACAATTGTTGGCGCGCTCGTCGCATTTAAATATATCCTTGCAATTACCGTGTAGTGTCATATATTCGAAAGCGTATGATAGTGTTTTCAGGCTGGCTGTAATTATTCGACTGAGAGTGTTACGCGCACTGCGGACTGTAACGATGAATTTGTACTTCTCCGACGATCTCATGTTAATTCGCGCACAAAGTTGACGGTGAATTAAATTTGTAACGCAGTTGGAAGCAGACGGTGTTCATTGAGCTCCGTCGATATTATATTCATATAATTCTTGCCATTTGTCCGACTCTTGTATTTTAATTTGAAGAACGACAGATACGCGTCCCGTTTCTATAGAACCCTTGGTGGCCGAATAAAATTGTCCGCGTTAAAAATACTAATCGCAAGAACTTTCGGGGCAAAAGGGTTCGCTTGTTAAAACGGCATATTATTTCCCCGGAGAAACGCTGGTACAATCCCATTTAAAATATCGGCAGTTACAATGGACTCGAAGAAATAACTAAGGAGTCCTTCTTAAACTTCCTGTCTCATTGAAGTTTCTTAAAGTACCTGTCAATACTGATAGTAATATCTGACAAGTAAAGCTGCATTACTCACCTATTACAGTCAGATTCATCTTTTGCTTTCTCGTCGGCGAATTCTTGAAGTCCACTCGACACCGATAGATCCCTTCGTCCTTGGTCTCCAGTCGATCGATGCTGAGGTGAGCTGGATTCGACGCCGTGATAAAAAAAGCTCTTGGTCCCAATGCCGTCGGCGACGACCAGAGGCGGGCATTGCTGAACTGTCGACGACCACGGACGTCGAAGCTGAAACCAATGGTTGTATCTCTTTGTAGCGATGCCAAGGAATTACAAAATCGTACTGTGTCCTCGGAATAAAAACATGCGTCGTGGCAATGTTTCTAACGAGAGCAAATTTAATTCATTTGTCGCAGTTCAGTGTAATTTCGTTATTGACAATTAGGAGTCGTATCAGATTTCATCTATTTTCGAAAGCTATAAGGGACGAGTTTGTAATACCGAGGGACCGCAGACGTTCAGATTGTAATCGAGAAATTTCAACCTATCTGTATCGGGAATTTCTTTTCGCCAGAACTTTGGTGGATGCATTAGTGAAACTGACAAATATTACAAAGTATGCATATTGCATTTTATACACGCCGTAATAATGCAATGCATCACTCTTTTGTTCGCAGTTATTTTTCCATATTTGATATTACAACATTTGCTGCAGAATTGGAAATGAAATTTGGTCCCCTTATGAATATCATAGGTGTATAAAAAACGTAGGTACCACTGGTCATTTATCGAAAATATTATCCAATGTTAACAGCACCACATAAACGCGAATTCACCTTTAACTGCTTACTAAAGTAATTAAAAAGTATACGCGAATAGCAGAAAGAAATTTGTGTTTCCGCGACAGTTTGTTTCACGTGGTTGGTCGAATAAATAGAACTTCATAAATGCGCCGGAGAGTTACAAAAAACTTGGAGTACCATTTCCCACTTTTTTCCCCCGACACGGAAAGCATCACAAGTTAAATAAGTAAATCAGTTTTCCGATTAACACTGGAATTACTTTGGAAACAGACTCGAGCCAAAGGAAATAGGTTGAAACACATATTTTAGCGCGTATACATTGGTTGCAACTTTGCTTTCAACTTTATCCTTCCTAAGTACACCAAATCTGTGTATAATCTATTGTGTAACATATACATGAGCAGTACTGATCAGGTGCTCCGTACAAAGTAACCCGCGATCAAAACCACCGACAATGAAACCAACAATTCGCGCACAAAGTAGTCGCACGCACAAAGAAACGTAACCGCAGCGGAATCTTAGGCAGAAATATAATCCCACGAGACGTCGCGAGTGCACGCGTCGAGCCGTCTCACCTGCGAGCCATCACTCGTGCGTGATTACGTATTAATAATACGCGGGCGGTCGTGCAGAAGATTTCGTCGCGGAATGAACGAGATCAATATTTTCCCAAGGACAGAGAAAAAAGGACGAGACGATGAACATACCGTTCCCTCCCGTCCTCTGTACCTGTACCTTCTTACCCGATATCCAGGCGGAAAGAAGAAGAGGGCGAAAGAACAGGGTACCATAGGAGAACGTGGTGCATGGAAGCCGACGGTTCCTCACGAGCGACTAAAAGTTAAATTGCGTTCCACGACTGCACGGGAGTTCGGATTTCCGCTCGTGACTGAGTACTCCCAAAGCTATCCCACTCCACCGGCTGCTTCCCCGGCATTGACGTTGAAATACGATTTAATTCTTCCACTTCGCACTTCCAGCAAACGAGGAAAGCGCTTCCGTGACGTGCCGCTGGAGTCCGGACGTCCGAATGGTTACCTGCGTGCAAGGTGCTGGCCCGTGGGGCTACGTCGCCGCGTATACAGAACGCCGGGTCAGAAACAATTTTGGCCACATCTCTATCCCCGTCCCCCCTTTGGACGATCACCCACGATTCTCGTATAAAGTCGAACGATCCGTGGCCACAGCGAATTCGTTTATTCGTCGATTCGTTCGATTCCCCCGCGGAAACGATTCCCTGCCATCGTTCTTCCGTTCCTGGCCGAATCTTCAAAATCGATCGGTCGACTTCTCGCGTGTCTCGTCGATCACCTCGCTCGATTCGCGGAGATTCTCGGAAGAGGGATCGCCGAGCGAATGTACCTCTGGCCGCGGTGGCGCATGGAAATCCGGGCTCCCTTCGATTTTCGCAGTTTCTTCGTTCCGTTCTTCTTTAAATCGCGAACCGCGCGTTTGAAGAGATTCTGGGAGGGGATCCGCTTTGCACGGTGAACGGCACCGGCGATATGGCAAGAGCTGGTCCCCCGTGGCGCATTCGTTGTCTGTTACCTGGCTTGAACGTGCGCATTTTGCTCCTGGAGAGAGTGGCGGATGGGAACAAGCGTTGCTGATCGGTATGGTGTGCATCGAGTGGTTCAAGTTCGATCTATTTTGTGCGAGCAGATTGATCTCGATAAAAAGATTGTTCACGTTCGGTTGGATTTTCCAAATGTCTTCCCGTAAAATATCATCTATAATAATTTCCCATTGAAACGGACATTAAATGACGCAAATCACATAAACAAAAAGCAGATTGAAACGCAAGCAAAGCAACGGGGGTACAATGATCTCAATCGTTTACCGGTTTCTGTCGTACATCGGTTTTGAATCATCCGCCCTCTGAAACAATTTCGGTTCTGCAATCTTTCCGCTCGTCCTTTTGTTCCTCCGAGTGACACGGTTGCGCTCTTTCTCTTCCGTCTGCATTCGCTAATAGACTATTAACCCTTTCGCGTGGGACGACGCTCGGACGACCGTTCGCATAATGCGCGCGATTCGAACGTTTCTAGGGGGAGCAACGAATGGGATTGGACAGATTCAATTCTATGGAAAGCCGTCCCCGAGGGGCAATCGAAAGGAGACGGTTCCGAGATCTTGCAAATATCGCGGAGAATTTTCTAAATAAAAGTCGATGATAGCGCGTAAGGAAAGTGCGGCAAAGAAGCGGTAGAATTGAAATGGGAGAGAGCGGAAGAAGACGGAGGAAGAGGGATGGGGGAGACGGGGGGGGGGGGGCAAACCGATAATTAAGAGAATCGAATGAACGTGGTACCGACAGGGATGAGACGTTCAAGTGGCCGAATAAATCGACGTAATGAGATTGCAAACTAGATTAAGCGGAAGCTATGCGACGGCGGCAAAACCGTGGCGAAGGTGAAGGTAGCTTTAAAAACGTTAACAACTCGGTCAACTTAACTCGTAAAAGAGATTTCGAATATAATATCATAATTCGTCCAGGTTTTACGGCGTACAGGGAAGCAGATTTACATATAAAACAAGCTTGCGCTTATCTCTCAACACGGGTTTACTCGAGGATGAAGTGGCGCTTCGTTTCGTTGGATTAGTCAAAAAAATGGCTGCAGTTTATCGGGCGTAACATGGGAAATAATGATAACCGCGATTAATATTTATTTATTTTTGTATTGCGATGTATTAATTCGGACAACCGAGGATAATTGTCCGCGTTCAATCCGCATAAACGTTTATCATTCGCGTTTTTGATACCGAAGCGCATCCGTTACGCTGTTAAATAATGTGTATTGTTTTACGAATAATTGTCTCAACGCCAACATTTTGGTGACGCCCAACATAATGAGGTTGCAAGTGAAACTGATGCGCTGCATGAATACTTTTTTTCGCCCATTGCATGTATCGTATATGTAGTACGAATAACATATATTATAGTATGTATACACTACACGTATTAAAAACAACGTTCAATTTAACGCGCTACTAAATCCTCATGCGAAATGTATCACCGTTTCAAAAAACAATACCCGTGCGACAAATCGAGGGCAACAGCAGAACGTCCAGGAAACGATATTCGGCGACGGCGTTTCGCACCCTTAACAGTCTGGCGCACGTATGATAAGCAAGCCGGCGTGTCTCGCAATAAATATTTTACTGCTGCAGTCAGAGGGGGTGTGAGTGGGCGAGACAAGAAGAAAGACTAGTCGAGAAGGTGCAGGGAACGGTTGCCTGCCACTAAATTTAAAGTTCCTCCTTCTCACAGCGAGGATTAAACTGACTTTGCAACAAGCGACGACCTATGCCTCCTCCCGTCCGATTCATCGCCACCACCACCCCCCACCCCTCTCTCCAGCCCCCAAACCCTTGTGCAGAAAGGAGCAAGATGACAGAGTGGCTTGGGGACGATGCGTCGCCGCCCTCGCACATATCTTACACCTTATTACGTTTCTTAAATATGACCCGACGAACAGCGACGTAGACAATCCCCCCCGCCGCCGTGTGCACCCCGCCCATCCACCCCCGTGGCGAGCCGTGCTTCTTCGCGAAAGCGTCGTGGTTCGAGGGATTATGAACCAAGCACCATTCTATATGCAAAATTTCACGGGCCGCAGAAGCGAAATAGCGAGACGACGAGCAAATGAAGTTCACCGCGAAAAATAACGCGAGGAATTTCTGGACGGACCCACCCCGTCCCCTACACCCCCGTTAGAGGGGGGCACTTTTCAGGTGCTCAGGGCTATTTATATTCCCGGATTATAGAGTTCTCGCAGAATGCTAGTCGCAGTCTAACCCGCCCCGATCTCTTTATAATCTTGGTCCGGTGCTTTTTTAAGGGACGTTTCTGAATTTGGGACTCGCGTGGGGATTTGCGAGAAATCGCTTTTACGGAATACGAATGGGGGTCGAGGTTTTACTTTAATTTGGTTCTTGTATTCGTTTCTGCTGTTCTGATTTTCTTCTGGTATGTCCGGTCTCAAATTGTTCGGATGCTTTCTGTATTTAGATCGTCGTTACTTCTTTTCGAGATTCGTTCGTGCGTGTAGATGAACGCAACGCTTCGTGGCTCACCTGTAGATTGGCTCCCCAGCTCCTTCCTTGTACCAGAGCACCATGCTAACCTCATCGTGATCGTTCGAACGAATGTCACATGGAAGCTGCACCTTGTTACCCACTACCCCGCTGATTGTGATCATTGGAACTGTAAACAAAATGATTAAAAATATTTAGTTAATGGTATTATGATCAAAGCACAGAGTATTATAACATTATGTTATTCAATGGGAAACGATCATTACCAAGGAATTTATCAACGAATAACGACATCAAAATTCAGAGTATCGAAATTAAAAAATTGCATTTTGCATAATATACAGCTAACTGAAAGCGTAATATTTTTAATCAATTTTCAACACTTCGTAAATCATTCTTTGTAAGCTTGTGGATAATGTATTTGCGTTATGAAAAATGCGGTAATATAACGGTAGATAAATGAATACAATGCATTCGCCGTTATTACTATGATCGGATCAACGCACAAGAGTATTTAGAATTCAATTTATCCACGGCCCGGGTCGGCTTCCGAACCATTCCTTTACGAAATTAATACCAGTCGGCCTTTGATACATAAATGAAACTTCCTCCAAGATTAATCAATTCTCACCACGCTACCCATCCCTCGTAACCCCGTATCTATTATTAAACGAAATAAACGAACCTTCTTTCATCATTTTACCGAGCATGCCATCAATCCACCTTCGACGATTGTGCAAGACACGAGCACGGAACAGGGGGTTCCGTAAAAATAAATGGCCCGCTCGAATATATCCGACAGAACGAATCCGCCCTTGCTCTGCGCACACGCCTAACGTCACACCGCGGAGCTGTTTCTAACAAGCCCCGCTGAATAACGACAAACAATACCAGAACGGGAAGATCAATTAATTCATCTGGGTACCGCGCGAATCCAGGTTCGCCGGCATAATTAACCACATTCGTTCCCGTGGCGAACGAAACGGTTTTACAAGGTAACAGGACTCCTGTCACAGACGCAGCGCGACGGTGCTACGCGCGAGTCAGGAAGACATCCCCGCGGGATTAGGTCTCATTACACGAGAATTTAGCGGTGGCGTACGCGCTGACGGTTAAGGTCGTGGCTTTTCGGGCGAGCTTGAGGCGGTCGTCGGTCGAGTCGTCTTCCTGGCTGACGGTGTAGACTGCGGTTAACGGGGGGTTTGATGTCCCCGCCGCACCGTCTGCCCGATTAGATTTACATGCAGATGGAGTTATCACCTTTTAACGGGCTAACCCCCTGACGTGCAAGTCGCCAAACACCGTCCCACGTCTTCTTCGTCGTTCGCTCGCGTGTTTGCCGTCGCTGTCAGCCGAAAATCAACGATCGTGCCGGGGACATTTCGGGGAACGATCGCTCCCAAGGATCCCATCGATCACCGACGCTCCTCCAGCCGCTTGTCCCGCGGGCCAATCACGGCATCTCTCAGTTCTATGGATTTCCATCTTGGCGCACAAAGCGCTGAGATAATTCTCGGGAAGTTTGCTGCTGGAACTGCACGGGGAGAAATCTTCGGCGGAGGTTAGATAGGCGGACGAGCGTCTAGAGATGAACCGTTGGAAAGTTGGCCCGGTAGCTAACGTCGAGTAAAACACCGGTCGGGCAACTTTCTACGTTACAATTCCACGGGTTGTAAAATTTGTCGAATTTTATTGGCAAGTTCCACGTGGTTCGCTACCTTTCAACGCTATGAGAAGCGGAGGCACTTGGTGTGCCAAGTGGATCGTTCTTCACTTGGGAAATTCTTTCGTTGTTAATAAAGATGAAGTAATTACATGCAGTACGTTTGCCTCCCCAACTGTAAACGCGACATTATTTTCTCTGCGAGATACGGTCCAAACGGCGGTACAGACAGGATGAAGAAGAAGAAGATACAATAAATGACAAATTCAGTGTAATACTTTTTTCAGTTGATTTTTAACGTTGCTTCAATATCGAACAACATTAGCAACGTCGAATAATCAATTATTCATATCTTGCGCAGTTTAACATATTTAGTAACCGATTGAGTTTCGTTGAACTTGCCTCTGAATTTAGTAGATCGTTTGTAATGTAAAATGTTACAGTGGCACACGTTCGCTTATTCTGACTCTAGTAATACAAGCTTGCATCGAACGGTTAGTTTTGCCCTGTTTCGCGGTCAGGCACGTGTCAATCGAAATTCTCAAATCCAGATATGTTCTCGGTATATTTCGACAAACCCTGTCAGCCTACCTGATCCGCCTCGTGGCAATCGCGATGCCCCCCAAGTAACTCCACGACTCGGGACTCGAAGCTCCACAGTCAAGCACAACTATAATAGATTTTCTTCGAATTCTAACCCAATGGAGGAAACTTGCCCCCTTCGATCTGTCAGACGAGAAATGGTAGGAAATGGAACACACCGTCTGCTGGGATCGCTTCTTCCTCGTCGTTCTTCTTTGTAACACGCGTCCCGACAAGGACGGCGGAAATGTATTAGCGTGGTAACCGTGTACTAGACCAGCTTTAATCCTGCCTTGTAGTTTATTGGACTTCGGACGAGAAACTCGTACAGCTACGCTACGCAAGTCCACGCCACGTGATTCGCGGTAAGATTCGAGTAATCGAAGCTGACTCGATCGCTGCACTCTGGTCTTGGCCGATTGAGTATCGGATATCGGCCAGCGGAACTTCCCCCCGCGACTACGACGAACAGATCTTAATTACTTTTGCTGGAGTGTACCTGTTGAGAATGTATTTGTTGGGGAGGTAGCGCGGAGAATAATTCTTGCTCGTATTGACAACGATCTCGGGGCATTATTACCTGTCACGAAGAAATCCGTCGAACAGAGCTGCAATTGTTGCGAATTCGCGAAAGAAAACGCTTGCTTCTATTGCTGGCGCTTCGATTAATTTTCTGATTAAATATAGGCAAGTATAATTTCCCCTTTTCCTTCGGCAGCGTTAATTTTTGCAAATAGCCGCACCATGCTTCGCAGTGCCGCTGAATGTTGAATTTTGTTCAACGTCGTTATCGCTCGTCCAATAGACGTCATAGATTCGCCAATGATTCGGATTTGCGTTTGTACACGCGAATTATACGTCGTCGAAATTTGTCGAAAAATTCCGTACACCTTCGACGACACCCCGCGCTCGAAGAAAATGTTTCACTGTTCACGGAGCGTACGTCCCGAACGTTCGTCCACTAATCAGCCTGATCGACGAGAGACGAATATCTCCCGGCGTCATTAGCTAATAAAAGCATCCATTACCGGGGCAAGGTTGCAAACTAATTCCAACTTGCCCCAACAGAAACTGTACCAGCTGTCTAGTTTGCCGGTCAGGCGGGCGTCTAGCGTGCATCGTAATTTGTTCCTGTTGCCGAAGAATTCTCGAACGCCCACGTCGTTCCCGGTACGGATCGATGCCGCGACCCGTGCGGTTCATAAATAACCTTTCTACGCGGAAAACGAATCCATCAACGGCCTCGCTCCTTAACTAGCCAATTCGAGCCACCGTCAAACGCAACACGAGCTGCCGTCCTTTTTCCATCACCTCCGGGCGGTTCGGGCTGGCGTTGCCGTAAATAAGTAATCATTCCGTTTCCACGAATGCGCGGGATCGTCTTGAATCTTGAGGATGATCGCCAGCGGGCGAGCGTGCACAGGATACCGGCCGCGTTTATTTTTCTCCTTTATCGAGCGCGTAAATTTAACCGTCCTCGCTTCTACCCCGCGCCTCGTCGTTTCCGTTTCTTTTCGACGTTCGCGATCGGCAAGCGAAACGCAACGTTATTCCCACGGCAGGCCCGGATCGTCCCGCGAGCTCGTTCCTGCGTTTGCTTCCTTGCCGTTCCGCGAACAGTTCCGTTCTTTTTTAACGCGGAAATCTGTCGACGATGCATCGCCGCGCGGATCGATTTCTCGTCCGCCGAAACGGGATGCAAGACGATCGTATGTCGTCGACGGTGCAACGATGCACATTTCGTTTGCCTCGGGGCCCTTGTAATGGCAAGTTCGTTCTCTGCCTGTCGAGCGAGTGGAGAACAAAATTTGGTGGGATCGGAATCGTTGCACCGTCGTTCGAGAGACGGCTTCATTAGGTAGCGTTTTGCCACGGTGTAATTTTGAAGCTTAATTAACCAGGTAATCGTACGGTCCGGTTCGATAGCGAGGACGAGGACAAGACAAATTGTCCGACGCGGAGGTAATTAAGACCTAACTCAACCCCCCACGAGTGGAGGAATAAAAACGTCAAACGATTCTTAAGCCCCCCCCCCCTAGCTCACCCCTTCGCGTGTAATCTAGATTTACGCAGCGATAGATCTTGTTTCTGTGTTAATTATTTCCACGAACGGTTGCTCGGCGTACAGAACCGTTTTACAATAATGGCGGAACGAAGGGGAGCTGTTAAGATAAATTGGCCGGGCTTCGTTCGACTATCGTTTCGTTATCTTTGCCCGTGCTATTAATGCGACTGCGACGGGGCGGTATTAACAGGAAAGGGTGAAAATGTCAAGGTTCAAAGTCGTAAAATGGTTAAGGGGGTAATTTGTTCTCGATCCTGTATGGATCTTGCTTTTAGTCCCGGAGAGATTAACGTCGTTAGCGTAACGCAATTTGAACTTCGCGGCAGCGTTGTCGAGCTTACGTCTCCACCGACCAGACACCTGTAATTGATTATACCTTTACCGCATCTTTGTTCTTGTGCCTTGCTTTGTCTTGTCATTTTGTTGACAAGATTGTATCCAGGACGTTTTCCAACTTTTACACCTTGGTCAACCGAACTGACACTCATGTTGAAAAAATTTATACAAGGGTTATTTGTAAATGATCTTCTTCGTCAATCGTTCAACGACGTTTCTCAGAAGTTTATTGTATAATTAAAAATAATCAATCTTCCTTCGACACTATTTGTTTTTGCGCACGATAATTTTTCTTAACTCATTAATTCATTGTTCCGCCTCCAAGGAATACCTGATCACGAATAACATGTCTACAAATAAACTGCACCCGGTTTTATAATAAATAAAACAAATATCGCTTTTGAGCAAGATTACCGTCAATTATACACGGTGCTGCGCTAAAGTGCAATTTACTATCGATCACGTACTTCGCCTAAAGCCGATCGATATGCGAAATTGAATTAACTGATTGTTTATTACAGCTTGCGAAACTATTAAGGCTAATAAGCCACGATTTACCAGCCACGGTTTCGAACGAAGTAAATGGCTTTCGACGGCGGGTATGTCTGGCGGTGACACGTGTGGGTGGCAACATGACGTCCGCCGATCGAAATTATAGTAATACTCGTGACTGGCCGCGACTTGAAAGCGTGCCTTATCTATGAGCACCTAATGATTCGCGAATTCGCGTTGAAGCTTATCAATGGTATCGCGGAAATAGCGCCTCGTCTATGCAATAAATACAATGAGACGTAGCGCGGTGCGAATTATTTAGATGTCACGATTTGATTTCATTAGATATAGTCATTTCGTTAGCCGAATGTTGCACACAGAAGCTGTATCCAAGCTATTAATCCCCATTTCTTGTATGCGGCACAGTGGCTCGAATAATTTTCTTATTGTGACAATGACACTAGTCTCTCTCTTCGATTGATGATTATAATCTTTTTTATATCGTATGGAAACAGCTGTCGAGATGAATTTATGAGAACAGTGCTGCCAACTAATAGTGTGAACAACGCTTTTAATGTTATTTTATCTTCCTACCTTGCTGTTAATCTTGTGATTAAGTTTTCTTTGATCTCATATGTATATCGGTGTTTCATGCGAACGAATTTCCAACATTTTGTTGCTGTTGTTACTAAATTTATACGTAGAAATGACACATGTTTCGCGGTATGCACGATACTACAGATTTACAAGAAGAGACCGCAGCTGTGAGCGGAACACTTTGATATCGATCTGCTTATATACTCTTGCTCTAGAATGTGGGGCTTAGATTCACCAGAAATAATTTGGTTGAAATTGATGGCCACAACTGTGACCTAGTCGTATCATTGAATTCTATTCATATGCCACTACTAGAAATCATATTTCATGGAAAACATATTTCTTATTATCTTGGCCAACGTGAACTAGAACGTTATATTTGCTAATTTCAGTGTTGGCAGAATTTTTGCGTTGCAAGGATGAAACGGAAGTTACCTTGTGCTTACAAATTAACAACCTTTACAACCGAATTTACATTAAGACAACCAAAGTGCGTTTTAATTTAATCGTAGCAATAATTGTATCGACCTTGCATGAGAGATCGGGGACAGAACTGGTTGACTATCGAGATAGAAATAGTTCTTTTACTCTAAAAATTTCCAACGTGATCTGCAGCTGCATGAAAGGACAGAAAATGTTCAACAGTCGGAACTGTAGCTGAAACTATTTACGGTGTCACTTATCCAGCAAACATTTTCGATTCCACGGTACATGTTACAGAGTTGAATAAACCAGTAAATCAATAGGCCCAAAGTCGATCAGCAAATTCATCGACGTGCCTTCCCCCTCAGTTATATATTTTCATCTCACATTTGAACTTCGAATTCAGACGTGACCCACTGTTGAATAAAGCTTAATAATACAAATGAAGGGAAAAGGGACTTCAATGAAACGGGCACACAACGCACAACACCCTTTGTATTTAAAAAGAGAAAACACATCGCGCGCAAGCGTTACACATTCTCGTGAAAGCGTACCCGCTTTCGTAAGAATTCTTTCGGCCCGTACCAATAATGCAACCTTAAGACTTTCATCGCCAGGAGAACTAGATAAACCATAAATCAGCCTCCGCACAGAAAGAGGCACAGTCGCTTTGCCTATTCACAGAACCGATCTCGCAAACCGTCGTAGTCGTCAAGGTCCCGGCGAAGAATTCAAAACCATCGGGACCATTAGAAAAGCGCGTTGTCCATTGTCCGAAAGAAACGAAGGGACTTATTAAAATGGCGGTCCGTCGAAGGAAAAATTCTCCGAGCAACGTGGACGGCTCCTCCGTTAAGTCCAGATATATTGTAGACCGCAACGTAGCAGGTAGATTAATGGTTTCTACCGGGCGGGGGGAGAGCTTTTTACGGCGAAAGATGGCCTCCCGGATAGAGTGCCACGACGGACACAGTTCGAGTTCCGCTCAGCCAGTAAAACTTGTAATTACTGTAAATCGCGATGTAATTGCCGTAGTAATTACCGTAGAGCGAAGTAGGCAGCCAGTTCGCGTAAATAAAGCTGTGCTGGCGAGCTCGCCCACACCCCCGTGCCGTCGCGGTAAATTTCAAGCGCGGATGTTTCATTTGTTATGGAACCGCTTTTAATCGTCCATCTGGTTCCCCCGTGTTCCCGAATTTTGCCTTTTGTTGTTTTTGTCGTTGCTAATAACGCGGGTCGTTTTCGGCTATTTCGTGATACGAGATTGGGAGCAATGTGCGCGATTGTTTTTTACGCGATTACCTGTGGGTGGTATTACCTTGTGGAATTAGTTCCACCGTGACTGTGTCGGATTTGCGTTGGACTGTTTCTGGTTGGACGTATCAATCTTTGCAGTTAGTTGAACTGTGATGTGGGGAACGTCAGGTGGGTCGAAGTATTCATTTGAATGTCCTATTTGAATGATGGAGTGAGGAAGAATGATGTCATATTACGATACATTGGAATCGAGGGATTCTGTATAATTGAGTCATAGACAATTCGCCAATATCAATTTCATTAAGCTGGTGCACTGTTTAATTAATAATGGAGATATGCTCCAATACTTCCCTGTAATATTTTTGTAAAAGCCAGGAAAGAATATCAAAGAAGGTACAATAAAAGTATCGAATTTTTATAAATTATTAATCGTCCTTACGTTCATACGATTTACTTATTGAAGCTATTTAGATTGTCAGTAACGTTTTGCATAATTGTACAATTGAACAAGTTCTGCCTACTTATATTTCTGAAAATTAACGAGCAGCACGAATTTCCAAGCATTAGCTCTATCTAGAATTCGGGAACACTCTATGTATACGTGCGTAGTTGTCGCGATTTTATGGATTCCCTTTGACGATCCCCATCCCGGAACGAGATTATGTATATCTCCGATTTACTTTACTAACTACGCAAAGCCGATTTATAGCGAGTCGTGACTGCCGGGGACGCGTCTTTTTCTCTTTTAAAATCGACTGAAACGTAGGCACCGCTCACCTAATTACCGATGCTGCTTTAAAGTTGGGAAATATTTTCAAGTGTGCGGCTGCTGCTAGGCAGCATTTGGAAATTCCTTCAGGATTTCAGCTGGAAGTACGCGTCGTTTTCCTGATCCTGTCACTTGTAAAGAAGAACCAGGCAGAACGTTATTCCCAGCTGAGAGAATCTTGAGAAATTCGTCGTGTACTTCATTTCAAAAGTTAACTTCGGCCCTCCGTAATGCCATATTGTATTACATCAAATAACAGTTTCATTTTAAATCGTAGCGTTGATTGATCAGTGCAACCGAAGACAAAATTAATTAATTGCTACGCGTAACGCTGCAACACCGGTTACACGGAACAAAATCACCGTACAGAGTTTCCGTAATTACGCGATTTGTACTTTAACGATAAATACACCAGGGGCGATGTCAAATTTTAATATCACAATTACTCCAATGAAACGAAACGTGAACGAACCACGGTATTATCGCCCGTATCTTATTAAAATTACATTAAACGCCTTCCAATTAAATCAGCACACCGTTCTTCATCGCCATCGATAATATTTATTTCAACACCCATCCGATCGGACGCCACAAAATTTCCGCGCCCAACGAAAATTCCGAACAACACGAGCCGCGGTTCCCGAAGTGCAACAGAAACGAGCCGAAAGAAGGAGAGGAAAAACATCGTCTAACGAGATAAAAACTGCCGTCTATTATCCCCTTGAAATCCCATTATTCACGCGGACCGTATCCGGAAACGATTTCCCCCATTCACGCGTGGCTATCAATAAAGAAAGACCGAATTTCCCGTGGAAACTCGTGGAAACGTCGACCGTGCTGAATACCACGAGATGCTCTTTACGACGTTCTACAGTCGCATCACGATCCCGGAGTCAGTTTCCACCAAGAGTAGCAGCTTTCCTATAGAACAGAACAGTTCTGTACCGAAGCTTTACACTTCTCCAGTTCCGCCGGAGACATTAATCTCCCTTATGAGTTACGACGTGCGCGCATGCCCCTGTCTACGTACACGCACACGCATACTGTCGTGCAGGTCACACACGTGCACGCACGTGTTTGATATTTATACAAGTATATATTTGTACGGATGACGGGAGGGTTTCGCAATCGCCATCGCAGATGGTATCGAGGCTCTGGCTATAAAACGGTACGTGGGACGGTGAAACAAGTGAACGTATGGGGGAGGGCAGGGGGACGGGAACACACGGATGGAAGAAATTAATCGTAACACCGGGGGCGAGGGGAAATAAAAAATACAACCCCCCACCCCGTAAGGTTTGTCAACGCTGCTCCTTTTTCCTTCATCGACACGTAAGTCGACTCGTTTCGCAGAGCCTCGTAATTCACCCTTTACGAGCGACCTGCTCTCGGTGGACCCGCTGCCTGTGTCCGGGACGTTTTATCGAATTTAATTAAGTCGCGGGGCGTCTCGGGGCTCTCAGTGATTCCTGCAGGCATGCGCGAATGTTGCGCACGATATTCGCCGAATTAGGCGAGAGAAGCGCGATGAGAGGCGACGCCGAGCGTCGTTTGTCGCAGCTAGGAAGACGCGTGGATCCTCGAGACGACGAGGACGTCCATGGTTCATTGCGGGAAAGGCGCATCGGGTTTCACCGCTTTGCTAATCAATAGGAGGGTGGCGAGATGAGCGATGAGATGGGGCGAATTTTGGGGATTGGTTCGAACTCGAACGGTTTTTCACGCGTTTGATTGTTAATTAGTAGACGCGGTTTTTGTTTCGAGGTTTGGTTTTGACGTGTTTAATAAATATATCGAAGTGCTTCACCTAACGAGCCTGAATTTAGAATTGAGGGATTATGATCATGTTGGAATGAAACATTGGGGAGCTGATTAAATTTCATAAATGTGGAAAAACTGATTGCCTGAAGGGAAGGTAATTCCTCATCGAAGGAAGACGTTCCTCATCGAACAGATTAACATTATGAAGTTACGCCATCGGGAAATATTGTGAACTTTTTAAATGGCAATAAAACAATAATAATTATTTGATAATTATTGCGTACAAGATATTAAGATTTAATAAATAAACTCAAAGACATAAATCGTTTGTATATTTGCGGCAGTTATTAATGTTGTAGAATGTAATTTCTACGAAATTGGCCGTTTTTATCGGCGAATGTATTAAACGTGAATAATTGGCAATATAGTAAGTACTTCTGTGTAAGAACAGAATTGATTAATTGCTGATACGCGCATGAAAGTATGACACACCGTACAGCTCCGGCTTAAAGGCGATAAAATTGTAATTGAAAAACTGATATCTATGATTTATTCAACTGTGACATTTATTGCTGTGAATTATTAGCTGCAACTATTACTCTTGTCAACAGGTCATATTCAAGTCGATATTCACATAAATAACGTGCAACAAAACAAGAAAATAGTTGCTAAAACTAAACCGACAATGGAACCAAGTAGAATAAGCCTCTCGGTTCGTCCTGTTGCGCCCCTATGTACTTTCGCAGCTCTAATTTAAACTGTACTACTCGAATCTGAGATATATCATTTATCGTACGAGATAAACGATGAATACTCTGCAAGAAATTAAGTTCTATAACAAGATATGACAATGAAGTAATAATATTTTTACTGTATCGCTTAAAGGGAATGTTCCAAATGTAAGAAAGAAGAAGACGAAAAGTTGAAATATATTTATTGCTATTTTGCTAATTCAGAACCAAAAATTATATTTAAGATCAAATTAATTTGTAATAAGTAACGCAGACAGTGTCCAACTAAATAATGGTTCGTAACTGTTTCAGCCATCGAAGTCGGCAAAACTTTTCCTATAAAATGTAATATTTCCACCTCGACAGACTGCATTGCCGTACGCACTTGTTCTCAAGATGTCCCGATTTCCTTTTATAGGTCAGTAAAAAAGTTCAATGATGAAACCTATCGAACTCTGGACCCTTCCTTTACAACCTTCTGTCCCTTTGCTTTTTTACGACTGTCGGCTTTCGCAGAATAGAAGCTCGCGGCAAGACTTTACATCTTTCTTTGCGCTATAATGGTCCGCGCATATAAAGTAATCCTACCTTTTTATTTCTTCTACGTGTGATAAATATAAATATGTATTGTCATATCAACGCCATTAATAATTATCAATAAAGCATAGTATTACCAACATCGCAGTCGACCAATGCAATATATTAAAGATAGTGCACGATCTCTATTGCAATAATAAAGAAACAAAATAACTAGTGAGGAATGTAATCGTCTTTTCGATCATATTCCTGGAAAAAGGTAGTCAAGCTCAACAAAAATTTGGAGAAAAATTTGCCGAGAATGGAGCGCAATACTGGCACGAAAATATTTGATCGCTTTCATTTTTTCAATTATCGAAAGTGGTTTCACCTGTTGTCTCTGAATTTTGTTTTCCAATTCCATATCTCTATCCGAATAGCCCAGGTGTATTTCGCTTTCCGAACAACTACAAGCTTTTACAGACTTTTATGTTACCCGTTTTTATGCCACTCTTATTTTTCAGAAACTGTTACATCGTTTCACATCTTCCTCGTTCCAATTTCTAATTTCGCAGAAAATCATTCGCGCCCCTTTATGCTTGGACTGCTCCTCCACTGAAACTTTACAATATAATCTACCCAAGTTTCCGGACCCTTCCTTCGATATTCCTTTTCAAGTTCCAGTCGAAGCACTGAATATATTTGGTTGCCCGAGCTTTCAGACACGCCGTTGCCATTTTCAAGAATTAATTTAACACTAAAATAAGTACACAGGATTACACACAGCGTTCAGATACCTCGAGGCTCTTAAGAAACTTTTTGTATTCGCTGTACGCAAGAATATATAACGCAGGGTTTTGAATATGGAGGGAATTCCGCAAAGTATCTCCGGAATCATGAAAACAAATTTATTGAGAACTGCTTATAATAAATTCTGTTTCCCTCCACCCTTGCTTATTTTCGACATCTTAACATAAATATAAGATGTTCCACAGTGGAACAGGCAAACTTCGTCGACTCCTCCGTTCGATAATTTAAAGACTTACTAAAAAAAAAACGGGTTCTAATTGATTCACGTAAATAATAATTTATCGCACACATCCAACATACGCATATTTATGTAACATCTACTTTATTATCAATTTTGCACTGCAAATTATTTCCGCAAGGAATGTTCAATATACCTTCTCCATGTCCCCGCACAGACAAGTACGAAATATGACTAATTATCAACGACGCGAGTAACGAATTCCTCGTAGTCGTGGTGTTCGCCAAGCAAACAGAGGCATCCAAAAATATTGCCCACGCACAGAATCGACAATCGACGACTGAATCCAATCGTCAATCGAATCCCAGCACAAACTTAATCGCAATGGTCCTCTGACGATTTACGAGTCAAGATTTCCATCATCAACGGCCGGATAATCGTTCACGGATAGGGCCAGCATCCACGCGACGAACGATTCCTTCGGGCCCGATGCAGGGTTTCATCGCCGTGCGTGCCGTGATTTATCGATCAACGACGATCTACCGTCCCCGGCGTCTTTCCTCGGCGAAAAAATGAAGCACGCGACACGGCCCCGCAATTACGTCGTCTCGGAACGTAGCGCAATTATCGTCGGACTCCGGGGCTCGTTATCGAGGACCCGGAGAAACGCGATTCGACATCGCTTTGTTGGTAGCCAAAAAGTCGCGGCTAATAATTACGGGGCCGAAAAAGAACCGCACCGGTTCGTGGTCCAGCACGAGGCGATACCTAAAGCTGCGTACACATTTACGTGTCGCACCTTGACTCCGTTACTGTCACCTGTTATCCAACTGTTGGCAGAAACGGGACGAAGTATGTACATTGCTAGTGGATAGGTTTAGATTTCGCGTGGATAGTTTCTCAACGTTTCGTAAGTATGTACTTCGAAAAGGTAAAGCAAGACTTTCGAGCAGACTCGAATCGGGACGAGTTAGGCTCGCACTCTTTGCACGCAAGTATTTGGAGGAACGTAGGCAATTAAACACCAAGTATACGCGAAGTGGATTCGTTTTCAATCAACGTCTCATTCGTCGGCGAAGTTTATTAAAAAAGTTTAACGCAACCTGCTCTTCGTCTCCGGACGTTTCATTCGAATATCGTCGGGGGAGTCGACGCGTCTGGACATCGTCGCGACTTACAACACCGTGAAACTCCGTCTTCGAATTGCGATAATTGGTGCCGTGACAATGATCTCGTCTGTGCCTTGATTGGACTCGATGAAGCGATGACGGTGAGTTCTGAGCGCGAGCGACAGCAAATGGATATCGAAGATAACTACCGTCGGCACAAAGGTTAAGCAACAAATGTGCACGGGGCTTAAGCGATCGCGGCGTTCGTTTTTCTTTTCTTTCTTTTTCTTAATGCAGAGCGTGTGCATCCGCCGCCGATCGGACCCGATGCACGGCCGGCAACCGAACGCTTTCCCGCCGATTAGGTTTCTTTCGCCTGTGTAAAAATTGCGCTTTGATCGTGAAAGTAGACGCGAGAGGCGACTCGCGTGGAAATTGCAGGGGAGGATTCACCGGGTGGGAAAAGTGATTTAATGTAGGCTGCACGAGCATTATGCGCGCCAACGCCGGGCGATGGAAAAATCGTTTTTCCAACGTTTCGTCGGGAAATGAATAACGTTGCTTCCTGCTCGGTTTGTTTAAGTCGAATTGTTCTTGTTCACGCTACAGCGATGGGAGCGTATTCTGGCGAGGTGCGGGTGCAATTGTGCGATTTAGTTTTACGACGATACCGAGTGTCAATTGTTCCTGGGTATCGTTGGCTGCTTTGTAAACTTTTCGATTCTTCTTGGGAGCGATACGGGACACTTCTGGAGTTAATTGAATTGTTTCCGAAGACTCGTACTAGATAAAAGGGTTCAGGGAACTGTATATGCGTATTGCAATATTAATTTATAATAATATAGTACGTTGCGAAAAGATCTGGGATGAAATGTGTGATTCAGTAGGTATAAGCATGGATATACGTAAATTATTCTATAATTTGCATAAATATGAAAGTAATTAATTACAGGGTCTTAGAAATTCCTCGAGGAACAGAATTGTAGAATTTTGTGGTACTTTAAACAGTAGAGTGGCTACTGAATTTTGAAATATTGCATTTTCTGATTTACCACGTTGTAAGATATACGGCGTTGCACATTAAAAGCTTTGTGCTTTTGTTTTTAGTGCAAGACTTAGACACAGTAATTGGATAAATCGATTTCTTGAATATATGTACCATAATGTATTCAATTTTGTTGGTTATCAGTATAGCTATGGTAGTGTTGGTTATCGTTTTGTTGCAGTCTTACTTTCTTTCATGTTTAATAATTATTAAGCAGATACGGTATCTGATGTACCACTTCAGCTTCGTTGAAATTGTGCGATGCAGTACGCCAGTCAAATAATTGCACAGTGAATGAAAAGATAGTAATCAAATGGTGGTATTTAACTAGGAATTACATGTCAAATTTACTGAATCTCTGATTCGTATCTGGATGGGCTATCAGGGATCTTCGTGTTCAGTATAAATAGCCTATTAGAGTAAAATGAGATTACGATACAAACGGGTCTTCCGTTATTTTGGAGTACTGTATACTTTACGTGTTCAAACAGTTTTAAACGAGCAATTTCCCCTCCATAAACTAATAATTTATTGAAGTCATTCTCAGTATGAGTTTAATATCTGTAGTTGAAATCACATTGGAAATATTAACGATATTAATTAGAAATTAGAAATTTCGCATTAGAGATAATACGAAAACTATGTGTTTGTAAAATAATAAAGATAAAATGTCACCATAAGTGAAAAAGAATAATGAGAAATTTAATAAATGGAACAGCCAAATTTTGTCTGACTTCTTAGATCGATAAGGGTAGATCGCACCAGATTTATCTACATCTTACATTCACCAGAAGGTAGAATATACAATAATAATTGGTATTGATTACCAAAAATACAGAATATCACCTAACATTACCATTTTAAACCCAAACCTAAAATACCAAGCTCTCCTTCCACTTTACGTTTAACACAATCCTCAGTGTCCTCGGCCACTTCCCGTGTTACAAACGTCGCTGATATACAATGTTACGCAATTCTCAACTATTCCTCGTGTTCCCCCAATGAATCGATCCTCAAATTTTCCTATTACACCCACTTCCACCAACCTCATAAAACACTCAGCAGAAAAACGACACAGGAAGCCTGATCCCGCATCGAACATATAACGAGACCCTAATTTCTTCCTTCCCTGTCACGACTATAACAAACTTTCACCCTCGCCCCCTTTCGCAGGCCCACAGAAAACATAGACCCTCGTACTTGGCCACCCTTTCATCAAATATTCACTAACCTGTTAAACGAGCATCCAACACGGTTCGCTTCCAGTCTTGCCGCAATTTCGATTTTTGTTTCTTTCCGCCAGACACCCAGTATGTGCCGAGGACCGTGGAAGCCGTGTGCAGAATAGCATTTGGTGTCTACCCTGGCAGGTTTTAAAGGCCCGGTCCTGTATGCCAGACGCGTGCCAACTTCAACCCCTTACCCACCGCCGCCACACCTTTTCGTCTGTCTGCGCGTTTGTCTTTCACCCTCGGCAAGAAGAAACTGAAGATTCAGACGGCTACTATTTTCTTCCTGCAGCCACCCCGGTCTGTTTCGTTTTTCTTTTCCTTTACCTTCGGGGCGCGTAGGGTATCATGTCTAGTAAATTGATCAGGTCTGCTCCCTCGATTTCGAACGTCGTCCGCTTCTTTTATAATTGATGTGAATTAATTGAGTGTTTGTTAGGTGTTAAGTATTAGAAAAAATGTTTTTTTAAACATTTCTACGGCGTTTCAGAGTTCAGAGTTCAGGGCCGGTCTTCTACGAAATGCATCGAAGTTAAATTTTTTGTTTAACGTGTGAAGGTGAATGGTGCAGTATATACGTGTCATTAGTAATATTCGATAATTATAATTAGTCTTAAAATTGTTATGCGGCGACAATCATTTCGTGGAAGCTCAGCTTTCTTTTATTTCTATTTTACCGGCTAGAATTAGCAGGTGGACGAGCATTGGTAAGGACAGCATTTAGTTGTATGTACAAAATGTATATGCATATGTACATTCGAGATATAATATTGTGGTCGCTCTTTCAAATTTAATTTGAGAGATCCTGAAACTTATTAATTAACGAACTCAGCAATTTCATTCTGTTTGCAAATTCATTAATCAAAATTCGCATATCTCACTTTCTGTTTCAGCAATACACTTGTCCGACAGATTAAGGTTAATTCAATCGCGACAGTTGATAACAAACAGTAAATATCCTTTGTAATACGAGATTTCTTGCGACCCACTTTCAAGCACTGTTAAATCCTTTCTGTTACAATAAATACTCCACCACCGTATACGTATGCAAATAGTGTACTGCGAGATTGCAATCCCGATGCGTTTGAAGGACACTAGCCTATCTCAGGATCAAATTTGCGCAGGACAAATAGCGTTTGTATCAAATACATAACGGCTATAGAAACGACTGACTGCACTGATTCCATCGTCGAAATTCACGATGGCTTTCGAACCATTCTCAGCAGGGAAATCTCTCTTCCGCTTTTATCCATGCCTCGAAGGATGTCGAATCTCTGGTTCCTGTAGGATTTCCGGAGGCAAGCGTCCCTTTGCTGCGAGGGAAATCGTGGATATATCCCACAGGCCAGGTTAACGTACTTGCAATGAGAAATGGCGTATTTCATTGCCCTCGAACTATTGAACAGAATTCCTTCGAATGGAAACGAATTTTTATTTCTCTCGGTGACGGGCTAATAACAGTCTGTTTTCAATCAGTTTTACGTTATATTCCACTGTATTCTCTACGTGCAACACACTCGTTCTTGTTTGCACGTGTGTAATGTATTCTTTTAATAGATAATTGAACGAGTTCGAATAGAATTCTTGTGGTTACGTTGTCTTGGACGAAATAAACTTCTTATTAGCGTTTTAGGATAATTAATATTAAGAGAATTTGCAGATCAGCAAAATTGATTTCAAAATTAGCTGCTGCTAATTGCTGCTTAGCGACTGCTTAATTTTTTTCAGTAATTTCAAATTTAAAAAGTCAGTAATACTTATATGCAGGTCTTGAAATTGAGCATAAACATTAAAATTAACATTTGGGATAAGTTATATTATAAATATAATACAGCATTAGCTAATAAAGGTATAAATAAAAATAAAACTTCTCCATATATTGTGAGGAAAAATTTTTGTTGCTTGTTTATTTTTATACCCGGACAGTGGGCGTAATCCAACCTCTAAACTCGTTTAACTTTCATTCTAATCCACTTTTCAGACGCGTTGTTGTGCATTACTTCAAAGTGCACGCAGAGTGCTCTCGTGTCCGATTACTTATTCGTTTTGAAAGGACATCCGGGATCAAAAGGGAAGCCCGGGGACTCTCGGGGAAAGGAGATAAATAGTATCTGCACAGACGATCCTTAAAGATCTCTTTCTCTAAAGCTGGACCACCCATAAGACGCGTCTTATCAAGAACTCGAGACTCGGTACCTGTTCAAACTGTATCGCGTTTGTTTCCGATAAATCAACGAGAAACTGAGACGATATCACGATGCGTGTAATTTTTGAATAATGAAAAGAAAAAAGTTAACGCCCTCCACCATCGACGATCGCTATAGCATATTTTCGTGCACGTTCTTATATTTACGTAATGAATGAGCTGCTAACAAATATTTTGCTCAGAAATCCAATTTTTTTATCGCAAGTAGATGAAACTGTTTGATGACTTTTATGGTTAAAGTCTCATTAGTTTTTTTATTTTACTTGATACTCGTGTACAATGCATTACTTTGGTGTGGATTTTATAATCTGCAAATTGTCTGCGACCCTGCCCATATAAAATGGAAGTACAAAGACTGTGTAATGTAACGTATTAAAAACAATATTAATTGAAATATGTTTGTTGGCAGCTTTACATCATCTGCCAGGACATTAGGATATTGAAGAATTTGTTGGAAAATCCTCACTCATTCCACTTCATTTTACCATGTCTATAGCTGGAGTGCACTTATGAAATTGGGTTTGAAATTACAAAGGCATCAGAGATTCTCGCCCCGTTTTGCAGTCCAATATAAGTAATGAAAATGTGGAAGTTAACACTGATGTTCGAGGGTCACTTGAAATGATCCTGGCGACGAAACATATGACGTTTTACATCTCTTCGAAATTTCCTCTCAACAGCTTCATTGAAATAGCCAAACAGGAGCGCACGTTTTCCAAGAAAAGTGTGATAATTAAGTGACCAATTAAACGATTAGATCCGAAACGAAATTTTCACCGTCCCAGAGAAATGTTGACAACATATCCATTCAATCAAAAATTCTGCCCAAATGCTTACTCCACACCTCCCGTATCAAATATTCCCCCCTGTAAATTGAAAATCGGAAAATGGGGACATTAACGCATCGACAATTTCATCGGAAAAAGGACCGTATTCTACGGGACACGTATTCATCAATAGCTCACGACAAATAATGCCGTAATATTCCTCCACGAAGCGCCTTTGTAACACACACACACGCGCGCGCGCGCGCACACAAACATATTCCGCCCCAGAAATGAAATTTTATTCTCCAATCATTCGACTGGTTTTCGCGAAACACCACGGTTCTACACATCGGTACAGCGAAATACTCTCTACCTGCACAATCGTTGATAGACATATGCATACATATGATACATACATGCGGTGTACAGTGTACGCTAAAATTTTGAAATCACGTGGCAATAAACTAGTAACAGCTTCCGGCTGCATAGTCTTTCGCCCGGATCCCGAAGGGGGTATTTCTGCGTCGCACGAAACGACTGCAGCGTCTCATCTATCCCGAGATTGCCTTTCGTTGTGGGAATAGGACGAGGGCTGGAACGTCTTTTCGAGGCGATAGTATAATTCTGTGAGTCGCAGCCTCGTACGAGGAAGTGTAACAGCGGCGGTACGTTTGCATGCATGATGCACGCAGAGGGGATACTCTGATCCGTTTGTCACCGAATCGTATTTAGTCGTTGGTAAACGTGCAAGAAGTGAATCGTTTTCGAAACGAGTTTCAAGCGAATGTGTGACTCCATCGTACGCAAATAATTGATAACATGCCTTTGTAGATAAATTGAAATTAATGGTTTCGTCGCTAGTAGGATTGAAAGATATCAGGATTGGAAAGTTTTAAATTATTGTTACATTAGCGATGGAATGTTTGGAATCCTACTTTGACACTTAGTAACATTGAATTCTTTGCTTATTCTTAATCAACCTTTATCAGACAGTTAAGAGATAATAGTATATCGTTTTATTCCGCTTCGACAGGACGTGCTTTTATTTATTATTCTTTTCATCGTTAATATTTTATTTGTAGCATATCGATTCTGTTGCATATTATTGTGCTAATTAGAATGTTTAATGATTCTAAATGTCTGCACGTTAATGAATTACGGTATTTGAAGAGTATTCGTCAAAATGAATAATGATTGCAAATATTACTTTTCCATGTATTTATAGTTTCAACCATTAAGAATGATTAATCTCTGTTTCGAGGAAGTTGAATATTACATTACAATCTCCTCCCTTCCGCGCAGACACGTTTTATTTCTACCAATCGACGAATCCACCAGCTGTTCTCAACCGGTGTCGAATACTTATTTATCGCAAAGTTTCTCGCACAAGCAAGTGAATTTTCCCGACGATCATCGACGGTGTTTCCATCAAAGACCACACTCTTGAAAATTGAGAACCGTTCGACACTTTTGAAAGTAGCCTTCGTTTCGTCAGGGGCTTCACCTTCGGATGGTGCTTGCGCGCCAAGTCAGCGTCGAAACTCGAGTTACTTAATTAACGACCCTTCTAAACCCCCACCCTCACCCTCGTAGTCTTCTTTCGTCTCGTTGATTACTCTTCGATTGGAAGCCGGAGTCAGGACGTCCAAGGGAAAAATGTTAAACGAACGCGCAAAGTGTGTTTATTGCTCAAATTTCTTCAAGTTGCTTCATTTTCAAAACTCTTTTTGTCGAACAATATACGCGCGCGCGTACACACCTGCAAAGAAATGTTCGTCGAGCACAAAATTTGTTCAGAGGAAAGCTCTATCACATATGGGGGCAAATATAAAATCTCGCCATCGGAATACTGAATAAGAAATTTCGGCGGTGCGTTTCATTTCTACAGTGCGTGTGATATCTTTTATTCTGTCAGGCATGAATGCTGTATGCTTACAATATTGTATTAACCATTGTATCCTGACGAAGCTATTCGTGTCGAAAGAAAGCAAGGATATTAATTCATTTCGACCAGGCGATTGGAAGTCATCACTTCGACTCGAGCAGAACTTTTTCAATCCCCCGTCGATCCCTGGATAATGGTTGCGTTCTATATTTTCATTGATACCTATATTAATATTATTTCCTGCACACATAAGGGAATGAAAATTATTTTAATCCGCGAAATATAATTACCAACCGTCTCGCGTTTCCAAATATGCGATAGTTATAATTAACGCAACAATGCGAATCAAACCCAATTGCGTATCCTGTTTTATTTACCCGATATGTTCGTCCCGTATTTTCATCAAACTCCTAATTAAACGTCATTTCATATTCTCGAATGATAATGGGCCATCAATTACCCGTATGCGTTAAGCAATTTGTCACGCGTCCGAACGTTATGAAGCAAGCGATAACAATTCGAACAGCGTTTAGCATCTATCAGAGGTGCGACAAGTCGGGCGACGAGAGATTCGAACGTGGGGCGAAATCCACGACGGGAAAAACGAACGGGCGTGGGAGGGTGGTAAGAAACGAAAGATTCATCGAAACGGAAACCGCGAAGTTGCGGAAGAAGAACGCGGAGAAGGGTGGGCGGGGGAAAAAAAACACCGCGACAAAAAGCGAGCGAGATAAAGGCGAAGAGAAAAGGCTGACGCGAAGCTGGCGGCCGCGGAGGAGCTTAATACTTTCGCGATCGATAAAAAAAATAGTATTACGTCTCTTTGTTTGTAAAACTTGAAAATCGTTGACAAAGTATCGCGTCTTTTCATAAGGTAAACCGGGGGGAGGGTGGGTGTCAAGCTTTGAGACGACGCTGTATCGTTTCTTGCTCGTTTTATCTTGAAAAATGGAGGCTGGGACAAAAGATGTTCGTCCCTTTGCTCGCGCAATAATTGATGGCCTTTTGTCCCCTCCCCCTTTCCAACGATAAAACTTACAAAGCTAGGTGCTGACTAACAGAACTAGCTCGCAAGTATCATTGCGTTCAGTTCGAAAGTCTTTGGTCGTTGTAAGATAGACGTCGAATTTAATTGTCCTGCCCCGGTTTGTTCGTATCTACCATTCATGCCTGACCCATAATTGTTTTCTCGACGCGTCCACCAGAACTGCTTCTTTGCCGTGACCGATAAGGCCGGAAAATTAGTTGAGGTATTATTACGAAAAATCATTAACCACCATGGACCCCGGACGTCCGAGACAATCAACCATTTCCCCTTAAACGAAGCGCAGGTCAGCCCACGCGCTGGACAGCCGGGCAAAGCAGTTTACAAGCGGACGGGGGCAAACGGTGCGAACCGGAGGAGCGAACGCCTCCGCGTAAACGGAGGTAGGGTGCAAAGAAGAATCGCGTCGCGGACAGAAAAGTGACGTAAGTTCCGGGGCAAAGGGGAACGAGAACTAATCAAGCGGAGACAACGAAACGGAGGAAAGGAAAAATCGCGGAGGGACGGGGGCAAAGTTAAACGAGCAGAGGAAGGCCCAAATAGCCGGTTCCCGTAGCTCGTGTGTAACTTGCGAGGCTTGACTTACTCCTGTATTAGTCGGCGCGCCGGCAACTCTCCGCCCGAGAAACTTCGTTTTAATACGCTCGCATCGAAGAACGACGAGAGGAAAGGAAAGGCAGGCGCGGCGTCTCTCCTCGATGGAGTGCTGGAACGAGCGTGCAGCCTTAAGCCTCGCCGGTTCCGTCTACTCCAACGGCTTCCTCTCGACAACTTCGCCAAAGTTCCGTGGAACGGGATCGTTTCATCGCGAAACCGACGGGAGGCTTTCGGACCGCGAGCGGAACGCCTGGATTCGCATCGCGTAATCCCCTCTCGCCTTGATGGTCTGGGAACAACAGAGGCTTCCCCTGTTCTCCCCCGGCTACCCCACGTCGCTGACCGTCGAAATTTGGGACCACCCGTTCGATGGATAATGCGCAGATTAAAAGTTGCGGCGTATTCGCCTTGAACAACGATGCGGCTGATACTCGCCGGCACGGATTCACGGATCCTATTGTTAGATCGGAGCAGATGAAATTGGCGAGCTCGTAATTAATTATTGATGCCCGTTTTCGATGGAAGTGGCGTTTGGTTTTTTTTTAATATGGATTTCGAGGATGCTCTGGAATGGAATAATTAAGGAACCGTTGACTGTATCGTATAGTACGCTGTATAGTGAACTATTCAATTTCGGATGATTTTCGATTAACTGGACCATCGCGGAAAAATTATTTCCGTTACAAAGGTTGCGACCTCATTGAAATCGTAAGTTCATTCGATGCATTGTGTTTGAAACTTCGAAAGATGCGAAAGAACCTGCGAGTCACTGTATGCATGTTACTGTACTTTCGAGCTTACGGATGTAGCATTATCGTGATTATTTTATTTGAACGATCTATCGTGTACAGGAACGAAACGTATAGATTGCGGAACATATCTGTCTAACATCGATGATGCATGGCGCGCGATAAAGGTTTGAATATTGACGAAAACAAGAGTGCACTGTCCGTATTACTGTCAATAACCACCGCACTCGGCGATATTGGTACTCGAAAGTCGGAAGATCCAAATCCGCGTCAATAATCAACGTCCATCCATCAATACTGACCACACACGATCAGTATTATTGCCAGTACTCGAAAAGACCATAATGGGTGGCGTTCGAAATAGAGAAACGGTGCACGAGGCAGTGATTCCCGATTTTCAGCAAAGTAGTTAGTTGTGTCTGCCGGCGATTTTTTTTATATAAGAGACAAATTTTGAGAAGTTCCATCGCATAGTGTCATCGAGCGATGAACAATTTGAACGGACACATCTATATTTTATTACCATCGGTTTTCGATTGAAGCTTTACTCTTATTCGTCTCCAAAACTTTGAACTAATTTTATAGTTTCGCGATAAGCTCTCCAATTAGAACAATTTAATTAATACAACTCCGCGAATAATTATAATAGTGATGACGATAATAAATGTTCCTCCGAGTGATAACGTCGGAAATAATTTGTACATTGCAGACTTAATAACTTTACAGGGTTCGCATGCGGCAGAATCGAAATATACTGCTTGATCCGCGTTGTTCCTCCAACGCTCGGGTGCAGCAAGCAATTCGACAAATGCGGAAAAAACTAATATTTCGCAAGTCAATTCATATTCATCGGGAAACTCCAAATCGAGCAAAGTCGCGCGAAGCGCACACACGACACACGCCACCAAACGAATCGTCCCGCCTCCATTATTTCAACGTCGTGCCGCCAGTCACGTTCCACGGTTTATACAAATCCGGCGAAGTTTGGAAGACCACGATCCCCTTGCACGGTTTCCACGTGTCTATCGCTATTCTATTGGCCGATCTCAGCAGCGCGACCGCGATGACACGAACGAACGATTCTTCTTAAGCTGGTGATCCCTTAACCGGAGCGATCGCCTCAGCGATCATAACTTCTGTCCACGATGGCGAACCTTTTGGACCCAATTGGGGGCGAATCGGCTCCGCTCGAAAGCATAATTCAATACTGCAAATGGCACGTGCCACGTGCCCCGGGCGCAGGACACCCCGTGACGTACAGGTGGAAGAGGAAATTCGTGTCGACGAACAGTTGCCACGAGTTTCTCTAGCCGCTGTCCAATCCTTATCGACGCGATCGTTCCACCAAGAGTGAACTTTGGTCAAGTTTCCCGACCGATCTATAACAGGCGAATGGAGTTTCCCCGCGGTGTCGAGGCGCGTCGATTTCTCGCCTATTAGAAATTGTATTCGTTTCGACAAATTTTTCTTTCGTTCCGATTAGGGTGGACGTTCCAAGGTGAAGCACTGCCGGTCTTTATTGATATCGGGTGATCGGCCATTGTTCTGGACTAATCGCATTTCGAATGGGTAATATTTGCCGTCACGATTTTTAGGGCGATTAGTGTGTAAATTTATGCCGGCGGGGAGCGTTGATAATGTACCGATGAATAATGAATCTTGGTTGGCGTTTATAGGGTGACATATTGCGAAAATGAATTGTGCCGCGTGTTTCGCGTACGAATGAGACATGCGTTGCTTCGTGTATCCTTTTCGCGTGTCCTCCCTTTCGTTCGTACGGTTCCATTTTATTTTCGAGCGGAGAATGTATATTTCTAATTAGTGATTCACGGCTTATAGGAGGAGTAATAATAATAAAACAGTGGCGTTGGCAGAAGTATGGAGAAGGCTGAACACGCGTCTGTCGGTATTTTCGTAGCAACTTTTTATCGTAACTTTTCCTGACGCGACGCTGAAACAAACTTTTCAATGCAGAAATCAGCGAAAATGTGAAACTGTCATACGATTCTTCTGTCGAGATCGAGTAAATAATTTCCAACGTTAGTTCCGTTGTGGTACACGCTCCAAGAAATATATCGACGCGGTGTACTCATTACTCATTGAACGGCACGAAATGAAATACAAAGTACGAATCGATTTGCAAAAATCACTCGATTCGTAAGTTTCACAGAGCGGCATTTGTCAGAACTTCCATTACCCTAGGACGCGATTACCCGCGCCCCTGTCCCCATAAATATTTCTTCGAACTTATACAATTTGTACTGACTTCTGAAAGTACCGACAAATTCCGCGCAATCGAATTTAAGCTTTCCACGCGACGCGACGAAGGGAATTTCGTTACTGAACTCAGCCTTCACCGCCCCCCCGCCGCTTTTACAGAAAGTAATACGTCTCGTGATATTTGCTCGAAGCACTTCGTCCCACCGTAGCGACCATCAACCCTCTCCGCCTGTTCCGTTTCGTGATTCCAGGCACTCTCGACGATTCGGTCTCGATTCTTAACCGAACGCGGACCGTCGACCTTTCCTATTCCCGTTTACAACGCCGCCATCTTTCATACGCTACGCCTTGGAATATCTCACTATTTCCGCATTATTCCGACGATAAATTTCCGCGGGCGAAATGGCACGGAATCGTCGAAGGGCAGCGGTATTCGCGGCACCAGCAAGCAAAGCGAATTTATCGTCGTGGAGAGGAAAGAAAGAGAAAAAAAAAAAAAATGGCCAGAAGACTGCAGTTAAATAACGCTATTCGTCCCTTTCATTGGGCTCGCTCTTTTGCTTCCGGTGCGAATATTGCCGGGAATGGAGTACGAACAATGCGGTTGCTTTATTGAATTGGAACGGGCGATTCGGAATATTATTTCTTATGAACAGGAATAGATTTTATGCGATAGCGTCTCCCTGCCGGCGTTCGTTTTTCTTGGCGATAAATTTCGCAATTTGTATTTCATGTGGCGTAATTGTTTCGCTGGGCTATAACAATTTACCTGAACGAACTTCGGGACTGGTTTTTGTTCCCATTTCTACGTCTGTCCGATACAATTGCAATACATTTATGCCGAATATGATTGAAAGAATATAAAAATACTTTCTCTTTCAACGGAAAATTACATTTTACAATCGCATGACCGGTTGTCACGGAAATCGTTGTACCGTCCGGGCAAATTTTTTCTAAGACACTGCACCGTCTACACCGATAAGTCCGAACTAATGAGTCCGAACTAATCAACGACCATTCAATTAGACCCCCAAATCGGAAGTGATACCTCGTTCGAGTGATCGAAGAATGAATTCCCGTCGGTAATCTCAGAACAACGACACCTGCCAATCGTCGCGGACGTCTGTCAATCGGGAACAGTCTCGAGTGTCGCGTGAGAAAAAAATCGAAAACATTGATCCACTCGAAAGTAGATACGGTTGAGCGTGAAAATCGATCGGGACAACGTTTGACGCGTCGAAAGCGCCGTTCAACGCATCCGGACGAAATTCCGCGCAAACGAAACCTTCATTCCAGCGCGAAACAAAAATTTAGCGCGGCACCGTCAAAGTGATCGCGGCCGGCATGGGCAGCGGCGGTGAATCGAAAATCAACGTTGCGCCGGCCACCTTTTGTTCCGGGACACAGAACACCTCAATTACTTCGGCTTTCGGGCTTTGCTGATACACGTAAATTACAGACGTGACCCGGCTCGCAACCCCGGGGGGCACCAAATTCGCATGGTCAGTGCTAAGGTGCAAGTACAATGGCAGCAACGGCGAACAGAGAAATTGTACCACCAATGAAATATCCGCTGTCGACCGGCATCGACCGAAGATTTGTCAAACGGGAATTGATTTAGGTTCGCGAAGGGGCGAAAGGGGTTTCGGGGGGTGCTTAATCCTCCGGGGAGCTGGCAGCAGCAGCAGTTGGTTTGCCTTGGAATTCGTACGATTGCAATTCGCTTGCCCGTTTCTACGCAAATAAATCGGGACCCTTTCTGTGTCGGTCAAGGAACACGCTTTTCATATTTTACTCCGCGTCGCTCGACACCGCTCGGTCGTGCTGCCCCGTTGCTCTGCTTCAATATTAATTCCAGATCATTTGCGTAAATATTCGACGATGTTTTCACCATTTTATTCTTACGCGCATTAATTATGTTCGGAAAAGGCGGACACTTTAAAATCGGGGGAAATTGTGTTCGATAAAGCTCGTTCGAAGTGAAGCGAATTTAATAGGGTAGCGGAGAGTCGGGTACCGTTTGTGGATTGAGACGCGGAGGTGAAATTAGCGGGACGAAATATTGAAGGGAATGGTAATTCGAACGAATTTTTTGTTTGCAAGCACGCGATTAGGATGTCGATGAAATAGAACACGGGAAATATATGCCCCGCCGGGCAGCAATATTTTTCGTCGTGTAATAAAAATTATTATTATTATGCGCCGCGCGGATTCTAGGTTACGTGACGACTTTTTTTTTTTAACGAGAACATATCACAATCTCTCTACAGCCGCGTAACGAGGGGTCCTAATTACGCTGGGGGCTACGGCACGTTTGGTGTCGCAAATAATCTTGAAAACGGCTGCGCTCGTGAAATGCGTGTGCCTAGATTTTCATCCTGGTGAGAACTTCAACGTAACGAAAGTTTCCTGAATTTTCTGTTGACATATAATCAACGTCATTAATATTATTAACATTGCGTGTAATCGCTGTTTCCTCTCGCAGCCTAATACGAGTATGCTGCAGCTATTATGCGAACATTAATGTAGTAATACGTACAATGTTACAATTGCACGACAGCTCTTTAGACGTTCCCTAGTCTGGCTAAAATAAGTATCTTACTTCGTATAATACATTCAATGTGAATTGTGCCAATTGTTTGCACATTTACAGTTTATACTGTTCCTTTAGTGTTAAACAATTGTTGGCGAACAAACACCTGCCTCCGCCACACCTGCCCACTAACGTAAGCAACGGCACGAACACACATCTCGGTGGACCTCAACCGATAAAGCAAATAAGACACGTACGAAATTGACCCTCGACTCATCCGGGCGATTCATCCAGTTTCAATAAACATTCGAATGAAGCAAATTGTCCGAGGTATCGAGGTAACGAGCCTCTGGATACAAGTGGTCTTTTTATGGAGCTTTATCACCGACGATAAAGCCGGATGCTTCGCCGGGGGGGAACAGAAGGAAGCCAATATCGTGAAAATACTGCCCCCTCGTCATAGGCGTCCTATGATGCGCCATAAATAAAGAGAAACACGATTTCGAGCTAACGTGCTCGTCGTTCCGTTCAACCTGGTCTCCATTAACCCTTCGTACGTGATAGGGACCGCGATTCCCTTGGAACGGAGGTAAATACCTCTGGCTAATGGTCCTCTGAATGGGATCGGAAACAGTTACGATGAGACGCTTGATACCTTGAGTATGGCCACTAAAATGAATGCGTGTCTGGAAGCGCAATTATCACTCGCACACCTACGGCGTTCGCCTCGCCGCAAGTGGCTCTCAAACTTCCTGAAAGATCCCCCCCCCCCTCTCGTAATAAAGGAAAGGTGTACCGGCGTTGCTTTGCATTCCTTTTTCTTCTGAACAATAGCGTGGACTTGTACGTAGATAGAATACGAGGGTGGAATTATTTAGATACTTGCAATTAGTGATTTAAGGATAATTGGCTAAGACACTTTTAAACTGCCTGCTAGCAAATAACTTTGTTAATCAGTTATTTTATTTCTTTTTTTGCAATGTTTTGTCGTCGATGAAAGCCATACATTTTTCTAATATTACGCTCCACTATTAAGCATCGTGTAGTTCTTGAACAAACAATGTTTCAAATACAAGTCTCTGGTACTCGATCGAATAATAAATAATATCTCTCGCGCATATTTACGTACGTTGCAAAATTCCGAACAGAAACGGTGGAATACGTCCCGCTTAGAAAAGATCGTCACAGTTACAGGATACGAAGGATAGTTCAATAACGACAACTGGGAACGTGATAAACGCTTGGCGCGGCAATGAATGCAAATTTCCTTTGCACGTGATAAAATCGAATTCGCCAAACAGTGGACGGGATTAATATTGCCAGAGCGCCGTTCCGAACATCTGTTTCCTACTGTAGCCAAGTCGATGCAAGTTTCGAGAGTATCGCACCTATTAATAGTCGAAGGAGGCGAGAACGGGCGATCCCTGTTCGAGTGTGCACGGATGATTCATTACGTTAATAGATATCCTGATTGTACAATTTTGAGAATGGTTCTTGCCGGAACTTTAAATGAATCGGCGGCGCAAAAGCACGTGGAAATTCTCATTTCACAGTAAATGCTTGCGGCTAACGTTCTTACCGCAGAAAGCCGATAGCTATTACGGGCTGAACGTTCGTGTCTTCGACACGCTTTCCAGTATTAACAGTAACGTAAATGGTGGTCGCCACAGTTCTCTTGCAAATGAGATAGCAGCAATACGTTCGATACGGTTTAAAATCGTCGGCGTCTTCGTCGACTTCTTAACAGTTCCTTCGATTTAATCGCGAAACGTTACAGATCCACGAAATCAATGCACACGTTAGAAATTGGGATTCAAAAATTAACGAATAATGACATCGTGGAAATTGTTCGAAAAATACATGCGAAAGATTGAGTTCCAAATATTTCATCCTGCTACTCCACAATAATGTACAGACATCAAATTTTCATTGATCTGTTAAACTATTCCAATGGTACAAGTCGTTATATGGTCAGCCATATAATACCTTACGCGACATGGGCTGATAAAATGGTTAAATATATTTTAAGTAGCACAAGGCAATAATAGTCTCAGATATTTTTATAGTGTTACAGGCCAGCGATACGGTTAGGTGAACTTCTGTAAGTAGTATAGGTGTGTAAGACAGCCGCGGATCACTATTAACAATGTTACAGGACAGTGATACGGTTACGTGTATTGTGTAAGTAGTATAGGCGTGTCAGACAGCCACGTATAACTATTGAGAATGTTACAGGCCAGTGATACGGTTACGTGTATTTTGTAAGTAGTATAGGCACATAATACCGCCCCGGATAATTATTTCGAATGTTGCGAGCCAACGTTACAGTTATATGTATTTTTAAGTAGTACAGGTCTACCGTATAGTCCCGTATATATTTTAACAGCGTTCCTAGCAAGTAATACGTTCACACGTATTTTTGTAAGTAGTACAGCTCAATAATACGACCACATATATTTTCTAAACGCGTTACATACCCACAGGACGGCTCTACGTATTTTGCAAATAGTGCAAGATCAATATATACAACACACACGGGGCAATAAACGGAACGCTTGACTTGATTGTAGTAACAGCCGTGAACCATTTTGGTTATTGGCAAAAGGGTTAACACAGCGTCGCGCCCGGCTACGGAACAACTGAAACAACTTCACGCAATTTGCCGAAACGCCCGGCACCCGCTCTGTCCCTAAATCGTCCCGACACCGTCGTAAATTTCCATTTCGCGGGCCGTGAAGTTCGGCGATCAAATTTTCAGGACGCCATCGTCTATCGTCGAGCTCCGCAACGGCGGACACCAATTCCGCGCCGCGCCGCGCCGGAACCCGATGCCGATACCCCCTTCGAGCATCGAGAAACGCGGCTCAGGCCCAGGAAATCTCGATTTCCCCAGATAACGATAGGCAGGGCCGTCGATTGGGCCGCGATGCCGCGTGCACCGGCTGCACATTAATCCAACTGTCCTCTCCTCGGCGGGCACCATAAATTAGGGGATTCCAATTTCCAGACGGTGAGCCGTTGTTCTCTGTTCGCGCGAAGTGGGATAGAGCGGGAGCGAGAGGGAGAGCGTAAACGAGAAACCGATAGAACAGCGGAGGAAGGCTACAAGCAATGGAAACAGGAAGCAAAGGGAAGCGTTGGTCATATGGGGTTGCGTTTAATTATCCACGCTCCTGAGAACGCCGACGGGGCGTCAGGTATAGCTCTACCTCTGGATAGGCAAGTGAAAATCCTGTTACAATTTAATTGTTAATTTACCAGCTCGACAACTAGGCGGAGATATAGTTGAAGAGGGACAGCGGACTGCTCTGACGAAGACTGGCCGTTCTGACCTTAAGGAAAAGTTTGATCCGCTACAGAGTTTCGAGGACCAGAGAATCAGTTCGTCGAAGGGGGTATAATATTTTAAGGGATTCAAGGGTTCAAAGGGAGGCGATGCTGCTTGGGAAACGTTGGTTGGCAGTGTTATGTGATCGATGTGGACGATTAATAGTGAAACAGGTATCTTTGGTTGAAAAGTTTGATAAGGTGGTGGTGGTATTGAGAGGGGGGTTGCAATCGCTAAAATTACAGCTTTGGGGGACGTCTGGTTTATGTTTATAACACTTGACGTAATGGCAAAGAACAAGAGCGTTTAATAAGGAATTTTCGTGGCTGCCAGTAGTATAGGTCAGCGATACACGGACCGTTGTACTTGCAGAATGTATTCTTGGCCTTGCAATGTAGACAATCTTAATTGCTCTGGGAAATGAGTAATTTCTGTGCGAAATATTTGTCTCAAATGGAAGTGTTTGGTTAATTACATAAATATTTCATTGCTGGGAATTCGAGCAATTCCTGAAGGAAATATTTAAATTTACCTTTACATAATTCTCGGGTCACAGTACGTGCATACATTAAAGTCAAATAAAAGCTTCAACTTGTTTGAACTTTACGTAACAAACCACACGTAAGGGTACATTTTAGCAATAAATTTCTGGAATTACAGGAATCGGCAAGGAATCGAGAATTAGATAATCCTCGGAGCCCTAAAACGAACACACGTTTAGGTAGTGCTCGCGAAATAAATGTCATAAACAGCTTATCCATTCCGAATTACTCTGTCCCTTATATAGTAAGAAGCCCAACTACAATCTTGTAAAACCTAAACCTCCCTTCAGATCAATACCACATTCGCCTTCCATTCATGCGATACTTTCCATTTCATCCCCGCGCCCTTGAAACGCGAAATTTACATAATCCACACCGCCCTTCCCATAACCACCAGGATAAAGATTTTATTCTATGTGTCAGCGTCAACTTACGAAAAAAAAAGAAAAACATATATATATACTTATATATATATATACACATAGATTTCACGGCAATTTCTCGCAATCCCCCGCAGCTACCACGAAAAGCAGAGGATCTGCGAGTGGTTCGATTTTCCACTTCGACACAGCCAGCATGTCTTTTCTTGCCCTAAGTCGTTCCTCGCCACTTTCTTGCACTCCAAGTCCGCCAACATCACAGGAGAGCCAGACGAGACCCGCAGCGATGTGGCTGGCAGTGACCAGTCAGCCACGACCGACAGCCATCCGCCTCAGACCACTATTTTCCACGATGTTATTACTGGCAACATACCCGCGCCATTGGGGTGTACTTTAACCTCCGGCATTTTTCCATTTCACAGAGGGACGAACGAAATTTCCTCGTCGCCGCGGCCGGACGCACCACGGCCATTCGGCCGTTTCGCCGTCCACCGTTTCGCTCGTCCCTCCTCGTCCAGCCACGCGTCGCAACTTCCGAATCCGTGGACGAAATTGAAAAACGTCGCGGCGCTTGTCGTGTCGGCCCCGCCATATACGGATAAACATTTAATTAGTGCAGCACGTGCGCTCGTACGGTGCTCCGTTTATTCCTTCGTTACGCGAGAGACGCGAACGGAAGCTGCTGTTATCGCGCGTTGGTCAACTCAACGATATCGAACGTTCGCCGAAACGTCGACGAACGACGCGACGAAAGGATTGGCCGGCGAATTGATTACGATGCAACGGGTCGGTCCCCCCAACTGCGGTGTTCGCCGCGCGGATATAGGACACGGGGTTAAATAAACGAGCATCGAGATAAACGCGGCCGCGAAACGAGCTTGGCAAAGTGCGATGTCAGAGTTTGTTTCATTACGGTGATTGATGATTCGCTCGCGAGACTTTACGATCGCGCCTTGTTTCCCCTGTCTAGCGGGCGGTCCAATCTGAATTGAGGGAAATTCGGTGGCAACGTTTTCTGGGGGGGGGGGGATCCCCCGCGTTTCAGCGAATAATGAATTCTTGGTCGAGCATTGTCTGACGACCCTTTAGCCCGGTCGAGTTCGGGATTTCGTCGTGCTTCGAGGTAGGATTTTTATACGGGTAGCTCGAACGACGTCGAGGTGGGTCGTTTGATCGATTCTCGAATGATCTTGGATTGGATAGACGAAAGGAATGTTTGTTTCCGTGATGAATGTATGCACGATCGTATTGCGAGACGTGGTGGCACTTGAACAGTTGCGTGCCGTGACACCTGTGTTCCCTGGCGTGGCCTGGTTATATTGATTAATTTAGGGTAAATAAACACGGGGGCGTCCGTTATATAATTGCAATTGCGGGTGGATCAAACGAGGGCATCCACTTTGTCGCCGGAAAGAAATGTATAAACAGGAGCATCGACGAGAAAGTAAATATGATCAATCTTGGAACGTACAATTAGAAGCATCCCAAATTTGTCCCTATGCTCGTAACGCGATGTTTATTTTAATATGAAACGAAGCAAAATCGACAATTCCGTCGCAACAAAACAACGACGTAACTGATGTTCGATACCAATACCATTACAGCTACAAATACCTGCCGCGAAAGTTGTGCCCATTCCCCCAGAAAAATCCCCACCTCCGTCAACGAGCATTCCGCTGAACGCCCAAATGGCGGAATAAAATCCCGCCGAGGAATGTGAATGTTAACGCCACGGCATCTTATTTCACGTTAAAGTTCCCGCTGTCAAACCGTGTTTACGCCCGATTCTTACTCTTCCCTTCCTCTATTCGGATGGTCGATGGGAAGGAAAACGCATTCCTGAGGAACTATAGACCGACGGCCGGCCCCCTCTTTAGATTCCACCGGATATCTGTTGGCGGTTAGTGAACCGTTACGCCAAAATTAATAGATCCCAGGCTTTGCCTCTCTTCCGGGAGGTGAAAGAGCCTTGATAAACAGCCCCGGTCGCAGTGTATCGGGCCACTTTGAAATTTATGTCCGCCCCGTAGACCACGATCCCTGGCAGTGATTTTTCATTGGCCCTTTCACCGCGGCGGCGAAGGAAAAGGTGAAAATCGTCGCACTATACGAGTTCGTGAAACCCTTTCCCTTGACGCTACATTGACCTCGTTGAATCGTGCACGGAAGAGGGAAGCTGTGTAGCTAGGAAATTTCTCCTTTTGATATTATCGGTAATTTGTTAAGCTTCCTTGGCGGAACAGCTTTGTCATTTTTATATTTATCCTGCTTTTAGGTGTTTCGATGTGGTTTTTTTTTCATTTGGAAGTATGGTTAAACGTTTTCGTTATTAAGAAATTGCAGTTATAGGTGTAGTGTAAGTAAATTATGTTAATATCTAGGAAAAATATAAACTTTGATTACTGTACGTAATTATTAAGTGGGCGTCAGTCTTTGAACGTTTTGCATTCTACTTGTATAATTTTTAAATAACATTTAGCTGACCTGCATTTTTTAAGACGATTTGATTCGTACTATTAATTTTGTGGATTACACTGTGTAATGTGATTAAAATTCAAATCTGTAAAACTCGATGTACTGTAATAAATTGCTCGAATATGTACCTTTCTACTATACACGAGCGCCACCCAGGAAGGTACTAAGTTTACTTTTAATTTTAATATGTTAATTTTGTTAATTGCAATAACATTATCATCGTTTTTTTCTCAGTTCTATTGCTAATAATAACGCACCACAATTACTAACCAGGAAAAATCACACGCACGAATGTATAAATACACATTCGCATAATAATATGAATATAAACGCGTACCTGTATCTATACTGGTGTCGAATACAAAATATTCGATATTTTCGCGTAATTTCCTGGAAATAAAAATCGGGCAAACAGATTCTCTCAGATCTGTCAGATCTCCGTCTCAGCCCAACGGCCGAACCGAAGCAGTAATTTCCAACGGTGCATCCCGCTTTTCCCAAACGCATAAAGAATCTGTCGCAGATTTGTTAACAAGCGTCAGCTAATTGAAAATAAGTCAACGACGCAGGGGCTGAAAACTTCTCAGTTTCAGCTTAACATCGTGCTGCACACCTGAGAATTATTCCTCTCCGCGGACCGTCACAATACGAAAATACCTATTCAACCCGTGGAATTTTTAATCTTCAGACTCGGTCGTTTCCACGTCCGTTCTTTCTCTCCGCTCTCCAGCAACGCGAAACGTCAGCCGCGAAGAGTCCGATCTTTGCTGGAAGGTCTGGAGATAACTACACGTGGAGATGGTTCCAGGGGGCTGGCAGTTAGGAAGCCACGGGATTCCACGGAGCAGGAGGGGCAGGAAGAGTTATCAGAGATGACGAAGCGCTCCCAGGATGGTCCTTACCCGTTTTCTGCACAACCTTCCACCTTCTAACCCCTGCACGCCAGCGGGTACAGACTGCTCCGCAATGAGGATCATTTGCAAGCGTGTCCGCGAAAAATGAGTTTGGCAGTTCGCAATTAGTCAGCTTTGTTCCCCCGGGATGCATAATTTCCATGCACGCTGTTTGTATTTTTTCGTGCCTCCTCTTTACGGTACGAAGATGTGCGAATATGCTAATTGCGAAGTATTTACATATTGTGTAATGTACGATGCTGCAACACCGAAACGAATTTGTTCCGGCCAATAATAATTTAGTGTATCAGTGATCTGGGTTACATTTCTTTTGTTGGGACGCAGATAAATGATGTAACGCGTAACGTCGTTGAAAACAATTGATCGTAATAAACAGCCAAAACCACTCAAAAAATTACAATAGAATGCGAACGTTAAAATGCGAATTTCAGTAAGGAAGAAAGCTTGCAATTAACGATCGCTCGTTTCTACGTAAACGCAATGAAGAAATATTTTGTATTCAGTCGAGAAACTGCGTTATGTTCAGTGCTACCTTGACGCTTTCACTGGTACATATCATGCTTCGGAAAGCCAACAAGTCAACAAGTTTTCAAGTCACAAATCGAGAGAGGCCCAGTGATTACATGCATCCCTTCAAATTATAATCTCGTTAATTTTTGAAGACTTTGCGAAAATTGCAGCTTCCTTTCAAACCTTGCCTAATCTCAATAAACGCTTAAAGAAAAGTGCAACCGCGTTCGCCTGTGCCCTCTAATAAGCAGAAGTGCTTTACAAATAATTAAGCCCTCTCCAGCAAAGCCCGAAATTACCGAAACTGAAACGGTTATCCTACTCGAATAATTCTACACACAACCATTTCATTCAGCACACATCATCCTCAATGTTAACGTTCATTCATCAAAGACCCAGCTAAATAGTCGCGACTTTACCTCCTGCAGTATGTATGTACGTAACATCGTTTCGCCAAACAAATAATTAAATAAAACGAACCTCCGCCTCACGCGGGAAAATGGTTGAAACTCGACGCTTCCTCAAATATTTGTCCGCGCGAATACTAATCCGCGCAGACTGCTAAGACCGAGTCACTAAAATAAAGCGCCGCTCCACCAAAACAACTTCGGACCAACAAAATTTACTGCAGGCCGTAACAATCACTGAAACTTGTCCGCCATCCCCCGGCCAAGTTGCCACGGGAACCAACGAATCTTCGAGGGAAATTAGAATCTTTCGTTCCCCGAGTTTCGTCTACCCTCAGTGAAGAAGGGACGCGTTCGGTATTTAACTTGCCGCGTTAATAAAGGGACACACCGATCCCGAGGCATGGCAACGTACGCCGGCGAGGAACGACCCCCGGGGGGGAGGGGGGGGTCGAAAGTTGTGCTTTCCCGAAACTTGCCAGCCGTCACACGAGACGAAGAATGCGGTCGAACAGCACAGGCCCGACTCCGTTTCGGAATTCGAAGCATTCGCAACTTCCGGAATCCCAGGCGCCGCGATAAACGCCGCGCTTCGTCGAACGTTCGGTATGTTTACGATTGCGGGACGCGCTCGTGGGCGGAATTCTGCGGGCAAGAAAAACCACGCGCTTTTCGCCGATAAGCGAACGAAAATTGTATCCGGCGAAAAATTCGAGGGAAACCGACGTGAAGCGATGACCTAGTGCGGCTAGTGCGACGAACAACCGGCCACGCGGTTCGGCCTTTTTCTATTCTCGAGTCTTCACGGTATTTTGCTCTCCTCCTTCGTTTTCCTTTTTTTCTTGTTTGAGGAACTTGTCTCGCAATAGTGCATTCGTGATTTGAGGCGTATCGCTGGTAGTTTTTCGCTGGAATGTTAAGTGTTTTATGCGTGGTCCCAATTAGACGGCCACGGATCGTAGGACTGGCAATTGAACTTCGATAATCATGTTTTTTAATGTGACAAGATTAAGGAGCTATTGAAAGGTTGCAAGTTTTGTTTTAAATGATTTTAATTGCATTAACGTGGCATTAAACATTGGCATGACATATTTCGTTCATCCACCGTATTTCATTTTCTCAAGATACACAAAAGTTTGTGGATATTATTCTCGAAACCGTATCTCACTGCTCGTAAACAGAAACTCAGAAAAAGCTTTCATAAACGTGGGACAGTAACGTAGTCCTTGAAAAAGGAATGCGCCTCGCCTGCGCATTGCGCATAATTAAAAAAAAGGCAGCAGAAAAAAAGCACCGACGCAAAAAAAAACAAAAATTTCATAGCCGCAGGAAGTTAGTTTCTAAAAAAATCCATTATACTCTCGTTCTACGAGGCAACGCAGCTATTCTTCAACCCTTGCGTATGCACTTAAGCAGCCTTTTCCACCTTAAAAGAACACGCTCGCCCTAACTGCCGGAACATTCGCAACAAAACGCTGAACCGTTTTACACGTTCCAACAGTAAACTTCTCCTATTACCACGCTCTTTTCTCGCAAAACTAATATTTAAACGTGCCGTTTGACCCGCTTCCTCGTTACCCGTTAATCGGCCCTCGTGTACGTTTCAACCACGGAACGAAAACGTATTTCGTAATTAACGGGGAATTATTCCGAAAGACGTATTAACTAATTGCTGATCCCTTCTTTTCGCACGGACACTGTTTACGGAGCGCAAATTGTAGCACGTCTTGATAAATAATTGTATACAATATAAAAATTCCGAAAGTTTATATTCGCGATATTCGCTGAGATATGAACTCACTGCGAACTACTACTATTTATATCGAGCTAACAAATTTCGCCCAAAGATATTTTCAAACTTGCTTTCAAAACTTGCAAACTTGCTGCATGCAAAAATGTTGCTTTCCCCTTCAATTAAAACCGCTCGTCTCTCAATTGTTCCTCGTTTCCTGGACCACCCCCTGTATATCCCATGTAATACACTACTTCTCCATTTCCCGTCTTGGCTCATCGTTCACCTGGAATCAGAGATCCTCGATCCAACAAGGGGGAGTAATAACAAAATATCGTCCGGAACCTGCGAGTTGCTTTCGATGCTACTTTCCACGAACCAACTCGCGCGCCAACAGCCGCCATTATTTATGAGGTGTGCGTGCCCAGCATACGTGTACCATTTCACCTGCGAGGCTTGCTTCTTCCGATCACGTGTGCACCGACAGAGAAACGTGAGTCAAGGAGGAGCCCACCTTGCCGCATGTAAAGGAACTGTCCTACCAGCCTACACGTGATATCGACGTACTGGTGCCACTTCCCGTAGGTACGTACGCCACCCCATGCTTATCGATGGCAAGATATTGTCCATGACAAAAGTTCAGGTAAGATAGGCGTATACAGAGGGGCTATAAACTTCCGAGCATAGTTTAGAGTGGTAGTTGATATTCCGTGTTCTGAGAATTACGAAAGTAACATTTTTATTATATATTTCAGTGCAAAATTACGTAAGGGCTTTGGAACAATATATTGAAAAGGGTAAATATTTCGTACAATGCAAACTTAAATTCGCGTTATTGTGCGTTTGTGATACTGGAATGCAATCGTTGCCTGTGCAAATCAGGTAAGCAATTTTTTCTAAACTTACAAAGGCCTCAGTCAAAGCAGTAGCATCTTATTTATAATCAGTTTTACATAAATCCATTGATACGCGGCGAATCAAGGTTCTGCTGTATCGAATAAAACGAATTCGTATTAAACATAATTAATAAAATTACCTAACAACACCTGTAAACGATTATACATTCCTCTGCAACATTTTCCCATAATTTCGATGTCGAAATTTCTGTAACCACTGTTGCGCCTTTAAACACAGCCCAAAAACCAAATATACTGACATACAATAAACACAGCAGCTTCTTACATGCGGCCCGCACAACATTTAGAGATTTCCAGTTGGCCCGTTGCAGAAAAAAAGGTCGCCCATCCCTGCCGTATACGATACACAAGCGAAAGAAAGCATCGCGGACGTTGGAAGGGTCGGTTCGCGGGGAACTGTACTCGGGGGTGTCGTAGCGACGCGTGCGTTGATTAGAAACCGGCCTGAATACACCAGTAAAAAAAAAGGGAAAAAATCGCGACCCGTAAATCACGCGAGGGTGATTCGAAACTGTCCCGTGCCGACCAACACTCTTCCGCGTTCTCCGTAACACATCTCGCAGGTGTACCGCAAAGAGCAACATTCCACCCTGCTTAATTATTGATCCGTTGTCTCCTCGAAACGGAAAAAAAACCGTCGAAGATTCGTCGCTACCTCTGCCCGACCGGCTCCGCGTAAAATGGGATCGTTCCAACGAGAACACTCCATTTCCGTCCAAGGAATTCATCCGTTTCCCCGGGGGGAGCGAGTGAATTTCGTCGAAACGGCGCGGTGCCTTTGGCGCGAGAAACCTCAATTTGCAAGGAAAACAGCCGCCTAAGTAGATTTAATTCCCAAACGGGGGCGAGAGACGCGAGCGCGCCCGCGAGTCCAAGACGAGCGAGCTCAACTTCCGTGAACACGCGTCCCCCGGGAAACTACGTCTTTTTCCAAGGGTGACAGGAGAACGACGGCGGCAACAGGGAGGACCGCACGTCCCGACCGTGTATCATCCCCCCGTGTGCCCGGTAACCACAAGTCAACTACCCCTTCACGACCGCCATACGTTCGGCGCGCACCCACCGACGACTGTACCCGCGATGCTGTCCCTCGCGCGGCCACCGGAACATTCTTCATCCTGATGTTTGCCAGCGGAACAGTGGCCACAGGAGTTCCCATGGATTCGAGGGGGCAGGGAAATGCTAAATTCGTGGCGGGACGGGAATTTCGTGAATTTTCTGAGCGACGCGCGGAATCGGGGATCGGTTGGTTGGAAAAATTCGCGGTATTCCCTGGGATATTTTAGACGGTTGGAAACCTGCGGGGTTCGACGTCGTTATGCGACGAGCGGCGAAATTTTACGAGCACCGTTGTTGTAGGAGAACGTACATTTTACGTAGAAGGAATTTGTCATAATGGTTTCAGAAATATTTGATATTTGAAAGCGGTCGAAATTTGGATTCGCCGTTGTCGAGTAGAATTGACGTGTAAATTGATTTTGCTTGGAACACATTGTATACCAATTACGTGTTCCGGTACTGAAGTTGGAAAGATCGCTGAAAGTGATATTCGTGGATTTGTGCAAAATTTCGGGCAGAGCTTTAGTGTGCAAAGTGCTCTATTACTTTGGAATAAAATGTTATTTTCCGTTTATCGTCTGCAATAATAGAATTTTTATAAACAATTCGGTTTGCCTTCATTTACGAACATATAGGTAGAGGCAAGTCTTATTTCGAGAAATTAAAAAGTTCTGAATTCTCGTCTGAATATGGACGTTCGACAGAAGTCATGCCCCAAGATTACAAAGGGAACCAGGTTGCTATAAATTGCAAAAAGGGGCTAGAAATGAATTATGACGTACGATCTCTCTTGCGAGACTTACTGCTCCAGAAAAAGTAGAAATTAATCCCAGGACACCATACTTCTTGCATATGGACTAATCTGACATTTATTCTCTTCACTGGCAAATGCAGCAGCTTTCTGCAGCAATAATGCAATCTCTCGTAAATGTTCTACAGTTCTCCATGGACATTCTTGAAGATATCTGCCAGATGTCATAAAAAGAAACAGAGGCAAATAAAAATATATACGACGTATGTATGTGTATTGATAATTATTTATTGACTTAGTTCAATATGTGCTGCTTCAATATGGAATGTCGTTCCCCTTTCTTATAAAATATGTGTGAGGATACAATGTCTTTCTATACACGCTGATAACGATATGGAGGAGAATCGATGGAATAAGTATTCGTGGCATAATAAGATGGGAACCTCATTGAATTATTCAGAATATAATTGCATTACACATAACTTTTTCATAGGTTCCGTGAAAACTGTTTTCCCGATAGCAAGGCCAGAAGCAATGCTGAATTGCTAAAAGTACTGAAGTTCATTATTATACGCATTCGTTTATGTCGTGAGCAGTAACGTCTGCAGAGAATTGCTTTCCGTGAATATTGAATTCGTAACTGGTCGGATTTTCCATGAATGGATATTGAATAGCTGGCAAACGAAAACGTCGCGTTCTATTCGTCAAGTATCATTATGAGACTTATAATATATTTAGTATAATCCACGCAGTTAATTTTCTAATTAATTTCCTGTTACATGCATGAGAAATTCCTAATGACATAGAATGTATTAAAAAACACTGGGCAACACGTTATGCATATCTAAATACAGCACGCTTTTGCAACACAGCCAAAGTAATCAATATTATATAAATAACCGGATACTATTTTTGCGGCATCAAAATACGGAAATATTACGCTATATATAGATTTATTGCCAGCATGGACGATATGTATGTAACTTTTACATATCGACTTTATATTTTAAACGTTAACCACGAGGTCGAAGAATTTACTGTCGATCGGAAATATTTCAGAAATGTAAATTCTTAATTCATATTTGTCTACAGTTTTATCCAATCTGTCTCGTTTATAATACCTTTTAAGACTGTAACATAGAGCAATACTGTAGCCGCTAGTAACTCCGCGCGGTGCATGAAACTTAAAACGAACGAAAATCCGTTTCAATTACGTTGAGAAGCTCTGCTCCAAGATCTAATTACAAATACACATAATACTGCAATTTGTCTGTCCAAATTATCACAAGCCCACGCGTCCCTTTTCCACATAAATCCCAAAACCGCAATCGAATCGTCAAACGCACACGCCCCGTTGAATCCCAACCATCTTCCACTCACGCATCTTCCACCCGCCGTCAAACATCGCAACCTTCGTTGAAACCGCGTCTTCACCGAGGGCCAAATAAATCCCGTCGAACTCGTTCAGCCACCCCGTTATTGCGTCCAAGCGAACGAAGTGAGAAAGACCGTAATATAAATCAGGGGACTATTTCGTTCCCGTTCCACGAACCTTCCGTGGCGTACCCCGCGTTTGCTCCACTCCCCTACTTTCGTTCAACCCCCCCAGACGATGTCGTTATACGTAGTCGTCGCTTGAAACCGCGCGGGGGTGGCGTAAATACACGGATTCCAGCGTTACGCCCGCGAATCCGGGGGAAGAGATCTCACCGAAAGGCCGATTCGGATCGTATTCGCGTACGACTCGCACGATTCTTTGCCGTTTCCTCGTGGCGGGACGCGTAAGCAGTGCCATTGTGTCGCGGTCCACTTTGAAACCGGGAAACCCGAAGCTCGACGAGTCGATGAAAGCGATCGTAAAGGGGAGGGGGGGCGACTCAAGCTCGGGACCGACACGGGCTTTCACGTAACGTCGACCGCAAAGCTACCCCTCCCAACGCCGGGATTCCGTAAAAAGCTTTGCCGATCACGAGGAGGGATCGATTGAGAGGATCCCCGCGACGAGTGGGCTTCGCTCCCTTTCTCTGTCGGGCACAGACTGGCGACTCGTGGTCGATAATTCGTAATTGGGCTGGAATCATTCGCGTCGACGATAGTAGCCTCGAATTGGAACGCGGCGTTGCTTTGATTCGAGCGGATCATTTATTGGGGAGTACCGGCTTCGGGGAGGAGAAATTATTATTTATCCCTTGGGAAGATCGTACGTTGTTGGGAGAAATTGTGTTTGGTTGTTCAGTCTTCTTCGTGGGTGTACTTTAATTTTCGTGGGAGTATTGTCGTAAGCTGTTAGTACAGGATACATAATTACAAGGATCATAATTATTGGATTAGTATAATGATTGGTGAAACTCGTGTACTGTTTGATTAAAAATAGCAGCGCCATTACCAATGAATCACGTCGACTAGTTAAATGGCCAGAATTTGTGCCAAATGTTAAACTAACTATTCTATTAAGCAAGTTAATTTTAATTAACCGTTACACAATCATATAAATGCGTTCAATAGCGGTGCATTTGAACTAACATAGATAAGTGTCTTGAACCGAAAAATTATTCGCAGAGATGACAAGTCATTTTGCTTGCCAGCCAGCTTCGAAAATTCTATACTGAAAACACAAATATTGTCCATAATAAAATGTACTGAGAAGGATAACTATGTAACCAACGTGTTACAACGAAGGAACAAGAATCTTCAACGTATCGATTGAAACGGGCGCTTTAGATATCAAATAAGATTTGAGTGGCAACGCTAGATAGACTCGGACCATCCCAAATAACCTTTCGATTTCGGTATTAAAAGCAGGATTTTCGACGGGATCCTTTTTACCTCAAGCGTCGAAGGATATCGCACTTCGATTTTGCCGAACTCGAACCACACGAACACCCGCTTAACGCGAATCGATTACAACATGAATAGGATAAAGCGACTCCTTTTTGACTGGGGAATAATGTGGTCAGGTATTAGCCACCTGATTTGATCGATAGCTTCGATCGAAAATAGTTCAGCTATGTCAAAAGTATTTCCATAGGTATTACTTCGCCATAGAAAATTGCACTTTGACAATTACAGATTATTTCAATTTATTAATATCGCAGAAATTTAGTCGACGGCAAGTGAAAACTTGTGTCTGAAGTGTAACGAATAAATATTGATTTTCATCAATCACATGTTGCTTGTTCAACGAGGACGACATGGCGAGGCATAACGAAAAACGAAATCGTTTGGTAATCATTCATTCCTGGAGCTTATCTAAGAATTATTCGGAAAATTATTTCACATTCCCCAATCCGTTTAATTATTGCCACGATTTTCCGTGAAGATTCATCTAACTATTAATATAATCTTCTCGGGAATAACCGAACAAGTTTCCGATTAATAGCAGCAGGCGATGATGCGGAACAATATTTGTTTTACAAATGGTGCGAATATTAATGCCCCGAGTACGGTAAATGAAAGGTAAAATAGAAGCGGCTTGTGCATGCCAACCAAATGTACACAGTTCAGCAGGTCTCAAGTTTTACAAACGGTCGACTTATTCAAACTTTTGCATCACGGTTACAGTTCAACTTCTTCCAGCATCATAGTTACGCCGACTTGTCAAGGCAGTCAAGCCTCAGCTTGACTTGTCAGAATATTCTCCACGGTACGAGCTGTTAAAACATTCAGGCTAGCGACTTGTAAGGACGCCCCGATTTCCAAGTTTTAGTGCTAACTTTGAAACGAGACTAACGTAAGAAGGATTACTTTATCCACGGTGCGGTCTTTAAGCGTCATACGCCTTTAAACGGGAGCCTGAAGCTTTTAACGTCTGTAAGCGTAGGATACAGAAATGTTCTTCAATTAGAAATATTATGTTTCAGGGATATGAACCAATATGTACATTGGGCAACAGATGTATACGAGCAGCACGATGATCAAACGTTCGCTGCGCATAAATTGTACGAAACAATTTGTTCTGCTAAAATAAGTTAAACATGTATTTATACATATTGTACGCCAATAAGCAGACAAATTTTGCAATGTGCATCCACGTGAAGTGATGCGTATTTCGTAGATAATTCTCCGTGCTAAATTTTAATGATTTCTGTTTGCAATTCGATATCGCATCTCAAGTCTTATCCGCGGAATTAAAATGTCTTAACAAATTCGAACGCATCGTGTCAAGGAATTTGTCGTCGACGTTCACGCGATTTTATCGGTGAGCTAAAAAACCGAGCACTCGTCGCTACGTATGTACGTGTATACATATTTAAATCAATTCACTTTTTTCTCAATGCTGCCAATACCAATTTCTGCCCGTTAGTCTCCTCCGATCCATTATCCAAAAGCCGTCGATCAAATTTGCGTTGCCCCATCCGTGTCGTTAATGAAACCGACACGAATCGCTGGACGTTAACGCAACGATCTAACATCGGCGATTACGAATCGCTCTCTCGCGTAACCCCTTCTATAAATCGTAAGCTGGTATAAATTTCAGTCGACGTCGCGTTCAGGCTTCCTCGGCTTTTGCATCACGGTGTCACACCGAGCCCAGTACAACTGTAAATACTGTCGAGGCGGCGTATTTCTCTAACGTGTACCTACTTGACCAATAATATCACTGCTCCGAATCTGTCCGCATTAATCAGACGGGACAGACAGTAATTCCTCGGGATATACAGTCCGGCCTAGTGCACCCCGTGGCGAAGGGATGTTCGTTGCCGAATTGTTCCATGATAAATACATAAAACAGTGAGAAGTACCGAGGGAGCAGGTAGAAAGGGTCGCGACAGTGTAGATGAAAATGATGAATTAAATTGCGCGTCGACGTTATCTAAGGGATGATTGACAGAAAGGGAGGAGAAAATGGAAGAAGAAACTAGTCAACGATCGACTGGGACAGTGTAATTGCGAAATGAAACTTCTGACGGGTGCCGAACGAAAATGGAGTTGTCAAATGTAGTTTACGCTTACCCGTAAAATATGCAGTTCGTACTTGCGTCCGTTGCGAATGAACGATTCTTATTCGGGAATGTTGCGATTTTATTGAAACGTTCGAATATTTATATCCTGTGAAATTAATGTATCGAAGTAAGTAACGCGACGGATATTAATTTTAACGCAATATAACATGTGCTGTTAATCTCTGCAATGCTAATTTGCAATTATCCAATTGTATTTATAACGTTGAGAGTGTAATTCTAAACATCGAAGTGCATGTTACCCCTTTTTCTGTATGAATATTCATTTTTATTCCATATGAGCTGGGCCAGTTAATCAATCGCGTTGTTATTCATTTATACCAATTCTATCTTCATCGCGAACCTTCACCGAGGCCACCGCGGTTCGTTCAAACACGCTTGACACATAATCCCTTTAGTTAGTCTCCCGGTTCGTATTCTAGTGACATGAAAAGGTGTCTCGCGAAGAATATAAATTTCCCCCTTCGCAGGCCGTGTTAAGATGAGGGATTCATTTAGGCGCAGCTAAGCCGTTGTTCAATAATATCCTTGAATGAATAATGCGCGGGTAAAGTAACGGAGGGTCTCAGAGCTTTTAGGGTATCCGCCTTTATGCTTTCACAGCGATAAATGTAAAATATCCAGAACGCAAATGATTTTCTCAAACGCAAGGCAGGAGGTGTAATGTTCTTCTTGCGTTACAATAAGAATAACAAGTACTTTGATGCTTTGCATATTCCACCGCAAAAAGATGATAACTTCTTCGTTTTATGGTGCTGAGCCAAGGCGAACTTTTATACCCAGGCGTATAAAAATCGTCGAATATCCGGCATTTCGCCATTGGAGAATGGCATTGAACATATCCGTTCCTTTTCATTTCGTGTACTGTATTAATGATGTCTGAAACGATTACGTGGAAAGGTGACAATTTATGTAAAATGTGCGGAAGAGTTGAATATCGAGTGTATTAATTAACATAAAACACACGGCTCGATTCTCATTATTCTTCATCAAATCAATAAAATACACGTTCCAGTAATTCAACGGACCGTGATTAAGGTTTGTTGTCAATTAATAATTAGCATAGCAGTACGTGATTATAGTACTACTTTGCGTATAAATAAATCGGTGTTACTTATGAATGAATATGCCAGAACCAGTCGTCCTGTTGCAACAGCGAATTTTAATCTCAGAGCAATAAAGGAACTGGTTTTATGCATGTTTATTACCAATGGCTAGCATTACAAACTTTAGTAGTCTCATAAATAATTTTAAGATCGCGAAGTGATCATATATTGGATAACCTTTAACAAATTTCGTCAAACGATCAATCTTCTCCTATCACTACTTAATATATCAAAACGTGATTCCAGTGGTGCACTTGGCATATATTTATTATTTATTTCACTGGTTTAAATACATTTTTGTGGGAAGATCAAATAAGTTGATCTCGTGTTGGACCATATATATCACACCAATGAAACAATGAATTCCAAAACAACTTCAAATATAAATACGTGATTCATATTTCAAGAAATCCAGCAACATTCTGTACGATATTTCGTTAACGAGACCAACTAAATACCTGCAATCTTCTGAGCCTGGTTCAAAAAAGTGCGAAGGTGATTCAACAAAATTACGACCGCGACCAAATTAACATTTCGAAATACCGTTTAACAGGTTGCAAACGAATTTACCTCGAAGATATTAATAACTGCGTAATAAATGTGCAATTAATAATTACCGCTACGTCGAATAAAAACCGAAACCTTCAACGCGTCCAAGAAACATTCGCAGGCTGCCCGAAACCATTCAGACATCGTCGTACACCAAAAATCTATTCCACCTGCACAAAATCACCAGGCCGATCTCGCAATCCCCGGGCGAAATCTCCAATTCTAAAATAAAATCAAATTCAAACTATCGACTCGAAGGATCTCAAGTGAATTTCGTCTGCCGGCGAGCCAGCCATTGGGCTTAGGGGTGGGTTCATCCCCCTCGAACGGCCGATAGTTGGCGGGCGTCTACGAGCCCTTTCTGCCGGCTATTTCTCTCCGCGGCCGCGATTCAGGATAGCGTGCCTGAAACACGAGTCCGATATTATCGCCACGCCGTGCAATTTTACCTCCGTAGTTGCACGAGTACGTAGTACGAAAAAGAGGACCGGCTTCTGGCCAGGTCCGATCGATTTCGTCCACGTGACGACGGGGCGAAATTGCTGGCGATCGTGGCGGCACGTTAATTGCACAACACTAAATAATGCGCCCACCTGATATGGCCACGCGGTCGACGGCCGGCGTCGCGACGCGTTGTTCGCGGGCAAGGGCGTACAACGACTGGGAAAATTGATTCTAGACCGTGTAAATACCCTCGACCAGTGTCGAAAGATACACTGCGTGCCGACACTTTTCTGTCGTCGATTGACCGTCTCGTGAGGACGGCTCGGGGTTAACCCTTGCAAGGAAATTGCCAATGTTCCATGGAGAGGAAATTTTAGATTGGAATGGCAATGTGAAATTACGTGTACGCGGAGATTTATTTGTGGAACGTTTATAGAAAATCGGAAGCGAGAACACAAGCAAAAGCTTTAGCATGGTTTACACAAGAAAATCTAAAAATTGTACATAACATATTAAACGTCACTGAAAAAACATACTGATAAAAGGGGCAACAATAATTTCTATAATTGTATTGCCACACTCTGTTATTTTTACACGAATTATAAATGTTCCTTCAATACTTCGTCCAGTACTCTAATTAACGCTGCGATTAAATTCCTGCTTCTTCGGCGGTCCAAAAGTTTTTAACAGAACAATGTGCCTTGCAAATTAATCTATAATCTTATTCTCGAACCAACTGTCCTCGAATGAAACAGAAATCTAAACAATTTCATAACTTTGTTGGAGCATGACCACCCGATCTAATCGTAAAATCGAATTACCCAGAACACTTAAAACATGCATTAGCGCACGATACGCCCCTGTACCATAGGCGCGAAGCCAATAATTTCGCTTAAATTCAATTTGCATTGCCACCTACAAAATCGTTCGTTCAAGCGACGGCAAATCGAAGAACTTCGAACTGCGGTGATTAATTGTTCCATTGTGCTCCGCGACTAGTTCGCCTCGTTATCGGCTTCAAGGGGGCGGGATATTATATTCCAATTTGTTGGCATTGCAATCGCCACCGTTCCGAAATCATTTGATTATCGCGGGTGTTTCGTTTGGCGTTACAGCGTGAATCAAGTAATCGCCTTAGCGTGAAACGCACGACTCCGAAACTCCAGCCGAATAATAGCCGGGCGCGTTACGGAACCAAAATTCGGCATGGCCCCCGCGTAATCCGTAATTTGTGCCATTTAACATATGTAACGGTGCAGGGATGGGAATTGGAAATAGTTGCTCCATTAGCGAGGTCCGGGCGGCACGTTTGCTGGACGTTGTTTGTACGTTCGTTTATAAGCGTTTCGATCTGGCGATCCACCGGAAGCGTACAAGCTAGTGCAGGTGGATTAATATAGAATTCACTTCGCCGCAGAGGGTCACGCTGTACTTTTAATTGTTCCAACATACGAGGGATATGTCGATTAGTTTGGACAATAAAAGGTAATCATTGTTGAAAGATATTGTTTTCTCGTCGACGACAATCGATTCGTATCACGACTCGGCGTAACACTGTCGACGTCTGTTTGTGGCTGTACCGTGCACAGGGTAAACAAGTTTTCAAAAAATTCGACGTCTATCGCATCCACGCGAATAGGCTAATGGATTCACGACGCTGCGTTCAATTGAAACAGCATTCACGAAATTGCACGTGATCTGATGCAAACGATGATTCACGGACTGTATACAAATTGTATAATCCTGCAAAATGTACACATTTTATTTTCCTGTCCTGGGAAACAGTGGGACCACTTTCGTTACGCGTATATTTTCCCGGATTAATTCCCATTAGATCCCGTAAATCGTAGTAAGCTCCAGATACAAATTTATAATCTCAACGTAATTTATGAAAGGTTCAAATCAAACGGATAAAGAAGATGGTTGGATTTCGTGTAATATAATCAGCGATAACATTTGTCCCAAGCGAATGAATGTATTCTTGAATAGGTTTTTAAATTCAGTTCTTTTTTCATCAGATTATTTGTTGAAAATTAATTGCAAAAATATTATGAATGTTTAGGTAAAATAAAGTTAGGCGAATGAAACGTTTATTTAAGCAAACTCATTGGAAGAATGTTGAATTTACCTATCTATAATAAATATTATTTTTTAATTATAATTGTAGAAATGATATTCCAATTTTTTGTTTAATTATGGTAACGATCCACGGTCTTTATGCGAATTATAATATATCACCCTCTATATCCCACCTCTTCGAAAGCATTATTCAACTAACCAAACACTTCAGAAGAATGGATAATTTATCAAATTTAATTAATAAAATTTTAGAAGGAGCATCGAAAATCGTTAATGAAACAACATAAAAGGATGCATCATATTTTGAAGCAAAATTAATTAAGTTTGATGATAACGGTTCCTGTGAACCGTGATAAGAAAAAAAGGACCTCATGACTCTTATGGATTTATATGCTCATTTGAATTAAATGTTCGTGAAGCGATGAGCTAAATGAAGGATTAACTAAAAGAGGATACCGGTATGAATAATTCACGTTTAAATTTTTGCAGAGTATTTTCAGAGTGTCGTAATTGGTTGACAGAAAGTGTCTCGTTCTGTCAGAAAATTTCCAACGGTGCTACACGATATGCATGCAGTGTATGTACCTACATTGTGAGGATCAAGCAATTGGACTTTTTTAACGCCCGAAGCGCACAATTGAATTCGGCAGTTTTATTGCCGGCGAGTCCTACAGTTGAAATTGTTTCACCTTTATCGCACATTCGTTTTATAACGTTTCACGTGGGCACGTGACATGACATTATTGGATTCGAAGTATGGTGAGATCCAACAAAACGAGAATTATCCTTTTAAAGTCGGAATGAAGCTTGATTTGGTGACGGGACTGGCAAACGTCGAAAATGTTCGTTCAACTTCGTTAAAAAGGTTTGCCAAAAATTTCGACCCTGTTTAACTTAACTTAACTGAACTCCGTAATGTGTTCAAAACATTATAATAATTCAGCAATTTATGTGGAAGATATGTTCGATGATATGTACTAACAATAGGAACACTGACTGTTCGATCTTAAAAATAAAATCGTAGAGCGACAGTCAATCAACACATTTTCCATGGTGCTAACGAAACATATCCGAACATTTCCACGATTGACAGGGCATGTTGAATCAGGTTCAGTGGTCGTCGCGAATACGATTACTTATTAAAATTTAGATCGCGTACAATGATAACAATGAATCAATTCCACGAAGTAACTAAACAATTAGCGACAAAAGTATACTCCCACTCACGAATAAAGCACATCGCACAGAAATTAATTAAAAAACAGGACTGCGCACGAATCAATGCTCACGCATTACAAAATCTTGGAAAAACGAAACCGAGGTGCCATACCACGCGCATCCAGGCCCGCCTTTGCAAATGCGAAGCTGCAATTGCCTTCGCGCACCCGTTGCGTACAACCAGATAAGAATTCAAACTCCATCCGGGAGCCAAAGGTTCGACGGAGGCGGCGCACGCGTGAGGCTAAATTTGACCCGGCTCCTTGTAACGATCTACCGGTCGGCGAGGGAAGATCGTCCAAAATCTAGCTCCTAATCCGCGCGTTAAACACGAACCGAGCCGGGCGGGTCTCGCGATCGCAATTAAACAGCGGCGCAAACGCTTCGGCCGAAATAGCGGAAGGTGTAACCGGGTTCGCTAATAACCGGCTCGTAATTTTAAACATCACCGACCTATCGTAGATCAGCGATCGAACGATCGGCCAGAACACCGGGCGCATAACTACGGGTCAGTGCACGTGACGTAATCAGGTTTTCGTGAAACGCACGAATCACGGTCCCGGGCGCACGATCACCGTGCGGTCCTCGCTCGCACGCCTGCATCGTAACGCGAATCGAAGCGCTGTTTCCGAAATCATGCGTAATCTGATGCAAACGATGATTTAACGCCGCCGCCGCCGCGGCCGCCGAAGCGGAGCCCGGCCGCGAAAGGGGGTTGTCGAATGAGTGGGCTGTTCGAATGGGGACGGCCGTGACGTTACGGCGGGCATTATTTTGCGTTTTGTTCGCGGGGCCACGCCGGTTACAACGGCAGAATGCGCCGTTAATATTGATGAAAGCCGTTGCTGCCGCTGCTGCCGCCGCTGTTGAAACGGCCGCGCCGGTTTCCACCCTGACCTGGCTACCACCCCCCGCCGCCTCACGCCGTTTGTTCGGCGAATTCGTTGCTCTCGTCGGGCGTCCGTCGCGGCGAACGGCGGCGGCGGTGCCGGCGACGACATCGTGGACATTAAAGCAGGTTCCGTACGGGACAGCTTTCGACGACCCTCCTTGCGACGCAACCTGGGAACGTTGATGGTTACGAGGGCTTTCGGACGCGTGTTGGTTGCGGGCAAGCAGCGCTCAGGGTCTTTTGGTTCGCCATAACGACACAGTGGGTTGAGTGTGTAATGTAGAGGTTTTATTGCGAGATGGGAAGCTGTGGACATGCAATGTCGACGGGAAACGTCGCGTTTGAAGAGGGATTAAGCGACGGCTGGTTCGGACGGGGTTGCAGTGTTCTTGGAGAAACGGGACGAGATGCAGGCCGATTGTAAAGTAAATCTTCAAGTGTCGGCGTCCATTGACGCCTGGATACTTAAGTATACCAGCGTAAACCCTGCCTACGGTTGGAGACCTTCGCGTGGGTTTGGCTAACATAGCGCAGCATGGCTAGTATTTACACGTTTCACTGTTAAAACGCAGGATGGTTTTCGGTTGACGCCGGATGGCTTGAACTGCTTAGAATTCTGAAAATGGTCTCAAGTTGTTGGCCTCACTGTAATTATTACGCTGTAATTTCTTCGTTTCTGTTGCACAGCAAAGTTTTTGTCGAACGTCAACGCACAAACAACCGCTTCCGAGAAAATATAACGACTGTGAATGATTTGCAATTCATAGTTTCGCAGAACTTCTATAGTTGGAACGATAAAATGAACGCGCGAAATGAAACCAAATAGGAATTTAGTGAAATAAACGCATAGAACGAACGACAATAACAGGAAAAACATAAATTACTTCTTATATGGAATAAGACGTTCAATTAAATTGCAGGCTATTGAAATCTGCACGTAATCCAACGAAATTAAATAGATACAATTGATTAATACAGAAGACAGTTTAATAATTGAATAAAAACGATCTTCGCGTTCGCCTAACCAAAAGATGGATGCTGTATCGCAAATGTACCGAGGGAAATCGAGTGCCGCACACATCATCGCCTTCCACGCAATACCCTCGGTCATTTTCCCCCCAAATAAACAGTAAAAGTACTAACCCAATAATGCTAGCGGCAGTGATTGATATCCGGCCTGCAATAATACCGGGTGGCCGGATAAAAAGTTCCAACCAAGCTGACGGATGGACGACTCGCAGCGGGATACAGGCGAGTGGACGACGAATTGGAAAAATTTCAACGTTAATGTCAGCGACGTATCGATCGGTCGGGAATAGTCGTCCGATTTTCGTTTCATTAAAAACCCTCACGAATTTCCATGCGTCGCCTCGCCCCGCCGAATCAAGCGTCGCGCACCTTTCTCATTTTTCCCCGTCGTTCCACCCCTTTTATGATGAGATCATTATTTTTTCATGCATCCGTTCTTTCAAACGCATAAAGCACTTTCGTCAAAATGTAGATATTCGAGCGACGTTCATGAACGATGGAAGACTTCGGCCATGGACATTCTGCCTCGCGAACTCCTCGAACAATATATTCTGCTCCGTTCGGATATTTCAATTTCAATATTTCTATTACATTGTTTCGATGGTGGTATAGCTGATTTTTGTAAGTGAAGTAGTTATGCGTAGGTATAAATACGGTACAGAACAAAAGTATTAGTAGTAGTAGGCAACAGGAGCATTATTCGGTTAATATTTTATTTCAGAAATTATCGAAAAAGATAATATTTATGACATGAGCGCCTGAGTATTGTTTGCTACTAATTGCTTGTATAATATTATTTTTACATTTCTATCGATAGTAATCGGAAACTTTTCGCCGGTAGTGTACGTATACATATGTATATCCATGGTCAGAAGCAGCAGTTGGCTGTGAGTATGCATATTTCAGGATACTCGAGTTTGCCTGTTGCCCCGTACCAGCTACCGCGTTAATCTCGAATCAAAGGTGATCGACGACCGTTCGTTTCCACCTGAATTAACTAACTTAAATGGTCAAAGGTCAGAGGTACAGCCGTGAACACGTACGGCCACAAGCACAGGAGTAACGATTGACCAGGTAAGAAGGGGCAAGTGTGCGTGTCGGTGGACGTGCCACCTTAGGTTGTAATTACCTATTAGGTTGGTTGGCGCAATCCACTTTATGACCAACGTGCACCCCTTTAATACGACGCACACGACACTCTCGTCGATGTATCCGCGGGGAAAATTACTGTCGAGTATCGTGTCGAGTGGCTCGCTATATTACTACCCTGTCACAAATGTCTAGCAACCCAATTATTTGTTAACTCTCCTTCGTTGGACGCATTTTGTCTAGAAGTTTATTGGAGCGAGCGGACGTTCGAAGAACGGAAACCACCTTGGTTCGAGATTCGGCACTGTGTTACTAGTTTTTGCACCTGTTCCTCGTGCTGTTTCATATTAATTATCGCGGTGGCGATACATGTCAGATTTATCTGGTAACTGCTTCGATCGTTACAATAACTGTAGATAAATCGGATTTGGAATCGTGAAAGTATTGCAACGTGTGCTTCGTTTTAAATAACATGGCTAATGTTTTTCGTTTTCGTTTCTAGATTTATATTTAATCGCGTGTCGTTGAAGAGTTTTAATAGGTCGTTGAAATAATTACAAATTAGAATAATTCAATTAACAGATTCGCTGCAAATGCGTCGAAAAATAGAGACACAGAGATATACATTGAACCGTTTAAAAATTCGATCACTTCATATAACGTTCGACGCAATAGTCTTAAAATATTACAATATTGAATGTCATGAATATCATCGCAGCATTCATGTAATTGGACTACTCTGTAACGTGTATTCATTAGAATGTATTCTTAGGTGACAGCAAGGCTTTCCTTTCTCAGGTATGCACGAGTCAAGCCAGTATGGAAAAAGATTGAAAAACAAAACTTACTCGCCTCTGCTATATCGAAGGTACCACAACTTCTAACTCTGTTCTATTCAGACGCTTAATAATCTTCTGGAGCTTTGAGCGGTATAAATACGACGAAGTACGGTTTGCTTGAGGATTGTCTGGTATTATATCAGACTTAATGCCAATGTTACTTTAATGTATTATTACTGTACTACCGCCAGCGTTAGCTTACACGCCAGCCGCTTTCATCGTAACAGAAATACGTATCGGGACACGGCATTCGAATCTTTAAGCGTGCATTTTAATACGTCTGGGATCGAGCACTTCCTGGACTTTACATTGTGCACTACCACCACACCCGTACACATTCCTAACGCAGTAAATTATTGGAGGAATTAACTGCAAGACCTCTCGCTCGTATCGCGTAATTCCAATATTTATCGAATCCTTCACCTGCGCCCGGCGCAGAAAGAAACACAGCCGGATTGTGCAATTTACAAATCTCTTATTCAGCCGGAATAATATCGCCGCCGTGTTCGTTCCGCGAATAAACTCCGTCGATTATTTCTGGTGACACGCAATCACGATAACGTTCATAATGGAATGCAAAATAGTCTGTTCTTTCGCGATCTTCGTATCTCTGAAAGATGTGGAAAAATTGTTGTTGAATGAAACGATTTCGTTCGTGATAGCTTCGTTCCACTCTCATTGCTGGCGTAATAATTATTTTCTGATATTACGCGAACTAAATGTAAATGGCAAAGGGCGCACGGTTTCGTTCAAACAGTTGCCATAAGCAAACATCGCCCAGTTTTTCAAACTTGCGCACTCTCTGAATTGCCAGATACTGCGAAACGAATAATGCAGGTAAAAAGCGCATTGGCCTAATAAAAATGGCCACGTAATAGCTAGTTTGCAGCTGATAACACAACCTTCGTATAAAAGGCCATTTTTAATCACTGCTCCGTACCCTGCTTTTTAATTCACTCGTCGGATCAAATTACATATTTACGCAGCACACTTTATTTTTCATTTGAAAGGTAACTTCTGCGAAAGAAGTTCTTCGCTTCCCATCGCCTGGTGATAAATTCGAATTATGTAACTGCGTACTGATGGATATCGAGACGTTCAGTACGCCTTTAATTGACTATGAAAGTAATTTCTCACTTCTCGCGGGATGTGAGCTGATTTCTTGATACGATCAATCCGACGGAATTGCTTCGACATTTCAGATACAACTGGCCGCCGGGAATTTTCATTTCATAATAGACACAAATTGTAAAACTGATTCAATCGAACGATACAGCATGCTTTCCACGAATACATAGTCGGCAGGTAAGATTTGCTAACGCGCAAACGTAATTGTTCACTATTGCTGTGCACACTCGGTCTCTGCTGAGTTCTACGAAATATTGAACACTATAAATTCATCGAGTGCATTACTGTACCAAATACGATTATGTATATAAAATTGCTGTGCAATTGATCGCCAGTCTAACGAGACATTTCGTTCAAATAGAATGCTACTTCGCAGAGTATACAATGTACCAAAGATTCAATGAATCTACTAAATTAAATCTCGACAACTACATATGACATGTATATAAATTTAAATCTATTGTAAGACTAAGAGGCCACGCGCAGGAAAAATTTACCAAGGAAAGTTACGAGGACCAAAAAAGTTTCATCTTTCAATCAACTCCCTCGATTCTTCGAATCACTGCAAATGTCGCAAGCGCTGCAAACGCAGCTTGCAATAATCCCGTCCGGGGTAATCGTGTCCGAATGACCGGCAGAAGGGCAGTGAAAACTTTTCGAAGTCGTAAACGTTCAAGTTCCGTGAACTTTCGACCCTCCCGATTCCTGTCTGACCAGCGTAGTCCAAGGCAGGAACAGACTACTTTCGAAATTCCAAGCTTCTACTTAATGCATTGCTTCGTCTGCAGGCCTGGCCCATCGGTTACCAGCGAGCTTTCCTATCCGTGTCCGGTTAATCCAATGGCACATATCATAAATCTGCTTAGCGAGAGGGAAATAGCATACGCGCGTAAATTGTTGTTGAAACATAAAAGCAGAGTTACGCGATCATTCTGTACGTAACACAATTTCTAAAGAAACGTGTCAATTTATGCATAAACTGAAACAGAACTAAGCAGTTTGACATTTCGATACCCTCGACAATAAGAAAACGACTAGAACGCAGGGCTCCCTTCACTGGCACGCATAAAATACATATTGTTTACAAATTATTATAGAAATCGACTAAAACAAATGCGTGTATAAATAACACCGATCACTGTATCTTACTTAAAACTCCCAGCAATTCAAACTAACTTCTGTCCATTAAAAACGAGCAATCACTGTTCCCCTACATTTAAACAGAACAAAGAAACTCCAAGAGTATCCTTCTAAACCTGAAACGGCTCGAACGGGGATGGAAACCGGGTCGAAAAACCGATCCGCGGTGTCATCAAGTCATCACGTTCCGGCATTGCCAAGAACGCAGTGACACAGACGGGGCCCTAATTAAACGGGGCCGCGCGTTCCCGGATTTTGGATCGCGACGAGCCGAGCTCCTTAGGCCAGAAACAGCTTGATACGTACGTTCATAGAGGTCCGCTATTAATTAGCGACTAATACTACGCTTCGTTAGCGGATAATGGAGCTGCGAAGGGCCGTTGGCAAAGCCGCGAGATGGATGCGAAATGCAAATCGGGGCAGCGATTCGACGGCTGCCTGCTGCTCGCCGGGTGTACGGGCACCCTTCTGTTTATTAACAATCCCCGACTCTTCCCCCTTTTTCTTCGACGTCTGTCGCGAGAGGTCGTTGTCGCGGCGAAACAATGAGCGACGACGAACGACCCGTTATCATCCGCGTAAGGTGGCAACGACCCCGGCATAGATACGGAAAGTCGAGGGCACTCGACGCTACAAGATTCGCGATCGAAATACAACGACGAAACGAATATATACTACTGGGAACCCTTGTATATTCGTCGCGCTGTTCAGTACTGCGAGCTCGCGGTAGATCGTTGAGGTTCGCTATAGTTTGTCGCGGAATGAGACTGCATTGGTTACGGGCTCCCTCGTTACGCCTTGAAGACGAGAGGGGGTGCATTTGTGTCTTCGGTGTGCGGGTTTTGGACCACGAGCGTCGACGACGTCGGTCTGATATTCGTAGAGAAATTTTGGTATCGCGGTGCGCGAATTAATTGAGTGCTCGTGGTATTGCACCTTCGCGGAAGACCGATTGACCTTTTGGAAAAGAATTCTGAATTAATTGGCGAACATAAATTTGTGAGAACATACATATGTAAACGATAATTGCGTTTTGTTACGAGTATTAATTTGATTTAAAACTACGACTGATCGTAAGGAACGTTATCAGGCGCATGGATATTTTACAGTTTCGTCAAATGTACAATGTGCAATTAACAGAAATGTCTATTGTTCAAGGGACACTGCTTTATTTAATAGTATCGCTGGAAAAAATGGTTCTCCTGTAGTATGGCCGTTAAAATAGAAATTCGTTGAATCATTTTAAAACATGATGCATGTAAATCTGATTTAGGATGCCCCGCGTTTTAATGCATTAATTACCTGCACAGGTCAGACGAACAGGGTAAAAGAGTGCATTCTAAAATAACATTCGGCCCCGCACGATTTATATTCAATTCGATTAGATCTTGCTACTTTGAAAATTGACAGTTCAATAACACACGTTCAACGTGTCATGTTGCTAAAAGAGTAAAGATTAAAACGGTTTCCGTTCATTCCCCTCCTACCGCGATGTACTAATTTGATGAAATCTTTTAACTCAACGAAATTATTTTCGCGGGGCTTCTATATCCGTTAAGCTTGCTTCGCGCTGACTTATTCAGGACTCGCGCGGAAAACCTGTTACGAACGAATTAGAAGCAGAAAAAAATACTACCCTACAAACACTAGAACAATACCAGGCGGTCCCTTTGCACCTGCTTCCATTCACACCCGACCGTTAAAAGTGTGCACACAACGCCGCGCGCACACAGTCCGCCAACAGCCCCCAGTGAAGTGTCCGCAGGTAAGACTGTGGACAAAGCCGTCCGTTATGAGCCAGGCTTAAGGTCGCCCACGAGAGCGGATCGAAGCGTTCGGCATGATAAACGCCCTCAGCCAACTGTGAGCCTAATTAATTGAACCACCTCGGGGCCAAATATTAATCGGCCGTGGAATGCTCGTCGGTCGCCGATTAGGATCTTTCGAAACGCTTCTATCCGCCGCGAAAGTCCCCGGGGGGGAAGTGTTCGCCGCGAGAAACCTCGGCAGACAACTCGATACGGATCCGGGCACAAAGGGATGCGACAGGATAGACGGTATCTCACAGTCATCCCCGATTCCGCTTCCTTGCGTCTCCCTGTAACGCGGCTTCTAAATCTCGATCGCGATGCGCCGCGGAGAGCGATCCCGTGGTTTCTTCCAGGTACTTTTTGTCGGCCAATCCCCGAGGTGGTTGAAAGCGAACCGTAATGGAACCGTGGATATATCGTTCCCCCGGGGGATAACGAGTTTTATATTTCTAGCCGGCTCGCGGGGTCCTCAACTTCCCCGTGGAACGAGAGACAGGGGCGGCCGACTGCCGGGTCGGGGTAATTAGTTGCGTTCGAGTTATGCTACTCCCGCAAACCGATTTCGCCCTCAATTCGGATCGTTGCTTGGGCGGAACGGCGAGCCCGTTAACGAACTTAAGTCGGGGTCCGACGTTTTCGCGGTGTCGCGGAAAATGCGGGGCTCCTCCGACGACGCGTGAATTTTAACCGGGTGGATTTGAGAAAGGGGGCGTCGCACGGCTGGTGGAGTGAAACGGTGTCCTTCTGCGACGGACGGCTCACCGCAAGAGGGAAACGTTGCAGCTCGTCCAGTCGCTGGCGATGACGCGCCTTCGTCACTTTCGTAATTGTGATAAGAAAAATACGGTCGCGGAACGTGGAGCATTGTTGTTGCTGGCAATGAGCACGAGCAATTCTGTCGAAGAACATTTTTGTTCGAATAACTTCGCAATGCGAACTGTTGTATTACCTTGTCGGCCGATTTATCGAGTCAAATTATTGGCATTAAGTCGTTTGTTCATCGCGTCAGCCGATTTTAAGATAAAAATTGTATTGTGCGTACGTCGGGAAATGAAGAATGAAAATGTGGAAAATATACTGCATACCGGAAAGGTACGATCTCTGTGTAATAAGGGGACGGGGGTGGGAAAAAGACAAAGTATTAACACGCACTCGTGCAAAGATCTTCGAATTAAAACTGCTGAAACAAAACCTGAAGATAAGACCGTGCCCCGTAACGAAACTTCGATAACTGTCCCCGGCAAGGACGACCTACGTAATATCAGCAAAATCGTCTTAACCGAGTGCCTCCACTGTCCTAACAATCTGGACACGAAAGATTACGGTATCGCGATCTCGATTCGTCCTGGCCGTAGAAGCATGGCCGATCGGAACGCGCGCCATAAATCTACATAATACGAGGAAAACCTCAGTCCCGGCGGCGCCATTAAAACTAATACGGCACTAATGAGGTACAGCGACAATAATTTTCCTCAAGCGGTCGACGTATTGTACAGGGGAGCAATAACGGGGGCGTTGTAAATTCGCATCGACCCCCATTAGATGCCCGTATGGGCACGATCGACTGGCACGACGGGTTGCGACGCCCCATTGACCCACAAGAAATGATATTGATCTAAACGCGGTTGACTTACACTAACGCGTGCCTATTATTAGCCACCTTCGGCGGAGGTGGTCTACCGGGCTAATTACAATACCGTCGAGAAGGAGCGGAAGGAGAGGAAAGACGAAAAAAAAAAAAAAATGAACGTTCGAGATCTTATCGAGTCACTCGACATGAGAGAACGAGCAAAGCTTGGGCATTGCGCGCCGAACGACGGCGTGGTATGACTATTATAATAATCATAGTTTGGAAACGAACGCTGCCGATTGAAGCGGGGCCCACCCGTCGTGCCATTTTCATTAGGCAACTTCCTAGGTAGTTCTGTTTCGAATAGGCGGCCTATCGTGCGAAGATAAGAGGGTTTATTGTGCCCTGTTTCGTTCCTGTTATATCGCTGTTTGATTGTCTCTTACTTTTCGCGTATGTACCTCTTCCTTGGAGTCCTCGATTCGTTCAGACCTCGCGTGGTAGCAGGAACTGTGACTGATACGATCGCTTGTGATTGAACGATTGGGAACGCGGCGTTTGGAGAATTCGGTGTTGCGACGATTGCTGGCACTGAATTTGAGTTATTGCTGAATTAAACGTGGAATATTTGACGTTATTCGGTGGACTCACCGTTTGAGTTAGTTTCGTTGGAATCGGATATTTCCTTATTATCGAATTATCATTACTTTATGTTCGCCTTTATGCGAGTGAAAATAATTCACGAACATTCGTCGTATATGCAAGAGCAATTATTCTTCGGGTAATATTGTAATTAGCGACTGTATCTACGTTAAGAAATTTTTCTTGCAAAGTCTGAAGGAGCATTTTCCGTAAAGACAGAGGCCGACAAGATCGATCGTTTCTCGCATTCGAGTAAAACCGTTTCAATCGGACGCTTATCTGCTCTGACAAACTATCTGATAATGTTCCAGTTTGCAATTAGCTTGTTCCGCCGTGCACTCTCGTTTGAAAGAGGCGAATGAATGGAAAAAGGATGAGTGACTACTATCCAAGATATTGAATAACGGTTCGCTTTAAAGTCACTCTGACGTTACCCCGTGACAGGCACGAATGTTTCGAAACGGCAAACAATGCGCTACAGAAAGTTAAACGCATTCCGATGCTAGCAAACGGAGAATAAGGAGCTGGAAAATTCTTATAGAAGGGAAAGCTGCTTTTTACAGTCTTGGAAACGACGATTATCTGGATATAATTCGCTCGGCCTGCTTCGCAAATGCTTGCAACTCGAAGTGCTGAGGTATGAGGTACATTACAGATAACAAGAAACATCTGCTTCATTTGAATCGATTGAAATATTGATTTTAAGAGAATGCGACGGATTTTAATAAGTGACGGTACAACGTATCGGCGTACACAGCAAGGAATAATGTTTAAAGAAGCAACGATCGAAGCATTATTCGCATGCAATTTTGTAAAACGTCACTGTACACATCGTGTTCACTTGTGAAATAACACGATCAGTTGTTTGTCTGAAATATACTCTGAATCCAACAGCAACTTGATAACAGAAATTACGTTACGTTCGATAACAAAGTTAATCAAAATCGTTTCGTGCAGCAATTCGTATCTCTAAAAGCCTCAAACAGTTATGAAATCTCCTATTTAATTTTAATCACGCGGCCGTTTATTCGCGCTATCCTTTCAGTCGTTACATTCGTCTTGCACACGAATCGAAACACCACGGAAATGAATCAAACTAACTTGGCAATATTGCCGCTTCCTACAAGTGTCTGTCAAACATAGAATCGTTGCGAATCTTTCATCTCATAACTTTTAATCATTCAAACAAACACGATCGATAGAACCAAAAACAGAAAGAAAAACAGGTACAGCGTTTAGCAATTGCACCGTATTTCCATGTACATACTCTGAGGTGCCGCGTGATTCAATCAACAATTAATGAGCCAGCTTATTTTACAAATCATATTGATAGATGTAGCACAAGACACGATATTATTAATAACAACTATTATTATCTGGGAACACTTTCGAAGTACATATTCGGGGTACATGGAAATATCTTAAATAGTTAAGTCGATGGACGGTATTTATCAGCTAATTATAAGTAAACGTGTTTTCCGTCGCAGAGCATTATCTATAGAAACGATTCCATTGATTATTCCTTGAAACTCGGTCACAGGGACCATTTTCGTATCCAAACTTAATAGCCTTTTAAACGATTGTTATTTTCATACAGTTCGTGTCATACAGTTCCATACAGAATTAAACAGAACACTCAAAAACTGAAGTACTGTCAGCGTCGTTTCGAGATATGTGACAAGTGTCCCAATTCGCGTGTCTCTTTTCACAGAACTTACTAAATGTATGAAGTCACATGTAAAAGTAGTTTCATTACTTTTGCAACGAGCCACGTGGAGCAGCCACGGCGGCAAGACGAGGTGGGAATATTTTCACAGGTGAATAAACCCGGGGTCGTTTTATTTCAATCGTTCGATGTTTATTCGGTGAGGAAAGATCGATCGATCGGGTCGAGAGGATCACCCAGCGAAATACAATCCGCTGCTGGGAGATGTTTGTGCCGTAAACTGCGCCCGACGTCTGCGTTTCTTTTATCCATTGTTATTCCTCTCCGGTCTCGATCAACGAACCGTAGGCGCGGGCAATCGCAAGGAAAGGCAAATATAAATGGTCGCGCATTTTGTGTCGAATTATTTTTCAATCAATTCCTGTCGAACTACTTAACTGAATAGCCTTTTCGAAACTGCTTCCGTGAGTATTATATACATACACGCCATTTCGAAGCGTAAACTATCCATCCAATCTGCTATAGGTAATCATTTTTCGAAAGTCAAACGACACGTGTATCATACATTTCTATCGCTGTCGTATTATACGATAGTTCGATATATACGTGGGTCGATAATTTCGACTTGAACAAGCTGGTTTTCTCGCGGTTACTGCAACGGCGTCGAGCACAAGAAGGATTCCCTTCTTTGCCGAACGTTCGCCGATCGAGAATTGAAAATTTGCACGCAAGGTACGAACCGATTCGCCGTCACACTCGCTCCCCAATGGCTAATAACTTTTCTATGAATTTCAATTCGAAACGCGCGGCCAGGCTGCTCCTCGTAAAGTTCGCCAGGATTGCGCGGTTATTGACAGATATCCTGAATTTTTCAAGCGTCCACGTGGCTTCGGTACTATTTTATATTGTACAATATTCACAAGGGACCTCTCTGCTCGTGAAACGCTCCCTCTGTGCGCCCTCCCTTACCCTCCCAAGCTTCACCGACGATCACGGGTGCACTGGTGTTCGTCGTCCTTTTAAAACAGAGTATTTCACGGTTAACTGACGGTGCTGACAGTGACGCCGCTGGTGATTTATAAAATTGCAAGCGGACAACTTTTCGCTTTATGATCTAAACGCCATGGAGTTTAGAGCGCAGAGCTCTCTGGCCAATCGGGACAAAGTGTCGGTCGTTTGGGGTGACTTAGTTTCTGATCGATATGCGCATTCTGCAGCATTTGATTTTCATTCCCTATGAATAAATATTTTAATAAATTTCTCCCAGTTGTTCGGGACAATTTTTTCCTCGCAGACCTTGCGAAAAATAGTGAATCATGAGTTTTACGCGCGAAGATTAGACAGTGCTCGATGTTATTAATAAAAGCGCTGGCGAATTCAGTAATCGTTTCACTCGATGACATTCGCAAAGCACCGTTATGGATATAATCGAATTTTTAAGAGGTAAATGTGACTTCGATATTTGGAATGTCAAGTGCATCGCTGTGGCTATGCGGTTTGTAACGAGGGTACGTAACATGGAATAATTCCGAGGGCAAATATTACGTGCAAACTAAGTAAGGGTTGAATTTGGAATTAGAATACGTGAAATTGTATTATACACATTTCTATATTGAACAACACAACGTGATAAAAGAAAATTGGCGAGTTCCACAGATATAAAATTCCTGTGTGTGCAACAATTCGTTTAACTGTTATATTGCATACCACGTAGCATTGCTTGAAATTACTGAAATTCTAAACATTAACATAATTTGTATCTCGTTCTCATCTTTATTTAATTAATTGACGAGGGTTCTTTCATTCGCCCTGTTGTATAATTCTCAATTCTATTAAATGTTTCAACAAAAGTATCACCTATTCAGAACGTGCACATTGACACAGTAATGTTAATAATAACGCCCCCATATTAAGTCGGCAAAATATAATTCGTTAATTGATGTATCGCAGCGGTTTCTAGTTTGGCAACCATTCATTAATATTTCATGATCGTACAGCCGTCTGTACAATTCCATAATTCTGGTAATGGCAACGTAATAGCTGCAGAATTGAATAAAATATTCCGACGCATATTAATAAAGGGTGACAGAAATCGTAAACAGAATTCACAATGGGAAAGAGAATATCGGCGCAAGAGGGAAATGATGATCATCAAAAACCGGATACAACGCACCTGCGTTTTTGCAATGATCTCAAAACGATGGCGCAATCGTTTATTAATTATTATATCTCGTTGCCCATCCTCTCTCGTGTATTCCAGAACGAAACGTAAATTGTATTTAACGACGCACCTAATATTTCTTGTCGTTTGTTGAGGAATATTTGTACGAAGCTAGTTGTCGTCGATCAAATTGTGAAATATGAATTAATAATATTGCCCATGCATAGTGCCATCTTTGAAATTGAGAAATCATTTTTTTAGAGTTTGTGCTAAATTATAAGCTTTATTATAATTAACTTTCTGTCTTATTATTATTTTGTTACAGTATCATTGAAAAATGTATGCCCCTACCAAATCGCCCACTATTTCAAAGATATAACATTTATTTAATTGTCACCCCTTTCCTTTACCCATTACTGCAAAATTGCAAAAAATAATTCACTATCTTCCATTTGTTTATAAAAACATCAGTCTTACCATTCGACCCAAACTGGTACTTTGAATTATATTTCTACATCCCTACATATTTGTTCGTTTACAAGCTTTCATGTTTCTGAATTAAAAATTTGAAAGTCCTCAACGCGTAACATAATTCTACTTCTTGCATCGACAAAGATATTGTTCATCCATCTGAATTGGTATTATTTCGTGCCTGAAACGTTTCAGCGTAATGCAGTGTCAACGGAATGGGGACAGTTTTGCTCTTTAAACTCCCTTGAAAAACAGTCTCCCAACATTTCCACCAAAGCTCTCTGAACACTTGCTTTACTTGTAATTCTCTCTAAAAACTTCCACGATGCACGTTTCGCTCTGTATTCACTAAAATTCTGCCCTCACCGCACACTGACCACACTTAAGAACCATTTCACCTCTGCACACCTACAAACACTCGTGCACGTCGTTCCTACCATACAGACGGCCTCAAGTGCGAGCACAATTTTGTAATTCTGGTTTCTGAACGTCACGCTTTAAAATTTAACACTCTCGCGTTACACAGAGCTTCGTATTTTTTTAATTCGCAAGACTCTTAGAATCAGTGGTGTTAAAATATGTATTTTACAGTAGAAAACATAATCGAACACATAGCCTGCTCATAGAGCGGTTTTACGTGCAATTTAGAAGATCGGATAATTAATTAGGTAAAGAATTTTCATTCCCGTTCAAGTTCCACTGCAACTGATTAAAATCTTAAATACCAAACCGGGCTTATAATACCAAACTTATTACATGAAAAATTCGCCCCACGCCATCGTCATTCGAATAAAATATCGTCACCCCGTGCCAAGAAATACTTTGCAGTAAAAAGTTTCACGTCGCATCAATGGTTTCATACGTGAAACAATTTCCTCAACAACACGAACGTCACTGCGAATTCACGGCGTCGCGTACAAATAAATCACGCGGCATTCAACGCGAGTACGATCTCGGCGGATTGACGCGGTTTAAATAAATCATGGCTGCGCAGCCGGTAATTATCGGTGCCGTCGCGCGAAAAGAATTTCGCTGATTGAGTGTTACGTGTATACCCCCTCGAGGAGGAAGCATTCGTGGAAAGATTGGAAACGAGTGAAACACAGAGGAAGAGAGTGGTGAACTGTCACGGGGCAAGCGCCGTTCCCGTTTTTCCCGCAACGATCTCGTTCATTTGTATCGTTTCTCAGAACCAGTCGCAATCGAATGCAGCTCGTTATCGTGCTACCTGAGCCGGTCGAGGGATGACTTTGACGCCGATAAAAAGCAAATAACGTCAACCTTTAATAAGCATCGACGTATAATTTAACTCGCGGAGTTTCTTGTCCCCTGCATCCGGTGGAATATCTTCTCCCCCTCTGGCAACTCCGGATGGGAAATAATTAACACAAGCGTCGTGCCCGTACGTATCACGGTTAAATCCGCCGTTTTTCAGGCCGATAACCAAGCGGGACATCAATTGTGTGATACGGTCTCTCGTTTATGTTAAAATTGAATTAACATACCGTTTCGGAGTTTAATGCTCGTCTTAATTGAATGTTAAGGGCACAGTTACCGTGCGCGCGGTGTTTCGAATCGAATATGCATAAGTTCAAGAGGGAATAATAACTGAAGATAGGATTTGCGTAACAAGTGAATAAAGATTTGGCTTTTACAGATAATTAATTGGAGGCTTTTTTTTTATAAAAACGTTGATTTTCGTGTGGCGTGTTAAAACTTTATTCCCGTTTAAATTTCATCTTTTAAACGCTTCTTTCGCCCTTGTTTGTGCCTGCCTCTTTGAAACGCCTCCCTTCGTTAAACGCTATTCGCTTTTAAAAAGATTCATCCCTTGTATGCGCACACACGGATACGAACGCGTTCAGCTTAGTTGCCAGTTGCACTAACACATTGGAAAGATTCTTGCTATGCAAACATCGTGGATATACACCGGCGTTCCTTAAAAAATTTCCCTTCGAGATTATGTGCGCTTTCGAGCGCGGAATTTTCTTTCGTGTATCTATCTCGCGAAAGCACGTCGGTACAATGTAATCTTCCGACACAATTTGCGTATTTTTCAGATTGAACCGACGCACGAGCTAGCAATCTCCGCGTCTCTTTGTACGGATCGCACGAATCCGTGAGTCGGAATCGTTCAGAGGGTTACGCGCTTAACGCACAGTCCATCGTTGGAATTCATGCCGCTGTTCCGAAACGAAAATCTTGCGCTTTCTTTCACGGATCAGGTTCGTTGTCTCGCGTTCCCCCGGCGTCTTATACGATATATATATTATACGATACGATTTTGTATGGGAGCAAGCAGTTGAACGGGCCCTGCGAAAAATGTAATTTCCCGCAAAAGGCGACGAAAAAATCTCGCCACCGTCGCGTATCCCCGCGATCATATATTCTCCTCGCGCGGCGCCTCCCATCTGTCACGCTTTAATCGCGCCTCGACGATTTTCTTACAGCCATCCAATTTCGCGGCTGTTCACGCCGTCCAGCGTCCGACCGAATTCCCTCGACGGCCGCCGCGTCCACGACCCTTCGGGTGCCATCCGCGTCTCGTTAAGCTGAACGAACGCATGAATCACTGCGACAGGTAAATCAAAGTCGCCTGCAGCGTCGCGTCGCGCAACAGCGAGACCCTCGAACGCGAACTCCTGTCCAACCGGCGTTTCAGAAAAACCGTCCAGCCCGATCAACGGGTCGCCGCGATAGAACGTCTAACGCCAGATTATGACATTGGAAAATTGGGTCGCGCTATCCGGCCCGTACGATTCGTCACGCCGCCGCGCTGGTCACGCTGGAACACCGTGTGTCCCACGAGTCTCTGCTAAGATCGGATAGCGGATACTCGACCTAGGGCCGCAGCGTTAACTAACATGACTGTCACAATTCCTCTGGGGAACCTCGGGCAAGGATTACGGCGATATCGCGCGATCCCTCAGCCTTCGTGTCATTTACTTGGGCGCCAGTGCTCGCAGGCTGTCGGGACATCTCTTTTTACGCGAACGCTCTCGGATGGCTTTTAATCAGGTCGCGTGATTTTCAGAGACACCGTGATCCGGGATTCCTCGTGCGACGGGCTTCGGGGTGAGATCCATTATGCGTCGCGCGGATCGTGTCAGGTTCGTGTAGCAATTCGGTATTTCGGTTGATCGCCTTCGTCGCGTATTATCGGCGCATTGTGCAATGCAATCGAAGACTCTGCCGCGAAATCTCGAGCAGGTCCGCTTTTCAGTGTTATTGGTGTATATTTTTGTACACTACCGATCGATTGGTACAAAAATCGGACAACCTTCAAAATCTGGACATAACCGATCTTTGCACCGAGGTCTTCAATCGTAGTTATCATTTTTTTAGATATTTCTCTGCCGTTCGTTTTGTTCAGACATTTTATTTATTTCATTAGCAACGTGATGTATTGATATAAATAACAGGTGATGTAACGGTGTTATGCTCAGCGGATATGCGAGACAGCTGATATCGTCATTGGAGAATTCAACCAAAATTGTTTCTATAAAATTTTCCAGGCGTCGCCCAAGAATACAATATCAACCGCAGCGAAATTACTTCATCGCCAACCGAATCTAATTTTCCTATGGAATTTTTGATCGCTTAATCTCTCCTAATCTACCGCCCGCTATTCTACTTTCGAGGCCCCAAAGCGCGATCGTTCTCGAATTAGGCAAGAATCACGAAACGCCACGGTATTTTCCACGGAAAACCACAGTAAATTCGTACTGTGCACGCGATATAATTTTCTACTTACGCCTACTCATTGGAACATCATGAATCACATAAACAGCACATTATCGTCCCAATAGAATCCATCGCAAGTAAATAATATATTCCGACGCGACTTAGCGGAAAATAATATCCGACGGATACTACAAAAATTGTTTAATTTAAACCACACACGTCGATCGACGATCGGGCCACCCGAGTAAATCGTCCACCGTCGTCAAACCTCGGCAATAAACGAAACGCGCGGCCTCCACACGTCGTTCAACACTTAACGCTCCTCCCCGTGCCGAACGCTTCGCTCCGAAGAAGGATGCTTTTTCGAGAAGAAGAGGCGTTCCAGTTTCCTTTCAATTTCCTTCCCGGATAATTTACCTGAAACCGTTCCCTCTTAGGAACAGCAATAAAACCACCCGGCGCGTTACCTTGACTCTCGACCGCGGCGAAACGTAGACGCCGAGGCGCACCACGCCGGTGTCGGCCGACGGGCTTGAAGAATCGAAATCCAATTTAAAAAAGGGCTATCGGTGTTTACCGGTTTATGCGGGCGTTCGTCAGGTAAGATGGTGCTTCGCTCTAGATTATCCGGTAAAACTCCATAAAAATCTAAACAGAAACCGTGGCTCCGTGCCGGCTCCTTAAAGGCCATACCGTCGTCATTTTACGTCTTCTCATCTTCAACGAAAGATATCGCGACCGTTGCGCCGATGTTACCCCGCCAGGGATCCAACGTTTTATTGACGTTCCCCGCAGATTGGACCTAGAAGGCGGGTGTACTGAAATCCTTTTGTGCCGTCGCTACAACCGGCCGCGCTTGTTGCTCCACTTTATATTCCGCCATCACCCGCCACTGGCAGCCATGATTGCGCCAACCACCCTTCCCCGTATCCGTTCCTTCGTATCGCTTTATCGGGATTTTCATTGTCTTAATCCGACGGTCGACACCCGGTTCCCCGAACGTTTCTCCGCCTATCAACGAACGCCACCGCGTAACCATTCATCCCGCGGCAATAAACTCGGCGCAAACTCGTTCCTTTTTACGCTTTCGGCCGCGGGAAATAACGCCCGCCGGTTTGTACGGTGAACGTATGTACGTGTTAGCGCTCGTGGAACAAGCAAATTGCGGTTTATTCGTCGGCGACCGGTTAATGCCTCGGATTTTTTTGCGGATCGAGAATCACAGGTTTTACCGCGGGGATACGCGTGTCCCGTTGCAATTAAGACGCGCAAACATTTGAGGAATTTAATGGGGCTTTACGGGGAGAAGAATGGCGACGTTTCATCGTTTATTGTGATTAATTCCTGTTTACCTTCCTCGTTGTGCCAGGGGAATTTGTAATAAAGGGGTGCTTTTTTACGGCCGCGAATTCCGTTCTTCGTCCTGCGGAGAATTCGGAGGATGAATTGCCTTATTGCTGGCGAGCGAACTGTAATAATATTTCGTTTTGGCTAATATATGGGTAACGAGTTGATTTAACCCTTCAGCTGCGGTGAGATTCGGCGCCACTAGGATTCCAATGAACGCGGCGATGAATAACAAATGTGTGCCTTAATTTTGTTGGTTTTTTAATGCAATTTATTTTGCGAGGTTTAACGGAATTGTGAGAATTGAGCAGAGATTTTTTTAGCAGCTGTTCTCATAAATGAAAGTGGAATCCGTGAAAAACTACCATAATAGCCATTATAGCGCAGATATAAATACAAAGAAGATTATCATAGCGAGACTTTACCACCGAAAGGATCGAACTCGTTAGAATAGTAAATGCAACCTGCAATGTTTTTACCTTCAATGCCAAATTGATCAGTGCACGCAAAACGTTCGAAAACAAAAATATATTCGAGAACAACAGTGCACTTTCTATCGGATTAAATAACTCCAGTAAAATTCCTGGAAAATGTACGCGAATTGCATTAATCGATGCGATTGCCCGCGCCAATTATCCAGTTTCTCCAATTCTTAGAAAATTCTAACAGCCAACCGGATCGCTGCGTTATATTCAATTTCACCGATCTCCAGATCATGCAACTCTTTATCATCCAATTCGTCCACTCGCTTATTCTTATCGTTGGATTCTGTACGGAAGGTGTACAAAATTTATCAGATCCTTGTAGCATCGAAACGAGACAAGGAAACGAACATCGCGGTCCTGTATTTTGCAGGAGCCTCTACATACGTGTCATTAATCGGCGCAAAACGAAGATTTGCAGTCGTATAGGTTGGACAGCTTTATGAGAGGCCTGCACTCGGTGCGCGATAATGATCCCGCGCTGCGAACAGAGTGGCTAAGCTAGACTAATGGTCCCTTAAACTGGACTAGTTTCCGCCTAATACTGGAAACACGCGAAACGACGTTATAATCCCCTTTAACGATAAGATTACGAGGTGTAAGTGAAAGCCGACGGCGTCACGGTACGATCGCCGGTTCGTTAGAAAAGTTTGTTATTCGCAGCTCGCGTTTTCCAACTTCCACGGTTAATGGATCCGCGACAGATTCGAAACAATTAATGCTGCGAGGACGCCAACAATTTCCACCGTAGGGCGCGGTAATTCCCGTTCTTTTAATGAAATTGCGAACAGATTGAAAAAGTTACATCGAAAGATTTAGTGACAGATGTATCTGCAGCGAGATAATTTGTTCCGCTTACGAAGCGGGGAAAGATTTTTTCCTGAGAAACTTGTAAACCCCCCTTCGGGGGGGATCGTATTGTAGGCGGAGAGATTTGCATAATATGGAAACGCCTGTGAGATTGAAAGTATTTTGCATGCGTGAATTTTATTTCGTTTTTTTTCGTCGCGATCCAAGGATGGGTAATATATTTTGAACGCTCGAATTGCGAGCAGGTTAGTGCCAAATATATCACTGAAATTGTGTGTTTCGAATTTGTAGGGAATAATTTTCTGCCGTTCCATATTGTGTGCTCCGACGAATGTATTATTTGTTTTCGATATTCGAATTTTATTTCGACCATTTGTATAGATCGCGAAATATAACTCCGATATAATTATCATTGAAGCGAATTTTTAACAAAGATAAGATATGAACTTGGCGTTCTATACACATATAGTGTACATACATAAAGTGTACAACAATCGCCTTCAGGTTTTAGTCATTAAAAACGTTCTGATCATTTTCTAATTAATATGTAGACACACTAACATTATAGTGCAAGTAACATTTTATCTTGCTACCATATCAGCAACCATTTATCTAGGACGGTACGAAATAAATGTCAAACAAATCGAGTCGCAGGATTAATATGCGTAAAGCCAACGTGGGAAAATATGCAGTGACAAGTTGACTCCGAATAACACCTTTAATCAGCGCTATCGTTCACACACAGTGACAAGAGAATTAAAAGTGATCGAGGCGTACAGGTGTGCCTTTTCTGATTGGAATATTATACTCCGCCGTTATATAATCAACGACTTTTACTACTTTTCAAGCTAACACCGGCAAACGAGTTGACATGAGCATTGGTATAAAGTGCTCGAGTGTTTCACTCATTATCGATCAATAAACGAAATTGAAGAAGAGTCACAACATATAATATATGCTGATCCCTTCGTGATTATCAATAAAATATGTTTACTATTTCACTGACTTCTCTCTGCAGTTATAAGCTGTTTCTTTTTCAAATTTCACTTGCAGTTCGTTGCGTGAATTTCAATATTTTGTCTCTACATCGTGATATCGTGTCTCTAAATAGTGAATCTTTTACATGTTTCTTGTGTTAAAATATAGAAAAAGATTTGAGCGAATTGCGAATATATCTCTAACTCGTTATCTGTTTTTCTCACCTAGAATTTTCGAAACTCAGATGCTCGCTAGTACAATTTCGGAAGTTCTTAGACGGAAATAGAATAAAGTGAAAGGAAAAAGGGGCAGGAGTTGCTCCGTAAACTTATTTGGTTTTACTTTATTTTAGTTGGAGGTTTTAGTAAAAGGATGGGAAAAGTATATGGCGGTACGTTTGAAGGAGTACTTCGATACGTTTTACGACTATGGAGAAGAGTTTCATGGAATAGGATTGTGATATGTGTACGTACAGACTGACGGAACTACTAGAACGTATAGAAAAACGTAACATTTCTGCGCAATTCTAAATAACAATGTAAAGTAACATCGGTTTTCATTATTTAAGTGAGTATATGAATTTGTTGTACAATAAATCCAAAATTTAAAAAAAAATCTATAAAAAGTAGTTTTTTAAGCAGAGCGTACGAAGAAACATGATGGGAAAGCAAATACCGAATACGAAAATCGGGCCAAGATTAAATGTCAATTAATATTCACTGATACATTTTTTAATATCGAACGCTTGTAAAAATCGTAAGTGGTCCAACTGGAGTGTGATTCAGAGCGAAATAAACCAGACGCAGTTTAAAGTTACAGCCGTTGAGAAAAAAGGCATTGGTACTCCAGATCGAATGATCTCGTACTGTATAAGTTTCAGAAAAAAATCAATGCTACACAGAAGTACAGCTGGTCTAATTTAGAGTATGGCGATTACTTACACGAATAGTTATAATATAGCTGGACGTATTCGATATAATTAAATGTTTCGAAATTTTGGTACGTATTAGTAATGTTGTTGCATATCATTAATGAAAAATGTCGCTCGAAAGAAACGTTCTAAACATATAAATAGTACTGGCAAGCTTTATTAAAAGATAAAATTTAATAATACTCTGAATAAAACTGAAACTTATTCCACGTTAATTCAAAAAATTGTAAATATATTTTTTGACAAATATAATTTCACAACGGAGTTCCTCGTAATTTCAGTTTCAATTTAGATATCCGTGCGGAGAAGCTTGAAATTTATTTCCAGCATAAGCTTTTGCACGCCACAAATTGTAATTAGCATCCAGCAGGCCATTATGAAATGATATAATCTGATACCGAAATCATTGACCCGATAATCCACTTTAAGTCGTGCCGTATAACATTATATAAAATATCCATTACGGCGCAGCTTGACATTTTTGAGATTGTAGGACACGAGATCTTCGAGCTTACTTACCGACAGAATTGTATGAAAACGCAAACAGCGTCTGTCCCTCTGTTTGCGTTTTCATACAAATGACAAATCAAAATTTCATATCAGAGCAAAGAAGGTTAACGAGATTCTACTTTCTAATTTAAAGGTTTATGCAAATCGTGGGTTCGTCTGCTTAAAAACACGTCCATATTCTTCCATTGAAAGAGAAGTGATTTATGGAATATTAACTAGTATACACCGTAATTGAGTTTTATTGCGCAACGTTTTGGATATGATTGCCAAGTTCCCCACATGTCTACACGCATGGATACCCCATGCTGGGATTTACTTTGCGTGAATAATTACGGTCCACCGAGGTAACTGAAAAGTGTTTGGATACGAAAGTAATTGCTTATTCAAAAACTGATGCCGGACTTCTGATGATTCCGACTTATCTGATAATCTCCCGGCTTGGCTACCAAACGCGATTAAACCAAAACTAATTCCAATATTGCTGGCGACCAAATATCGCTGTTGGAAGTTAAAAATGACGAAGAAGATCGTCTGCCTAGATGAAAAACGGTAAAAGGCTTCTCCCTAATAATATTCAAGGGATTCACGTCTCTATTACCATAAACCCTACCCTGATCGCCAAAATTCTCTCGTCCTCCCTCTCAACTCACGGTAACTCAATAAGCCCGTTCAATCTAACAAAATTTTCCCACTCAAAATATCGCAGCAACAAATTTCTATCTTCGCACTCCGCCCATTAATTATTATCTCTCACCGAATTCGACGAAAACAAAAATCTTCCCCCAGAGTGAACGAAATATTTAACGAATGCCGCGACAAAACCAGCCAGTTCACGCGGCCAGTTTTCAAACCGCTCTGAACAATGCACGATCCGCCCACTCTTCGAAACACCGATTGAAGAAAACGGGAGAATTCATCTCGAGAAGTTTTCGAAACCCGTCGCCGACTTCGCAACCGCCTCCGGGTGATGCGTTCGCTTCGCGGCGCGATTGAAGAGCATCAATACCGCTTAGATAAATAGAGGCGGACGCGGAACAATGTCTACCGTGAGTCACATGGCGCGGGACACGCGCCGAAATTTACGGCGTGCAATATGCGCCGCGAACTTACGCAAGCCGGGACGTTTTCAGGCGAACGGCGCGAAGAAGTTAAATGAATCGCGTGCAACGAAGATCCAACCGGGGCGCGACGCGTCGTTGACGAGTACCGATCGCTAACGGGGGGAATATCTTTTATTAAAATAATAAAGGAATTTCATTAAGGGTGGGCGTCGTCGAAACGGCTCGAGCCGGGAGCGGGATTGCCGGGACGAACGAGAACGAGAAAGAGGTCGACGGTCGCGAACGGTGAACGAGAGGGAGAAAGAGAGAGAGAGGGTGAGAGAGAGAGAGAGGGGGGGTGAGAAGGACGCGAAGCTCGAGCAGGGTGAAAAAGAATATGACACGGGAAACGGTGGCAGGCGAGGGGGGACCAGCGAGTATCTTTTTCACCCCCTCGCAACCCTTGCTCCTGTCGCGTACATTTTTCTTCCGCGCTCTAGCCGTTTTCTTTCCGCCGCCCCCGCGATATCCGCGCCGCGTTTAATCCCGTTGACACGGATTAACGAGGATTCTTGACCGGTGTGCATCAATGCCCACTTTGTTCTATGGTGAATTAATGGTTGTCGCGCGTCGAATTCTATCGCACGGTGACGGTGGATCGTCGCGTTAACGCGAGTTGTCGTTGCCCAGCACGTCGCGCCGCGGCGTCGTCCGTCAAAGGGAAGGTCGACGAATAATTATCGTCGTTCGTTTCCCGTGGAATCGTGGAAGGATTTTTGCGCGCGCGTCTAGGCGAAGAGGGTGAAACCGCGAATAGCACGAACTGGGAGCGATCGATTCGACCGACGGCGCGCATTAATGCATTATTGAAACAATAATTTCGAATCAATCGCATTCTGATATATCGTGGTTTAAAATCGACAACCATATTCTGTCTTGGAATGGGTCCGCCCTCGTATAAACGTGTACGTTTCGCGACTGGGATCCGACAAATATTATAAAAAATATGTGCAAGATTCGTGCCCCAGTAAGCCCGCCTTCAAACCCGTGCAATTTCTTTTACCGCGCTCCACGATTCCCGGAATCCGACAATAAAACGTTAACCACCTGCCCGGCGATCACGCAAACTCGAGTCCCCGAAAATTCCTGATCAAAGGCACGCACGAGCACGCGAGCCATGTCGAACGAGCGCTTCAAGGAACCACGGTGGTGCATATCGCGGCGAAAATATCGCGAATCTCGACCCGGTTTATCCGCCGTTACCCAGAAATACGAGACTTCCTGCGGCGTTCCCTAATCGGCCGGCAACCGATTCCACCCCCTGTCCGCCGCTCATTTACACCACGCCGCTGGTAACTCTACACGAGTGCCGAGCAAAACGAAATAACCCCGTTAAACGTTCGTTGCTCGTCAAGCGGCGAACGTTTAATCGGATAATCGGTACACTCCGGGGATCGCCGGCAACAAAATGTAGTTGCACGCGTTCGGTTGTCAGAATTTTTGCCCCCTCCCCCCCGGTCAGGTTTACGCGGATCGTATAATTTATGCATCCTGCTCGGCGATCATCGAAGCGAGGCGAGCAACTTCATTCGGGATCGAGCGACGGGGTTTATTTCGAAGGCAATTGCCAACCAAAGACACTCCGGGGCACGGTTGAAATTTCGCGGAACATTTTTCGAGCAATTAAGCGCGGCCAAAGTTTGCGGCGCGTCGCCATAATTGGAAGGAAAAAAGGCGGAGAGCGTTATTATTTTAATACCGCGTGAGCAGTGCGGCGAGACACGAAACCCGTCTGAAAATTACTTTCGCGAATTTTTGAAATGATTTTTTCGGCGGGACAGTTGTATGCACTTCTCGATCGTCGAGCTGAAGTTGTTTTCTGCTTCGTATTAAGACCGATTGCCAGAGACCGGGAGAGAGATCTTCTTTTACATTTGAATAATTTAGAAGGCAATTTTATTATTGGCACTCTGTAATTGTTAACTGTTTAGAAATGTCTATAGTAACTAGTAACAATATATGTATTATAAATCTGATTACAATAGACGCTAAATGCAACTACACATGGACGCATAATATGTATTATACAAAAATCTGTGAAACATTATTTTATTCTTAATACCATTTTTTATTTTATACAAAATATTAGAACGATCTAGTCCTGACAAGTATGCGAATATAATTATACATTTACTAGTAAACATTCGCATTTACACAATCCAATCTTCCAGCCTGCCCTAAAGAATCACAGTGCCACAGAATAAATTTCCAAAATTAATCCCATACAAATAAAATATCACGCTTGGCAGCCTTTCGCAAATAACTATTCTACTTGCATTTCCTTATCGAAAATCGTATCCCCGCCTAACTATAATCTCGCGATAACGCGGTCCCTCCATTCTGTATTTAAACGAAACTCTCCGAAATGAGAATCACGATCATTCGGGAATCCCCGTGAAACACAGAACCAGGGGAAAAAACTCCGCGGCTCCGTTGCCGCACGATCCGCAGGCCAGCGAAATCTAACGTAAACGCGGAACACCGTGTATCAAGCGGGTAAGTTCATCCCTCGACCTGTCCCGACGGCCTACGAACACCGCCAGGGGATTCAACGACGTCGTCAGTGCAAATGGAAGTTCGTTCCGCCGCGGGCCGACACAGAGCGCGGTCAAACTTCCCTGTCTCCCGTTGAAAGCCTGTAACTGTTACCGGAACCCGAGGGATTACTGGTAATCTGCGGTAAGCTAAGCTACGCGAACAGGTACGGGCAACCTGTTTCGGATATTGTTACGAGTAGCTGGCAGCTATTTCGTCGAATCGTTCGAACTCGAGACAATTTACCCTTATTCCCGGCCATTTCCCGGCGCATCTTCCTCCCACGGCTACACCGCCGACCAGACTTGTTAGCGGCCGCTCGACCGCGGCCAGGGGAAAACGGCAATGGCTATGATAATAGTTTCCCTGCGAATTAACGTGCAACTTGCAAAATTTCCCGCCGTCGCCCGGAGAGAACCAGACCCCCAGCGGGCCCCCGTAGAACCCCGTGCACGTTACCGGAGGCCGGTTTACTGCGTTTAATATGCCGAAACGCGAATATTTCCGGGTGTGCCTTCGCGGTTCAGCGGCTCCTGTGCGTCCCGTACCTGGCGGATCACCGTGACACCGATGCACCGCCTCGCGATTCGCGTTGAGGCACATGCATATTTCTACGTTGTACGCGTGCATCGCCGAAAGTATCTCTCGCGTTTATTGATTAAACCGACGTGTACGTTGGCTTCCCCCCCCCCCTACGTCCCCAGGAATACCGACGGTCCCGTGAACTTCTCGTTCAATCGTACAAATCTACCGGTGCCGCCAGGGAAACGGCCGGCAGGCAAATTTTTACGGAACTTCTGTTTCCGATAAGGGAGATGGAATTCTGGCTGCACGAACGAGAGAATTGGGGGTGAACGGGGCGCGAAGGAGTATCGTTTCGAACCGAGGAAAGCAATTACCGTTAAACGAGAGCAACAAAACGGCGGATCAAACTGGCGTTCTATTTACCGTGGACGGAATATGTTCGATTGCTCCTTGAGCGACTGTCACAGTGTATATGTGTGTGTGTGTGTGGGGGGGGGGGGGGGTTGAAATTGTTCACCGACTATAAGAGGATTTGGGTGGGTACAAGGCGCCGCTCGTGCGTGTACATGTTTGACGCGGTTCTGTTAATGAGATTCGAATAGATGGATCTAATTAAAATTTAGCGTAATCGCGTTTGCCGCGGCACCGCTAATGCAGCTTTGACTACCGGGGACCAAGGTGAAAATTAAAGCTGCCTGCTTGCGGGGAATAATTAAATCCGTCGGTTATGAATGCTCGGTAAACATTTCGAGGCGGGGAAAGAATGAGATTCGTAAACGCTTCGCACCGGCGTTCGACAAATAAATGAGCGTCGCCGCGACGGGTACGGCGGGCGGCGGCGATTCGCGAAGCCGCCGGAAGCCGACGGTGGGGTCTCGAAATGAAAACGTGGAAGAATTGCGATCGATCTGGGTGCATTCTGGTTATTTAAAGAAGCGCGCGTTTCAGTGAACAATTGCGCCGACGGCTGAAAGCGCGTGCGAGTAGAGATCTGTCCCTTCGAGTCTGTCCAATTAAACCTGCATTCCTTCGAGGGACTTCTTTTCGACTCGATGTGATACGTGTTCGTGTTAGGTACACGTACATACATGCTACTGCTTTCCAAACACACGTCCCTGGTACATAGGTATATTTGGAAAGCGAAGATGTAATTAAGATAACAGAAGTTAAGAAAAGGTAGGAGAGATTCATTTGTCTAATTAAATTGCTTTAAGCCAGATGTGTTTTCTACGGAAAATACCGTGGAAAGTAAACATCGAGGACGAATATTGGACGAACGGCTCAAATCATATTTGCGGTTGTGCAATTAGAAATGATTAGATTGAAAGCATAACTTAATATTTCGTATTGCGGACAAGCGATTCTTCCCTAATGGTCGATCGCGTTCGCGTCAAACGCAGCACAAATCAAGACGCCAGGAGCGATACATTTTGATAGAATCAGCGAAAACGCGTTTATTTCCAGCTACTGAACGTCCCGCCACTTAATTATCCAACAACTGCGGTTTAATCGCTGATAAAGCAGCAGCGTCGCCACGATTTTAGAAATAGATCATTTAACCCACTTGAACCTACCGCAAGCAATGAAACATCAGTCAAGCCTCGCGTCAAATCATTTCCAAATTGACATTTCCTCCGGGGAAAATTACCAGCTCTATTTCTCCGTTTCATCTCGACGATACGACGGCGCTTTATTAATAAAATCCCGATACCCCATGCATGCCGAATGGAACAGGCGAATCGCGAAACCGTTACATATCAAATGACACTATAATTTTTATAATTTCCCGCGAGATCCCCATTTCGTTTCATGACATTTTCGAATTAAATCCACGTCGCGCGCCAACGAATCTCGTAGATGAATAAAATCTCCACGATTTCAATAACTTCAATCGCACAATTGATCAACGCCTGGTAAATAATTCCCCCCCCCCCCAATATTTCGACGTCCCGTGCAAAGGCAATACGGTTCAACAAAAGCTTCCCGCGACGAAGTGAAACGCGAGCAAAATCCGCGCGATTACCGAGCAAATGGGGAACGTTCGATTGTTCGCAGATCGCCACGGGGAATTCGTGAAAAATTCCGGCACAGACGCGCCACGAGTTCGACCGGCGGTATCGAGGTATCGAAGTGGATCCACTTGTTACCAGTGGCTTGCGCAGTTTTGCGAAACGAGCCCCGTGGGTGCGATATGCCGCATTTTCATCGTCAACCGCGCGAACACCCGCGATATATTGTACGCAGGTACGCGAGAACACGAAATGCTCGCGTCGGTCGTGGCCGACGTAATTGCTCGCCGCGTAATGAATTATAATAATAAGGGGATATGCGTACGCGCAGCTCAATCCGCGACGCGGAACCACGTCGAAACAAACGTTCGTTTCGAACGGGGAGAAGTGCGACGATTAAGCATTGCTCGCGAGGTTCCAATAGTCTGACGAACGTTTTGATACGCGAGTCGCGACACAATCGAATATGCCGGCAAATAGCGCAAACAGTCCACGCTGGTTCGTCGATTAAGCATTCGGGGCTCTATATTGTTAAACGGTGTTTGCTTCATTGTACAGGGCTGGCTGTTGAATTTCGGGGGTACGTAGTTATTCGTATAGAAGTAGGTAAAGATGGACGGTTCTACGTTTCATTCAATATCTTTGGTTTATTATTCTTTTGCCCGGCCGTCGCGTAGCTCTGTACGCGTAGATTTAATTTCCGGCTTCTGTTAGCAATTCGTTGAATCGAATGTCAATAATTCAGTAAATGTACAACGATGTGCTCCTTACAATCGCATTGTTCAATGTTGTCGTCGCCATAAGGAATCGTCGCTATAAATCGAACGCCAAACAGATCTTCCTAAAACGTTTTCAAATATTTCTCTAAACGTGACTCAGTTTCGCGAAACTGGCTTACAATGTTCGATCCATTACCGCCCGACCATTCAGGATAAGTATCACACCGCGTTATTGTTCCCCGAAAATTTCCGTATAAAAAATTTGCATGAAAACATATTTCGCCGAGCCGTCCGCGAACTCCAATTTCGATAAGCTTGGCGTGATTTCGGTGAGACCGTGCTTTTGCGATACAATTTGGTGGTCGATCAAAATTCACCCCTTGATAGGGGCGGCACGGCTGGAACGGCTTTTGAATTTCGTGGATGATGCGGCAACATTCCGTGGCGTGAACGACGATATCACGCGACGGAGAAACGTATTCTCTCCCTATGGTGGCCGAGGGCCATAATTCGTGACAGAAAACTTGCAACGATTCGCTCTGCCTCTACGAGTACAGTCGAATTAAGAGCTCCCTACATAGGATTCCTGGCAAATCGATGAACAGAACACGCCATGTCACTCGAGCACCTGCTCGCGTTTTACGCCGCGAAAATAGCACGCTACATTGACAAAAAGAACTTTCGTCGAACGTTTCGAGCCAACGGAGTCGTGGGCACAGTGTTAATTGACGAAAACGATTTCTAGCCTCGATCGTGATTGCCAGTATCAGGCTGTTTGTAATTGTTGCCCGCGTAACGTTTACAAGAGTATGCTGCGAGAAATGGTAAATTGTGACACGATAAACAATGAATTTCCAAAAAAACTGAAAGACAGCTTCCTGGTCGGACATTGAATGAACTTCAATGAAAGATTTTGCAAAATTATCTTGAAATAATTATACATTGATATATTTGAAGAAACAAATGAGTTTGCTCTACGTTATTTCATTGTCCAGCTATTTGCAAATGAAATAACTATGTATTTTATTTTTTATGTAAATACATCTTTCCTGGGTTACTCTGTCAAACAATTTCTGAAGACAGTTTGCCGACTGCCAGTTCAGTTATACATAAAAAGTATACAAGAATATATATTATATAAAATGACGATAATTTATGACTAACAATATTTCGTATACCTAATGGGAGAAAAGCTCCAGATGTTACATAAACGAGGTTTAAGTTATTCGAAATTTCTTCCTACATCACCAGCGTACAATAAATCTCGTGACTATGCGTCGCACAGTCTGGCCAAGAGATCTCGGTCCCTTCTGTTTCTATATACAATTCTATCCACACGTTGTGCACCAATATCGCAACACGTGCGTTTCAAGTGATCACCAATTTCTCGGCCCGCCCTCCTACCTAAACGCTGCTACACGTAATTACGTACCTTTACGCTTCGTTTAAACAGACCACCGTCACCCGAAGGAGCCCCGAAACACTCCAAAACACAATTCGAACGATATTCCAGGAGCATACGCACCCGTGTACACGTGTACGTATACGAAAACTATACACAACCTGACCACTCACCGCGTCCTCGATCCCCACCTCAAATCATGGACGCTGTCTAAACACGACCACTCGAATCTACCACCGTTAGATCCGTGATAAGGGGTTTTCAAGTGCCGCGCGCTTCGAGGGTAATAAGCGAAAAAGCTGTGTCACTTGGCCGATCCCCGAGGCAGGGGGACAGCGCCACCCGTGTTTCCATTAAGCTGTACAGGTCGAAAGGTGTGCACGAAGGTGGACGGGGTCGCGTGCAAATTATCGTCTTTTCGTCGAGGACGTGCAAGGGCCACCACCCCCGCAGAGTTCAACGCGGCGCGCCGCCCTCCGACGTTCGTCGAATGACAAACGACCGGCCATTAGGCCGATTTCGTGGTCGTTCTGCGGCTCCTCCGCTTCCGTGGGTCGCCGGCAAAAAAATTAATTACCATCAGCATTCGCCGTGCGATGCCGCGACTCGCCTCTCTCGAGTGTCGTCGACTGTTCGGACGCACCGGTTCCTGGCCCAGGGTGCTCGTCCACCCTCGCGAGCGTGTTAAAGCGAGATTTATCGGTCGGTCGATGGTACGTACGCCGCGATTAGTACGTTTCGGAGACGTGGATGGATTTTCTCTGGTAAGTCGGGGCGCGTGCAAGCGGCGAAAGGAATCCGATGGTCGGTTCGTCGCGAGTTCGATAGTACGCACCGGGGAGGTACGGGTTTGTTCGGCCACGTGCTTGGAATTTTTCGATTTTATCTGGAGAGCGGACGGCGTAGGCTGTACGCCATGCAGAGGTTTAATAGAGTCGTACGAATTTTGATTTGTTAGATTACGCGGACACTGCGGGCCGTTCGCGTGCGGTGGCTGTTTATGTAGTTTGATTGATATTTGATTGCGGTGTATGGCGTGTATGAGGGAAGAGCTGAATCGAATTGTGGGGGGCATGGAACGTTTTAATTTATAGGCGCCGTTTAATGCAAAGGGTTTTGTGTGCGGACTTGATCACTCGCAGATACAAGGGGTTTATGGATATTATGAATTTTCAAACTGTTCTGCTCTGTTCTGTTCGCGAATGATGTTCTATATTCTATGGATAGTAGATATAGTTGTATATCCGATCATTCTCATGTTATAATAGAAATATTCGGAGGAAAGTACTAATGTAAATTCTTTGCCCGACTGGAATACCTTTCAGCTTTTAATGCTATGTAGGAATAATGGAGCAATCAAAACTTGTAGCCTCCATATGAAATATTTGTATGAAATTTACGAACTCCAAAGTAATAGATATGTACCTGCCCGGCTCAATTAATTATCTAAACGGCGCTGTTCAAATTAATTGCCCCCTCATGAATAAACTTGACGGACATTGTGTCCTCCGCAGTACCTTTCGTTCCCCGAATCCTCGACAAATAATGATATTCCAAAGAGAAACGTTGAAGTAATTATTGCGCAAAAGTTTTCCTCGGCTCGGAGACTTCGGGAGAATGAAATCTCCGGGCACGAAATCTCGGGGACCTAAAAATCTTTCCTCCTCGAAGTGGTATTCGCAGGTTTCGCCATTCGATCGCGTTACGTTCGAATGCGCGCGGAGAGAGAAAAAGAAAAAGGGAGCACATGGAGCGCATTTCACGAAAGGAGAAGCAAAAGCATCTGCACTTTTAATCCTCCATTTAGACCGTTCAAACCGTTATCCGGTGGTAAAGGAACCGCGGATACGTTTTCTCTCGGTGGTTTTCGACATTAGATGGCCTTCAATGGAGGCGTTCAGGTGGCTGCGGCGCGGTTTTCCAGGATACATGCACCGCGCCGAGCAGAAATTTCAGTGCGTTTTACCGCGCGGCGGTCGTGTAAAAGCTTCGAGGTAAAAGGGGATGTATCTTTGAAAATCGCGGGAAAATATCGTGCGGTGAAACTCGGTCGACGCGAAACAAGCGTTAATGGAAATGGATCGACGAAAGGACGGCCCGTCTGTTCCGTCAGTAACGTAAGAAAAATTCGATCCGCGAGCTTGTTTATGTATATTCGTCTTACATCGTCCCACTATATTAAACTTCATATTGGTGGAGTAAAATTGGAAAATATTCGGTGCGGATCTTTTCAAGCGCGAAATAATTTAAAGCAGAACGGATATTATTATTATTATTATTATTCATAACTATTCGCTGTTATAATATACATATCTGCTGAAATATCCTGCGCCGTCTTGGCTGACCATTTCGCTGCTACATTTATTCACCAGGCAAGGAGACAGAATGATAGAAACCTGAAAGAAGAAGCAGCTGGTTTTATTAGACCACTTCTATTCGCCTCGAGTGAAACATCAACGCAATCTAAAACAACTTTAACTAATAAATGCCGCATCCCCTCAATTAGCCCACGCTTGAGAATTACGCGCGTACATTAGCGATACTGTCTTACGCGCCTATATTAATACCACGGGGCACTAAATTCTTCAATCTAATTCTAAATTACCCCGCACACTGCTTGCCAAGTTTTTACAATCCCCATAAATCAAGCACGACGTTTTTTTCTGCACGCCATACAGTACAGCAGATCCGACGAATTAGAAATATCAAGAGGACCGCGAAATTGGTGAGAGCCACGAACACGTGGCACTTAAAAATTAATTCCGGCCCCGGAATGTGTCTTAACGGGATCTTTTATAATTATAGCAGCAACGGCAAAAAAAAAAAAAAAGAAACAAGCTCGTAAAATTTTCGTGCCCTCCCTTCCAACCGATCCTCGAAACACAGCCACTCTAATACCATGTTAGCCGTAATTGCGGCCAACGTTTGAATAATTGACGAGCATCGCGGGCTATTAATTACACCGCGCCCGGCACGAAGGAAAACGAAACATCCTACAAGGTTTCGTAAACTGCCACCGCCGGCCGGATATCGTTGACGTTCTCTCCTCGTGCATGTAACGGCGTAAAAACTATTAATTAGCGTGATAGACGCACGGAAAAACGTTCGACGCGGCCCGTTTTCCGTCCGCGCCGGCACCTGTTGAAACAAACGTCCAACAAACCCGACCGAACCAGAGCGGATAACGTTCAATCACACGGTTCCCGGGCAGTTTTGCAACTGGATCGGCCAATCGCAATACCCAATTAACCGCTTTCGAATACCCGGCCGAAGCTTGTAGCATTAATTCGCCCCGGGCAACATTTGCGGTAGCCCCACCTCTCTTGCAAATTATTTTAACATTTTCCCCATCCCCACCACCGCCCCCCTTTCTAATAATTCTTGGAGCTTTTTCGATGCCCGCCTTCTGACAGCTATCTCGCAACGAACGTTTACGTTCGTAGTGCGCGCGGCGGTAATTGTGATCGTTAAGCCGGCCAGGTGAAGCAGGTACATTCGCTCACTCGCGTCGTATCGACGCGCTCGTTGAAACGCTGAAGGGAACGGCGATGCGATGATTCGAGGCATCGCGGTTGAAAAGGGTCGTTTTAATAAATAGAGAACTTTTGCAACGGACTTTTCGGAAGTTGCGAAGTCGCCGGCACATTATTTTCCGACTTACGGCCGCGAAGTGGAACTTTGCTATTGAAAATCCAATTTTTTCTTCCCACCCTCTCGCCGCCCCGCCGCGTTCAACGACGGTCCAGGAATTTCTTTCCCTTTTGTCGTTCGACGATAAATTCAGAAAGAGCTTAGAGCAGCGGTTTAATTAAACTAGTTCAACTGTCATTCCGTTCCTTCGACTTAGCTTGCTCCGCGTCGCGTCTGGCCCGCCACGAAATCGATAGCGCAGCTTTCGTTCCACATTTTTTCAGCACACTTACGTGCGAATCGCGGGTATCGATATTCATTTGCAAACGGGTGACGTACGTCGTTACGCGCAGGAAGCTGCCAGGAATCCAGCTTGTTGAGAAATTCTTGGACGACGTTGCACCTGTTCTGTTTCAATGAATGGTACATTCGCAACGAAACTGTTTACGACGACGGCACTGTTTGTGTCACTGTTTTCTGAATAATCTTTAATGTTACAGTATTAACCAATTGCGCCAACATAATGCGGAGCAATAATTCACATTTGTATGCGGTAATTTCTAAAGCTGACGCTGTGAAAACCCTGTGATTGACATTTTCACGGATTCACGCACATTGCAACGAATGAATCGTCTTCACAATAGGCGACGCGTCTTTTCAGAGATAATGGCCCGTTTCGCCGTCGACTTCGAAGCGAGTTGCATACACATTATCGTTTAACATTCCTTGATCTATGATCGTGATATGCAAAATCCAGCGTCAGCGGGAATTACCAGATCCCAGCGCGGCTTCGAGGAAAACTTACTTTAACACTTTGTCTCGATTACTTTTTGTCGCCAAATATCACAAGAAACGAGCACAGTCTTCAGTTTGGCGGCAGATGATTCGTATTTCGAAAAGTGGAAAATCGTTGTAATGCGTAATGAAATTTTAATCAAGTTGTATATGAGCACTGCATGATACCAGTTGCAAGTAAATGCTGTTAACTCTGCGTGTTCGTCACTGTAGGCACATCGTATAATAAGTCTGGTATGTTCAGCTATCAGTATGTAGAAATTGGAATGGTGTAAAGACGTGGTATATGTAGGAGCAGTTACTACATTTCCTATACGACTAATATTCGGTAAGCATTAGAAGTATTAGAAAAATACATTTTCATTCTTTACCATTGCAATGCGTTTGAAAGGGACAACTCTCTTACACAACTGACGTTGGCGTTTCGAATTAAAGGCCAATCGTACAATGGCGTTCGAATTAACGCCCCTAACTATAATTTCACCGTAAGTATAGTTTTGGAGACATCAGCAGGTCTTTCAATTTGTTACTGTAATTGGGAGTAATCTAATTATAGTAATTAGGAATCAGTAAAAGTTCTTCATAATTAATGCCCCCCTGGTGGAGTTTTAATTCATTTCCCTTCCGTATCTTCCCTTCAATTTTTCAATAGAGTGATAGATAGGTACGTACTCAGGTACTACCACTACTACTGCCAGTAATTTGCTAGCGCGTGCCCACAAATTGATCACTGTTGACGTGACAATCGTCACTGGAATATTCAAAAATTTTTCGACGAGACTCGTACACTTCATCTTAATTATTTTCGGTTCCATGTCATCATTCGACTTACGCATAATAGACGAGCACTCTAGACCCGATCATCATAATACGTGCAAGATAATTACCTCGAATAGGTAACATTAGTGCAATGACTCTCAAGCTACACACGTTCAGGTACCAGCAATGAAAACCGCGCGCGAAACAATATATTTACCGACTCCGAAATATCAGAATTTATTCCCCAATCGGCCAACAAAAATCACCCTGCCGACAATTCCCCTTGTCATTGAATGAGCAAGTGCCACGCCGCCGACAGCGTTCGCGAGCCCAACGGCACCGACCGAGCGGAATATACGAAAAATTTCCCCGGCCATTTCGTTCGTAACAAGCCAACGGCACAGGGAAGCCGGACGAATGCTGGCAGCGACGCTAACTAGCCGCTTTCCAAATAAATTAAACGTCAGGCGACGCGGCATTATCTTGCGGGTCGCGTTCGCCGTTGTTTTTCATCAAAAGTTTCCGTAAAAATTCCAACCGCCCATTACACTCCGCCGTGTCCCCCGATTCAGATATAAATAATAATAATAACCGTGTGCACAACTCACTTGGCTTATCCAGATCAGATATTTCCAGCTGCGAGTACACCGTGGCAATCCCCAACACGAACACCGTGGCCGTAGTCGCGACACACCACCGGCACCTCCACCACCACATTTTGTCTCCCTTTCGCGCACACCGGCCACACACACACACCCTCGCAACGACACCCCGCCCGACCTGGCCGCCACCCGCCGCCCTTTCAGCGGTTACCTAGTCTCGCGATCGTCGTCAACCGGCACTAATTGCTGTTGCTGCTGCTGCTGCTGCTGCTTCTGTTGCAGTTGCTGTTGCTGTTGCTGCTGCCGCCGGTGCAGTCGGTGTTCACCTTCTTGTTGCCGATGTTGCTGCATTGCGCCGCCGTCGTAGACATTCTCTCGACGCCTTTTCCGTCCTCCTCGACGCTACCCGCCGACAATTACCACTTTTGTTATCCGATCAGAGATTCCGAAGCTCCGCGATCGACGGCGTCGCCGACGATTCCTCTTGTCGCTCGGCGCTCGGGAAAACTTCGCCCTTTCGAACTTCTCGTTTCGCGTGATTCGACGAGCAAGCCGAGATCGTTCGACCTCCGCGGAAGCGCTCGCTTCAATTGCGTGGCGGAAGGGTAACTTCCAAGGGGTGGGGGCGGGGGGACGCCGACTAATCCCGTCTTTTGGGGCGTGGATGGAGAAGTTGGTGTTGATTGAGCAAGAAGCGATGGACTTCGACGATTGACCCTCGCGATTGTTACACGGCCGTCTTCCGCAGTGTTCGCGGAACGACGATCGTTGGATTCGTTGGAACGGGCAGGATTGCGCGCGGACGGCGGAGTTGTCGCTTAAAAGTTGAGTAGAAAATGTGCTCGGGGTGGTTTTCCGATGGCAGTCGGGGTCGCCGCGGTCTGGCTGCAGTGTTGAACGTGAATATCGAAATTGAATTGACAACGATTTGATTAAGTTAGAATCGTGACGCCTTCGATGCGATTCGTAGGAAGAAAGGGAACGATACCCTTCACGTGCACCCTTCGCGATCGTAAGGACAGTCGCGGCTTCGAGTCACTGGCCTGGTCGCTTGCTATCGGCAAGAACACCGCGAGTGATAACTTCAATTCGACCGACAGACGCAATTCAGCGAAACGCTCGTCTTCTAACGATAACGTGGCTCTCGAGTTCTACGAGAACGGAGCGCGTCGAACTTTCGATGCAATCAGACCAAGAAACGGATCGGCCCTCCAAGTACGGCGGAGAACAGTGCTTGACCCGTTCGATATTCGAACTTCGAAACAGTCGATTCGCGAAAATTGCCGGACTACAAACGGAGCCGGACACGGCCGCAAGTAACGCTCCGGACGCGGGCCCAGTTTACTGCACCACTAGCTCCGAATGAACTCGTTGGTTTGCTCCTATCTCACGGCTCGTTACTCGCACCGCCACTCCAGGGGCGCGTACACGGAAGGACATCCACGGGGAGATGGTAGCCGCACGGGTCCGTGCGGTCGACGTAATTAAATCCTTGCGTATCGATATTAATCAGCCGACGAAATTGGTTCGGCTAGCGTAACGATACTTGATCGCTCGGTACGGCCAGCGTCGGCGAGAATCTCGTCGCGAATTACGCGGCACACCTGCGAATTACGCACGGAACTCCGCTGCTTTTTCGGCGCGCTTCAGTTCGATTACTCTCGCGTGTACCGCTCGTGCACCACGTGCGCTCGCCTTCCCGGAAGATCGACGAAGAACGTCGGGCACCATGGACCGACTGTCATACGCGCGCGAAAGCGACACGATCAGCCTCTGTCAAACGTGTTCACTGTCACCGATGTTGCTCATCCCTCGAGAAAAGAAAAGGGAAGATCCTTTGGCAACTGTCAGCCGGTCCTCGACACTGATCCGCGGTAGACGGATCGTGGATCGACGATGACGGAGGAGGAACGCATTAATCGCACAAAAATGGAGAACACGTCTGGTGGACACGATTTTAATTCATAGATCACAAGGGTGCTCGCGTTTAAAAGGCGAGTCGACGTTCGAACTCCCTTCTGCGACAGAGCTACGTCGAGTCCTGACCCGCGACGGCTCGGTACTGAAACCATTGAATAACGCGAAGGACCGCCGCGAGCCGCTTCGGCTGACTTCGCCGCCGCTCGCTCCGCTTCGGGCACGCTCGCTCTACGCGTCTCTGTCGCGACGATTATACCCGTCCTTGTTCCCGCTGGCGCTACGACTACCTTTGCTTTTCTGTCTGTTTCCTACCTGCAGCTTCTCGTCGCCCCTTTCCACGGCTTTCTTCGCCACGCACGCCGCCACACGATCACTATGATTTAGTGGCGCGCCTAATGAGCTGCCATAATCGCCGTGGTACAGGCGTTCCTTGGGTACGCAGCATCTTCGGCCCGGTCCATACACTATGAAATAACACGAACCGGAGAAACGAACGTAGGTGTGGAACGGGGTTTTTTTGTTTTTTTTGAACGACGAACACAAATGGGAAGCGAGAAATAATTTTCTTATTTCGCGGTCGATTAACCCTTACCGTCGATACCTGGATGGTGTCGCGATTCTCCCTCTCGCTTAAAAGTTCACGCGTTTCACAGAAATCGTTAGGCGATTTTGATGTGTCTAAACAGGAATATAGTAAATATGCAATGTCGGTGGGGAGAAACGGTTTGTTTATTATAATAACGACGTGCTGTAATAAATATTCGGTTTGTTTTTATATTTGAAAATGGTTCTTAGCACATAGCATGAAACTTGGAGTAAGTTCGGACAGTATTGTTGTGGACACTTTCAGGATCACCTGTACAACGTACGGGCTCAACCGTTAAAGGGCTAACGTCTTGCCGTATAATAACGCGTGACATATGAGAATTGGATTACTCCAATCTAACTGACACCCACCGAATAAGATTAGAATATAAAAAAACACCTACGAATTTTCGGTATTTTCTTGCAGTTCGATACAGAAATGAAACACTCGACTCGGTCATTTCAAGCAAGAGTTCAATCACAGAAGAAACATTCGTTTGCAATTGTATCGTTGCAAATACTTTTCGTATCAAAAAATTGCCCCCTTCCCAGTCGCGCTCCGTTCCTGTCCGCGTTCGTCGTGGTTCGTTCGTGCACGTTCGAGAAGCGCTAAAGGGGTTGCAGGGGGTTCGAGTTGGCGGCGCGATTTCGCACCGCCTGAACGGCAGCACGAACGACGCCCGGGATGTTGTTCCTGCTGCTTTTAATAAAACTAGCAATGTACCGTGCCGCGGGAACGTTTCGCGCTCGGGCCGAATCATCCTTTAGATGGGACCCGTCGTTTTTATTAGAGGAACGAACACCGAACACGGGGAGCCGGAATTCATGAAAATTGCCGGGTTATAATAAGAAGATACGAAGCGACCGGCCTCTCAGCTTATCCGACTCTAACTGCTCGCGGAATTAATACGTTTTATGGGCCGATGGCCGTCGTAATTCTCTCGGTTTCGCAATATCGTGCGAATTGGTTAATATTCATGGCGTTTTGGTATCGGATCGTCGCGAAGGATCGTCCAGGAGGACCGGGATTATTTGCCGTGGGATACGTGTATTGAGAAGTACGCTCACGAGCGTACTGAGAATGTTATTTACTTTGCTTTTGTTTCGAATCGTTTCGGGGACGATTCTCCGTGGTACAATTGCATGGCGGCGCACACGTACGCAATACATCTATCCTGGGAGGAAACGTATTTTTGTAACAAAATATATATTGACTTGCGTTACGGTATGCTGTGTCGCGTGTATTGAAATATTTGTTGCCCGAACACTTTTCGTTGAAAGACTTTATGCTTTTATTCGTTGGAAACTTTGAAGAACGACCGTTGTGCGAATACGTATTAAGAGAACGTTTTCTGTGTTATAGAATACTTCGTCAGTCAGGATGAGTAAAAAATACAGCATTATTAGTTTCCATTCATTTCTGTCAATCTCCGTCAAATTGATGCACTGCCAAGATATTGCGCAACGATGATGAAGTTGTGCCACTTCCCGTTTGAACGCTGGTAGTAGTACAAATCGACTATTATTGCTCCGTGGCAATTATTTAGTGTGTACTCGCGTACATCTCCATCAATCTCCATAAACCTCGGTTTTCATACAATTTACCGTTTGTTCTTGAGCAAATGTACCTTCCAAATGGGTAACTTAACTGCGTTTAATTAGCGTCACATGTTGTCAACGAATAAGAATTTTAAAAAGTAGGTTGCACTACGATGCTGAACTTGTGCACGTAACGATTACGTCTGGAATAATTTCTAAAAATATACTAGACTTTAATAAATTATTCACACATATATAAATATACATAGGAATATTAATTACGTGTAAATATATTTCATTCTCCTATAGGTTGAAAAATTGTTGTCGTTATTGTATTTATAATTACAAGCAATTTATTCTCAGACTGAGAAGGATTGCAGAAAACATTTCAAAAGTCTTTGAAAGAAGAATAAAGAAAAGTGGATTATGCGAAATTCTCCTTTCAATGAAATTCGTTCCATCTAAATTTATCGGTTTCATACCCTACTCGCTTCGCTCTATAAAAGCTTACTCTGTCTCTCTCTAAAATTCTCATTCATCACATAGTACTTTCCAGTAGGAGATTCACTCCCGCATACGCACACGACCATAACGTACATGTATGCATGTCAACGCGCATTCTTGAAATTCTCAGCTTCCATTGGTCTCCACATCTTTAAAATTCTTAGTTATGCATTAATGCAACAGTTCATTAAAGGATAATTGTATCTGGCATAATTTCATGACGAGAATGTAGAAGAATATTTGTAGACGCGATCAACTAATTATTGGTATTACATATAACACAGGAATAAAATATAAATCAAGTCTCATATATGAAGTCTCAAATAAGTGAATAAAGTATAAGAAAGATCGTCCAAAGAAAATCACTTTTCCTGCCGTGGACAATTATAAAAGGAACCGTTTGATTCACCTTAAAAATGAAGATAAGGATAACAAGAATTAAGAAGTGCAAACAGTATGAACTGATTTGAAAATTATTTTTGCACACAATATCACACTTCTAAAGGGAAACGAAAATTACACTTCCACAAATATGATTGTCACTCACAGACGTTTCAGAAATATATATTCAAGAAACGCAAACTTGTCCCTCTAAAACATTAACGAACGCAAACCAGGGAAAGAATATTAAAAACGAAAAAAATACAACCAACTTTCCAGAAACTCAATTTGCATCAAAAGTAATAAACTAACACCACTACCTCCTATTCGCAAAGCTCCAATTCAAAATTGACCAATGTAAACGAATACGCGTTCAGTCTTCGTAATTCCACGATAAATGTTATCCCCGCGCAAACCTGTTCGAACGGAAGTATACTCGATACACAAAATACATTTCACCGGTGTGGCATTTGGTAAGTTTAAATGCCCCGTTTACAGATTTAAGCGCAGCAAAGGCGAAACGGGGTTAATGAGCATCACGAAACATATGTTCCGATTGGAATACACGAGTAGGAGGGGCAGGACGCTTATTTGCGTCATAAACATGTTCATGAAAACTGATAGTTCGTGCACAGGTAGTGCACGCGCGAGATAACACCTCTCGAAACTTCATGACTACGAGAACTCTCTGCGATCGCGATAAATTTCGGCTTTCGTGTTTCCGTCGCTATCGGGAATCGTCTGCAAATCACTTCCTAATCCTCATCGAGTAGGTATCTCCTAAGGTACCTTTCCTAAATCCCCTTTGAACGTTCGAGAACATTCCCCGTTTAGTTATGTGTATCGTTGTTTTCGTAGAACTCACGGGTAACGTTTCATAGGTCGAGATAATTTTCTCTTTTTTTTCGGAATGTATCCCCGAATAGTTCCCCATCGCTACCCGATGGAGATGGGCGAGAGTTTAACTGGTCCAGAGACACCTTGAAGCGTATTGAGCAAACTTCTATTGCATGGAAAGGAGTGGACTAGAATGTTTTACATTTCAGGGGATGATAATAATCGTATGAATAATCGTGGTGCAGAAGACAAACGAAAAGTTTGAAAGAAAATCGGGATTGCTAATTTTTTGAGCTGTCTTGTTTTTGAATATCTTTAGTTTGAAATATTTGTTTCTACGGTTTGAACATTTATCGAATACTTACTTTTTCGTTTACATTCATTTCGACGAGTTGCTGATAGATTTGAATGAAGCTACTAACAGGTAAATATGTCGGTATTATACCTATCTGATATTGTTAGAATTTTGTACGAAAGAAGGCAGATATTTAATATGGAAGGTAAATAAGAATTGAATAATTGCAATAATTCAAGTTGATAATAACATCTTGTAAATTGTCCGAAAGTTACTGCCAACATTTTTGGTTATTACATTATTGATACGTAATACGAAGAATGCTTCGAATTTTTACTTTTGTTCCTTAATTATCTTGCAGTGTAAGAAGTGCTCAACGCTGAGAATTGGAAGTGGCAATCGAACCACAGAAAATTTATTCCAGCTTCATGTTTTAAGGAACTTCTAGAATTTCAACTAGTTTCCAATTAAGAAGTTCAATATTTTCGTTTGCTCTTCACCTATATTTACATCTTGGCGCTACAAGACATGTTGCCCGTTCTTCTAATTTGCTTCCATTCGTGTCGAATTCTTGCACAAATTTTGATTATGTACATTTTTGTTATTTATGAGAAAAACGTGGAATGCCTTATAATTTTAATGTTATTATAAGTTCCATATCGTATATATATATGAAACATCGGGCATGTAATACAAATTCCTGATCCCATTTATCTTAAACGATTCTTCTTTTACATTTTTCATAATATAGTATAATATCTATATTATACTCTAGTGTGGCAAGGGTTATAATTAATATCACCGAGAAACAAGAAAAGTAGCTATTGATTACTATAAAGCTTACAGTAAATCAACAGCTGATGCAAATAGTGATTGATAGCAGTTGCGATGGAGAATGCAAAAAGCCCTGTACAAGCGCAAGTCAGTGGAACAAATTGAACTGTAATGTATACCTAACAAGCTGAAACGTACCAGCATCAATTAAGGTTTTATTGCAAAGTATTGCACCTTAACCCCTTTGCCTTAGGTTAGGCGAACACGTCTACATGATATAATACTTGTCTCAAGAACAGGTTTAAACTTCTGGAAGGCATGCACGGATCATTGTAATTCCAGCGCGATATGCAATTTCGTTATTTCACAATAAAATGTGCACTGCACAGAATCACGATTACCGACACATTAAACGTGCAGATAATAAACGTTATACGATCATAGTTGCCGGTGGATCGTAATGAGAACCAATCCTATAGTAAATAGGTATTGAAAAATCTAAACACGTCGTGAACGACTCATCAAAATGATTAACTTAAGTGTTGCTGGTGCCAGACCTTTTTTTTGAAGAGAATTTGTTCATAAAAGTCTTGGTTATTTATTTCACAAGTAGTTATTGGAATAATATACTATTTTTATAAAGCAAACATTTCTTATTATCGATCCAAATTTTCAGAGCTATGTAAATCTATACACGGTCGAGCAATATTGACTTTTTCAAACAGAATAACAAACTTTGCTTAAATTTGAAAGCAATAAATATGTTCGAATTAAATCTTTAAATATTGTACAATACACTAAAAAGCTATCAATTTACAATCATTCAAATCTATTTGAACGAGCCACAATAGCGACAATTATTTTTCCATGAATAAAGACTTAGAGAACATTTTCGCCTCCTTACTTTGTTTAAAAAAAAGATTGCACAATCTTTATAGCGCAATCCAATAAAACGGAAAATTGCTATTCGCGTATATACATCAAGTTAAAATATGTAACGAAATGTGATCCAGGCTACACCACTTCTAAACAACACAGCTGGTCATTTCTTATAAACGAATCAATACATATCACTTTCAACAATGCCAGCTTCTTTACACACCGCTCTCCTTACTCGCGTGGAAATTATTAACAGACCACGCTGTACCGCCACTCCTACATTCAAGACCACCGTGTCGACTATAACCCACCGCCGAGCATTCATTATTTAACATTAAAACTTATCTCAAAGTGTCCACGCTACGTTACTCCCATTGCGGCTATTACTCTTCGCGGGCAATGTTAATTTGCCGAGGCATCGAATGCGAGAAAAGTCGGGCAACTGTTAATCTCGCGAAGCGCTGCGAAAGCTAATCGACTGAATCGCACGGTGCAGGATTTAACGTTCCCTTTGAAAGGTCTCGATACCTGTCGAGATCGAACGGTAATCGGGGGCTGCGATCGACGTGCCGGCGTGAATCGAACCGCGCGTCGGCCGTGCGTGTCAGGATCGACAATAATTTATCTACATCCAGATAACCGTGACGCGCGTTCCCGCAGTTGCGTTTTTAATTTGCGAACTGCCGGGTCGACGTTCGGTTTTTCAATTTGCGTTCGAAATTGGAAAATTGTTCCCCCCTTGTCGGCGAGAGTCGCGGCGAATAGCCGCGCGATTTAACATTCAAACAGTAACGCGCGATTAACCTGTCGTGAGAGGTGAAATAACGAGTGGTAGTACACTCCTGCCAGTTCTGTGTAATCTTTTCCTTCGGGTTCGTTTCAGCGTAAAATTATTCGATGTAGAGTTAAAAATTCGCGAGTTCGAAGCAATAGAACAAACGATAAATATCGATCATTTTATCTCTTTATCTGTCGCAGTAAATATATATAAGATAGAGAATTTTCGAAACGTACATTGTTAGCGGGTACTGCTTCAACAACGTTGAACACGCTTCATGCATTTCGAAATGCGTTGGACAAGGGTGGAGTTCATCTGTGGTTATACAATGCAGAATTTCTTTTAGCAAATGCATTACAAATTCGCGAAGGAATCAAATGTGCAATGATGAAAGAAAATTTCGGCGAAACACTCGCCAATATTCGATACAATATGCTCGCGCAATCGATGGAACAGCGATCCATGATGAGGAATTGGCGGATCGTTGCGGACGTTCGACAAAAATTCTGTGCCGTCATTGTATGTAATTCAGTGATCGATTGCACTGTCACTTTCATCAATTTAGCTGATTATTCAAAGCCCGCCAGCGACAGCGTAGCGCACGACAAAAGTCAATTAATCATACGAGTAGCATCAATTGTTTATTCCCTTAACTCCCATCATGTACCGCTGTCCAACTTGTCAGACATTTTAAAGGAAAATAAAGGAACGCCATGGGAATCATTTTCGCTTTACAAACGTTAACTGCAATCGAACACCCCGTTCATAATTGATGAACTTTAAAAGAAGTCATATCGATCAAAATGTATTAAAAACTTCGCGAACAGAATATTTCTAAATGAACATCGTCTTCCCGTGGAAACCACTTTCCTTCCGGTTCCACGATTTACTCTGCCTGGCCAGTGCGCCCTGGGTATTTCATCCACCCTTCTTCGCCCGACACTTTCGTCAGTTTTATTGCATCGCGTTACAAGGAGGCTTAACATTTTTTATACGAACAAAGCACGGCTGTGCACGGCACAAACGTGTTTCATGAATATTGTACGCGCTGCAAGTTAGCATCACCGACGTTCCACCACTTCGGGTTCGATCCGCGCTTCGACGAGTATGCAAAGCACTTGTATCGTTGGCTTGTAAATGTAGAAATGCATGTGCGACGGTAATGTGCCCATTCTGACTTGAGTTTCGGATATGTGCCGATATAAGCCTCATTAATCTCGCAAAGGAGAGGCAGTTCCGCTATGCTACTGATCGACAATGTTTATTCATTACGTAGATAGAATCCATTGGCACTGAGAAGACGCTTTAATCCGAGGATTAAACTTGCTGCAATACGTGGACACATTAGTCGCTGTATATTCTATCGCAGTGTAATGTTCGAAGAGAAATGTCACTGGCAGATAGTACAAATTCTGTACAGTAACGGGTGAGATTATGATGTATCTATTTTATTTTATTTTATTTCCAGCGAGCCCCAAGGTAGATGTGAAGTGTGCCGTGTAAAGATAGATATTGTAAACATTACAGAACGTTTGATTTATTCCCGAGAGAAGTGTACACGCACCTTGTTTCTTAAGGAAAAAGAAAAATTGGAATAAATCTGCTATAGAGTTCGAATGAAAATGTTACGAATAATTAGAGAAAAATTTGAACAAAAGTTGACTCCTATATCTGCGTTAGTACCTGGTTGCAAAATGTTGCTTTAAATTGAAATTGCTTTTATTCCACGTTGCTTGAGGGTGTAGATTATGCAGTCCACTTTGGAGATTAATTGTAAATGCACAGCGGTGCGTGCAGGGTAACATTTCGTGAAAATGAAAAACGAAAGTTCAAAAATGTTTTACGCGGAAGATTATCGTTTCTTCCTTGCTGATTTGGTCCGGTGAAATATGTAGGTATATTTATATCTGGTTTAGAATGTGAGATTTTGCGTAAATCTTCGAGTGTAATATATTCATACGGCGCTAATGGAACGCAGAATCGCGACATAATACGCGGTGATTAATGTTACTACTAAAAAAGAAAACAGATGCTCTTCAGTCGGCCCTCCCATTTTCCGTTCTGTGATTCTTGAACTTAATATTCTATGAATATGCATTTCTTTTCTGACAAGCCGCTACGAAATCGTGATAAATGGCATTCTTTAAATTGCCGTAAATAGGGGCTATCATAACTATATCTTCATAACATAGCGATATCCGAGGATTATAATTAATAGTAGTAATATTAATTCATGCAAAATATTCGAAGAAAATCTGTTTGAGTTATGAGTGTGGGTAGCAGGCATAAAAATAAGCACCGTCGTGGGCGTAGATTTGAGAAGGTTTCATTCGCGAGTTATGAGTCGACGCTATTAATATTCAAAAGCTTCAGAGAAACGTATGGAGTAAATAGTTTTACGATTAAACCCATCTCCCGCATCTTTTGACGCCAATGCGAAAATATTTTCCAAATTAAATCAATATGTACGTGGAAACGTAAGTGAAGGGGGGCATCCCAAGTTTGGACGTATTTGTTAATACAACAAAACATTTACACAAACGTTTTCACGCCCTCATCTCTGCGGCGTTCGTCCAATTCCGCAAATCAAGCTGGCTTTTGCAACCAGGTACGACGTAAAAGAATCCGAGTCACAATCCAAAAATCAAGAATTACATTCTGAAAACCGGTGAGATTTAATTGAAATAATTCACGAGCTATAAAGATGAAAAAACCCTGCACCGTAACACTCCAACTTTATCCCCGTAAGTGCAACACGCGTTCAATGTTTAAGCCATCAATTCAGAATCACCCCGTGCGCACACGCATGCATACGCGCGTGCATAAATATACACAGGGAAACGCAGCCTCTTTTTCCCCGCAAACGCGCGTAATCTCCTTTGGAAAACTGCCAAAGCATAAACCATCTCCGCGCAAACAGTCCGTGTAACGTTTCGTTTCACCGGGAAAGTATTAAAAACTCATCAGAGCCACGCATGTTTCAGATTAACGTGGATAACGTCACTTGAACTCGGATTCGAAAGGCTCCGATCCGCTGGTAATCGACGGCCACCATTCAGAACCTGCTGCCGGTGAACTGCTGCCAGAGTGTGTCCGGTACTGGTGCTGGATCAACGATATTTTACATCGAGCACAGAACCCGCTTTCATGGCATTCCCAGAAGATTGGAACCTGACACCACGTCATACATCATGAATCATGGTACACCGTCGAACACCCAGGCTGTTGAACCGAAGCACAAGTTGGATACGATGTTATAGACATCCCCGGCTTGCTCTCCGACTTGTCCAATAAACCATGAAGCATGTCAGTCACACTGTTTCCTCGTTCGTGATCACTTTGTTGCTCCCGTTTTTACCCTTGCTTCACAAATGGAGCGGGTTTTTTTTTCTTCTTTTTACCGCCGTTTCTTTTCCCGCCGCGCTGTTTCGGCCCAACGCGATTGAGCTGCACCGTGGAACGCGGCGATGAGGCTTCAGCTAGCTTCGGGATAGAGTGTTTATTAATGCACTTGCAGGTTTGTTTTTATTCGTATCCTCACCAGTGGGGGAAATTGGGTGCTGCGTTTTCGGTAAATGCTGATCAGGTGAACGAAAACTGTGAATTTATTTCAATTGCTTGAATTACAGTACGGGGAAATTCTGTTAAAATTGTAACTTTAACGTTAGGAACCAAAGTTATATTACTGAGAGCATATTGTGGAGAGAAATTTAATTTAATTATTATTTTATTACAATTTATAAATAAGTAAGTAAAACGACTGATATCGAATCATGTAATGATGCAATTCGTACGTAATTAATTGCATGCGCGAGAAAGAAGAATGCAATAAATTCGGAGTGATCGAACACGCGTATCATCGACGAAGCATAAATAAAGGAACAATTAACTTCGAGCAAAAGATAATTAAATGCAACGTTAGTTGCACACAGTCGACGAAAAGTAATCGAAACGGGGTATACGGGGTAAACGAAATTTAAAACTGTCGCGTAAAATTCTTACGCGCGTTAAAGTATCCCCGGCGACAGTTATGCATTTATTCTTAATAGACACAGAAAACATAAGACACAGATAAGAAGAACATATGTTTCTGATAAGCGTGCCCCCTAAGAATATACTGACTAGAGGCACGCACGTACGTCGGTAAAAATCGTCAGACACACACCGCCAGGCGCGCGCGCGCGCACGAACGCCAACGTCTCCGCTCCAATAAAATTCCAAGATACAATCGTTCCAGATCAAGATATTTAATACACCTGTCGTGCTTTTTCTCGTTGCTTAATTAACGACCGACATATCCCTCAGAAGGACCGCGCGCCACCCTCGCTCCCCCTCCCCGCCATCTACAAGCTAGATTTCCGCGAAGATACCCACGTGAATAATGGTTTCCGTTTCTTCTTGTACCAGCTACCGCACCGGCCGCTACTGAATCACAATAATGCCTCTTCTCGGCAAATGAAAGAAACAAAAAAAAGCAGAAAGGAACAAAAAAGAGTACCCCGCTGGAAGAGCCACCCCTGCTGGCCGGCCTCCACGGAACGAGACAGAACACCTGAGGATACCAAAGCAATTCCGATTCGATCATAAGCGCGTTATTAATCACTTAAAGGTGGCCCGCCGGATCGCCAGCATTGTCGTCGTTATCGCCTAGATCGATCAGACAAATGGAAAAGCGTCGGTTCGTAAGTTTGTTCCGGTCGAACGGCAGGGGTAGATCGCTAAGTGGAGGGCGAGGAAGACTAGATGGCCCGTAACAGTTAATGGTGGTTCAGGATGGTCAGGATGTAACGCGAAAGGGGGCGGCTGGGCCGGAGGGGGTGAAAGAGGACCGTGTGGAAATTTATGTCGGTGTTTACGCAGAGTAGATGGCGCACTTGGGCAAGCTCGAAAGGAGAATAGTTATTACGATTACCGTGCCGAACAGCGAGCTTCCTTCTTCCGGAAGGGTGGAAGCTTCTGTTTCTCCTTTTGCTACCCTCCCAATCTCGCTATCCTTTCCCGTTCCGCTTCCACGTTTCTTTCCGCGCTTCCTCCGCTGCGCTCGACTCGCCACCGTTTCGCCGTTCTCCGCGGCTTCGTCCCGCTCCTTCCGGCCCGTTCAATTTTGTTTTTCACCCCCCGAACGCCCCACGCGAATATCCGGCGTTGCCAGGTGGAAGTAATCTCGAGAGATTGGAGGGCGCACGGGCTAATCTGACGTATAATTCGCGGCGCAAAAATAGAAGAACTCACGCACTCCCTATTTAAAACGTTAGCATAATTTATGCTCTGCCCCCTTGGAAGTAATGGCTGATGCGCTGGCCCGGCCCTCGTGTAAACACGCTTCTCCGCGGAGAGAAATTGTACGAAATTCATAGACGCGGCGGACGTGTTTCTGTTGGAACGGGATCGCGGTGGAGGCACGCTGAACGTTCCTTTTGGTTTCGATTAGCACGGCCGCGTGTTTTGGTCTGAGGGTATTTTGATTTCTGGACGATCGGCTTGGTGCGTGACAGCATCGAATTGGTAACAATACTGTGGTACAGTAAATATATTAATTGTAAGATACATTTTGGGAGAATGTACAAAATTATTGTTCATCTCGATTTGTTGTTACGATCCTTTTGGTTTGAGAGTGGGGTTGCTTGCCGTCCAGATGCTATTTAATAATAAAACAGCAATGCAAATCGAATTAATGTCTAGAGTTCGGTGACTATAATGCTTGTGAAAATATGTGAAAATAGACTGGAAACACGTGTACACGATCAACATTCTCCTGATGTCTCGAGAAATTAAACTAATTTTTTTATTACGATCGCTTACTCTGTTTACGCAATATCTACTGATAATAATGCTGATTATGTCTAATGAACTCTTGCGTATGCCCCCTTCTTTAATTTGGAACGTTCTTAATTCAGAAGCCAATACCTCAGAAGTCCAGCGGCAGTTTTAGGTCTGACATCGTAAATCGCGGTTTTCAGACGAATCGGCATTGCAAGTTTTCATCGTAGTGCGTGGGTAAAGTTCTGTGAAGCCAGTTCAATTGCGACGAATAGTATTTCGTTTTCGAATTCTCGGTTATGTACACCAAAAAATCTACGAAGTGGTGTTTTAAAGATACATATACGAGATTCGGTATTGCTAGTCTCCTGGAAATCAATTTTATCAATCGCCTAATGAAAAAAATCTTTCCTCCGCACGATTAATAAAGTGCATCAAGGGTGAAACGAATGCTGACTTATTAGTTTCACGGTACACGTTCTAGAATATAAGGATTTTCAAACAGAGTTAAAAACGTTATAATACGAAAGCTGACTAGGGAAAAAGCTAACTACTTCGGAGATGGTAGCGAAGTTCGATAGTTTTCTTGCACTTTTTACCGTGATCATATTTCAGTCAAGTAGTAGTTGCATTTCCTTGAAGCAACATTTTTCTTGCAGCAACTCTACGTTTCCCAATTATAAGTTACGTCTCGTGACGCTTGTATTTTACAGACACATATCCATCCTCTGTATTGCTTCTCGCTGGTAAATAAGATTTCTTTTCGCGCGACAAATATATGAATTACGGGTTGCCTGCACAGTAGACGCTACAGAAAGCGCTTCAAAAGTTGAGAAGCGCACGAAACACGTATCCGATAGCCTGCTTGCGCTTGTGCACAGCTTAGGCGCTATCCATAATGATATAATTAGTCGTTTTCTGAAGACACGCTGGCAAGTATTACGAAACTCTCGATTTTATATTACATCGATTTGTTTTTAGTTGAGAGAACCATCAAATATGTTTCATTCGAAATTAGTAAACCACTATTCGTTAATACGATTTGCAAAGGTCTAGCAAAATCGTTTCAAGTCAAATAAAACCGTCACCAGTAACAATTGGACACCTGCAGACATTTATTCCTTATTAATACCGCCCGTCAACAATTTAGAACCACTTGCCGCGTCGTATAAATATTAAATATCATTTCAACGTTTCATTGATTCCAAATTGGAATTACAGAGACCGATCGCAGTGACCTCTTATCCGATATATTCTATCTCGAGAATATCCTTATTAGATTCCATTTAAAATAACAATCAATCGGTCCCGAAACATCTGTCCTCCATGAAACACCCAGCGGTCCCAAACTTTTACCCACGGCGTAGGCGAGACGGTGCCCAAAGTGTCGAACCACGCGAAAACCCTCTCGGCGAGGATGCAACACCCGGCAAATAGATCTGACGAGGAAATAAGGTAAGGAGAATACCTGGCGCCGCTCGATCGCCCCCTCGAAAAACGTGTTCGGGCAACAATAATGCCGGACAAAGTCGTGCCGCGAATACCGCGGCGGATCGTTCGCGCGAACCGTTCACATCTGCATTGCACCTGCGCGCCACGCCATGGGAACCCATGGACGGGCCGCGTATTATGCAGATGACTCGGCGGTCCGAGGAACGATAGTGACACGCGGTCCATTCTTCACCCGGGCGCCTTTCCGTTCGCCGATTTTCACGACCGACACAGGTAAACAGACGCAAAGGCCTCTGCGCTTCCCCCGTACTTTCTGCACAATAAGACGGCTCCGACGTGTCTATTGAATTTCAACCGGTGGGAAATCGTATCATTTCTGCCGAACGAGGACACCTTTGCGCGTGCACACCTTGGGGACCCGTGTAACCGTGTGCATGCATCGAAGCAGTCGCTCATACACTTCAATGAACCGGAGCGACGGTGCCAGCAACAGAAGCTTCTTCGCGAACCTGAATTCGCGGTGAAGTTGTAAATTTGTTGCTACGAGTGCGAGGATAGGTGTGCCGGCGGAGTGATTCGCGAGGCGGTTCGAATTTCACGTGTGCTTGAGCAGTTGGGATTTAATTAAAGCCGGGACGGCGGGTAATGCTTCGCGTGATACGGGAATAAATTTGTTTACCAAGAAACCTTTCGTTATTTTGGCGGGGAGGTATTCGTTTCTGGGACACGGCGATATGTATTCCGATGTGGGATCGGGATTGCTATATAAATTTTGTTCTTTGTCGGTCGGCGCGTATTCTTGAATTTTAATAGAAATCGACGATGAATTTGGAAGGAAAAAGGAGGACAAAACTGGCCACGATGTGTGACTTTTTCGAAACTTGGCTTTTCATTGAACAGACAAGGGTGTTTGGATTTTATGAGGATGCGTGAATTGCTTAGCGATTAGAATTAGGCTATTCTCTCGAAAGATAATTTAGGTGGAAATAGTTAAAGCATGGCGGAAAAATAAAGCAAAATAGGGTACTACTAGATTAAATTAGATACCAGGTATTATTAAATTATATATTTGGAGGATGAGCTAGGTAAAAGGGAAATGATTGGAAAATAAAAACAAGAAGCGTCGGTAAAATTGATTATAATAGGGACTATCATCGTCTGATTTCTTTTTTTTTTATGGGATACCCATTATTGACCATAGCTGGTAATCACGTTCACGCAATTTCACCAGGCGCGTATTATAAAATCGGCCCTAAAATATCTTTCGAATTACCGAACTTCTATGCATGCATATAAAAGTCCTAAATAATTTATAACTCACGGCTATGTTGCCGAATTAATAATCGCCACATACTTAATTGACAAGCACAAAACAAACGTTGTATTTTCACACAAGAAGAATATCGATGATGGCTTATTTAATTTAAAGTCGCATCAGCTTTCCACTGACGATCACAATGAAATGCTATACGTATGAGTAGCTCACATTAATTTCTCATACAACTACTGTGAGCGTAGACCTGTTTCACACTATTGAATACTTTTAAACTGCGAGAGAACTTCAAGACTACTCAACCACTTTCAAATACTGTCAACTATTATTATAAAAAAAAACCCTGCAAAGCTTCAATAAACAACAGATCCATCTACAAAAAATTCTGAGCATACAAGCGGAAGCCGTAATATTTGCGTCGTTCTACCGAGCATATCGAACCCTTCCCAAAGAGAAGGGATTAAATGCAAACGAAATTAGTCACGTTGACAACTGAAAGGCCCCAGGTGGTATTACACCGCCGGTGATGCATAAAGTCGTATTATTGCCGGAATCATCTCCGCGCGGTGGTTGCTTTTGCAGCGCATCGCTCAGGCTTTCGTATTGAAATGAGCACATAAGTCGACGGTATCTTATCGACGACGTATACATCCATAATGAAAGCTCGGTACCCGGGCGAACGGAAGAGCGGGCAACCGCGTGCTCTTTCGCGGCAAGAATAGGGGGGGGGGGGTTCGCAATATACTTGTAAAGTAGACAACATCCGTTGGATCAACATAATAAAGGCCGGGGGAGAACGGCGGAGAAGGCAGGAGTGGAAACAGAGTAGGTAAAAGGGTAGAGACAAGAGCAAGAATCTTTCGCTGCGGATTCGCTGCGGATACGGTGGGCTTCCCCCCTTAACGAGGAACGACTTGTCCTCGTTACCACGCTCAGAAAGCACAGATCAAGGGAACAGAAGGGGCGAAAGATGTTTCTTTTGAACCGAATGATTCACAGAGACCTGGGGAGAATTGGTCTTGTCGCGATGCCTCGCGAACACAGGCGACGCCCACGCGACGACGTTACATTGAATTCGCCGAGCGGATGAAACGTCGAATGATTTTAATGATTTCGGTATGGCCTGGCGGTAATTGGGCAATCGTCGTGCACGGTTACGACGGCATTACGGCCAACGATGAAACGTTAATTGACGGTTGTCTGATCGCAAACTTTCCAATTGCAAGGGGAATAAAGAAAGCTGCTTGGATGATGGTTCGCGGTTAGCGGGCGTTGAATTGGGGCAAGGAAGATGATCTTTATGCGGCAGGTGTGCTGGTTTCGCTTGACATTCGTGCAATTTTCAGGCAGATCTGGAATAGTAACCCACGGCTGGGATTGTTTTAATTTCGTGCCGGGGAGTACTGTGACAAGAGGTTCTTGCTGCAATGTTTTGAATAGCTCTGGGCACTCGCGATGTAACAGTAGAAATTTATGGGAAACGTGGATATCAAACGTGCATCATTATTAATAAATGTCATAGATATTTCATAATTCTATTTCATATTGAAGTTAGGAAAGTTGAAGCGTAAAACAGAAATAATTAATTATTGCGTTATATCTTGCAATAGTGCGCCGTATGTTATATGTATGTTGCATTATGTACTGGTGACGGAGGAGTCCTGTTCGCGGCAAGGAAAAGATAAATTTACACGATCCGTATTCAATGGAGGCATGGGTCATCCATGTATCACGTAGAGCTACGTGCTCGGGCATCAAAATGTTAACATTTGATGAATATGCCAATAGCGTTTAACTGACCACGGTTCGCGTATGCCAAAATATTGGATTACAATTTTACTAACACCACAATGGGGCATCGTGCATACGGAAAGTGAAATGTATGTAACGAACATAATCAAAACGAAACACGGTTAAGCCATGTAAGAATTTCATATACACATTGAACATCGAGAAATATTAAATGTCTAATTTTTTTATTAGACAGATGCTTATGTTTGGGGGATGAAGAAAAATAGATACGGAATCAAGTGGTATTTATGACAGTATTATAGAAACATTAGTAAACCGAACATTAGTAAACCGTTTACCGATTCGTACGGTAAGCGGTTTCAATCGCACGCATTAATTATATTGCAATAGCTCAACAGATGTGAACTCACTCTCGTCGCTGTCGCGCTACAGTAGACCGTGATTATTCCATCGATTCACAGAGAATGCAATCACGAATGAAATATAGAGCGGCAGCAAGGCACCAGTTATGAAGAAATTTCCTCCGTCAAGAAGGGGCGCGAACCGTAATACTGTAGCGACGTGAAAGTGTTGGAAAAGAATAACTAAAATGAGTCGTCCCCAAAGAAACAGGACGGTGAATCGGTGAGCACTTGTTGGAAAAGTTTGATCAGCTCGTGGCGCGATACTGGACACGATGACGCGACACGTGAGTTGCACCTGCTGGAGGCTCAAAACTCAGTACGAGAGGAATAAAACGGTCGGCACGGTGGAGTGGCGGAGGTTTAATGAGTTTGGAAAGAAGAGGACGCGGATGGTTGTTAAAAAACAGCAGTAGTAAAATTCGTCCATCACGTTTCGCCAAGCCTGACGCAACACACGTTTCGAGTATAATTTCACGGGGGCATCTTCGCGCCGGCTTGCGATTCACGCAACCGGCGCGCCGTTTAAAAATCAAGAAGGCGTCCAGCGAGATTTTTACGAGCGGAATACCAAATGAACGGTTCGCTGAAATTCCATGTTTATGCGAAATTCTTCCTGGGATCAGTTTGGTGCACGAAACGAGCATTTTCACAGAATCTGATGGAGCATTGTGAAATGTTCCGTCGAATTTTAAGTGGACATTCGTGCACATCGCCGCTGTCGTTACGTGAAATCAATGGGGAATAATGAAGCTGGGAAATTTGTATAATAATAGTAAGGATTAATTTTGATCCTGCCGGATATACATAGAACGATTAACGAATTATTTTCACGTTAATGGCATTTAATATAAAAGTAATTCCAGGAATTCATTTTCAATTGCATAATACAATCATGTTTTACGGGTGGACTAAGGTTTAGCTCGAACTGGTTACATGCAATAGGAGTATTAAAGTATAAAGTTGAACGATCTCCCATATTTTAATATTAATGTGTATATTTATTTTTGTAGATACATGAGATCGCAATCTGTAACATAATGTTCTATATTTTATGAACAATTCATTGCTTCTTTTATTAACAAGTATTTCTATCAATATACTATCAATCAACTACTAATCAGTGCAGCATCCTTTATAACATGTAGTCTATTACCCCCTCGCCAATTACAGCCAGCTTCTTATGCATAAAATTTTAATATCAACTCAGACCTGCACACTTCGATGGAAAGGAAAATTAACTTTACCACGCCACAGCAAGCTCCCCGATTGAAACCCGAAAAACGATCCCCAGCAACCCACTGCTTAACTAAAAATTATCGCCGCAATTTCGAGCCGAAAATCGTTCCGGCCAATCGACTTACGCATCGACCGTATTAACCGCCTATTACCCCAGTCCGAATTGATAATAACCGTGGCACCAGCGTGCCCGTCCAGAAAGCGATCCAAAACGGATCTAATTCCGGGATGCGAACTATATTCATCACATGCCAATGCGATCCCGATCGTACCCCCTGAGCAGCAACATAATCTCTCTTCGCGCTCACCTCGGAGTACACGGTAAATCTATTCGGCACACATTCATCCCAGCCCCCTCCCCCTTCCCACCGTATAACGATAATCTTCAGACGAGATCTAAATCACCCCTTGTATCGCCATCGAGCCTTTTCTTATTTAATCCCCGACACGTCCATCAACCTGCCGGCATCGCGCCCGCCATCGTTCCGCACACCCTCACGCGCGCCCCCTGCGCCGTAGGCGCGTACCCGCGATAGGGTGGTGTATATCGACAAGCGTTGTGCATCGCGATTCGAAGCTGTTGCAACTTGCAACATCATTATGCCGTGCATCAGATAAAAGCGTAATTAAAGGGTTCGCGGCATTTATGCGGCCTCCGCGTTGGCCCGCGTTCAGCCTGGGCGCGCCTGCATAAGCGGTACGGATCACCGGGGGATGGGAAAAGTGGGGGGGGGGGCGTTTGCGCGAGGTAGGTATCGGGGGTTGTCGCATGGGGTGGGGTGCGGAGGAACGAGAGGCACGGAAGCACGGCAAATTGTAAAACGTGACGCAGATTACGCGCAATAGCCGCGCCGGTCGTAATAATAAATTATCATCGACGGGCCTCGACGTTAAACACTGTCGGTACCGCGGCGGCCGAACGGGTTGCAAATTCGTACGGCGACCCGATCCTGCGTACCGCGCCCGCATAAAACGTGCGACCGGCAAACGTTGAAACGTGTCGCGCCCCCCTCGAACCCGTTCCCCGCGAACAGGCGAGCCTTTTGCCCCCCCCCCCTCCCGTTTCTGCTCGAGCCCCCAGCAAAACGTTTAAAGAACAGCGAAGAGGGTAGGGGTGGCGGATTTAATGCCGGTCTGATTGCCACGGTGCAACGTGTCGCGGCGCCAGCATGCTTTATTTCTTCTGGGCGCCCCGTTCGCCATGAATTTTTACGAAGTGCAACGGGAAGTGGAATTCGGGGCTATGATAATCACGAGGCGTCGTTGGCGTTGTTTGCGTTGATTCATTTTAACGCGAGTGCCAAAGCGTAATTGTTGAAGAATCGGTCCTTTGGTAGCAGATTTATGTTCGACGTGAATAGGCAATCGTAGTTGCATAATTCTGTTGGAGTTGGTCATTGATTTCGGATTGGCGTTGCAACGGTTTCGTTCATTTCTGTGGTACAGTGTTACTTTTATCCGCGACGGTATCGCCGTGATGCCGATACCACTTGATGTTCATTTCGGCAAACGTCCATGTGAACTACGTCCACCTGTCAATGCGCTTTAAATATTCCAAGCAGGTGTTTGATTATCGAATTGTTCGAGAATCGCGAGATATTCATATTTGGATCAGTCCCGTTGCCGGCCTGGATGGCTGTTCCGCGGATATTGGTGAGTCAAAGTGGTAACCAGATCGTCGATACAAAGTAGCGACGCGAAGTGTCCCGTTTGAAACGGGTCGCCCGTGTACGTGGTTAAACACACGAAACGATATAATATATTATACAAATGCAGTTTAACCTGACGATGCACGGTCCTCGCGAGGCCATATTTATCCGACGTAAAACGAATTTAATTGCCACTCGCTCTGCTCGATAATGCGCTTATGCAACTGGAATGATCGTTAAACGTGCGCCCTCGCAGTTCGTGTAACCGTGAAACCTTGACGCAAAGTTTCTCCGGTTATGTCGGTAACGGTAGCGTAATGGAGGTCCGTTGAACGGTCAGGTACATAGGCGAGTGCGCGGGCGTATTTAGCCGCACGCTCGACAACGCGTGCAAATAACCGATGCAGCTCGATACGTCAAAGCGTCGAGTGCGAGTTATAAATTCGAATTGCGAGCCGGACAAAACCGGCCGTGCGCCGTTCGCAGATTGAATCGCTGATATTAACGAAAAATTCATTAAACACGTGGGGATTTATAGATTATCCACCTACCTACGGCGCGTTAACGTCGGCCGCCCGTTGGCCGCCGCTTTGGCTTTTGAAATTTCGACGAGATAAAGGCATCCTCGGGCAACCTATGTCCGATTGTTTAATCTTTATTGTCGCGGACCACCTGATCGTAAATATCGTTATTTAATGGTAGACCGACGGCCGCCGTATTGATCACCATAAAGGATTTATCGGCCCCCTATAAAACAGATCTTACGCCGTCGTTATTTTGGCCAAGTGAATATTGATGCTGGTGACTTCGGTATAATTGCTAACTGGGTCGGGCCGATCCACCGGCGAAATTTTCGACGAGCCCGAAGCTCGAGCAGCGCGTTGAAATAACAGGGCGAAAAGAGAGACGGGAACGGGTTCGTTTCTATTGCATTGCCTTTAACGTGTAATCACTCTCGCGTCGTTCCAATTTTCGTCGAATTGTTTCGACATTAGCAGCGGTCGGCGTGCAACTGTCAAACCTAGCGTGGCTGAAAATATTTCGTTAATTCTACGATATATCTCTACGATATATTTCGAGTCCCGTTTGTCGCGTTTCTTGATTGTTTCGCCTGTAATAATCGGTCACAGTTCGTCGACTGACAATTGCAACCGGCCGTTCCGTACCGTAACGTTACCGAAACTGGCAACCCCCTTCGCCAAGAAAGCCAACCCCCCCTTTTTGCGCTGCCTTAAAAAAACGATGACACTCGAGCCGCGACGAGTAAACATCCATTATCCCGGCGAAATTGAAGAGGAAACCAGGGCGACGGGGTAAGGGGTAAGTGGGCAACCCCCGACGATTTGGCCAATTCAAAGGAAAGAGAAATAGATCGTGGTGACCATTGCCCAGGTCCTTTAGGAAAAGGGTGGATATCTAAGCCGCCCGCCCACCCCACCTTCCCCTTCTATGAATGGACGTTTCCACTGTAGATAACGGGAAAAGATATTACGATCTTTCGATTGGGTTCGATTGACCTTTTCACGAGACACTTCGTTCGGTCGAGATTAAGGGGTAGGAATGATTTAAGGTTAATTTCCAACGGATTACGGCTCATCTCGCCCTTCTTCCTCGTCAGACCCTTCTTCTCTGAATACCGGCCCAGATATTTGCCCGGGACGAGATATTGTGAGCGGGCAGAGCGTGACACTCGGATGGAGAATCTGGAGACGGCACGTCATGCCGGATTTGTTGTAATATTAAACTTTTAATAAGCGTTCCCCACTGTCCAGGCGTTTTTCCTTCCCTTTTTTTTTCGTAGACAAGATGACGACGATTCCTTTTTTCTGGAAATTTAATTTCACCGAGCGCACGTTCGTGCTAGGGCGAACTATTATTAAGGTGGTAACGGCTAGATGATATTTAATTATTCGCGGATTCAATCTGTGCCGTGTACCGCAACAAAATATTGACATTCTTTTTTGTCGAATCATTCCGTCGTTTGCAAGATTTTCTAAGCAGCAGAGTATACTGTGCCCGTGCATGAAATGAGACGAACACTTAATTCATGGTTCATTTTCTGTGCTGACATTGCTCGGCTTCCTTATGGATTGACAAAACGTCTGAAATTTAATTATCCAGGCAGCTCGTTTGAGAATCTCAACGCTTCTTCAATCACCTTTATTCTAAAGAAAAATGAACACATACATACATACACCCTCACGATGTATTTATCAATTTCTCATATACCGTTACACACTGTCTTTTATTGGCATTACCCAATCATCAAAAACATTACCGGCATTAGAACTCCAATGTGTCTGGAAGAATATGAAATCCAGAAAAATGATAAATTACGGCACAATAATAACAAAAAGAAAATCACAACACCTCTGCTTGCCTCCGTCATTAAAGGCATAAATTGCACACCCATACGTATCCCTCGCGATCGTACAATCGGATCATCCAATATTCCACGCCAAGGATGAAATTCACCGCCCTCGTACATTCCGGTATCAACAAAGGCTTCACGTGCGAGCCATTAAAATCATTAAACTCGGCTCAATGGCCGCCGAGCACTTAACAGACATCAGCGAACCGTAATCCGGCCAATAATGTTGCAAAGCTTAAGCCGCCGCGGAGGGCAAGTTTATTCTGAATTTACGAGCCGGTAAAGCTAGCCGGGGTGCGCGCGGATCGGATGTGCATCGTCGGAAGTTCCTCGACGCCTCGATACCATCGGCGCGTAGCGTAACCCCACCCCGGCCAGTGTCCAGCCGGTGCAAAAGGGAACCCCGGCGTCGGACGGCGACGGAACGACGACAGAACGACGACGGAACGACGACGGAACGGGTTAAAAGCGGAGCGCTCAAGAATGTCATTCAGTCGGACATCGCTGTCGGGGTCTCGGGGCCCCGCCGTCTCGCCGTGTATCTCTTCCGCCCGGAGGAATCGCGACGCGATAACCCACGGCGCCGACAACTGCGAGAAGCTTCGTTTCAGGATTACGAGCGGCCCGTCCGCACAGCTAGAGCCTGGCGGTCGGTGGATTCGCAGCCGGGTGATCTCGTATTACAAGGCGAGACGAGCATCGTAACGAGGGATGAGAATTACACAGACGGGTGCTCCGCGCGGCTTACTTTAAAGCTCCGTTCCGCCGTTGCGTGGCTCGTGGATCGGTCGAATCCTGGATCGTTCGTCGAATGCGCGAAAATTTTCACGGCGGCTTGCGGTTCCTTCTTCATTTGTTGCCTCGGGTGATTCGCTGGCTCCGGTGGTGAATTGACGATGGGGATGATTCGAATTCTTGAAGCAACTCGGTTGGCGGACGTCTACCTGTTCAGATGAGTCGAAACTGGTTACGTGTACCACTGCGCACTCGAGATTAACGCGCACAGGATCGTTTACATATGCGTTCGCATGTGCTTCGGATGCAACGATTCGCTCGACTGGCGGGAATTTTCATTGAGAAGCATTATGCGTATTAGTCTCGTCGGTATCTTGAATATCTTACGTCAGGTTTACCGTTGAGATCGGTTTTGGAAGAGAAAACTTACGAACTGAAAAAATGTGTCTCTATTCTGTCATTATTAGCGGAATCGTGGGTCCATATAAAAATGTCAAACAAATAATTAACTATACTTTCTTCCTCTTCTTGTCGTCAAGATTTCGTGAATTAAGTAGTATGCAAACAGTGCGACGGATAAATGTATATTATTGAATGGATTTGTTTGGCAAGGTGGAAAAATTAGAGTGCCCCCGACTTGAAAACAGTCTTTCTTCTTTTCCTTTTTCGGGTTCGCAGTGATGAAAGAGACGTTGCTAGAAAGCAATCGTCCGAAGAGAATGTGAAACGTTTCATTCCCGTCAGTCCACTGTTTATAATTCCATTAGAAATGTTATGAAGTGGTTTTTACGATTTCGTCAGACGTTAGAAGAAGGTGACTCTAATTTGTACATCGTAAAAATAAGAATGTGTTTATATTGTACGTAATTATGTGACGCCTTGCTGTTATGAGTATACAACAAGAGTGTCTGTCCGCTGCTCGGGGCTCAAAGTATTGCCTGATTGCCTAATAAAAGATTGAGGAAATCTTTTTATACTAATTCTTTCGGCTTTCACGCTGCACGGCTACACACGGTACCCATCCAACTAAGAGAAAGATTACACCGATCGACTTAATTGTGAAGCAATACACGAGCAAATGGTTTCTGTGGACAAATACGTGCTCATAATTGCCGTACGGTTACTCGACTGTAATTCTCGTCGAATCATAAAATGAAGAACAGTTCAATCTAACATTTACGACCCACAACGGCAATTGTTTTCTTAAATTACATTTAATCCTTTGCATATTATTAGCTCCTTAAATTAAATTCACGTTGCCAAATCAATTACAGTGACCTATGTAAAATTCTTAGAAAACACCTGTTCGTTGAATATACTTATCCGTAGCTGTTCTGATTTTCGCATAAACTGCCTCTTGCAACCACAATCCTCAGTGTCTGCAAAACCTGCAATCCCATCCTCACGCAGTTCGTATGCATGCATTGCGAAGATTACCGCAAAGAAAATTTATTTTTCCCCGAAATATCACCGATTACAGACGAAAGCAAAAAGAAGCCTAGCCACGTGTTCAAGCTGCCCGAGTATCCTTTCGCGTGTAACACGAAAGAAGCTCATTGCCGGCTTCGCGATAAACGTGTATAACCCGTAAGGATCGTCGAGGAGTGGTGCACACTTCGAATGTTCTCTATATTAAAACGTGGTGTTGGTTCGTTTGCCGCGACGCCCTGTCGTAGCTATTCACAGGTGCGCAGTGGCGCAATTCGACGTGCCACAAAAGGTCGACACGAACGTGACACCTGTGTAGGCCTAGGAATAGATGATAGAGAAGCGACAGGACGAATAATCGTAGCGTGAAGAGATGGTCCATTCACGCGGTGCTTATTTCGGCTCCTTTTATCGAACGGGCGACGCGCAAGAACAGAAATCGTTGGACGCGGTCGATATTCGTTCAACTCTTGACATTTATCGTTACACGATCACCCACCGAAACGAAACGCTTCCCGAACCGCCCCCGTAATAAACGTGGCTCGTTTATACCGAGAAGAATAGCGAGTTGTGAAACGGCTGAACCGATAGGAAGGTTCGATCGCGCCTATCATGTGAACCGTCATCATCGTACGTGTTCTGTACAATTATTATACACAGCCGAAGGCGACCAATGTGCCGTGGTCTTTCACAATACGTCGAGTTTCGAGGAAACACGCAGGCTTTGCTCCGTAACATTGGAGACAAATTCTTTTCAATCCAAAAGAATCTGGAATCGAAACATGCAGGGGATTTAACTCAAGTAATATTATCATTGTTATTATTGTTCATGTCAATTCGAATATCGTACGAATTCTGAAGGGAGATATTTGAAGTAAATTGTAGAATACGACCGGAGAGACGTACGATAAAATCTCTCAGCGCGAAGGGGCAGTCTTCGACAGCTTATCTAGAGGCTTTACATCGTAACAAGTACAATGTCGACACAGTTTCCGCCAGGACGACGAAACTGGCTGTCCGCGAGGACATGCCCCGGCTTGTGTCTAATAGCTCCGAGTTCGTCGATCGATCGCTCGGATCCGCGTATCCGAGAACGTATTAGTATCGCCGCCATACATTATTTGGAATCTCGAAATTACTTTCGGCGCACCTGCCCGAATACCAGAGGTCCCGTCCACGTCATTACCGTTGGATGTCCGTCCCGTTCCCGGTTAATCCTATGCGGTCAGCAGCCAGAATCTCGGGCCAACTTCGCCAATGACTTATGCATTGCTCGCCGGCGTTTCAATGTTCCGAGTGATGTGGCCGTTGTATTGTGGCAATGCATTGCCGGTGTCATACATCACTCACTCGTAGACGACGCGGCCCGGCGGTCGAACTTATCGGCGTTTGAGAAGCCGCAGACGGTATTCTGTGCAGCGTAATTTCGCACGTCGTGTTGGAATTTAAATGTCAAGCGAACGAGCGTCGACCACGCTGCGTCGTCTCGCGGAATAACCGGCGAGATAAACGAGATTTTTAATTCGAAGGGATCTTTGTCGTGCAAATTGATCGATGCACGGCGGTATGCAGTATTTGTTGCTCGGGGCAAGGGTGTGGGAAAATAAAAATGGGAAATAAATGAAAGAAGGGGGGGGGGATGGAAGGAAACGGGTGGGAAAAGTGTAAACTACAAGGGTGGAAGGTAACGATAATGAAAAAGAAAGTAATGACAGTAAAAAAAAAGGCAATGATAGTAAAACCGGGTAATGATTCTTTTATGCTTCTTTATTTATATGCAACGGGCGAAAATGAGGTTCTGTAAAGAGGGTTCGGTGAAACTGTAAATGCGAACCCGTTGGGCGTTGAAACAGTTCGGATAGCTGGATCGTTTTGATATACGTTGCAGAAGTTTGTCGATTTATTCATTGTCTATAATTTTTCGAATGTCGCGGATTCACTAACCGAATTTCATTATTATACATTGCCTAGTTTTTGTGCTCCTTTATACAAACTAATAATACTTAAGCGAAATAGTTTCAGCTTGTTCTGTTGCGATGTACAATCACCATGAACCAGATCAGTTGATACCACATGAAATAAAACAAAATACCTATTCACCTCGAAACAGTACAGAACGGATGTACGTTCATACCGCAGTTGTCGTTGCGCCATGTAATGCCGATTTATCCCACTAATCTCGAACATTAATTACTACCGGCGAACTTCTATTTTACAACAAATTCCCTGTCATCGTCGTAATCAATGTACTCCCCGCCGCATTGTTGCACCGGCAAAACGTTGAATTTGCATCGGCGTACCAGCGGCGTCACGGCGCTCCTGTACCTTGACACCCATGTTGATAAGGTATTACATATCATTACGCGTGAGCGGAATTACGTGCGAAACGTCACGGTATAGAGAATGTCGTAATTGAGATGCATCGCTTCGGGCGGACTTTGCAGAACGCGTGTACCGTGCGCTTTCGAGTTGCAGGAATTTCAGCGCGAAGTTTTCCGACGCCACGATTCAACCCTTGCGATCGATAATTTCGCCGGCGAACGATTTCTTCGGTGAAGATTTATGCATCGCCGGCGAATATATCGACAACGCGTCTAACACGTCGCTGCCCTACCAAAATATATTACTCCCGTCGTGCATCACTCTGTGGCGCATATAGTGTTCAGTTACATGCACGTGTACACGTGAATATACGAGCCCTAATAATGCCGGAAAAATAAGACCAATCCCGTTGATTTGTCCGCCGTTCATTGAACATTATTCCGTGAACAGCTGGAGCACTTATTACTGGGCTGTCGGGGGGGGGGGGGGGCAACGATTTGCTGAAACGTAAATACATTGAATTTGAACGTCTAGAGGTCTGTGGGTCGCGATATTTATTAATTATTTCGCGATCCATGTATGTATACACGTAGTATTATATTGTAATCAAGTGACGCTCGAGTGATATTAAGTTGTACGAGATATGTAATTCATTTGATTTGTTTTCGAGCAGAGTATACTGTGTCAAAGACAACAAAATTTTGAGAATGTATTGTATTAGTACTAAATAAATATTGATTAAATATATTGAGAATATAAAATGCTTGTATTCTGAAAAAATTGTCTGTGTTTATAGACTCGTGGAAAGTAATATTTATTCCTTGAAGTATTATACAACCCAACGGATTGAATACATTTTCTATGATGTCGAGAATATTAAAATAACTTCAGCCATACCATTTTATAACAGAGACAATGCGTAATTAGACGCTGCAATTAAAACTCGCCGCCATCGATCCACAACAAGGACAAATGAATTGCAACTGAATAACAAAGGAGAACGATCGCAAGTGATTCGTTCGCAATTTCGTGCCGAAAACCAAGACGGGATAGACACCCCGTCGTATTTATTCGGAGGGGAGCATCATTTTTACAGAAAGGTTAAGAAGCATGTTCGTTGCTGCATTCGTGACTGAGCACGCTATATTACGTTGGATCCGTTGAAGATTTACCGTGACCGATGATCATGTAAAAAGGAACACGAGCTTTCCTCTGAAACGATACTCCCGTTTCCTTTTGCCATGTGTGGCTGACATCAAACTCCGTCGGTTTTCTTCTTGCGCAACAACAATCTTCAACAAGCCGGGGCCAATGGGCAAGAGCGAACAACCCACACCTGCCCCTCTCCATTAACAATTATAATGAAAGGTTTATAAAAAAAAAAAAAAGGTTGGTCGTAACTACCTGGATTCCGTTAAATCGATAAGATCGTGCATCGATAGACGAAAAAGAATAGTCTTCGAAGCAGCGATAAAAGCCTGTTCACTGTTCGATCCCTGACGATAGCTCGTATAAAAATCCGCCTTTCCGTTCGACTTTCATAAATTTGCCGCAGACGGCAACAATATAAATACGACGGGCCCGTGGACCTCCGGGATGGTGGTTTAAAATCCTCGAAGGTTCCATCGTCGTTTGACGGACTCCTTCAGTACGTCTTTCTGAATCGATTTCGTTGTATCGGGTTTCGTTCGGTACACGCGTTAATTGGGCGTAACCGTAATATATGAGTCGTGGAACGTTTTTAAGGCATCCCCAGAACAGATATGATCGTTCGTGGAACGACGCCGCTGACAACGAAATTACCATTCAGAGGAAGAAATTGCGAAACGCGACGGTTCGTCCCACGGTTGATACCTTGAATGAGTTACTAGCCACGGGATAATTTAATAACACTTCGTTTCATCGCGGTTCTACGCTTTTGTGTGTAGCGTGTCGTCGCGACGAGCCGATGCGCGTCGGACTTAATACGCGTCTGAAGTAACCGAGGATACCGGGAATTGAAACACGGTTTAATATGCATTGCTTTTCTACCTGAAATTTGGGAACTTTTGAACGGACACCCGCGCGTCCGTTAAAATTATCCCCATCGCGAGTTTATCGGCGTTCCAATTTATTTTCGAATTCGGTAATCGCGCGGACCGCGAATAATTTATACTAAATGATTAATTCGGATATAATACAGCTCCTCCCCGTTGCACAATGGAACACGTGTGCCACCCTTTTTCTCTTTGGCTATCGGTGAAATATTTTAATACAGGACCGAGGCTTTTTAAAAAATGCACGAGCGAGCGAGTACAGGAGTACGCAGATATATTTTCATACGCTAGATCAATAGGATTCTGGCCAGTCTCGATCCCTTTAAGAACTTCAGCCGGATATCCGTAAATTGGCTTCGTTATTTTTAGTAATCCAAGCGTGTCTGTATCGAGTTTCTCGAGAAAAATCATCGAACTCGTCATTATGCATACGTCGTTAGATTCGCATTATATGCGGTTAAATATTTGAAAATAATAGTCACGATATGAAAATTCTGATATAAAACAGTTTTCAAATAACAATTTATCAATCCACGTTAGTAACACGGTGGCCGATTTATAGATGGCTTCGCGTGTTCGTTTTTGACAGATAGAAAAGTATGTGTCGTTGAATATCCGCCGACGTATCAAGGAAACGTAAAAATGGGAATGCTCCTAAAAGACAATGACGCGTTAACTCGATACCCCATGCTAACGTGTCAGATTCGGCTTATCAAGTGAAATAACTCCCACCCAATTTATCCTTTTACCCATTTATTACGACTTATACGGTATGTGGAAACGTAGCGACGTAAATTCACCCATAAGGAAAGCATTTGCCATTGGGAAGTAGAGGATGCGTTGAAAGGTGAAGAAGCGTTATCTATACGTGCCTGAAACAAAAGGTTTCAGTAAATACATAAATAGCTTAGCGCCGAGCTTGATCTTTCGAAATCACCCGATATAGTATACCTTTTTTATAATCATTTTGCGTAACTTTAAACCTTTAGAAATATAGAATTAAATGACGTTAACATAGCGGCCTGATTTCGGGCAATGTGCTTGCGAATAATTATATATTAATAGATTATTGATTGTATTTGAGTATTTTTACATTAAAACTCTGTATTACTTTTCCTTACTTTTTATGGTAGTAGATTATACTTTATAGTTGACTAAGCTACTATTATAGTGTATAATAGATTACTGATAAAAGTCAGTGATATCAGTAATAGAGCCGGACGGAAAGTGCGGCAATTTATATTCAAATGAAGGATATCAAGTTATTGTCAGAAGCAAAATCATTTTCAAAACTATTCTTCGAAGCCAATAAAGTTATAAATTTGCTGCTATTATTGTTATCGTTACTATTTTGATTATTTAACCTTTCACCAATAATTTACTATTCATCGTGGGTGTCGACGGCATAAATATATATTGACAATAATCAAATAAGTTTTTTAGGGACGTAGTTTCAGATATGTCAATTCCCCTCGAAGAAGATCCTAAATAAATGTCTTTCAGGGGCGTGTATATCTTTGGCTACCAGTACCCCAATCATTCTTATCTGTTCGGACCACGAGGGTCAGCGACGGAATACAATTAACATAGGTACGATTTTAGATAAGAAAAGGTTAATCGACATCTGCAGGTGGAAGCAAGAGTAATGACTATTTACAAGACTGAACTATTTAACTGATACTGCGTGACGATGATAGATTACGAGATATTCATTGACTTCGTGGTTTACTGTGTGCATATGCATGAAATACGAATTGCTTCTTAAATAAAGTTGCATTTATATGTATATATAACTTATTTTTATGTACTTACATCTACCATATCTACAGAGAAATTATTCTGTACTTCATAAATTAATTACTTTCATTGTGTAAATTATATAGGTACGTAATCATATGATTATTCTGAGTCTCTTGATTAATTTACAATACCATAGATACAGAGTTCACAATTAAATTATAATTATTCTATTATGTTTATTACTTCATTACATTACACACACTGTTAAAGAAGAATTTTCATATGATCAGAAGCCGCCTCACACGCGTTTAATACACGAACTTTTGAACACATCCTTGAATGATCAATTCAACGTGGCGGCAGATAATCGTTATCGATGTTCTGGTTGATTGTGCGCGATCGAAACGAGCATTTGAATACATATACGCGTTCCGCGTGCACTCGTTCAAATCCAAATCGATATCACTGTATTAGCGATAAAAGCTTTCCAATTTTAATTGCTTTAATTGCGGAATTTGACCATTAAGTCGTAACGACGCGAGGCGAAGGGATGGAGGCATCAGTTTTAACGTCCATTCTCCTACACTACTGACTTATTCACGCGAGATGCCGTTGGCGCTAGATGCAAATCCTCCAATAAATGGTAATAACAATTCACTAACTTCAGAGCATTTTTCGTCATTAAATGTCAATTAGTGGGGAATTTCGGCGTGTTAAATAACAATTAAAATCTTCATAGAATGAATTAGCCTGATTGAAATTCGATAAGTCTCTAAAATGCCGCGATGGTTAGAACGTTTGGGACATTACACTTTTATATTGACACGGTTGATAAAATTATACCGCGGTATATACGAATTCAAAGTTCCCTTAACACTGAGAAGTTCCCTTACGGAGAAGTTCGAACGATTATTTTTACTGACTTCCCTCGGATTAACGATTGCCAATAGAAATGCACGGTTCCTTTAAATAAATTGATTCGCCCATTTTCGAAATGAAATGTAATTGATTTAATTATACAATATTAACGGATCGTCCGTGATCTCGGTGTTAATAATGCGGCGAAACTTTATTTCGGTGACAGAGTGAAAGAAAAATGTCAATCTTTATTTTAACATCGACGGAGTGGGCAAATAATATATCAGAGTTAACTTCTCAACACAAACCGTCATATCTTTCCTTCCCGCAATGAAGCGTCGAACTATCCGTCGCGAACAAATGTTAAATTGATCAAAATCGGCCATAAAATGCTTGTACACGCGCGCTTGAAAAATACGTGTTCCAGGGTGGTTACATTTAACGGCATTATTGGCCCGATTCTACTAAATTGACGTTAGCATTGATAACGAATACGGAATATCAATTAGAACACTCTATATACGTATGTAGATGAACAATTTTAAATGAATTTGTCTCATTTCGCGGAACGCTTTTGCATATTGCCGATTGCACCGTCGATATTCCGCGTAACAATAAGTTTATTCGTATAATTGATTCGCGACGAGGAACGGGGCCGTTTAATTTTCAATTTCGCCGCAGCTCTGCAGTTTCGAAAAGGGGGCCGGACGAAATTTTACACGCTCCGCGTTTAAAAACCGTCTCCTCGTTGTACATATGGCCGCGTGTGCCGCCGGGACGCGCCGACGAACTTCGCCGGTAGGCCTTAATTATTCGGATGGCTTCTTAATTTAATTGTCCCAATTAGCAATCCGCCGCGACTGTGGTCTCGGCCACGTTGAATCGTTCGTTCGTTCCGTCGCGGCTACCAGTTCGAGGCAACTTTCCACGAATCGACGTTCAAGTTAGAACGATGACTAGTTCCTATGCTCTCCTTATTTTTGTGCCAGATATCTCCCCCCTCTGTCTGGCAGGTTCAATGAACGAAAACAGTTCTTTTTAGACAGCTGAAAAATTTATGGACCTGCCGGATATCGGTAATAGTGATGGTAACAGTACGTAATAATACGGTATCGTTCACTTAATAGTGATAAGCAATTGAAATTTTGAGTTAGATTAAAGGTGAAATCGATTTCTATACGCGCGTTATTGAGTTTCCTTGATTTAGTATTTTTTAGTATCTCGCTTTGCCCAGAAAGTTTTTTCATGAAATATCATTTTATCTTTGATTGCCTAGTGATGGTGGACGCCGCTGTGTGATTTTAGGGTAACTGAATTCAGAAATGATATTGCAATTTGATATTTTCGTTGATGCATTTTAATGCAATATAGCAACATTCGTCCGTAGCGAGTTCCGACAGCAAGGGCTTATTTGTGATTGCCCCATACATGTGTGCGTTAACCAATTCAGATAAATGCAGCGAAGATAAACGAACTTCTACTGTAACATTGCAATAGAGAAAAAAAATAAAACAGAGTCGGTAGTGCGGTGAATTCTTATGCATTTTGGAAGATTACTAAATAATTATCTGAAGATTTTCGAACTTTCGTTACTATCCTGTTAATTATTCGCTTCAGGACGAACAATGTTTGATACTTTTTTTTTCCTTAAAAATGAATGCTCGTTCGGACTGTTGCAAAAAGGACATCAAGCGTTCACATATTTTTCCGATTCCTATCTGCTTCGTCGAACAAATACCTTTGCAAATGGCATTGACTTACAAGTGCAAGGAAACCATCGCAACATCCGGATATTGACATAAGAGTCGAGCAATAAAATTTCCCAGGTGCACCATAAACAAAGCCAAATGAATTTCTACGAGCGTTCAAACGATGGCACGCATACCTGGCGCTCATTCCTCAGACACTGTATAGAACTAAACTCCGGTCCGCGGGCGTCAGACAGCGCAACGGCGATCTCGCGGGTAAAATAAATTTTCGCGCGAGTGTAATTAAGCACTGGCTGCTGAGAATTGCATTGGGATCGACGAAAACAACTCTTCGACCGCGTCCACTCGAGTGTCGGGACCTCTCCGCATAATTAAGCCCTTAACATTCCTCTACTCTTGCTCGCCACTCCGCGCGCGGAGGAATGCAGTATCGTTTGGACGTTTCGTGGTATACACACAGCGGAGAAAAGCTGGAACCATCCGTTGACAACGTATGCATAGATGTACATGCATAGATACATCTGCCTTTTTTCTTTCCATAAGAATGAATCTTTTTCGCTCGACATATGGTAGACACCGCAGTGCAAACCGAATGGTACAATGCTGGACATAATTCGAAATTCAGTAACTATAGTAAGTGAATGTAAAGTTATATAGATTACACATATACATAGTTTGATATTATAATGTCGAACTGTTATGAATTTATTTAAGGAAAATAAAATTAGCAAATTAGTTTCGCGGAACGAACAACGACATTGGGAAAATTATCTGTGCCAGAAAACTGGGTGTAGCAGTTTGTAACAGGTAACTCTTAAATGACATTGTGGAAATGTGAAACTTTTAAATGAAATTGTGAAGTATGAAATTCTTGGAATTTATGACAGCTTGAAATAGCGAATTAAAAAAGCATTAAACCTAGGATATTCGTTGCGAAATTCGCCAGTGATCAGATTGAAATTAACATTAATTAGCGAAGAAACTAAAAAACTACGATACACAACAAGATGTATTAACGAGTATTTTCTGTAAACGCAATTACCTCGCAACCTTTCACTAACAATCTGATAACCCGACGAATATTTAGTTTCACGATTTTTGACCACGACCGCAGCCCCGATCTCTTCCACATCGAGCACACTTCTTTTTGCCCCCTTGGGCCCAATTTTTTCCACCGTAACCGAGAACAACTAGAAACTCGATGCTGCAAGGAATTTTCGTTGCGAAAGAGAGGACTACGGCATTTGGAATCGGGGGTTGTGTTGCATTGCAGGTAAAGAAACTGTACCGCAAGGTAAGAAGGGGCCAGAGAGGACCGGTTTTCATTCTTCTTTTTGCATCGGGTTTGGTTTTTGGCGAAGCCGTATCCAAAGGGACCCCAAAGGTGGTCTTGCGTCGCCCTCGCGTCGAAACCGATCCGACATACCGATCGCAACGACCAGAAGCAATTAACGGAAATAAACATGCCAGCAATCTCGTGGCGCTCCGCAGATGCGTGCCGTCGTTCGAACGGTTCCGTCGCACAAAATTCTTCGTCGCTTCGTTCAACAAAGATCCCGGTTACCCCCGAGATCGGTGAAACCTCGGCGTTTAATCAGGTCGCGCGACACAGAAACTCTTTATCGTTTCTGAGGTAGCTGTCCGGGCACGGCAGTATGTAGTAACGGGTGTACACAGGCGCAGCCTGTAATCTCTGATTTCGACGGAACCTTATCTTGCAATTATCGGAAGGCGGAGAACGGCGGGAACGGTCCCGCTGTAATCTGCGCTATCTTTGCGAGACGTTCAGTCGGAAAGTCGGTAGCCAGCGTAAATAGAGTTGCCTCGCGACGTAAACGAAGAAGGAAATCGAGATCGAAAGAGCAGCGAAGTCGAAGATCCGGAGAACCGTGCCGTGGATCCGAGATTAGACGATGGCTCGTTCGTACGAGGGCGACGCGACGAGGGCGACGCGACGTGGACGTCTTGGGCGCAATCTTCGAATTAATTGCACGATACGGAGTCGGGGCGGTAAGAGTCAAATGGAAAGGGGAGGCACGTGATGTTCGCTGATAATATCCGCATTGGTTACTTTTAATTTCGTTCCTCGGTTGGCTTTTCTTTTGCGCTCCGGGTCGTGAACTTTAAATTTAACGCGGGAGGCAGTAGGCGTAATTGGCGAAGCTTGGAGAGCTTTAATTGTTGAGGCTGAGGAATGTCTTTCGAGTGCGGGGGTTGCGTGATTTAACGTTGAAGCGGAGCTTCAATTTGTATAGGCAGAATTCTTATTTATTGCACATGTAAGTTACAATGCTGTAGCAATGCGACAATTAATCTAACGCTGGGTTGCAGGTATTGCCGCTGTTATTGACTCATTGGTATTACAAACGTTGGTAATGTTTAAAATGATATACATATTATATATTATTATTATTGTTCGATAGATTTTTAAAACCCCCTCAATGACATGCGATAAAGAATTGACATAACCCGTCATTAATTATTAACCGAAAATATGGATTGAATAAACGTCGATTACCATTAAATTGATCAAATTAATTTCCACTGCCAAAAAGTTCCAGTCCGTTCCCAAGTAAAATCTATCCAATTCTATTTCCCCTAGACTGTTTAAGTCGTAACGAAACTTCAGTTTAAGACGGTAAACACTTCACGGTGGTCCCTACAGACAAAGATGCGCAGTTAATCTGGCCTGCTCCGCGCCAGTGGGGTTGTGAAAACAATTTATGGACAGAACCAGAAGCGTTTCTCTGATGTTAATAATAACAACGACAAAGGTATTGATCGGGACAACGTTCCTTTATGTGCCAGAGGAGGCGCATAGTACGTTGTCTTACGTACCGGCGGAAAAGCAGACCGGAAGTACGCTTCATTTAGAAGCAGTGGAAACTACGATAAAGCTGAATAATACTCCGCATTACGAGTTTTCTTAGTAACGTACAAATATTTTAGCTGTACGATTACGTCTCCTTAAAGGACTTTCTGAAAATTAGGACTTTCTAAATTTCCGCTTTGCAGAGGGAACCGCTCTTAATTTCGGCTTTTCGAGTGAGCTCATAAAATCGTATTACAAGATGAGGATTATGTTAGTTAGGCGAAAGTGCTCAGTATGCCGTTGTTATTTGCAAACTGCAACCTAGATGGAAAATTTAAAGATGCTCACTTTCGGGGTATTACTCGAAGAAAGTTGAGAAGTCGGTATAAACGTGAATAAACTACCCTCTGGATTAAAGTCTGAGTACCTGATTTGTTTGTTTTTTTTTAGGGACAGGGAATCCTGAGAATAATTATTCTACGCAGAAATTAAAATTAGTTTTCTAAATGTACATTATACTTCAAGGGATAATAATGTGAAATTAACTGTCCTCGGTGGAAGGTTTATTAAAAATTAAAGCTAACTAAATTGTTTCCCCGTGCAAAAATTATATTTCTACGTCTAAATAATTATATACCTTATCTGCTCAAATTATATTCGATTTTAAGTCATACGACAAAATGAGTGTGATATATTTAATAATTAATTCAAGGCATTAATATAATAATACAACAGTAACAGTAAAATGAATAGTGGAACATAGAGGCTCGTGGATTTTCGAAGTTAAACTCAGAATATAAATATTAAACGGCATTCATTTCGTACACTTTGCGATCTTAGGCACAATCACTGCCAAATGTCATTCAACTAACGCCTCTCCTCGATGACAGAGAGATATACATATCAATCACACAGGTGCGCACGAATTCCAGGATCTTCGGGAATCCGCGAGAGAACGGTAGATCGGATACGCGTTCAGGTGATCGCGTTCAAAGCTATCGATTGCAATCCATGCACAGATCGGCCTGGGAGCGAAATTCACACCGCGTATGAAAACCAGTCCTCATACGATATCTTCATGATTACAGGTAGAAAAAAAGTGTCGCGGAACGAATAGCGACAGGCGAACGTATGCTTGTATTTTCTGTACGAAGTTCGCCCATGGGACCCGAGGCAGGGGTGAAAAAGTATGGTCCCTCCAAAAATGTAAATATAGCACGGTCGTGAAATTAGTCAAGCGACAAAACGCACGCGTTTCGAGTTTCGAAGTGCAACAGCAATTTTACTCGTCGAAGCGAGATAAAAAATCTCGATCACGGGACAGTGTCGTACGACGTTCATAATTAGAAATCGGTTTTTCCATGGCAATCTGTCTATTGAAAAATTAATTTTACTTGACGTAACGATTCGAACGAATGATTATCAATTTGACGGTAAACGTATCTACGTGCGCAACCATTCGATCAACCATTCGGTACATGCATAATTCGAACGGAGGAAACTGTATGAATTACGGGGGAAAAAATTTGGGGAAAATGAGAAGCGTAGAATGCGGCGCAAACGTGGCCACACGGAAGAGAGAAAATTGATATCGGCATGGCAAAAATGTATGCCAAATCGCGAGTTCCGTATTCAGGTCAAGCTCGTTGATGATCAACGTCCTCTGATCCGCGCACCGGTATCAGATTTTTTTCGCGAGAAACTCTCCGAACCGTTCGAAATGTGGAGCGAAACGTTCGCCAGGGTATCGGGGGAGTTGTATTTTCCCAGCGGCCGCGATTAGATTTCACGAATTGATATTTGTGAAAAATCGCGAAACTTGTTTTGCGACGTACCGCGGCCGGCTTGATTGATTAACACGTTAACGTTTGCCTTCGGTGTTATTTCACGTTTCTTTTTCCGCTTGCGCAGCACGTATTTTTGTTAGATTTGTGCGACCGGCGTATAGAAAACGTTGCACGCTGTAACTCGATTAGTATTCGGTGTCGCGGATGAATATATAGAAATTGTATGCGAGATTGATCTCGTAGTTGTTGCAGAATCGACAATTCCGAAGAAAGCTCTCAATTAGAGCGAGGCAGGTGAGCGCATTCGCGAGAAAGATACATTATGAAGGCACGAAAAGAGACGAAATTCGGTTTCGATCATACCCGTTCGTCGCGCGTGGAAAGTATTTAAGACACCTGTCTCACGCGTTTCGATTACAATTACGATCGACGTGTTCTGTCCTGCGAATAGCAGCCCGATAATGACATCGACGTAGCCTCCGATCTCTCGTTCTCGTTACATTCATCAAATTATTTCGCATCGTGCAACAAATTATACAACTAACAAGAAACGTCCCTGCGACGAGGAGGCGTATATCTATAGCCAACAGGCGACGGTGTACACTTGAGAAACGAAGGCAGTTCCTATGATAATCTTCCGAAACTTTCGAAACGTTAATTAGCCCCCCAACTCCCTCCCTCGTTTCCCTCGAATAAAAGTTGAAACTTCGACACTAATCAGTCGCCTCTGAGCGTCTTCCTCGCGTCGCTCTAATCGGGCCGACGGAATATTTACTTAGAATTCGACGCGGATACCGGGGTTCCTCGTTTCCAGATAGTCAAATCTATACGCGATCTTTTTTAATTATCGCGCGGTTCCGCTCTCTCTTCGACCCCTCGTTCTCGGACCGCCCGACGCGTACGATCGTATTTCGGGCGTCCCGATTATCGAGAATCACGCGGCGCATTCGAACGGCCCCTTATTACTGTAATAACGCCGCGGAGAAGAAACGGTAAAATAGAAGAACAGGAAGAAGCGAAAGGGCGGGACGCGGCGTCGTTTGTGCGCTGTCTTCAGAAACGATTACCGGGCAGAAAGGCGCGCGCGTGTGTATCCGCGGTGCGTTCCGACGAGCAAACGGAGCAACCTGTGTATCGAGCGACCGATTAGACCGGCAGTCAGAGGTATATTTATATTGTTGGTCAGCGCGCCGCTGCCTACCTGCGAAATCGTTTCGCAGCGTCGAACCTGTCGCGCTGGCATGACGCGTCTCGCATGGCGAAACGGAGCGTAGCTCGGTGTGTTTTCTTTGGCTTGGGCGCGCGGAATCGGCCGCTGAACAAATAATGCATCGCTATTATCCTCTGCGTGTATGTATTTGCGCAGGTTCGTGACCTTTCGTTAACAGTCGGTCATCATCTTCTAGAGGGCGGCGGTAGCTCGTTGTGCACTCCGTGGAACCGATATAGGGTGGTCGTAAAACTGCTAAGGTGATAAAAAACACATGTTTCGAGTGGCAGAACAAGCAACCGGAGACGATTTTAAGGACGATAAGGGGAACCGGAGTCGTTCGGGGCTGCAAGGCGCGGTTTCAACCTGGGAACGTCTTGTGTTTTTAAGAGCGAGATAAATAGATGCTACTGATTATGCGATGCGAGGGACGAAGCTATGTGGGATGCTCAAACTGTGAATCGCATTGGCGTATGGGATTGGGTGCCACAACATCAATGGGCGCCGACGTTTGAGGGTTTAATTTACGACCTCGCTGTACGGGTCCCATCGGGTCTACCTGGTTCCTAGGAATAGTATATATACGTGCTAGGGAACTGGTGATTGCTTGAAATCGTGCGTTTAGTGGGTTTTATTGGGTCGTCTCATAAGTAATGCGGTTCTTCCGAGAGCCGGGTTTAACGCTTTATTGCCTGACGGTACTTTGCGGTAGCGCTTATATTAAAATGCTACCACAACTGTGGAACACTGATGAAACTTGAACTTGCGTATCACTTTATTGAAGTCCCCCGTGATGCCGCAATTTTTGATTGAATGTCGGGAAAGAATATTTCTGGTCGCGGGAAATATTTGTTGGTTTCGGGGCACTTAGAATAAAGATTGCGTTAATTGTGGTTAAACCATGGATCTCGTCGGCGTCGCCGTTTATCTGGTTGGTGTGTACGCTATTGTAAATAGGAATATTCGGACAATTTTGTATCAAATGTTCGCATGTATCAAATGTTCGTTGTTACAAGCTTTCAACATAAACGTGACGAAAGGAATATTTGGCGTGCTATATAATGTGTTTAATAAAGGAAATAATGTAACTGCAGCGGCGAGAAACGTATTCGAGTACTCGATTACGAGTTACCGACAGTTAATTATGTATTTTCATCTGGCGCGTGTATCGAAAAAAAGCGTATTTCTTATGGGATGACCAAATATAGAACGGCCGTGTACGTAAATTGGTTGAATTTTTGGGAAATTTGTATATGAAATTTGCGAAGCATATTCCGATTTACGTTAAATCGGATGAATAATAGTTACGTGTTTAAAATGAACGATAGCATCTGATTTGTCGATGTTCCATAGCATTGCGAAACAGGGAATATTAAAATTAAGACGTCGTCCAAGAAATATGCTTTCCATTAGTCACATTTTAAAACGGCTTAACGAGACAAATGGATGTTGCGGCGAATATACATCTATTTATACATCTGTTTACACGTTGTGCAAAATGGAAGTAAATTCCGAATACCGGGAGACGATGCTAAGATGATTTAAAAGAACGCGTCGTGCACTTACGTGCACTTACTAAGTGCACGAAAATTATTCGTGCAAGCATAATTGAAGAGAGATTAAAATTTACTCGGTCTCTGAGCAACCGATAAAAATATTGTACATACCTGTACAGGTTCCCTTGTTCATTACGATAATTAATTCGTGCAATTCTAACAGCTCCAATCATTTGGATTGGACGCGAGTGTTATCATTAATTTCGATGTTCAACGTGAAACCGGTTGAACAGGTTGCCAGACTTCTCGTATAATTTGGAGACAACTGCATATCAAGGACGTGGCGCAGATAGCCTAAACGCATTTCAATGGGTTAATGCGCTTAGAAGTGGCACCTTGTCCCGGGTATATCACAGAAATGTAACCATACATGACGCTTCAATCGCACCGTCATCAACTCTCTATTTACATCCGGTATTTGTGCGATGCAATTGCATTTACATGATTAAAAGCCGAGGCCTCTTTAACCAGTTCCGTTCACCTCGTGAACGGGAACGGAATTTTATTACCGTGCCGCGGGAACGTGGTCATGGCTGTTGCATAACATGTATAATTGCGGCACTAATGTAAATCGCGTGGACGTAAGAGGCCATAATTGTGTCAATAATAATCGTACAAACGGTTGTATTTTCGCCAAGGCATAAAGTTGCAGTTAAGTTGAACTGAATGGAGCGGCAGTTTACTTTGCGAGTATTTTGCAAAGGATTGAGAACGAATATTTAATATCTAATATTCAACATTAATAATAATAATAATAATAATATGTTTACTTGGACACTGAAACAACGACAACTGGTATTACAATTACTGAAATTTTCGTTCGATTTCTTTAGTCCGTGAAAGTGAACAAATTTTTGTATTAAAAAAAAACAATGTAGATCCACGAGAATATGCATAGACAGCAAATTATTTGGAACATTATGCCAGCGAATTGAAATCACGATACCTGAATGTTTCTTTAAAACAGATAACTATCACGCGCGTGTTTCATACATTTGCAAGAGAGATATTTATGGATTGGGCTGAAACTATTTCCACGATCGCGATGTACACATTTAAATTGCATATTCGTGTTGCTCGCGGTGTCCTTTTAAAACCGTACTCGCGAACGTTATCAGAGGATCCTTTCCTGCAATTAACGGGATGCAAGTGAATTTTGGCTTTCCTTAATGTCACAAAGCACGTGGTAATCGGATTCAGGTTGCAAATGGGAATGTCACGAGAAGGCTTAGTGTTGGTTCCTGGAAGCAGAAGCTTCGTTTACAACCTAAGGCTACAAGTTGCGGTGCAATTCTCGGTAAGGCTTTGTATTAATCATGCATAGGGTTCAAACACCACGCGAATAGCTACGCATTTTTAGGGACAACGAGTTACGTATCTTTAAAAAAAGATGTAGACATAACATAGACACATTACAATTACAATGTATCGTTAATCAGAAAACCTTATTTACAGTTTTAGGACAAAGAAGATGATATTTGGCTTGAATTAAAAAGCATAAACCGGAAGGCAGCCATAAACGTAACTGTTATGACGATCAATGACGGCTGCTACGTATGCGAGTGGGCTCCAGGTTGTTACAGCTGTCACAACAGACAATGAAAAAAGTGTTCCTGTTTCTTTAATAAGCCTCACGTTGCGACTGTGCTGTAGTTTTTGTCGAATTTCTATTGAAGATCGGGGATAAACGTAAGCATGTGTTTCGTTTGTCAAAAGGGGCACATTAAACTGGGTTACATGCGGGTGAGAACAATCTGAAAAACTGAAAGTAAATGACAGAACGAGGGGGCTAGAATCGGAAAGGTATTCTATAGAAAAAAGTAGTGGGAATTATTATTAATTGGTAGGGTAATTAGGAGGATGTGATTAATAGTTTCAGACGTGCTACTATCATGTGACAGCATTTGATTTATTTATTTCTTTTTTTCGTCAGGGAAACATTTTTCTTGCCTTCTTGATTTATTTATTAATATGCCGTAGTTGTCATATTTTTATCTGAATATGGTCGTCAAATTGTTCTATTGTTTTGCATTCAATTTATTATACAAGCCCCTGCACTTCATTAGAACAAGAAACATACCAAGAAACGTACGCTCATGACACTGTACATACAATTTTAAGTATTAATGGCAAGTACAATAATAAAATCAACCTCTAATACCAAACGAGATATCTAAAAACATTGAAAAAATAATACAGTATTTACATATTCACTTGAATCGCACAGGCCACAAAGTGTACATATAACTTGAGGTACACAAAGAGCATGCCACATAATGTACGTCCACTCGAAAAGAAAAACCACGGAGTACATTTTTGTGCAAATTTTACTGGCGCGATAACGTATTATTTCAACAACGCCTCAGCGTCTTCCACATTCATCAACTTAGCGCTTATTTGTGCGATTTTTTACGCTGCGGCTTTTCGCACGTCAAATGAACCAGGTACGAAAGGCGGTCCGCGTGAGAGAGTCCCGTGGTGAGTCTTTAAGCGGTTTTTTTCTTTTTTTTTTTTTTCTTTAAATAAACAGTACGCCTCTGGTCTACCTTTCGTCCATCCACCGGCTTCCTTTATTCCGTGGCCCTCCTTTCACAGTCCATCCACGGTGAATAATGGTTCCCTCCACCTTTAGCCGGAGGAAGCCTCACGCTGCGCTGGGTGGACCACGACGACCAGCACGCTTTTTTTATTCTAAGGACGCCAACTGCAGCCAACTGCGATATTGTTTTTAAGAGCAGCTGAGGGTACTTCTGTCCAGGCGTAATGGGCAACGGAGCATAACTGCGCCGCGGCGCCTTAACTTAAATTAGAACGCGTTACGGCGCCTAATTAAAGTTTAATTAGAAGTTCATTAGGGCCGATATAGACCGCTAACTGTTGGCACATTTATCGAACCATCCTGCGATTATGGCACGTAATTATCTGAATTCCGAGTGCCTCGAAGAAATGTATAAGCGTATGCACGCACGCACCTACAGAAAACTAAAGAATTTTGCACCGTACTTTCAATTGGTGTAACTTTGTGAACAAAAATTGTATAAGCATCTATCCTGGCTCGTTTTAAATAGTGAAGTCTGTAGTTTAACAGGACCGACTTCTTTGTGTGTAAAGATCTTTTTATAGTACGAGGAAGGTGGGCAAAACAGTTTTTGTTCGAATCGTTTATAAATTCAAACGCCTGTACGAACCTTGAGAAATTTTTTGTGTGACTGAAATCACCACAGCTTTTAAGCTTAAACTGTCCCCTTTACAACGATCACAGAAAAATTGTTGTACAATTTTTTACAGCCATGTTATCCTAGCCTGAATTTAACCTAAGGTTCCACGCGGAAAGGCTGCACGGTTTCATTGAGACTAGGATAACATGGCTATAAAAAATCGAACATCAATCTTCCTGTGGTCGTAGTAAAGGGGACAGGTCAAGCTTCAAATCCATGGTGATTTCAGTCAAGAAAAATATTTTTCAAGTTCCGTAGAGGCTTTCGAATATGTACAAAGTTCGAAAAATTGTACGCCTTTATGGGCAAGCTCGATGTTCGACAAGTTTGACTCTTGGTTATTTAAAACATTTCCCATACAGGTACATTCCACAAAACGTAAATCGACGTGACTGTTTTGCGATGTTTCGTGAAGAAATTATTAAAGAGAATATAGAAATGCCTAATTGCCCACACAACGGTTAAAATAAACAGCGAAACGAAGAGTTAAAAGTCAGTTCGTCTTGCCTGTCAACTTGTCAAATGCGTATACCTGCACGAGTAAACTTTATTGAGACTTTACTGAGAATTACATAGTCGACCAGACATTGTCAACACGGAACACGCGTACGAATAATATCGTTGCGCCCATTAATCAAACAGAACTGAAGCACCATCGCGAGGATTCATACGTCACATTCGTCTTCCGGCGTTTCCGTAGCAAGCGTTTCCCTCGCCGCCTTCATTCCCTTCCGATCCGAGGCCCAAAATCGCCCCACTTCTTTAGAAGCGATAGACGTTCCGTCTCTTCATCCCGGCGCATCCCATCGGACCGCATTAGACTAATGATCGCGGTGCATTAATATTCCACATCCTGGCCTTCCGCGATGCCTCATTCAACCGTGCACCTTCAATCTATCTTGCATCGTTAATTACTTTGGCTTTTTGTGCCCGGCCGCGGTGTCCCGGCCGACAATGCCGCTCTTCGAGAAAATAATTTCATCCCCCGCGTCATCGTTCCAGCGCGGCGAATGGTTTAATTGCCGCACGCTCTAGGACACTCCGCCGCGGAAATCTACTTGCTCGTTTCCACGGGCGGACTCGAATGCACCGCCCATTATACCCCTAATGGCATAATAATCTGTATATCCCGCGATATGGTTTCCAATTTCAAGCGCTGATGCAGTCGGGACGCAACCTGCACGTATACGTATAACAGCTGGCTTTCTGGACCGCGGCGATGAGTTACGATTGCCGCCAAATAATGGTCACGTGGATGTTTCGCATGGAGCTACCCCACGTATGTACTCCCACGGAACTGAATTCTACCCCGCCACGGCGACCCCCTCAGGGTAGTTTCCCGATTCGCCGGAGGAAAATGCAGAATTACATTTTCCTCCGGCGAATTTCGAACGAGTAACGCGGCTAATGGGTCCGTCGTGACGGCTCGATAACGACGATACGAGGGATTGCTTGTAATGCACCGTTGTCGGATGATTGAATTTTAGTGCTCGATAAACTGTTACCGTGGCGTTCGCTCGGGTTTATTATTTTATTTGCGAGGGGGGCGCTCAATGCCGGGGAGATTGTACAGTTGCGTGGGGGCGGTTGATTGAATCTCGCATTGATTTAGAATTATTTATTTGCGATTCGGGAGACTCGTGTCGCGTCGTTTCAGAAACGATGGCGGCGCGAAAGTGAGTTTGCATTGTGCTAATGGTTGTTTTATGGAAACGGAGAGGAATTGCTTGTGTTTGGGTGGTGACGTTGTTTCCTCTATTTTGCTTCATTCAGGGTGCCCTTAGAACGTATTAGGGGAACCATCGGAATATATTATATTAAGATTGTTTCGTTAGTAAATGTTACTTTTTAAATACTGTTCGAATTGCGCGTTAGGAAAGGTAGATTCTCTAGTCACGATTTTAGAAGTAATGACAATACTAAACAACGAAATTAGAAAAAAGGATAGCTATTTTTTACAGCGAAACAGGAAATATAAAATATTCCTTTTCTCTTTTACCAAGGGTAGAAGCATTTTAGCCGTCTTCTCACAATTATAACCTACGTACTATCTATTGTTATAACTTTATCAATTTTTATCAAGCCGAGTTTAAAGCCAGAAAATCTCGAGAAATTCCCTGGTATGTATATACCATCCATGACAATATTTCTGATTCTTACATCATGATTTGTTACGCAGCAAAGTGAAAAGCGAAGAGAACTACATTACCTGTTGACAAGTGTTCACCGAATGGCAAATAAGTTTCCCCAATTCGTTTCCGTTCGCGCCCCTTCTCATTAAAGCAAAGAATAATTAGAATTTACGGGTGTTCGTCTTTCGTCTACGAGGCGTTTACGCCGCCAGAAATATCTCGTAACGGCACGGGCAGACATTTGTTTTTCGAAGGGTGCCCCGCTAATGAGACGTTCAAACGAGAACTTGCGTCGCGTCGTGGTCGTGGCCGATCGTGAACACTTCCACTGCTCGTAAACGTTCAACAGTTTTACGCGGCAGAGCGTGTCACCTTCGCTGTCACGGTGAATTTGCAACAAATAGAAACTTTAGGCGCGAGCGTGTGCGCGCATGTTTCACAACTAGAATGTTTCTTCAATAATGGAAGCGTGCCGTTGGACATATAGAGTGTAGTTTAACGTTCCACAAGACCGGCACTGTTTTATCTTTTACCACCGTGTTCGTGATAATACGGTGGCATGTACACTGCCGTTGGAGTTGATTACGCATAGATTAGGATACTTGCTTTATTGTAATAAACAATAAATGCTTTATTTCGTTTTGCGCCCGATTACAGTATCCACTATGATACCTTCCATAAAAGTATTTTCGTCGTGCAATGTAGGTTGCTGCAATTATGTTATCACTTTTGTAGAGGAAAATTTATAAGTTCTGTTGTTCAGATTTCGTAATCAATGAAGGATAGATTTAGAGTATTGGAAAACACGTTGCGTTGCGCTGACTGCGGAGAGAATTTTAAATCGAGCCGCGGGACCTGCTGCGAGAAGTAGAATTTTAATAGTGAAATTGCAAAAGAAGAGACTTAGTAGAAACAGAAAATTAACAGAGCAAAATACGAAATCAGACTGCTCTCCATTAAATGCATTGAAAGTTCTCAATTGCATTCAACTTTCTTTATAATATTCATTTAAAGTTAACTGGTGATTCGAATTAATTAAGTAAATCGATATTCCATATTCGTCGAATAAAGTAAATGGTCCCAATCTTTTTGTTGCACGGCGAAAGTTCATTGAAAATACTAATTGCGAGTACCTGAAGTTTGCGCGAAAATCTAAATAGCGACGACATTCGGCGGTGCGGCGAAAAATATTGTTCTGCTAGCTGACGTTTAAAAGTTCATCGGCCATTTCGTAACAGGATCATGCGTTTTATTAGGTCTGTCGATTTTTTCATCGCGCCATGAAAATGCTTGCAATTGAATTCACTTGGATGTTTATAACGCGATGACGATTTTACGGGAATTTCGCAACCCGCCGATATGGAAAACGCTTTTTCCGCTTAATATCGATGCACCCGTCGCTTAACAAGGAGGCCGCACGAAGTTTTCGACTCTCGATTGTCACGCTAACCGGTACCAATTGACATTGGTATGGGAAATAATTAAACGCTCGCTTCGCTTTTACCCTCGGCCCGCAGTGTTGGAGAAAAACGAGGTAAAACGGGATGAATCCACCGAAATTTCATTCGTTCCCGCGTGACTCGGCACGTAGACAAGCTGCTCCGTGAACACGGTTCAGCAACTTCGAAACAACAAATGTTAAACGACGGCTTGCGAATTATTTTTAAGTTCGTGGTGCATCTGTAAATGTGGATAACACGTACATATTTCTTTGCGATCGAGATTTTATTCGCGGTTGCACGAACTCTGATTGTTTCGTTCAAATTATTCTTACCGTAGTAATGGATTCGCAGTTTTAATGTAACCGTTTATAGAATCGTAAAATGGTACATATCAATGTAAATTGTAGCGCGTGTAGGAGAAATGGACGAGACAAGTATTAGATCTAGTATTGAAAATGACCAATGTCACGTTTATATTATATTTTAGAATAAATGGAATTAAATTTCATTATCATGCGAATATTTTAAATGGATGAATCTAATTTTTATTATTATTTCATAAGGATTTAATTTCGTTTATAGTTATGTCTTTTGCGTTACTGTGACTTATAAAAGAGCGTGAACAGACGTGAATCAATTTCTTAGGCTTAATTATTCTGGTTATCGATGATATAGATTGATGTATCTTTGCACGATAGATGAATCCATAATATACTGTATGACACCTATAATGCAAAGGAATTATTTTAGAATTTGTCAAGCAGCCCAATTAATGTGAGACTGCAATTTCATCGCAACGTTATTACCAGCGACTAAATCAAAGAAACAATACTACTGATTAACAATCAAACATGTACCAGAACCTTCCAGTACAGCTAAATCTATAACCCACACACTTCTGCCGCAACCATTACTCAGATTAAATATTATGAAAAACCATTGTAACCAAATGAATCATTAATCAAACAACAATATCCCGCAGCAACAAATGAATCGCTCGTGGAACTTGTTCAGAATACAGAAACGTTGATGCAACGATTAATCACGATACGAACAAGCCGGTCGCATCTTTGAACCTTCACTTAAAAGGAAACGTATGAAGAAAGAAACGGCCGATGCACGCAAGTTTCCAACCGAGGCTAATGCCCTGTGTCCAGCACGTTAATTGTCGGTCTTTACTAATGAATTGCTACTTTACACCTTGGCGTTCCACCTGATTGTCGGTGCGACAGTCAGTCAGTCGGTCAGTCAGTGTAGCTAATCGCGACGTTGACGAAGATCGAGTGGCTACCGGCCACGATCGGCCCCGGCCATTTTTACATCGTTACAGCAGGCCCGATTTCGATCGGTCCAAGTGCCTGGCTGTACAGAGCAAGCACGGGAACACGTGTACCTATTCTGCGTTTGTGTTCAGCGAAGGGAAAAGATCCTCGTACCTTCGCGACCGTTCGGTTCGCCTCGTCGATACAAAGTGAAATTCGCAGCGGCATTTTAAATATTACTGATGGGCGCACACGGCAAACATTGAACCGAACTCTATGCGTCGTGGAACGCGTTTCGATACGCAACACGGGGAGCGATGAAAATGCCGACAGAAACGTTTCGCGTCGATATTAAATGTTATTTATTTGCGCCGAACGCGTGCAGCTCGTTATTTCGAATTTTTCAATAGAAGAGAAACAAAAATAGCGCAAGAAACGCGAACGGTGGAGGACATTCTTGTTATGGAAAATGTTATATTTCGAAAAACGTTCATGAATTGTGCGTGCGACGAATTTTGTGAAAGGTAGCGATTGGACGTGAGACAAATATTTCGCAAATGGAAAACAAATGTGCTGTAGGTATGTGGTCCTTTATAATATATTATATTATATTAAGGTAATGTGTAAAAGAAAGACCTGCGTACATTGTAAGAATGTTTATATCGCATCACTCTCTTTTGTATCCGCAAGAAATATCTTCGAATTTTTGTTTCGCAGATCTGAAATGGTCAGAATGATCTGTGTAGTAATTTTAATCGACTAACAATTGTTAGTTCGCTTATACCAAACGATTATAATAAATATGTAACAAACAGAAACACACATAATATTTGAGTCATGTCTCTGCACTAATATTTCTCTAAACGATCCATCGAATTAATTCCACAAATTGAACCCAGTAAACATATAACAGATAATCCCTCTGTTCTACGAGAATCGCAGCGAAATAAACAGCTCGTCGATGAAATATTCAGAATCAGTTTCAACGAGTTCCGATTTTCCACGCGCTCCTGGAAAAGCTTGTTCGAGCGTAGTTCTACACGTTCCTAAGCGTATGAGATAATATCGGCCGGGGGGATGACTGTATTCCCGGTCGTCGTCGACGACTGAAGGGAAGTCGCGACGAGAATGAGATTACATATTCGGTAAAATTCCCCCGTCTCCCTCTCTTATCATTCATGCTCGAAACTTGTGCGTTCATGCTTTCCACTTACCAGGACGTGATGAGAAATCGAGATAGAAGGTCCTGGCCATGTGCACTTGGGGCTGTTTTCCGAGCTGGGAACGTTTCTTACACCGGTGTCAGTCCGCGTTGTCTTACAGAGTTCACGCGACACCTGCTCTGATTCTCCTGTTTGCAATTATGACGCTCCGGGCACACGAAGATCGTACGGCGTGAAAATTACAGGGCACAGGGTTCTAAGCTCCTTGCAAGAACTTGTTCGAAAGCGTGTGAATCGATTTGGTTAATACTGAACGATGTCTGGCGGATTTATTGCACGCTAATATTGGTATGTACGTGCACTGGCACTAGTTCGATCAACATTTATCTATGTTACTGCTACACTCGTAAGGAAATTGCAAATGCAACGGGTATAAATGAGAAATTTTAGACTGAGACACCGCCATTTCACATATTCTCGGGGAATGAGAATAGAATAGAAAATATAATTTCCTGGTGTATTCAGGAAGATTCTATTGTCAGGCAAATATACTTGCAACGAGTGTAATGGAAAGTGCGTCGAATATATCGTCTGTTTCGAACCGGCGATAAATTGTAAAGCGAAAACGCCGACAAAATACTGTAGGGGATTCATTTTGCAAATCTATTTCGATATACATCATTCAACAGAAATCTTTCGTAGCTGCGAACATTTAATTCCTTTATCCCCCTATTAACCTTCAACTTATAGGAAATTTAGAGGGGATTAAAGTTACACGCAGTGGCCCGGCCGATCTATCAGAATTATCAATATTTTAACGATAAAAGGACAATTTTATAGCTCCGATACTTTGCCCATTATTTATGGGTAATCGATTGGAACATGTGTACTTCATAGCACTACCGGCGCGTATATTCATATTTATTTTATCGAAACAGCTGATCGATATATTGCACTTCCACGCCATTATATCGTTATTAAATGTCCTCGAGTAGGTGCCAGCACTGAAGTTGAATAATTCGAAATTGCAGATAAATCTGTAATAGAAATAAATAAATCAGTTGCTTATTAAAAATGCAAATTAAACTTGCAATACAAGGAACGGAAATAAAACTGAATAAATCAAAATTAACAAATAATTCAAGCCGAAAACAATTTTTTCTCCGTACTCTGCGGAGAATTATTTCGATTATTTTTAGCCCCAACCAGAATCACATAGAATTATAATAGAAGTTTCGCCTAAAAAGTTTCCCGTAGAATATTGAAAATTTCAATTGGAGAGCTAAAATAAAGCGAACGAAACTTTCCTAATTATGTAGATGTTTCTATATAACGGAGTTCAGCACTGCCGAAACTTTAAGAATCATAAGTGTATGCATAAAGTTTTGTTTTATTTACGAAAATTATAGCCGGAGGCTTCTTATTGAAAGATGGCAATACGGGTGAATTATTGCTAGACAGAATTTTACCATCGATGCATGTATGCATTCCTGTTATACCTGCTTTACGAACACAGTTCGTGGGTTAAACGCCTGGACAATAGAGAAACTTCGTATTTCTACCCCACGGTCGATCAGAATTACCCTCTTCGACCCTTTTAACCATTGGGTCGATTCTACTTATCGTGAATCGAGTTGGCCTGCCCTATTACGTTCCGTTATAATCAATGGCGACGTTATTTCGCAGGAGGTAGGCACCTTAGAGCACGATAGTCTCATAAAATCACTCTGAATTTATGATTTTACAGTGCACAGCCATTTTTCATCGATCTAGATCCACTGTATTTCGCCCTCTGCGTTTAATACTCATATAGATCCTAAATAACCCTCGTACAATTCCTTTGTTTAATTTCAATCTGACAACAAAGTGCAGCCTCTGATTATTTTATAATTAATCCTAACCCAGACGGGGTATAAACCAGTTATCCGGTGCAAATTGTCGTCGAAGAGTTTCGAAGTCTTGTGGCCTCCGTTACCATTCGCCCGTCAGATGTAGCGCTATCGTTTCGGGTCCACCTCGTCATTTCAGCTAACTGAATCGTTCGCTAACGTAATCGTTCGCCTTACTAGACACACATTTTCTGTCACCGAGTATCGATGCACATACTTCGCGTCGTTAAACGAACCTCGCGACATAAAAGAAGAACACGATCCGAAGGAAGAAGATACATCGCAAGGTGCGGTTCGGTATCGTCCCGTCCTGCTCCAGTCAACCCAAAACGAAAACCATCTCGCGCAGGTATGTACCACCTACACGCGGAACATCTTCGTCCACCGTGTAAGCCAATATGTAACGCTGCGTTGCAAAGTGAATGGTATCGCTATTAGGCATCTAGATCTATCGTCCTTAAACCGAGCCGCTAGGGCACCGATGAGCCAGTCGTTCGCGTGCACGGCGCGATAGGCTAATTAATTACGTAGATTCCCCTGGAAAGGCGAGGCAGGCAGCCGACGGTAGGGATCGGGGCGACGTGGATGACACGGGCGATAGGATATGCATGTATATATGCACTCTAATCGGGCCAGGCGGAGATGTACCCGCACATACCCCGCCGCACTCCCGACGTGGAACGAGTTCGCATTTCAATGAGACTCACCCGTAAGACGTTAGATCGTAATTCCCTCATCTCGCCCTCTGCCCCAATCCCCTCCCCCCGCCGCCTATCTACCATCGAGCTTTCTCATTCTTCGAGTCATCCGTTCGTGAGCCAAACTGAACCTATCCGGAGGGCGCGTCTAACCCGTCTTACAACGACGTCTATCTCGCCTCGTCGGAACGTTTGTAGTTCGCTCCGGGAAGCACTCGGTAACTGCTCATATCGAGGTATATAGCGCGTATGAAACCGCCACTTTAGAACTAAACTGGTGGATCTACAGGCGTTGCTGGTTCGGTGCGGCTGGCTAAGGGGGGTTGTGCACGATGTTACCCTCTTTCACGTATGGAAGTTAGTTCAACCGCAGTCCTTCCGCCGGCACTCGTGCACGCATGCATGGATACGCATATACGTGTAGGAGGACACGCAAGTCGCGTTGACCGGCAAGACACTCGACGTACTTCTGTGGCCGTTGCCGAAGAAGAGAGATACCCGGAGGAATGACAAGTGGCCGAGACCCTCCTCAGAATTCGGCTTCCCTATGAAACGTTCGAGATGTACGGTGCGGTCTGGTTTTTGTTAACGATAAGAGCCGCAGACAGAGCCTGGCTAACGATGAACTTGTCGTTTTTTTGGGGGTTTTTTTTTTAGCGAGAGAGTGGAAGTGGAGCCGCGATAAACCGCGTCGATTTATGCACCTCGAGCATCTTGTTTTTTGTGAACATTTTGGTGGGATACACTTAGCTTTCGGCGCCTTTGACTGTTCGTGGACGCCTTTGAGCGAGAAGCGGGCGTAGTTGTGATAAGTATTCGTTAAAACGTGATCGATTGCAACGAGTTTCATTGGGAGTTTTATTAGTGTTTCGTCGTTATGATTTGGCGGAGTGTTGAAATTAATTGGACATTTTTTTGCGGGTTGCGTCGCGTGAATTGTGGAGACGTGAGTGAGTCGTGGGTGAAAAGGGCGGAATAATAAATTACTCCAGCTTCCCTTCTATCAATTGTATATGTATATTAACAGCGTTGAAAGCGAAGACAATCGAATACATATTTTTAACGCGCTAATTATTTGTACAGATTTTTTCCATCATTTCCACTTTGTTCTGAATTATATGTGCACGTGTTACATTCATAATTCTATTATCCGTGGATGCAATTATCGCAGGGAAAAGATTTGCTATTGTGATACTTCTTAGACACTTTTAACTCCGTGCTTTGTTTGCTGCTAGTTATTTCATTAACTCTCGCGGCAAATCCGAGATTAGAAGCGTGGACAGCGGTGTACATAAAAATTTACTCGAAGTCGAGTATTTTTAGGCGGCCACTCGCGAGAGTTACATCTTGTGAATTACGTCAAGAACAGGGTAGGACCCTCCTAGAGCGAGCTTAATTTGCGAATTACGTCGGGTACACGGGAGAAGTGCAATGTCTCTTGCAACGAGACAGTCCTCCGCAGATTTCAGACGGTTTGTGCTTCGCACTGCTGAAAAACGTGTCAAGGGTTGCGAGAATTCGCAACGTCCCGCGGTTAAGTTCACGGACAAATTTATAAACTCGATACTCTTTAACGCCCCATTACTATTTAATTAAATATCGCAGCAAGAAGAATTGATTCAATACTTTAGTCGGCAATTTTTTGTTACAAATACATGATTTTGATAGCTCGTCGAATTACGTATTTAGTGGTTAATTCTGAAAGCAAACCGGACTTCAAATGTCTACGCGAATTTAAAATTTGCGGTTCGATTAACAGGCACAACATGGTCTGCAGTTGTTGAATTGTTCCACTTCAGAGTGACAAATTGTGTATCAGAGCAAATTATGGATAAGCATAAAGCACGAGTACTCTTCTTGTACGAATTTCAACTTTGGAATAACGGAACAGAAACTCCCTGTAATATCAATGTTGCTTTTGCAAACTGCACAACAAGTGGAATTACAATCTACCACCTTTTTTAGTTTGTTATATTTGGGTATTCTTTATTCTACAAAGAACTAGATGTATTTGATTACGAATATCGTAGTTGCTAGGCTTGAGGTTTATTTTTCTATCGAAATATACATACATAAAATTCAGTACACTATACTTATAATGATCCTAACTAGATGGCGGTTACAGAACAAAATAGCGATTGACGCGGTGAATATGAATTGATTAATTCTAACAGCCTTTGGTTAGATAAATCCGAATCTGGAAAGAATGATTAACGAAAACAACTGTGGATCCACTCCTGCTTAAGATCGTGGATCGTTTTTAAGATTAAGTTTGTTTCGCAACGACGTAAAATCTAAGTGCACTCGATCCAGTGGGTCACGCCTCAGAGCAACACAGAGAAACGACGATTGAAAGCAATTTTGCCTCGCGAATTACAGCTGATGCATCGCGTAAATCCTCGAAATCGAGTCGTGACGTATACCCGCTATTTTTCAGGTGACTTATCGTCCCGGTCGAGAGGAATTACGAGCAGCAACAAGAGGAGACGAAGAGACACGCGAAGTCCGTGAAGACGAAGCCGATCGATCGATCCGTGGACCAACAAAACCATTATCTGCTTCGGGCGTTCAAGCACAAGGTAAACTGTTTCTCCACGCTGGAGTAGGATTGTTCTGTCGGAAGTCGCAGGGTGACTTGCTGTTCCTTGACGTCGCGGCAAGATGTGCACTCTCCGTTCTGCCTGTTAGTCATTTCCAAACCATCGAAGTCGATTTAAAGTTCGTGTCAATGGAAGAAGAGACATTGTCGAACGTTTTATCGACGCAAATAGATTGGCCGTGCTTACTTTGAATAGGGGGTACTTTTTTTTGTTTGTCGATATAACGTTGCTTGGTGATTAATCTTATACAGGTTCGTTAGTTTGTGCATTGATCTTCGATGTTAATCGGTCCGATTTAATTTATAAATGTCGATGCATAATTTTGGTAATAATTTTGTATTTATTTCTTTGATATAGATATGCTCTGTTAATATACGAATGTTTGTTCCAGTTTTCTTCACCGATTGTTTATTCCTCGCCCATTCACAATTGGAAGTGCAAAGAAATTAATACGTTAATTAACAAAATAAATTCAATCTCTACCATTTAAGTATATTCACTCCAGAATAATTTGAGTGAAATAACGGAGCAAATCATGTTCTTCCTCAAATAATTTATATGTATCCACGTAGTATCTTTAAGACTTACATTACAGTAATGTGCAAAAGGGGCAAGGTTCATTGAATAAGGATAAAGAGAGGTCGATTGTTTTCCAGTACAGTAGAAGGACAATTCTAGCATAATATTTAGATTCAGAGATAAAAAGTAAGAGTTATTTTAATCATTTTTTAGGTAAAAGTAATTGATACAAAGTTGATTTTTATTCAAATAGAAGGGACCTATCACACAATCTTCGAGAAATTTTTGAAAAAATTATGTGACTGAATAATTTTCATTTTGAACTTCTATGGTTATGAATAACGATTATAAATGACTAAAATTTTTGTTGGTTATAACCATTATTAATGACCAAAATTGTTTTCGATTATAAACAATTGTTATCGGGTGGCAGAAATATTCTTGGTTACGAATGTTCATTACTGAAGACAATCATCTTTTTGGGTCGCGAATAACCATTACAGACGAGGGAAATTTTTGTTGGTTACAAGTTTCGTTTTGGTTACGTCAGATTTAAAATTTTAGCGTCGTGTACTTATTAGCTTCTGAGATATCGATAAGAAGACTTTCGGTGCTATGCATTGAAAGCTGCGTAGCCAACCATTACCTAACCCAACCGTTTTCGCTGTGGTAGTGTGAGCATCCAGTGTCGAGTCAAATTTTGTTTGTAAACATCGATTACGAGTATGAACGACACAGGTTCCTGTTGTACGATCTCTATCTATCCGATTTATAATGCTGTCGCGCTTCGTAATCATTTTTTAATCATGAATGTGCATTACGAAGTATGATTTACGATCCATATTTTCCTTCTGCTACCGCGACGCTTGGAGACGCGACTTGAGGGCAGGAGGGCAGGGCGACCAACGGAGCTATGTATCAAAAATGAAAACATAGGAACAGCGCTGCGCGTCATTAGCATGCACTGATTCGATACGATTGATCACTTTGCCTTGATCGATTCTCATCGTCTAATCCCGCGCGAGAAAGAGTCAAGGAGTGAAATGATTTTTTCGTCATAAAATAAATAAAATGTGTATAACAAAGTCAATACGAGTAGACGCCTTAAAAATTCCAATGACAATAAAAATGTGTTATTAGAAGATTAAACATAGTGTTAACAGAAGGGCATGTTTGATTGGCAACATTGTTCGTTACGAGGACCAATGAGCGAACACTTTATAAAATTAAGGAGTAGGGACGGCGATGAAGAAGTAGAAGTGTCGTCGCAAGTGCCGTTGTTCGAAGTTCTTCTAACGAGACAACGAAGGTATTGATTTTGATAACTATTTATCGCGATCTGTCCCTAAATCAATACTTCGGATTGCTTTTCAATATCGTCGCGACGGTTTTCTTGTGTTCGGAAGCATTAACGGTACATGCGAAACAGTATACGACCGAAAGCAGAACGGGCTTTCCGTTTTCCCGAAAGTGCAGGCCGGACGCCATGATGCACGACGTGACGTAGTAGCCCTTTGTCCTTCTGTGCGCGAGTGTCGTTTCATATTCGTCGCCGATCTTTTCCGTCGTATCGCGAGTGATTGTATTCGTGCTAATTGCGCAAAGTGTCATGGATACGATAATGGATGCGCAAAATGGATACGTCATACCGGATATACCATGGATAACTTATAATGGATATACCATGGATACCGAATCATGGATGCTGTTCAACGCAAAAGTTACACGGATATGCAATCGGTACTCCATCTTGACGAGGCGTCTTCTTGGTGTTCAACGTCAGCGAACGGTGAGTCCTAATATATATATGAACAATGTTGTATCATTTCGGACGCGTATTCAGCGTCGAGATGTTTTTAGAATATTATCGCACACACAAGGGAATGTCGTCCGAAAGTACATGTTCGATACGCGAAATAATTCACTGACACACAAAAACAGTAGTATTGACTGTCGACGTTCGACACAATTTGCAAGCGCGTTTTTTATCGCGATATACATATATATCATTAATACGAATATTTGGTTAGTAAAATTTTCGAATTACTTATATATTTCGCAATTTGTTCCTCGCGATCGCGATTGTTAGATTAAAAGACGCACGGTCTCGTTAAAAATTACGTTTTTCGCGTTTTCGTTTAATTTTTATTCGGTCTTTGCACCCCCGCCTCTCGTTATAATGTAAAACGCCGGGAACCTTGTGATGTGCCCGCGTACCGAACTGAGCATCAACGGGATATACGCGCAAAGTTTTAAAATCCCCAAAGGGTTAATTACCCTACAGGATATTTACGCCTGATTTCAATTTAAGTACACGAGTCAGGGTGGTCTGCAACTGATGCAAATCTTTGCAAGATTAAATAAAATTTTCTAATAATTTAGGTCCCTAGTTTCAATAGCATTGTTTAACAACGACGCAAGCCATATTAGTAGCATCCAAAAAATTTAGCTGAAAATTAGTAAATTTCGGTTGAACTTCGCGGGGCTTAATAGGATACGGATTTTGCCAAGTCTAAACGGTTGTTGTTATGCAGAGATTGTAATTTTTTCTCAGAATACCAATTGGAATAGTTGTTGAAAAGAGTTTGCAATTGTATAGTACAATTTCCACCCACCATTATATTCTACAATGTATTTTTCCATACGTTAATCATTTTTCTGGTCCATTAGGATCGTTTCGTAACTTATGTACTGAATTTACAAGGATAAGTTCCTACTATTTACTGCAGCAGGGTAATGAGCTTTCGTCGGATGGCAAATACTACTTTACTATAGTTCATTATATTGTGGTGCCCATAGTTATTTGTTTAAATTGAATTATTTACTTAGTAGACGGTTTACATTAAATGAATTTGCACTAAAAATTAGAGCCATGCATTAATTCCAGTATGATGAAAAAATTTGCCAATAGGATCTGCTGCTTAACGAGTATAGTGCTTGCTTCTTAAAACGAGTTATACATTATATGCTCAAGTTCGCTTCATACTAACGTGACAAGTTTCTTATTTATACATGGACTGCTAATTATTATATACGATTTGCAACAGTCACTCCTATTGTAATTGCGCAAAGCTTTTGAAGCATTACGCTCGCATGTGAACAAAGGTTTGCGCAAAAGGAACTGACGATTGCACATGGTAATGATAATAATGGCAAGTTCGGGCATTTGCGTGCGAATTAAACAGAAATTGATATGCAGAAACGCGTGATTGAACACAATACATATGTATAGCGCGCTGGAAAACAAGCACTATGCTCATGCTCCTGCATGTTTCTATCTTTCCTGCACGTTTCAATCTTTTTCTGCATGTTTCAATCTTTTCCTGCAGTCCCTTATTGGCAACTATTTTATAATATGGAAATTAATGAAGTTCATTAGTTCATTAGTTCATTAGTACGACGGAAGTTTAGATCCGCAACCTATTTTATTAAAAAATATCATGCAAATTACCAATAATCACAGACACCTAAAACATATGTCAGTAAATTTAGTACGACAGTATCTACCACTCTGCAAAAACTCATTACACGGAGGGAGAAATTAGTAGGAATCTCTTCTTCCTAGTGGTTTTATTTCATCATGCGATAGAGTCAAACTCTGCTTTTGAGTCGCTCCAGTTCTTCCTTTTTATATTCTTACGACGTTTTATTATTATTTTGTGATAGAACCGGTTGCTCTTTTTGAAACATTGTCCCTTTAAAAGAAAATCTCGATATTTTCAGTCACTATAGCATTAATTATTGTAGATAGCATTAATTGTTGTACGATAAGAAAATTTGCGCATAGGAACTGTTGTTTAACGAGTAAAGAGGTTGCTTCTTAAAGCGAGCTATACATTTTATGCCCAGGTTCGCTTCATACCAGCCATAGCGTGCCAATTTCTTTATTTATACGAGGACTTCCAATTATCATATGCTTCATGCAATTGTCAACCCTATTGTAATTGCGCAGAGTTTCTTTCGACAAATTACGTTCGCACGCGAAGAAAGGTTTGCGCAAGAAAATTGACGATTGCAGGCGGTCATGATCATAATTGTAGGTTTTTGTATTTTGGTGTGAATGAAAAAAAATTGACACGCTATAAAGCATACTTGACCACAATACATATGTACAGTCCGCTTGCAAACAAGCACTATGCTAATGATAATCTTTGTTTGCATCCCCTATTGGCAAATACTTTAATAGTATGGAAATTAATCTACTGTCCATTAGAACGACGGAAATTTTGAACTACAGATTATTTTATTACAATCAATATCAGTTTTAGTAAAGCCCTCGGTAAAAGGTCACCAGATCTTTCGATTCAGACTATGTAACAGATAATTAGCAGAGACCTTTTTCACCGCATGCTTGTATTTACTCATTAGATAGAGTCTAATTCCATTTTTAATTAATACAAATCTGCATGACCACAACCTCTCGAATTTCTTTTCTTATTTTCTAATAGAACCAATCGCTCTACTGTTTGTAATGTCGCTTTTGAAGAAAATCTCGGTACTCGCAGTAATCAGCTCACTTCGTTATTAATATTTCTTGTTATACATTACTTATTCCATTAGTCGTTACCGGCTATTGATAGTTTCAGGGAAAACATATTTATAATGGCTATTCATTAGCACGACCAATGTTTAGAACCGTACATTATTTTAGTACAAAAGGTGTAAACTGGTAACGATCATGGACACCCAAAATCTATATCAGTTTTACTGAAGCTCTCTGGGAACTACCAGGGAACTTTTATGCCCAGTGTTTGTATTCAATCGCGTGACCGAATCAAACTATGTTTAAGAAATACTATTTTCGCGACTACAACCTTCAAGACAACAAAAATAGCTATGACAAGAATTACGCGTAAGAGAATGGCTCTGTTAAATATTCGAATGCTCGTCGAGTGCATTGAAAAGTGGTGCTCAGACTCGGTACGCTTTCATTTAATGCGATATTTAGAACTTTTATATATATGCATGCACTGTCCTTTCTCACATATATATTTCAGGCAATATTTCATGCATGTATTTGTATTATCATACGGGCCGTATGAAAAGGTAGGTGACGCACAGATACTATATTTTTTTTTATGCCAGTAGGATAGGATAGGATAGGACGATAGGATTGAATTAGCCAACTTCATTAATACTTAACAGCGAAATGACTATTCGCAATCAACTGAAATGTTCGTCTTCAGTGATGATTGTGTAGCTTCCGACAGAAAATGTCGGTGTCTGTTTTTTAACTTCAGCCTGCCACTTCTCATGAATACGGCGGTTTACTGAGGCCGATAGGCCGGCGCGGAGCTAAGGAAAGGATTACAATGATTATTTATACAGGCCAATTCCGGCAGCGCTTTGCATCTGCCGTGGGAAATAGATCGTTGAACCCCGGCGAGCAGATGCATATTTACCACATACTTACCACGAATACTGTTTCGACGAATGAATGCTTCATTCGGCGTACAGATAAAACATGGACCGTAAAATTAACTGCTGCGAATTGGCAAACTCTTAATTGAGTCGGAGATTATACTCATGACTAGTTAAATGTACACCGAAATGTTTTCCAGATACATACGCCACTTAAATGACACGGAATGTATGCCTGTTAATTATACTCCAAGTTACATTTTAATATCGTAATATATTCACATTTGTCGGCGCGAAATTTATTGCGACAAACGTTTAAATTACTTTTCCGCGTCGATCTGTTTAATTGCCCGCATCTTGAAATTAACGCACCAATCCTGCAAACGCGATAAATTATGATAAGTTGTACAATAATCTGTGCAACCGAGTCGAGTTATTTACACGAGATTTATTTGGGAAGTGTTTCATTTCGATGTCGTTAATTATGGTGTCATTCCAGTGCAGTTTCGCAGCGTATTTGATTTTCGTTATTCGAAAAATAAGAACAAAGGTAGAATCGAATAAAAGTTACGCGCTGTCTTCCATTTGGAAAGCTCGTAAATTCGTTTCTTGTTGCCAGTTCTGCGCGTGTTGTCACGTATGTGACACCGAAAAGCTATCATCTATTTTCGGAATTCACGGAAACGGGTGAGCTGTTGCGCAAGGGACGACGATCGTGTCACAAGTTGTCACTTCAGACGCTTCGGAACGATTAATATCTAATGATGTACAAGGTGTTGAAAAACAGTTGGGCCAAATTTAAAATAACCAACAAATAATTAACAATCGTTTGGCAGTGGCCATTCGTTTTCAACCAACGAGCAGTTTCATTCGTTCGACGCTAAATTTTTATCGAGAGGTCGATGGATTATAGAATTTTCCGAATTGCATCTGTTCGCCCCATCCACATGCCTCTTATCAATTCGATTTATCAATTTCGTAGATTATGGAGCCTCGGAACCCTCGGCTAATTAGGCACCTTCTATGCAAGTCCTCCGTCTCGAAAGTCTGACGACGACCAACCTTCGGCTCGAGGTTATCAGATCATGAAAATTGAGGGAAATTTACGAACAGTACGCGTCTAACGATGCTTGGCCCAGCGTCGTTGTATAGACGTTCCACAGTTCCTTATTATTAAGAGAAATATAAATTTTATGTACATTTATGATGCTTGATACATTAATTCGATTTTACCAAAGTAAATTTGGATTATAGCAGAGTGCGGAACGAGTATTTCCAATATTTATTTCTAATGAAAATTGTCCCCAAATAAAGTCATCCCCTTGTTTCCCAAGGGACAATGACGTAATAATATTTAGCAAACGAAAGTTAGAATCGTACCTTCATCACCTGCCAAGGTGCATACGAGTACGAGCTATTGTCAACGAATAATAACACATGCGTGTGTACCCCGTGACGCGTGCCCTCACAAAGGAAATATTTTCCATTCTCTAACGCACGTATGCTCGCATATGTTTTTTGCGTATGGAAAAAATTCTCCACGGGTGGTAGAGAATTCTTTCGAAATATTCCTACGAACATTTCAACATTTATTTCCAACCTCGCCGACTGCGTGAACGTCAAGTATTGTTCTGTCCACGAATCTCGTCGTTTCAATAGCACCGCCGCGTCACTGCATTTCGATTGTATATTCACATTCTTCGCTTATTATGATTTAGTAGCCACCCTTTCTTTCGTACAACGTCCGCCAAATAATTATTGCACCGTCGAAAGTAGAATGTAGTTCACAGACAATCCATTTATCGCGCGAATTTTCCATTTTATCCTATTTTTTGCGCTCTACTTTTCTGCAGGCAAATCATTTTAATGTTTTACATTCGATTATGGATTGGTTTTGTGATCATTCAAGTATTAGCATCAGCTGTATCGTTAAGTAAGGAAGACCGATGCAAGCACTTGCAGACATTTATTGTATGTATTTTAACCAGTGGTAAGTTAGTTCGTGTTCACGACTAATATTAGAATATAGAAATACATGTATTCGTTGTGATCTTACCATGCATGCAATTGATGCAAACGTTTCGTTGCAAGGAATTATGAACTCTCTCAGCTGTAACGGCTGTTATTTGCTTTACGTGCTGTCAGCATACATTTATCCAAGTATTGGGATTACAAGTCACGTTTAAATGCTCGCTTCGTGCCCTTCTCGGTTGAGATGTCGAATCTTCCCCGATATATTTCTTCTTCATCTTCTTATAAATTCGAAATTTGTTGCTGAACGATAACGAAACTGCTAGCCCGCTGTTATTTCAAACAATCAAAGTCTATTCTGTTCACGCAATTACCCAGCCAAGATTAGCCGCCAATAAATTTTTTCGGGAGAAGAAAACAATCAACCGAGCGTCCAAAACAGTAGAAAGCAACAGATGCTAAAAATACTGTTGATACTCAAAACAAGCTGAAGGCTGGTGAATTATACATATACATATAATTTTAGTTTACATGCATTCGCCTCTTTAAGCATAATTTACGCGCAGGAAAATGTTATTGTTAGCCCTAAAACGTCAAGGAACGTTTCTGTCGCTTCCAGCAAAACCGAATTGTTCCACCGATGAAAGTGAAAACTTCGTGGATATCGCGAAACAAGATCACCACGATTCAAAAGTAATTTATCGTTGAGAGAGAGGAGAAACTTTCAATCTGTGGAAATATGAATAACAATATGCATTACACAGAAATGTTCAAGCAAAATAGTATGCAAGTTTTAAGTAATTATAGTAAATAAATAAGCTTGAATTTATTCGATTCCAAAACGATTTTCCTTACGATTGCTTTCCCCCTCCGAGTATTCTCTTCTGCAGTCGTGTTATTTTCTTCTGTAGTCGTTGATATTTCAAGAGCGGGGTGTTGACGGAAAGGCAAGAAATGATATCTTTACGGGAGTCATTTTTTTCGACGTTCCCTGACAAACTTCCTCTCGCATTTTCCTTCAGACTTCAGCCATACCCAATTGCTTGGTGGTCGTATGGCGACCGATAACCCTGCGATGGGGAATCGAAACGAGTGTAGGAAGTGACTCACTTTCGTCGCATCCTCAACAGACGGAACACTTACACCGAACAAACGTCCATTGCCTTTTTTCCTTCGCATTGGATTTCGATAAATTACAAACGCGACTCGATTCTTATTAGCATGATCGTCGGAGAAGGAACGTTGCTTAGTCGGTATAAATTTGCAATTTAGTTTAGCTTGTAACCATCTTTTATTATTCGTGGTACCATATAAATCATTGTGTATCAAAAGATACCTTTAAGGCAGCTGACTGTTCTTGTTTTATTCGAACTTTTGTCTACGATATTCTTCAAATTCTTAATTTGTTCCGTATAAGGTTACAATAGTTTCAGATTCATCGAAAATGATTGTAATTGTCATAAATTTGATAATTCGATTATACTTGGACAATAGATATTTTCATATATTTTATTTTATTTCGTTTTAACACCTTCAACGATTTAATATCAAGGGAGATAAAAATTTGCAAGTTCTTCGTTAAGAACTGAACTGCGCCGTTCTTACAAAGAGTGCCTTCAAAAAATAAATATTACTACATTATACAAATCATTGACCATGTGTCTGAAATTCAAGCAGTCTTTTACGTTTCCCAGATGAGACAACGTACGTTGAAAAAATGCGCTTACTCCTGGAAGAATCTCGTAAAGAAGGAGCTGGAACAGTGATTAACCGACGGCGGGCGGGCGCAAAGAAATTAAGTTCCTCTTGAATAGATTGCAATCTAAAATGAACGCGTGTAACTGAATCCGTAACAGCGTCCTTTTCATTTTCTTTCCGTCGCCAGTTCCGCGGGACGCTTCGCAAACAGTACGCTTCATATTTGCATTTTGCACTGGTAATTGTAATTTCCCGAATGAACGTAATCTTTTTGAAACCGAGAGTTTTTATTAGAGGGAACCGCCATGACGTTTCCGCCGTCATAAAGGAAACATTTGTGTTTCCCGAAAGGAAGTCCCGTTTCTTTAGTGACAAAGTGCTGTATGAATGAGAGAGCCGGGAAAAGTGAGAAAGAAATTTAAAACGCTGTTCAAACACGTTACTTCATATTTACAGAATCACGTTACTGGTGTGTCTTTAAAAAATGCGACTAAACATGCTACATAAATTACACTATGCTTTGAATTGTTCCAAACATTGTATTATATTCCACTTTGTCGTGCCTATTATTAATCTGTTAGTTTTTTCTTTGATCCTATGCTTTTCAATTCGATTCTTACGTTTCGTTTTCATGACAATTTCTATTTAATCAATTAAATCCCGAATATCACTGTAATAGATATAACAGAATGCTGACCAGTAATAATAGATGCATAGTTATATTAAATAATGCATTCTGAACGACTAATATGTGTGTACGTTGTTGTATTTCGAACTAGTATTCCAATTATGTACTCAATTATTTCAGTTCATGATATCAATACGCGGAACAACATTGTTCTTTTAAATGCACACCTGCGTAAAGGTTAAACAGGCACTTAAAGCTTATTTTTAATGGAACCCATTCAGTTTCATCCGCTTATTTACTGAGCAAACTACCGTTTTTATCAGTGGAATTAATTTTTTTTTCGCTTGAGATCATTCTCTCGGGGCAAGATTAAATTTTGTTTGTTCTGCTCGTTGTGCTGTCGAAAGCTTTCTTCTTACAAAGAAGCAAACCTCGCTTCCACGACGGCCGAAAGCTCCGCTATACTTTTCCTTTGCCGTACCATTCACAATACCTCGCCCTTATAGGTTTATGATAACTCATGTTTAAGAGTGACCGATTCATTTTTGCGTCCATTTCGTTGGATCGCGTATCGATCCATTAGAAAGACTCTCTGGAAAACGTATATGTACATATGCATACATACATACATACACAGGGGGGCCAGGATGAGTGGTTGAACCAGACGAGAAATTGTTGTGGGTGTACGGAATACAATTTTCTCATACGATATTTAAGTTCAGACACATTCGAATTTATATAATATTTATCGGGCAATAATTTATAAACGAGAACGTAGAGTCATTAATTGAATCAATCGTTCGTGGCATCATGAAAGTAATTCCATGTAATAAAATCCTTTAAGTTTGGAATTGGCCAACTGCACGCATGTGCTTCGAATTTTGTAATTTAATTGCCTACGAGTGTGTTATTTCACATTTTCGACATTTCGCTGCCTTCGGAATAGCCTTTTGCACAATTGTACCGGACGTTCCGACCCACCCTATACATAGACGCCCGAGAAACATTTGGACAGTGCTCGACAATGCAACCAGACTGACGATTAAACGAAAGTTGCACAAACGAGAAAGCTCCAGCTTCATTCTTCCAGCAAGTGAAACACTATTATAACTGTTCGCGACCGATGCATTATGCCGCTGCCCCCGAGTGCATACGAATTTCTGCGAAGAAACGTGAAACAACGGCTGCGGTTGATATCGTTGATTTTAATGCACTGCTCGAAATAATTACAGTATTGCGCGTTCGAATAAGAGATAACCGATATGTATTTTCCGTGCCGCTCGTATTGTATGGATTAAATGTTTACCAGGTAAGAGCTCTATTTATTTACGGCGAATGTCGGCCGTAAATGTTTTGCGCTGTGCAACTGATTATGCTTGCTGTGCTGATTAATCGGATACGGCAGGGTAATTAATGAAAGATATGGGAGGGTTTTCGAGATAACAAATTCGGAAATTCTGAAAGTACCTGGATTTGCCACCGTTTTATTTGTGTTCGATGTTAAATCGTTTGTGTTCGAAATTGCTAGCTATCGTGGGAAATAATTGGATCGAACGCGAAACAGTCTTAACAGCAAACGGGATCGTGTTGATAGAAAAATTGAGCTTGCAAAGCACGCAAAGAATTGTCAGAGCAAAATCATGATAAAGCGATCGGACATTTTTGAATGCTTGATTTTTAACTTAAGAGATTATTTCGAAACAGTGTTATTATGATACGTAACGTTTCCGGTGAATATCTGAACACATCAAATTTATAAAATATTCGTGAACGCGTACAACAATAGTTATTCCTGCTTACTATATTTAACGAAATAAGTTATTTTTTGAATTAACATGCCCAACAAAAGATCAATTTTTCAATTTCGTAAAGAGAATAGAGAGTAAAACGAAAAAGCTCCGAATCTTGAATTGACAAATGTATGAGATTTCTCTTAATTCGTGTGCGTCTATCGACCGCAATTACGTGATATATCTGTTTCAGCGTGTCCGCAATCGTTTCACGCGTTTTCGCTAAAAAAAAACACATTGTTCGACGAAAGGTAGTAAATTTAAAAAACAATCTGTTTCAATTGAACGCTGTCTAATAAATATTTATGCAGCCAGCGTACTGAAAAATATTCGTAATACGATTACTATTTATTCATCAATATAAATTACTACTGTCAATGGCTCTCCTATCGTACCAAGCTTAATTAATACAAACTGTCCGTATCGTGGATCGGTTCATTGATTAACCGCCAAGCTTTCAAAGAACAGTTTTACGCAGGAAATGATTTATTAGAAACGTATACGAACAAAGCTGTAATAAATCACAAACAAAATAATTGCAAAACGCGACGAAGGAATGTCGTTGGTAAACGCAAACGGTGCTAGCGAACATAATATCAGTATTATAATGAACGCTCGTGTATGAATGAGATATGCATTTAACGCATTGAGAGGTGCTCGCGTGGAACGACGCAGATCTATTTTCAGCAGGCGTTATTCGTAATGACTGGCGTGCGAAATGTTTATGCAAGTAGAATGTACCAAAATATGTCAAACATATGCAGAGTATTACGCGTGGAAAATATTGCACACGCTTTTTTTTTTTCTTTTTCTCGTTCTACTTATTTAAATTAAATTGCATTACAATGGAACATTTAATATCGTCATATGTAAATTAAAATAACATACGGATTCAATTAATTAAAAGTGATATATATGCACGAAATGTACAATGGATATGCAGATTACGAAATATACGATATCCGATGTGTGTAAAATAAAAAAAGAATGGGTCCTATACCGACAACATTTTTCATGATGAAACAAATTCATGCCTGCGATTTTCATCTTTAATTACTCACTATCGAAATAACGTATTATAATGTGTTATATTTGCACATATAATATTAACACGTATAACGTCACCGATCGCATATTATCGATTATATTCAATAATAGAGAATATATTGAAACGAGTGCAGCAGACCGCAACTATGAAATTCATTGTTAGAATTCGTGTTTCTTCTAAAGAGAATAATTCAAAGAAAAAAGGTCGACTTTTAATCTCCGACGAACGCTATCATAATTCCCACGACAAAGGGGGCACACCTCCGTTTCTCTGTCAGCGCGCCGTGACAGAGATAATACCTGCCCGTGCAGGAAATTGGCGTCGGACGTATCCACGCGAGATTTGCACTTTTACGACGACTTATTTTCCCATTTCTATTCCCTTGGAAAGAAAGGGCCGGTATCTTGTAACGGCGGCGCCGTAGAAACCATGGTAAATGCGAGAGCGGACGAAATGCACACGACGGCAAGAGCAATATTATCGTTCAGAGGGAATGATAACACCTGGCTGCATACGTTACTGCACGCTGATACAGGTGTCCCTCTTCTCCCTGGTGCACTGATATACTTCTCGCCGGTGTACTTTAACCAATATACCGGGAATGGCGGTAAGAATGTTTTAAAAGAGGGGACAAACGTACCGCGAACCGTTCGTAAGAAACGGTCCATCGAAATGCGAAAGGGCGATCGTTTAGGTATACGTCGCGTAGCTTTCTGTAATTTGCATCGTGCACGGAGGCTTGAGTTTGTTTAAGTGATCAAAGAGACACGTGTCCTGGAAGGAATACTGCCGTCCATTTCATTTGGGTTTCGTTTTAGACAGTATCGCGTCGCGATGTAATGATTTGTAATAGCACCGTGAATTTCCCAATATTATAATTATATAAAATTATAATATATAATTCGTAGTTTCTTTCATTATTTGCATTATTGCTGCATAGGGTTATTAGCGGCCACTATATATCACACTATTTTAGAGCGTAAAAGTGTCCGATAAACAATTTCTATTTCAAGTGAAATTTTCTTTCACTTTGTTCGGTTGAAAAACGAGTACTGTTAAAACAGAGCTCTGTCTGCACTCCATTCTACCGAATCAGTAATTTATAAACTATAATTTAGACACACTAATTTATAAAACCCATACCTATACATTGGCTTTACATGTAAATATAATATAAATATACACACACACACAAGGTATAATATACAAGACACCGTGTACACCGATTCTTAATCGAAAGTAACTAAATGAACGCGTAAAAGCAGCAAGAAAATAGAAGCTGAAAACGGAATTTCCCCGAAAGGAGGATCTTCGTCCAGTACTCTTGCAATCGTTGAATGGCAACGAGTTTCCCGCCCCGTTCACGGCGTCCGCGACCAACGGAAAAGCGCGGAAATTTTCGTGGCGAGCATAGGAAAGGCAAGTGCATAATATATGCGCGTACACACACCGGCCGCGAGGAAACGGGGCAAAACAAAATTTAACGAGGGCACATTACAGTTGGCCCGACCGGGACGACGGAGCTGGCGTCGTGATCGAGGATATGCAAAGCCGTCCAGATCGTTAGAACTCCATTTCGCCTTATTGTAATTCCATTTCTCCCGTCTGCAAATAAACGCTCGGCCGGCCGCGTCTATTGCGTTAACCGCGAGCAGAGGGAAAGTTTCCGTTCGGCTCGGGGGTTAAATAGCTTTCCTTCCTCCTCTCGGTATCGTTTCTGTCCACCACCCGCGATATCGCCCACCAACCCCCCATCGCGCCATTGCCATTCCGTGTCTTCTCCTGTCACTCCCAATCGCCATCGTAGGCTTCGCGGTAACACTTCCTTGCAGTTTCGACTCCCTTTCCACGCCTCGTTCCTTTTATTCTATTAGCCGGCGATTGGGCCTGTTTACCTTTGAATATTTCACACTTCTCCCCATTTTCCTACAATTTCTGCGCCTCTATCGCATCCCCTTTGTCTCGCTGTACACGTTCACGGCGCCCCTTTGATCATCGTCTCTCCGCCGTTTTTCCCCTTTCTTTTAACCTCTCTTATAACGCCCGAAATGATTTCCTTTCGTCCGCCTCTCGCTCGCCGACCGTCCCGACGTTCTCTTAGTTGCTCTTTCGTTTGGACAGAAATGTTACGACTGAAATGACTATTATTCGGGATTTTTATTTTATTTTGCTAGGTTTCGGTACTATTTTACAATCGATCTTGAACACCGTGGATCTGTTCTGTCAATGCTGCTGATTCAATTGCTGTAATCGCGGACATAAATTATATGACTTCGATACCTTTGCCAGTATCTTTTCACACAAAATACTGCGTTACCTGGTAATTCGCATTTCTCTGCTGAATGCCAATTCGAGTTACTTAATTCTCTCAAGCGTGAAGCATAATTTACACATTCGAAACTCGCAAGTCCCCTTTATTCATGTCTAAGAGACGGAGCAATTTTTATTCAATTTGTACTGCTTGCCGGAGAAATGTCGCGGTTCTTCGAATTTCTATGTCTCACAATGGTACAATAGTTTATCGCCTTTTACATAATCTATTGTACTTCCACGAAATAATTTTGGTCACCTTTCGATAGGAACAATCGGGCCAATCGAACCAGCTCTTAACGTTTTCCGATATTACTGGCGTTGCAGGCTAAAACTATCTACGCTGTTCCGTTTCCAGAGGAGAAAGTAAATCAAATTCAGATTCAGTTGCAAATAGAGCAGCGTTACCCGTATACGACTTCAAGTGTCCACTTGCAAATACGTACTATGAAAGTAATAACAAAAAGGGGTATAATCGACGTTACGACGTGGGGTTCAATGGAAGAAATGATTTGTGTACTTGCAGAACCGTCAGCATCGAAGCATACCAAGTATAAAAGCCACAGGCGGGTTACGGCCTCGTAAAAGGAGCAGATGGAATTTTCAGTCGCGACAGAGGCGCAGCGATGCTGGTCTACGTTTTTTTTTTCTTTTTTTCTTCCTTTTTCACCAAACTGTGCGCGAATCGAATTCCGTGCAAACTCGATCGCGTTTTAATCAATTCCGTTTATTCGAAATCATATTTGCACGGTGAGATTTAAAAAAAGAAATACCATCATGCCGCGTGATATTTCATTCCCCGTTTATGATTCTTTTCCGTTTCCTTTTTTTTCTTTTTTTCTGTTCATATTTCTTCCTCCACCCCTATCTCTCCCTCTCCCCCCCCTCTCTCTCTCTTCTCTTGGATATTTTTCGTCGTTTCGCTTCCCGCATGGAAGTTCACCCCGGTTTCGCTTCTCGCAAACAACGGACAAATATTTCGCCGGCGCAAACACGGTTGTCGACCGAACATTGTTAAAGTATTATTCAAAGATATGTGACGCGTTACGTTTCAGCCCGTTCGTTTCTATCCGCGTGCTGATAAAACAGTTGTATGCTTGAACAGAAGGAAAGGCATATATACAGAACGGATGGAAATAGTAGTGCGGCAACGCGACGCGGTGCCCGTTCGGCGAAAAACAGAACGGACGGAGATATATTTAGTCATTTATTTCGTCGGTGCCTGAAACAGGTATCCATAAAAGTGATAGGAAAATATGCCTGGATGTTTCGTGGATCAAGAGTCATACGCGGGTACGGTTTATCTTCCATCTTATTACAAATATTTGAGAAAGACCGCGCTGAAAGAGTTAGGCGGGCTGAGGGATATTTCCTTCGAATGACACTGTTGGACATTCGTCTTTTTTTCTTTCTTCTTCTTTTCGCCTCACCGGTGTTTTCATAAGGCAGGAAAACGATTAGGCCCCCGCTCGTCTTATCTCGACTGGTTTTTTTGAATATTTAGGAAGCACACGTGTAGATTCTGCCGTGCACGTACTTAAGGTTTACCGCAGTACAAACATACCACCGCGTGTGCAATGTATACATTTGATGCGCTTGTTCCCCTGTGTACATACATACATGGTGTGGTTGACGTGTTATGTTAGACACTGACGTCTGGATGCATTTTGGATACGAGTACGGAATAGACGCACTTTTATCATGATCAGAGGTTTTATTGTTTCGCGAGAACGTCAGGAATGTGATTTCTCATCCATTGGGTAACAAGTTTCATTCTTGAACTAAGAATTTTATTGCTCGCTGCCACTATAATGGGTGCAGTGAACTATTTAAAATTTTATCGTTTAATGATTTAATGATTAATTATAATGCTAACGAAATAAAATTATCGACGAAAGTTATTTATATATCTTTAAGTATTTGTCGAAGACACTACGGATCGAGGATTTGGAAAGATTGCTCATTATCAGTAAGCGGACCAAATCCTTCGAAAAAGGGCTCCATCGCAGAAGATAACGAGCTGATAAAGAAGGGTGAAAAATGTCAGCTGCAAACTCTTTGGGAGTAGCTGTTAGGGTAACTCCAATCATTAAAGCTCACTCTGTGCAATATTTTCTGCCCCCTTTCGTCATTAGCCGTTCGGCTTAAACACACTTGACTCTGAGTTATTCGCCACGTTTGCCTTAACAGGAGTGCCACAAATGAAACAAAAAATTTACTCACACCTCTCGTCTGTCTCATCTTCGTATGCAAAGCATCGCCGTTTTTATCGAAACATTGAAACAAACGAATTAGAGTTAACTCTTGCCCTGACGAAATAAAATTTACAAAATAATGGTCTAACCGATTTTAAATCAATTATTCTTTCTAAATCGCTTCTTCCACTAATTCCATTATATATTCTTCGTTATCCACCATGACAAACCTGTAGATGAAAATAGAAATAGAAGTTCCTTACACACGATGTAAATTACCTGTGCCAAATTGCTTCGACTGATAAATTCGTGCGAAACGAATATTAATTTACATTGCCGACTCACCTTTTCGCGCGCAGTCGTCCTATTTCACGTTGCACTACTTTCCCGACACACTGAACCGTCTCATCGCGTTACAAGCGGCACGGGCAAACAGTAAAATTTTATTCAACCCACAATCCAGACAAAGCCTCATCCGAGCAACACGAAACCACGTTGAACAATTGTTGCTCGCGGCAAGACGCGTGTTCGTTGCCAGAAATTGCGCTCGATGAAACCGTTCCGGAATTGCCTTTACATTTTCCGTTCGTTTCGATGCTACGACTTTAAACTACGACCACGTTTCCGGGGCTCTCCGCCTGTAATCCAACGATTTGTTGTGCGCGCAACGCAAACTCCGAAACACATGTCAAACTTCGCCGATATTCGCGATATCGCTGTTCGTTCGATACAATGCACGATCGATCGATCTGTTCGCGTTTCCGCTTTGACGGCGCGGCGTCTCCCCGCGACCCTCGAACAGCCCTTAACGAGTCGTTGTGAAACGCTCCGCGTTATTTATGCGCAGCATGGCGGATTCGTAATAAAAGTCCTGGCGGGCCCTTTCGTTCGTCCTAGATGGCGAGAGATCAGCCGGGCCAAATGAGTTGTAAACCACGGATCGTAAAGGAATTTCTGTCAGCCCGGTTTTACGATTTTAGAGATTTAGGGTACCCGCCGCGGGCCGTCGTCGGAAACGTGAGAAACGAACAATACGACGCTTGGCGCACACGTGTCGGCCACTACCTTTGCAATCGGACCGGCGTTAAAGTAAATTAAAGGGGACGAACCTAACCCGTGACTTTGTTCGCCGTTGATTGGCCGGCGCACTTTTGTTCGGCGTTAATGGGCTGCGGAAATGGTAATCGTGATTTATGAAAGTGGAGGCGGATATGCACGCGTGTGTGCACCGCGCTACACCTGTTTAGGACCATCGAGTCTCATTCCGTACGTAAAAGATATTCGTCCCGACGCGTATTTACACGACGCGGCTAGTTGTGAATTAATGTGGGAGAAGCGTGGATTGCCTCCTTCGTTCGACGGTCGAATAAGTTTCGTTGAAAGGCATGGGACGTAGAGGAATTAATGAAGTTTATCTTAAGTTTTCCTTCGAAATTACAATGTCTGATATAGGTCGCGTCGCGATCTAAATTTAACGTATTGTGCAGTAATAGAAATGTCAGTGTCACAGCGCCGTTCCGCGTTCTCCAAGCCGTTTTTAATCTCTCGCGGCAGATCAATTTGTGAAAAAAGGTAGCACAGCTTCGACGAATCCGCGCGCCTTACGATAGCATTGATTTTCAGGGATCGCATGCACGAGGGGAACAAACGTATCTCGAATTGCGGTCGAACGGACAGACTTTAATCCATAGAGGAACGTTCCGGTAATCTCGGAAAATGGACTCGATCCTTCCTACTTCTCCGATGGAACGATCCTTCGTCTGATATTTCAGCTTTTCTTGGCCGACTTCGCGTAAGAATCGGCTATCGAAACGATGCATCAGCGGAGACCCTCTCCCCTATCGTTGAATTATTACGCAAAGCGGCAATTAATCCATCCATTCGGGTAACGTCGCGCCGAAACTATTTCCACGAGATGTCGCCGATTAGTATTTAAATGTAATGCAGGGAAAGGATTCGACGAATAATAATATCCGTCTTCTTGTAACTCTGCAACGAAACTTCCGTTACGGAGCCTCACGGAACGTTTCTTTCTCGTCGTTTCAATAGCGAGCCACGTCAGTTGGCCAGGAAACCACGGATACCCAGCATAAAACTACCGCTTGAAGGAATAAATTGTCCCGAAAAGTAAATCTAGTCGTCTCGGCTCAAACAATCGCAGTCAGACGATCCGTGGCGCGAACGTAATTAGCCTCGTTGACGAGAACAAACACCCCGGCCTCGAATCCTCGGCTGTATCCACGTGGAGGCGGGCTTCGCCTGAAATTTAGTCGAAGACGAATTCCGCTCAGGCCTCGTCGGCGGTCCGCGGCTTCGCGCCACCCTCGCGAATTCGAATGACGCTGGTAGAACAAGGGTGGATGCGCGGTGACGATGATTGCCGTGTCGCAATTCGGTCGCGAATTATGTCGCACGCATAATGACGAGCTCGCATGAATGCATTGCATTTTCGGTATAGTTCACGCCGATTCGAGTGCCGACAAAGGACGAAATTGGGCCGACCTCGTCGAATCGCCCTCGCTGTCTGTCTATCCTTCTGTCCGTCTGTCTGTCCGTCTGTCCCTTTCGGCTCGTTCCTCCATACCTGACGGCCGTCAACTGTCTTTCTCCGCGAATTTCACTGTCGCGTCTGTTTCCCCGCGTCTCGTTCACCGTGCGAGTCGACGCGACGAGACGGAATGGGAAATTTGATAAACAATTGATGCTTGCGGGTGTAGCTTTTGTTAATTACGCGATCGTTGAACACTGGAGGCTACGCTTATGAATAATAAGTTGCGGGGGATTACGTTATTCATATTTCTCTTCGCTACATTTGCATAGGTTTCGCGATCGATCAACCTTTTACACTTTTATGCGTTGGCGAGTATAAACGGCGATGACTTACAGAAACACAGGTAACCGTCCTATAACACGGTATCCAGCAACACGGTTACGCTCTGACACGATCAGAAATTCGCGGAAACCCTTGTACAATACGGTTGTTTACAACGCGGTTTGATGTATGTGTGCTTTAAAATGTTTTATCTTTTCGAGGGAAGGCAATAGACTGTCGAATGTCTGCGCTAAGCCACCGATCGTTCGTCTGTGTCCTCTTTTTGTGCTGTCTCTGGATCTCATATAACACGGTTTCACTTATCACGACATTCTTTTGGGAACCTATCTACCGTGTCATAGGAGGGTTACCTGTACACAGAAGTCTCGTATTGTCGCGTGTAACGCGTTATGGAACGGATTCAAGCGAAGTCAGTTCGCGAATGGTAGGTACGGTTTATTTTAGAGTCGTTGTTAATGTGTTGCGTAGCGACGCCTCCGCGCTCGGAACACGGCTTCGAATTTCGAAATCAAGTTTGAGCAGTTTGCCAGCCGTGCATTTGTTTGAGTTATAGATTCCTTCCTGTTCCGGTAAGACAGTGGAGCAAGTTGGGATGTACGAAGGGGAGAAATAATAGAGGTACTCTAAGAAAGTTTTAATCATCCGAACGCATTTAAGTTATTGAACGTTATTGCCGATGTACTTCTATGGTAATGATGGAAGTTCATTGATAATGGAACTGCTTGAACACCGATTAGCGGTCGACTGAATTTATTATGGGAATTCATTATGGTAGGAATGAAGTATAGAATTCACTGGAATATAATACATCGCACATCTTCACCTCAGTAATTATTAAATTCGATTTTCCCAAAGATCAAGTTCAATCTGCTTTGCTAAATTGCATAGCGCTTAAACGCGTACGAGTGAAACTTGAATAAATTACCGTCCCTCTGAAATTTTACATCTTGTAGCAATCACCGGAAAGAAGAAAGGGTATACAATTTCCGCACTTACGCAAGCACGCAAAAGCGCCCCCCCGGTCCGGCTACGAAATTCGAAGAAGCAGAACGCGTTACAGCCGCGGCATTAAAAATTAATCCATTCCGATTCCCGCAAAGCGCTAATTAAACAGCCCCAATTTATCCGTTACCAGGCATACAAAAAGAGAACAGGCCTCCTTTTCACCAAGCAAGCCGCCGAACCGTCGAACCGGGAATAATTTTTCCCCGGTTCGTATTACCGTCGCGAAAATACGATCCGCCCGAAGGCATTACGAAATTTCCATAATTAATTTCCATACCGGGGGGTTATTACCGCGCGTTCGAATTCTCATTAACGCGTAATCGCGTTGCAACGGGCACAAAGGGGCGGAAAAATCGCCGTGAAATAACCGAAATCGGCGGGCGGAAAGTTCGCCGTGCGAATTACACCGGGCGCGGCAGAATTCGATTACTTAATTCGCGGAACAGATACGTCGATCGTTTTGCGCGTGGCGACGAACCGGTGACGGGGTGCGCAGGTCGGTGGTGTACATTCGTCGATGATGGCACCCACGCGAACTTCGTGATCCAATTAACGCGATGAAAGGGAAGATTGACGGTGAGACGACGGCGAGGTTCGAATGGGTTACGAATCGATTCGCGCCGGCTCCCGCTGCAGATCGATCGTTTGGACGCGAACCTGTCGAACTGTACTCTTGGGAGCGGAGGCTGCATTACGGCCGACCGATCGTTCGCGCGTGTTCGCGCGATTAGCGCGCACCAAATCGTCTGTTCGCCGATGCTCCTGTGCCGGGGCGCAGATAAGTCGATTTGCGGCCGTTCGCGAGGACACATTGTGCTGTTACGCGTCTGCGATCGGCATTTCGCAGAAACGCGCCACGTTCACCATCTTCTCGTGGGTGCCACCGTTGGGAAGTGTTTTGTAGGTGTGACGGGGAGCACAGTTGGTCACGAATGTACGCGACCGCGAACCATTGATTGGTCGCTATTCGATTGCTTTGTAATAAATCTTGGAAAGTATCGTCGCATAATTGTACGACTTAGTTGGTGTTTAGGTATCTTGTGATAAATATTGAAAAGCATCGTTTCGTAATTGCGCAAGCATTGAGAAAGACTTTGAAATATTCCTTGGAGATACATTTTTATGAGTTACAGTTTTTTTTTGATGTTGAAGGAAGCTTGCGTCGTAAAATCAAACAAATCGTACAACTTTCTACGCCCTAAATATACAGCATGTTTTCATAATATTTTTCTAATCCGAAATTAGTATTGCAAGAACTAGTAATAATTTATTTCAGTTCAATATATTTCGTCCGGACAGAACTTAATTTCTTAAAATTTTTGTCCACCTTAAGATGTGATAAACAAACTAATGTTTTATCCAATAATTGCATCGATCATCTCCGAAAATCTGACCCGGGCACCTCGTCGACGCCTAGTACAACGACAAAACTGTACCATTCATACGAACTAGGATGAATCTCTCACACTGTGATATCCAAAACTCGATCGCCAGTCAGCCTCATTCAATCGCATCCCTCCATCTCCCATCCGTTTCCGCGTATCCTCCTTTCTCCGAAAATGCGTAGCCCAAAAGTATAGGACGATCATCGAAATCCTCGCCACCGATACACGCTTTCAAGCAGCCCTCCCCCGCATCGTCGTTCGCAACCCTTTCGTTACGCGAAGCGCCCCCGCAGCTGCTGCCGGCTGCTGCCATCTGCACAACCCGGCGTGGAACGCGCAGTTACGTGAATCCACGTGGGTCGCTGGGCACACATACACCCCCGCGCAAACGTATCGACGCGCCCCTCTTCATAACTGATTGCAACGGGGTAGTAGTTGGGGACGGTGGCAGAAGCTTTTCACTCGATCGCCTTCCTTCCTTCCTTCCTTCCATCGCGTCCCGTATCCTTTTCCTCTTTCGCGTGCACCAACACCGTGACGCCATTCTTCGCGCGATCGTCATTCTCAGCCCCCCGTTTCTATCCCTCAGCCCGATCGCCGCCTTTTTCTCTTCGCCTCGCTCCTTCCGGCGACGCCGCGACCAAAGGGAGGTCTATAAATTTGCCGGCAGAAATTGTCACAAGAATATATGGAATATCGAGTGCGAGGGCACCTTCACGATTTTCGCGAAGACGCCGGCTGGTCGGAAGGTGGTAGACATTTGCCGGTCGTCAAAGTCGGATCGGTACGAGCCCCACCTGGTCGGTTAGGAGGGTGGAAGGTCCGAGCCGGGCGCTCGTGCCACCGTTTCCCTTCATTTCCGCGTTTCAGCTTTCATTTGAAGAGCGTTTCGATGGGCGGCCGCCTTGGACCGACGAGTGTTTTGCAGGATTTCAATTGTGCAGACGCGACACTCGTTCATTTCGGTTCGCATGAAGGTGAATTCATTTTTTCGACGTTCGTTCTTTAGATAGTCTGAATAAGGTAATGTCATTGGGAATAGAATTGACGGGACAATAACGAAACACTTAGCTTACCTCTGAGTACCTATATTGTACTTGGTTGGCACAATTTACTTCGTCAACCGCTTTCCTACGAGACTTTCAACATTGAAAGTACGTAATCAGTGCGGTTTTAAAGCTTAAAAGAATGTGGAGGAATTTAATTAATTAAGCAGAAATTTGGGCAAATTATTACGATAATCACATACTGCTGCGGAGAGAATTTGTATTTGTTTCTAGCGAATTCTTTATTTTAATTTAAACGGCAACGAAAGGCGAATATTACTGCACGTCAACTTAAAATATACATCTTACTGTCTTTTCTGGTACGACAATACTGATTCATGCGCATAACGTTCGATTTGAATTGGCTGTTGCACTATCAATACTGTCACAGACTGTGGTAATCTGTAAACCGTACATGCCTGACGGAACTTCCCTTTTCCCATAAATTAAGTGCAGAATGCGTTTCGTCGGGCGAACTGCGATACAGTAGAGCGAAGTGCGGAAGCCGTCCGGTTACCAGATTTTACGATTGGATTCAGATAGTGCTGAAAATGTTGCCGACGGGGAAAACGTCGAAAGTATCCTTCGCTTCCATCGTAGACCGCGAGAAATGCCTGCATATCCCGTACGAATCGATAACTAGCCTTCTACATTAAATAAATGAACCAGTGACGCTTCAAAGGGATGTCGGATACGTCGAGCTGTCGGCAGAGAAACACCAAGAGCCTTCGACCAAGAGCAACTGTGCATCTGCGAATGATAATTCAATAGAAATATACTAATGTAAAACAACGTTATTCCCCTCCGATTGCTCATACCGTTTATCTTCCACTCAATTCTTATTTAGATTCCCGTCCAATTACCACTTTCGGTCGTTCGAGAGCGTCGATTTTCAAACGCGCGTACAATAATCGACGACAAACGAATACAGGGGATTGTTAGTTTGTTCTCACGGATGGGTAACACCGCGAAACACAAGCGGGCGCTAACGTCTGCGTATAAATTATTAGTCGATATTTCAAGCATGACGTCACTTCCGGCAATGTGCCGGCTGGTTTCCGCCGTATGATGGATGGTCCACCCCACCAACCCGTTTGCCCGTGTCTCGCCATCCCCAGCGTCGTGCTCTTCCTCAAATCGTTGTGCATATACACCGATCTTCTGGCGAATACACGTCGACGAAGTTTCGCGTAATACGTACAGGTGTTGTATATTGCAGATCAGATATCGGACGCTCGCGCCCCGTTATCATGCAGGACCGCGTGCAGCGTTTTGTGTAGGAATGGGAAATCAATCCTTGGCAATTGATCGGAAGAATTGTTTGGTGGCACAATTGCTGTCGCGCTTAACGCCAGCTTTACGGAGTTGTTTCTGTTTTTACGGTGAATTTCTTTCATAAGCGGACAGCAACGAATAATGTTTGATTCGTGCATCTGGTATTGAACGAAATTACATCCGTTCAGAGAAATTTCTGTTATACGATTGTTAATTGGCACCATTTGTTTTCCTGTACTCCTATAGTCCGGGTCATTAATTCCTTCGTTGGTCGTAGCAATCGAACGGTCATAGGCGCGAGAGATAAATCAATGTGAAATGCCTATTAGGAAGGAGCATTAAATAAAGATAGACACGTTGTTATTACATAAAAGTTCGGACCCTACGTTTTTCTATATTTTTGTATGCATACAATTTCATGCTTCCCGTAGAAGAGTACGGATACGTCGCCGTGAAACAAAACTGCCCCTATTCCAAAATCAATTACGCGCATTAATTGCTTGAACAATCTATTACAATCTATTAGTTCATATACGTTGTTATACATTGAAAAGATAATCAATAAATCACCTATGCGTGTTAACTGATTCAACAGTTAATTGCAGTTCGTGCGTATCAATAGATCATTTGATACATTAGGAGAAACGATGAGAAAAGCAAAATAATTTGTTAATATTACTGATGATATCGTTTGCGAAACTTAAATATTACTGCCACCATTAATGTCAACATATTCATTTGTCCAGTTGAGCAATTGAATTTCTGATTTTCAGACCGGATCGTAAACCTGCGTGCAAGTTATTACGTGTGCGAATAATCGTTAAGTGGCCAGCACCTCTGAATCATGGCGAGTGAGTCAGGGAAACAACCTTCTTCAATTAGTCACTTAACAAACCCTTGTTAATCGAGGCAAAGTGTTCCGTGTCGAGAATCATAATTCATACCCGACCAAACTGATTCACTACGTATCGGGAATATACGCCACCCCTTAACTCTGATTAGACTACACCGCATCTACAAATTTCCCGAAACTGACGATCAGAGAGAACATTATTGCCCGACTAATTATGACTGTAACTCGTCGGTTCTTTTCGCATACTTTTAAAAAGGACAGTCGCTCTACACGACTTAGAAATTGATTTATTATACAGTTTTATTCCTTCAGTTTACGCCTGACTCGTTGCAACTTTCTACTATTCCAACAACTTTTTATTACTTCAACGTCTGTCCCATTTATCACGTTTAAAGAGGACGTTCCAATATTTCAGAACGTATACAGGGTACATTACCCTCCGAACATCTAGCACAAGGTTATCGTTATCACCACAAATGCCGAGATATAGAACACGCCGAAAGATTTTACACGCCGCACATACACGATCATCCCTTTGGCTTTCGTCTGTCCCTCAAACGTAGATTCAGAACCATTTCACTTCGTAAGTCGAAGCAATTACTTGGTACACAGACAATCGGCCCTCGTTCGTCCAGTATCGTTGCCTCTGCCCGTCCCAAGGTTGATTGCTCTTTTGTACGAAATCGCGAAATGCACCGTCAAAGCGAGCAGACCCCCCCGACACTTTGTAGGAAAATCCCAACGATCTCGCGTTCATCCATGACAAATGACACATTTCCACGCTCGCTACGCGAAATCTAGGTTGATTTTCCGTGATATACTTGACACGATTTATCGTTCCCCTCGGTCGCGTATTGAAACGCGCTTTTTCGCCGCGCGAATTAAAATTTACCTCGACGTAGCGATTGTCGACGATGGTTATATACGTTCGTCTCTTCGCGACACGCGGACAACGCGACGAGATTGCATAATTTTTCAGACGACCGGTCTCGGACGTCTCGATAAATTATTAGATTTATCTGCGAACTTTTAATGGTAACTTACAGAATCGCGAAACGGAAGGAACGTTCGGTAGAACGGAGACGTCCGATTGTAATCGCCGGTGATGAATCTCGTTATGTGCGAGTGTACGCGCGCGCGTTGCATTTGTTAACGCGTTTCGTGCGCTAAGCACAGCTTTTTTTCCTCTTGGCGATGGTGTTTGCTCGGCAAATGGGCGCGGCAGCTGATGGCTACGAGGGCGAAGATACGCAATTTGTGTGATCGTCGGAAATAAAATATGCAGTCGCATCGATTTGTAACGTGCATGCGATCGGAAAGATTTTAATCCGCTCCGGCAGGTGACGCGTTTAATTGACGATTTCGGCGCGTGGAAGATTTTAATAAGTGCGCTACAAATTCCGGCCCCCGCCCGAATTTGGGAAAATTGTAAATGTCTGTATCTCTCTGGCGCAAAAGCGCGTTCGAACAGAACTGTCGTTTCGCGATTTTTCAACCGGTTGGATTTAACGAACGCGAGCAAATCTTCAAGTGCTTCTGTGCAACGTTATCACACGTTGAGCTTATTTAATCGGATAAAATGATGAGGCATTGAATTAGGTGGCATGGTTTCTCGTGCACGATACATAGAATTGATAATTAATTCGTAATACGGTTGGACTTCGCTGCGAGCTTAGAGGCAATGCGATACGGAGGGCTGATGAAATTTTTAATCGCCAATTTATTATGCTGCAATTGGGAAATTTTAAATGTTAATCTTCTGCGGAAGGAAAGTACATTCGATAAAATTATATCGGGTGGATTGTTTTCGATATTCGTTTTCTCGCATGATATTTTTTATGAATGTGCTTATAGCATTAGATTGACGTAAAAATGAATTTTGACATGGTATCGTCAGAATAACGCATTATTAACTGCTTTCGCTATTTTAAAACCATTATCTTAAAGGAAATATGAAAATTCAAACCGAATATTGCTAAAGGGATAGAGCCCAAACATAATGAGACCCGTAAACGAGACCAGCGGCGATGCAAATAACGATAATAAATATAATTGAGTTTGTATGAAGGCTGTACTGATTGGGAATCTGAAAAATTAAATGAATTTCGTTGCTCTATGGAGGGCTCAGAAGCCAATCAGTGTAAGTCCAACTGTCCTGAATAGGAGTTTCGTAGTTCAAAAACCAAATTTGTCTCGGTTTGAATGCTAATGGACTTACACTGATTACTTTCTGAACCCTCCATATATGCTGGATCCAGTATCACCTATGCTACTCGGGTTTACTCAGACCATGGGGTGAAACCTGAACATAATTAAAACTACTATTTTTCCTACATGTCCTCTTCTCATAATAAAATAGAATGCGACCGGTTATTTAGTACAGACGCTCCCCTAACGAACCCCAGTCTCAATTCCCTTTTACTCCACCTGATTAATACTAAAGTTACGAGACTTCGTCGTCCGCGTCCCGATTTCCCCCTACATTGCAAATCCGTTGCAAAGAGTCACCTCCACCCCGATCGCACCCCGATTTCGAGAACTCCTTCTGATCCGTTCAATCGACGCCAACGATTTCGTCCACGCATCTGAACCGCCGTTTCCCCCTTTTTCGTCGCGCTGTCGAAGCTCGGAACTCCGTTAGCCGGCTCACAAAGCCAAAGCGGCGGAAAACGAGCCGCGGCGCGGCGTTTCGACCCGCGCGCGTATAATCGACTCGAGACAAAGCCTGAAAAAATGATTTCGAGCGTTTCGCCGGTTTCCAAACGCGCGGACGTCCACGGTGTGTCTATCGGGCGCAAAGCATCCCCGCCCCTCCGCACCGATGACGCATAGCGTCGCGATACAGGTCGATTCAGGGGACGACCTGGCCAGAGGCGTGCGGTGACCGATGCGATGCGCGCTTCGTTAGGCCGGCGCGGCGTTTGCGTTTCCTACCGTGACCGAAAACCACCGTCAACTGGTCGTTCTCCCGCCGGCCCCCGTTCCAGTTTCAATGGTAGATAAAATAGCGCGATGTCCAGCCTCCGCCAACAGCGGCAACCATCGCCACCCTCCAACCCCCGTTCGCGACCGGTCAATAGCGGACGACGCGTACACCGCGAACGTGCCGCCGGCATTTTTAACGGTTATGCACGGCCCGCTCCTCTCCACTCCTCTCCTCTCCTGCCCCCCCCCTCCGTCTGCCGCCTCTTTTTTCGCTATTTCGTTTTCCTTCTCGTCTCTCCGCGTGCATCCACCACACCCCCGAACCCCCCCTTCGTTTCACCCCCTCGTTATTTTCGTCTGTCTTGGTTTTGACGTCGGTCGTTTCGTTCCTTCGCGCACATTCATCTACGTTTCTGTCATTCTTGCTTCTCGCTTCTCCGGCCTTCGCATCCACGTTTCCATTGTTTCTTTTCGCGGGTCTATCGTGCGCACCGGGCATTATTTCTTGCTTTTATTTCTCTTGCCCGCTTTGCCTTGCTCGCCTCCCTTTCTCGGCGCGTCCGGATTTTCGTCGCCGGCCCGGCGAGTCTCGTTGTCTCGCGTTGCTCTTCGTTCAGGCATGCATTTGTCGCCTCGTTTTCGTTGCAATTGGTTGGACCGGGGCGGGTTGCCCCGGCGTTGCCGTTCGGCGGGCATTGCTTATCGCCGAACGTTCCGTATCGTTAGGAATCGTCGAGTCCTCGCTGCGGAACATTTTGCTAATCAAGTTGCCGCGAATTTGTATTGGGAAACGCGTGTGCGATTTTTAAATAGCACGGAACATTGATAGCTGCGGAAGGGGCGAATTTGAAACGAAAGAGGAGGGAGAGCGATTGGACTTGTACAAGTTTAGTGCTATTACGTTTAATAAGATTGAACGGGTGTGGATGAGACCTTGATAGGATCGCTGCAGAGAAGAAAGAGAGAAACTGGTAACAGAAGTCGGAGCAGTGAAAGTGCAGAAATATCGCGGTTAGATGAAGTAAGTTATAGAGGGTGCCTCGCGTGAACTTTCGCCCCAAACTGTAGATTCTATCTTCGTTTTATGGAAAATGACTTATTTAAATGAAATCGAACACGGGTTTCAATATACCTAGCTTCCATTAATCCGGCTTTATTTTCTGCCATGTTGCCATGTTGTCGATAAATCTGTTGCAAGATACTAATGGTGCATTACCTGTCATTCTGATTGGTCAACAATATGCGTCGATGTTTTGAATTCTGTTTGTAATATTTATGCAGCTAATTAAATGGCCGTCATTTGGCTATAAAGTTCAACAGAACACGTTCCTTTTCAAATTTAAAGTAACTACGTACAGTATAAAAGGCGGGCGTAAGCTTTAATAAACGTAACCCTTCTCGAAACAAAGGCATGCTTAATAAACCCGAATTCACCAGAAAATTAAAACGGGCGAACTCAGAAAGAACAAGGAATGGTTGCTCTAACAATCATATTTGTACAAAGAATTTCTCACGAACGTAGTTTTCAACGCGAAGTAATTTCACCATTGCATTCATCATTGTATAATACATAAATCAATTTTTCCCATCCTGGAACGGTTAATGAAATTTCTCTGCGGACCACTGAAATAAATTAAAAATTTTAACGCGCCACTAAAGCATTTATCCCCGTTGTCACGTATTACGATAATACCCACAGCGATATTCCAAAGTTAGCGGCACTCATTTTCCTGCCGCGCTAAACCCAAAATGAGATTCATCCCCAAAACCATCTTTGCCGAAAAGAAACAAATAAATACATAAATAAAGGTAACTCATTATTGCCAAGGAATATTTACAATAATATTCTCAATAAACATCAACGTCGACCGACGAAAATTATTCAACAATGATTATTTCACAGACAGCGATTCAATCCCCTTTCCTCGTCGATAGTTGTCGAACATTCGAATTCCTTGCTATGTTTCTTCGTGCACGATGCGGCGGAACAAAAACAGCCCGAGCGTTCACTGTTTTTTCGGTCTATTCGAATCGAAAGGAAAGCGACGAGGGGGGGTTTTTTTTTTTTTTTGCCTACCCGGCCGATAGAGATCGACTGACTGAGAGCGCGGATTGAGCCGAACGCGTCTATGGAAAAAATCGTCCGCGAAAAAACGGAATGTAGTTACCAATCTGCAATGCAAACTCGGGGTTTCACGGCGGTTATGTACTCGATTCGACGAGCGGGCGAAATTGTCGGAGAAAGGGATACGGATATATGGCGAGTCGGCGGGTAAAATAGGGGTGGATGGATTCTTGTTTAGTTTTCGTAGATTCCCGCGAACGCTCATGAAACGTGGCCCTCGTGACGCTAATTAAATTCACCTATTTGGTTTCGGTTACCTTGTTCCCCGTTATTCTTCATTCTCGTCCGCTCCCTTTCTCGTCTTGCCGAAACAAGGAACGCGAAACGTTGAACCAATGGAGTTTCATATTTTCACCATACGTTGATTCTCATTCTTTTCCGGGGTAATTACGGTTCTGCTGTATTGCTTTCCACCGTGTTCTTCGGAATGCACCGAACGTGCATGCTTTCCGGTTTATTTTCGTCGCTTTCTCTGTGCCCCTCGAAATATTTCATACGGTGCATGTTTTCGAGTTTATTTTGGTGGTTACGTAAACTGGAAGAGATTTTGGTTCGTTATTTCTTGGGAAAAGGTGGTGCTGTAATTTTTAACTCGACTGGAAGTTATGTTTTTGCTGACGAATAGACATCGTTTCATCGGAATTCGTAAAATAAGTATTTAGCAGGTATAATTTTATTTCATCCTTTCAAGCGCGAAGGGATACAGCATGCCACTCAACGAAATGGGAAATATTTCGAAATTTTCGACACACCAGATACTGTGCAATTTTCCGCAATAAAAGCCATAGATGTTAAAAAACAAATCGCGGATGTGCATTCGAGATGGACAGAATTATTGCCTCACTGCTTACAATAACAGCAATAAGCAATAAGCATCCATATGTACCTGCTAATGACTGTATATACAGTTATAGAAATAATTTATACAAATTTATATAACATACTTGCAGATGAAGTTCTACATGCTATAATAATAATAATAATAATAATTTATTATACAGTTAATATTGTTTTCATTATAATTACGAAGCTAATGCGTTTCACAGATTGCCTTGACAGTACCTCAGTAAATGTTACACATGAAAGGAGTAATAGAGGCTGATGTACCAGTCGCGATCAATGAAACTTTTTTCCACAGCAATTGCCAAGAGGGACAGGGCCGATACGGTCATCGGAGGGGCGTTTGTCGTTCTATTCTTGTAAAAAAAAGTGGGTCGGTATAGAATGCCTTTTGCGATCGATTACCGAAACTATTCGATTAGCAAAATTAATTGACCAATCATTATGGGGAAAGCTAAGTGTATTTAGAATGCATTCTTAACGACGAAAACTGTATTGTTTAAATTGATTTCGCATTGATACTAGGTTACAGACGGACATCGAATACAGTTCGAGCGTTGTCAGTGAATTCTTTGACACAATCGTGGAATCAATTTGGGAAGGGAAATATTTTGAGCGGCGTATAAAGAAAAAGAAGGGAGGAGAAGAGCGTGATTTCGCAATTGATGTTCGCCGTAGTTTCAAAATTTCGAACACTTTGACTAGCGTGAAGTACAATAGGAGCTAACGATGGTAGTTTCTCTTGCCCAGAAGCTGTATAACGTTCTCCTCCAGCAGCACAGAGCGCGATAATAGACAAAATATGGTACTATTATACGAACATTCGGTTCGAATGTAGACTCGGCACAGTTTGAAAATTAGCTCCTGCATTACACCATATTTCAGCCAGTTTATCTTTTCGAGGGTTCATTTAAGGATTGTGTTATTAAGTTAAATATAATTTATGTAAACGCTGCGGATTTAATTGTTCCCACGAGCGCGCAGACTGTTTTCGGTCCGATGTACAAAAGCATGCCTGAAGTCGAGCTTTTAAACAAACAGCCTCATATTTTCGTGAAATATACTTGCGGCCAGTAAATTATTGCTTAACAGTCCTTACCACATTCGTATAATCATATGAATATCATCGACACGAAGAATATGCAAATTATAATAGTTCTTAGTTAACGAATTCCAAGGGATTCAATTGTGTGTTAAGAAACATTGAATACCCCCTGCATATAAAAAATACTTCCACATGTATAATATATTCTAGTATCTAGAATATATTTAAAATACGTCCAAAACATAACTTCTCTAACCTCCTAATGTTGCATTTAAGACGAACATTTGCATGAAATCCTCGCCCAGGTTGATGTATTTTAAACGGTTCCGTTTATTTCGAAGATGTGGCGTACTGATTGCGTGCTTGGAATATTTTGACGCAGTGCGTCGCAATAATCACGAACGGTGGTCCTTTTTTCCGTACAATACGATACGAACGGTACGATTGGAATGCCGTTTACACAGGGAGACGTGCACATTCCGGGCGCCGTGATATACCTGACTTGTGAAATCGATGTGCATGCACATAAATCTACGACGGAACGTCGCATAATGATGCGTATCAACGCATTGAAGAATGAAAATTAAACGTGAAATATTCCTATGGCCAAGTGCACGTTTATTTATCTACGATCGGGATTCACTGAATCTCGTTCGAACTTAATTTACCGCTATTGTTTGTTGGGGTTTCGTGTACCAAGGGAGAAATCGTGCAGCGTATGCGAAACAAGTTTTTCTTGCAACTGTCTTTTGCGAATTGTAGCAGATGATGTGAAGAGCTGTTTACGAGTGTTGATGAAGTAATGTGGAATTTATAAGTATCAATCGGGGTGCAATTTCATATCTGGAACGAAGTAATTTATTAACAAAATAAAGCGTGCAATAACGGGGCACAGTCATGAAATACTTTGTTATAACCCTTTTTCCATACCCACGTGAAAGCAGATGACCGTCGGAATCACCTTCCGGTAATTATACCATAAAATATAATAAAGAATGAGGTGATCCTAAACTTTTAACCTCGACAGTATATGTAAAAACATGAAAATATTTTATGGAAGGTTCGGATATTACATCACTGCCTCTATACTTTTCTAATTAATTAATGACTTCTTCTGTTTCTTTATAGTGGCCATAAAAAAAAAAATCTTTTTTCTTATATACACACAGTAAATTTGTATTTAAATAATTCATATTTCTGCACATAATTCACATCGCTGCCCACAAATGATCACCACTAAAAAATACTACACTTCGAAATATTATAACGCGTGCTTAAATTTTGTTTTTACACACTTATGTGTTTAATATTATTACCAGCTACTTCTACCGGCACTTCGTCCCATCACGACAATATAAATTAAAACTTAACCTGATATACATGTTACGAAACGGGCAAACTAATCTCGCCCAGAATTTCCGAAAAGTAATACCAGTATTTCCGTCTTCGTTTTACAAATGTGTACGCGCTTAAGCAGGGCGAGGCCCACCCCAACGTATGAAAACCGGTCGGGGTGAAAACGAAATCGCCAAAACTGTTCTCCCGCCAGCGTAACACGTTGCGGTGTGTAGCCATGAAGATTAATCACTGACGGCTGGCGGGTGTAATAATTTTACACGGGGCAAAATTTCGTCGATCACCTGACCGCAGCTTCCGTTTACAATGCGAACCGTTCGCGGCTGAACACGGGATTCAATCTGGCCGTCACGTGACACGGGGTAGTTAACCCGGGGTTCATTTTCCCGCGCGATTCCCTAGATTCGTCGGCTGCAAACCGTTCGACGGCAACCGTCCAATCCCGGGCTGATCGTCGTTTCTCGTGTCCGAGTGCGTCCATATAACGACAGCGGCATTACGTACGAACACGGTTTCGCAAACGACAACGTGAGTCACGTAAGTCACGAGTACACTTGGGTATATCACGTCCACGTTAATAGTCCGGGCCTACGGTCGCACGAATACCACCTGCGTGTGTCTTATTCTTGCGAGGCCGCGTGCGTTTAATCCAAAGAGCGTGCCACTCGTTAATTCTATCCTCGGAAGCACCTTGCGACACCGCTTAATCTGATGTTGCTTGTCGCGAAAACGCCGAGGCAAGAGCATAGTTTGCTATAATTTTTGGCGTTGTGTTCGATTTTACAGTGATTTTACATGATTTGACTTTTTTCCTTTATTTAGCGCGTTTTTAACGATATTGTTTACCTGGGGTGGCAGCGTTTTGTTGTATTAACGGGGGTCAAACGGGGGACGATAATTAAAGGAACATCGGAAATCGAAAGCATCTTTTAATATTTATTTTCGAAACTGAACCGTATTTTCCTTACGATCAACCGCGGAAGCGACGGAACCGCCGAGAAATCGAGTCGCATCCGCGCGTCGATAGTAACGTTCAATTAAAATTATACGTCGGTGGGTCGACGTAGATTAAAATAATCGACGCTCGGCTCCGTTCGGCGTCGATATGAAAACAGCACGAACGAAAAACCGCAGCGCGAAAGCGTCAAGCAGGTGGAAAAACGTGGAAGCGAATCAGCGTTGTCACGCACCCCCATGGCGACCCAAACCACCCCCGATTCGTCGACGCCGCCTCGACACGTCTCTGCGAGCGCCCGACACGCGTCGGCAGTAGTCGACAAAGAAAAATAAATGCTCAGAATTCGCCAAATCCCGCGAACTTTCATGCGGTTGCTAACATTGCCGTCACGTGCACCGGCTATCACCGCGGGGGCATTTATCCGGGATGCAAAGGGGTTATATTTACATGCGGCAGTCTGTACCGGCCCGGTATGCATTATCGTTTCTTTCCTCTTCCCTGCGAAGCCGGCGATGGGCGAATTTCGCGACGGCGAGCGAACCCGGTCGAACAGAGCGAGGCCACGGCGGATAACGGCGCTGGGACAAAGAGGGAGAGGACGGTTACGTGCCGGGGCGCGGAGGACGTCGAAAAGAAGAGGGCCGATTTAAAATGCCGCCCACGACGGGTCATACCCCATTGTCTCGATGTTTGCAACGAATTTGCCTACGTGCCCGAATGCGGCCGCAGTCGTTTTTCGGCTGTTTCGCTCGCTACGTCCGCAGTTTATATACGCGGCGTGAATAAACGTCTCTTATGCCACTTCCGTCGCGCCGTCGCGTCGCTGGGGGGAAAAAAATATCCCCGTGCGCCATTCGCCGGACCGCGTTTAGTTGCAACTCGTCACTTCGTCCGGCCAAATTGCGAACGTCGCTTCCCCCTGGTTGCGCGCTTTCGTTGTTGACGATGTCCACGCCGTCTTTAAACGACGCGGTGTGGCGTCGACGTTGCCGCTTTGCCGGGAATGTTTGGACCCGGGTGTTCGAAGCGGCTAGGGGAAACGGTGTTTGATGGGGTTCCCTGGACGCGGAGTTAAGTTGAATACGCTTGGCGGATTAGTCGGATTGTTCGATACATTGATTTGCTGGAGATTCGTGTTTGGCGGGGAATAGCAGCGTTGGGGGAGAAATTCGCGTTTGAGGATGGATGTAAGTAGAAGGCGAAGTTATTCGGTTGACCGTGATTATTTTGTTCATGGTGTTACAGCTATATCTGTACTGTACAAAAAGTTATCGTTTATTTCTCTATTTGAATTGTAGATAAGAATTGAACAATATTTTATATACTTCGCATTTGTATTTTATTGGTCGTCTATAGTGCTATAGATTATAAATGATTATCGAATAAAAAGGAGTGGAAACAAAGATATCAGCTTGTATTAAATTTTGTTGATCATCGAGTTAGAAAATTTGTTTGATACGAATATTATCTTTAAACTTACGCGTCAGAGATATTATCGAAGATTTCGAATACAGATTAAATATTAAATCGCAAATCGTTGAAAGAGAATCTTTTATTAGGAATGCTAATTTTGCTTCCCCGCATTACCGGGCGCAGGTGTACACTGTAAGGATGTTCTACACTCTCCTGGGAAGCTGACGGCAATTAGGTAGACCTTCATTTGAATTCTCATGTTTCCACGGTTCATGTCCTAATTAGAAAATGGAATTTTCTTGCTCGTAAATAATTAAATCGTGGAACACCAAGCGAATAAAGCACGCTAACCTGAAATATCTGAAGTATAAAGGAAATTATATTTTTACTATAAACCAAGCAGCGAAGCTTTCGCAGCAACCCATTTTTAATCAAATCATTTAAACGCAATTCTTCAAAAAATTACTCTAATCAAGTACATTAGATAAATTACTTATTCCGCGTTCACAATCATAGTAATTTGTTTCCTCTTGGACAAAATTTTGTAAAATCCAAGCTCATTACAAATGACAGTACCTTCTGTTTACTTTTAATTAGCACCATACTTTGGCTACAATCTAACACGTTAATTCGGAAGATTGTTCGCCTTTTATTTGCCATTCTTTTTAATTTATGTAGTGTCGTCCGCGTTTCACGGTACTCCAACGATTTAATCGTGCTTCGAATTATGCAACGAATACCTCCATCGATTAAGTATACCACGTGTTTCAGCTGGACAATCTCATCGATCAGGCGTCATCGACACGAGCAAAGATTCCTCTGCTCTGACAACGTGTAATCAGAATTTCTTAATTAACTGTACAAACGCGACAACGGGCAGCGTTTTAATTCCGCGTTAAATATTACAGCTTATGCATTTCTGCGGCATGTTTAATGAAACGAGGTGGAGGCAGAGGTCAGGAGGGCTCGCAAGTAACACGGCCAATATTCAGTCCCGATAGCTTTATACATACAAGCCACTATCGAGAAACGTGATTTACGGATGGACAGTATGAATCCCTGGCTCGTTGCACAGGCCAAGGGAAACGACGTAGGGGGAATTGACTGGGATTAAATAATTATTCGCAATCACATACAGCTGCTGCATTACATACAGGCGGCTGCCAGTAGTGTTATTTAAAGGTTCGTTCGCGTACGTTTACCGAACACACTGTTGTGCGTTAAAGCGTGTTATCCCTTGGAAGCAATTATTTATTGGACAGGAAAATAAAATGGTCGTGTTTCCTTTTAGATTTTTCTTTTTAACCGTCATGGATGATTTCAGTGGTTATAGATTATCCGCTTTATTGAATCGAATTGATATTGAAATGTTTGCTTCGGTCGAGTTGGATTCGAATCTTTTCAATTAATTAGAAGTTTCGGAGCTTTCGTTGCTCAAGCGCAAGGTGCACAGACATTTGGTAAATGTACCTTCACCTTTATGTTCTCCAAATTTGTTAATTCGGCGGATAGGGTGTAGAGCATCGATAAGAATAAACTCGATTCCGATAGTAACGGTTTGCCATAGTCCCGTCCCAATCGCAATGGAAAGAAAATTACTCTCGCTGCCACGATATTTCGATTATCCTGCCTATTTGAAGGTACAGAGTTGCGGGCCAAAAGGGAATAAGACAAGCGAATCTGAAAACGTTGCCTCGTTAACCGCGCGAATCTGCGATTTTCTGCTCGTTAAGTAAACGCGAGGATTCGACCAATCAGTTGGTTCTAGTATTATCTCAGAGGAACACGCGGATTGCAGGAAAACACGCATCGAGGTGAATGCACATCATGATAACAAACAGGCCGCGTTACTTTGAGTAATTATCTCTTTGACCAATTAATATTGTCCGACCCGGGTAGCATTCCTGTCGGGGTACTTAAATGTGGAGCACCATGGGGATGCATTTTATCAAATATTTCGTTCTGCACAATTGCAAAAGCACCGTATAAATGAAAGCTTGGTTGTGAGTAGTATATAGGCTATCATATTTGTTACATTTCTAGGCTTATTAAAGTTCTAAAAAAATTGAAACTTCTTGTTATGCTCCTTTTTAAAGACATAATTTATATTATTGCGAAAGAGCCTCATCTTCTTTGGTTGACTTTTGATAATTTCCTAAAATGAATATGAATTTTCTGAAAGAATAAAGAGAAGTCATGTTCGATAACGAATGATCTTTTGGTAATAGGCGAGAAGTGGCTATTGCATTAAATTTTTTGTGATTCAATATGCATTAAATAAAAGAAGAAATAAATCGAAATAACTCAATCATCTCACCCTTTTCATTAGAAAAAATGCGTTACATAGCAAAACTATTGTATACATGTGGCACGATTTATTATTTTCAAGCAATCAATCATAATACCCTAGAATTACATTACTTATTGTTATAAAATATTGGTTACAATTTTTCGGATACAATTAAAAATATTTGTTTACTCTGTAAAACGTCGTTCACAATAACGCCCAGTTTCGTTCCGTCAAAGTCTTGGAATATAAATTCTGTTGCAAATCAATATTATCTATCACGACTACATCGGAACACTCCCTCTGCCTTGTTTCTGTTCCACTTTGCTATTCACTCATGCGAGATACACCGTGCATGTATCTAACAAGTACAGTTCGTTCTAGAAAGAAGTGTGCAACTCACTATTGCATACAGCAACGCACAGGTTCGTTCAATGCTTTCAACTTTTACAAATAATGATTCTGTCCCTGTTCTTCGTCGACATAAGATTCAAGTACATTGTTGGAGATACCTTTCCACGCGCAATAAAAACCTCACGTGCCTGATTGTGCAAATAACGAGATATCGGGATAGTGCAATTAACGAGACAGAGATACAGAAGTGACTGTGCAGAAATTTTCGTTCCACGCTCTGGTGCACCGTTTGTCCTAAGAAACTTTTGGGATAGTTCCTCGGCAAAAGTGTCGAACATGGAGTACCCGATACGTATTCTCTGGTCACGGTCTGCCAGGTGTGTGGTTTTTCTAGCGGTTCACAGCTCTTTACGGATATCTGCTGAGTCGGAGCAATTATGAGAATTCCGCGGAAGATGGATATCCATTTTGCTGAGCGTACTTGTGTACCAACTAACGTGTACACGAGCGTGCACGTTGCACCGAAACACTCGCTGCTAGACTGCCGCGGACTTCTCGTGTCTATCCCTCATTAGTAGAGTGCAAACGGCGTCAGAGTTGGCGAATTTCCGTAAATAATGGCGGCACTTGTGTGCCTTTCTGTCGACACGACAGTCCTTCTTTCTATGTTAATAGAAATCTTTGGCACTGGTATTAACGGGCCACGTTATTGCGACGAGTGTGCAATTTGCAATACATTTTCATGCGTTTCTTTGAACGTTTCGAATGTCGTACGACGAGGGCCCAGTAGGTCTGATCTTCTTGATTAAATATTTGTAGTTCGGACGTTTGTAATTAATTGGAAGTTTCATTCATCGATACAATTCATGATGTACCACCGCTTGAAAAATATGCAAGCCGTTTCCAAAAAAAATATTGGTGGTACTTATGTTAAACTTCAAGTACAATCGTTCCAGTGGTCAGTGTCCATGCTTGATCTAACAATTTCGCATCTCCAGCTGCAATTTCGTCCAAACTACATTTTGACGAGTCTGAAGCACCGCTGGGAAGCGGGGAATAATTTTAACATTTAATTAAGGCCACTTTTATCATAAATACGTAACGCAAAGCTACCATAGGAACTTTCAATGTAGAGTGTAACGAAGGATTTACGTGCGGCAAAGCTGCCCGACTGCTGCCGCTAACAACCGCTTTTAACTTTGGAAACGCGCTCTAAAGATAGGCACAGATCGCTACTCTGTGGAAGCCACGCGAAACGGTGGCAAGTGTTACAAGCTAGATCTGAAAACAAGGAAACACATTTGGGGATAAATTACTGTGACACGTAACAAGCGTGCATAGATTTGTCACTGCACCGCTTTACGCACCGTGAAAAGTTTAGTGGCGTTGGCTTAATGACTGAATGCTGTGCGCGTCAATTGTTATTAATGATCAAAGACCGTACCTGAGTTTTCGCTATATTTTCTTTTGATCTTCGTCGCCGTTACGAAATTGTTCAAACCACGATCAATACTGGCGCAGTTTCTTCTATTTCTATTTCTCTTTTGAACTCGTCTAAAAAGCATTGACTGTACGAACGATGAGGAATCAATGTTGGTAACACAGGTGGAAGCACGAACCTATCTACGGAAATTTCGGTCAGTCCAACTCGATAACGAGATAAGAATATCCTCGGTTCATTCTTAATGCATCGTTCAAATTATCGTATTCCATAATACATCGGATAATAAACACAAATTCTAAAATTGTATTATTGTAATGCGAAACCATATTTCATTCCAGAGGAGCCTTACATTTTCCACTTAAACACCGGGTATTCTTATCGAGCTCGTTTTATCGTTCAGCAATTCATCTCGCGCAGTCCGACCGTTACAATATTTTCTCCCTGTAAACTGAAACACCTCTGCGACACAGACACAAAGACATACCGCCCATGTGCAAAAATTATGGCACACTTGGTGGTTCAATCAAATTTCGTTCATGCAATACAAATGATGGAAATTATAAAGAATTTTATTTCTGCGCACATATACGAACACATGCTTAATATCAGTTTAGCAGAAGAAAATTAACTGTACAGTAGCATAAACCTTTTAAGCAATGAGAAGTATATTTGAAACGCTGGAAATAATGTTTACAGATAATCTGAAAACCAAGCTGTGAAACATTACAAAATGTTTGTCTGTTTTACAAAAAGAATGGAGAAATGTTAATAGTGGAATTATAAAACAAATTCGTATTTATGATGTCAACGTTGCAAAAACGTTTCTTACCTTCCCTCGTTAAACCGATTAACGATCCCAACGAAATTTTCTTGCAAGTTTCACAAAATTTGATTACATGCCCTACGTGTACCAACGCGATAGTAAATTAGGATGGGCTACAAAGATCTCGTTTCCGTTCCCAAAAATTCTTCCTGCCCTCGTAACTGACACCCACCCACACATCGGACGAAAATTGTACGACTTCTGGGTCGAGTTAACGTTGGACGCGCCGTCAGCGTTTGTTCTTCCCAATCGCTCATTCCCTTTTGCAATTACCGGGTCCACTTAGCGGTCGTTAATTATATCGCAGGGGTCGAGGGGGGAACTGATAGAAGACGTGGACCGATCGTTAGAGTAGCCCAGATGCTGTGTTCTAAGTGTTAAGCTCGGCCAACCTTCGCGCCCTATCGTTCTTGCAAAGCAAGCACGTGTTTTGGATCTTGCCAGGGAGAGGTGAGTTGCCTTTGTGCCACGGCGTGCATGCATTTACCGCTAATGGCGGTAACTTCCCGCTTTATATGTTATTATCGTCGCGCAACTAACGACGTGAAATCGTCTCCCAATTTGCCGAAGTTCGAGCCCACATTACCGCGCGAATCGAAGAATCGCAGCGGTCGTTTTTATCCTTTATGATTGTCTGGAATTTAATTAACGCGAGAAACAGAGGTTCGCTTGAGGTTTGTCGTGGATGCGCAGAGGTGATTGATAAAGGGCCCGAAACTTTAAGACTTTTAATAAAGAATAAGAAGGGTATAATCAACATAGGTCCTACAATCAATACCGGCTAGTAGGTGGTATAACTAGTATAAGACGTGTAAGTTGTATCTGTCGTATAAGTAGTATACGACGCAGATTTTCTTATTCATGTGCGCAGATACTTTTCTTTGTTTGGGAAATTGCAGTATTGCGTTGGAGGAGATGGAATGGGTATCAAATTTCAAGTAGTGCAATGAACAATGACGAGCTCTGAATGATACGGTTCGAAATTATCCGTCTGTGTAACGCAAGGGTAAATGTACGGGGTGATGTAGCAAGCATGGCACAATTTATTGCGTATACAATATGTTGTATTAGATTCTTGGAGAATTCTGGAAGGCAGCTTTTCTTTATGTTGCTTTAATAACGAAATGGTCCCTTGTGTAACAAAATAGGCTGTACGTGCAGAATAATATTTTTGCGCGTGAAGTTTCAGTTTCGAGGCAAATGTGTTCGAAAATAAATCAGGGATGCAGGTACTGTTTTTGTTACGTGTCTCGAACTAAGGAATCTTGCGCTAGCATAGGTGATTGCTTCTATTCTTATAGATATTTGTATAAATAGGCAGCCGAATGGTTTGTTCTTCCTTCCGGTATTTTATAATTATTTTTCGTACTTTTTGGTGGATGGTTTTGTGAATGAGGTCGGGGCAATTATTTTGCGAAATTACTTTTGAAAGAATTCTTTCAAATTTTCCTCGATATCCAAGTGTCATACGCAAAGATATCGATCTGCAATTTCGTTTTATTTTGGTGAATACATTCCATTTCGAGGGCACGTGCAGCGAAGCAATTTCGTCAAATATTAACAACGGTTGAAAAATCATACTGTTTTAAATAACGAAAGCACTCTTATTTTTTTGTTTTGCAACAATTGTATAATCCTTTCTTTACGAAGTACTATGCGTTCGTGAGCACTACACACTTGAAAAATACCTCACAATTGCGAATGACAAATCAGATTCCAAAGGTGATAGAATTTTTGCACAATACGTGGCGCTTGCTCGGTACACAAAAGCACTTTATCGATGTACGTGGCGTTTTATCAGTATTTTAATTGCATGCAAAACTCTAAGCGTTAAAATTCAATATTTAACGAGTCCGGGAACGTGGCAAGTGAAGTATCATTATTGTTAACAAATTCTACACTCTTTTTATCGATTAACCCTTTCGCTACGAATACCGTATACACGTGTATCCCATCAGAAATTCATCAATAGTCCACTAAAAATCTACATGAACACCTCTTGCAACAATGTATCATTACTGCGATTATTCATATAAATTGCAGCTCAGTTAATTAAGCAGTCTACTCAAGTATTAATAACTATAGCTCTCCGATATTACTCAAAACTTTACTGCCTTTTGCATAAGGGACATTACCTTTTTCGAAGGCAACTGATGCAAATATATGGACGGCACATGAATTATTTTCTATTCTAATGACGTTCTATTACAGTTTCATGCTCAATATAGCAGAATTGATTAAAATCTTTGTATTCACGGAAATATAAACGAATCAGCATTGATACATTCGTCGAAGACAATACTCATCGAGGGGCGAACAGTTTCCTTTTCCATGCATTCATCTAATAAGGTAAATGCGGCAAATAATATCCGTCTATGCCCGTTCTGTTTTTCCTCCTCCGCGAAGCTTTCGCGATTATGCGAATTGTCTCCGGGCGTATAACAACGCCACGGTTCTATTTTGTTACCGTTCGCGGGTAAACACATTCCTACGCATAGGCAGAGCTTTCTCATTCCGCTGGCCCAGAAAATCTGACTGACAACGAGGGGCTCTCACAATGCAAATAGGTGGATGCGTTATTCAGTAGGGTGGAGGTTCGCGATGCTACCGGTCGAGTCCGTTTCTATTCGTCGCGGAAACCCCGTGCTCGAAACTTCACCGCGAACGATCCAAGGTGTTTCGACGGAGTCAACAATTCTTTATTGCTAACGGCTTCTCGCCGTCGAACGACGTTCAAATTTTTTACGCGCCCCGACGCAACACTTTCGCCGCCCCCTTCGTCCCACGCTGTCGCAAATGAACGAACACCTTTCGTCGGGGCAATTCGGCGCGAGTCACGTTTACCCGGAAATACACGTTTGCCGTGGCGAGCTCGAGCTCGATTCGCCGTACGTTCGTGTGCTCGTGTGCCCCTAAAATCTGGCGAGCTGGTCGCGCGGGTGGGGAACATCGAATGCACGCTTTTAAAAGCGCGCAATAGCTACGGGGAAGGTGGCGTGACACACGAGCAGTGGAGCACGTGAAAGCACGACGGGTACGTTCGAAGTAAACGAATACCTATCGGGGCTGGAAAAATCGACGATGTACAGGAGGGGGAGGGAGATGGGGGTTGTGAGTGAAATGGACGAGGGGCGGAAGAACAACACGGAACAACGCGACAATACGATAGATATAAAAAGAACGAAAAAATGTCGATGCGCGTACGTAGAGTCTCGTAATAGAGGGGACGTCGAAGTGGATTCGAATGATGGCGGGAAGCGACGGGAACAATGGGAACGGAGTGCGCGTCGGAAAATTAAAACGGAAAGAAAACGAGCAAAGCAGCGGGGTGAACGGCGAACGATTACGTGATCGTCGATCTCCGCTCGGCGATGGGACGGGAGGGGTGAAAAAAATAAACGGGAAAAGGAGGTACAGGGGAATGCATGTTACCGAAGAGAAAAGTAAAATGGGTGATACGGGCCATAGAAAGCGGAAGGGAAATCGATGAGCGGAGCTTATCGGGAAACGCGCAGAGGTGGCGCTCGTAAGGAAGTGCGAGACCCGGGTTAGGTTTCAGGAGGAACGAAATTCCGCCGGGATTTCGAGAGGGACAAGCGGATGGCAACCGTAGGAAATTTAAAGGCGATGCCCAACGAAACGGTTTGGCGCGGCCGAACGGAAATGTGCCGTCGATTTCTACGGCGGGGTTGGAATAAAATTTTCGAATAACTCTACGGGTGACAATGAACGCCATCTATACGATATAGAGAAACTGCGAAGGGAATTTCTGCAGAAGTGGCGAGAAAACGGAGGACGGGGGATGAGGTGTCAAGGCGATGGGGGGCTAACGACGACGGCTTCATCTAATGGATTAACGTAAGGAATGCGTTAACAAATTTCTACTGATGGAAAGGGACGAAACACGGTTACGTAAAGTAAATATTATACGAAAGTTGTTATATTTAACATTTGTTATAATTGTTGACTTGCACAGTTGAAACGAGCCATGCTTTTCCAATTGCTACAGGTTCGCGAATTGAGTAGGCAAGAGTTAATTTGTACGTAATGCGTACAAACGGTTACGTCAAATGCTCTGCTTAATTACCTAAACTATCATTTACACAAACAACTAACACAGTGTAATAAGATAGTCGTTAGTAGCCGTATGCGGCGGGCGCGGCGCGAAATAAACACACAAATAGGCAACAATGACTTGCTACAAAGAATAATTACATAGACGTTCAACGCACGTCTGCCAAATATCTATCTATCCGGCGATAAACGCTGAGGGACCCCGAAGCGCAGGAGAGGGACGAATTTAAAAGGATCCACGTTAACGCAGGTATTGCAACGTGTCCGTACCGATGCACGTGTACTTCGGCGAGAATAACAAACGGCGTCGTCGTAAGGTTTCACGTAGGTAAGGAGGATACGAGATCCCCGTGGCGGGTTGGGTGGAGAATACGAGCCGTTCGACTTCATGCGCGCAGTATATAACGCGGGTAATACAATTTGTCGGAATTTATTGGCCCTCGATACCTGTGCGACCCCTACGTTGGATATTTCCTCCGTGGTGCAGCCCATGTGTTCTAGCGTTTACTGTCCACCCACGTCCGTTTCCGACGATCGCGCCAAGTCGCCATACCCTCCCTTCCTGTTTCCCGTTTCCTTTCATTTCCACGGTCGTCCCCCTCCGCACGCGTTCACGTTTTCCCGGTGGCAGCGACAAGTGCCTTCTATTTGCATCGTTTCGAATAACTTTTTCCCCTTTCGATATTGCTTTCTTTCTAATCTCGTGTATGGCGGTCGGGGGGAAGTCGATGGGGGGGGGGGGGGGCGAGCCGCAACGGGTATACGACGCTTTCACGCGGCTTCCTTTATGGTGAACGAAATTATTAGTTCATTCGGGCGGCGGTATCCTTCCGTCCGTACAATTCTGAGAGGTTTTAAGAACTGTCGCTCGAATTGAGTTTATATTACGCGGACGTGATCGCGTCGAGTTTGCGACGGGAGTGTGGTTTCCCTGTGCCTGAGGAGGGTGGGAACGGGTAAGACGTATATTTTGAATGGGAAATAGTAAACAGGTTATTTTGTACCGGCGTGCAGGTATTGATTGGCATCGCGCCTCGCGAGGAAATAGTCTGAAAGATTGCGACGTCCTTTTTTTAACGGGAATAATTACATTCGGAGTGCGAGGTAAATTGATTTTTCTATGCTAATACTGCCGAGTTTTCTTAATTATCGGGAAAACGTGTAGCGAAGATGAATATAGTAACTTCGTGCACCTAGTTGCTAAAGGTAAAGACATTTTATTCGTACCAGTTTCGGTTTTTATTTAAAATATCATTCGACACGACCACTGTGCGATATCAATTACGGATAATGATACGCGATATTCTTCTTCCTGCTTTCCCATTTTCCCACAGCGCACAAAAAACACGACGATATCAGTACACTTATCATCGTTTCTCTTAATTCCCTTAAAGTCAGCGCGCGTCTTTTCGTCGCGAAAAGTAAATTAGTACCCATTTCCCTCGATAGATCCTGCACACTAAGTGTCGCCTCACCTTTGTTCGATTGGCCGGGGCGGGGAAAAGGTCGGTTGGCCGAACGCCAAGCGGCTCGACGGTCTTGTGTGGCAACAGCCGGGTCGAATCGAGCCGCCAGCATCCCCGATAAAACGAATTAACGCTACACCGGTCGAAGTCGCTGAACGCTGCTTGTCGCGGCATCCACCGACTGCCTGGCAGACGAATAATTAGCGCAACCTCGAGTCGATCCTCGGCGCGGCGTTCCTCGTCGCGTTCGATTCGGGATCGTTTACCTCCCAGTCGGTTCACCCTCGCCGATTCCTTCGTTCCCTCGCTCCTTCAGCGCCCCCGCGTGAAACGATAGGCGGGCGAGCGCGACAGAAAAGACCGCGACTGGCAAGGGTGGTGGATTTTTCCCCCGCGAAGAATTGAATCGTAGCGCGAGCGTCGAGCACGGTGCTTCTGCGAAACGGATCGTTCGTCTCGCGTAGAAGTGCGCGACGCGCAGCTCGACGCGGGCGTTGAAACGCGCGCGCGTGGACGCGTTCACGCGCGCGACACGTGTCGCGGGTATTTCTATGCGGAAGCGAGTGTTCTTCGGGGAGGTGGCGGGTGAAGCCGGCGATGGGGCAACCCTGTCGAGACGACGGTGCTCGGCGAAAGAAAGGAACGAAGTAAAAAGTAGAAGAAAAACGGACACGGTTTATCGACCTCGGGGACCCGGTCTCACGGCGTGGAGTGGGGGGGGGGGGCGAAATTGGAGGAGTAAAATGTGCAAGCTGTTACGGATGGGAGATAAAGCAACTAATAAGATAACGTCCAATTTGCATGATTGGGTCAGCCGTCGTGGGATCGAACGCGGAATCTAAAAGAAACTGCGGAACCCGGCGTTGACAACGGGACGCTGGGGACGCCGGGGACGCCGCGATCGTCGAGCTCCCGCGAGGAATATTTATCCTGACCGTTCCGATGGAGCTGCTCGTCGAATTAATGAAATTAACCGGGTCGACCGTTCCACGAATCCTCGCGACGACCACGACGGCACAAGCCGGGCCGGTCCGCGCGACCAGCCGTCCCGAGATTTCTTTCGAATTTCCACTCGGGGTCGGCCGGCCCTGTCGACTCCGTCGAAATTACCGCGACGAAGGGTTCAACGAGCAATTACAAGGGGGTACAGCAGCTCCCGTGCAATTAAGTGTATAATTACGAATGGGCCGGGAGGAGGGGGTTGGGTTGGGCGGTGGAAAGAAGGAGGCGATTGAGAGAGACGGGGACGGGGATCGGGACAGATACGTCCTACGACGGTGGCGTGAAAGAGAAGGGAGGCACAAGAGAGGAGAGACAGAGAGAGAGAGTCTTTTAGGGATGACGCGTGTACTCGTCGTAGCGCTGCGAGTCGTCCCTCCGCGTTCCGTCCACTCCGTCGCGTCGCTTCAACGCGGAACCGAGCCGCACATAAACCGTAGGACTCGGCTGGCTGTCGTGGCCACGGGGGAGAAACTACCCCTTGGCACGCGAGAACAGCGCGCCGACCATTACGTTCTACGTAACCGCTCCGCGTCGCGTCGCCTCCTGCGACTGCTCCTCATCAACCTCGGTCGCGCCACCTTGGTCCCCCCCCCCCTGGGGGTAAAAACGACCGGGCATGCCAACGTAGGGGAAACACGTGAGAGGGCCGACGGTGTGGTTAAGAGCACGAAAGAAGTTTCGGGAGGGCGGCAGGAGTCACGTAGGCCGCCGCCGAAGAATGGTTAATTGTTTGTAATTAATATATTACATGCCGAGTGGTGAGTCTCGAGTGCCGGCGCATTTACGCGATAGCGATCGTTTATTTACGACCGTGGCGGCGCTCGTGTGTCCTGTAATCGACTGTGCCACTGAGCCCACACGGACGCGCGCCGTGTACGCATTGTGTGCAGGGGTGTACACATCGGCGCGATATGACTTCAACCGTGTGCACTGGCCAAATGAGCCGTGTGCTTTCGAAGGCACTAGTTTGAGGGCGAAACCGAGGGGCTGCTCGTTGCAACGATTGGAATTAATTGCTTCACACGGGGTTTCTGTCACGGGGTGATTTTCTGGGAATGATTGTGCATACCTTCGAGGCTGTCAGGCGAATGGATCTTACTTCCTTCGGCTTGTTAGACGGCGCGGGGTTAATCGGGGACGTTTATTCAACTCGCGAGCGATGTTGTATGATTTCTGGAGCGTTTAAATTACGCGCGGTTGAATGAAGTGAATGGGTATTTTTGTTGTTTTCATTTCGGGAGAAAGGTTCGAAGGATATAGTTTGTTAGAGTTTGAAGCGTTTTAGAACCTCGAGAAGGGAAGTGTGTTTTCGCACGCGTTCAATTGATTTAGTTTGACTATTCTTTGTGTTACTTGTTCGAAGCAGTATCCATATACGTAAATTGCCGTGTCTTCTGTTGAAGCAAGAGAGATTGAAGAATTATTAAACGACGGTAATTCGGTGTTAAAATAGAATGTCGTATGGCTTCACAAGTAACTGTTACGGTTTACTCAGATTTAGTTTAGATCCGCACGCATTCACTTAACGTGTAGATAATAGTAGTTTAGAAATTGTAATTACGCAACTATCGCAAACATTTTCGAATTACCGTGGAACTTGCAGTATACGGATTAATACGGGGGCATAACCCTACGAACACTACGACCGAAAGTTTCGAATCGCTAAACATTTCGAAGGGGAACAGTTCAATAACTAGAAATTGGCCGTATCGAACTCGAATTTCTAAATCTCCTCCAAGATGACAAACGTATGAAAAGAGTCACGAAAATTAAGTAAATCGCAGTTCGTTGCCGCGATATTAATTCGCGATTGCTGAAAAATTATCGTTAACTGAACAGAACGTATACAGCGCCATATTTTGTATCTCTGCGTGGATCTATCACGCATACGTGTACGTCTGTCTCAAACACGTTTTGCGCGAAGGCGCACTCATCCACGAAGGGTTCGCATTATCGATTGTAACATTGTGTCCCTGCAAGAGCAATTGCAAGAAGTGTGAATCGCTGGAAACAGCAGTGGGGTAAAAAGAACTCAAAGCACGATTGAAAAGGCGTCGGATAAATTCCAGGCGGTTTGCTTGAACGGCACCCCTCTGTACACGTTGGTATGCACTTTAAGCGCGATTCTACTTGGCGAAGGATATATGTACATGTATATGTACATCGGGATACAGTACATTGCGTCCAACCATCATCGTAAAATCGTTTCCTTGCGCACCCTTGGTTGCATCATGAAAGAAACATTTGCATTCGGGGTGTACTCAGTTCGATATCCAAGTTGAATACAATGTATCGATCTCGGATATTTCACCAACATTTTTTGTTACTCCGCTAAGATTTTTGTAACACTATTTTTCAATTGCATACGAATAAACATTTGCGCTCGTTGTGAGATTGCAGATAAATTACTTGTGTACAGCTTGTACAATGCAAAATTATTTTGATACTGATATTAACGGTTATGTGCTATGGTAAGGAGGATTCTATGTATTACATATTTTTGTGTCAATTGCTTTTAAATGTCAACCGTTGTATAAATTGATTCGTATTTTTCTGCACAATTTCGTTGACGACAGACCCCGAGCCGAATATATTTGGCTTTCGCGAGAGGGATGATTTTTCTTCAAATTCAAAACGATTCGGCCACAGACATTTAATTAATAACAACCCGTCTTATATCGAGCCACGAAATTTCTCTCGCTCGCAAATTCATTGAAAATAAAACGCCGCTACAATTATGCTTTCCTTGGCGATGTTAAACCAAACCGAACCGTTCCATTCATAAAGCTCGTCAGTTGATAATTCTTTAACCACAGAGCATCTGAAAAGCGTACAACCCTTTGTCGCCAAGTCCACCCTCCCAAGTACAACTTCTTTCCCTATTCTTCACTCGTCGTTCATTCCGTCCCGCAGTCGTTCTGCAGCGTCTGCCCGTGAACCCTTTACCAGACAAATTTCCATAAAATTACGCGACAGCCCCGCGGCGGCGCGGGCGAAAGCGCCAAGAGCGGCTTGATAATCACTTTCGATCGTAACTATGGTAATGAGGCGGCTAATTATAAAAAGGAATTACAAGCTGTGCCGGGGGAAGCGCGAGGAAGGTGAAGTTTTCTTACGGACAAAACGGTCGGTATCACGATGACGTTACGGCGTCTGAGTTACGACTTTCGCGACGGCTAACTACTTTTAACGAGCAGTCGTGAACGTTTAATGAATAGAAAGCAGCCGCGTCACTGTATCCCCGAGATGTGGATGCTGATCCGATGGCCTGTCTTTCGCTGGAACCGCATCGCCTCGAGGTTCAGGCAACGTCCCGGCGTTCTTACCGAGAGAAATCTATTAGAGAGGTGGTTCCCGCGAATTCCGATGAAAGTGGCCCGGACAGAATCGTTTGCAATGTAATACGACAGTCGCTAACGCCGTTTGGGCGAAATTGTATTTCAGAGTTTTTGCAATTATTGCGGCAACTGTTTACGAAACTCTGCGATTAAATGCAGATCTGCTGCATTTAAGCTGCACGGCGAGTCTGTTTCTATATCAGGCGTACAAATTGTTACAATATTAGCAGAGAAGCTTCGTACATTGGGTTGAGTGTTAACTACATTCTGGGTAAAGGATTTTGTGCAACCGTTTTATGGAATAAACTGTTAATGTCGATGTTTATGAATCAAATTGACTAAATGATAAAAGGTTGACTTATAGTGTAATAAGGGAAAAGAATGTTGTCTCTTAAATTTTAAATTTCAAATTAGGTCAGGTTCCAATAGAACTAATAGGACTGAAATAAAATAGTACTAATAGAGTTTTAGCCTTCCGGTGTCCAACGATAATTTAGGGAAGATCTTATATTGGATTTATTGGATTCTATTGTAGTACTTGTATAGGATTCATCATAGTATCGATTCATGGTGGTATTCAGTGCAGTTCATTCGTTCATTCATAAACTTTCGTTGTCGAAAGTCTGCAAGCTCGTCTAGGATTTAGTCTAACGGTTTATCATTACGATCACGTGTAATTTTTCGTATCTCGTAACCAACGAAGTTCGAACTTTATCTTCCCTTACTTTTTCTTTCATGAATTTCATCGAAGCGTATCACGCGCTGAATTCCTCTTCTAAACAGTTCCGTGGATTTTCTTTATATTTCTTTAATGCTCACGGGCATATATGAACGCGTTCTCATCAATCGTGGCGTTTGGCTGCAGCCCCGTTCCACTGTGCTGCCGAAGAAAGGAATGCTTTACATTCAGAGTACGTGGCAAGTTGAGCACTAGCGAGGAACGAAACGCGTTCAGAATTCTAAGAGCTATTCGACTTTTGATTCGAACGGTGGACCGGTTAGAATTCACGGGCATGAAGGATTGATGATGCCTCTCCGTACGGGGACTGTCTTAATTTTTAATATCCTTGAAATCTCCACGAGGGGACTGCACGGATCTGTGAAGGATAAAAATTGTGCGCGGCTAATTACTCAATGGTCATATGAATTTCTATTGGTCAGCGATTTTGGCACGATTGTGGAAAATTGTCAATGGGCATCGCCCGTAGACATGCCTGTAGACCACGCGTCGTCGTTACGCGACGCAACAAACTTGTAGTACGGCTTGCGAAAATAAATTGCACACGGGGAAAAAAACGATCTCGTTAAGGGATGTTAATAATTATTGCACCGGCGGAAAGTAATAAAGAAATTATTCTACGTCCTGTTCGCGCACAGGTTGGGCCAGGTGAAAAGAGAAATGGCCGCGCGTTAGCACGGGAACAAGATCTAAATTAAAAATCGTAGACGCCCGCGACGAGGCCGGCGTGCAATAACTTCAAGCTTACAGCTCGTTAGGGGTCGTTGCAAGTGTGTAACGAGTTTCAGCGACAAAGTTCAACGCGGCTCTTATAAATCCGGCAGGTGTCACACTGTGTCATAATCGTTTATGTTCTCGTAAAACGTCAACGGATTCTGGTCGCTGTTATGATCCTAATGCAAGAGAAAAATCGTGCCAATCGCAGTGTTGGGATTTTATTCGGGGGGACAAGAAACGAGAGACTAGATTTACATAGGGTGGAGGTGAGAGTGAAAATTGTTTGTAGATACATTTAGTTGAGAAATACTTTTCGCGAAGGAGATGCAATTTTTTCTTTAAAATATCTATGTCTTAATTTGTCCCGTCCTCCTTCCAATTAAATATGTATACTACTTTGAATAAATTTATCACCTTTTACTGTACCATTTATATTAGTTCGCTATGTTGCATTATACTCAGTGATGTCTGTTTTAAAAGTCATGACCACGACTGTTTCGCAAATTCTCTACGAGAAAATAACAGATAACTGCTGACGATACTCGAATATCGCTTCTTAATCGTACGTCACGAAGTTGCACTGTGTTCTACACGTGTATCTGATAGCAGGAAACGTGGGAAAGCGTTATGCTGACCGAGACTTCGCGACGCGATCATGATTGATAAATCTCTCTCACTACTACTTGTGGGACGACACATTTGAATAACGACAATGTTCGAAAAATTCCTGTGTACTATTCCGAACGAATTTACTGCAATGCTGTCTTTGCGATTATATGCAAGTAACATAATTTTTATTGCTTGCTGCGAAAAGCGTTCTAGTTTTGCCATTGTTGATGAGAATACGTGTTTACATAAGTGTATCATAAAATATTGCAGTTGGCTTGTTTCCTTTCTATTCCGAAACTAGTTCAAACAGTCTCTGATGTTTATTTAAATTGTCATCAGGATTTGATATACATTCAGTGCATTTCCTTCCTCGCCATTTAAATAAAATTTTCTCCCTTCCAAATTTCACGATTAATTTGTAATTCATTCTTTGATACAGTCGAAAGAATTATAAAAACAGTAACCCGACAGTTTCAATTCCTTGCAAGATATTACTTCACTGTTTCCAGATAAATGGTCCCTCTTTACCAAATGACTTTACCTTGTTATACGTACATACCTAGGTACATGTGTACTTGAATTTAATTTTTAGTAAATTGACGAAACTCTCCGAAATTTAAGAAAAGCGACAAATGTTACACTCCCACAAGATCAACACGCGCCCGATCAAGTAATTAAAGGTCACTTAGAACGAGCCGCATTTACTCGTAATCCGATAGACTCCGATCACATTGTAACTCAGAAACCATTATCTTATCTCATGTCTGCTACGATTAGTCTCGGTATCCCCGTCAAGGATTAGCAAGGATACAATAATTACGACAACACCGATGTTGGATCCAACAGGGGGCGTAACGTACATGGTCAATAATATTCATAGCGTTCCATGTCGCAGCATCCTGCCCTTTCACTTGTTAAACATACCGTACCTTTTACCTTTCTAATGGCCACAACCACCGAGTGAATTACAGTAAGCAGACGTAATTTAATGTTTTTAATTACATGCGCATGATTGACTTGCGCAAAAGTGAATATGGTGTTTAATAACCTGAGACAGCATGCCTAAGCGTTTTAAAATTATGTAGCTTATTACTTTATTACCTACCCGATGATTTATTTTAGTGTTTACGCGTGACGACGTGTAGCATTTACTGTTCGAATAACAGACAAAAATGGTGAATTATTGCAGCTCTCAGTTTCCTATACGAATGCAAATTAATTCGAGGATCGTTTCTAAATGAGAGAAAATTTAATTTAATTTAATACGTTTTGTATTATTTATCACAATTATGGGTTGGGTTGCATAGTACCGTATTATGTTAAATGTACACGCGTAGATAATATTATAATTAATTTAAGTTCATGTTAAATATGAGAAAGATAAAAAAAAGTCATGTAGATATCATTTTAAAAAATTATTCTGCACGAACTGACGGCATGCAGACATTATTCGTATATTTTTATGGTAGATTTATTTTTTCACAACCGGCAAAAAGGAAGTAGGTCATAATCACAGTATATCTTTCTTGAAGGGTTCATTAATTTAATAATAGCTTAACATAATTACCACGTCAAGAAAATGGTATAAGGTTTTTTAAATTTCTGTTCTTTTCTATGGAATCTTAATAATTCTAAAGGTACTTTGTAGTCGTTTACGAATTCAATTACGTTCTTACCCAAAATTAAAATAAACATCATTATTATTTGTTGCTACTAAAATGTATATACTTTCTGAGTTATACATACGTATACTGAAAGAACAGTAATATTGTTGATTTATTATATTTCAATTATTCTTGCGCAATAACCACTTTTTATTTTTAGGTCGAGGAATGAAATAATTTCGTTTTTCTTTTTTCTCCAATGTTTCAATTATAACGAACAACTCCGGCCCGACCAACAAACATTTGAAATACCATTCTACAATTTTTCCCCAAATTCGATATTTCCTCCCCACTTTTAATCATAATTCTTCTGTACCGGACTTTCCCTTTTCACCGTCAATCCCGCGCTACAAGTTCTTCGAGGCCATTGTGCTCTCAAGGAGCACTCTATACAAACTCCAAAATACAGACGTCCATTGTAACAACGACAATCGACGACACAATGACGTTCCGCCACCACTGGACCGAGTCATCTTTCTTCCCTATTTACTCCTTTTTGATTAGTGGCCGGCAGCATAATAAGATTTCCCTTTTTCCACGTGAAATATTGGCCGGTTGAATTATCACGGGGCACGGTTGATATATTACACCTGCCGGCCAGCAACCTCCAGCAAACAGAGGTAGTCGGACGGCAACGATTTCCTTTTGGCGAACACGCAAACCGTGGAATAATGAATTTCACGTTATGAGCAATGGCGTCGAGGAGAGGAAGCTTTTCTCCTCGGGCAAAGCCTCCCCGTTCCTTTCCCACCAAACGTCGCGCCGTGTATCATCCAATCGAACGAGTATCTCACGGCCCTCGCCGAAATTACCAATTGATAATCAATATTTTACGGCCCATTCCCGTTTCGTTTCCTGCTTGGCTGAAAGTGGGCCAGCAATATCGGTGGCACTGCGGATTTTATTTTGAGGTGGTTTTATCGAGGCGAACGCACTCGATCGATAGTCTTCACGTTCTGCCACAATATGGTAATATGCATTCGGTCATTCGAATCGCCCGTTTCAAATGAAGGACAGACATTTCGTTCTTATAGGAAAAGTGAAAGTCGAGGAATAAGTGGTTTTATTTGTTACATTTCGTAGAATATTTGCTTAATTCTCGCTGTTTGCTTGTTTGCGTTTTGATTTGCCACAAATGTATATTCTCGTTTCCTTTTGTTACACTCTGAATGTTATTTAATTGCGTTCCAATAGACTGTAGTGTTGCTCCCTCTATTTCTCTTGAAAAACAACAATTGCAAAACTATGTGTAGGTCTGTCGCGGCTGTTAAATTCGTAATCCCAAGGAAATAATATTAATTGCCGCGGTCAGTAATCCGCGTTGCGTTGAAATAGGTCGCGCGATACAGTGCCCGAGCAATAATTCATCTTATTATTTGCACCTGTACGGGTAACGCGGTGTGTCGATGAGTAATTCATAATTTACGATCCAGCCTCCTCGTAACAGGGTCGCGTTACCATCTAATTGTAAGCAAACTCTGAAACGTGCCGACATGCCCTCCCCCCCCGGGTGGTTGTTTTCATTGATTTCCAATAATTCGACACGAGCTCCGATAAAACGTCTGGGAGTGTTTAAAAATTGACGAATGTAACGTAAAAATTGATTACGAAAGTATTACTAATTGTTCCGAGCTGAATCTGCGCGGACCGCCTGGCGCGTCCTGCGAAACGATTCGTCGGCCTCGCGGTCTACCGGCGAGGATCCAGGTGACGAGGGAGGGACGCAAAAGAAAGCGGAAGAAAGCCGCAAACAGAGTGAAGGCGGACGAAAATTTGAGAATAGTTAGAAGGAGCGGGCCGAATTGCATTAAGTTTTAATCCAAGCTTTTCCCTTCCATTCCGGATGGGGCGCCACTCTACACGACAGAGCAGCACGTACTAACCGCCCTCCGCCAGGTTAATGCTTTTAAGGTCTTAATTTCTTAATTTCTCGACTCTCGGCATGGGTATCGCGGCCGTATTACGAAGTTACCGGGCTAATCCAGTTACCTCTTCCGGTAACCACACCGCGGCTGCTGCCGGTGTATTTGTCAACGTTACTTCCGCGTAACGCCCCTCGCCGGCCTAATTAACTCTCTGGAGCACCTTTTTTTTTTTGCTCTCCATCCATTTCAGCTCATTTTGAACGAAGGAGCATCAAACGGGAAACTTCGTTTAACGCGTTTCAAAGGGCAAAGGTGGGAATCGCGTTCGAAAATGTTCAATTCGGTTTGATCGCGCGTTTGCGGGTGCGCGATTTCGCGATGGTTTTCTAATCGCGGGGGGGGGGGAGGAAGTACTACGAGGGCGATCGGATTCGCGATTGGGGAGAGAATTTTCTGTGAAACGGTCTGGAGATTTGCAAGTATTTGCAGTAATCGTGAAACGTTTGACAGAATTAGTAAGTATGTAAATTGTGTACTGGACCAGGGATTCTTAGAAGGCAATGCGAATGATAAATTACGGCGAAGAAATTTATTTGTCGTTAACAAACGTAACCATAATGAAATATTAATGTCACCACGATTTACAGAATATCTTGTTTATATGCATATAAAATGCACTTGGGTTTTATTTATTTATGTGCGAATCACGTTAAGGCACAGATGGAATAATTGAATAAGAAACCGTTCGAAATGCGGATGTCGTGAAATGTAATGCCCACTTTCAAGTGTAATAATCAATTGTCGATTCGAAATACCTGGAAATGATTCAATGCTATCGGAAAACGTTATTTGTCGATCCAACTGTCAATGATTGTACAACAGATTTACTTTACTTTTCTAGCGCAACCGCTTTTTCAATCGAAGCATTTAATCGCGAATTTCATTCGGGCGAATTAGAGTGTTCTTCCAACGACTGATTTTACATTGACTGAAGACCACAAAACTTCAGCCATCCAGTCGCAATGGTAATTCTGTTAAAAACAAAAAAAGATATCCATGGAAGATACTTCGAACGGACGAGAACGTCGCGACCATTTAAAAAATTACGATTCCATTCTAACCGCGTTGGTTATCTTATTACCTACACCCTCCTCCGTTGATTCTGAATTGTACACGTAGTTCTGAAACCGCATTCTCATCCCTGAGTACTTCATCCCATGAGACGTCCGCCGGCAAACAATGGACCGTCGACCGAGCACCATTACTCGGCCAGTCTTCGTCCGAACAATTTAACAAAATTACGCAAGATGAGCGTGACAATTGACGATGAATAATTTTCCATTCAGAGTTCTCTCGCTCGTGCCAGCGAAGCATGTATTGTCATCGATCACCTGCCAATTAAAGGACAACGGAAGTCAGGCTACTTTGAAAAGCGCTGCGATTGTCGCAATTTGTGGCACTTCTTTCACCGCGACCAGAAATGGTAGGATATACCACTGAGTGCAGTTTCGATATAGCGTTTTGCAATATTCCAAGCGAATTGAATTTTCGTTACAAATAAAGAATATACAGTACATAGAGCAGCAATTATCACCTGGCTTACGTTGGTTGAAATTTTCCCACGTCGCAGGTATAGGGGTTGAAAAATACTGTTTCAGTTTGATCATAAGCTTAACCACAAATAGTCGGTGCGGTGTTTCTCAATCTATTCAATCTTGTCGCCGCCTTTAATTCGTACTTCTCCATGGTGAGAAAATATTTCACGGCTATGTACATTTGCGCGAAAAGCTGAAAACACACACACGCGCGCGCACACACCCCCGGTCCACTCGTCGACGAAACGTAAACGATAATAATTCTGGTCTGTTTCGCGACGGTGGGGGAGCGAACACGATTCGTCGTCGACGGTCCCCGGCGGTCTCTCACGTGGTCCTCAGAGGAGGGCCTTCGACGATTTGCATTTAATCGCAATCCACGGGCAACGTACACGCCGGCGTGTGTACCGAGCAGATACGAATTCATAGTTTACACCGAACGGCCTCTGGTTCATATGCGCAAACTAATTGTACCAGCGGTAAATTACAGCGCTTGTACGCCGGCAACGGCAGCTGGCCTGCGATGCCGCATGTGCCCCGCGCGGTACAAGCTTCGTTCCGTGGTGTACACGTAAGTACATAGCATGCATGTACGTTTCGCGGCGTTCTGTGTGTTGGCGCGGCAGGTGGAAAGGGGTTGTGGGTGGGAGCTTGGGGGGGGGGGGGAAGAATTGGAGGCGAGGAGGAACGGAAAGGTGGGTTTCTCTTTTTCATTTCGACGGGAGAGGAAACGGTAACGAGAAGTGGAGAACAAAAAGGAAACAAAGGCGGATTAGGGCGACGGGAGGAGATTAAGATTTGAATAAAGGGGGACGCCGGAGCATGGCCATTTGGGATATGACTTGGAACAGGGAATTTCTTTCGGGGAATCTGAAAGTACGCCTTCTGAAATAACGGATAATACCATCGGTCGGGTTCATTTTGGAATGCCGGGCTGAATTAAACGGTGGATGATTTAGTGTGTGGCAGGTTTTTAATACGAGTGTAGGAGGGCTGTCTGGGCGGATGTTGAAATTAAGTCTTGCCTTACGGAATAATAGATAAGCTATTGCTCGACTTAATTTTAGTACACTTTTGGCTGAATTAAACGGTCATCGCTTGAGGCGTTGTGAGTTTTTAACGCGATTGGTTGCTTGGAATATAATGTATGGAAATAATAATGATTATTGCACTTATGTACCAATAATTTGACGAATCCCTGCTTCGATTGATGAATATTATCAGCCGCCTCGTATAAACGTTTGTATGAGTTACGCGAACGATGAACAGTTGCGGAATGAAAATCAGAACGACGAATTTTCCAAAAATTGTCGTCACGCTTTACTGCATACGTTTGTTTCGCATTATCCCTCAATTGAACTTAACCGAAATTCCAGAATGGTCGAAGCGGCTGAGTAAAACTCGCAACTCTCGATACGACTAATGCTGCAAACATTTGCGAACCTTCAAAAACAAACCGACAATTTCGACACCGGCGACATAGCTTCTATTCGGCGCAAGCTACACGTGCATATGTAAATACGAAAACCGCCGCAACCGGCAAACAAACGAATCAAGCGATCCACGCCATAAAACGAGTCGCAAAATAGCGTAACACGAGGAGCAGAAAAACGAGAACAGCGGGAGGATAAAAGCGGAATCAAAGGATAACGGTGTGATCGCGCGGGAGGGAACCAAAAAAAAAAAAAGGAATTCCGTTACAAGCGATCAGCCCGTACGGCACTCGATTAATGCTCATTTGCATTTTGATTGTCGTGACGATAATTGGCGGTTACGGTTTTTCGCAAACGTTAATCTCTGGGAAAAGGGGAGTGGGGAGTTTGGTGATCCGCGCGGACACACGAAACATCAGCTTTCGGGATTTGTTACGTTTGCCCGTCGATCCGTGTGTATAATTGTTATCGACGCTGGAAAACAAGGGACGCCGGGACATTTTACTCGAACGAGCTTGTCCCGACCATGAGAGGGTTTTCGTTTGACATTATCATTGGCTAAACACGTATGCACCAGGGTGCCAACGAAAGTTCTGCTCGTACAGGCGGGCACGATTGTTATTCCATATTGTGAAGTAAAGTAACGGCGAAGTGTATAATGGCTTGACTCAGCTTCGCAACACAGTTTTGTTACACGCGCGTGATTTTCTTTTACAGACTCACTTCGTGCCTGGCTGTAAATAACTTTTCGCCGCGCCTCGCATAAACGGTAACGAATAAATTCTACTTATTTACATGCTTTCTTTTCCCTCTTTTTTTGTATTGCTTTTGTCCTCTATCGTCTCGGGCGTTACGGAGTGAATTTATGAAGGACACGCGAATCGAAAATTACCGTGCTCGTTTCGCGGGTGTGCATTTTTATACGGGACGACGACAGAGAGGACGCACACCGCGGTTCTGTCAATTTTCCGCCCCGGGGCATTCGTAATTACGGGATGAAGATTCGAAGCCTGTCGGTTTCCGATTGGAGACAACATCAAAGTGCTCTTTCATCGGAGTTTACAACACTCTAGAGCCTAGTGGGAGATAGAAACTATAATCGAAAAGAACTTCGGGTGGATTTCCATTTTTTTTCCCCTCCCCACACAGCTTCTTTGTCTGACCGGGGATGGCCTGTCCCCCTTGGTCTAGTGGCTTTTCGAAATGCTCGAGGCGTAAAATTGGCCGGTGGAGTCGCGTTAAAACCGAGGTTCAATTGCCACGCGGGACCCACGAACACACAGTGCCATCGAGTTGGAGAGTATAAAGTTCGCGAGGAATTAAATTCATGCGAACTTTCTTCTCGGTCCTGCAGGTAGAAAGCTATGCATAGTATTGTCCTATTGGGTGGTATAAATCCAAGTTCGAATTAGAAAAAACAAAATAAGAAATAAATGTTCTACAAATCTTCTACGATTCCCCGTTCTCGAGCTTCGCGTGTAATAACGCCCGGGAATCAGCCCTTTCTAATAAGTGTATTCACTCGTCTGCCCCCTCCCCTGAACAATCAGACACCGGGCAAAAGAAAAATCACCCTGACGATCGGCTGAGACGGTAAAAGCCCAAACGATGGGCGGGCAATATCAGAATTCGGCGCACAGTCTCGCGGGAAGAAGAAGACGACGTCGAGGGCGAAATCGAAAAACGAAGAAAAACCGCGGGGCGAAGGGGGAAGGGGGAAACTGTGCGGGGTGGTTTTTTCCTCGGCCTCTCAATATCGCGCCGAGGGTGGACATATGAAGTTAGCAAACGTGCCAACTTGCCCATTTCCTACTTATCGAGGCTCCCCCGCAGCCTGTTTCGGAGTGGCGCGGTGAAAAGAAACCGTGAAGGCACCCGGGGAGTGGAAGACTTGAAAGAGGGGAGGGCGAAAAGCGGGGCGTGAAACGAAGACACGAACGAGAGAAGCGGAGGCGAACAGGGTTGGCAGCGAAAGGTGCGGAGAGAGACGAACAAAGAGAGAGAGAGAGGAAGTGAAAGGGAGACGGTTGCCTCCCGTCTAATTTCTCGAACTTGATTAAAAGTTGTTCGGTATGAAAATTAAGTTTCGTCTCGACCGAGTATCCCGAGTATCCCGTTACCACTTCGTATACCCACCCCATATCCTATTCGCGATGCTGCGAGGGCGATGGATGGCGGGTACCGCGAACAAGACTGCTGTGTTTTTTATTTCTGCGGTGAGTCAAGCGATTGATTGATACGGACTTGTTCGTATGGGAACGTTAAGTGAGAATTGTTTAATTGTTGCATTTGTGGGGGGAAGGGAATATATGGGATCCGAGGAAAACAAACTTTGATCGATTCGGAGAATTAATCGACCGGAATTTATAATTGCTCGATACGTGTTTAAGGTTCGAAACAGTTGTTAACGATTTTTAATGTATTAGTAACTGCAATTAAATTGGCTTCGTAGTTTTCTTACGAACTATATTGCGCTAGGTTAATTTTAAATTGTCGTCGGTGTAAGAGTTGGGATTTTGGCGGACAAAATTAGGGTAGATGTGTTCAAACAGAAACTTGAATCTTCTGCACTGATTAACTTTAGATTGCTATTTTTATATCAGCTGTACAAGCTTTACTAGTTCCGAACGCAGCTGGTTTTACTTTTGGTTGTTTTTGGTTGGTGAATAGGACCTTAAAAATATTAGTAATATAGAATATAATAAAAATGCTGTTGCACTGCCATACAAAAGTAATCTGATATTACGAAACCGTTACGCAATCACAGTCGTCAATTTAATGAAACTAGTTTACTGTGGATAATGAAACGAAACTAAGCAGTTCAGAGCGAAATGACAGAGAATATAATTAATTTACCGTCAATTGCTATATCACGTTCGAAAATTGCATTGCAAATTTAACATCTCTCGCTACCGCGTCGATCATCATTTTATAAGAGCTTATGATTAGAAATCTAAAGTAATGGTCGACTATTATTCAGGATAAACTTTTGAGATACAGTTTGATACTAATATTCAATACCAGTTTATTAATTAATTTCATTTACGCTTGCCTTGTTCCTCCTATTATCTCCTCATATTACCTATTATTAAAAAAACAGAATTTATGAAATGAAGAACTCTGTTTTACAAAATTAAATCGAACTGCACACTGTAGCACTCTTTGTGCCTGTGAATATAAATTTAATGGCTGCTTTAAAATATCTCTATACGCAACTCCTTTATCGTCCGTATTTGTTTGTTTAATTCGTCAAAGGCCCCTAACAATCGTATCCTGAATATTCATCAAATAGCTGACGCAGTGGAAAATATGTCTCAATATTGCCGGCATTCGGGAGAACAAACATTTCTGGCAGAGTTATTCGACCATAGAAAAACATGTACAAGCATTGCAGAAACATCCTCATTTTTCTGTTTAATACAGCGGCACATAAATTCTTGCATTTTCGAATAGCTCTTTCGAAAGCAAGTAATAATACTCATGTCAACTATTTTTCCACGTTTTGTGCTCACAAAGAAATACGTGGAAAATAAACGCGTAGGTACATAAAAAGGAGGATTTGTTTCATGCACATGTATCCGCAAATATTTTCCGCCATGTTATTACATGGTCGAAATAATATGCGTAATAACACAAACAAGCGTTTTCAATATTTAAATGAAGTACATCTTTTGAAATATCTCGGCTAGATCAGTAAAGAAATGGAAATTTCATACTAATTGCAAATTATACGAAATAAATATCGGGATAACACACATTTATATTTGTAAATTACACGAAACAATTGGATTTATAAATTACTGTTTTAATTTAATTACATTTACTTAATTGTTACAAGTTACTGTATTTCAAGTATATGGCGCTGCTTATGGCACCAATGAATTTCCCGACCTGAAAATATTAATGCATATTAACATTGACAGATGCTCCAAGAATATTGCCGATTAATGAAATCAAAGTGATCGTAGGCAGGTAGAACCAAATATTCGGACCACTCAAATATCGAAAGCCACAACTCACACTTTCCAATAGTTACTATCCGATATTAACGGCAGTATGCCCCCGTCGATAGTAAATCGTTTCATTCGCCAGGCACATCCAACGAATATCCGCATATAATCATTTCTCAGCGATGAATTAATTCTATACAACGTTCGTTTTTATGCAAACGTTAAACCGTACTGTCGCGCCCGGGCGATCGTTATCAACTTTGGCAACGGGGGGGGCCATAAAACAGCTGGTTTCCAGGCGTCAATTTCCGGTAGATGCTCCTCGCGCGTCGGCGTCACGTTTTCCGGTACGTCACGAGGAATATAATTGACCACGGCCGATGCCCGCAACCATTAATGGCCGCGTGAAACCGGAATGGGCGTGCATATAATATAATTAAACGACAAACAATATAAAATCAAATCCAGCGAAGCGTTCACCGCGAGGGAGAGACGCCGTCAAATGGTGGCCAACCCCATTTTACCTCCATTTAGATTTTATTAAGCGTTTCACGATTCGTCGCGTCCATTGCGTACCGATTTTTCCCACTTGCCATCGCCCGATTCGTGTCACCGACTGTCCTCCAGTTGATTTTTAACACCCGCATACAGGTTGCAGTGCAATTTTATTCTGCGACGTAACGGAACGTTTTAAACGAACATCTAATTGAGTGGAAGTTTCACTAGGTAACGTTTTGCGTGAAAAGTATTGGTGCAAGGGAACGTGACATTTCTCCCATTTTTTCGTTTGAATTTCTCACGCAAAGGGGTTTATTGATCTTGATGATTCGGAAAAGATTAGGAAATTATTATACTTTGCTGCGAGGCGCGGTTTTTATACTTGGGAATAAAATGATTTGAGGATTAGGTAATTGGAGTAACTGTGACAATAAATTAAAGTCATTTTTACACATGTATTTAGAAGTATGTTTTCAAAGTGATTTTCCTCCGAAACAAAACTTCGTATGAACGAACGCTTCGAACGATAATTCAATTTCAATTGTTAATGCAGTTATTACTGTCTCTTTCAAATAATCCTTTAGCATGCCGACAGTCAGTAACCCTAATTCTCTCATTGTTTGTGTATATCCATCCGTCATACCCTTACTGTTCTCTGATCGACCTTCTTTTCTCGTGATCCCCATTATCTTGTCCCGCAATGGCACGGTAAATACATTAACCTTCCTTCCCCTAATATTTCATTAACCAAGTTCCTTAATGGAATCAACCGTACCTTTTAGCCCTCAACACCTTTACCGTATTTCCCCTCATTCTGTTATTTTACTATAATTTGATTTCCATTGCTTGCCCAAACCAAAACAAATGGATACACAGAAGTGTACGTACAGGCATAAAAATGTCTGCAACGTTGATTGAAATACAGTGCAAATTAAAATAATATCGTTTTATTTAATTTCGGGTTGTCTGCCTCTTCCTTTGGATTGGTCATTGTCAATAGTTCACCGTCGGAAGTATTCACCTGCCCTTGCTTTAAACGTTGCCAGAGGCAGTGGCATAAATACTAAACGACAGCGTGACGATGCGTTGGAAAAGGAAGCCAATCGCGAACTGAACGTCAGTGGATAGTTTAGAAAATATCTGGAATCTGCGCACAAACGCTGAAATCATGAAAAACGTTTTCCACCGGGGCCTGAGTAAACGAATAGATTGCATAAAATTGTGTACCGAAGGGAAGTGACGCAGAGGGAATTTGTATCTGAACGAAACGAACCCTTGCGCTGAATTTGCGAATATGCCACGATTAAGTTATTTTCGGTTCAAATTGCCCAACGTCACATATTTGCAAAAGCCTGACATGAAATAAATCATTCAGTTCGTTCGAAATTTCTGACTTAATATCGTGAAATATTAAATTCCCCGCTGCTCGATTCCAAGATAAGTTAATCTTTCCCTCCTTATTCAAGAGTTAAGAGATAACGATTCATACAAACGAAAAAGAAAGCGAAATAACTGCGACAGTAATCGAATGAATAGATGATCCCACTAGTTTCACCCCGAGGTATAGGTGTAACGAAGTCCAATTCAATTTCGGGGAGGAAGTATATCGGGGTTCACGTTTCATGCAACGGAGAAGTTACACTAAAATCTTACGGAGTGAATATGTCTTCGTAATATGTATCGCGTGTTCAGCTGTTCGTTGGATCTACGAGTGTCTCGGAAACTAAAATTCTAAGGTGCACCTTAACTTCCGGTGAATCGCACTCTTGCTGCACGTGTGGATGGTACGTACTTCCTGCATGAATATAGATTGCCCACCGAATAGAATATCTAATTTTATATGAAAAGTCTTGGCTGCAACGCATACGTGCAGTATTGCAAAATGTAAATTTCACTTCGCTATTATAATTTTAGAAATTGTACAAATCGATACACTGGGATGCTGCTTACATTTATTAGGAGAACAGTGTTGTCTTATTCACTGATTTGGGCATTATTAACTATTATACCGCAATGGAAGATGTTCTTTTTTTTAATTATAGCAAAAAGTGTTTACTATGATTTGACTGCAAAGTTTTGTAACGCATGAAATTTAACAAACTGTTCTTACATTTTTCAATATTAGTTTATCCAACAAATAGTTCTCAATTTCCCAAAAGTATTCGTGAAATTGTGTATTATTGTTTAGGTAATGGTACAAGCTGTGTGTAATAAATGTGTCGGGCATATCTCGAATCGCACGTGCATGAAAATTCTCGAGCCAAATGAAATTTTTGTCGGTTTTATTATTTCAGCGCCAGAATTTTTTAATGAAATTTCACTGCGTGCATGCTCTATCGACGTTGCGTTTTTCAAAAATAAAGCAGCGAATTACGACGCACTGTTTCTTTATTGCGACCGTAGAGTCATTCTGGAGTGGTTTTCGAGAAGTTGTTTTGCAGACAGGATTACGCCTCGTTGAGTTCGTATAAAATGATCCTTCAAGTTAATTTACATTCAGTACGCGTTTAAAGAGGCTATTATCCGAATATATTCGTTATATCAGGCATGTGTACATATTTGTGCATATAATCAAGTGCATATAATTGCATATATTTGAACGTCGAAAGAATTAGTCAATATTTAACGCAAAATATAATACAAGCGCGTAAAAGAATAAATTACAAAAATTCACATGCATCGTTGTTATTAAGCATACATATAGTGCCTTCGTTTGCACATAAATGCCAATCGTTGACTTACTTTCCGAGGCGATTGTACATAATTTAGAGTTCAGCATTAGTACACAAATGCAGTTGAAATGGAAATTGAACTTCTGCTCACCGTTGAATCGATCTACGGATCCCTCGAATACCGAGTTGCTGTTTGATAACTGCAGATCGCAAGTAAAGGTTCGACGATAGAATCGATCAGTGGGACAGGTTTGCTACGTATTCCGATCACTCTGATACACTCCGGCCTTATGACGGCGAGAGAACGCAAACTGCACTTACAATTAGTTTAACTCCGTCAGTATGAAAGCTACCCGGAATACGAGATTCGCGGTATCAGAGCCCGGCTAGGGAATCGTTACTTGTCTCGTTGGAACCATCGTCATGAGACTCCTAAGGGAGACGGTATCTATGAATTCCCTGAAACTGTTCCCATGATCCTATCTGTTTGTCGACCTTTGTCGAACTTGCCGTCATTCGCGAGGAGTTTCAATTGGTTATTACAAAATGGTGATATACGATATGAAGGGTATAACGGAGAGGGAAACGATGTATTGGAGGATTTTTTTAGTAAGAGATTAGATGGTATGCGGATTTTCTCGTTTAAATATGAAACACATTTTACTTTGCATTGTCTGTCAGAGAATCAATATATAGTTATAAATATGATAAAAGGTGCAGGGCGATTAACTTTAAAACTTATTTTCCTACCTGCCTACTTTATACTGCGAAGCTTTCAATTTCGAAGCAATTCATTTTTATTTACAGCTTAAAATTGTTGGTTGGTTAATGCTTCTTGAACCAAAGCTTACTCCCTTTATTGACAATACGTTTGCTTCCATGGAGATGTGAACATAGTTTCATGCACGGCTTAAATTGTGACATTTTTCATACGAAACACCACGCGTTATATTAATGTGCAATGCAAACTTTAATACCACATATTTGTTGCCACGGGCAACGCTAATCGTAAAAAGAAAAATGTAAGCATCGAGCAACTCGCGACAGATCAATACAAATAACGCGCATACTCGCGCAAACAACGGTAAGAGCTGAAAATACGCCCACCTAACTAAAAAACGAAACGTAGAACAAAAAGAAGACCAAAAAGTACCCGGTTCAACGTTCTCTGTTAAAAGTCTACTTGCCGCGGGAGATCCGTATCGAATGGCAACACTCAAGCGTGCATCATCTTATTCGGCCAAACCTCATAGAAACGATGAGTCTTGAAGCGTGCCGCTCGTAAGCTGCCTCTCGAGTGACTCGTCGTCACAGGCTCGTTCCCTAATTTATTCCATCTTAGCTTGCGTTCTGATTTTCAATTCGTGCCCCAGGGCATCCCGCTCTTGCGGCACAAAGTGTTTGGCGCACCTCGACCGACACGGCTCCTCTCGTTCACCGTCTCCTGTAGGGCTGCTTGAGTACTATCTACATGTAAATCTAATATGCGTTCGTGCATTCTACGAGGCTTCGCCGCAACGACACCTCCTCGACGCGTTCGAGATGATCCCCCGTCGGGACACCGTCAAGCGACCAGGCTAATGGGATCGTTGAAATATTTCGTGGTACCAGCGGTGCTTTCCACGGCGTTGAAATTCACGGAAAGAACGTTCGTTCCGTCCAGGGTCGACGGACAAAATTGTTCTGAGCAAATTTGGTAAGTTCCGATAGGTGACTGGGGATCGAGGGTGTAGATTGGACTAGGGGTTTCGTTATTTTCTTTGATCGTGCACCTTTCCGCGGGAGGGGACACGTGGTAATGTTTTGGGGCATCGATTTGGCAATTTCAGTTCCGGCGATTGGTATCGTTCATTGGTTATGAATCGTGGTGGCAATTCATTGTGTAGTTTTTTTAGTTAGTTAAAAGATTGTAGATAGGTTGGAAAGTTGTAAGTGATTATAATGTATTATGAACACTTTTGGTAGTTACCATTCTCCGACATAATTCTAAATTTTAATAAGGCTCTTTTAATTGCCCGGGTTATTTGTAGTATCATTCAACCGATAATGAATATTAGAGAAGTGTGTACAAATACGGGAAGCTTGCAGGAACGAAATATTGAAAAATGTAATTTGATTTTACTGGTATTATAAACATATTATTACACCTACCAAATTCACGTAAAACAAAATTTCCAATTCCTTTGAACTTTAATTCATTTAATTTCTTTGTCGATAAAAATTGATCATTACGTTCATTAATGTTCCAAGTCATGTTGTTGCTTCAATTCGATCCTCGATCTAATGTTCTGGTCCAAAGTATTTGAGGACCCTTTATAAGAAGGGATTGAAGAAGTAACAATTGAGGAACATTTCCTGTAAGCATGCTACCAGCAACCGATATATAAACCCTTAACAGTGTCTCAAAAGTGATTAAGTGCGATCCGGGGACCATGTACTTTTTATGTACAAAACTAATAACAATTATTATCAAGAATTTAATATACTGCAGTCTTTCTTATATGTGTATCATTGTTCTTTTTTCAAATAATATAAATGGATGACAAACTTGCAAGACATTTTCTTTCTGTTAAATTGTTCAAGTGTATAAGATATTATACAATTATTTCTCCAGCATTCTAAAACCCTTTGACACGGTGTCAAGGAATGTCGACTCACAGAACATCAGGATTACAAATCTCCGGCAACTAATTCTTCGTGTAACTTTTTTTTTCAATTTCGCGTCGTTGTTTGGAAGGCAGTACTCTTTTTCGTAGATACATTCGAGGTGTTGCATGTTTACATGGACGCGTGATAAATCCTGCCATGAAATGGGGATTAGGAAAGCAAGCAGGGGTTGTTGAAAATAGACTGTATATCTCTGGTTGGCAATCGATAACGAGCCAGCGGAATTATTCGACAGTGGCTTCTTTGAAATCAGCCATTTCACGCACGGGGGATAATATATAGCCTGTATCAGGACCTACGTCAAGGAGAGAAAGAATGCGATCTGATTAGCGGCAGAAACCAGCACCCCAGCATCGCCATGGTTTAATGTTCACGCTCTCTTATTTCCTTTCGTTCCGTCTTCCTTACGTTTTCCTCTTTTATTAAACTGGCAGAAGGGAATGTGCCCGAAGTTTATGTTGACCGAAATGACGTCGCACTATTTTTCAGCTTGTCGTACGATCGGGGGGACAGTAAAGTGTGAAATTGCATGAAATATGGTAAGGTTATACAAATATTGTTGGTGACGAACAAATTCAATATATTAAACGATAGTATTATAAATTTATGTGCATTTATAAACTCAGTTAAGTATAAACTAATTTATATATTATGTGCATAAATTATTTATTAGCACTGTAGAACATTGCGAACATTAAATAGGTTTGCGTGTCACGAAAATTAGCATCTATAAGTAAGTTACATCGGAGTATTTGAAATTTAGTTGAAACTTGCCTAGGAAATTCTGATGTTTATTAGCAGTTCCTTTGTTCTTCACTATTGCATACATCACACAAATAACAAACATAAATAATCGAATCTGCGATCTAGAAATGTTTTCCATCGGGTCGAGGGATTATCTGCTTTCGAAAATTTTAAATGTTTCTTTATACAAATTGCATCACTGATTCTTGACATATTAATTTCTAAAACGTTGCGCCTTTAAGAACTTCAACATTTATCTGTGACAAAGTGCAATTTGAATGATTAACATTGTAGCCCGAACCATTCTAAAATATTTACACTAACATTAACATTAGAGCAACTACAATAACCAACAATTGAATCATAATAGTCGCAGCATGCAGAAGCATTGATCACGCAAATAAATGCTGCATATTAAATACCACATTTATGATAGATTATAGCTCACACACAATTACCAAGCTACGATAAATTATTCAGCAAAATAGTTCGAAGTCCCTCTTCACCTGCGCACCTGTGCATAGCATAAATTCTGAATTATCTAATATATCCTCCAGAAGAGACAATACGATCAAGGGGTTTCATTAATTTGCCCAGGACATTGTTTTATACTTACGCGCAGAGATCGATCAGCGATTGGTCAACAAAATTTCCAAAAACGAAACATCGCTTTGAATACTTTTACGAACCTCTGCATTTCCATACCTTACACATAAACAACTCCAAAGGACTATCTTCTGCGTGAATTTAACTGCTACGTAAAATCACGTGTATTGAGGACAGAATCCATGACACGGCCATGTAAACGGCAAAGTGCCTTTCCGTTTAAACGCGAATAATTAAAACGGAATTCGGTGAGAAAATGTTTGCATTTCGACTACTCCACAATAATGTACACACCCACACACGTTCAAGTACGTGTACTCCTAATTTACGTTTCAATTATTTGCCTTCGTCAAGTACCAATATCGAACATTTCGCAACAAAATAAATTCACTGTTTCTTTAAACAATTACAATCCTTGGAAACAATACCCGAACTGTCCGCTTCGAAACTTGTACCACGAAACAGTCCCGTGCACTTGCTTACAAATTAAACTCGACAAGTACACACGGTGAACATGTTCCATTCCTAGACTTCACACGATGCCAAGCACCATGTGTACATCGCCAACCCCCAAAAGCCACAATCCCTAAACAAAATAGCGCCACAACTTTCATCGCGAACAACCTCAGGCATCGCGCCCGAAAGAACAAGATCGAAATCGATCCAAATAACCGCCAACGAAACTTAGCGCTACCAGAACCGACGAAAAAGAAGCAACACCGACACGGCAACCCCGGCTCTCGTCGTCCGCGGGCCAAACACCGTCCCCTTATCCGGTCCGGATCGATCGCGGTCAATTCTCTCCGTCCAAACGAGCCGCGGTTTAGTCGCCAGCGACGAGATTACCCATCTTTCCGTTTCCTCGATCACGGGACCCACTGTCCCCCTCGCACGGCACCAGTAAAGATAACCGTCCTGGACCGACGATTTTTCTCGCCAGCGCCGCGCCGGCGGAACTCGCCACACGGATCAGAGTTCCGGAGGGGCGCGGGCTGCTTTGGTACCGTCGGTCGTCCAACCGTCCCGTCACGGACCCGAAATTTCGCACGTCGGATAAACGTCTGACCTTTCGAACGCGTCCGAATCGAAGCGGAACCGGTGTTCCGTCATGCAACGTGACATTATGCTAATTTCACGGCTATCAGCCGGTCGGAACGGCCGGTGGATCTTGGCGGCGGTGGTTGCGCGCGAATCGAACCGATTTAAATTACGAATAATTGCAGCCGCCGTCCCGAGCGGACGCGACGGTTCCGGGTTCTACGCTCGATCAGAAGTTACAGCCACGAACGCACGGGAATCGTTAATAGAGGATTATTGTCCGGATTTTCGTTGTAGCCGGGACGTTCGTTTTATTCTTCCTTCCCTCGGTTCTCTTTTTGGTTGTCCCTGTTTGTTTTTTGTTCCCTGCTGGCCGAACTGAAATGAGCGAACGGAAAGGAGGGAAGGGTTGTTTTTTTTTTATCTGGTCGATGGGGAAACAGGTTCGCCTTCGTCGGGGCGTTCGGTGATTTATTTATTGGCCCCGCGGTGTCTGCGATAGTTATGTAAAGGCGTGCATCTTCGGAGAGATCGCTGATGATGGCGCGGCGCTAATTGGCAGCGCACTTCTCCTGGAATTGCACCTTTTCGTTCGTTTTCGACGGTTGCTTCTGACGCGTTTGGAAATTGCACGTGGACGGAGTACTTCGGATGGAGGTTAGCATTTTTTTAAACGGACAGAAACTTTGGGAGTAACGGTGATCATTGATTTTTTAAACGTGAAAATAGAATTGGAACGGTAAAATTGATTTGTTGCGCTGTCAATGAAATCGTTGCAGTTTGATTATTGAAAAATTATTCAAATTCAAAATTAGCCGACTTGCGGGCATGCTTCGAGTTCTTTTATTTATTGCTACCGCTGCTACGATTTTACCTCTAGCAATGGCAACGATAGTAAAACAATAAGAAATATGATTTATGTCGATACACTCGACAAATATCTAACGCTATCCATTGAAATAATCCGTCCGTAAAAATTTGCCGTTTATATATTTATAACCATTCGAAGCTTGCGCAAATTCGCACGAAGATAATACAAAGCACAGGGGTGGTAATAATTCCGCGAAAAGAGTTAAACGTAAAAGGACTTTTCCCTCTTTTTAAACAGTACCGAGAAGATATATTTCTGTAAACGTTGTAGCCCGTTTTTTTTTCCTCTTTCAAACGGTAATACAATACTCGACTCCGAAAGAACCAAGACCCCGATTTTACACTCCAATTCCCTCTGCGAACAGCATTTCATGCGAATTATCATTAAAAGGCCAAACAAGCCTGGAAAATTTTCAAGCCCCAATTAGAATTCAAAACTCTCCAGTCCATAAACGGGCGGAAACGATAATTTCAAAGTGCTTGGAATTCTTCAATCTCGACGACAGTGGTTGAATCGCGTTTCACTCGCACGAATCTTATGCCGATATTTCCTCTTCGCACACACGCAGAGACGTGCAAACATCGAATTATAGCGGAAATGTGTGAGCGCCCAGCGTGAACAGGCACTCTGAATTATGGGCAAAGAATCGCTTACATATAGGAGGCGGCGGACTAACGGTGAAAGGGATTCAATTATTATCATCCCCTTTTCGAGTGCCATCATCTTAACGTATTTCACGCGGAAGCTCGAACGTACGTTCGGGGAGAACCGTGTTCACGTTCGCGCAATTAAATCGTTTTCCCCATTTGCCGCAAAATCCTTGCGACTCCCTTTAACACCTGGCGAACCGTTTTTCGACGGCGGGCGTTTTAACGCGAACCCGCGTCGCCGCGACACCTGGCAGACACGCTCGAAGACGCATTTGAGTACATCGAATTATGCATTGTTCCGTAGCTCAGACCGTCGCGAAGTCTGCAACGCGAGCGCGAAATTTCCGTGGAACGGAAACGGCGATGTCAGCTTAATCTCGATTGTTTAGAGCTCAGACGATACGGTGACGTTGTTGGCGTTCGAAGCCCCCGAGACAACTCGGCGATAAACAAGTGCGCGTTGGCTCAATCGAAAAATACGTTCCCTCGCAGATGCAATCCTTTAAGCAAACGACACCGTAAACTCGAGAAAGTTATCGTTCATTCTACGACGCCATTGTGATTCCTTGTTTTCCGTGCGCCGCGTTACGACGAACAACATCATGGCAGGTCTCTTAATCCTGGAGCCGTGATCAGGGCAGCGTCACATTCATGGTACACGGGTAGCTTCAACATTGCCGCGGCCACTAAACTGGAAGTGAAGTAGTGTCGGAATGAACGTCGCGAGCGTTTCGCTGTCGTCGCACGAAGATAGCCCGGATGACTTTAACGGCTCGCATGGAAGGTGTTGAAGCTGCTTACGGCGAATAAAAATCGTACCCGTGGACCGTATTGTCGTTCCTCCACGGAGAAACCGTGAAGAAGGGACTCGAACGTGAACGTATCGCGAGAGAACGCGTGAGCGGATACAGAAGCGTTCGCTGGCGAATTTATTTTCGCTTAAAATACCATTAATATTGATTTGGCATGGAAATTAAGAGGGATGGTATGGGTCGTGCTGCAAAAGGCCGTTGCGCAGCAATGCAAGGAGAAACTTTTGTTGGCGTGCCTTTTAAAACACCGCAGCCGTAAAAGGAGTATGTAAATGTTAAGAATGCACGTTTACAGAGCGCGTATATTATACGAAGTAGAATGAGGAAACTTTCGTGGCGTGAACCGCGGTGCTGAAGAGAAATAGGAATAGCATTATAAAGTTTTCTGCTCCGTTCTGTGGGAAACGTAGAATACCTAGTAATAATATAGATTTGTATTAATGAACAACACGTTCACGATATTTGTCTCCTGTTAATTGTAACGTGTTATTTTCGTGTGATAGGAAGTATATTTCTCGGACATTTGAAGTGTTGCGTAACTTCATCGATATCAATTCAATGGCCGAAATCAGTAAGATGAAATTAACAGAAATAATGACCGAACAAATATAACTCCAACTCTCATTTCTCCGAGAGTTCCAACGAAACGACAACTTTGCACGAACAATAATTATTGCAATTATTGCAATCACCTTTCCCCGCGACCTCTCCAGTATATACAAAACAGAATGCATCGTCTCGGTTGAAAGGGTTCCCTGGTTGAAACGGGGTTTTCGGCAGTTCGCCGCAGATAAATCATCTCGGGATCGAGTCGATAAAAATCGGGTCTCGCGCATCCCAACGCGGATCGGCCGTCATCGAAAGTCATTCGTCTTCTTCGCGCGACCAGAAACGCGGCCGCGATGGGCACACTTATCTCGCTTATCAATGAAAGCAACCGGAAGAGTTGGCGGGGCGGCGCCAAACGATTGCGATGGAATCGAATTGAATGATGGATGCCCGGCAAACATTTCGCATTCCTCCTTTCCCACGTCACTTAAAAATCGGCGGATTCACCGCTGCCCGGGCCACTCGTTCCCCGCCACGGAACCACGGCGTACCCATTGCTTGATTGATAAAAATGCGATTTCACCGCTCGTAGATAGTAATTTTCACCGTTGGACCCGATTTCAGGTCGCCACCCGTCTTGTACCACACCGACGATCATTTTTCAGATTGAAAAGTGTGGCCATTTGGGTATCCTGGGTTATCGTGGCACGTTTGAAGTACCGGCGAAACGGTAAGATTGGAAGGGTGGGTGGATTCGATATGGAAATATCGATCTGAAAGGTGGAATTAAATTTTGTACACGAGGCTCGGTTCAAGGATGTTCCCTTTGGGCAGATCTGTAGTTTCTCGGTACGTGTCCAGCGTATCGCACCGGGATACAATTGGGATAAACGTGCAATGAAATAATATTTTTATGATATAACGATTAGATTTCACGAGCGATTAAAGCGGCGATTTAATGCCGCGAACATGATTCAAATTGATTGACTATTACTTGCACCTTCAAAATGTCTGGTAGTGCCAGACAATGACAGGCATTGGATGCTGGGACGACGGTTAAAACGCGTTGACCCTCTTTAAAGTGGTTGCTAACGAACCGTATATTTTAACGATTGCCATAACGGTTTGATCGATGCTCGATACATAAAACTTTAATCAAATCTGGCACCCTGTAACTAATTACCACACTTGTATTATTAAAGCAAAAATTTATGTAAGACCAGGACAGATATAATCATTTGAAATTATCGCTAATGACCCTGATGTCGATGCAACGTTAAACCATAATTAAAGAAAAAAGGAACGATAGATATATCGAATGGGACACACAATTGCTAAATTCGGAATAACAGAAGCTTGCCAGATAATGTGGTTTTTGTTTTGCTACACATTTTCAAAGCTATTTCAACACATTTTCAAAGTACGTAGTCATTGTATTTAAGAATTTGATGTTTCTTTGTGCATTTTGAATATACACTTCATGTTAACCATACAATACAATAAAATAAATGAGCGTGCATTTCGAGGAGATACGGTACGTCTTACAATAATCCGTCCGATGTCCTTAATATTTGATACGCTAATTGAGGTTCATGTACTTTATTCATGCTAATCTGCGGATTACCTTAGGAATTCATGACAGTGTATAGGAAGTATTTCAATTCAATCGAGTATGTACCCTAATGTTACCGCACGGATATAAATAAGTGATAAGATAGCATTACCACGCACAACGAAAGCGCTGTACAATCGATAACTAAAATCGAAGCACGATAACCGCAATTGAAGTAAAATGTCCTTCGACGATGTTCACGTAAGAGAACTAGAACTGCCAGTCAAACGTTTAATTCTCTACTGCAAAAGAAAATCACATTGTCGAGAAGAAAAATTATTACAGAGTACAAAACTAGTTTCGGGCTGCGCCAGTATCGAACAACAAAATTATTAAAGGAACATTAACGAACATTATTAGGAACATTATTAGGAATATTAAAGGAACAAACAAATGACCAAATGTGATCGACGCATGTGATCAATTAAGCTTAAAATTAATACAAACGCCCGCGGAACAGATCTCGCGGCAAACGAATAAATTGTCTTCCTGCTTGGTATTCCCTTTTTTGCGACACACTTCCACCGACGGAAAAAAAGAAAAGGAAAAAGCCTACACCGGTTCCCGATAGAATAAAGAAGCACGGCAACAGATTCCCTTGCCGGGCGCATCGCTTTAAAAACCCTCTTCGATTAATAAAGTCGTTCGCTGGCGGCAGGTCCCTTTCAACGTCAACGATTCAGCCCGAGCGATAAAGTCAGAGAGCCCGAAGATATCCGTGCAAGCTCATTAAGTAAATCGTCCTGGACCAGTGGCTGGCCTTGTTCCACCAAGGAAATGCTCTAATCGACCAAAGGGCGCGTTAACGAGTATCAAGACTAGGCTAACGTTTTACCCACACCCCTTCAGCCTCTCTCACTCTCTCTCTCTCTCTCTCTGTCTCTGCCTCTTCCTCATTATCTGTATACCTCCATCCCTTTCTTCCACCCTCTATCCGTCCCACACTGTCTGGCTTTCGTCCTTCTCTCGAATACTTCTCGAGGACACTGTTCTCCAACAGATACCATCGTAATTTATACGACAGTCGTTTGTTTCGAACCCGTTGGCTCGCGATAGCGGAACGCAGAAGTGCGGCTTGATTATTCCTCGTTCATTCCTGTGTCAACCTCGTAAACTGGAGCCACCGAGACCACTCCATTCTCTTAACTTTCATATTACCGAACACTTCGGATGCGTCTCGAGTGCCCTCGTGAATCGAACTTCGGCTATTGTTTCGTCGTATTGTCGTTGCTGAGGGCAATCGAGAGGCCGGATGTTCGACTCGACGGGCGACGTTTCATTTCGGTTTTACGGCTCGCGACTAACGTATGTCCGGGGTGCTTTTTTTTGCGTTCAGACGCGGGGCTATTGTATTTTGTTGTTGTTGTTGTTGTTGTTGTTGTTTGTCCGCCGCGGGGAACGGGGGATGGAACGAAAGGGTTGTATTTATGACGCTTTTAATTGCCCGGGCTCTCGTGACAATTATGGACAATGCGATTGGTAGGATATAATCCCCTTGATGAATGGTGGACGGAATCTTCGTTTTTGAATGTGTCAGAACGATGAAAATTGTGTAATGTATATATGTTGAACTGTATAAGAGTGGAACTTGGAGTTAATGGTGTATTGGGTGTAGCACGCGTTTCATATCTCTTACTTGAAATGTACCAATGCAAGGATTGGCAACGGTCTAATATCGAATAGCATTGCGTATTTAAATGGGTCTGACTGGTCGAGTATGTCGTACAGAATTGATAATAAGTAGGAAAATCAGAGCAACCCTTGTACTTGTAGGTTTAACTAGGGTTTACCTTCTTGAAAATTAAAACGTGAAGAAATAAGTAAAGAAATTTTTACATGGCACGATTATACATCAAAATCGATTCTCAGTTTCTTTGTAGTGTACAGTAGCATGTAACATAATAATTCGGGTGTAATATTTAAAATATTTTTAATCAATATAGTTCGATATCACAAATTTGCTTGATACAATTAACTTAAACGTTTGTCTATTTATTTCTGTGTAAGAAAACGTTATTATAATTATAGTTGCATAATTTAAAATAGTAATTAACAGTCTCGCGCTTTCTTTTATTATACCTAATGATGTAATCGTGTTCTCCTGCAATTCTTAATAACATAGTAATAACGAGTCAATTATTTCGAAATGCAGGCAGTATTCACTTTAAATGCCTTCATTTGCAGCCAGATATTAAAATGTAAAATACTATCTCCACGTTATCCTCAAATATATCACCTTAATAATATTTTATTATATGTACCCACTATCCTTAAAACAGCCTCGTAACGCAAACAAAAAATTTTCATCAAATTGATAACATTCAACGCCAGAGTTTCTGCAACGTCGGTCTCATTGGTTCTCAAGCCGAGGCCATTTCGAGCAGGAATATTATTATACAGCAACGAATTAATTAAACTTCCAACTGTACGCGATCTTTGACGATTACCTGTTGTTCCTCAAAATTTCGCAGAATGCTTCTTTGATTTCCACTGGCTTGCCAGCTGCAGCGGCTTTTCTCATCCACGTTTCGAAATATGCCTGAAACGCACCAAGAATGATTTATGAAACAGTCGTTTGTTTCAGATCCGTTGTCTTGCGATAGAGTAGCAGAAGCGCTTGATTACTCTTCCCATCCTGCTCGCCTTCGTTTCGACTACCCGCCTGTAAACCAGACCACTGTAGCCACCCCATCCCCTTAATACTCTCGAATTCCCCGAATTTCCTTTCACATCGTCCGACAGTTCGGCCAGCTTTAAATGATATTTACGATCTTAGCTTCGTTTGCTGAAAATTAACCATCCACACGGCATATTAATGCGCAACGAGAGTACGAGAAACTGATCAGTTTTTGATTCGTTTGGAAAGGCCGGTGTAATTTCTATTGGTAACAGCTCTGAACGGTGTCAGTGTATTCGGTTGCTCTTAAAATATATTCCTTTGCGTTTCTGATATTGAGGTATCGGCACTAGGTCACCAAATCTTCTTTACTTTATTAGAATCGGAGTGTTCGTTCTGGCGGAATATTTATTTCGCGCCGGATAGTTACGAGTTTGGTTTTGAGACCGGTTTGATATATTCGAAAGATTGAAAAAGATGAAAAAAGTTATTTTATACGGCTACCGTTGGTTTTGTTGCCGTCAATAATACGGGCCTGTTCCCATGTGCCAGCACCGTCTCCTGAAATCAATGATCAGGCTAGAAACTCTAAATTTGAACGCTATCCACGATTAGACATTCATTCGAATCCCACAAACAACAGTCCACTGAACTCCAATTCGACGATATAAAATAACTTTCACAGTTAAAATAAGAATTCGGCCAAAAGTTCTTCAGAGAATGTATCGTAGACCAAAAAATAGACCGGGTACGTTTAGTAAATTAGCGAGCAATTATCAGCTGTCGGCCGTGCGACCCGATTTACGTCCGCAAAAAAATACGTTCCCTGACAGGGAAACAATTGTCTTGTATCGAGCAAAGCCAGATTCGTGGTAATCTCTTCTCGAACACCTCGAGGCCCTCCTCGTGCAGGATCCATTGCTGCAACGAGCATCAAGATAGCGTCGTAATTTATGCGACAGTCGTTTGTTTCGGTCCTGTCCTCTTGGCGATAGCGGGGCAAGGAATACGCTTTGCTTCTTCCCCTACGTTGCTGTACCCGAACTTACGTTAGACTCGCAGCATCCGTTTCGATTGAATTTTCGTGCCATGGTCGAGTCAACGACGGTGCCTCGTGCAGTACGAACAGAAATCTTTTATTTCGTTCAGCTGCCTCTATGGCATTCGATTTCTTATTGCAACGTGAGAGCGCCGCGTGGCTGTTCGTCGAATGGAATCGGCAAGCGAAACATGAACTCGGATCGTCACAGTTGCACAACGATAGATAAGTCGTCTTCTATTACGAATTGATGGAAACGCGAAATTCTTGTTCTCAACTGTTATATTCGCGGGGAAGGACGTGACTTTTTCCTTTTTGGGGATTTTTGAACGATATAGAAACTGTTTCGCAGTATCGTCGGGTAAAATCGGGTGGTTCGGAATGGACGAAATTATTGAACGAATTTTGTACATTTGGTGCATTGATGTATTCGAAAAGTGCAACTGCACTTTTAATCGGAAATAGTGCTTTACAGTTTTGAGTAATTTAAACGACGCAATTTTGCATCAGTCGCAGAAGATTATTAAGTTGCTTACTGATGAAAGCTATTAAAGAAGTGAATAAACTTCTGTATGTACGAGATACCCACAGATGGAATAGAATATCTAAATCTATTTTGAATCGAGACCAATCAATCAATCAATTTAAAAACCCGGTAGAAGTGCATAATTACCAGATGTTCACTTACCTTAAATCGCTTACCATAATAATTAATTCGCATAGTATTATAATTACCCTCGAATTTCCAACTTGTCCAATTCAAGAGCAAACCATTTCACTTCAAAAACGTAAGCATTTAAATCACCTGTCCATCGAAACAAGCACCTCGTCATATGCCTCGCTCAAATTACATTGCACTGAACACCATAATAATTTATGCAAACACTAATACATCCGCCGACGTAATAACCGCGTCGTCGTTAATAAATAGATAATGGATCGTCAGGAACAACAGTCACAGTCAACTCTCCTCTCATATAACCACGCAACAATCCGCGATTCGATCGAAAAGCAATCATTAGCCCAGGTGCCGGGCGGTCGCGATAAAACGCAACGGAGTACGATAGCTTCGGTCGAACGTGTTGAGGGTGGCGGAGGTTCGACCCTCTCGTCCCTGTCGCGCAGGGTTAGAGAAAAATGTGCTTTCGAAGCGAGCCGACCGCCCATCCATTGAAAAGCTAGCCCACCCTGCCATCCTCGGGGTGAGGCTCGATTCCCAAACGGTGGAAGAGAGGAACTCGGTCGCCGGCTTTCAGAACCTGGGATTTCGCGACGTATAAACGTCTACCGGCGAAACATATTCTTATCGGGGGTGGTCGGGAATTTCGGTTACGTTAGATTTGCATATTTCATAGAATAAGTTTCTCAGGATACACGGATGGTATTCGATTTGGCTCGGGGCGCTCGGACCAGGTCGCAACGACGGAGGAACAAAACTCCTCGCGGCCGGCATAAAATTCTGTAAACTGCACGATCGTCCCGAATCGGGCTCGCCGAAATGACCATAAATTCGCCGAAATAGGATATAAATACGATCACGGACGGGAATTCTTATTCGATGTCGAACCGCGCGATTTCCTTCCCGTGCCTCCGAAATCCAGTTATCAGTGACATAAACTCCGCTCGCATAGGTATCTCTATTGTCTAGGGGTCCCTTGCTGATGAATCTTTGCATATAAATCTGTCGACCGAAGACGTAGGATAGTTGCGAACAGTGACGGAACGCGGATTCCTGGGTAAGTGTATCGAAGAGTTTATTACCCGGCCCGAAATGCACGCTCGTCCGTTTTATTTTCTTTTGTCTGCTTATGCAGTGGCGATGGAATTCATGGCAGACGTCAATACGTAAGAAAAAGGTATAAAGTTTTATGTTTGTTTTATACACTCGTTGCGGTAGTACTATGCATTGTTGCAGCAATATTTTACACGTATTCGTTGTTAAACGATTCAAGCATTTGTTCTAAGTATAACATTACAAAAGTAAACAATGCTCAAATGACCATCCGAAATTTCCACGCACTCGTTGTTCTATATCACTTTAATACTAATTATTGCGAAACGATACAATTGTTTCTTCCCGTGTTCTTCCAATTTAATCGTACATTGCGAACTAAATTGATTAAAGCTTGCACCTAAACGCCCCAGGAACGAACATAGAAATATCACGAAATACCATCAACGAAACGCTGCGAGCACCCTTGAAATGGGACCCCGCGAAATCATTAAGGATGTCGCAGTTAACATAATTCTATACTACGAAAGCTCTTAGCGAATACACAGTGGGTGCTCTAAAAACACCAGCGTAAAAGTTCCATTCATAAAATCCCACGGATTTCGCGGACCCCTGCGAACGCGGATGATCCGAAAAGCCAGGATTCCCCGCGTTTTCGATTATCACCGTTGCGAGAGGACGTCGTATGTAAAACGGCGTGTAATTAGTACACGAACTCCGTATAACTCGATAAGCCGATAACGGGACAGCCTCTGTCCCGTTCTCGCGGCTGAAATAACTGGCCCTGTTATTTCGGCAAACACGCCGTCGGGCCGTCGGGCGGCTGGCCCGTCGCCATTTCTTCCGGTCAAAAAAAAAAAAAAAGAAGACTTTTCCTCCCCGGCTCGCATTGCCACGGTATCAGATACGGCGGCGCGCGAGAGAAGAACGAGAAGGATCGTGTGTGCCTCGCGCACTGTCGGCTACACGGGAGAAGGAAAAAAACCGGAGAGGCGAGACGCGTGGCTGCTGATTACAGAAAGCCCCCGAGCCCCCTCGTCCGCCATAATGATGCAATTAAAGCATGGTGTAATTTCATTTACGCGCTGGAACACGGCCGGATGTATTTGTCTCGTCTCCCCTGACGCGGCTCATTATTCTGGCCGCTCCTTTAAGGGACTCTTACGTTCTTGGGAATCTCGTTTGGAAATGCGAGAATGGTTTTACCTCGTGCCTTTAATGCAGTTATAATGCCAGTTCGGTACAACTACAGGATACACCGAGTACCGTTCCTTCACCCGGAACCTTCGAATACCTGTTGAAATAAAAACAGCCGAACAAATATTCTGCTTTACTGTAATATGTACTATCCAAACAGTTGTTGCCTCACCATTTCCCGTCGCGAAGATGATATTATGTTTTTCGTCAACCACGTTACAATGCGTGCATGCATGTACGTAGGCACATCTCTGGTGGACCCAATAGTAATGCTTCGTAAAACATTCCCCAGATAAAACTCGTACATTATTCCGTTGGAGAAAGTTTCAGCGATATCGAGTTGCCAGGCGCGTATCCATAAATATCACTTTCAGCGGGGACGGTCGTCGACACGGGAACAACGCGAAATTCCTTGACTATTCGTTCCAATCAATTCCCCCGTCATTTCGAACGACAAAAAGCGGAATACGTTAACGACCTATTCTCATCGGGCGGGCCGCGTTGCCCCGGCGACGAACCCCTAAACGTTCATCCCGATAATAAAGGGGGGGGGGGGAGGAGAACCGGCAACGTAATAGAAACCAGCGTCTGGCCGAAACGGAAACGAAATTCCACGGCGAAATTTTGATCCTGTATCCGAGCGTGATCGTCGTCTGCAGCGGCCGTCCTCACCGCCGATCGCAATATCTTGCGAGCCGCGACTCTTGGCCGGGTAGTTGCGCGACGACTGGTATGCGAAGCTGCGGTACACTTTGGAATCTAATATGGCGCTGACGAGGACGCTCTGCCCAATAAAATGTCGTCGCCGCATAAACAGTTGCACCAGCCTGGTCACGATTATTGCCGGCTGCACGATCGTTTGCGCCTGTTCAACGCTTCGCGTGGACGCCCCGCTTCCGAGCGGAAATGGCCCGACTGGCTGCGCCACGCTCGAGAAATGAAACCCCCGGGATGGAGGGGCGGCGGGGGATTAGCTGGTGCACTTCGGGGAAATTCAGTAAGAAACGCGCCGGGGAAGAGTTCCGCGCGGCGAAAGCTTGGAACTTTTGATTCGCGGTATGTATATATCGTTCGCCCGAGTGGCCGTAAGATTTGTAGGACGGGTAGGGGCGATTAGAGGGAATTATAGGGGAAGATTTAGAGGCTGCGAGAGAAGGGCGAAGGAATTTAAATGATCGCGATGGGGGCAAGCGCGTGAAGAACTGAAGGAAGAAACGGGAATCGATTTATTTCGACGTTTTATGCCACGGTGCGTTGAAAGGTGCGTGTCGGACGTCTTGCTTGTGGTGTTTATAATGCGGGAGGTCCGAACTGTATGTGCGTCAATAGGTATCGGGATCGTAGGGTAATGGTGTCGCCATGTACGATGGGTACTGGGGTAGTTTCCGTAATTGAACATTTTAATAGGCGAAGGAGATTGTTCCTTAAGTTCTTGCTCGAGTAAGGATATATTATACGAACAGTGGCATTTATTCAGACCTATTGGTTATATGATACAGATTTTTAATGACAATTTATGGAAAGGCCTGATCTATTTTTATTTGGATTGAATATCCAGTCTCGGTGTTCTTAAGAAAAGTTGACTAATGTATCCAATACTGAATTTACCTATGTCCGAATAAATTACCCGCATTAATTTTTTAATCTGGTTTACCGACATTAATTGTTCGATTAGTCAGGACGCAGGCAGGCCAGTTAAATTAAGATCTCAGAATCGATGAAAACACATTTTCCTCCAACCATTTGAAAACCCCACTCAAACCTGTGGCTTTCTCATTATCATTAACTTTAATAATTTTAGAGTTAGAGGAATCGACTATAATTATATTATTAGCAAAGTCTGGGATGCAGAGTGATTTGTCGTAAGCAGCGTACAATTAGTCGAGATGAAAGATAGTAACAATCCTCGTTCCCCGTATCCAAAGAAATGATTCAATGAATGCATTCGAAGAATTGCATATGGAACGCTGCTGACGTCTTTGATTTACCGATAAGCCCTTCACACCTTTACCCGCGCTTACGAAAGAGGGACGAGGACTGCATCTTAACAGGACGAATCTTCGACAGGCGTGCAAAACCTCGAATACAATCACGTTGCGATTTATATCGAACGGGCCATACGGAATATAAAGTAGTACATCGTTGCATTTCGCCCATTACAGAGGAGCTTCGAGCATTCTGAACCGAACCTTTCAACTTTACGAAGTTAGAGGTTCAATCTGCCACGCACATACGATATAGTCCTTTGCGCATAAAATATTCCACTTAGTTTGCTATCATTCTCTCTAGGCATCATAGTACACGTTGGATATCCAATACCTTCGCCAATCGAATCAAGACCGAGTAGAAAAACTTCACTCGTCCAACTGTTAAGCCGACACGTAAACGGCAAGTTGTTCTACAATTGCAACAAATTATTATTTCACGCCGGACAACAATGAATGCCTAGCAATTATTTCTTCGCCTGTCGATTATTCATTTACCATACTTTTTGCAGTCCCGATTCGAGGTTCCCACGAATCGCGGTAATAATTCAGACGCGGTTTAATAGACTTGACGAACTTCAACGGAGCCACCGCAAGCGTAAGCAGCTTTCCGGCAACGAAAACCGAGAATAATTCACGGTGTGATTAGGCGACGAGCGTTTTTTCAATGGAAGCGAAGAGTCGGACAACGGGGCCGCGGCGTTTCACCGACGAATTCCCTTCTGTTGTGCTGGCCGAAAAGGACCGTGGAAAATCGCCGCGGAATAATTACGGTATAAATAACAATGAAGTGCGACTTTACGAGACGGGACGAATGCGGTTGGAGAAAAAAGGGGATCCCAAGGAAAGTGGCTTATATCTAATTTATTCGAGGGCGTACATTGTCGCCCCGCTGAATAGAGACGGTGGCCGAAAAAAAAGAAGAAAAAAAAATGGGGGATATTGTACGTAGATGGTTGCCGTTGGCCGCCCCCGTGCTTCTCGCCGTGGTCTGTGCTTCGCCATGGCTCCGGATTATACCTTTATCCGCTGATTTACAGCGTCACTACGGCCGCGTCGGTCTGGATATGAGAAACTGCATATAGAAAAGGTTTCACGCTTAATTTCGGCCGGCGAAATTGAACGCACGTGAACTTACTACGTCCTTTGACCCGCGGACCTCGTACCTCTCGCGGGGACTGCCGCGTTAAACATGCCAAACTCGCTCCACGAACTTTGCCCGTTTCGATGGATCCATCGGGGGAATGGATAATTTGAAATGGTACCGTTTGGTATGGACTCGATCACACTTTTCTCGATCGATTTCGCTTGATATGAGGCATTCGAATATAGGGCTTCGGGCGGAGTGCTTAGTATTTATGACTTTCGATTGCAACTTATTGATGGACGGAGCTGTTATTCGATTGTTTCGAAATTACAGATTCTGTTTTTTTTTTCATTACTAATATTCACGAGTTTTGTACTTGACGACATGCTTTATCGCTTTATGCTCCGTTGTAGCTTTTACAATTATACTATAATATAGTATGATAATGTCTTGATTTCGTTTTTGGTCGACACGCAAAACGGTGATTACCATATGAAATGGTTCCAAACATGTTACGGAAATATTACTTTAATTGAATTATTTTACATCGCGTATACGGTGATCAATTGGATACGCGATAATAGCTTCATTAATTTACTTAATGGCAGCTCGTTTAATTGGAGCGAACTTTTTCAGAATTATCTATCTGAACTATATAAAAGGTGGTATCTATAACAGAATCTACGTAAATACAGCCTGAACTTTCACCACCGCGAGCCACCATTTTTTGTCAAAAACGAATCACCCATTAAAATCCACGAATACTCGCGAATTTATTCATTCCATTGCCACCGAACCGGGAATCCCTGCCTCAAAAAATTCCACAGGCGACTCCAAAACTCGCACAAACAACGACCCACGCGTAAGCACCGAAGTTCGCCCAAAAAATCATTCGTCGTCAGCACACCTTTGCTCGACGAGTCCTCAAAAGATTCTCGCCACCTGGCTAACGGCGCGGTCGTCCGGAAATGGATCGATTCTAGAAGTACAGAGCACGCCTTTAAAACTCCATTACGCGGTTCGCGCAGTGACCAAAGCCGCATCCATAACCAACTCGTTGCCACCTGCGCAAGGTATTCCCGAGACCTGTCCAGCGATCTCTTCAAATTTCTTCCCACCGCGATTTTCTCCAGCTTCAAGAGCAAAAGTTCGCAAAGACGCGCGCGTTGGCCGCCAGTCACCGCGAACAACGCAACGATGCGGCGAGAAAGATATTCAGCTGACTGGACGAAACGGGGTTATCCGTCGTGGCCGATCGGCCTGAGTGCACCGGTATCTCGATTACTCGCGTCGTGTCGAGAGTCTGGGCTCGTGGACGTCGCACGAGCGTGCTCCCGAAGAGTGATACGTGCTGGGAAAGCATGTGGGCCGTCTCGGGGGCAGGGTATTGAAAAGAGGAGCGAGGGGCAGAAAAAGATTAAGGGAACGTAGTTTCGCATGAGGAATAGCTGCGAGACTTGGCGAGCAGGAAGTGCAAACGATCCTGGATGTATATGTAAGGCGTGATACCGCTATGCGTTCGTCAGAAAGTGAACAATGCACAATATTGAATGAAAAATTAAACAAAAATGTTTTACGGTCCATTATGTTTGAAGTTGCGTATCTCTTAGAGGAAAGAATCATGAGCGTTGAAATTCGACGGAAGACGACGTTAAAATGGTTCATAAACGAACAGCAGTTTACAGATTGCACATACAAGAAGGAACCTTTACTTTCGACAATGTTTTTTGGGGGGAGAATTCGCCTCTGCGATATTACTTGGAAATTATGCGGCTTGTCGACGACAGGATGAGACATCTCAATGGGAATACCGGCGTTACACGAGCTTTTACATTTCGAAGTAGATACGGTGGAAAGTTTCACCTGACAGGGGAGCACGCGTAAGAGCGGTATTATGGCGATTATGCGGAAGGTGACGCGCGGTGATAACCGGATGCATGCAGCTTTGCCGAATGGGGCGTGCGTGGAGCGGAAGTTTGCTTCTTAACTTCGTTCCTGAATTCCATGGTTCTGTTTTTCTTATTGTTAGTTACATAATTGTGAATTACAGTGACGTTCAACGTGAAACAGCAGACAATTTGTGCATTTCTATAGATAGCGATTATCAGAAAGTATGCTGCCTGTGTAAATATATTTCTTTCACAGAATTTACTACAATTCTTAACACCCACGAAGTTATGTGTTATTATTAATAATACGTTAAATATTATTAATAATCATTATCGCCAATCATTTATGTATTGTTATTACTGACGAAGTCGAATTGTCGTAAGAGAAGGATGCAAAGAGGAAGGCAGAACGGCATCGTAATTATAATTAAGTTTACCCGCAGACGTTTATTATATCGATCATCCTCGTCAAACTTTCAGCGTTGCAGCGTAGCGAAGGGGGAATTATCGTGTGCCGTGTGAAGCTGTCTGACAAACACGCATTCGTCATAATATATTATTCCGCGTCGTCGGTCGCACGTTGTACGTCACATAATCGCAGTATGGCATGGCCATAGTTCATACACGTAATACTCGCCGTACCACGGTCACGATCTAATTACGCTAATCAACTGTCGCCACGTCGTAATCGGCCGGGTCATCACGCTCCCGTTGATTCTAATTGTCTATTATCCTGTAATCAGGATTTTACACCGGCTGGCAAACGGCGGGGCGAAGTAACCGCGAGATATTTAAATTAACTGTCCGGTCACGTTTTTGAAATTGGCATGTCGCAATCTCCATTACGCGACGTAGTGATTACATCGAAGACGACCAGCACGATTACGCCCCGGATAATCCATTGGAACGGAACGAAATTCTCTTTACCTCCAAGACGAACGTCTGGCAAGTAATTGAAACAATGCTACCTTTTAAGTCTCTTGAAATATCGATTGATGCACGAATTCGTTCGCTTCTGATACTTGCTTCACTTCTTTTATTTATTTAAGTAGTTCCACCCGTTTGCGAGTGCTTATTGTTAGCTGGTACGTGTTCTAGAATAAGCACTCTTCGTTGAACAACTTCGAATTATAATTTATTTATAGACGCATCAGCTGAATATTTTAACAAATGAACGCGGGGTTGGAGAATCCGCAACGAAATAGCGTTTTGTTGTTTTACAATATTCTAAATTCTTCTGCGTTACAAAAGGCATGGCTATTACGGTTTTTATATTGTTTATATAAAACGATTGGAAATCGTACGGACACTAGGGGAAGCACGAACGTTATCGTGCACTAGAAATCAAGGATTAGTAGATATTAATTGGCACGGAAGTTCCTAATTAGTAGCCAATCAGTTAATCGAGTATTACATTTGCAGCGACATAATCCACATCAACTTTCACCGTACCAGCAATTAATCAAGCCCGATTATAGACGTCGAATCGAGTTCTGCAGCTTGAAACAGGATATTCGTTCAAACCCATTTCCTCATTATTGAATAGAACGAGGCTGCTTTTAATTAAAAAAATGCTAAACATATATTTCTAAAGGGCATTTCATATCCGTGAACGATCTGTACACCGTGGAATCATAAACAAAAAACGATTTCTTAAGTTAAATATTCATGAATTATTTGGAGAGGGGTAATTGAAACAAGCACAGATAGAGCCAAGTAAGAACGTTTTATCGCAGTGGGAACACGTCGAAACAATTTAACGGGCCGCAACTCGCGTCTGACCATAAAAGGACGTCATCACTGAGTAATCGAATTGGCCGTAATGGGACTCCAGATTTCAGAATTACGAGCGCTACCTTCTATCGCACCTTCGCCCGTTTCATCTTCCTCGAGTGCAGCAAGTCGGTTCGACGTTCAATCGGAGCTAAACCGTTTCCAAAGTTGCGACCATCGAGAACCGTTCCCCGACTATTACTGGTCTGCGTCGCACAGTATAATTACTGTTCCCCGTCGCGATCAACCCCCGCCATTGCAACAGCCTCTTTTAACCCGTGCTCGATCGAGCATGTGCGACCGTCAAAACTCGAACCTATCGATCAGACGGGCCATTAATTTTATACACACATTTAACAGGAATTATCGATGGCGACTGTGAACAATACTCGTAGTGCGTTAATTAGCGTCGACGGCCGATGGATTATTTACTAACAAGTGTATCGTGCATGTTGCCAGAATTTCAGGTTATTTGTTATGCGCGCTGTATTTCGTTCCTTTGCTAGAAGCACCCACTTCGTTATAAAGTATGATTATTTGAATTTACCGAACTTTTTAATTACAATCTAGCGCGCATTTTAAGAGGGTTGGTTAGTTGGAATCAACGGATGTGCGTCGTGTCGTACACGTACCAATGAGATTCATGTACACGCATTTCCTGCGAGACCTCGTTGTATTGAATAGCTCAAGAGAATAAAAATTGTACATTTGCGTAATAGCAATTATAAGTGAGCTAGTAATACCTATTATACGTGAAAATTCCTGCTTAATCTCCTTCTAGATATTCAAAGAATTTTTAACCGTAGTACGATGTCATAATTAAAATTTGAATATCAAACTATTTATCGTTCGCACCGAAGACTGGACAAGTAATTTGCCAATTAATTTACTCCTCTGAGATTTAAATCAATGTTTGCAGAGTTCTATTCGAATCCAGTTCGGTATTCAAATAAAGTCTGCTATAACTTTCGACAGTACCTACATATATTCTCTATAGGTTATCTCGTTATCCCGTATAATTTTAAATAACAATTAATTATTTTCCTCGTCGCTGAGATCAAAAAGATACCTCTCGCCAAACTTCGCAAGAAATCAAACGAATAATAAGCAACTTACCACCACAACATGTTCAACCATCCTTTTCCCTCGCGCGTGCCGCCCACAGAAAACCCTCGTGTCAAAAAATCGGCAAGAAGAAATACAAGGCCGTCGCGTGCAACGTCTAAACGTATGCGCATCCCCTAATACCGCGCGTACGTGATCGGCTGGCCACAAGCGAAGGGCAAGTTTGCTTCGGGCCGTTCGAAGGAAATTTACCGGTTCGGGGTGGGGCTATTAATTTTCGGGCGGATCGGAAAAGTATGGAGGAACGAACGCCAGCCAAGATCCCGAGTCGACCCCGATAACTTTCCGTCCGAACTTTTCGCGGAATACGTGAGGTGGAACCGCGTGAAAAATTCTCGCGGCCCATTTTCCGCGGGGAACAAAGGGAAGCTTGAAGAGCGAAGAAAAGGGGCAGGGGGGTTGGTGGTGGTGGGGCCTGCGAAGTTCGCACGTACCGTACAGCTACTTCCATAAAATCTATACCGGTATTCCGGCAGGGCAGCCTCTACTTTGTCGGCGCGTTCTGACGGGGGACAAAGGGCCGTTCAGTATTGGCAGCCGGTGATTTAGATCGTTTGCTCCGAAGCCTGGCGTGTTCGAGGAAAATTTGTACATCGACGCGATGAGCCAGCGATTTGCATACGCGTGGCTCGAGGACCTAATCCTTTACGTGTTATGCATGCCTAATTCTGTAAACATTATTTACGGCAACACGCGGCCGTCGGTAATTTCATTGAAATTGTTCATCGGTGTGGGGCCTCGAACCGTGAACTTTCATCCGGCGCCGATTCACTTTTGCCAGGCTGTTGAATACGAAGTGACCGACTTGTCGAGCACGCCTTTCCGATTTTCCGCGTTTCGGCGTTTCACTTATTCTGCGAGACAGCGATCCTTTTGATTGGAAGCTTTTATTAAGCTGCGTCGTTGTTCTCGTTGCTAGTGTTATCGGCCGTTAACGGAAAGTGTTTGGAAAACACGTCGCTCCGGTCGATTCGTCTGTTTCATTGAAAAGTTTCACATCGGTGATGCAACGACGGATTGTTATCAGATGGCAAGACAGCTTTCTTCCCTCCCCAATTTTAAACTGTGCGAAACAATTACAGTGTTCGTTTTGTTTTAATCTGCGGGCATGCATTACGGCGTTTCGACCTCTAAATAGCTGAGCAGTCGGACAGTCGAGTTCTCGAAGACGGCAGATCGTCATTAGTAAGGCATTAAATTGCGCGAACCAAAATCAATCGAAATATATAATGATAGAAACGATAACGATGAAAAGGCAGACTGATTCCGCGAACAACAAATATTCCTCAGACGCGGAGCGCTGCGTTTAATAGTCTTTAATTGTTACGTCTAGCGTGGAATCGTGTTAGTTGGAAACGAACGAGAGTCGTCCCCCCCCCTCGCCGGGTATGTTATACATCGATAATGTACTTTAATTGGAGGAGTACTGCGTCAGAATTTTAACGACGACCACGGTTTGGGGGGATCTCGATGCCGGGTTTATAGTCGCTGCCTTCGCGTGCGCATTTCTCTCCCCTGGCCCCTTCTGAAGCGAGCAATCAGCAAAGCGGCGTGTTTCCGGTGGATTTTGCCCGTCCGTGCGTACGTTCGAGGAAAAAACAGCGGGAATCGGCAGGACCAAATTGCTCTACCATTAAAACTATAAAACTGAGAGAACGCCGCGAGCAACACCGTCATTGTCGATGATAGACGGAATCGTTGCAGCAGAAGTTCGCGTAATACGCAATAACGCGCACCCGGATGGATGTTTATTAGTGGAGAAAAAACGTGCCATGCAATGTGGCGTGCCGTTCAAGATGCGAGGAGCAGTATGGATTGTTAGTGAGAGCGCGTGTACGTATACGTACGTATCTCAATTTATGTTTAACAAATTCTTTATCGCAATGCTCGTATCGGTTGCCAGAGTTCTCAGACTCACGAGTTGCTGGAGTATCGATAGGCACAGCAAGCGAGCAAACTGATGAAAAATTGGTTAGTGCCAATTATGTTGAACTAGGCACTCGATAAACGCAAGTGGCGTGCACGTGCGTACACTAAGTGGGGCTTTCAATATTTTGTCAGGCCGGCGCTTTGCTACCCATTATTTTCTCTTCCATTAATCAGACAGCCATAAAATATCCAAAGCACTCGTAATTTGAATTTCCGATGCAACAGAATAATTGCAATTCTTCTGCTATACAGAAACATACGTTCTAAGGATAGAAGCTTTAGTCACAGGTGACTGGTCACTTGACTGGCTCAATCTTAATAAGCCGTTCGTTTGCCAACGCAAAATAACTCCACAGAACAACAGATCGAGAAAATTGATAAATTTATATGCATCGTTGTCTAAAATTTCTCACGAAAGACGCGTCTTCAAATATACATCGTGCAATGTATTGTTACTAGAATTTTCCAATTCGATTCAGTCTACAAACTTACGCCCACCGACTTCGGAAGAAAATTATTTATTAATCAACCGCCGCGACAAAAGTTTCGTCATTTCGTAACGTCGAACATAATTGGGATGGGAACTTGCCTTCAAATATAAAAAGCTGAGCGCCAATCTGGTGCTTCGGTAATAAATTAAACAGAGAAACCTGCAAAAATTTCTTAGTCCTTTTCACCCGCGAACGAGCCCAAATACAGCTAAACCCCAGTTCACATTTTTATCGCGCGTAAGTTCGACAAGTAGACACGGCATCGCGAATTGCGAACTTAGACAGAAGCTTCCTGTCGCTCGAGCACATACAAGAAGCGTCCGCATCAGCTTATGGAACATCGAATCCGTAGCTTGATCTACGCGAACGATATTAACGCCCATCATCGTTCGCCACGGTGCTTCGCGGCGAACTAATAACGCGTTCGAGAATGGCGTTATCCGAGGAGGATGATGCAGAGCAGAGGAATCATCTCGGTCGAGTGGTAGCGACGACGAGAGTAGTAAAGTCTTGGCAAGATAAGGTAGATACGATCTTCCGCCATAGTGCCGGTTAATGACCTGCTGTTTATGCAAGAAAAATCTGACGCCAGGCCGGTCATAGGAAGGGCAGAGCTTGGCCGGTGGAACGATGAAAACGGGGCAGAGAAGGAGAGAAACTTCTGCTGATGAAAAAAGAAACGGCTCGTGGATGGGAGGGAGAAGTGGACAGGTGGCTAGAGAAGGGCGGAAGGGGGAGGATCGCGATGGGAGAAAGGAGGATAGGGTCGGTGTACCAACCCCGCAAGTCTTACTTTCCACGCTGAGTCGGTCTATTAAAAAGTTCGGAATAGCTGAAGGGGGAGATTACAGGTCGACCCTTAACGCGAATCTTCGTGCTATGTAGTACTTCGTGAAATCTTTAAAGCCCAAGATGAACAGTCGAAGAAGATGGCCCATTGTCTCGAGATGGATTGGCGTTGGTTTCTTATCGCACTCGTCCAGAGGAACTCGAGAAAAGTTCACCGCGATCGAACATTGATAATAGCTGGCTAATTTGCCTCTGGCCAATTTTTGGTTCTATCGAATTCCGCGCGCCCCGTGGCCAGTCCGTGGAAGTTTCTCTTCGTCTTGGTCGATTTTATTAGGACGATGAAGGCCGATCGTTTTGTCTTTCGCGTAATTTGACAATTAAGAAGTGACAAATTGTCTCACGTGTTGGAACAGGAAACTTCAACATTCACGTAATACGTTCTTAAAATGTTCAAATTGGGGGAAATTGCAGGATAATTGTGGACATGTTTATTGAATAGAAACGACCTTTGCTTTCCAGTTTATTTATTTGATATTTTTAGCAACGACCGTGTGTCACGAATTTTATTATTGGCATACGAAGTGGCCACTTGATTGCACGGGGAAATAATTCGTGTGAAACGTGCCAGAATAATTTGTAGCGAATAAAAATAAAAGTGGAAAGCAAATTTTGTTGGATAGTGTAGAATTAAAAGTTATGAACTCCGTCGCGTACGAGGCGAGCTGCAAGAGATTCCGAAATATTCATACATATATCTCTATAATTATCTGTTATGTAAATTGCATGATCTAAATCGCGATAATTCTATTTTTACGATCGACGCTTTATAAACAATAATCACAAGCTCTGCTTAAACACTAAACATCTGCCTGTGTAATTCCATTACTTTCCAACATATAGTACAATGTAACTCCCACACCCACAATATATAACAGATCCTACATTACAATAATATATAACAGAATAATTTAAAAAAGTTACGAATCAGACAATGAAACGTGCGAAACAATACAAAAATCTACTACAATTGTTTAATTGTTTAATCAAAGCTGACCAAAAAATTTGCCGAACCGATGAACAAAATAAAAACTCGTTATCCAACCGCAAGCACGACAATTTCTAAGACGCTTGCTCGGAAAATAAAAAGTCCCGGCGAAATCCGAGGGAAGCGACGCGACGTCCAAAGAACCTGTTCATCGGCCGGATGACGCTTTGTTACGTCGATTTTACACGACGTTTCCTCGAGCGTCAAAGTTATCGCGCGTCGCGGCGAAGTTTGCGGCGTTCCTCGCAACAAAAAGCGACCGGAGAAGCGGAGTCCGTTGGTGCAGGGTAAAAAGTCGAAGCTGGAACCCACATCGTGATAAAGCGCAAAGGGGTTGGGGGAATCGTTTCCTGCAGGAGTGGCCAGGATAAAGGCTCGACTTACCGAATATGATTTATGCCCCAATATAACTCCGCCGGCGATAAAATAAGGAGCCGTCCCTGTCGCACTTTTTTTCTCACCGTCCTTACCTATCCCCCCGTCCACCACTCCCGTTGATTCCTCCCTGTCCCTCGAACTCGTTTCTAAGACATTACACGATTTCCCTTAATCGAGTGCTCGAATGTTAATTCGGTTCTATTGGGCCACGTGACCAACGTGGCTACACCCACGGACAATTGTATCGCCATCATTAACTTCCTTCGTTTCGACGAGCTGTCCCGGTAACTCCGCTCGTTTTCATTTTACGATCTTCGTTTTATTGTCCGGCTCCTATTTCACCGTCGGCGAAACACGTCGGGCGAACGAGGCAACGTTTCCGCCCGCGTTGATCCGAAATCGTACGTGGAACGAAGAAACCGGGTTAATGTGCGCTAAATAGAGTTCAAGATGCGACAACTGTTTCATCCGTATTTACACGTGATTGGAATACTGGTAGGTGGCGATTTCTCGCGTGACTGTGAGCAGGAAATACAGGACGTCGATGAAACACCTGAATAAACCATTGCTGTTGTATTGTATTCTTGCCAAGTACGAAAGAAGTTGTTATTTCACGAGATTCAAATATTTTTGTTGCTCGCGACGGACTGTCCCGCGAGTTATACAATAAATATTGTCAAAATATTCCGATGAATCTTTCGTATTGACTTCGGAGACCTATTATTTACCGATGCTTCTTTATTTAAGTAAAGTAATCTTCTCGACATGGTGCTTATAATTTAAAATTGATGACGGGGACAGGTTAAAAAATTATATTGCTTCAGTTTCATTAATCTGAAAAAAAAAGTAGTCACCTTTTCCAAATTGCACTTTGCACTATCCTTCAAAATTACCGACCATTCTCCCTTGGCGTATCATATATGTATACACGTACACAATCCCATTCTAGTTTCTTCCCAATAACAGCTTAACATAATCGAAGCAGAGATGCCGCCTTATCGGCAAATTCCCAAATGAAAATGTTAACGTCGATATAACAAACTTCCCCCGCATATGTGCCCAACGAATACTGTCCAAGGACAAAATATATCTCTCATACAATTGAGGATCGATTCCTCTAAGTTACCCTCGCCTCACATTCATCCCCTTCCATTTCGTGGCCTCCCGTCCCATCTAAAGTATAATACTCGGGGATAAACCGTGGGGTGGTTTTTGTGGCAATTCGAAACCGGCCTAATCGACCGAATGATTTTTGAGGGAGATTGTTCTGAAAACTTCCGAAGACTCTCCTAACCGTCTGGAACAGGCTGAGGTAAGCTGCGAACGGAACCGCAGCGGGACTTTTAAGAAGGAACGAATAAGACGGAGGACTTCATCATCGCAACTGATTGGTCGATTTGTCACCCCCTCATACCGTTCTCTCTCTCTCTCTCTCTCTCTCTCTCTCTCTCTCTCTCTCTCTCTCTCTCTCGTCTCAACCCCGTAAATCAGGACTCTTGGACTCGTCCTTGATGGTTAATTGAACCGGTCGAGCTGCTGATCCGACAAACGGATACCCCCTTCCCTTCTTCCTTCCCTTCCTCCGTCCTCGTTTTATTCCCTTTTCCTCCGCCGTGTTTCCGTCTTCGTTTCCCTGATTGATCTTTGCCGGCTGATCGACCTGCTTCGTTGGTGCCGTGAGCCAAGATCGATCGAACGACTTTTTCGAACGGTTATACAAACCCACTTGCGCGATCAATCTCGCTACCCTGCTTCTCTAATTTTAGGGGGGGCGATCATTGTTTTCAGCGCATTAAACCGTTCGATCGATACGTCGTTTGCTTGCTCGACCATCTCCTGAGATTTGATGCTCGTGGTTTGTTCTGAAGTGGATTTGTTTCTTCTGTGTGTATCGCTTTATAGCACGGCGTGGTATATTCTGACATACAGGAACTCTGTATTTCGATTTTAGGTGGGCATATTTGTTGGTGGTATATTGGCTAATGAAATGTTTTAGCCGGTGACACATGATTTTATTATATAGACCTGTGTTAAGAGTTTTGAACAGTATTTAGGCGATAATTCTATGCAATTATTGACGCAACTAGGCAGGACAAATTCAATGTTTTTATTAAATATTCTCAGGTGGAGAGTGCAATGTGTCCATATAATAAATTTTATGATAAATGGCAATTGCATATAAATATTTATTTACTGTATACTGTTACAATCGCCAACAACGATGTCTTTAATTTCAATCTTCTCTTACTACGACAAGAAAATTTTTTTATAATTTATTTATTAAGATATTAACTGCAATGAGCACCGGCAACTAGTAACACGTTTCAGCCACCTTAATGCAAACCAAATCCTTCGCGAATCTAATTCTAAGAATCTAAGCATAAAACAGTTTATCCGAAATTCGCGCTGCCAGTTGACTTACGTATCCGCGGAGAAGAAATTGGAAACGATCTCGTTCAAGACGGTTCATCGCTTCCAGTTTGACCCTCGAGCCTCACTCACCCAAGCACTGTCCACGGAAATCAACTTTTATACCCCACCTGCCTCAAACGAATTACACAATCGCCGCGGCGCGGCTTCAGAATTCGAAGCTCGTTCATTTATTTCCGAACGACGCTTAATGATTCAACAACGGGGGGCGATCTTACGCTCGTATCGGAATAAATTACGTGGCTGGCGATTATCCAACGTCCTCGTCGACGACGGCGAACGTAGCGAACGTAGCGAACGACGGAAGAAGACGCCAGGTACGAATTTAATAAAGTACGAGCTTGTGATAAATCCGTGCTCACTTAGTAACGCGACGGGGAGGCGAAAAACAAAACTTAAGCAAGACGCATAGCCGGAAAAATCCTAATGAATAGTAATGGCTCGGACGGTGGTACCGGCCCTGTTCTCCTCAGGGGTGTAACCGTTCGACGAGCCCCTCTAGAATTTTCGTCGCGAACGATCCTCGCGGTGACACTGTCCGACCGTTCGTTTCGTCGCGATCGAAGGAAAAAAAATCTTCCCTCGTTCGGACCTGTTAAACGGTCCGTTCTGATTTGAACGCGTCCGCTAAGTTACACGGACGTTGGGTGGCGCCAGTCATTCGGAACATTTCCCCGTCACTGCTCCTTTTTGTTGGCGAGCCTCCACGGCTTTTAAAAGGAACCGCCGCGGGAGTAAATGAACGAGTGCAGCGGAGATTAAAGGATTATCGCCGGGGACAATCTGGTAAAAAAGCCGCCCCGTCTACCTTTTATTATCAGGGACGTATATATTTGCTGTAACGAACAGAAGGGACCGCGTTGATCCTTTATTCTGATTCGTTACGGCCGGGATTGCTTATGAAAAAGCTTCCTCGCGTGCGATCCGTTATTTGTTACACCTGGCGGCGAATGATTGCGCTTTTCTCGTCGCTTCGAAGATGACGTTTTGTCAGAAGGGGACGTACGTGACGTAAGAACTGTGTGATTTCAGTTTCAACGAGATCGATGGTAGATTTAATTGTCGGTATTTGGATTGGGCGTAGCGTGACGACTTTTTAATAGATCTCGAACGAGAGACATTGGTTTGCGGCTTGATCCGATGTATAATTTTCAGTAAATAGCTGACGGTGAATGTATTTGTGCCTCGAAGTGAATGCAAACGACGAAGTAAAAATTAATAGCTTCGTGGTATAAGCTATGGCATTTGATTATCTGCACAGTATAATTAGGTATATTAATAACATTCAGTTTTATTATATTAACACCTGTATTGCGAATGATATTTCTCTCTAAAAAAAGTCGGAAAACTTATTTTAGTAATAAAACTGTACCTGGACGGACATTTTTCATTTTAACGTTAGAACGACGGTACACGGTTCTGCGCGTACACGCAAACGGAAAGAAATTTCTGAATTATTGCTGGCATCACATTTCGGCTAGAATGAAACCACTCACTGAAACAGAGGTTGCGATGTAATTCATGTGACTGCATAAAAGTGCACTAAAATTTTAGATACATTTTCTTCCCGAGGAAAGAAATAAAATTCTTTCGTCTGCGCACACCTGCGAAATTAATGAAACACTATTTGTGTCCAAAATAATAAAGCAATACGTTCCTTTGCTTTTTTTCGGAGGTTCTAACAAAAATGTACCAGTGAAAACAGATTTTATTCACGCGGGTATTGAAGAAACAAAAAATTATTCCTGAAAACATAACGAATTGTGACAATGTAATCGTGATTTGAAATAAAATGAATGAAACTCATAACTTGGAAATATTGTTCCGTTACCTATACGAATTTATCATTCGTTATTCTGTAAATCTATCGAATTTTCGAGTTTGCTGTTGGATCAAACAATTGCACGTGTGTCAAAATTTCGCATAATTGAAGCAGTTTGTTGTTCATAAACTTTGTCATCCGCGCACAAAGGTATTCAAATGCGTAACGCTGTTACAACGTAAATCCTACTTAAACGGAGGACGTCGAAACGAACGTTATCTCGTTCGTTCGGGGCAATTGCACCGCGCGCATTCGAACATTTCCATCGGGGACTAAATAAAACGGGACTAATCCGGTTCTTACAGTTTCCCTCTTTTCCCGTGGAAATTGGGAAGTAAACGAAAAGCGATTGTTAACTCGTCTGCGATACAGTCTCGAATTTTCATTAAGTCGAGAAGGACACTGCGACAGTTCCACGCGAAGGCGTAAACGCTACGCTAATATCTCGGTTTATTGCACACTGACGCTTCCTATTAGCGTGTTAACACACACGTACACGCGGAGGCATGGCTAGAGGTCTTCTGACACCCACTGTTTCTCTCCACTCCGTGCTTACACTTGTTTCGCGCACGAACGTTCGCATCACATTTGATGTCGAACCGTTAAAGTCAATCAGTTGTGTAACGCGAAATATGTTTCGCCGAGTAGATGAATGATGCGATCGAGCGGAAACAGAACAAGGGGCGAATTGATTCAAAAACCTGCATCGTTCGAACATCTGCACCGGCGGAGGAAATAACTAGCGTGGAGCGCAGACTTCTGGCCAATGAAGCGCAGCGATCATAAGTTAGTTACGGACGCTTCGCCGCTTAAAAAGTGAGTTAGCGAAGTTAGCCTTTTAATTAAGTACTTAGCGGAATACCGGGGCTATCGCTTGTATGTTCAGCGATTTTACAGCTCTCCCGGAAATCACAGACGTTCGCTTGAATCGTATAATTTGAAAAAGTTATCAGTCTGCTACCCTTTCGCGTGCTTCGTTTTTCATTCCACGTTCATCGCTCTTCTCTCTAAATTTTTCGAATCTAACTCACCTCGCCGTTCCCTCGGCTTCAGCAGCGTTTGTTCTTAAACTGCTTGTGATCTTCGAGATGCCTTGACGAACCCATTCAATATCTCTACTCCGATTGTTCGTCTTCTTTCTAACAGAAGGATCGTTCCATCGCGATAATAAATCAGACTTTCACTAATAATTCCTGCGCGGAACACGTTTGAAATGTAGTGCCGTATGAAATGAAGAATATTTGCGAAACTCTGTAGAATTCGCCAGGCTCGTCTCGTGAGTCCCGAGGAGTCCCGCGTTTAAGGAAATTGGAGCGAGTCGTGGCGACGGTTTGCCCTCGTCGGCAATTCACCCGGTCTCGCAAGATTCGCAAGCTCCAGGAATTCATGTCGCCGGCTTATCGCGATTCGATCGAGTCGATCGATCGGAAGGCTGACGGGTGGGTCGCTGGTGGCACAGCCGCGGCCGTCTCCGTTCGCGCGTGTAAACTCGTCCATGTAAACGCGTCGCTAAACACGTAAGTCCACATCGTTAGGCGCGACCGCGGCCCTCGACAACCTATGTCCCTTGTCTGGCAAACAGAGTGCCTGATTTTACGTAGGTACCGTGTCGCGTGATACGAACCTCGCGCGGATCACTGTGCACTTGTACAGATCGCCGGTCGAAGACTTACCTGCGTTTGGCGGGGTATCACAGACGATCACTCGTATAGCACGAGAATTCGTTCGAACAGCGTACATATGTATATCGACTGAGATGGACATACAGGTTTCGTTTCACGGGGGTATGTGTGATACTCGGGAAGAATGCGATTTCGGTGATTGCACTTGGAATGCATTGCAGTTTTATGAACTTGGAAATGTCGAGTACCTTGATCAAAGTACTTTGACGATAGGACGAATTGTACGAGCCGTACACGAGTCTCGGAAATCAGAATTCTGTTAGGTTGTCCGGACAGTTGCTGTTGTTCTGAGACGTACAATTTCGATTTCTATACTTCACTTTATATTTCCGTGTTAATGTGATAGGTTTTAAGTAATACACTTTCGTGTTCTGCTCGTAAGGCCGTTAAATATATTTATTATATTCATACAAGATATGTAAATCGATGGGTTATCTTGAATCACACGATTGCAGTGATAGCAATTGTAAGGCTTATTATTTCGAATATCTGTTTCAACAATAAGTATTTAGTTTTCGGCACTTGCGTCTGCTCATTTACGTAAAATATATTCGTTGCGACTGAAGTTCGGCGTCGTTGTGTTGCGACTGTACGGAGTTAAATTTAAAAAATATTGTACTCCGTAACGAACAATAAAGACTGTTATCATGAACGAATCTTCAATGTCTTTTCAAACGTGAAACGTAAAAAGTAAGCTGTAATTTTTTGACGGAAGAATTTTAAATAAAAGTACAGAAGCTACCGTTGTTTGCAAATTTCAGTCGCCGGTGAAAATCTTCGTTCGCAATTATTCTAAAACAAGTGCACGCGACAATAAAACCAGACTACTACACCCCCGAATATGGCGCAGCAGAATGTGTGCATCAGTCTTTAATACCTGCCATCTGTTTATTCTTCTGTTTAAAATTAAACGCACACCGGCATCCGCGCGCGTGCCGTCTAAAATATGCATTCCCATGAATTTTTTGATAATTTCGTTTCATCCCGAAATTACCAGGTGCGCGCAGCTGTTTTCATCCGCAGCTGGAATAATTGCTATTAAACTGTAATTCTAGACTCGGATATATCCATCGCTACAGCCTTTCTACGCTAAGATAGTTATAGAATTGTATACTTGACTCTGACAAACGTGCAGAACGATTTAATTAATGTGCAACAATTTCCCCCGAACCATCCAACGCATGTGTTCGCGTTACTACTATTGCGAATTCATAGTTGCACGTGTTCGATGGCGATTAACTCGTGGTCACGCGAAACTTCTGTAATGGTGGCACGCGCTTTCGACTGTTGCAATTTTTCTCCATAAACGGTCGAATTTTCTGTGAATCGTGAGCTAAAGGTAAGGCAATTACCTTTGCTATAGAAATTCGTTGAGGGTACAGAAACCGTATGCGATATGCAACCGCGATTTTTAATAATATTTTTGTAATATTTATAATAATACATACACGCAGTGAGAAAGTTTTCAAATAAAATTGCATGAGAGGCTTGTGATTTTATTTCGATTAATGTACGTCTACAATAATATATGCAGTGTATGGTAATATGTAATTATGTTGTAAATAATTTGAAACACAAGAGGTGACGATATTGCCAAGCTTTCAATAGTATGCATTATATTTAATAATGTAATCCGTATGTGCATGAATATGAGCAAATTAATTATAATACCGACAGGGGGAACGAGGGTGGGGGGGGGGGCTGAATGTTATTTTAAAAGAAATAATTCATTTCCTGATAAACGAAGTCTAATGAGTGGCATGTAAATTTAAATACACGAGATTCAAGGTAAAGTGATTCGAAATTTTAATTCCTATTTAATTTAATATGAGTATCGTATGCTTCCGTGAAATGGACAAGAACGTACGCGATTAATCCTTTCGATGCGATAATAAAAATTATTGAAAATAAATCGTATTTCTATATATATTGAGGTCACCACTTAAATGAAAGTTTTCTACAAAATCGAACATTCATTTGAACGGTAGACAATGTTCCATCGAAAGTCACAGTGTCGTAAAAATTAACGACCACATCTGCTCAAGTGGATAATTCTGCAGAAGATTTGATCAGTTTTTCTCATCTTCAAGGACTCGTGATAGCATAGGACAGAAGTAATGGGGAGATAAATGCCGGCACGAACCCAGTCGTGACTATGCCCAGTTACATCTCGGTCACGTAACACTGAATTTCGTGGCCACGTACTTTTGAAACGAGCTGTGAAACTGGACTGCGGGTCAAAGTGTCCGAAACTCGTTGGCTAAAATGAACAGAGTATCGGGTCGCCGTGTCGTCTTTTCCAACTGGCGAAATTGTATGTATCAAATTCAATATTAACGGGTTTCTGTTCCAGCGACACAGAATTTCATTCGGATAATAACAGCGTAAAGAAATTACTAGAGTATACGTAATTATAAAATTTATAGGATAACAATTATTTACGGATATTAAATTAAGATTGATGCAAACACCTTTAATGAAACGTTCCACCGTCCATCGTTAACCGTCTTGCACGAATGAAAATATTAATCTGTGTTAAAATTCTTTGTTAAGCTGTTCATAGACGATCAATTTAATATTTACAGTTTGCGAGAAGGGAAGTGAGGCGTCATGTAACTTTATTTGCAATAAAATTAGTACACGTCTGATATAAGCGGGTTTCAGTATTATTATAAATGAAAATTTATTAGGGAAATAGGAATCATGGCATAACTAAGGTCTTCCCAAATATCTAACATTAGTTCTCATTAGTTTTAGTACAAAGATACATTATTAAAGTTATCACTCCACATACGAAATGGATTTACAGAAACTAAATTAGCAGATTCATCTATTTCAAGTGATGTTGGTATTACTCGCTGCCCGATAAATAATTTACCACGCACTTCGCCAATAGACTTTTTGCTATTACAAGTTGATACGTATTATAAATGTCAGCAGTTATAATTGTTGTGTTCAAATTTCTGTTCTTTATGAACTCTGTGAATCTGTACAATATAGATTTACATATAAATGGTATGTTAATTAAGGAAGGATTATTGTTTTCCATTCATATAACTAAGGTTCGATTTAACACGATCATGATTTTATTCAGGAACTGTTTATTATTATTACATAATACAGGATAATCAATATACTTTCGTGATAAATAAATTATTCAATACATAAATATGCATATACAGGAGAAGGAAAATTACCCGCAACCAAATATAGTTTAACATTAAAAAACAACAGTTATGTAAAAATTCTAGTCAGGTTCATATAGAAATCCCAAATACAAAATCAAATAGTACACTGCCTTTTAGGCTTCATTGTTTAATTCACATATGTAGATCGCTTGAAGTACTGGCAAATAAAGTGTCTATAATCGAAAACAAATTAAAACATTTGCATTGGGCTCTGTTTCGAAAAAGGCCAGAATCGTTGATTTCGAATAATTTAAATTCGTGATCTTATCCTACGATTATGTTGACCAACTCTACATTATACATAAACCATCAAACTCGAAATGGTTATCCGAATACCTGAATTGATTCTTTCGCGATTGAAAAGGAAACCATACAACAAATTGCACACAAAGGTGTACAAAATACAATATCTCGTATAGTTAACGAATTTTCATCAATAAATCATCCGTTTAAATCCTAAAAGCTGGCGCTATTCGAATGATATTAATTTAAGCAAGGAGTAAAGTTAATGATAGATCATACTTAAGAAGGACAGACACCCCAGCTACTGCTCTTGGTCCTAGCTTTTAACGATAATAGTCTGAAGACCATTTTAAAACCAAAAGTACCGCCCCATTATAATTAACACTAAAAGCAAGCTGGTAACGGTGCCCATAAACGACACGAACCGCCATCAAAATCGAAGGATCGCGAAACTATTGCGAATATTTTTGCGACCAGCATTCGTTTTCGAGGGACACTTTATTGGTCGCAATTAGCGCTGGTTTAAGCCTTTTAAGAAAGAAAGTTGATCGGCGTTGTTTCCAAGTTTTAAACGGCGAATAAAATTGACGGGGACTTTTACTTCTTAACTTAAATGGAGGTAATTATATGAGCTTTAAATATTTGACAAAATGTTCACTGGGTCTCTTCAAAGTGCTCCACCTTTTCACATGAAACACAGTGATATTAATAATATCATCTAACTCTAGTATACAAATGTCATCTAATACATTACACAATTGAATCGGTGATAGTAGAAACAAAGTGAATTAATATCTTCTCTTTTCAATACGGTTACACTAAGGATCACGGTGTTCACGTTCAAGTGCATCAAACGTTAATATACATGGCATGGTATATGAGTGATGGCGTCGAAAGTTACGAAAGGCAAACGATAGAAATATGTCGAGCAATCATCGATCAAATAAATTATCCACATTTCCATTCGTAGAATTACTGAAGTATATTATATTTTTATAACTGTACACCGATTCAATTTACGCTAAAGCGCAATTCATTTCTCTCCGCGAAACACCGCGCGATCCCGTTCGGGACGCACGATTTTTACTGCAAAATCTTATGGACTGCGCGGGGATAAATTCGTTAAATACAGACGCTGACGGATATACACGGTATGAATACAAAGTGAGGGAAACGAGCTGCCCGTACTCGTCGAAGTGTTTCAATGGGGTTGAACGTCGATCATGTGACCGCATATGCACGCAAATGAACGTTTGCAGTAACGATGAATAATTATTGCTGTGTGTAATGCATTGTGGAAACACGCCTACCCGGCTCCCTTACCCCCGAACTAATGGCTGTACTGAAATTCGTATTGGCCTGAAATGTATGAAATATCCGTCTTTAGCTTGAAATACGAACATTTGGTCTTTTAACCGAGGTAACATCATTAATTAAGCTCTGTTAAATGCTATTTAAATTGTGCCGCATTCAAGCATTGGAAGATACGCGTTTACGATATGTAAGCGTGCTGAACAATTTGCAAAATTGACATGTATATTTCAACCACGAGTTTCTATTGTATTGCGGCTTTTTGTTAGTCGGTTAACATTCAGAATTCGTTTACTTCAATTACACGTGTATTATTGTGGAATCAGAATGAAATCTGTACAAGACAAATATACGAGCGTGAACGTTTGCCACGGAGATTTAAGGAAATATGTAGTTATTGCAATCGCGGTGGAAAATCGATGGCTGGTATGTTTATGTACGGTTATGACAAATAAGGAAAATTAGGGTTTCTGTTTGCTTCGATTAACAGTTCAATTTGTGCGAATTTCTTTAGTTGGACCAGTTATCGTACACCACCATCCATTCATCGGTGCCAGATAGAATTTCTTTTACGATGGTTTTTTAACTTGACAAATAGTTTTGTCCTATCAGTTATCAATTTTTTTTCCACGCGCGGAACAGATTTCTGCCGGCGTGCGTTATTTGTTAACGGAAAGCACTCGTTTAGCCATTTCCTTTCTGTCAAGTCAGTTAAAATCAATCAAACTTCCAGCTCGTTTTAGATGCAATACTTTTCGGTTACAATATTTCGTGTTGCGCACTTTATGACTGCGATCCAACGGTATTGCATCTATGCAAACAATTGTATATGCTGCAACATCATTTATGATATAATGCACTTTAAATGTTTTAACACGTATTCCGTTATAAATTGCTTGTAAAATTATTCATCGGTTTCGCAACGTTGAAGCTCAATTCGACAGAAACAGTGTTATACTGATTTGAACAATCGATTTAGATCGCGATAAACTATTGTGTAATATTATCATTAGTTGGTAGCGCAAGAATAAATAATTAATGCAATATATCATAAATTTTCGACGATGCTGAATATCGACCGATTGTTGTTGGAATTTTAAATGCACTTGTCCAATGAATAACCTGCAAATTTTTAATATAGTTTATTTTATGAAATGATGATATAACTCTAACATGGGACAGGCATAATTTTATAAAATACGGTAGAATAGACATTTCGGTCTTGTAAGTATAAAGACGATTTTGTTCTTCAATTGCTAACACCACTTACTACCACGACTTATTTATAGTAATATTCTTCATACATCTACATCATAAGCTATATCCTCAGCTACATCCTCCTTGGCCCAGTTAAATAATAAATATACCGTCTGCTAACAAAACGAGCAGAAGTACAAAACACTCAAACAATTTCCCGAATTCCATACAATCGTAGTTTCAAATCCACAATTACTCAACTCCTATTATCCCCGGTATCTCGACAATATCAATGCGCATTGCACAAAGATCCGTATATCGATAAGTCAACTCGAAGAATCCCTCGAATATCAAAGGGTTCGTTACCCCAGCGGAAGCGAAGCCAGAATGCCAAGCCGCGGACGCCGAAGGCACCAAAGTATAGGCCACTTTCGCAACATAAAACCACCTCTCGTTTGTCCCGAGCCGTGCGTATTAAGAGCAATTCTTGCGCCTACGAAATTAGTTTCCTCTCCATTCAGCATACTCCATCAAAAACGTCGGAAGTCCATCGTGCTATCGCCAATGGAGGGGGTGGTCCGTGTTGTCAGGTGCTCCAACTATAGATCTGCGCGAAATTGTTGGCCTTTTACTTTATACGCCGGACACCTCGTTATCCTTCGTGCTTTTTAAGTCTGTTTATAGACGCCTACTCGAGAGTAACGTCGTTATAATGAGCGGGCCATTTACTTCCGTACCGGTTCCTTTCACAGACACACCCACATTGATCAACGTGTCGCGAGTGTGTCTGAACGTCATTTCAGGAAGAGGTCGGTTGTACTTGATGTTCCGCTAAAAGGTCCATGAATTTAGTCATTTAGTCGTTTAGTCGCGGGGCTTAATTATTTATTACATACAGTAATTAGTCACATAATTTATCACCGTTGTATCATATTAACGAAGAACTGTTCGACAAATGTTTTGGTTACATTGAAGAACGTGTTGAACGGGGGGAAATATTAATGAAAGTAGAGGCCGAACAGTTAATTTCTGGAACGTCCTATAGTCTAGCGCATATTCATTTATATTATATAATCGGATAATTTGTATAAACATCGCACGATACATTAAAGTGTTTCGAATTGGAAATTTCGTTCTCCCAATATTCTGATAAATATTTGACTTCTGAAGGATCCCCGAGAAAAATTGCACAAATTATAACAATGTACTTCGTTCGCGATTATATTCTACTGCAATTCATTTCTTGCCTTTCAAAAACGCTAAAGTTGTGCTACAGCTGTACCGCTCGTTTCTTCCCTCTCTCCCTCTATCTATTTTTCTCTCCCGCGAGCATCAGTGCATTCGGACTATTGTATTTGGAAGTTAAAAAAGAAGAGAATGGCTGTCTGCGGTACCGGAACCGTCACTTTTTGTTCAGTTCCGGGCAAATGTTTGAGATTCGGTGTGTAATTGCAAAAGTTTTTCAACCAGCTAACCGGCGGAGAACGCATGGACCGCGGCGAAGAAATTTTTTAACAAGCACGGAAAAAATACGGAAGGCCCTACTACATGTATTTCTATTTTGCACCAACTGGAAAATTCCACGAAACTGGTTCTTTGAATTTGTAACTTCCCTGGTGATTCACGTGAACAATCTTGTCCGACAGAGAACACGGAATTTTATGGAAAAATAGCTGGAACGTTTAGAAAAGTGTTGCTTTAAAGAAATTTTCGATACATTTTGGTTACGTCAAGTAGGTTTTAGAAGATGTATATGATACCATAGATGGGCTTTGAGAAAGAAAAATAAGACAGAAAAAGCGGTACTGTTCGATATATCGATACTAATCTGAATTTAATTATTGAAAGGGTAATGCTCGAATGGATGATCGAAGAATCGTGTAAATATTGGATAAAACTGTGGGAAATTCTACAGTATCTTCCCTTTTAACATATTGCAGATTAACGCACCTCTCCATATTTAGCACATTGCTCTCCTTTACGTAGAAGTGATATGAAGTTACAAAGGAACTTTTAGGATATTTGGACGATCTTACTTTGCAATGAATAGATATTCAGCCAAAAAGCATTATTTCTTTTCTTGGACGAGATTCTTATTATTTTTACGTCAAACGTTAACTGGTTAATGTTAAACAGTGTTGCAAGTCGAATTTATTTCCATAACCGCAAATACAGGACAGATGTAATTGTATACTACACGACAGAAAAGAATATTTTATATTAGCCTCGCCTATACGTGGCGACCAAATCGCTCGAGATACCTCGAATCACTTTCGGGTAATTACTTACATCGTCAGGTATCAAAAATTACTTGATCCCTACGCACTTGACCCATACTTGATACACCACCAATAACGAGTCAAGATTCAGCGTATCGCAATTTCCCCCGGCAGAATAAGCAAAGTGCAAAGTATGAAATGAATACTCATAAACGAGTGAAACCACTCTGAGGGGATAGTAACTATTAAAGCCCACCAGGTTACACTAGATCCTTGATACCTGACTCAGGATAAGCCAGATCTGTGGAACAAGCGCCAGGTGGCCGCGCAACAATTCCCGGTTATCGTTCAAGCCTCGTTAACAATATTAACAAAATTTCTCGATGGGCTCGCTAAAATATAGAGACGGGCTGTTAGTGAAAAATAACCCGGTCGAACTGTGTTTCACAGGGGCCCGGGTCATTTATAATGGCTTTATCGTGATGGCCTCAGATAAAAGCGCGTCATTTATTACATTCGCAAAATTGAGTCCGACGGTAGCTCATAATGGAAAATTCGTATGATACTGGCTGCTAATTATTGTTGATGGGAGACGTCGATATCTTCCGACTATAAAAGCGGCTCTGTCCGATCGCATTGAGTATAATTGCGATAACGCATTATCTGGATAATCAATAATTATTTTGCAATGAGTAGCTACGTTCAATATGTGCTGGTAAGATTCAATCCATCTTCGTACATCTATTAACTCGTGCAACATTTAAATCTTTAATAACTTTATGCGCCGTTGATCTGTTCATTGTTTAAATAACACTCAAGATTTACGTAATTACAATAAAATAATTTATATTCTTCCAATTGCAACGTCGTACATATTTTTATTATTCGTTTAGTAGCGAGCAAACAAGATACAATTATCGTTCGAAACATCGTTAATGAAATAGTACGTTGAGTTATCAGATTCTTGCTGAACTATTTACAAAGACCCAATTGCACGCAAGTGTGTACAATGATATTATCTTCCCCTTCTAATTAACATCGCGACGACGATATTTAAACGCCGCAAATAATCCGTCTCGAGCCGGCATATTAAAAAAAGCACCACAATATTTGCATCGAGGAATGCCGATTATTCCTCCGACATTATAACTTCCCCGAGCTTTCCTCCTCATTGCCGTCTTAACCTATTTCCAGCACAAAAAAAAATATACAAGCAACCCGCCGTTATCTATCCGTTCCATGCGTCGGCGTTCCAGAAATTCGCGCCCCTTGAACGTCCAACGGCCGCAGACCGCGCGGAATTTAGAAAGTGTGAAACGGGAATAAAGGAAAAAACGTACACCGAGGCGCAACCCGGCCGCCAGGACTCGTCCGCGGGCGAGCGGAGACAAAAACGATCGCGTCAAATAACAGCACGAGGAATAATTCGTTTCATTCGTTACGCAGCCCGATAACACGTCGGCGGCATCGCCGGCGGTCGCGTACAGCCGCGGGACAGCCTCGATGCCGGCGGACACGTGACGCAATCTGGCATTATTAATCCGGCCGCCCTCAGATAACGAGGCGACCGCGTTAATTCGCATGGCCGGCCACCCCGTGCCCCGGGAACGACTTAATCCCCCCTGACAAAAATACGCCACCGGCTCCGAGGCGGACAACACGCGGGCTCGTTCGTGCTCTTTAGCCCGCAGCCGGCTCGACCCGCTTAATCGCTTTAAAAGGTTATGAATGGCCGCGGAAAATGCGCGCCTCCGCCTGGCTAAGCACCGCCAATTAGGACGTTACGCGTTTTTCAAGGGGAAACCGGTATCGTCTCCGGCTGTACACCTGCGTACAACCGTCGTGCGCCCCTTTTGTTTCTGCGCTGGCTGCGACGTGCTTCGTGTGTTCGCGGTGCGTGGGCGTGCATTGTTGTAGGACCCTGTAGCCCGTATTATAAATGCGTCCTCGATTTCGAGCCCGTTGAGCATGCTTGTTGTATCGCGGACCTATCCCCCGTTCTGGCTACGCTGCCACGCCGCGGACCGTGTAATTGCTTATCGTTGAGTTCTTAGCGGTTTTTTTTTCTCTCGAGGACTTGGAGTGGGGATAGATTGGGCGCGATGGGAAATTCCGAATCGCTTCATTGCCCGATGCGTGGAATGATTAGTACTTGTTGTTCGATATTAGCGTAAGTGTAAGTTAGCGTCAGAGAGGCATGGAAGCGCAGAAAGTTTCACAGATTTCTTTGGCCGGGATAATAGAGAGCTTGCAATATTTGTTGGGAAGCGAAGGGTCGGATTATGGTGCTAGCAATAAGTTTGTGCCGCGGGAAGGGGTTAACGCGATGGGAAGGACAATTTTCTTTTCTTTAATGGAACAGCACGCTTTATTTTTGTATATGTCAGTTTGATATCATTTTTATAAAGGATTATATACCCTTTTTTTTTTATTGGCGACAATTTGCATTCGGTGGAGGAACGTGGACTATAATTTAATCATTTTTGCGAATCACGAATCAACTCATAGCATACATGAATTTACAATCCAGTTCAATAGATTCACAACATTCAGTACAGTGGAGGATAAGGGAGAGTTGAAACCTAACCTTTACACACTCGTTTGACTTTAAAGCCTTTGAATTTTTTTTTTAATAATTTGCCAAAGTGTTTTCCAATTGCACCAATCCATCGCAAGTAATGTGTTTCACGTATTCCATCGTGCATTAGAAATTCAGAGTAACCACGTTTCTCGTCTGAAAAGCTATATATAAAAATTCTTTCAAGAGTGAAAATACATTACGATATGAATGGTATAAAAACACGTGATTCATCATATCCAACATATTTCATTATCACAGAATACCTCCACACTCGATACGACGTACACATTCTCTTAATCCCCATTTCTAGAATTACAGGCGTTCTTTCGTATCGTTTACCTTGCAAACCTTCCCGTTGTCCCCAACTCCACGTCCAATCTGTCGGCCATTTCGACGACTCACCTTAGTCCTCCGTCTATCTAATTAATCGACACATGATGCGTCCAAGTAGCTAACCGAGCCGACAACTTATCACACCCGCGCATGAATTGCTTTTCCAGAGGGGAGGCCCTTCGAAAGCCTTTTCACGTTCGAACAGGCGAACAATTTTTCTCCCTCTGCTTGCTTTTTTACGGTTTCGATGGCTTGCATCCTCGAGGAATCGAGGGAATAACGGCCGCGCGATCCGAATTAGTGCTCCATTCTTCGTTAACGATCCGCATTCGTCCGCGAGAGGGGAAAAAAGACGGTAACCGCGCTAATGCACGGGAACGCGTTTCCGCCAGCAATTTACCCGCTTTACCTCCCCAATTAGCACGGAGTTATGTGTACGCTTATTGAAGCATCGGCTGAATGGAGCGGGTCGTTCAATGAGCAGCCGCAATAGCCGGGATACATGTAGCCGAATAAAAATTTGTCCCCCGTCGCATCGTCGACGACAACGGCTGGACGAAAATATGCCTTCGTCGTGGCCGTCCCGTTGAATCGCCCGCACAGACGCCACCGTGTAATTAATTCGAACGGTGTCGGTTGGTTAATAATTCTAAAGGTAGGAAACCCTTTGATCGCTTTTAATTGGCGCTGCTTGTTGAAATATTTTTCGACTTGTTTTATTGCACCGCCGTTCCGTTAACGTAGATACGGCGCCATTCGTTGATTTCAATGACGATTGCACTATTGCACTCATCTGTCGGGGTTCTCAGTTTAAGTGCGTCGCTTGGCTTTGCAAATTTAGTTGGGCATGTGCGGTCACAAATGTGATATTTTTTAATTACTGTCGATGGCCGGCATTGCAGCTTTGTGAATACGTACGAAAAGTGAATTCGGTAGGTTTTACGCGCGACTGTTAAGGAATCAGCGATTTGAAAGCCGCGGTGGAATTAAAATATTTCACTCAGATTTCGAAGGAAATCGACGAGGCTCAATTGTTTACCTCGATTGTACAATGTACATTGTACATTGCTCAATTGTACAATGTACATTGAAACGATGTAAAACAAGAAGTGACGTTAATTAAAATATTTGCTCGTTGTGCACGCAGAAAGTAAGAACGAAATGTTAATTATTAATTGTCATTGGATGACGAGTTGTTACTATCTTTCGGTGAAAATAGCGCGGAAATTCCTGTCGAGCGGAAACATCCAATTCTCTCGTTAAATAAAGGGAGGAATGGAAGAACAATAATGTGGATGGCGGAAAAATTTCAACAAGAAGCAAATTTCTTCCCGGGAAGAAAATAAGTTACGCTTGAACCTTTCACTCGCAGAAACTGTGAAACGGCGAAACCAGCAAAACAGTTCCAACATTGTCGGAATAAAATTACTGCTTCAGTTTATGCTAAAAATGAAGGCAGGAGGCGGAGTGTGAAATAAAGAAACGGTAATATGTTTAAATTCGTGTGCGCGTTTGCGCTTAAACTAAATATGAATGGAAAGAGAAATTGTTAGCCATCGATGCATGTTTCATTTGATTAAAATATTGTTCAGAGTTTTTTTATTGATAACATTCCATTTGCGGGAAATACATTTGCATTCTATCAGTATTCAAAGAAAAGCATATGTCTTCGGTAGAATAATGCTTATCGTATCATTTAATTATCTTCCAATCTCGATCCTTCCATTTCGTTCCTCGTACAAATTACTGTCAGAGCGTAATAACATTTGTGTAATCCAACATTTCTAATTCAGCTAACACGGCAGAAATAGCAAAAATGGTTTATCTTCTAGGTAAACAGATACGAACGTGAAAACATAAAATAAAGCTCTAATTGATGCTGTAGTATTTTTTGTACATGCGCCGTGTAAAACACTTTCGTGCGAAAATTTCCCCGCACATGCCATTCATCCAAACGCAAGTTTAATTTTCTTCAAACTCAATTTCGCCGCTTTGCGAATCAACAAAACAGGTATACCTGCACCCCGCGTATATTTCGTATTAGATCATCGCCTGCAATCCATACGCACGTTTCAGGAACCTGCAGACTTTCATCCGACTCGAACATACATCATTCGTGAAAAAGTCGAACACTTTTACCTAGGCAGACTGCCTTCTCGACAATTCCTCTGCCGTCTATACCCCACACTGCCGGGCTTCCAAATGAAACACGAGCAAATTAATACTGGAGCCAGCAGGTGAAAATCGTCGGAGCACTTTCGCAAAAGAGCAGCTACAAATCGATGTCGTTGTTTCACGATCAAGCTTACAACGCGCACACCGTGTTGGTGCTTCACGCTTCGCACATCAAGGCGGAGAGAAGGCGATGCATCAAAACGGTGTGGTTAACACCGAGGTCAGGCTGTCGCACGAACGACAATCGATACACCTATTCGGCGGAGACACTAGGTAAACCCGTGTCTCCGGCTCCGGACCCCCTGACACCCGGGATACATTGTTTGAGATGCTGTTAGTCTTGTTCCGATTCAGTCAGCAAAGAGTCACGACGAGGGTGGGATCGATGTAGAGCCACGCAGAGAGATATACGCCGACGGTGAGGATAAACAGAGCGATGTGACAGTGGATCGACGTACTGCCCGCTTATCCCACTGGAAAGAAAACGAGAAGTGGGGCGGGGGGAGGAAAGTGGGTCTGGAAATTTTAGACGAAAGATTATCCGTGTTAGGGCTCGATCCGGGTTTCATTGGAAAGTTATGTGGGACGTTGTTGCGAGGCCGATCGTGCATTTATATCTGCTACTGAGGCGAATCGACCAAATTTCTTTCGGTTCATGGGAAAGTTCATTCTTTATTATTGCTTTCAATGGTATTATAAAATCGAGGTATACTGCAGGTTGTACGCGTCTCAGTAATTATAATTAGTTTATAATATAGTAATATAACAGTAATTTATAATTATAATAGTTGTTTATAATAAAAACTTTGTTACGATTTATCAAAACAGTGCGTCGGAATGTCGCGATAGAAACTGGATTTAAATATACAATTCAATCCAGTCGAATGATCCAAGTTGGTCGACGCGAGGAAGGGGACGAATCGCTTGAAGATTCGACGCACCAACATTTCGGACAATGCTGCCGCAAGCTGCCCCGAATAACGTAATAATCCTTGAACGCAATATTGATTGCGAACGAACTATTCCACGATCCATCGTGGTATCTATTCCGCGGCCTTACTGCCTCGAATTTCATTTCGAGCCAACCCTGGGTCATCGGCAACAGCAGGCACATTTATTTCCCAAACAACTGCATGTGTATCTGCAAAAAAAAAAAAAAAAAAAGAAAAAAGAACCGGGGCGCAACAAAATCCGCGGTAGAATTAATTGGGCCTCGAGAATTACTGGGCGAAAAGTTCGTCGGAATGAAATTTTCAAATCCGACGCGCGGTCCATTGTAAAGAAAAGGGGGTTTTATACGAGTTCAGCCCGCCGCACTCGCCCGTGCACGCCTGTCATTAAGTATTAGACCGGCACCGCGGCGGAAATTAAATTGAGCGTAAATGTGGAGATATCGGGCACGAAATCGGGGATCGCGGGGCCGCGCGTTGCATGAAAGGACAGCGTATTAATCATCGTGCCCGGAGACTAATGCTGCGGCGAATCCTGAAAAATAAGGCCCCGCGTCTGTGTACGGTCATTATAACGGGGACGCGACGCGATCGGATTTAATGCTTAGCGTGGATAAATTGCAAATGACATCTGTTTATACGACAAACCGGGCCGCGCGAACCGAACGTTCGCCGGATATTTATGGGAAATCCGTTTATCCGACGCGCGGTTATAAAATAAATATCCCCCATGCGAAAGTAGTCTGTAAGCGACGCGATTTTTGGCCACGCGATTCATAAAAAGGGAATTTATTTCGTTCGCGGGACATATCGGCCGATAAGCGAGCGCCCATTTTAATGAAAAATTAATCGCGACCGAAATACGAGTGAATGGGGCTGAAGGATTGTATTGGCCGGGCGCGTCTGACCAGCGCCGACTCATACTACTCGCGCCGCTGTATTACTGGGCCTGCGATTTACAGAAATGTAATTATTTCCAGCCGCGCGTATGTTACGATAATATCCCCCGTTCGAGGAGTTACGATGGAGGATATAAATGGAACATTTAGCTCAATTGTTGTAATTAATCAAATTACATTCGTAATGGGAAAAATAACTATTTGTTCGATCTGCTCGAAATTTTCGCTGAACCATTGTCATTCGTTTTCATCGACAGAAATTTATGAAGCTTGAGTATAGTCTTCTATCGCATTTAAATATTTCAAATGGAAGAAGAGTTCGTGATCAAATGTTTTATCGCGGCTTCCGTTAATTGCTTTAGTTTTCGTGTGCGAATTGATTTCGTTCCGCGCGTCAATTGTGCCAGCAAAAGATAATACAAATCGCTTTGTGTATTTCGAACGAATATGTTCGCGGTGCGTTACGTAAATGCCTGGAGAAATCATGTGATTTATAATCGTATATGAACTCACGTAAAGGCAATTCTTCTTTCCAGGTCAGATATCGCGGTTAACGTAGCGTGATTTTTTTTTCTAGTGGCAGTTCGTTCACGTAAAAATAAGTTTCCAGCAAGACGAAGTAATCGAGCAATCTCGGGCGCAGTAATTATTACTACATCGTTAATTCTCCATAAGGTACGTTTTTCGTTTGTTTCATTTTTTGGTAAAAAAAAAAGCATGGCGTACTATAACAGTATAGCCAACGTCATTAATTTCAGCTGCCAAAAGTCTGAACTATTATCTTTCGCAAGGAGTTGTTATAAATATGTTGAGAAAGTTATAAACAGGTTCTTCAAATGAAATATTAACAAACTTTCGACAAAAAATTGACACATAAGTACCATTTCATTAAATGAATATTACTTTATTAATAATCCATCGGATAAAAGAAACAACTACTGTACTATTATTACTAATTCAATGAATTTTTAGAAGACAGCGTTAAAGGACCAATTGTAATATATTGTTATTCTTAAACAATGTATTGCATCCTTCACGCATAAACGTTAATCATTGCGTGTATAATGTTCAATACGCGCAAAATACCAAGGAATCTAAACAAAAATAAAGACTGTCCCCTATTCACTCTTCCGTGCCACTCTCTAAAAATGCAAAAGCATTTCGAATAATTCACCGCTTCTGCCGAAAAATCCAATTTCCTTCCTAAACACCCTTGTACATCGTTGAACCGATCCCGTACATCGTGAAAAACCCTCCAATCGGCCACAAAAAAATATTCCGCGACCAAGTTAACCCTCGACAAAGAACAACGAGCCCATGCTTCCACTGTGCCGGTGTGCGGGAATTGGTCGCAGTAAGAAAAAGGAGGACTAGAAACAGTGGAAAGAATCAAGAGAATCAGGAAATTGAAATCTCATTGGCTCGTAAGCCGGCGTCTTCCGCTCCGTTTTCTATCTTCTCTCACGTATTCATTATTTTCCCGTTGGTTGAACGTCCGTGCGACAAACGCAGCTACACACAATTCCCCCGTCGTCCCACGCGGCGCCTCTAAATTATTTTAAACGGTTGTTCCAACGCAATATGGCGCGGACCGCGGCTACAGCTACGCTCCATGAATCCGTCTGTCTGCCCGTGAACGCGGGGACGGCATAGCGAAAAGAGAAATAATAGAAAGATGAAAAAAAAAAAATGTGGCGCAGGTGTCGTCGACTGTCGAAAGCACGACCGCGATATATATTCGCTCTGAAGAGTCGTCCTTCAAAGATGAATCCCGTGCATCCCGCACGGAATTGTTCCGCGTTTTCGAGCTTTTAGACAAAAACCCGCCTGCCACGCGCGCGGAATCTGCCGTGCACCGTGATTTTCGACGGGTCTATGCCTCCTGCACGAGCGAGTATCGTTGCGAATGATCGGTCCCTTTCAACTCGAATATTCGAGGTTTATTCGTTTCAGCTTACTTTCTCCCCATTGAACAGTAACCGATCCAGCTTCGTTTGAATTATTATAAAATATCTGGCGCTGTTTGTAGGACCTTCCGAAAATAGGACAATGCTTCTGACTTCGGTTTACGACGTTATTTATACCGGCATAAGTTTCATATAGAATTAGGATATTTTAATGCCGCAGGTAACGTTCGACGCGCGCTTACATCAGATAGTTATTCGACTTTAATTAAAACTTCTCGAGGAAGTATTTCACAAGCTTCCAACAAGTTCCCCGGATCCTGTTCCTTTCCTGTTCGCGCGCGAATAAATCTGTTTGAAAAAAGGCAGACCGTCCAACTTGAACCGTGACAACAAGCGTAATGAATCCTGAAGAGAAAAAAAAAAAAATAACACCTCTTCCATCATTCTTTCCGCGACTTCGCGTATCGTCTCCATTCACGGTTGCGTTTATTAAAAGGAACCACCTCTCAGCCCGGAGCACGGTTTCCCACAGGAATCGGGCGCAATTACCTCAAGAACGGGGACAAGAAAGCGTGTCGTACGTGACGTTATTGCAACAAGCGCGAAACGGTCTACAGTGTACAGGGCGGCGGAAGTCGGAGGGGCGAAGGAAAAGTGGAAAATCGCAAGAAGCGGCAAGACAGCCTCGGCTGGGGGTTCCAGGGCGGTGGCGAGAAAACGGAGACGACGAGGGAAACCGGTTCTCGTGGACCGGCAGGAGATAAGACCTTCACTTCCACGGAGTTGAACCGTGGTAAGCGCACGACTAAAAGTTCGTTCTGCTATCAGTTGCCACGCGGAGAACGTTGGCCCTCCCTGTTACTCCTGCCTTCCCTTCGGCAACTGGAACTCAGACGCGGCGCGGATACTTTGCTATAAGTTGTTTTATTGAATCCGTGTCCGAGAAAGCCGGCCACGGTGTGTCCGCGTGAAACGTTACGGGGACGGATGGTACCTGCGTCGTTGCGTCCAGGGAGTTGACCCTCGTTTCGACGAGGGGAACCGGCGAGAGACGAGTCAGTGGATAACTCACTTATCTCAAACGCATTCAACGGTGAAAATTTATGAACGCGGAGAAATTAATAAATGTGCTAACAGCGTCCGCGAAACTGATTGCGAGCCAAATCGAAGGCGCTTCGTTTAATTTATTAATTTAGTATTACGTTAGATTCTGCTGTTAACTTTTCAGTCGTAATTTCTTGAGAAAATAATTTACGTGTCGGTGTTTACAATTTTCCAATTTTTTACCGGAGGCACTTCGAGTAATTGTGAAACATTCTCTTTATTAAAGGGCCCATCTAAGACTTTCATCCATGTTTTCGGTAAATGAAAGGCATAATAATAGGAATACTTACGTTTCTCGTTTGCTTATTTTTAAGAAACGACGAATATAAACGTATCTCGGCTTGTAATGTTTGCCCCCCCCCCCCATTCAGTTGCTGGTTTATTTCCAAGCATAGAATTAGTATGCCCACGTCGAAAATATTCCAAAAACTGTGCGCGCCTCGGGCACCCATGTTAAATGGCCAGCACTTTTATTATACGTCGGGAACAAAAGGTTTCGAGAATGTTCGCTATCAAGACAGCGTGGCCTCGTTGAGTGCTGCAAACCCTTAAGGAACAACACACGTGCATTAAAATTACTCGCGAACGTCTTCCGCGCCTTCCATTTTCGAGATTGCTGCTTTATTCGCGGCGGCTCTAAGTCGTGATGACCAAGAATTTGCATCAACGCGCTTTCACAACGCGCATCTGTACTTCTCCTTACAATGGAACGCTTTGCACTATGGCATTCGTCCCTGCAAACGGGTCGCAAAACACAGATTTGCTATAGCAGTTTTAATCATACGTCGTTTCTGAAATAAATAACATCATGCAAATGTTCTTAGGTGTAATACGTAGAAGACGTTTCTCCGGAAAATCGCGATACGTGAAATCTGAAATTGGCGATTTTTTAAGGCGTAATATTTATTATAATATAATTTATTATAATGCAATATATAACACGCTATGATAGGAATATTTAAAAACATTTAAAGTACAAGGAAATCTCATCTTCTCGTCTGTTAAAAGAACAAGTGTAGCAAATTGCCTTCACCTGTAATGCTTGTTATTATGATTATTAACTCGTATGTTTTACTGCATCATTTCTAAGAAAGCATTTTATTATAACAAACTCCTCATTGATATTCAAGCTTTTCAACCAATAAAATATGCGAACGATTGGAGGGAAATTACATTCGCCAGAGAGCACGCTTGACACATTAATCCATTGCAATAAAAATTAATTACACGCGCTTGTACAAGCACCCGAGAAACATTTCGTGGATACATTCGCATGACCCCGAACCCACAAGCAAGTAGAACAATTCATTCAAATATCACGAATACGGTAGGAACAACTGACCAAAATGCTGGCCGCCATTAAATTCCAGCATCGGCACGTCTGAAAGTACAACATCAAATCCGTCATCATACATTAATTTCGAGTCACTCGTAAACAATCCACGCACAGTCACGCGATCTCCCGCCGCGTTCCCAACGTCGCTACCAATCGGAGGCAACAAAGGCAACGTTACTTCAGCCAGGACTAAAAACCACTTACTTCCCGTCGCACGATCCGGTGCTCGCGTCCTCGACGAAATTACAGGCCAACAACGATCCGTCCACACTGTCACGTCAAGGATCACCTTGCGCTCGTTCGCGTTAATCAGTCGACGATCTAGACGCGGGACGGTGTGTATCCATTGTGCGACCCGGTCCCGCGATAAAACGAGCGATTTTTAAACAGTCATCTCGGTCGTGTCGCGTCGTCGCGTCGCGGTGAACGCACGGCAAGAGAATGATCGCGTTACGCGGCGAAAGGGGTTGGCGAGCACGGAAGAGGAACTCGAGGGGCGGGTTGGCTCGTTGGCTGGAAGCTCCATTCATTTGCCGGCGTTACCGCGACTGACTGCTCCGCTTTTTTACGAAACTAATTGAATGCGCCCCCCCCCCACCCCCCGGTTACGTACAATGCGCCAATTACCGGCAGAACTGTCGTCCGTCGGCCGTTAGGACGCGTCGCCGGCCGACGCGGACAATATTAAGTCGGCGCCGATTTGGCAAAACAGTGGGTCCGTAATGGCACTAATTAGGTGTACTCTGCCAGCCCTCGACCCTCGCTCGCCCGCGCACGCCCCCCCCCCTTTCCTGCACTCGCAACCCTTCCGCGCTTCTTCTCCACTCGCGACCCTACAGTTTCCTCCACTGTTTCGACGTTACACAACCCACTCTCGTTTATCGCGTACCCGCTATCTACCTACAGCTCACCGCGTATCGTTCAACCCTTTCTCTCTCTCCAGTTCTTCTCTTTTTTCCACCCCTATCTTTGTAAAGAGATATTCCTTCATCGTCTATCCGCGCCGTTGTGCCTGCACGCTTGCCGCAACCGTGTCTCCGCGAGAGAGTCGTTTCCGAATTGTTCAACGTTCGCTGTGCAATAATGGTGGCGCAACGCTTCTTCGTGAATTCGGAGGAATGGGGTAGTTTTATTCGCAAGTTTCGTCAGTTTTTTTGGGGGGGGGGGCGGCGTTTCCGGTTCATCGTGATCAGTTATCTCGATTCCTTTCTCTTCTTCTGTATTTTTTTTATTTTTATTTCTTTTAACTCCTGCGCCTGTTTGTTTTTTTTTTCTTTCGGTTCGCGTTCGTGCCGTTTTGCGTTTTGTTCGGACGGGGCGGTCGACCACGACCGAGGTCGAAATGAAAGTGTCTGCGGTGTAGTTAGACGATTATTTGGTAGTGCTCTGTGGATCAGAGTCGGCGAATGACGTCTGGCTGGAAGTTATGGAAGTGTAATTGCGATATACTGTTGTTCCTCTTCGTTGGCGTATTTTGCTGTTTAACGATTCTTCCGTTCTCGCGAACGACTGCGACGAGCTGCCGCGGCGGTCGATTTAAATAATGACAGTGGTCGTTTATCTTTTCTCCACGAATATTAACCGAGAGACGGTTCTGGTTGGGTTTGGTGAAAATGTTTACGCGGGTGGAGCGTTGACAAATATTCAGCAGGAAACCTTTATTTATAGTGTTAATCAAAATTGAGTGGGCAATATAAACATATACTTGAACACATATACTTTTTACTGCTTCTCTTCGACAGTTCGTTAGAAATTAGCAGCGTTGTTTTAACGTTCTTTGCAATTGCTTCGGAGAACGTCAACATTTTATTGTGATAATATCACCGATATATTTATGTAATTAAAAATGTAATAAAAAATTCAATCTCTCTTAGGCAATGGTTTATTAATGGTATATGCGGAATTATTTTAATTTACTGGAACACGCGTGTCGTGCCTGATCAATCTGGATCATTTCTCGAACTCGATTTCTCGATCATGTCGCGTAAATCTGTTACTTTCGCGAGCAACAAGAAACGAGCTCGGATTGACAAAGCAATTCGTGCGATGTTGCATTTTTGACACGGTGCAGTCAGTGGTAGCAGGTATTGGTAGCATGGCTCTAAATCGATTTTAGGCCGACGTTCCACTTTTCCAGCACAGTAAAACGATCTACGTTCCATGTATTTTTGTAGAGTGCTCCATATAACTGAAATGGTTCAAGTACAATTTTTTTGTTGTAAGTTAAGTTCTACAGTTTCGAAAATTGTTCGAATTTCAACGACTCGGCACCATGGTTGGTGAACTTGTTAAACGGTCGAATAGGAACGGGGTTCTTCGTTTAAAAATAATTTAAAAATATCAGTCCATTGAAAACTGGAAATGACGATTAAATATTTCTCGCTCACTGCGAGCTCCGTTATAAGAATACATTTGGAAGGTAATAAGGTTGGTAATTCGAGAGAAAATTATTAAATTTAAATTGGTCTGAACGTCACAGACGGGAAGGCAGGAGCTGATCTAGGGAACCGAGGTCAGGAGAGGCTTATTAAGAAACCAGCGGAAATGTAAAAAGAAATATAATCTTCAACTAGAAACCCCAAAAGGTACTCCTATAATTTCCCATGGTAGCTAGTAAGCAATAATTAGCAAACGAGAAGTAAGCAATCCAATTTGCTTTATTAGAGGCTAATTGAATCGCGAAACTTTTATTACCGTTTGCAATTTATTCTTTCGCCTATTTTTTAACAAGGCTCTGTAAATGTACGTATCCCAATATTAGGAGTTCGTTGCTTAATTATTAAATGACGTGACACAAGTATTTATAGAACGAATGCAGAATATTATTTTCTATTATTTATAATTAAACGTATCTTATTCTAATTTAATTCGTCCCTTTTTTAA